>JAQPPZ010000737.1:14282500-15568334 GCA_028583015.1 Wollemia nobilis
GTCAGCACTGAGGCAAAATACTTTGCACAACATGTGCAAGAGGTGCATGTGCAAGTAAAGAAATAACTTGAGAAGAGCAATACTAAGTGTAAAGATCTTTTAGATGTTTTTCATAGAGAAAAGACCTACTTAGATGGGAAGTTAGTCATGGAGAATATAAGAAAGGAGATGTTCTCACACAAAACATATAACAAGTTGAAACCTAAGAAGATAGGTCCTTATCACATTTTGTGTCATTTTTCTAAGAATGCTTATGAAATCGAATTTCCTGAAGGGTTGGATATCTCATCAATATTTAATATATCTGATTTGTATTTATTCCATGTACCCGAAGATCTTGAAGACACATAGATGGAGGAAGCATCAAATTGGACGAGGGAGATACCTTAGAAGCAACGTGAGGAAATAGCACAAATATTTAATTCGTGTATTGGCAAGAAAACTTGACGGAGCAAGTACAAAGAATATTTGATTCGATGGAAGGGTAAAGGACTTGAGGAAGACTCATGGATTTCTAAAGCTAAAGTAAGTCGATTTGGGTGGCCGAATTAGTCATTCATACAATCATAATGTGAGCACCAAGCTTACATTCTATTTAGCAAGGGTGTTTTATGCAGAAGACATCATTGTGTTCGTGCAATCTTGCATTGACAAAAAAATAAATAAAAAATAAAAATATTTGTAGTGTTGTGATAGTTACCATGCAATCATGTGTTCTTTGTGCACACAGTTCTATGGTCTTTGCACACGTAATTCTATGGTCTTTATGATCATTCCATTAATGGCTCAGGTGGGAAATTATTTTGTGGTTTTTGCACATGCAGTTATGTGGTCTTTATGACCATTGCATTAATGGCTCGGGCAAGGAATAGTTTTGTGGTCTTTGTGCACATAGTTTTGTGGTCTTTATGATCGTTGCATTAATCACTTGGGAATAAAGTATTTTGTGGTATTTTACACACAGTTCTATGGTTTTTATGACCATTGCATTAATGGCTCAGGTGAGAAATTGTAAATTTGATTTTTTTTTAATTTCCTTGGAGCATATTTGTGTTTCCTAGTTTGGGCAAGAAACTATTATTTGTAATTTTGATATTAAAGTTGGATTGAATTCCACTGGGGGGAAGAGTTTTGGGGGATATGGGCTTGATTGTAATGCAGAGAGGCTTGGCTATAGATATACACACAGTTATTGCATTTTTTCCTTCCTTACAGATAATATAAAAAAAATAATGTTTCAACTTTCGTAGTTTTTCCTGCTTTCATTGCGTACTCCTATGCATGTAAACTTGTTAAATTGATCCATATATGGTGCTGCATCAGAATGTCTATCCCATATCAGTTTTGATTGTTGGTACATGCTCTATGTGGTGTATATGAGGTAGTTCAAATGGAATCTTCACCTTAGTCCCATAACAAGTTTTTAGAAATAAGTGTGTTTAGTCTAGGGATAAATAACCTCCAATCTTGGCATTAAAGTCATAGAAGAGGCAAATACCAAAGGAAGACTATAGTTCAATTACGACTATATCTTGGGTGAAAATCATGGTAGGACAAACATAAAGTGTGAGTGAGAGATTCTTTATGAGGTCGAGGATTGGCATCGGGGTCTCATCTAGTTGCACGACTCCTTAGCTGACTAGCTCATAAGATAGCCCCAATGCATTGGTCACTCACTTATGCATGACTAAAGTACTTGACCAAAAATCCACAAGGCAGTTGTGGATCAACTTGTCTCCACATATGAGGGTTAGGTACAAGCATAGGGGCTTTGGTCTGTTAGGGCCAAATATTTGTAAGGCAACCAATATCTTTTTCTTTATGGTGATATTTTGTTTCATTAACACCTCCTCTAGCTACTTCATTTATTGTGATAGAGTGAGGACATCCCAAAGTGGCATAGGTATAGTGTATTAGTTTAGTTTTTCAATCACATTGAATGAATCCAATGGATGAACTTTTGATGCATTGCTTGTAATTCATTGGGGCTTTGGTTGCTTAGCAATAGGATTGGGTGCTCTAACCGATTTCGATATGAGCTCTTTTGGATCCACTTAACTGGCTTTTCAAGTATATCTTGATTCAACACTGTTGACTTTTTATGTGGTACTTATAGCAGCCTGATTTACCTTTAAGTTATCTATAGCTCTCCTCTTTCCTCTAGTGAGGACACTAGTTTGAACTTGAGATAGGTTGTCCTATAGGGCATTCATTTTTTTGGAGGTGACATAGACTTCACCTTCGTCACATGTTACTAATGTCTTATTCGATGGTCCAAATACTTGAACCATTTGTTTAGAGTATTTAGCTTGAGGTATGAGGCATATGGCCTAATAGAGTTCCTTGTGATTAGAGAAGTAGGGACCGGGGTAAGGATAGTACTAGACATATGGGTCTTCTATGTTATTGTTTTGAGCTGGAACGACATCCCTTATTGGATTTGGTAGAAGTTGTTGCATCGAGCACGATACAAGCATTATCTAACATTCGAAAGAATGAGGTTGATTAGACTCTCTGTCAGGTTGGGATAGATACCTTTGATAGTCGTTTAGAGGGGGTCGATACCCTTGACTACCTAGTACGAAGGGAGGCTTAGGATAATTCTGATAATTAAACTTTTGAAAATTCTATTGGCACTTCAGGACCACCATTTCATTGGTCAAGATCTTCACTATGTCCTTTAGATTATCAAATTTTGAGGATTGGGAAGTCATAAGGAGGTAACTCATAGTAGGGAGACTTGGTTGTACTAGAAGTTGGTCAAAATTTGGGTTTTGCTGAAAATTTGTGGATTGCACAAATGGAGGTGGCTAATAGGGTGGTTGGATGTTAGGAAATAGAGGCATGGGGGATCTAAGAGATAACCTCCCTATTTGGATGAGATATTTCTTAGCATGAATGGCGATCCCATAAGCCTTTGGTAGTGTATTTCCTCCTCTCAGCTTTATCATCATAGTTATCTTTAAATAAAACACCTTAAGATAATAGATGGAGGACAAACCTGGTGGGGGCCATATTTCATTAGCAATTATGTGCCAGGTCTTATGGAATCTAACATTCAAAACCATCATGGGCTTCATAGGATCCCTTTTGATGGTTGATAACTACTTTAGGAGGTACATCATGTCTACCTTTTCTCGAAATCTATCTACAAGCAAATTGGCAAGTTGGTCCCAATCAAAAATGGAAAGTGGGGTGAGAAAAATGTACCATTCCCTTGCCTGCCCCTTGAAATAAGTTGCCAACAACCTTAGTGCCACATTTTGTTGATCGATGTTGTAGAATGCGCATGCACTAACCATGTGTTGAAGGTGTTATATTGGGATTATTTCATCTTCGTAGGTGAAGAATGGCAAAGAATTCAATGTTGAGATTGGAATCTCATCCCAAGTAGCAGGTGGGACTGATGGTTGCAATGGGCCTTTATCGTTCCACATCGATAGCCTTCTCTATTGTGGATTATGTAATGTATCCATATTTTGCTATTAATCCCTCCTTTTATGACCATAGTTTAGTGATCGAAATAACAACTATGGATTTACCCTTCTATTGGACCTTGTGATAGGCCTAGAGCTCATAAATCATTGGGTTTACCTTCAAACAATGGAGTCATTGGTCAATGATTCCTTCAAACAGTGGAGTTGTCAGGTGAACCTTCTTAGGGCTTCAAAAATCAGATAACTAAGACTTTCACTAGGGTTTTAATTTGATACCATAATTGTGGAAAGAATATTGTGTGATTTGTCCCACTAGACATGCTAGTTTAACTGTTGGGAACCATTTTTAGTTCACGTTCTAGGCACAATGACCACATTCTTGTAGTTGTTGGGTGCATTTCGTGCCCATGCCTCATATGGAGTGTACAGTTTGGGAAGTCTAGGGATCATCGGACACAGTTTTGTAGGATGACCTTTGGATTTTTTATCAAGGTTGACTCCTTGTCTGGATGTGATCTTGATACATTTTTTCCTAAGCTAACCTAGTCTACTAGATTCTTATCAATGAAAAGGTATGAGAGAAAACATTAAAGAAAGCAATAAAACTAACTAGCATCAACTACGAAGGGGATGTGCCAAGAATTAGAAAGGTTCTATGTGTATTGATGGTATGAATGAACATGGGCATCAAACATGCCAGTGAAAGTGAACACAATTCTGCAATGGTATATCTAATTTTTATTAAACTCATGCAATGACTAGGACAAAGACTAGTCATAGCTCACACAAATTTACACACACAAAGACCAGGATAGAAAGTAAATAGTCACAACTCTTTTATATATAAGTTAAAAGCACTCAAATACATACACCATAATGAAAAGTGCTCGAAGGGCCTATACAAGAATTGACTTAAGGCTCGAGCCCAAATCAATACACTAGAGAGGGAAAGAGAAAAAAATTATCTAAGGATAATACTGGGCACAAACATATCATTATTCATTCCTTTACTAAGATACAAAATTGGCTAATTATGCAACCGTCATCAAAATCCAAAATTTAAAATTCCCCCCAAACTAACATGAGTGAGAACATCTGTGTCCTCCTTGATCACTGAATCCAAGGCATCGAACTAGTAGATTTGTAGTTGATCTAAGGTCTAATCACCATAAATGCTCCTATAGATAGGGATGATTTCCTTTGAACATAGCATTAATGAAAGTTTATTCTCCTAGGAATTTGTGCCCTAGTGTTGCTTATAATATTCGCTCTTACCTACTAAGGAGCCCTTTTTCCAATTCCAAAGTTAGCTTAGATCATGTGGGTCTCATCTCCACATATGCTTTGTTCTTGGGTCCATGTCGCATTGTCCCCATTACCAGATTTAGACCATGCCTGCTTTGCTTGTTCCTATTATGGGATCTTGATACCTAGAACCTCATGCACGATGTGGTACTCGATACATCATTTTTCCTCTAGTTTTACTTTCTTCAGCTACTTCTAAGCTTCTAGAGGTTTACTTACTGGGCTTGGATAGTGGCCTTTAACATCAAATCCTTTTTGGTCCTTTGATTTTTGCGGTGTCATACTTCCTTTGTACCACCATACAATATTACTCACCAAATTTTTATGTCCCTTTTGCAACCATAAAACTTTGTATGAATTTTATTGTTCAATCCTATTCAACCCAAGTTTTTCTACTTTCTTCATAAACACTAAATTATCCATACCCCTGCTGCCCAAAATGACTTTACAACACGTGCCTTCCAATTTGCATATGGTTCTAAAAAAACTTCTTGTTTGCATCAGTTCATGCTCCTCTTTGGATGGTTTCAACAACACCTTCCACATCATGAGAGATTCTCCTTGTTCTAGTTCCTCCATGTGCTTGGATGAGGCAACATTGTCTTCATATGCCTATTATTAGCTTTTGAGGATATATGTAGTGGAGAGATCTAACACAAGTCCCAATGAAATACAAGAAACATGAAAGAAAGTGGAACAACAATATGACTAAAATATACTATAAATAGAAGTGATGAAAATACAATGCAATATGGAGGAAATGGTCACTCCATTAATATGAGCTAAAGAGCTACATTGTACTCCATACAGGAGTACTTGATAGATCTAAATATGAAGATGATTGTAATCTACTACTATGAGGCCCTTTATATAGGAAGATAGATTCCTTGGCCAACACTCTACCTAGTTGTACAAGGGGACACCTTGCACATTACAACTTGCACATTGCCACTTGTGCATTTATTACATTGCTTGAAGTAACTAGATAAATTTCCCCTAAAGTAATCTCCTATCCTAACTATGTACCTAAGGTGGTACATTTACATGACCCAAATGATGTAATATACTCTAACTCTAACACCCCCTGTATTACATTATTTGGGTATTGAAGATTTCAATCTTCAATATGGATCTTCTTCTTTGTCTTGGACATTGTATTCTTCTTCTCTATTCTTTGTAACCTGTTCAAGCAAGTAGTTAGTGTCTTCATAACTTGTTGTTCTTGCTGAAAGAGCTTTGACTTCATAACCATCTGTAGGTTCTTCCAGTTCTTCGATTTCTTCTATCCTTTGAGCTAGATGTCCTTTTTGATTCCTATTTCGATACTCCAATTGAGGATAATTGGTTGGACGTTGAACTTGTTGTTGATGAGGATTATTTTGATATTGCCTTGATTGAAATATGCTCCCATTGTTCATCTGATTTCCTTGATTCTGATTCTTTGGATTGAATCTGCAATAGTTAGTGCTATGGCCTTTTCTTTTGCATATCTGATAATACCTGTTATACCATGGTCTTCATCCTTTTGATGATGAAGCAATATTTCCCTATGGATTGTCTTTTGATGCCAATGCAGTGTTAGTCATTTCATCTTTAACTATATTTTCCACTTCATACTCCTAAAGAATATTGATTAGATCATCAAAAGAAGTATCTTTACTTAGAACTTGTAAAGATGTTACCAAATATTTGTAGCTATCTGGAAGTGCTCTCATGGTTACTTGAGTAAGAAGTTCATCTTTGATCCCTTCTCCTAAGGTTAATAATTTCCCTTTAATATCTGCTACTTTCCTTAGGAATAGCTCTATGCTTTCGCCACTATTCATTTTTAGAGAATGTAGTTGAGTTTGAAGATGAAGGATGGTGGCTTTATTTTTTCCTTCAAATATATTTTCTAAGCTTTTCCATGCTTCTGTAGATGTCTTTGTTGAATTGATATAAGGTTGTATTTCATCAGTGATGGCAAAGGTTATTATCATTAGGGATTTTGCATCATTTTCATCAAATTTTTGAATTTCAGTATCATCTGTGGTTGGTCTTTTTTCTATCCCTTGAGTTATCTCCCAAAGTTTTTCATATACTAGGATTGCTTTTACCTTATTTTTCTAGGAGAAATAGTTTGGTCCTTTGAGTAACTGGGATTCTGCAAGAAAGAATTTGTTTGATGCCATGATGATCCTTGTGGTCTAGATTTGATGATACCTTGGTGAAATTCTAGATTTTGTAGAAACCTTATGACTCCCAAATGGATTGAGTACTTGATAATCTTTTGATGAATGCTATTGTTATCAAGTTTTGTAGAATGCCTTATGTCTCCCTAGTGTTATATGATAGATAAAGTGCTTTTGAGAATAATAGTTCAATTTTGGGTTGATTTTGTAAAGTTTTGTGAATAGCAAAAATCAACTTCTTTTACACCTTATTACTCCTATTGAACTTTAAGCACTTTCTAATTTGATGAGGTTTTAATAGTTGGATTCCTTTTGTCCCTTTAATGTGTTTTGAGACAAGTATACCAATTAATTTCCAACTCTTGATTTTCCTTAATAAACCTCCTTTTATAGCCTTTAATAATTTGATATTAGTGTTTCTAAATTCCAATTACCTACTTTGATGTAGTATTCCTTATAACTCCCTAATATGGAATATTAGAAAACAATGAAATTTGCAATAATAGAAATTCTGATTTCCAAGTAGAATTCCTTATTTCTCCTATGTTATAATATTGCAAATATTAGGCTATTTAATATGTGTTTCTCCCTTTTATATTGCTTTCAAATATGGCTGATTTCCTTTAGTATTTCAACCTAATGTTATACCTTATAACTCCCTGTTAATGAAAGCAAATTTAATAAAGTAGAGACCTTACCTTTGATGTTGTATTCTCTACGTATTCATCGCAGATTTTGGATGTATATGATAGTCCACTTTAATGCCTTTCCCTTGAGCGCTTATGGAGGATGGTGTACGTTGATTTTCCCTTGGCTTCAATGTTGGACTTCTTTGACCTCCTTGACCAGAGCTTTTAATGCTCTTTCACCTTTCTTCCATGTTGTAATTCGGCCTGTGTTGTGAGTAAATGTTGGAATATGGAATATGTGGACTTCCTTGGTCTTTGGCACCTTTTAATAGAAGAGGGTTCTTGTGCTATGTGACAAGTGTCACACCAGTTACTTCTTGAGTGCTTGGAGGGAATAAAGATGCTTGAAACCACCTGTAGGTAACGTATGGGCGTTACAACCTTGGAGGAGCACTTATTTCCTTTGAAGACAAGTGTCTCCCTTGTTCTAACGTACCACCTTTCTTGCTAGTAATGTTCCTTTGCTCGAACATGTGAAATATGGGCACTCATGTAAGGAACGTTAGGATTTCTTTTCAAGTGACAAGTGTCACTTCCTCCTTATGCATGGGCTCTTTCTCTAACGCTTCTTTAACGTACCTTTGGAGCACCTTTAAATGTTGTAATATTCTCAACTCTTCCTTTGTTCGATGGTGCTTGCTTATGAGTTGGTTCCAACTGGAGTGAAGAGCAATGCTTTGGTGGAGCTTTGGTGGAGTTTTGGTGAACCTCCAATAATGGTATAGAATGCTCCTTGGATGTACGTCTAGCTTTGATATTGCTTCAACCTGTTATGCTCTCCTTTTTTCCCTTGAATATAATGCTTCTCTTTGCCTTGTATTGTGTTTTGTTTGCTTGCAGATTTGGTTGTCCAAGACATAGAGGATTCAAGCCTTCTATGGGGCTCTTTTGCCTTGCTTGGAGTGTGCAAGTATTTGGTTACCATGGGTTGTTATGCCTTGAGAATATTGTGCCTTTTAGACACTTAAAACTCTGCCCTTTTTCCTATGTAAAATAGATTAGGATAGTGCACCAATATGTAATATATTTTGTATATAAGAATACCCTTATTGCACTCCTTTTGCAGATCTGATTTTCTGATTTGATGGCAGTTTTCTTTGAAGGCAATGGGGGATCTTGAGGTTGTCTTTTGATTAGACACCTTTCCCATTTTTGCTTGGATATTTGGCTAATGAACCCAAGCTTGTAACCACGTAGATAGAAGCTTCTTTTTGTAGAAGTAATTTTTGCACCCCTTTTTTAAATAGCCTTTAGTGCACTTTGAATCTTGAGACTCACCAAGTCTCGATTTGAAGCTTCTCTTGCTGATTTTAATGGTGGCTTTCTTCTCCACTCCTTGGAGGAATATGATCTGATTTTGGTGGCTTCTTTGGGCCACTAAATGTTGTAGGTTCTATGCACCAAATAGTGTCTCTAGACACTTTGATTAATCTACTGGTTTTTGTGCTCTTGATCCTTAACAATCAACAAACACAAACTAACCTTTTTGAGAGTAACTAGTTAGAGATCAACTAGTATAGTGCCAATGCACTTTTTAATGATAACAATAATCTCACCTTATTGCTCTAGTAAATGAACTCTCAAAATAATTTTAGATGCACTTAATAATCTCTGCAACTTTTAAGAGTAATCTGTAATGAACCCTTAATAAGTATTCTGTAAATTTTCACTACAAACAAAGTTGTAGGATCTAGTCTTCTTTTCTTTTTCCAAAGTAGATGATAGGTAGTTGATAGATAGTTGTAATTCTAAAATCTATTCAACTCCAAATTAATGTGCAAATGAATCTTAAAAGAACTTTTCCTTTTTGCACTTTTGAAGACTATAATGCAACCTTTTTCTTTTTGCAACTTTTAATCCAAATATGATGCTTAATGGAATTTGATAATGAACCCTAATCTGAAGTTCAACTAGTTGCACCTTAGTTGCTTACCTTTTTTATGGATTATGTAGATCTTGGTGTTTTGATTCACCAAGTTGTTGCTTTGTAGTGAATGGATACGCAACTTCTTTGTTGGTTGTCCCGAATAGCTTCCTCCTTCACCAATATCTAGCCTCAAACTTTCTATCTTGAGCCTTGGATTTGGTGGCTTGATCCTTCTAGTGACCTTCTATCTTTCTACTGTAGATTCAGAGAACTCCTTTCTCTGAACTATACCTTCTTGCTATGAGAGGTAATCTCCAAATCTCCTAGATTTGGTAGGCTTCTTCTATCTGAATCTTTAAATTCTGACTTCAAACAGGATCTTCTTGAGGTCTTCACTAGATTATTTTTCTAGAATTTTGTATTCTTTATCAAATTCTTCTTCTCTTGGGCTTGTTGTCGGATGGCGATAATTGTCCCAAGTCCTTCACTATCAAGGGCTTCTCCTTGGTAGTGGATTTCTCCAATGAGTTCTCCTAGGAACTCTTTTGATGATGCTTCTACGAGCTCTACAACAAGGCTCTCCAAGCCTCTTTATTTTTCTTCCTTGAGACCTCTCCAAGGTCTTCTATCTTGCAGCTTCTCTGGTCTTCTGACTGAGACCTTTTCTTCAACCTTCTACTTCTAGAAGTGTTGGTGATGAGATCTTCTTCAAGGATCTCTGATTCTGCTACTTCTAGAACAGGACTCTCCTAGTCCTTCTCTTTCTTCTAGGAATGGAAGTTCTTCAATGAGATCTTCTCCTGATCTCTTTAGCTTCTTCTAAGAGAAGTATTTTAATCAGTAAAGGAGATCACCAATCTCCTATTTCTTGGACTCTTCTCTAGAGTCTTCTTTAGGAACTCCTTTATGGAGTTTTTCTTTTGAATCAAGAATTTTCCTTCTGAAACAAGAATTCTTCTCTAAAGTTTTCTTCAAAATTAAGGCTTCTATGGCCTTCTTCTTGATCAAGACTTTTCTAGCTTATTCTTCTTCTAGGCTTCTATGGCCTATTCTTCTTCTAGGCTTCTTTGGCCTTTTCTTATTCTAGGCTTCTTTGGCCTTTTCTTCTTCTGGGCTTCTTTGGCCTATTCTTCTTCTGCACTCTATAGGTATTAATCTTGAATGGAGATCACCAATCTCCTATCTCCTCCTATGACTCAACTTCTGGAGTCTCTTCTTCCTTGAGTCTGCTATAAGGCTACTATGGCATTTTATTTACTTCTGCAATTTGTAGGATTGCAGCTCTTGTAATGAGACCTTTCTCGAGGTCTTTAAAATATTTAGTCTTCTACCTTGTTTCTGCAAGTGTTGGAGTGATTCTAAGAAGATATTCTTCCTAACTCTCTTGTAGGAAGCTTCCCAACCTTTTGTTGAATCTCCTTTTCCTGCAACAAGCTGTTAGAGACTGGAACAAAAGAACTTATAAATTTGGAGATAATAATCTTCACTAGTTGATTTATCAAACTAGTGGCTTGAATGTTGAGTCCTAGTCTTCACGAGTTTTTTTCTGCAACTCTGTGGAAAGACCCTAGCCAGATGTAATCTCATATTTTCTACAACTGAGATTTATTTCAGTCCTCACTTTCCTAATCCTGTTGACTACTATGGCTTTTTCTATCAATTAATCCTAATGGTAACTTTTGCATGCAACGACACTCAATGGTAGATCCGGTTTGCAAATATGCAAGCCAACAGTAGTAATGGTGACTCTCCCTATTCCTCTTGACCTACTGGACTTCTCTTATAATGGATGTAGGTCCTCCTATCTCGATTAACCGTGGCTTTGATACCACTGTTAGCTTTTGAGGATATATGTAGTGGAGAGATCTAACACAGGTCCCAATGAAATACAGGAAACATGAAATAAAGTGGAACAACAATATGACTAAAATATACTATAAATAGAAGTGAAAAAAATACAATGCAATATGGAGGAAATGGTCACTCCATTAATATGAGCTAAAGAGCTACATTGTACTCCATACAGGAGTACTTGATAGATATTGATATGAATATGATAAGATGAAGATGAAGATGATTGTAATCTACTACTATGAGGCCCTTTATATAGGAAGATAGATTCCTTGGCCAACACTCTACCTAGTTGTACAAGGGGACACCTTGCACATTACAACTTGCACATTGCCACTTGTGCATTTATTACATTGCTTGAAGTAACTAGATAACTTCCCCCTAAAGTAATCTCCTATCCTAACTATGTACCTAAGGTGGTACATTTACATGACCCAAATGATGTAATATACTCTAACTCTAATACCTATGTAATATGGTTCCTGATTTCTTTTCCTTCACCACTATCCTATTGTACAATTAGACATGCAAATGCTCAATAAGCAACTTCTCCACATCTAAGGCATTTTTGGGGGAATCATGTACCCCTTCCTCTACCATAACCACCTCTTCCTCTTGAGAAATATTTACTTTCTCTGGTGCTCTGGTTGAAATTACTTTGAGAAGTACTAGCTTCTTCTTCTTGCATATACTGCCCCCTACCATTATTTGATTGTTCTCTTCCTTGAGAGAATTATCCTCTTCCTCTGGAAATGTTTAGTTGCTTGTGAGTCAACTTTTATTCCACCTTGAATGCATATTGATATGCCTCTTCAATTATTCTAATTCAAAGCATATCAATTTCATCTTGTATGGACAACCTTAGTCCATTTATGTATCTTGCCACTTTATCCTCACCACCTTCAATATGACCTACTATTATAGTCAATTTAGAGAATTCTTCCATATACTCACTCTTTCACTCCCAACTCCTTTTGCTTAAGGTTTTGGAGTCTTCTAAACAAACCAATCTAATAATCAATAGACAAAAATTTAGATTTTTAATTTGAATACAAACTTATCCCAAGTTTGGATCTTATCCTTCCCCTTTCGATGTCTCTCTGTTTGGACATTATCCCACCAAATCAAAACATGTCCTTCAACCTTGTACATGCAAATTTGACCCGTTTTGGATCCTCCACAGATTCATAATCAAAGAATCTCACCATGTTCATTATCCACTCTATCAACCCCTCTAAGTTTAAACTTCCATTGAATTTGAGAGTATCCATCGTTGGCTTACTTTCGATGCTAGAGATTGCCTTAATCAACCATTGTTTCGATTCTTTTCCTTGCTCATCATCTTGAGCTTTAAGGTGACCAGTCTCCTCTTAACTGTCACTAACTTCCTCAAGATGAACCTCTTCTTTGGGCAACCTCAATTGCATCTAATCTAGTCGTAATTACTCTCAGTATTTCAGCTATGTTTGTTGATTGGGGTGCAAGACCATACGGTCTTCCTCTTCCTTGTTGTGTCATATCTCCTCCAACATGCATTGTCGACCTCTAAAAAACTTGGCTCTGATACCAAATGATGCAGTCAAAAGGAGGTGGTTTAGTCAAAAACTACATCCTTTAGCAACAAATTTCACAAGTCACAAGTTAGAAAATGATGTCATGGAGCGTTATTTAGACGTGTACAACAATATCTTTCATTAGAACGACAAGATAACTTTCATTAAATTGGTGGTATGATTCTTCATTTGAGCGACAATAACATTCTTAGCTTGAATGACACCCTTGCCCATTGTTCAAACGACATTCACTCGAACGATACCTTATTCAAATGGTACACTTGTATGATATTCACATCGTCCAATCGAACGATAATTTGCTTGAACAATGCCTACTTGAACGGTAATGATCACTTGAACGGCAACCTTATTTGAATGGTAGTTTACTACTTGAACGACAATGACCACTTGAAAGACACCCTTGTTCAAACGACAATTTAATTGAATATCCTCCGTGTGAACGATAATATAAACTTGAACGATCAGTTACTAATCTCAACAATACCAATGATCAATTGAACAACAAAACTTCAACTACCACAGTTGAACGGTAACTTTGTTCATTGGAACAACACTTTGCAATATGCACTTACACTATTAACCCCTTGGAATGGTAACTAATTGATTTGCAATAACTAGATTTGAATGTCACTGTCACAACGCTTTCCTGCACACCAGTCTATAATTCCAATAACACAATGCGTTCAACATTTACGCACAACATGAATTAGGAATGGAATATTATTTATATTATCAATGTGCTTGCAGGCTACTCAGAACATGAGTATCAATGCACTATGCCACAATGACAATGCAATATTATCTTGCACTCGCTCGCAACCAAACATACATTGCTATGGCCATCTCTATCTTTACCTACACATATATCCACTCAGACAAACATCCAAACCTCTGTGCAAGTCTTCCTCTCTATTTCTTTACACATGCCTCTCTTTCTATGCGTTCCCCATAATGAAGGAAAGGATGTTCTTTTATGCACATGGCTGGTAGTTGCAGGAACGGTTACCCGGAACACCTGCCCATAATCATTTACATTATGAAAACTTATTTAATGGATGCTCCTGCATCACATAAAAATCATCCTTTCATATATGTTCTAGAAGCAAAAGTCAAATCTTTCATAGCCTTTTAAAAAAATTTCAAAATACAAGAAAAGCCAAGGAGAGAATTCAAACTTGTTGAGGGATTCAACGAGGATTGTGTCAAATCTTTCATAGCCTTCTAAAAAATTCCAATATACAAGAAAAGACAAGGAGAGAATTCAAACTTGTCGAGGGATTCAACGAGGGTTGTTCATGAAACATTTACTTGCACATGATCAACATGCAAGCCCCGGATAAGGCCACAGGCATAGGTCGAATCGCACGTCACGCCAAAGAATTACCACTCTCTGAGATTAAAAATCCTTTAAAACAAACCGAACACGCCAAAGAATTACCACTCTCTGAGATTAAAAATCCTTTAAAACAAACCGAACACGCCAAAGAATTACCACTCTCTGAGATTAAAAATCCTTTAAAACAAAACGAACATGCGTCTGAATCTGAAACTAAGATTTCCAAACGTTTCAAACATGAAAAATAGGCCGCTCTGCGAAAGAAAATAAGGATCATCCACTTACTAGAACCCTGTTAAACTCAGCAGCAGAACCAGTCAAAGCTCCCACTTTCGACGAACAGGACGCAACTTTGGCATAAATTACGCATAAACGACGAAGAAATGGAAGCATCGCCTGCGGCAGTCCATTCATAGACTATTATTATTAGTTCACATCAGTGGAAGGTTCTGACATTGAATACGTAGCCCTAAATTTCACCCATGGAGGCTACGACAAATGTTTAAACCCTAGAAAATTAGGAAGCAGGAGTTAGGTTCACACCTATGATTGTCTTCCGTACTCTATAAAATCTTCACGGCAGTCGTGGATTTTTCAATAGCAGAGCTCCATAGGCTTGTTTGCTGGAAATTTTGCTGTGAATTTTTGAATCTTCACGATGATGATGAACGGGGGTTCCGGTAGGGTTCTTTGCAGTAACGGAAGTATGTCACATGGCAGGAGCAAGCGAAGCTTAAGCAGAATATTGAGGGAAACCTCCATCAGAATTGCCTTCTCCCCGCTGGGCAAAGCTCCGGAGTCCGGCGATGAAGAATACTCCAGAATTTTGAGAAAACGCAGGGAAGCGGATTTTTTAAAGAAGAGGCAGATATTCGTGAGGAGTTATCACTTTACCATCAAGAGGAGTGTGGCCGAGAAAGTTAAAGGCTTGTTCCGAAGGGTTAAGGTTGCCGTGTGCGGGATCTCTGCGTGCAAATCCTGCAAAGATGTGAGCGTACCGGGAATCGATGCGTGGGCTGTCTTTCGCACTGCCTGAGGATGCCATTCAAATAATAGTGGAGAAATTTGGGGTTTTATTTGGCAGGAGTTGTAGAGTCTCAGAATGCGAAACTTGGAAGGAATCCCAGTGGAAAGAAAGAAACTATAAAGATTCAAAACCATTGGATAACTTTGGTTCCATGTTCTTCCATGTGAGGATCTTAAGGTTTATAGCAAAAGAATGAAAGTTCTTCCACTTCAGGATTTTAGGGGACTACGAGAAGGATGCTTCACCTGATGTCGGTTTTACTGGTTCTGACCATAGACGAATTGGACGGGTTGCATTGATCTACTTATTCATAGATTTTTGTTATTCATGACCTTGTTTAACTGTAATTCTTCCCTGAAAACTGAATTAAAAGAAAATTAAAAAAAAAAAATGGATTATGCTGTAATTAAATAGAAGCTACCTTATAAAAAATAATTGTAAATTTTTAATTTTAGATTTTTTTGAAGTTTCAAAATTCCTAGGGAAGCTGTTACTTTTACAATACTTTTATTACCATTTTATATCACATTATTATTTTATTATTTTTTAATTATATCTACATTATTTTTAATACTACTTTATATTTTATTTTTTTCCAACTAATACTAACAAACATTAAATAATCATTTACATAATATCTATTTTTTGAAACATTATAAATTTATAATTTTATAAATAATACCTATACCTATGTCTATGTCTATGGTGGTTCTACTTTACTTATTAAATTAGTAATTATATACATGGTGGTTACACTTTACCTTTACTTGCCAGTGCATAGGTGACAATGTAAACACCCACAATAACCTATCATCAATTAAATTGGTGAAAAGATTGGGTATTGGAATAAAAAATATGGTTTATAATATTTTATTTTGTAATATTTTTATTTTATTTTTGGGAAAAAATTAATAAATATTAACCTTTAAAAAAATAATAATAATAAATTATATCATTAAAAAATTAAAAAATAATATTAAAATAAAAAAATATGATTGATGGTATCATATAATACCTTTATTTTATTTTAAAAATATTAACTTTTGAATTATTATATCTTTTAATCTTTAACCTTTAATATTTTTAAATAATCATTATATTAAAACGAGGTAGACCATTAACCTCTAAGAATCTTGAACCACGGTTACACGTTAGCTAACACTCACTGCTTCTAATAAGACTACCCAATAGCATGCTACCTTCTATTACAAGCAACTTCATACGAGACTAGTCATTGCAGGATACTTATTTTAAATACAATGAAGAAATTAAGAGTTGGTTTTTAGATTCTAATATTTGCAAGATGTATATTTATAACAAAATAAATGTTAAGAACATGTGACCTAGAAGTATTGAAGTTGAGTTATTAAACTATAACTCAACTTCAATGAACAAAAGGGTTTATTGAAGTTGAGTTATAGGGTTGAAACAAACTATCTTTCAAAGTAGTTGAAATGAACCGTTTTCCTAAAAATGGTCAAGTTGAAGTCTTTATGTATGAGTAATGGGTATTGGTTTTAAATTAAAGTGTTGAATAGTGTTTAATGTATGAGTAAATTATAAATATTTGTAATGTATTATTAGTAATTATGGTATTATATATTAAGATTGTGGTAAGATATTTTTTCTTTTTTTAAAACGTGGATAAGGATAAATGTATTATTTTCTTCTTTAATTCTAATGTATATTCAATTTGTTTATATTACTTTAAAGTATATTAGTTGCATTTTGTTTGTTATTAAATTATAAAAATGAAATAATAACAGGTAAAATATTAAAGTTTGGATGTAATTATTATTTTTTTCAAAATATGTTAAGTATATATATGAATATTTGAGATTAGTCTCAAATAGGATATAAAAATTTGAGATACTATATATTAATTATTTTATAAATTTTTATAATTTTATATAAAAGTTATAATATGTAAAATAATTATATAATATTTATTTATTTATTGGAATCAACTATTATATTAAATAAAAGAGGTTATAAAAAAAGGAGTTGGAGAGATCACAGCTCTAGGTTCAAGGTCACCTACACGATCAAAACCCTAAACAGGGCACCAAAACTAAAGTTCGAAAACAACCAGAGAAACTAGAATATGAGGTCGGAGGTCAAATACAAAATTAGCCCTTAAAAGGGCGAACAAACAACATAACTAAGGAGTAGCCCTTAAAAGGGCGAACAAACAACATAACTAAGGAGTCGCCCTTAAAAGGGCGAACAAACAACATAACTAAGGAGTCGCCCTTAAAAGGGTGAACAAACAACATAACTAAGGAGTCGCCCTTAAAAGGGCGAACAAACAATATAGTTAAGGAGCCCCTCTCGGAGGAGGAAGAGGATCATTCTTTGGCCCAAAAGATCCCAAACCATGAGGATTGTCTACAGGTGGATCAACATATAAAGAGTTATTAGGAGTAACAATATTCATAAAACGAACCATAATATCCCATCCGAGGGAAGTAGAATTGATCAAAGCTAAAGACGACAATGGAGCAAAACGAGCAAGAGCAAGAGAAGAAGTAATCGATCAAGGAGATAGGCCAGGGCTCCAACCAGTACTATGATCAACCAAGCGATGCATAGGACTCCAACCACACTACAAAGAGTGTGAATGTGAATGATTCTTATTGTGATATCTGGGATGAGATCAAACCCTACTGTGAGCACTAGTAGAATGACTTGAGACTGGAGAACGTCGCTCTCTCATGCTGAGGCCTCAAAGAAATTGAAGTATCTTAAGGCAGAGGGAGTTAGAAAAAACTTTTTTGATAGTGCACGGAGCCTCGTGCTAATACTCGATAAGATTCATCAAATGTGCTAACGCATGCGTCACCTTAGAAGCTTGCGAATAGATTTGAACGGTAACAATAGAAAGCATCATAATATTTTCATTTATAGAAAACTTTAAGAAATTAAATCTCCATAATAGATAACAACATTCCTAGCTTTCCATAGCTAACATAAAATAATCGCACGAAAGAAATTTTACAGAGCAACAATATAAGTACACCAACAACTATTATCACAAAAAAAATCATCTGTCATCTGAAGAACTCGAGATGAAAAAGGTTTAAACAATGAGTGAATCCAAGCCTAGGTAGATTGAACATGAGAGCAGAACCAAAACAAATGCTTAAATGTTTCAAAACAACCACAAGTAGGTAACTTAGGATTAGGAAGACCAACCCTACTAAGCCTCTCTCCCATAATAGTATTTATTTTTTAATAAATTACATGTGGTTTTTATTAGGATCATTTTCAACTAATAGTTGGAGATGACACAACAATATAAGTAGACCAACAACTATTATCACAAAAAAAATCGTCTGTCATATGAAGAACTTGAGATGAAAAGGTTTAAACAACGAGTGAATCTAATCCTAGGTAGACTGAGCATGAGGGCAGACCAAAACAAATACTTAAATGTTTCAAAACAATCACAAACAACTTAGGATTAGGAAGACCAACCCTCCTAAGCCTCTCTCCCATAATAGTCTTTATTTTTTAATAAATTACATGTGGCTTATATTAGGATCATTTTTAATGAATAGTTGGAGATGACACATATGTATAACGCATGAAACTTAAGACCATGCAAGATATTGTCAAGTATTGATGGAATTCGAACCTTTAATCTCTTCACAAGGAATACCCCCACTTACCACTCTGCCAAGACCTCATAGTTTGTTATCATTATATTATGGTAGGTTAATTAAATCGTATCTAAATTTCTCTTTGTCAAAATATATTATTGGTTTACCTTTTTAAGGGATATATTTTTCATCTTACTCAAATACCTATATTTTTGTAATTAGCTCCTTCAATCACTTGTATGCCTCTAAGCATATCACTTTTTTGTTTTGCGCTTTCCCTTCCTATTGATTAAGTTAAGAACTTCAAAGTATAACAAAAATTGAATAGTTGGCATATAGAACATTGTAAATTTATAATTTTATACCTAATTAATTAGTAACTATATCCATGATAGTTGCACTTTACCTTTACTGACTAATACTTATTAAATTATTAACTATATCCATGGTAGTTGCACTTTACCCTTACTTACTAGTGCATAGGCTACAAAGTAGACACTGTAATAATTTATTATCAATTATATTAGTCAAAATAGTGGGTTTTAAAATTAGAAAAATATGTTTCATAACATGCTATTATGTAATATTTGTTTTACTTTATTATAAATATATAAGAAAATCCTTAATTTTTTGTTATTATATCTTTCTAAATCTCGAGTTCAATTCTAGTTATCATTATAACCTTGCCATCCTCAAATAATCATCTTATGAACGTGAGGCAGAACATTAGCCTCTCACAAACTCAAATCATAGTTGCATGCTACCCAATACTTGAATTGCTTCTAATCCAACTATCCTAGTAGTGTGATATCATGTATTTCTATGTGTTTATTTGAGTAGAAAATAATCAATTTAAAGCTAGACATAAAAATCAATAGATAAATAACCAAACATGTGGTAAACATTATAAACCATTATGTTTATTTTCAACTCACAAACAACAAAAACAAATACACATTGTAGCGACCCCGGGGAAGCAGCGCACCGTCCACTACTCTATTTGCTATATTATTTGATCTTTAATGTTTAATATGCAACAAATGAAAGTCATAAAGAAGACATAACCCAAATACAAAGAAATAAATGAATGAATGCTTTGTATTGATATTTCCAAGATTCGGTTACATATAAATCCCTTTACGGGATACCCTTTGTTTGATACATGATTTTACACAAAGATGGTAGCGGATGTATAAAATATCCCCGTGCAAGGGGTGGTGCGCTTTAACAAGCTTCCCGGTGATGCACACGAAAATGTATGAGGGCTTACAGATGCCTCCTTCTCCAAGTCTGATTCCTGGAGGGATCTTTGTGCTTTCGAATGTTGCTAATATTTTTGATGAACATGTAGTCTTGTGATCATGAAAACAACAACACACGCTTAGCTGTCCGAGATTGCCTCCCCGGATGAGGTTGTTAGCATTAAATACGACAATAAAAGGAAATATGCTCAATGATAATAAATGCAATGAAACTAGTGCTATGAAAGCAAATAAATGAAGCAAAATGGATCTTATGCTAATGATGTGAAAATATAAAGAAATCATAATAAGAGAAACTAACACCTAAACCCTAGACTAGGTTTGCAGGCCACTGTCCAGGACTATGGGCTTAAGTTACTACGATGAAATCCCTCTCTATTGACCCAAATACTATGGGCTTAAGCTTGCTACTAATGTTAAATGATTATCATATGTGAATGGATGATCACCTCTCAGTTGGCTAGCACTTCATCGCTCCTCAAGGGTGCTCAGATCTGCTCTCCAATCTGATAGGGCTTCGCTGTGTATGCTCTCCAAGAAAAGCTCTCTCAAAGAAGATTGCTAAAATATGATGAAGGTCCCAGAATTGATGATTATGGATCCCTTGGTGCTCTCAGGCTTGCACCTTTTAAAGTGTGTGAAACCCTAGGTCTATGTTCAAAACCCTAGGATTGAATCCCTCATGTGCAGTGGATGTTAGCATGAGAAATTGCCTTTTTTGAGTGTAGAAGTCTAACTTTGACTTGAGTTCCATGTGAATGGTCGTTAGATGAGAAGTTTTGTCTTTTCTATGTTTAAAGACTAGTTAACTGAAGTCTAAATTTGGACTCAAGTCTCCCATGTGAACTGGTCGTGAGGGGGAATGCAAAGTTGTCCCCGCTCACCTTTATTGCATGCAGACTGCCACTTTCACCCGTGATTGGGCCTATTTGTCGGAAAAATGCCTTTTATGGCTTAGCCATTGTCGTCTGCAGTGACTAAGATTTGGCCACTGTCGTATGCAGTGGCTAAGGTCTGGCCGCTCTAGCCTACAGTGGCCAAGATTTGGCCACTCTAGCCTACAATGACTAAGCTTAGATGGGCTAAAACTGCCATTTTGAGTGGTTAGGACCACTGCTTGCTCTTGGAAAGGTCCAAAATTGGTCATATGGTCTTCAAATGTGCTCATATGAGTGGTTTCCTAAACATGACACATTTTAGGTGTCTACAGATGCCCCTTTTTGTGATGCGTTGTGTGGAAAAACACAACGCTGAGCAAAAACGTAGACTGATATGTTTGTGGGGTGATTTGACCAAAGGGCTTATCCCCTCTAGGGCATTTTGGTTTGACCAAAGGGCTTATGCTCCTTGGGGCTTTTTGTTTTTGACCAAAGGGCTTGTGCTCCTTGGGGCATTTTGGTTTGACCAAAGGGCTTATCCCCTTTGGGGCATTTGTTAAGTTGACCAAAGGGCTTACGTCCTTTGGGGCATTTGTTAAGTTGACCAAAGGGCTTACGTCCTTTGGGGCATTTGTTAAGTTGACCAAAGGGCTTACGTCCTTTGGGGAATTTGTTAAGTTGACCAAAGGGCTTATGTCCTTTGGGGCATTTGTTAAGTTGACCAAAGGGCTTACGTCCTTTGGGGCATTTGTTAAGTTGACCAAAGGGCTTATGTCCTTTGGGGCATTTTTTAAGTTGACCAAAGGGCTTACATCCTTTGGGACATTTGTTAAGTTGACCAAAAGGCTTGTCCTTTGGGGCATTTTTTAAGTTGACCAAAGGGCTTATGCTCTTTGGGGCATTTGTTAAGTTGACCAAAGGGCTTATGTCCTTTGGGGCATTTTTTAAGTTGACCAAAGGGCTTATGTTCCTTGGGGTTTTTTGGAATTGATTGCTTAACTATTTGATTTTTGACTAGGGGAGGTATGATACCAATATTGCCCCAGTCGATGCTTGAAAATATTTTTGTTTTGATTTTATGTTATGGATGCAATGATGAATGCAATGCCTAGTTAATGATTTGATTATGCTATATGTATGCAGTATACGGGTGACATGTGCTAGCTAGATGATAGATGTGTTATGAGTTGATTTGATTATGGATTTATGATTATATGCATAGGTGTATGCAATGATGTGATCTTAGATGTAGATGGACCTATATGCTTTAATCACTTAAAACATAAGGAATGCATATGATATGATTTTAACAATCTATTGGATGATACCACAGAAAGTATAACAATCATGGATTTTTAATAATCATTCTAATCATAAGAACTAATTATTTAGGCATTCATAAATGAAATGTAATGGCATGGAATGTATGTAATTTCTTGATAAAGCTTATGTGATTTAAAAGATTCAAAATAGTCAGTGGTCGTGTAAACATCATTTTTGACATCTATCCGGTGTCTCACCTATTTTGTTAATACCCCTTAATTCACAAAATATCATAAAGAGAATTGATGATGTGATTGATGATATGATTTGTTGCTATGTAGGAATTTATGAGGCTTTTCCTGAGACTCAAACACTCTAGTTACCCTATCAACAACTGCGTACTGACCATACAGGACTTTTGAAAGCGAGGCTTTCACCATGTACCTAGATATTCATTATCCCTGTGTGTGCAAATGAATGTATTTAGATAGAACTCAAGCATTTCCTCCGATGTCAGGCGGGATTCTTTCAGCCCATTGCTAAGATCGGGGATCCTCAAGTGTTCATCTGATCCTTATGTTGGACTTAGTTGGATTATACCACTAGGCAGTATTGGGTTACCCTAAAGCTAGCTCATCCACATGCAAACATTGGTCTACACAAATGCAAGAAGCTATTGTGGTAGACATATCATCATGCATAAGGATACCACCATTGCCAAGCTGGTTGTACACCAAACCTATAATAGGGATCACCTTTCGATTTTGTGCAATGCTAAGAATTCCAGGGATTCAAGCTCCATTCCCTTCTTTTCTTCATTTTATTTGGGATACTTGCTCATGTTTAGTGATGAAAATCACTGTTTATTTTGATTGATTTTTTTCTTTGAGCAAGGGATTCATGTAGTGATAATAATCACTGTTTATTTTATTTTTGTGCTTTTTGGTACTTTGAACTATGACTTTGGAAACTAGTATTTTGAATTTGTGCTTTGTTTCGGGATTTTTGCTCATTTTGATTTAAGCAAGGGATTTAATTGGGTAGGGCGAAGCTTGTCCTTTTGCCAATTCTCAACACCTTTGAACCGGTTGCATAGGGGGATAAGCAAGGAAGATCCTTTTCGCTTAAGGTAACCTAGACCACTTTTGTAGCTTTCATCTTTCCCTTGTACCAACTAGGATTTTAGTGTTTAATTAGTGATGGGATCCTGAATATCCAAGGTATTATCACAACTAGACCTTGCCCTCTACTAATCAAGGTGGCTTTCTACAAGAGCTGATAAGACCACTAGATATGGTTGAATGACCGAAAAATCTTAGCCTATTCCTTATAGCAACATGATATGGTTGTGTTGAAAAACACAGTTACACACATGGATGAATGGATGAAGGTGGATTTGAGTATTGTGATTGTGATACAAACTGTGGCATTGTTTGCAAGAATGTGATCATAACATATGCAAATGCAATGGATATGCATGTTTGATGTAATGCAACTATATGGATGCAGATGTAAGATGCAAATGTTTTTGTATTTTTTATGCTTTCAATTGTTTTTGAGTTTTGATTATTTGTATTGTTTTTGACTTTTGACAAAGGGCTTTAAGATGCCTTTGGAGCCTTTTATGATTTGATTTGACCAAAGGGCTTTAAGATGCCTTTGGGGCCTTTTGTGATTTGATTTGACCAAAGGGCTTTAATATGCCTTTGGGGCCTTTTGTGATTTGATTTGACCAAAGGGCTTTAAGATGCCTTTGGGACCTTTTGTGATTTGATTTGACCAAAGGGCTTTGAAGATGCCTTTGGGGCCTTTTATGATTTGATTTGACCAAAGGGCTTTAAGATGCCTTTGGGGAATTTTGTAATTTGATTTGACCAAAGGGCTTTAAGATGCCTTTGGGGCATTTTGATTAATGTGATCAAAACATAAAGATGCCCTTGGAGCATTTTTGATTAATGTTGACCAAGCGACATGAAGATGCCCTTGGAGCATTTTTGATTAATTTGACCAAGCAACATGAAGATATCCTTGGAGCAATTTTGATTAATTTGACCAAGTGGCATAAAGATACCCTTGGAGCATTTTTTAATTAATTTGACCAAGCGGCATAAAGATACCCTTGGAGCATTTTTTGATGAGATTTGACCAAGCAGCTTAGAGATGCCCCTGGTGCCTTTTATTTTTGACTTTTTATATTTTTATGATTTGTTTGTATTTTTATATTTTATATTGTTTTTGTATCTTTTGATATATCTTGAATGTTTTTGATATTTTTGTGGTGTTATGATGGGGAAGGTATGATACCTTTAAGTGCCCCCAATGTGTCATGTTGTCCACTATAATGTAATCAACTTGCTTAGGAAGAGTGATGAAAATCAACTCTCCCAATTGGGGCACAGACCTCTGTGGGGTGCCTTTGTCTGGATGGGAAGGAATGAGTGAACCATCTAGAAAGCTCATTTTGCTCTAATAGGTCTTGGACCACATTCTTGAATCCATGGCAATCACAAATGTCATGGCCCTCTATTCGGTGGTAGATGCAGTAATGGTCCTCCCTATAACCCTTGGGTTTAGCTCTATTTGGGTATAGAGGCTTTATGTCGGGTAAGGTGATGACCCTAGCTTCCTGTAGCTTTTGAAAAATATTAGACATAGACTCATTTAAAGGAGTCCAAATGCATTGCTTCTGCTTTGATTGTTTAGCATGCTTTGGCTTGGTATGAGGACCAGGTTGAGCCCTAGGTATGTCACTTTCGCGCTCTAGGGGATCTTGTTGAGGCTTTTCTTGTGGCTGCCCAGGAGATAATTTGACCTTAGATAAAGGTTGCTTTTGTCTCTCAAGCTGGTTCATGATAAAGTGCAATGCCTCATTTTTCTTATCCATTTGGGCCTCTATATTGTAGAGGTGATTTTGCATATGCTCCAATACTGATAAGGCTCCCTTGTGTATTTCTAGCGATTGGTTTGAAATACCATTATCTATTGAAGGAGGTGCTAAAGATCCACCAAGTAACTGTAACTCACCCATTTCCTTCATTTGAGTTGATGTGGAGGCTTCATGATGACCCATTTTAATAGTGGCATCCACATGCTCATGTTTATGACTCAGTTCATGTTTCTATCTTACTTGGTGGTGTTGAACTGTGTCAACTTGAGTATCCCCAATCTGATGTGGGGGGAGCACTTGTTTTTGCTCTTGATGAGGCAACATGAGAAGTGAATCGGGGGTGACTAAAGCCAATGGTTTTGATCCCTTCAATGGGGAAGCAACATCTGATTGCTCCACCTCTTGTTTTATCTACTTTAGAGACACTTGGTCCTCTATCTTGTTGTTGACCATTGCCACAAACTCTTGAGAGGGCACTTTTTCTTGTGGCTCATCGACCTTCTTGTAATATTTGAATGGCTCAGGATCATGGGGGACCACATACACTTGTCCTTGGTGTATGAATTTTAGATTTTGGTGTACTATGGAAGGCACACATTCCATATCCCTCATCCATGGTCTACCTAGCAATATGTTGTACTGCCTCTCACCTTCCAAGATATGGCACAATGTAGGTATCGTCTTTATCCCAACCTGTATAGGTAGGATTATTGTGCCAATTGTTGGGGAAGTAGCATCATTGAAGGCCCTCAATGTAAATGTTGTGTCCTTAATGCGTGAAGGTGGCAGATTTAAATGCTTCAAAGCTACAGTTGTGATGATGTTGATAGATGACCCAGTGTCAATCAAGACTCTCTTGTACGAAATTCGATTGATGCTTACTATGATGTGGAGCGGAGGATCAAGTTCATCCTGAGAGATTGTCTTAATCTCCTGCCTATGAAAGGCAATCATAGGGTCCTTTTGTAAGTGCATTGAACTTATTGTTGGTATGGACTATGATAGATTACCAACTTTAGTTGAATTTTTTGGTATGTTGGGCTGATCAAGGCATATTTTGCTTCTTATTATAGTATTGATCATACCGATAAGACCCTCTTCAGGTGGGGCTATGTGCACCTCATTGACATGCTCAACTTGATTGTTGTTGGCCCCATGATTGGGGAGAAGATTTTTGAATATGTTGATGTCTTGCAATTCATTCTTATCCAACATATCCTGCACTATATTCTTGAATACAACACAATCTTGGATATCATGGCCATTTTGTCGATGGTAAACACAATAGAGATCTTCCCTATACCCCTTAGGTTTGGGGTAATTAGGATCCAGGATGCGCTCCTTAGGCAAGTTTAAAACCTTAGCCTCGAGAAGGTGGTTGAAAACTGATGCCAAGGATTCAGGCAATGGTGTATAGTTGCGAGGGGGTTGTTTCTGTTTGCCCCTACCTTGATTCTTGTTGCATTGGTTGTAATGCACAGTTGGAGGTTGATCCTGATAGTTTTCTTGTTGTTGACTCTGTGCTACTTTTGGAACGTTTAACACAATCTGGTTGACGTGCGTAGGTTCGGTCTATTGTGGTTGATGTTGCATGCTCTCATTCCATTCTTT
This sequence comes from Wollemia nobilis, assembly GCA_028583015.1. Classification (NCBI taxonomy): domain Eukaryota; kingdom Viridiplantae; phylum Streptophyta; class Pinopsida; order Araucariales; family Araucariaceae; genus Wollemia; species Wollemia nobilis. Next base: position 14,309,261 of record JAQPPZ010000737.1, read on the forward strand.
CTCGCTACGGAGCTTTAGGTCTCCTTCTTCCAACTTTATATCTTCAATAAGCTTGGCTTGAGCCAAGGCTTCTTCGAATGTATCATATTGTTGTAGTTGCAATAGTAACGAGATGTGCTTGGCGTAACTTTTTGTGAACATTCGGATTAACTCTTCGATCGGGATGGAAAATGACAACTTTGCCATGATTTTTCTCCATCTATCCCCATAATCCATGACTGGCTCATCATCATACTACTTTAGGTTGGCCAGGTCTGAGAGGTTCACCTTCTTCTTAGCACCAAAAGAGAAACATTTTAAGAATGCATTCACTAGTTGTTCAAAACTGGATATGTTGTGCTTGGGAAGCTGGTTGAACCATTGGGTGGCAACCCCCAAAAATGTCATAATGAAGGTTCTCAACATAAGGGCATCACTATCTTCTAGATGAAAGCATGCATTGATAAAGTTGGTGACATGTTCTTGTGCATCCTCTTCACCCTTAAACTTCTCCAACCTAGGCATCTCAAAATGCTTAGGATATGCAAGGCTAGGAACCGATGGACACAATGGTTGGTTGTGTATTTTGCTCAATGTTGGTTGGTTCCTAGCCGTCTCTTATTTCTCAAAGTTTATCTTTTCAGCAAGTTCTTGGAATGCCTTTGAGGCAAGGAGTTCCTCTTCTTGTAGGCCCCCTCACGGTGGTAATGGAAGTAACCCTCTATCCACTTGATTTGTTCTATTTTCTTCCCTCCTATGAAGGGATTCAGGATGTGTCTGATCCTGATCTATTAGGTTTACCCTTTCCCCACTAGTTGGATTTCACTCATGATTTTATGGGTGGTTTCATTGTGGGTTTCCTTCTTGTCTAGTGCGCCTCTCCTTTGGTGAGTCAACGCATTGATCTCTTTGATGATCATTACCACTTGCTTGTAGGTTGATACAAGCTAGTTGCTCAGCTTTTTCTCTTAAGCATTGCTCATGTTGGCGCAAAAGTCTTTCTCTTTGTTTATCATGCTCGAGAGCTTCCACTAGCTCTCGCTCTTTATGCTATGCATTTTCTAACCATCTCATATGGTCAGATTGCGTTGTTAGAGAAGGTTCATATCTATCTAATTCTATTCGTGTAGTTCTGATTCGTAGGTCCCTCGAAGAGGTTTCCATTATTTCTCTACTTTGGCTAGCTAGTGTAACTTGCTCTGTGTATCCTGTATGTTGATAAGTGTCCCTATGATCAGACTCTATATGAGACTTGTGGGGTCGCTTTGAAGCATCCCTAGGTTGAGTGGTGCATTTAGCAGTCACGCTTTGTGAGCTTCCAGATGTAGAATATTTTATGGCTATGGTTCTAGAAGTCGATCTCGAATAAATTTGATCCCACTCATCCAATTGATCTTGGAGCATTTGTTCTCTCTGAATTGTATGTGACCCATGTGACCGATTTGATCGGTTTGTTGTGTTGGGTCTATGACTCTGCAACTCTATGTGAGGGTTCTTGTCTACTTCAAATTGTGCAACAAGGTCGGAAACTCTCTTCCCTCTATCTTACCCCTCATTGGGCTGATTTGAACTCTCAGTGTAATGAGATGTGGTGGGTATGGAACCTGATTCCCTCTCTAGATTAGAGGTCTTGCTCACCATGGGAGGTCTCCCGACCATAATTTTTGTTATAAAATTTTTGACTTCCAAAAAAGGTTGTGGGTGTCATATATCAAAATTATCAGTGCAATGCGCTGATCACAATGAGCTATAACTCCAAAATTTGACTTTTGGGTCAAAAATTTGTATTTTTGAAATAATCGGCCAACCGAGGCCCGTGGGGAAATGCCCACTTTTAGGAATTTTTATGAATTTTTGAACCGTGAAGAGTTAGGACTCAAAATTTCTGGGAGAGGTGCCCCAGGGGCTAACTAAGACAACAAAATAAATTTGGCACTTTTCGGAGTTGTCTAGCCCACTTTATGACTATTTCAGTGCAGTTTTTCCCTATTTTCAGCCTCGAAAATAGAGTAAAAATAAAACCAAAATAACTTTTTCGTTATAGCTCCGATTTGCACGATTCTCGATCCGTTGGATGCAGAATAAAAAAGTAGATTTTTACTTATTTTTTCAATAAATTTCCCTAAAAATTAGGGTTAGGGTTTGGTCCCAAATAACAAAGAAACACACAAAGAAGACAATATGATTATCTCTTTTATGGATTAAATGTGTGTCCTAAAACTGGTTTTAGTGTGTTTAGATTTGTTGTTGCTCTTGCTTTGGATTTAGAATGAGGGGACTCATCCATAGTGGGGACTAAGAACACTCATGCCAAACATGATTTTCTCAAAAGAGACTAGGGTACACCGCTTAAATCCCAGTGGGGGGTTCGCCTAGCTCTTCCACTCTGAACCAATAATTGTTCCAATAGTGGGAGATAGTTTGAACACAAGTAACTAGTACCACTATTGAAGGAGTTCCCTATTCATGTCTAAGGATATCTAGGGGGCAAGCCGGTGGAAGGAGGTGAATTCCAACGTCACCGGATTGAATTGGGGGTTGGTGATGAAATCCAACTCCCCAATGTTTAAAATGATACGTGCGAATGTGTGTGATTATTTTTAGATTTTGAAATAGAAAGTGATGCATCAACCAACATTCATGACTACTTTCCTACAATGCCTAAAAATAACGTTTCATTTTTAGACAAATGCATCTATAACTAGTCTATATGATTTTAATGCACTCTCCTACTTTGTGATGAAAATAGCCTCTGATTGGGCCACATGCAAGCAAACCAAAATACAATGGCCTAGCACGCTGGAGACTAGGGCGGACCTTACAGGCAGAGGTCCACTATTCCTAGCAGCGCCTAGAGGAAATCTAAAAGAAACCTAGGAAATGCAAAATGCAATTTTTATTTCTTTTTCTTTTATTTTCCCTAATTAATCTATGTTTATGCTTGTTGTTTCTGGAAATAAAATGTAGAAAGAAAATTAGAGAAATACTGGGAAGGGGTACCAACCTTGAATCCTACTCAGATGATAGAAATTTTGCCCTCTGTTGCACTTCTTTGCTGGCCACTATTGATCAAAGTGGTTGAATTTCGACCGCTATTAGTAGGAGCAGCTAAGACTATTGGCCATTGTAGACCAAAGTCGTTGATTTATGGCCATTGTTACAGAACCAAAACCGTAATAGTGGCTAATTTCTAACCATTATAGCCCAGAGCGGCCAAACTCGCACACAAAACTAAGTTAGTAATCGGGAGAAAATAAAAACTTGGTGGGGGTCCCACCGTGATCGCCATCTGTAGCGACCTCGGGGAAGCAACGCACCATCCACTACTCTACTTGCAATATTATTTGATTTTAATGTTTAATATGCAACAAATGAAAGACCATAAAGAAGACATACAAATACGAAAAAATAAATGAATAGATCCTTTGTATTTATATTTCCAAACCCGGTTACATATCGATCCCTCTAAGGGATACCCATCTTTGATACAATGATTTTACACAAAGAGAGTAGGGATGTAAGATATCCCCTTGCAAGAGGGTGGTGCGCTTTCACAAGCTTCCTGGTTCTGCACACGAAAATGTATGAGGGCTTACAGATGCCTCCTTCTCCAAGTCTGATTCCTAGAGGGATCTTTGTGCTTTCGAATGTTGCTAATCTGTCCGATGAACCTATAGCCCTGTAAGCAATGAAACAACAACACACACTTAGATGTCCGAGATTGCCTCCCGGATGAGGTTATTAGCAATAAATCTGATAATGAAAGGAAATATGCTCAATGAATGAAACTAGTGCTATGAATGCAAGTAAATGATGCAATTCTATGCTAATGACATGAAAACATGAAGAAAAATAGAATATAAGAAGCTAATACCAAAACCCTAGACTAGGCCTGTGGGCCACTGTCCAAGACAACGGCCGCTAAGATGAAATCCTACTCTCTTGACCCAAAGGCTATGGATCTTAAGCTTGCTACTGATGTTAAATGATTATCATATGTGAATGGATGATCACCTCTCAGTTGGCTAGCACTTTGTCGCTCCTCAAGGGTGCTCGAATCTGCTCTCCAATCTGATAGGGCTTCGTTGTGTATGCTCTCTCAAAGAAGTCTGCTACAATATGATGAAGGTCCCATAATTTATGATTATGATCCCCTTGGTGCTCTCGGGCTTGCACCTTTTAAAGTGTGTGAAACCCTAGGTCTATGTTCAAAACCCTAGGATTGAATCCCTCATGCGTAGTGAATGTTAGCATGAGAAGCTTTTGTCTTTTCTATGTTTAAAGACCAGTTAACTGAAGTCTAAATTTAGACTCAAGTCTCCCATGTGAACTGGTCATGAGGGGGAATGCAAAGTTGTCCTCGCTCACCTTTATTGCATGTAAACTACCACTTCCACCCATGATTGGGCCTATTTATTGGAAAAATGCTTTTTATGGCTTAGTCGTTGTCATCTACAGTGACTAATATTTGGTTGCTATCGTATGCAGCGGCTAAGGTCTGGCCGCTCTAGCCTACAACGACCAAGATTTGGCCACTCTAGCCTACAATGGCTAAGCTTAGATGGGCTAAAACTACCATTTTGAGTGGTTAGGACCACTGCTTGCTCTTGGAAAGGTCCAAAATTGGTCATATGGTCTTCAAATGTGCTCATATGAGTGGTTTCCTAAACATGACATGTTTTAGGTGTCTACATACATAATAATAAAATCTAACATATAAAAGTAAGGACCTTCGTCAAAGACTAACTACTTGATATTTATTTTAAATACAATGAAGCCACAGTTTGATTTCTAGATTCAAATATTTGCAAGACTTGGGGAGATTCTATAATGAAATAAATGTTAAGAACATGTGATCTAAAAATAAATATCAAATGTTTTTGATAAAAGGACTAAAATTATAATAGTAACCTTGGGTTCTCTTCCAAGATCCCAAGTTCAAATTACATAGTGTGAGTGGGTTATTATATATATATATATATATATATATATATATATAAATATATATATATATATATATATATATCAAATATAATATTGTTTATTGAGTTGAGTTACAATGGGTGAAACAAATCATCTTTCAAAGTAGTTGAAATGAATCATTTTCCATGAAAAAGGTTCAAGTTGAAGTCTTTATGTATACAAGGACCTAATATGTGTGAGTTGTGGGTATTGGTTTTAAGTTCAAGTATTGAGTATAAGTGTTTAATGGTGGTTTACTATAAGTAATCATGAATGGTGAATATTTATTTAAAAAAATTATAATGTATCATTAGTAACGATGACATGAATATATATAGAAAAGATTGTGGTAAGATATTATTTCCATTTCTTAGTTTATAACCATTTTGTAGTTATTTTCTTTGTTTATAATAAGGATAATATTATTATATTCTTCTTTAATTCCAATGTATATTCAATTTGTGTGTATTACTAGTTCAACTTTGCTTTAAAACATATTAGTCACATTTTTTTGTTATTAAGTTATAAAAGTAAAATAATAGTAGGTAAAACCACCAAATGATTTGGAGAGCTTCATAGATAAGTCAATCATAAACTTTGAGTAACCATATTTTGAAAGATGGATTAGATGATAAATTTATTGAAAATATGGACAAAAATATGTTGTGGTGTGTTAACCAAATAATAAATAAAATCAGTTGGAAAATTACCATTGGTAAAAGGTTAAAAAAGAGTATTTTACCTTGAGTAAGTTTACTTACCTTTTACCTTACCTGGACGGCAGTTGGATGGCAGCATCTTTGGGCGGCAAGAGAATTTTATTTTAATTTCTTCTCCCTTCCCTTAATTTCTCCTATTCCCCCCTTTTCTCTAGTATGGTTATTTTAATGTTTATTTAAACTTTGTAACCTGATGTTAATGGTTAATGCAAATTCACCTTTGTATCAATTGCTCATCTCCCACATTTGGTATCAGAGCCGAGAGCCGAGACCGACCCAAATCCTGAGGCGATGGGGCCCACAGTTCGATGCGATGGCATAGATCCCAAGGCAACCCGTAGGAGACAAGGCAACATAGATCCCGAGGCAGCCCGTAGGACCCGAAGAGGCCCGTAGGAGTAGATCAGCATGATTCTCGAGGCACTGGAGCAGATCGATGTGATTCCCTAGGCGCTGGTGGAGCTGGACGTTGACGAGGTGTCACGTTGGAGAGGGCAGCACATAGCCCGAGGCGGTTCGTTGACGTGGCAACCTACGCACGACCCGAGGTGACATGCGGCCCAAGGCGGTTCGTTGACGGGCGACCTTCGCGCGGCATGTGGCAAAAGGTTCTTCACAGCCTACGATTGCCCGCAGGCAATCAAAGCACATTGTGTGCTTTGCTCTTTTTAAAGAGCATACACATCGCCGCATAGGCGATGTGGGACTATTAAGTCCCAAATAAATCCTTGCTTCACGTCGAAGTGCGAAGCCAAAAATTGCTTCGCATTCGACGCGAAAGCAACAAGGAAAGGGAGCCAGCTAATGCTCTCGGATCTGCCCGGTAGCACAACGGCTACCCTTTGCCTTAACTCCCGCGAGGTTGCACGATCAAACCTCGGCGGGGTCATTCCTTTTTTTTTGCTTCACGCTCGAAGCGCCAGCAACAAGGACAGGGAGCCAGCTAATGCTCCCGGATCTGCCCGGTAGCATAGCGGCTACCCTTTGCCTTGACGCCCACGAGGTCGCACGATCGAACCTCGGCGGGGTCAATAGTTTTTTTTTTTTTAAAAAGGAAAATTTTCTTTAAAAAAAAAAAACTTTAAGGTAATTTAATTTTTTTTTGATGATTGACATTTCCTAAGAGGAAATAGCTGTAAAAATTAAAAAAAAAAAATTGAAAGGTTTTTATTTATCATTTAAAGTTGATGATTGACATTTCCTAAGAGGAAATAGTTGTAAAAAAAAAATTACGCTTTAAGAGGTAAAAAATTAGAAAAATTTCCTAAGAGGAAATCTTTGTAAAAGAAAATTTCTGGGAAATTTTCTTAAATGATAAGATCGGAAGGATGTTACCAAGCACTTTGTAGTTTGTTACTGAGAACAAACGCTGAAAGCTTTGATGAGCACGTGAGAAAACTAGGCATAAATTCAGTCTTTTCACAGTTGCAAAACATAGTTATTGCACAACAGAGAAATCTTGATCTAGGATACGAAGCAGATTCAGAAGATAACTCCTTTGGGAGCAGATTTGAACAATCCGACACAGTGGAGATTACTCCACAAGGATCTGAATATACTCATTATTGTAATTCAATTGAAATCCTACAACCTCCTTCTCCTAAAATTATATTGATCAGTGACGACGATGAACAAGTCGCTGACAATTTTGTAATTGCTTAATCACAACAACAAGAGTGAATTGTTTATGATTGTAAATCAAGCAAGGCTTGATAGTTTGTAAAGTCTTTTTGAAATAAGACTATATAAGAAAGGTTTCTTGTTTTAGTAGATAATAATGGGATCAAATAACAATCTACCAATCCCCGAATTCAATGGGGATAATTATGAGTACTGGTCCATCAAAATGAGGACATTACTCATAGGAAAAGGACTATGGGATAGTATTGAAGACGGTTACACTGCTCCAACAGATTGGACTACTTTGAGTGCAACCGACAAGAAGATCTACAAAGATGCACAGAAAAATAACTCTTTTTCCTTATACCATATTCAAGCGGCATTAGATCCAAGTATCTTTCCTAGAATTGTATCTTACTTAACTGCCACAGATGCATGGAATGCCTTGAAATAAGGATTCCAAGGAAGTGATAAAGTGAAGCAAGTCAGGCTTCAGACCTTAAAAAGAGATTTTGAAAATCTCAGAATGAAGGAAAATGAAAGAGTCGGTGACAACTGTGTACGATTCAAAGTAGTAGTTGATATGATGCAAACTTTAGGTGATGACACAAAAGTTGAAACAATTGTGAAGAAAGTGTTGAGAACACTTCTTCCTAAGTGGAATCACATTGCCATCATAATTGAAGAATCAAAAGACATTTCTACTCTTACATTTGATAGTTTGATTGGATCATTAACATCACATGAAGAGAGACTTCAAGGAGCACCTTCAACAAGCTATGGAGGTGATGACAAAGCCTTCACTTCGAACGAAGCTGCAATACAAGGACAAGGAAGAGGCCGAGGCAGAGGACAACAACAAAGAGGCAAAGGCCAAAGCAACTCCTATAGAGGAGGAAATCAAAACAAATGTGGAAATCAAAATAGAGGAGCCAATCAAAACCAAAGCGGCAATGCAGGTTGTGGAAATCAAGGACGAGGAAGTAACAAGACTAAAACAACTTGTTTCAATTATGGGAAACAAGGACACTTCGCTCGTGACTGCTGGTAAAAGAATTCAAAAGATCAATGCAGTCAATATGGCTCATTCTACGGAGAAGAATAAGGTCCATCAAATCTTTTTCTCTCTAGATTCAAATTACAAATCCCATGTTAAGTTAGGGGATGATAAATCTTTGCAAGTTGAAGGCATTGGAGCTATGGAAGTTCCAACAAAAGAAGGCCTTAAAAAAGTGAATGACATATACTATACTCCACAGCTACAACACAATTTGTTAAGTGTTGGCCAAATGATGGAGAAGCATTACAAATTAGTTTTTGATGAAAGAAAATGTACAATCCTTGATAAAAACAATTGTAACCGAGTCATCATAGAAGTACCTATGACAAAGAATAGGTTATTCCCTCTAAAATTTGGTGAGCCAGGGGGAGCTCAACTTGCAAACATTGCTATTACAAATCCAAGTGAATTGTGGCACTTGAGATATGGTCACCTCAATTCCGCTAGCTTGAAAATGTTAACATCACAAGCTATGGTGACAGGACTACCAAAAATTCAAGAACATAAGAAGGTATGCGAAGCATGTGCTTTGGGAAAGCACTCCAGAACGAAGTTTCCAAGAGGCCAAGCATGGAGAGCAAGCTATCCTCTTCAACTAGTACATTCGGACATCTGTGGTCCAATGCAAACAAAAAGCCTTGGAAACAATTCTTATTTTCTAACATTCATAGATGATTATTCTAGAATGTGTTGGATCTATTTTTTGAAACACAAAGATGAAGCATTTGATTGCTTCATAGACTTCAAAAATAATGTAGAAAAGCAATGTGACTACTATGTCAAATGTCTTCACACTGATAGAGGAGGAGAGTACTCCTCAAATGAATTTTTAAATTATTGTAAGCAAAATGGGATAAAAAGACAGTTCACCATTGCCTATACCCCACAGCAGAACGGTGTGGCCGAGAGAAAGAACCGCACCCTTGTTGAAATGGCACGAACGATGCTTCAGACAAAGCATCTAACATACAACTATTGGGCAGATGCAGTGAGAACTAGTGCATATATTCTAAATAGAAGTCCGACTTCTAGTTTAGATGGTATCACTCCTTATGAAGGATGGTACGGTAAGAAACCAAATGTCAAACATTTTCGAGTATTTGGTTCTTTAGCTTATGCACACATTCCTAAGGAGAAGAGAAAGAAGATTGATCCCAAGATTCAAGCATGTATTTTTGTAGGGTATTGTGAATCAACCAAAGGGTATAGATTGTACAATCCCAAGACACATAAAATAATTATCTCCAGGGATGTAATTTTTGATGAAGGGGGAGAATGGGGTCATAAAAAATTTGTTGATATTGACTCTAATTCGAAAAGTTCCACATTTGTACAACCCAAGAAAAGTAGTGGAAAAAGTTCCCCTCCACAAAGTCCACATCAGGAATCTTCATCAAGTACATCAAGTGGTACACCAAGTCCAAGAGGGACTTCTTTGTTGGCACCCCCAAACTCTCCGAAATGATTTCATAGATCTATAAGCGCTCCAAGTCCGATGGATATTGATCCAGTTTCTCAAAGGAAAGAGACAAATAAAGGAAAGCGCATACTACAGAGTCATCCATCTTCTCAAATTTTGGATAGGAATTTCCAACAAAGATACACTAGGAGTCAAGCTAGTGAGATGGACGACATTTTGTCAAGACTTGAAAATCTTCAAATGTCAAGAGATGATGAGTCTCATGAACCAAGGGGTGATGTAGTCAATTATGCTTTGTTGGCTGCTGCACAGCTAGAACCATCTAGCTATGAAAAAGCATGTACTGAAAGTATATGGCAAGATGCCATGGAAGAGGAAATATCCTCAATTAAAAAGAATGGTACTTGGGAGCTTGTGAAGCTTCCCAAGGGAAAAAAATGTGTTGGATGTAAATGGGTCTATAATACCAAATTCAATGCTGATGGAAGCATTGAAAGGCACAAGGCAAGATTAGTAGCTAAGGGTTTTACTCAAAAATATGGAATAGATTATGAGGAAACCTTTGCTCCAGTTGCTCGACAAGAAACAATCAGAATTGTTCTTTCCTTGGCAGCCCATAAAGGATGGAACATTCAACACATGGATGTGAAAAGTGCATTTTTAAATGGATACCTGATAGAAGAGGTGTATGTACAACAACCTCAAGGTTTCCAAGAACCAGGAAAAGAGAACCTTGTTTATAAATTGAAAAAAGCACTTTATGGCCTCAAGCAAGCACCACGAGCGTGGTACTCACGAATTGATGGCTATTTCAGCAAGTATGGTTTCACAAAAAGCAAGAGTGAACCAACTCTATACTACCTGAAGAATGGAGTAGATATCCTCATAGTTTGTTTATATGTGGATGATCTAATATTTATGGGTAGTAATAATAAAATGAATATGGAGTTCAAAAACTCCATGATGAATCAATTTGAGATGAAGGATCTCGGATTAATGAGATACTTCCTAGGAATGGAAGTACATCAATCAAAGAATGGGATCTTCATATGTCAACAGAAATATGCTCGTGACATGATTCAAAAATTTGCTATGCAGCAGTGCAAATCAGTTGCAACACCAACAGGACATGGAATCCAGCTAAGCAAAGATGATGGAGCACCAAAAGTTGACATGACCAATTTCAAAAGCATGGTTGGGAGTTTAATGTTTCTCACCAACACTAGGCTAGATATACAGTATGTTGCTTCTCTAGTATCAAGGTTTATGGCATGCCCATCCAAGCTGCATCTTCAAGCAACCAAATAAATTTTACGATATGTAAAAGGTACATTGGATTTTGGAATCCATTACTACAAGTTTAACTCTGTGAAGTTAGTTGGTTATAGTGATAGCGATTGGGGCAATAATATAGATGACAGAAAATCTACATCAGGGAACTTTTTTAGTCTAGGTTCAGGACTAATAACTTGGAGTTCCAAGAAGCAATCTGTTGTAGCATTATCATCTATAGAAGCTGAGTATATAGCCATTACCCATGCTAGTACTCAAATCCTCTGGTTGAGGAAAATCCTTGAAGAGATTGGCGAAAAACAAATTGGTCCAACCAAACTAAATTGTGATAATATTAGTGCCATACAGTTGGCATATAATCCAATCCACCACAAAAGGTCAAAACATTTTGATATGAAGTATCACTTCATAAGAGATATGGTGGAACAATAGATAGTTGAGCTTCAATACTACAACACTTTGGATAATCTAGCAGACATCTTCACCAAAGGCATGGCTAAAGCTCAATTTATAAAGCTGAGAGACTGTATAGTCAGTCCTCTCAACTTTAAGGGGGAGAATGTTGGAAAATTACCATTGGTAAAAGGTTAAAAAAGAGTATTTTACCTTGAGTAAGTTTACTTACCTTTTACCTTACCTGGACGGCAGTTGGACGACAACATCTTTGGGCAGCAAGAGAATTTTATTTTAATTTCTTCTCCCTTCCCTTAATTTCTCCTATTCCCCCCTTTTCTCTAGTATGGTTATTTTAATGTTTATTTAAACTTTGTAACCTGATGTTAATGGTTAATGCAAATTCACCTTTGTATCAATTGCTCACCTCCCACAAAATCAACAAGCATTTAAAGAAAATATTCTATTAATAATTTACAAGTTATAACCTCCTTTAAATCAATTAGGAATGGAAGGTCATTGCTTTTGTTTTTACAAGAGAATTTTAAATTAAAGATACTCAAGTAGTAATTAAAAAAAACTATGGAAGGAGTTGAATTAATGGTAACTAGAATATTATTAAATATTTGTGATCTCAAATAACTCCAAATTAATCCCTTGATTTGGGGAGGATGACGATGAGCAATAAGAGATATATGGAGTAATGAAATACATGTTGTCTTACTTGTTAATGTTTCAACTCTTTTTCACTTTCAAGAGAAAATGATGCAATGACAATGGATTGAAGCTTTGAGGTTTTAAAAAAACTTTTGCCCCATCCCTTTAATGACAAGGGATTTAAATGTGATTTTATATATAGTTAAGAAGAAATAAAGAAAGAAGAATCCAAATTAAAGTATGAGCCTTGTTGAATATCAAACTAAGAAGCTTTATTTCATCGACAAGGAGTTATAAAACGAGATTTTTGCATGGAATAACAATCTCGCTAGCCCTACCTTTATTGCAAAGTATTGTGATCTCTTTATAGGTAGTGAATATTAGTATTTGTAGGGAATGATTTTATAGTCATAATTTTTTGATGGGCAATATCATCTCACCAGCCCATATCTCTCAAAATATTATAGTTGACTAAACCTTAAAATTTCCCATTCCAACTCAAGATTACATGTATGAGAGATAAATTACTTAAGAGTAATATGTAGTAATTATAAATGGAGGGCACATAACCATAGGAAAATTATACATATTCTATTTTAAAAGTTGTAATATGTTAAGAAAGGACTAAAATACTGGATTCATGACTTATCACTCAAATGGAAACTTATAAATAAGATGGTAGGGAGGATAAAAATAGAGGTAAGATAATATGTCATTTATAGAGGCTTATCCTTTCAATAAACTACCTTGGTTGATTAGGCTCAAGAGCTTAAGACCTTAGTAGAACTATTATGGAAGGAAAAGGGTAGATTGACTTAGATCAAGGAGGGTGACCACAAAAACTTTTTTTCTACATATCTAGATTATCTCAAAAGAGGTAAAATTTTATCAAGGCTTTAAAAGATGATGATGAAAACTTAATATCATCCTTAATTGAGATACAAAAGGATGTTGTGGACTTATTTATTAGATTTTACAACCCTTTTAGAATGAACATAAGTAGCTCATTAATTCAAATCATATAGAAGGAGAGCTTAGAGGGAAAAATAAAAGAGTGAAAACACTCAAGAGATGGACACCATTAGGCGCACATACAAAATAATTAAGATAAAGATCACATTATTTCAATGGATTGGATAGATGAGGTGTATATACCTCTATAATTTACCACAAAGTACATAACCCTTGACCAACATAACACTAAGGTAAGGATATAGAAAGGTTAACCATCACAAGGTTAAACCATGGGCCCATAGACTAAACACATAAATTCTTATTAAACATCATAAGATGCCTGTTTATAGGTTTACATATAAATATATCATATAATGTTGACCTTGGACAAATAACATCACATTATACATTTTCAACACCCCCTCATAATATAAATTGAAGGATCGAGGAGAGAAGATATTAATGATAATAACACCATTTCCATATCTCAATGGAAGATCTATTGGTCCAGTTCACTATGACATGAGCAGAATCCATAAAAATAGTTCTCATCATCCAAAAGGCTACCTACTTCCTTATTAAACTTAGTTTCAATATTTTCTTAATCTCATTAGGTAATTCTTAGTAGGATAAGCCTTCCGTTTTATAATATCTACAATATGTTTTTGACTTATTTAAGGACTTTGAATTACCCTTGGGTCATCAATCCTTATATTTCACTAGTTTGAAATCCTTTACATGATATTATACCTCATAAGGAGAAGCACAATTTTACATAGCCACGTAGAAGTGAACAAGAAGATAAAAGAGAGAATCAAGGGTTAACTTGTGTTATTTTAAGTACATAAGAACCACATGAATTACTAGTCCAACATTCTAAAAGAAAGAAAAAAAATAGAAAGGATAATTTTGAGACATTTCACATCATCCTTCCAATTTTGTTCTAAAGATGCAATATATACCCTAAAAGCCTTGATTTTAAAAATACAATCCTTAATATTATTAAAATCCAATATCTTGAGGGAAGAAAGCTCTAATCCCAATAAACTAACCTATTTCACATTGACCTTTCAAAAAAAATCTCACTTATTGGAATCACTCTCATATTTAATGTAAACAAATATTTTAGGCTTAATCAAAATAAAAATATACCAAGGGCCTCCTCTATCTTATTATCATAATGCAGGAAACTTTTCCCTACAACCCTGCTTCACTCAAAAGATACTTAGTCAAAAGTGAGACATGCCAAGATAAGGGATTCGAAAGGTGTTTTCCACCTTCACTCGAAAGGGAAGAACTCCAAGGAAAGGTGGAGAAGATCATAAGCCATGTTTATCATTAGATATTCCATCTATGACTAAGGCTCATCTTTCACCCAAATGTAGCCACATCAAGGGTGCTATGGCCCATGAGTTGTTGATTTTCAATCCAATGGTCTGTGTGGTCCTTCCAACAAAGGAAAGCACAAAAAAGAGGAAAAGGCTCCAAAAAATCCTAGAGCCAGATACATGGTGATCAGTTAGAAGCCTAAGAAGGGAAGCACCAATGCTCAAATAGAGAAGACCCACCATTGTCCATAGAGAGTTCCACCTCATCTGAGTATATGTGGCAATCGTGCACAAAAGGGAGGAAGTAGGTGAAGGAGCAATTATGGAGAACACCTACCATTTGCAGCAAAAATTAACTTTCATGACCAAGCCTGTCATAATCAACCATGTGTTAGCTATGGCAACTATCCACCATATGTGAAAGCCTACCTTATCAACCTACACTAGTCAGGAATTCCACGCCCATCATATTAGCAAGGCAATGCACTCCAAGAGAAACATGGTAAAAGAGCAATGGCTCAACCACCCCAACATAATAACAGAGAGATGAGTCAATGATAGTCGATCCTCCAAAGACCCAATCTATTTTAGAATTTATTGCCCCTAAACCAGATACGTTGAAGCTATCATTTCATAGTTGTAGAAGGGTTTTAGCTACAGGAGCAGAGGATATTTACAGGCCTTTTGCATAGAACTTTAGAGAGAAGGAGCCCTCTTATCAGATTATAAATAGGCCTAACTTGCATTGTAAAAGGTATTGGAAGTTATTTACTCATGCTTGGTACTTGGTCTTACAAGATATTCCTTTTACCCTTCTTATTTATTGTAACAAGGGGAGCCTAAACCCTTTCTTGCTACCTAAGGAGAATCGAATCCTCCAAGCCTCATTGTCTTGTAATCACTTTTTGGCAAGTTAATGGAATTTTTGACTAATTTTGCTATGTCCTCCTTTCCTTAACTTATTTCTAATTCCTAGCAATGTGTTTTGCTTGGATGTGTAACTAACCCTAGGACAATTTTTTTTGTGTTCAAATACCACTTATTGCAGTTAAAATTTAGGGTTTAATTCTTTGGCACATTGCCCATGTAGCGTAGATTTTAATTTCTTGTATAACATTTACTTTCCTATTTTATACTTTCACTACAATTCCTTTCCCATGGCCTTAGCTCATGGAGTTCCCCATGCATCAAGGATTAAACTCGAAAAGGATCCAACCTTGATTAAAAACCCCTAATGTTGCCCCACAAGCGACCTCTCATTCATAGTGCTTCCTACTATTTCACTCTACACGAGGCATGAACATATTTATCTTGTCAAGCCCCCTAGCTTAGATTGGTAGGTGTGTTTTGAGATGACAATAATTTGTCTAACATGTCTATTAGGACAAGCTTCTATGTTCAACCATGAAGATTGAATAATTTTGACTATGATTTTAATGAAGGTCATAGTCTAGCCACTTGAAGAGAAGCACCTATAGAATTCACCTAGTAACTCCTCTTGATGACTTAGACTGAAAAAATACACTTTGAAGAAGTCTGACAAAAGATAGACTAAATTTTTGGTGGGGGTCTCTATATCATGAGTTTAATTAAAGCAAAATATCCCCTCCTGGAGACTTTTTTCTCAAAGGAAAAACCCAAAAATATATTAGTAGAAGGCCTATAACCAAAGCCTTCGCTTGAGCCATTTAGTAAGAGCTAGTGCCACCTCTAAACCAAAGACAAAGAAGTAATCGATGGTGCAACATGGCAAATATGGTACATCGACCTACCAAAATATTTTTGGCATGGGATGATAGAGGTCCCTTGATTCCACCAACTTCAATTGACACATGGGACTCGATTCCTACCGTAGTGCTCAAGTCCTTACTTTAGTTCTTGGGAGAAGATGTTGTCACTTTGATAGAATACTTACAATATTTGGTGATTTTATGCATTGTGCATTTCATCAAAAATTAAGACATAGCCTTAAGGCTATTAGCAAATTATTTTTAAGGGAGAGCTTATAAATGGTACCTCAGTCTCATCCCATGATCAATCAAAAGTTGGGACCGATTGGCGAATCTTCTGATAAAGTAATTTGGAGATAATGTAGATGGAGCATCCCTTCTAAAGTAACTCATGATCATCATGAGGGTACCTATGGAGATAATGGATGATTTCAATATATGATTCCATAATACTTGGCAAAGGATTCCCAACAAGATGTAACCACCTTTGAGTATGGTATTTATTTACTATCTAAAAGCTTTTAATTGTGAGATTGCCATGATGGTTAAGTCTAAGGGTGGTAATTCACTACTAGAGGTCTATGAAATAGCCATTCCAATTGATAAGGATCTAATCCAAATAGGAAGGCTAGCTCCTAGAACACATTTTCCATTGTTTCCCTCCATTCAACCCTCTTACCATTCCTCTTCGACCACACAGTTTGCCACCAGTTTGACTCATCCTATCACATACCTAAAGCAAAATATGTTATATTATATTACATCATTTTGTTCATGTAAATGTACCACATTTGGTATATAATTAGAATATTAGATTAATTTAGGGGGAAGTTAGCTAGTTACTTCAAGCAATGTAATAAATGCACAAGTGTCATTGTGTAAGTTGTAATTTGCAAGGTGTCCCTTTGTACAACTAGGTAGAGTGTTGGCCAAAGAATCTATCTTCCTATATAAAGGGCCTCATAGTGAGTGATCATATATCAATAATATATCAAGTAGATCAAGTTCATCAATTTCATTATAGTAGAGAGTAGTAGATAGTGGTATAACTCCTTGATGGAATACAATGTAGTTCTTTATATTATATCAATGGAGTGACCATCACCTCCATATTGCATTGTATTTTTGCCACTTTCTATTTATAGTATATTTTAGTCATATTGTAGAATTTCATTCTTTTATATTTTTTGCATCTTATTAGGACATGTGATAGATCTCTCCCATTGCACATATCCTCAAAAGCTAATAGTGGTATTAGAGCCACGGTGCATCCAATAGGATTAGGGAGAGGCACAAGTAAGGACTGAAACAAATCTTAGTTACAAAAATTTTGAGATTAAATTTGGCTAGTCTTTCCACAAGGTTATAGGAAAACTCGTGAAGACTAGGACTCAACATAAAATCCACTAGATTGACAAATCAACTAGTGAATATTATTATCTCTATAATTATAAATTCTTCCATTTCAGTTTCTAATATCTTGTTGCAAGAAAAATAATATTTAGAAAAAGTTTGGGAAGCTTCCTACAATAGAGCTAGGAAGAATATATTCTTAGAATCATTCCAACACTTGCAGCAACAAGTAGAATACTGAAGATTTTAGTGACTTGGAAAAAGGTCCCATTACAAGAGCTACGAACCTGCAAATTGCAGAAGAGGAGAAAATGCTACAATAGCCTTATTACAGACTCAAGGAAGAAGAAGACTCCAAATATGAGCCCAAGAGGATATAAGAGATTGGTGATCTCCATTGAAGATCAAAACCTACAAAGTGCAGAAGAAGAAAAGACTATAGAAGCCTTGCACCTAAATAAAAGCTCATAGAAGCCTTGTACCAGAATAAAATGCCACATAAGCCTTAATACATAAGAAAGGTCCATAAAAGCCTTAATTCTAAAGAAGACTCCAAAGAAGAGTTCTTGAAAAAACTCTAAAGAAGAGTTCTTGATCCAGAAGAAGACTCCAGAGAAGAGTTCCTAAAGAAGACTCAAAAGAAGATTCGGTGAGAAATATAAGATAGGATATTGGTGATCTCCATTGAAGACTAGGAATTATGGATTAGTTAGAGTCTTTCCATAAGACTGTGAAGACCAAGAATCAACACATAACTCATATCGCTAGTTTCAATAATAACTAGTGAAGTTGAAAAGGTCTGGAAAAAGACCCCATTGGAAAAACAGATAGGATATTGTTCTAGAAGAATTTGAAGATATCCATAGAATATCTCATTAGAAAACTTCCAATATTGTAAGAGATAAAGAAGGACTAGCAAAGTCCTATTCTTGATCAAAGAAACAACAAGAGTCAGAGATCTGAGAATAAGATCTCATTACCAACACTTCGACAAGTAGAAGGTTGAAGGAAAGGTCTCGTTTGGAATACCATAGAAGCTAGAATATTTAAGACCTTGGAGGGGTCTCAAGGAGAAAAAATAATAAGGCTTGGATAGCCTTATTGTAGAGCTCGTAGAAGCATCATCAAAATAGTTCCTAAAATAACTCATTGGAGAAATCCACTACCAAGAAGAAGCTCTTGATAGTAAAGGACTTGGGATAATTATCGCCATCCAACAACAAGCCCAAGAGGAGAAGAATTTGGTAAATAGTATCAAATCCCAAAGAAGAATCCAGTGAAGACCTCAAGACATTCAGAATATTGAGAAGAGTATCATGTTTGAAGTCAGAGTTCAATAAGAATATTGAAGGAGGATTCATATAGAAGAAGCCTACCAAATCCAAGAGATTTGGAGATTACCTCTCACAACAAGAAGACACATTTTAGAGATAAGATTTTTCTAAATATATAGTAGAAAATAGAATATCACTTGAATGATCAAGCCACCAAACCCTAGGCTTAATACAGAAGGTTCGAGACCACAATTTGGTGAAGCAAGAAGTTGTTTTGGACAATCGACAAGAAGCCACAAAATTCATTGATCTCAAGGTAGCAACTTGGTGAATCTAACACCAAGATCTACATCATCTACAAAAGCCATTAAAGGTAAGCAACTTGGGTGCAATTAGTTGAATTTTAAATTAGGGTTCATTATCAAGTATCATTAAGCACCATATTTGGATTAAAGTTGCAAAAAGAAGGGCTCATATTACAATCTTCAAAAGGTGCAAAAGATAGTTCTTTTAAGAGATTTACTTGCACATTAAAATAGGATTTGGATGTATTTCAAAAGAAATAAATATATCATCTACCTATTATCTATCTAGAAAGCAAAGAATACTACATCCTACAGTATTGATTGTAGTGAAAATTATAGATTATTCATTAAGGGTTCTTTTCAAATTATTCTCAAAAGTTGCAGATATTATTAAGTGAGATTGGAATTATATTGAGAGTTTATTTACAGGTTCAATAAAGTGAGATTAGTGTTACCATTAAAGTGCATTAATTTGGAGGTATTATTAATCCATTTGCACTATACTAGTTGATCTTCAACTAGTTACTCTCAAAAGGGTTAGTTTGTGTTTTTTGATTGCTAAGATCGAAGGCACAAAACCAGTGGATTATCAAAGTTTCTAGAGATACTATTTTATGCACAAAACCTACAACAATTTATGGTCCAAAGAAACCACCAAAATAGATCATATTCCTCCAAGAAGTAGAGAATAAATCCACCACAAAAATCAGTAAAAGAAGCTATAAATAAAGACTTGGTGAGTCTTAGATTTGAGGTGCACTAAGGGTTCTTTATAGGTAAAAATTTAGTGTATAAACTACTTCTTCAAAAGCTTCTATCTACATGGTTATTAGATTGTATTTATTACTAGATTAACCAAGAAAAATCAGAGAGTTGTCTAGCAAAGGAGACAACGTTAAATCAAAACTTGCCTACAAGAAATCTGCCATTAAAACCAGTAGAAAAATATTGTAAAAGAAGGTTCAAAAATAAGGTATTCTATTATAAATTTTATTTACATTATCTTGCACCATAATATTCTATCCTACGTAGGAAAGAGGACAAGATATAAGTGTCATAATTACACATCCTTCACAAGCAAGGATCATCTCAAAGCGGTCATAAAGAAGCATCATCCAAGCAAGGTCAAAAAAGCCTTCAAGGAGCTCACATCATCCACGGTTTGGACAACCACAATAAGCAACTTGTAAAGCATACATAGCATAGCACAAGGAGAAGCTATCATCCATAAAGGCAACAACTTGAAAGCAAGATAAAATCAAAGTATAAAGAAAGTAATACCCAAGAGCTAGACATACATCCATAAGGAGCATTCAAAATCACCATTGGAGTGTCATGAAACCTCCATCATAGCATTGCTCACAATCCTAGCTCAAAGCCATAAAAGTATTGCTCATTATACCATCTGGAACCAATTCACATACCAAACACCATTGAAGCATTAAGGAGAAAACACAACAAATAAAGATTTGGAAATAATACGTTGAGGAAGCTTGCAAAAATATGTTAAGAAGACAGGTTCATGCAAAAGAGAAAAGTGGCTAGTTGTCACCTTTGAAGAAACCCTAGCACCTTCCATATGAGCACTCAAAATAATGCTCAAATATTGCATGCCTAAAGGGAATAATCAAAGGAAGCATTACACAAGAAGCATTGCTTATATTAGAAAGGATGTGACACGTGTAACCAAGTCATATAAGTACTCAAGAAAGTCTCTAACATTCATCCTCCATCCAACAACAAATATTACAAGTGTCAAAAGGAATCTACATCCTCCAAGCGTTGAATAAAATACCTATGACACTTTTCCCTCACAAAAAGGAACTCCTTCCTATTTAAGGTACCTAAAACCAAGGAGGAAAGTGCATTCGAAGCAGAAAGGAGTTGTAGCATGTAAGAAAAGAGAAGAGCATTGAAAGCTCTTGGTCAAAAAATCCAGATTTGAGGTACCGCCATTTAAGGATTGAAGTCAATGAAGAATCAAAGCCTACCATCGATCATAGCACCTAGGAGAAGCATTAAATATTGTTGTCATCCATGTTCAAATTTAGCGTCGAATACTTAAGGGTTTGCAACATTATAAAGGTAAGAAATTACTTTATTAAATTTGCTTTCATTAAAGGAGTTATAAGGGTTATGATAAAAGGTTGAAACTATAGGGAAATCAACCACATTTGAAAGCAAAAATTAAAGGGGAACCATACACCAAAATAGCTTAATATTTACAATTTAAAACATAGGAGAAATAAGGATTTCTACTTGAAAATTTTAAATTTGTATTGTTGCAAATATTATTGTTTTCTAATATTCGAAATTAGGGAGTTATAAGGAATACTACATCAAAATTGATTATTGGAATTTAGAAACATTAAAAGGCTATAAAAGGAAGTTCATAAAGGAATATCAAGGGTTGGAATTAATTGGTATACTTGTCTCGAGGGGAAGAAAGTAGAGAGGGGAGGGCTCTGGTCCCTCCCTGCTCCCCCTCCCATGGCTCCTGGTTCCTGCCCAGTCCCTGGCTCAATCTAGGTCATCCCTCCCGGGGAGTGGTTGTTTGCAGATGATCTCCTGGGGGGAGATCCTTTTCCACTATCTGCGCCCCTCCCGACCGGCTAGGGTTTCCTTGGTTGTTTTTTAGACTGGTGCTTCCCAGGGATCCCTGTTTCGTTGGGGATCCCTTCCCTTTTTCCCTCAGGCTTCCCCCTGGGGTTTTTTGCAGGTTATTCGCGTGGATCTGGTCCCCTACGTTTCTCAATGCGGTGGAGGTGACGGTTTAGGGTTTGGACAGCTTCCCTCTTTTCTTGCGAATCCTCGGTGGGCTCTGTGCTTGGACGGGATTCTTGGTCCCTGCTGCTGGGATCCTCTTCTGTTTTCCCGGGCCGGGTTCCTTGTGGTGCAACTCTCTGGTCACTTCCTGATGGGCTGGATCCTCTCTGTGCTGGCTGTCGGCTTCCTGCAGGATGGCTCTCGCTAAACGAAATGTTTTCCTGGTAGGCGGGATGGTTTCTCCATAGGGCGGGATCCGCCAAATCTGCCGATTTTCCCGCGAGGCGGGATCCTTTCTTTTCTGTTGGTTTCCCGGATGGCGGGATTTCCCTGTTGCTTCCCGCTAGGCGGGACTGTTTGTGGTGGTTTTGATCGCTTCTCGCGAGGCGGGATTTTATTGTAATGGTTTTTCTTTGCTTCCATCGGGCGGGATCTTCTCGATGGTGGTTTTTGGCTACTCCCCGCTGGGCGGGATCTCCAAAACTACTTTCTTTCTTATTTGTTTGTTTCCCACTGAGAGGGATTGTTTCATGCTTACTGTTACCGCTGGGCGGAATTTCTGTTTTGGTGTTCAGTTTCAAGGGATTGATGCCCTAGGCCCATTTCTTATGTAATCAGGTTTTGGGATCCTTGTTAAAACCCGCTATAAATACAAACACTATAATTAACAAAAAAAAAATTGGTATACTTGTCTCAAAATCACATTAAAGGGATAAAATAAATCCAACCATTAGAACTTCATCAAATTAACAAGTGCCTAGTTCAATAGGAGAAATAAGAAGTAATAGAAGTTGATTTTTGATATTTACAAAACTTTACAAAATCAACCCAAAATTGAACTACTAAAGCACTTTATCACTCATATAGCATATCCAAAATCACTAGGGAGACATAAGGCATTCTACAAAACTTGATAATAATAGAATTTATCAAAGTTTATCAAGTACTCAAATCCATTTTGGAGTCATAAGGTTTCTACAAAACCTAAATTCCATAAAGGTTTTATCAATTCTAAACTAGGGAGTCATAAGATAGACTACTTCAAGGATTCAATTTAGAGTACTCAAAGAATTCCTATCAAGTTCTAAAAGTGACCATAGTCTACGTAAGCTATAAAATGTCTACCAACACATTAAGCAATGCACTTAGAAGTGGAGTAAGAAAAATACCAATATGGATTAAAAGCATGATTGATATTACAATGGATAATAATAAGGAAGATGCAAAAGGAAAGGAAGAATCAATAAAATGTGAAATAAGTTATGAAACTAATAGCTATGGAAAAGTAGATTCTTCTAATGAATCTAATGACAACTATACCAATAAAGATCATATTCAAAAGGGAGAAGAAAAGATTGATCAAGAAGACATCATACATGGAATAACTTCAATTGTGCACATATGGTTTAAGGATCTCATCAAGGAGATAGAAAAACATGATATTCCTAAAATTGACTACAAAATAGTCAGATCATCTCTATTGTGCACCTATTGCAATCAATATGGTCATGAGAAGAGCAATTGTTGGAGTTTCCATCCATGCAAATATTGTGAAGGGAAAAATCATTCATCTTTCTTCTACTACTATAAATACAAGTACTATAAAATTTATGAAGAAATAATAGATTGTTACCTTCAAAATTTAATTTCAGAATCATCTACTAACAATGAGCGCAAGCATGATACTCATGAAGATCAGATAAACAAGTCATACAGAGGTTCAAAAGAGAGAAAATGGGTCAATTCTGATCTACTTGAGATGTGCAAAATCAAAATATTACTAGTTCATCAAAGACACTTGACATCAAAGAATAGAGGATTGGAAAATACAAGAAGCCATACCATGAAGACTGAAGTAGTTGAAGAAGAACCAGATCAAGTTGAAGACCAATCGAAAGAAGAAGATCCATATTGAAGATTAAAATATTCAAATACCCAAATAATGTAATACAAGAGGGTGTTAGAGTATATTACGTCATTTTTGTTATGTACATGTACCACCTTCGGTACATAGAATATTATATTACTTTAGAGGGAAGTTAGCTAGTTACTTCAAGCAATGTAATAAATGCACAAGTGTCAATGTGCAAGTTGTAATGTGCAAGGTGTCCCCTTGTACAACTAGGTAGAGTGTTGGCCAAGGAATCTATCTTCCTATATAAAGGGCCTCATAGTGAGTGATCATATATCAAGAATATATCAAGTAGATCACATTCATCAAGTTCATTATAGTAGAGAGTAGTATATAGTGGTAAAACTTCTTGATGGAGTACAATGTAGTTCTTTAGCTTATATCAATAGAGTGGCCATCACCTCCATAATGCATTGTATTTTTACCACTTTCTATTTATAGTATATTTTAGTCATATTACAAAATTCCATTCTTTCATATTTTTTGCATCTTATTAGGACCTATGATAGATCTCTCCCACTGCACATATCCTCAAAAGCTAACAAAATCAAGCTTCCTCTCCTCTAAATGCTAAAATGGATGAATTATTCAAAATTATGAGGACCCTCTATAATGATGTCATATCCCTAAAGAGGTAGTGTAACATTTAAAGGTTCCCCTACCAAAGTTACCCAAAGCCTTTCTTCAATCAGGTAAACCCAAATGTCCAACTATCTTCGATTAGATATCATAAGTCTATATTTTTTGCCAATAATATTCCTAGTCATCCCCAAGCCCAAACTTAGTAGATAGTACCCATGTCAGCCCCAGTTCATCAAATACTCACAAGATCAACTAGGGACATAGTCACAACTTAGAACAACTACATTGAAGATCCTATTGGCTAGTACTATCCTTCTAAATTTTATTTCAAAACAAAATCTCAATCTGTCAGGACATCATCTTCTGAATTCAAGTCTACACATTCTTCTTAGTTGAAAATCCTAATGCTGAGTCTAGAACCTATCACTCTCTGACTACACCACTAGTTGCTAACTTGTCAACCTTATAGTTGACCTTTGTTACCTAGGATGATGCAAAAGTATACACTGTATTGAAAGAAGTAGGCTTATCAAGCAGGAGGTCATAAGTACATTTGAAGTATAATACATGAGCCAAAATGAGGGCCATTGAAGAGTAAGTAATGTCTATCCCAACAAAGGATAGACCTCAAATGAGAGAAATAAACAATCAAAGGACCCCTCCATTATAATTTACACGAGTGAATCATGGTTGAGCGATCCTGACAGTGATAAGATTTGCCCCTAAACCTTTAAGGTAGCCTATTACAAATCCACCAAGGCCACCTCTAACGATATAAAGTACCATGATTTTGACAACATCAACCATCCCAAGAGACCCATCTATGATAACCTTCAATGTGGTGGATCATCTAAGGAATTCTATTGTAGTCATGCCTCTTTGGAATGTCCTCTTTATTCTATAGTAGATGAACTTATAAGAGGCTCTAAAGAAGAAAAAGATCTAAATGGACAATGGATGCTCATCATGCTATAAATTTTAGGCCCACCTAGTAGGCCCAAACCTATTCCATTCTACCTGACCCTAATTTATGAAATTAACTCATACATAATTGCATAGTTGAATCAAGGTCCAACATATTAGTTTTTCTAAAAAATGTGGTAGAATCAATTGGCCTATTGCTAGAAGATACCAATAGTAGGATGGTGCAATTAAATGACACACTAGTGCCAATCTTCAGGCTCATCCAATACCTTTCTCTAGTACTCCAAGAATACCTTGAATTGATGATTCATAAATACATAGTGGTGATGAATCTCCTAACCTTATTTGGAATATGCCTCTCAAGAGACTTCATCACTAAGATTGAAGGATGCTTGTCACTCGATTGGACCCACATGTTTCTCTGAACCAGATATAGGACCAAGTTCAAGATCCCATCGAAACCCCTATACATATACTATGTAGATAAAATCCCCTTCAAAAGAGGTCGAGAGGATCATACCTACTTAGTAGAAGAAGAGTTGACAGACTTTGACTACTTCATATATGAGATGGATCCATACATTCCCAATGACTATCTCGGGCAATGGGTATCCAATACATCGAGATCAGGTCTTGATAAAATATTTGAACTAGCGGGCATGGAATGATTTATCACTAGGTATTTCTATATACATAGTGTAAATATTATGCATAGTAAAAAATGCAACTTTTTATTGAGAAATATTTTCAATGCAAAGGGATTGATGAATTATAAGGGAAAAACCTACTACAATGTTGATCGTTAATCCAATCAAAGGAAGGTGATCTCGACATTCAAAAATAACCATCCAATTTAAATATATTCAACAACTATGAATATGGCACTTAGCCTATTCTCACTTGATAGAATACTAAAGCTTGCATTCTGCCTCAAGGAGTACTCCCAAAAAACCATCACAAAGAGAATCATGGGATGCAATGGCTAATACCTAGAAAAGGTGCCTAGCAAATAATTACAAGATGAAATTAGTGCAACATATGTGTTAATCTAATGAACAAGATTTGTCATAGGGACCATTGTAAAGTGACACACTTCCTCATTTTGACAATCATGCATGACCTCAAATTCCCATTGGTTGAATTTGAATCATGCAGTGGTAGTGTCATTTTATCCATTCCGTGTTAAACAACAATTATATATTTGATGTTTTGGGTTAAGTTCCATATCTATCAAATGTTAGCAGCCATACTATGCATTCATGATAGGCAAGAAGGGAAATATTATAGAGTGAGGAGCTCTATGTCTTAAAGGGGAGGTAATCATTTCAGAAACTAAAATAGATTCAAGTCAATAAGACAATAAACACCTCCCACCACCTCCTCAAAGAAAGAGAATATTTTTCATGCATGGAGCAATTAAATTCAATCTATGTGCTAGCACCTCGAAGGGAGATTAATAATAAGGGAAACAATCAACTCCAAATCCTTTTTTGCAAGCACAGTATTTGAAAAAGCACTAAGGCATTAAATGGTAAAGAGGAGATAAAGCCTAAGTTGACAAGATATAGGCTACACAAAAGTGTCCAGGAAGAGATGTAGAAGAGAAGAAGCAACACCATAATCCCTATGCCCAGGGCAAGACATATGCCTATTGCATTAGATCCCTCTCTTATGACTTTTGGCTGAGAGGCAACGATGTCCTTCCCTAAGCCCACAAGACTCAAAAATATAAAATATGCATCAAAAGGGGTAGTGGATCCCAAGTTGTCTAGAAGGGCCAAATATCTTGATGGATAGGGTGCTAGAGCACTTCAAGCAAAGTTCTAAAAATTTTGACACCCAAATCTAGAATAGCACTTAAGCGCAGTACATAGTGTCTAAAATGTAAAATTATTTTGAGATAATTACCCCATGTGCTAAACTATGCAACCCTAATACTTGGAATATTTGGACTCTTGATGGAAGCTTTAGAGTAGTCATTAATGTCCACCCGATCCAAAGAATATTAATGGTAGAAACGGGACCAACTATGGTCAATTTTTGCAAGCACCATTGAGATGTACAAGAGAAGAAGTAGCACCATAATCCCTATGCCCAGGGTAAGACATATGCCTATTGCATTATATCCCTTCCTTATAACTTTGGTTGAGAGAAAATGATGCCCTTCCCTCATCCTACAAGCCTAAAAAATATAAAATATGCATCAAAATGGGTAGTGGATCCCAAGTTGTCTAAAAGGGCCAAAATCTTGATGGATAGGGTGCTAGAGCACTTCAAGCAAAGTTCTAAAAAAATTTGTACCCAAATTTAGGATAGCACTTTGGCATAGTACATAGTGCCTAAAATGCATAATTATTTTGAAATAATTACCCCATGCACCAAACTATGCAACCCTAATACTTGGGAGATTTGGACTCTTGATTGAGGCTTTAGAGTGGTCATTAATATTCACCTGATCCAAAGAATGCTAATGGTAGAAACGGGGCCAACTATGGTCAATTTTGCAAGCACCATCAAGATGTAGAAGAGAAGAAGCAACACCAAAATCCCTATACCCAAGGTAATATATATGCCTATTGCATTAGATCTCTCCCTTATAACTTTTTGTTGAGAGGCAATGATGCCCTTCCCTCAGCCCACAATCCTAAAAAATATAAAAGATGCATCAAAAGGGGCAGTGGATCCCAAGTTGTTTAGAAGGACCAAAATACTTATGGATAGGGTGCTAGAGCACTTCAAGCAAAGGTCTAAAAGTTTTAGCACCCAAATCTAGAATAGCACTTTGGCGTAGTACATCATGCCTAAAATGTATAATTGTTTTGAGATAATTACCCCATGCGCTAAACTATGCAACCCTAATACTTGGAATATTTGGACTCCTGATGAAGGCTTTAGAGTGGTCATTAATTTCCACCCAATACAAAGAATTCTAATGGTAGAAATTATGCCAACTAGGTCAATTTTACAAGCACCATCAAGCTTTATAATGCCATCCCTAAGAAGCTTTACTATCTCCAAGATGAATGCAATGTAAGGGGAAAATAATTGTTAAAATTTCCACTAGATATTAAGTGTCCTAAAGATAGCACCAAGGATGTGGTAAGAATGTTTCCATTCATATTCTCCTTAAAGGAGGAGAAAAAACTATTCTAGGCTCAAATTGGAGTCCTATATTGAATGAGGCATCCTCCTAGTAGGGAAAGAATGGTTTTTGACTTTGTTGATTGTATTGCAAAGAATATTCACAAAGGATTGGTCTGATTTTGAAAGACTGGTTGTCTTCCACTACTCAATATGATGTAAATCCAGCTATAAGAGGTCAAAACAAGAACCTCCAATCACATAAAACTATGACAAAAAGAAAACAAAGCAAAAAAAAATTCCAATCACACAAAAGTTACAATAGATGGAACTAATCCGATAAATGCTTTATTTTCTCATTCCTGGATTTCACCCCTTTTACAATAGAATACCAAGGGAATATATAGATCCCAAAAGAAACCCTAAATCTTAAATCCCTAATGATAAGAAAGTACAATATTATTTTATTTATTTATTTTTTTTTTTTGCTATTTCGACTTTTAGTGCCAACCAAAAAAATCTTGGATAGCCCTCTAAATTAATACACATTATTGGTTTTCCCATATTAAGCCTCCTATAAAATATCAACACCTACCCATGCCTAAATAAGAAGTTATCCCAAATATGCTCTCTTCTAGATTTTCAAAAAAACACTAAATCATATTTTTGGGCACTAGATGAAAGAATTAGGGCACGATAACACATTGAAAAATATTCAAGGCTTCTAGAGAACCTTACCACAATATTTTCCACCTTGTTATCCAAATACTCATAAAATTTCAAACCAATCCAATGGTCAGATCAAAAGTTATAACCTCCAGAAGATTAGGCTCCTGAGAAAGGGTGGTTTTTGACTTTGTTGATTGCATTGCATAGAATATTCACAAAGGATTGGTCTAATTTTGAAGGATTGGTTTTCTTCCACTACTCAACATATGTATCCCATTTTATCTTGTTCCAAAAATCAAGAGTATACTCTAGACTAGACATAAGGTCCAAGGATGATTCAAGCCACCTATAATCTATCTCCTTATGGACAAAATATTTTAGAAAGTCCTCTTTTTTATTATTATTATTATTATTATTATTATTATTATGATTATGATTTTGTCAAGAATTTTGTAGTCCCCACATTGACAGCCACCAAGGGGCAAAGGCATGAATGCCTCACTATAAATTGTTAGTTCTTGGGGGGACAACTCCCTAGAAATTAGTTCTTTGACGAAGACTGAATGCTTAACAAAATGAATAGTTTTGGTAAACAAGCATACTGGTTGCCAAAACACGTGACCAAACAATTCTTTGCCTTGAATATCCTCCACTAGCTAGATATTTTTGATACCCTATACGCGAGCAGAAGAAACAAGACTAGTTTGTTCAAATTGCCCTTCATCTTTGGAGGAATTAGTCCAGTCAAGCGAAAGGATCACAAGCTTATAGAAAATAATCTCAAGGAGTTTAAGCTTCAAAAGGCTCCAAGGGAATGGAAATACAACCCTGATAGAAATTTTATGAAGTGCTTAATCAAAGTCAAGAACTTGGTAGAGTTCATACATGAGTCTAGGACAGACCTAGTACCTCTCTATAACCCTAAAGATGAAGAATGTATGCCCCTGCTAAAGAAGTTGTTGGAGCAAGCTCCACCACCATCATTGAGGAGGAATCCTTACCATGTATTTTATAAGGTAACCAAGAAAGAGGATCCAAACTATTAGATGCATGCATCTAAACTAAAATTCCTACTAAAGGAGAAATGGAAAATAGAAAATATCAATGCTTGTTGGGTAATGCAATAAGAAATTAGTAACACGACACTAACATTTGGTCAGATTGATGAGGACACAAAATTTATAGAGTGATGGGATAGGGAGCACGTCAAAGAAGAGCATTCCATCACAAGTGGGGGTAGTGGAGAAATGGTCATGGAGGCTATCAACCAAGCAATAATAGATGTTCAAGTAGGGTAAAAGGAGGTTATCCAATTGGAGGACTCTCCCTCATGGGTCATAAATATCATAATGACTTAACAACACTCTCCAATTCAAGAATTATTGGCTTAGGTATTTACCCCAACACAACAAAAGTGAAATAAGGATTTATCCCACAACACTGACTCATTTCCAGTCAAGAAGAAGAATAAAGATCCTTTGAAGGTGAATCCCTAAGTTGTTATGATTCAAATATTCAAAGAATAACCCAGTGCTCCTCCTCCTTCCTTATCAAATATAAGGACCCTGCCACCTTCAACACTAGCCCCGTCGATGCCAACGCTTGCCCCAGTTGCCTCAATAGTTGTATTTCCTCCAAAAAATCCCATCACACCAACCCCCCACATGGGTTTTTTGCTTCAAAATTCCCAAGCCTTCACACTATTAGCTTTCACTCTTGCCACTCCTCAATTAGGGGTCTAATCCTCATTAGATAAAGTATTCCTACCTTTCCATACCATATCTCAACCACTTCCCTCTTACCCTTTCTTCTAGCCCATATTATTGCACCTACATCAAGGCAATCAATAGTAAGTTATGCCACTCCTTCAAGCATACTCCCATACTTCAAAGAAATCCAAAATAAAATTTCCAAATACACACAAAAGGAGGCTAAAAGAGCATTTGAGACTATAGTAAGGAAAATCCATGGCCAGATTTATTTATAGGAAATAGTTCTCCATTTTGCCTATATGGACCTGAAGGTCTTCAAGCCAAAAGGGAAAATCTAACCCTAGGATTATCAAGTGACTAGGGAAACCATTAGTTTGAAAGGAATTGGGGTAAAGGATACAATTGAATTATCCCAAAACATTAGGAAGCTAGTCAAGCATGATTTGATGACCTTGAATAGGAGGCTACAGAAGAGAGAACAATAACTCTAGGAGGTCAAGGATGCCCTTAGGGACTCCCAAACTGAGGTCAAGGGGATCTAAAAACAAATGGATCAAACATAAAGTTCTTGAGAAATGATTTCCCTAGTGAAAAAAGAATGAAGAGTTAGCTATTGGATGAGTTGTTTGTCATGGAGAGTTAGCTCAATCTTTATGAGGATGAATTTGAGAGAAAATTGGACGAAAAATGGAAGAGATGCTCTGAAACCATGCAATAAAATACTACCACATCGATCTGAGTTGTCTATGCCACATACTAGGGTAGCATATCCACTTTCATAGCTTTGATGTCCCGACTCATTTATTTCATGAGCTCAACATCTCGAATGAGTGCATAAATAACTCAAGAGGTAAAGCAGATCCTCACAACTAAGTTAGAAAGTATGGATAATGCAAAGCATTTATAGGTTTATATCATCGCTATGAGTGAGTAGGAGCTAAAAGTCATTAGAATCCAATATTGAGAGGCAACATTTAAAAATATTTGGGGCACCATCAATAGGGAGAAATTAATGCATGAATGTGTAGCCCAAGCAAAAGCCCTAAATAAGGTAATCAATAGTTTGCATGATTACTTAGATTCTTTGATTCAAAATGGCCTATCATCCCCATGGGAAGAAGGACATACCCCAATATTAGAGCAAGAATATACATAGGCCT
The DNA here is from genome assembly GCA_028583015.1 of Wollemia nobilis. NCBI lineage: Eukaryota > Viridiplantae > Streptophyta > Pinopsida > Araucariales > Araucariaceae > Wollemia > Wollemia nobilis. Next base: position 14,341,114 of record JAQPPZ010000737.1, read on the forward strand.
TAGAAGAGAAAAAATAAAGAGGGTTAAATTTCTAGAAGCAACCAAAGTTTCTTATAGTTGAAGATATTGTAAGAGCTATTGGACCTATGGTAAAGCGTAAAGTGCAAGTGTGAGAAGTTGTGCATGGAGCAGCGGGTTTCTCATGCCTATGCCAAGTTGAGCTCCTGAGGAGCTACCATCACTTTCAATAATACCAAGCATTCTCTAAAGAAGAGTGGGAGGAAGTGAGAGCTCAAATGATCAAGATTCCATCTCATTGAACCTCCTCGCACATTCCCTTAAATTTTGTTCCTCATCCTTTTTATTTTTATTATTGTTTTGTTTTGTTGTTATTATGTGTTTGTAATTACAATTTCTAATTTTTGAATCCATGTCCAATGTACAAGGCAAAGAAGTTTCAGTTCACCTTTTTAGTAGGTTGAAAGGCCATAGGAGCCATCAAAGCTATAGAAAAATTTTCCCTATAGTTTTCCTTCACTTAAAAGATACTTAGTCAAAAGTTGGATAGGCCAAGGTAAGGCAATCAGAAGATGCTTCTTACCTTAAATAAAAAGGGTAGAACTCCAAGGAAATATAAATAATCTTAGAAGCCACACTGACCATTAGATCTTTTATCTATGGCTAGCACTCATCTTTCAACCAAATCCAACCACATTAAGGGCACTAAGGTCCATAGGTCATTGATCTTCAATCCAACAATTTATGCCATCCTTTCAATAGAGGAGATCATGGTAAAGAGGAAAAGGCTCTAACGAAGCCTAGACCTAGACATGTGGCAACCAATCAAAATCCTAAGGGAAGAGCCAACACTCATACAAAGAAGACCTACCATTGGTCGTAAAGAGTTCCACCTCATCTGAGAACACATGGTAGTCATGCATGCAAGGGAGTAAGTAGGAAAAGGAGTAATTAAGGAGAAAACTACCATCAAACATAAAACTTAACTTTCACAGCCAAGCCTATTAGAACCAACCCCATGCTAGTCATGATAATTTCACACCAAATGCATGAGCCTACCCTATCAACCTACACCATTCAAGGAGTTCATGTCCACTACATCAGCAAGGTAATGTATTCTAGGAGAAACATGGTGGAAGATTAATAGTGCAACCACCCCAATGCAGTAGTAGAGAGAGTAAAAAATAATTGATGGTCCAAAGGCCCAAAAGCTTTCAATATTTATGGCCCCACATCTAGAAACCTTGAAGCTGCTATTCCATAATTAGAAAAGTATTTTAGTTGTAGGAGCAAAAGATATTTGCAGGCCTTCTATATAAGACTTCAAAGGGAAGGAACCTTCCTCTTAGCTTATAAATAGTCTCAACTTGTATTGTTAAAGGTATTAGGAGTTTTCTACTTGTGCTTGTTAGCCTGCCTTGTCAACTCTTCCTTTCACCCCTCTTTTTTATTGTAAAAAGGGGAGCCCAAAATTTTTCTTGTTGCATACGGAGTATTGGAACCTTTAGGTCTTATTGTATTATAATAACATTTTGCTATGTTGATGGAAGCCATGACTAATTTTTCCATGTCCTCTTTGTTTAACTTGTTTATGATGTCTAACAATGTATTTTGCTTGGTTGTGTTCACTATCCATAGATTGAGAATTTTTTCTTTAGTTGTCACTTTTTGTGGTTGGAAGTTGGGGTTTAATTCTTTGACACGTTTCTCTCATAGCTTAGGTTTTAATTGATCGTGGATGTCTTTGTGCATCAAGGATTGAATCTTACAAGGAGACAACCTTGATTAAAAACCCTAAAGCTTACCCCATAGGTGGTATCTCATCTACAATGCTTCCTACTATTTTGCTTGAAATGAGGCGTGGGTGCATTTGTCTTGTTGCCCCCCCAACCCAAGTTGGTGGTTGCATTCTAAGATGACAACACAATATTTTTCATGGAAGGATTTCATAGTTTTTCTTGAAGATATAATAAATATTCTTCCTTCTTAAAGATGTATTTGAGTTGACCAAATACTATAATTTTGTCAATTCATGCAAATTACATAAGCCAGAGGAACTTCTAATTGACCAAGAGGTCTATTACATGAAATTGATAAAGGATTCAAGATATAAATAAGAAGATGGATGGATAAATTCCATCTCCCCAAAGGAGATATATATCTTATCTAAAGGTTATACTATAAAATACATAACCCTTTATACCAACCCCTTATTAAATAACCATTAAATAATTGGCTAATAATAAGGTAGGTTATATGTAGGTTAATATTAGAATATAATATAATATAACTATATTATACAAAATCTAACAAGTTATTGGTTAGGTTCACTACATGTTCCCCCTTATCAAGAAAACTTTGACCTTAAAGGCATCATAAAAATAAATAAATAGCAATGGAAAATTTATTTTCTTGAGTTGATTCCTTATAGATTGCCTCAAGACATTACCTAAAATAGATTGGTTTTTTCTAAAGCATAAGAAGATAAACGATGATATAAATGTTGTAAATCCTATGAATATCATCTCATGGAGTCATCACTACATCCTAGATTGACCTTGAGACGCATTAAATTTGAGTGTGAATATTGGAAGAATTTCCAATAATCTAGATTCACAAGTGACTTTAAAAAATTGGAACATATGATCTCTTTTGATAATAAGTAAAATATTTTTATCTATGAGGTGATGTGGATGTTGGTAAAACTCTTATTGATGTTGAAATAGACCCTTTGTATATCTTTGATACTTTGGAATAGAAGGTGGTTTTATATGAATCAAAACCTTGTTGTCATTCTAGATGATGTGAATAAACAAACTATTGAAGTTAAAAATATTCAAGATAAGAAATACAATAAGTCTTTTTTTTAATCTCTAATATGAGAACCATTGGTTGTAGATTAAAAAATATCATTGTACAATATTATGTCCTTAGTTTGAATTGAATTTTCCATAAATTGAATACTAGTTTGAATTTTAGAGACAAATGGTTGTGTAGCTTTGGTATCTCTAATAAGAGGCTAGCAAAATCATCACTAATATTTTCATTAGTGACAAGAGCTTTTTTTTCTCATGTAAATTGTTCTGTTATAACTTGAGATGCTTAACTTGGGTAAGATCGTGATTGTGCTTATAAAGGCAAGTTATTTCTTCACGCTTTAAAAGTATTTCAAAATTTGTTAACTCTGTTTGAATATGATTTTATATAATTTTGGTAGTCCATTTTCCTAGAAAAATTCCTTCGAGTTTATCCAAATTGAGATTTAGTTTGTGTTTAGAGTTAATATGAGACCACCAAATCACTAATCCGACATCTAATGAAACCAAATATAATTATGAAATGTAATAGAAATTTTAAAATTTATAAACCAAAATTTTAGATCTGCATTGCCTATGAATTTTGCAATTTATCCATCTACCTTAGAATTGTTGGAGCTATTAGAATAAAACTTAGCTTATTGTTAAAGTAAAGATTAAAGTTCATCATATTTTTAATTTTCAAATGTGATTTTTAATTTGTTTTATTTTTCAATATAATAAGGCCCTTAATTCCTTTTTAAAAGGTGTATCTCAATAAATACTACCACTTATTGATAAATACTATCTTTTTGCATCTATTTTAAAATTTAGATATTGATCACACTTGTTTGAAACTTGAATCACACTCTCTTGTATTTTGGAATACACTTTTTTGTCGTCAAGTCACACCCTTTTGTAGATAAGGTCACACCCTTTTATATTTTAGGTACACCCTTCTATATTTCAACTCACATCATTTCATATATCAATTGCACCCTCTCATATCTTGGGTTACATCCTTTTGTATCTTGGTCATATCCTTTCATATCTTGAGTTACACACTTTTGTTATTGGGTTACACCATTTTGTATCTTGGGTTGCATCATTTTGTACTTAGGTCACAACCTTTTATACCTCAAGTTGCACCCTTTTGTATTATGAGATGCATCCTTTTGTTATTTAGTTGCACTCTTTTGTACATCAAGTCAAATCCTTTTACTCAGGTTGCATTCTTTCATAACTCATGTCTCACCCTTTTGTAGCTTGAGTCACCATCTTTTACTCTTGGATTAGATCCTTTAGTATCTTAGATCACACCCTTTAGTATCCCAAGTCACATCTTTTTTTAAATTGGGTTGCACCTCTTGGTATCTCAAGTTACACCTTCTCGCTCTTGGATTGCACCCTTTGGCATCTCGAGTCACACCCTTTTAGATCTGAAGTTGACAATTTTTAAATATTAGGATGAGATAGATAAATACCAATGACAACTGATTAGAAATATTCACTTGAAAAAATTATCACAAGAAAAATGATCTTGCCCATAAGCCACAAAGAGTACAAGCTACGAGGCCCAAAAATTTTTGGTCATTGACTAGAAGTTGAACCATGTTTTCAAGAGCATGGCTTTGATACCACTTGTAATGGAACAATAGGTTTATTGCATGAAATCTATAAAGGATTCAAGATGTAAAATATATATGAATAAGAATATGGATGGATAGATTCCCTCTCCACTAAGGGGATATATATATATATATCGTATCCAAGGGTTATATTATAAAGGGTCATAACCCTTCATATCCACACCTTATTAAATAATCATTAAATAATAGGTTATTAATAAGGTAGGTTATATATAGGATGATATTTGACTATAATATATTGTAGGATATATAATAAGATAGTGGTTAGGTTCACTAGAGATCCATTTCGTCCAAATTAGTCTTCAACATTATAATAGGTCCTTAATTATGTCACCAATTATGCAAAAAGCTCAAATAATTATGTGATCTAAAAAATGGGATGAAAACACTATTATATGTGAAAGTTATGGCCTCTAGAATTTTGGTCTAGTTTATCCTTAAAGCACAAAAATATTACAAATATTAAACATTAAAACAACAATAGTAAAACAAAGTATGTCACTTATTGCTTGAGTATTATATGAAGTATGGTCACCATGAATGCCTAGAAGATATTTGATTTGATTTGATTGGATTACCACTTGTATTTATAGGAAAAAAAAGTTTGCCTACACCACAAATAATGATGAGAACCAAAAATACTCATTTTTATGCATGTATTAAAGGGTATTGTATGGCATATTTAACACTAGAAATTCGTTTTTGTATAATTATTGCATATATCTAGTAGAAAATAAAGTATTATGCTTGATTAGTGTTTTTAGTGTAAAATGTGTGTTTATGCAGGTTTTTATTACTTTTACATTTTTCAGTCGAGGTCCCACATGACTTGGCAATGTATGAAGAATATAATGTTTTTGAAGTATGAAGACATCTTAAAAGAGATTGTGGTGAATGATGGAAGCACCCATATTCTGCTAAGGATAGGGTGACTACTTCCCACAAGGAAGTAAGCGCCTACATCCCGACGAAGGCAGGCACCTATATCTCGGTGCAGGGAGGCACCTATATCCCAGCGCAGGTGGGCACTTATATCCTAGTGCAGGTAGGCACCTATATTTTGGTGAAAGCAATTACCTATATCCCAACTACAGGTAGGTGCCTACGTTTAGTAGGTATATAGAGTAATGAACCCCAATCATTACCCCTTTTTATCCATAATTTTTTTTGTTTGTCTTCATGTGGCAAAGACCTAATCCTTAACCTAAGATAGGTATATTCCATTTATATTGTATCTTTCAAGGCATATAGCTTCAAGAGCTATAGAGACTTGATCAGAGTCTCTTAAGTAGAAGTGATCAGCTTCTATGAAACCTTCATACCCCACTTGGTATGAGTACGTTGGCCTAGCGTACTAGTTTCATCCTCTTAAAAGGAGAAAATCACCAAATGGTCCACCCAAACCAGATGAATGCCTTGAATATGGTGAACCGCACCAATGGTAAACCATCATGGATGGAATAACCACACCTATGGTTATTCACAAATCTTAGCTCTGATCCAATCCATCTAGAAAGGAGTTCTAAGACTACTATATCACTATTGTGATAAGAATCCATGCAACATCTATCTTTATTCCTCCTTCTACATTATTACACCTTTGATTAGGCAATTCCCTCTATTGAATTCCTTTTAAATGGACAATACTAGTCTCGTGTGAATTTAATTCTTTAGTGTAGAGAGGAGGATCTATCTTAAATCATGGTTTGTAAATCAAGGTCACTATGTCATCTTGAGAGTTTTATTCCACAATATGTTTTCAACTAAACCATATTGAGAGCATTAAATTCATGAAGCAAGATTCATTACATTTTATCCTTAGGTTTAGAGAATTATGTAAGACTCCTGCTTAACAAGATTTGTGTTACATTCAAGTATATAATGTATAAATCCAATTTTTCCCCCTTAATACTTGACCTTTATTGCTTAATAGTTCTTGAATTCCAACATCATGAATATATGAAAGGGTGCATCTATAATAAATTAAACAAATGCCTTTGAATCTTTAACACATTTAAATAAACATCCCAATCTAATCTCGTATGCATTCAAAGTTATGGAATTTTCTCTCAAGTTTAATTTCATGCCCCAAGTCTTTGCTAACCTAGATCTTAACTAGAGTCTATTAGTTAGCTTAGGCTCTGATACCAACTGTAACAAACCCCAATCGTTACCCCTTCTTATCCACATTTTTTTTTTGTTCGTCTTCATGTGATAAAGACCTAATCCATAACCTAAGATAGGTATATTCCATTTAGATTATATCTTTCAAGGCATATAGCTTCAAGAGCTATAGAGACTTGATCAAAGTCTCTTAAGTAGAAGTGATCAGCTTCCATGAAACCCTCATACCCCACTTGGTATGAGTACGCTAGCCTAGCGTACTGGTTTCATCCTCTTAAAAGGATGAAATCACCAAATGGTCCACCCAGACCAGGTGAATGCCTTGAAGATGGTGAACCGCACCAATGGTAAACCATCATGGATGGAATAACCACACTTATGGTTATCCACAAATCTTAGCTCCGATCCAATCCATATAGAAAGGAGTTCTAAGACTACTATATCACTATTGTGATAAGAATACATGGAACATCTATCTTTAATCCTCCTTCTACATTTATTACCCCCTTGATTAGGCAATTCCCTTTATTGAATTCCTTTTAAATGGACAATACTAGTCCTGTGTGAATTTAATTCTTTAGTGTAGAGAGGAGGATCTATCTTGGTTTGTAAATCAAGGTCATTATGTCATCTTGAGAGTTTTATTCCACAATATGTTTTCAACTAAACCATATTGAGTGCATTAAATCCATGAAGCAAGATTCATTACATTTTATCTTTAGGTTTGAAGAATTATGTGAGACTCCTGCTTAACAAGGTTTGTATTCCATTCAAGTATATAAGGTATAAATCCAATTTTTTCCCCTTAATACTTGACCTTTATTGAACATAGTAGTTCTTGAATTCCAACATCATGAATATATGAAAGGGTGCATCTATAATAAATTAAACAAATGCCTTTGAATCTTTAACACATTTAAATAAACATATATTCTTCACATGATATTGTTATTTGAACAACTCTACCTACTAAAGTCATCCATCATTACTCATTTAATTCCAAAATAAATGACACAATTGAAATACATTAAATTATCGATAATTTAGAAATCGAACACACTTTTCTAGCATTCATACATGCTTAATCTACTAAAATCATATATTACAGTGCATAAAAAGAAACATCACAACTATCATATATCATTTTCATTTTCGAAGTAAAGCAACATTCACAAAATATAACAAAGCAATCCACAAAGTAAAGTGACACAAAGATTTATAGTGGGAAACCCTTTCGGGAAAAACCCATCCTCCAAAATATATGCTTCCTCATTTTCATAAACTTTTAAATGGTGAACCTTACAATAATAGTAGGACATCTGATAGGTCCTCATTTTCTCAAATACATATCAAGGAATACTTAGGTTCCTTTTGATCTTTTGATGTAATTAAGGAATCACCTAATTCCTTTTTCTAAAACATCAATATAAAATTTACAATACCATTGAGAAATCCCCAGCCCCTTTAGGTTCCTTTCTTCTAGTCAATTAATATCTTACATTGTTTATGAAAATCATTGGAGTTTATATTTTAGAGATGACTCATCGGTTTTGAGAAAAAATCTATAAACTCTCCACAACCATTGACATAGAGTCACATAATGAATTAAAGTCCCATTTTGCATTCTTCAAATAGTTTTTCTTTATTGAAAGAGTCTATGATAATTTCTTTTTCATGATCTAAAGCCCATATTCTCATTTCATAAACTACCTATCCTTTTATAAAACTTAACGAGGTTTCTTTTAAAGTCATAGGTTCTCTTCTTTTTCGAGAAAGTTATTGTAGGATCTATTCTTTTAAAATAAGGACCAAAACATTTCACACATCCAAAAGTTTCCATAACTAAGAAGATCCACTTAATACCCATAGTTTCCATAGCTAAGAATATCCACTTAATACCCATATTTATTCTTTGGAATGGCAAAAATGGTTAAGATCGCGACAGGGCATGCTATAATCCCCATACTATCAAAAAAAATTTAACCTTATTACCATTCCAATCCTAAGATCTTTGATCAATACGTATAACCTCTACTAACTTAATCGAGCACCTCCCCTTATGTAATCGGATGAGTTCTCTTTTAGGTTCCACAACTTCTAGTAAAAGGGAACTTATAGCCTAAACATGCTTATTTGTATCATTCAGAATAATCACTATCCCTAAGAGTGTTTAATATTTAGATTAGTTGAGGATTACCCGAAAATAAACAATTCCCTTAACTCGACTCAATTAATCCCATTCTAAGAATGAACATGTGTCAATTGACTGAATCCAGCTATACGAGTGTCTTTATTTAGTAGCCTAGATGTGCTATGAGTCAATACAATGGCGAGGGGTGTCGGTGTCATGTCCGAGAGAAGCTATTCGACTAACTCGTGGGATTTATATCTAATGGACATCTGATTTCCTTGGGAGTCCAATCCAATTAAACTTTTGGAAATCGAGTCTATCTACTGCTATAGTGGATAGGGGTCGTCTTTTCATCCAATCACAATATGAATCAGGTGTCATTGGTACAACAATTTGCCAATAGTTTACTACTATCTGTTAAACCGAGGGTGTGTCGATTTAACCTTCAGCTATTAGATCGCAGCAGAAACTCATAGTCGATATAGTTCCCAATTTAATTTACCCACCATTAAGGGGTCTTTAGGTCATTCGATTTCTTTCGATCGGTGTGACGTCGTTGAGAAGTATGGCTTATATTATGGTAAACACACTGTTAACGCAGGATGAAACCCATGCGGCTTTGAGGTGCCAGAGGTATTCGATCATGGCAGAGAACTCGGGTCCGAGGGTTCCTCATCGACTATAGAGAAGGGGAGTAGCAATTTTTTTTTAGTAAATACTTCTTATGCATATCCACCATGGGGATTGAACTCAGGTCACATCACCGATAAAGAAAGTGACGTCCTTTCCAGTAGACCACACTCACACTCACAGGGGTTAGAGGGTAGCAAAATTGTATAGTTTCATTAATACCAGTTTCTAAGTCAGAGAAGTCGTTCAATAACCAATGCTCGCTTCATTTGTTCTCACAGGCCATATTCATTGGAACAACAATCAACAAGGCCTCTATCAGAGCAGAGCACTTACTACGACCTTCTATAGCACTTATGTCAATTGGAAAGAGGATATTAAGAATCCCCTAGAAGGCTAGAATGTTATTGGGCGATCTATGTAATCAGAGAATGAAGGATCAACTATCTAGTTTTCTTAACATTGACTCAAAGGTCGCTGGTCCAAGGGTCTGATGTTCCCGCGAGTGGTGGTGAGGTTGAACCAAAAACTTCAGATACATATTGAATTTTGTTCTCGACTCTTGGGTTCAGAATTGGCATAGGCTAACCATGACGTGTATTCACACAGTGAATCATGGCTAGAGGACGACCATGGTTTTCATGGTGATTTGGATGTTTCCTGCTATGATAGGGATAAGGGATTGTAAATACCGAGATCAAGACCATACCAATCAAATTTCGAAAATTTTCCATCTACGATAGCATTTTACTTGACCTCCTCTTGATCATCGTCATCACGATTCTACGTAGGAGCAAAGATCAGCGACAAATGGGTACAGAGCATCCCTAAAGCATTTCAATCCCCTCTCTTTTCATTTAATAAGAACTTATAATCAAGAGATTAAGCAGAGAATCGATCCCATTAATTTAGGGTTTGTCAAGAGGAAAGTCTTCATGTTTTTCCATATCGATTATATGGTGGTAATAACACATGATAAAGTGACTTATGCGTCATTACATGAACAGCCATCCGACGGTGGTAGCAGGATCACCGTCAATGGGGAGAGTCGTTGTATCGAAATCAACATCCAATGATGACATAGTGGTGTCGTATAATTGCTATAAATTTTTTTACAAATCCTCAAATATAGATCCATGGTAGGGTTTCGTAAAAGCCAATGATCATGTTTTATAATTTACAACTTTATAAGTAAAATATAGAAGAACCATGGGGGTCTCAATATTCAAGAGCTAATTAATTAGAAACGATCGAGGTAAACAAGCCAAGACTAGATCTCATCCAAATACAGAATTCAAAAAGGTAAGCATTGGGTGATTAAGTATATTCCTTCATAAAACATACATTCCCTTATTGAACATACGGAAGCAGGAAAGGTCTAACCTGGTTTACCTCCAAGTACCATCCATTTTGTTTGATTTCCAAGCTCTTCAATCCATGCCTTTCTTTTACTAAGCTTTTTCTATCTTTCAATTTGATATTTACTATTGCTATAAAATATTTCCAGTCTTCTGGTTTCTGATTCACCCCATGGGTGAAGAGCATACTCCCTAGACCATTAAGACTCCTAGAACCTAGATAGCCATTTCTTCCCAAAATACCTTCTATTTATAGGGAAATTCCCCACTCATGGGCCAAATAGTGGCCACATTATAATAATATTAAAAAGATGCCTAGGACCATTATGACTTCATCATGTCCTTCAAGGGTTCTCTAGGGATGAGGTGAGTGACAAAACTCATACTATTGAGGCATAGGATAGTTACAAGGTTAGAACTATTCTTGATAAGTTAGGAGATTCCCACCAATATAGGGTAGCCACATGAGTACTTCCCAAAAGATAGGATGACCCATAAGTTATTTAAAAATTCCTTAGTCCTTTTTAGGTCCCATCCACATAGGGTCCACTAAATCTACCCATTATTTATTGTATGGTTATAATTTTGTAAAAGATAATTCCTCAAATTTATCTTTTACTAGACCTCATAAATAGCCCTTAAATAATTAATATTTCTTATCCCTTATAAAATTATTTTATTAGAATTTTTTGTAGGATTCTTTAGGGTCATGCCCCTTCTATTAGGCATTAATTGATCCCCAAGATCAATTAATATCCCTTAAATAAGATAGGAGGGTGATGGGTCATGACATACACCCCCCTTAGATTAAACACAGTCCTCTATGTTTGAACATCTACCTTACAAAACATATTTGTATAGCAAAAGCTAGCATTTATCCTGCTATTTTACAATCAAATTCTTCTTTCATCCAACATTCCAATCTTGGTGGCAAGCTTCATCTTCCATCCATAAGAGTACCTAGACCTACAAAAATGTAAAATATCAGCAGTACCATGTCCTTATAAACAATATAACATCCATTTGCATAGCAAAAAGTAATGAAAACATCATCCAATACATAATATTAACATAAAGATTATAGTTTAAATCCATCTATTATTGCACAACTACTGAATCTAAAACATAGTAATAATAGAATCTGCAAAATGGTGTTATAGAGATATCCTGAAATTGTACTCTTACACTACATTAGACCTAAAAGTCTTAGTAATTTTATCAAAAACTCCCACCAAGGAGTAACATACTACAATGTGTTAACCTTCAACATGGGTTAACTTGATAAAATTAAGTGTCATAGAAAGCATATCACAAATTTCAGTATCTCAATGTAGGATATTTACCTCTATCCTATTATGCATTACGACAATCCTTGCCAATCAAGCATGTCAGAGCATCCACCAAGATGTCTCCTAGTTTATATTATTATAAAATCATGGAGAAGTCCCATACCTTCTCCAAGAATGGACACCAATCCATTCCTCATATTCATTTTAGTCCAACAAAATTCAAGATTCATGCATTCTTTTGTATCATAAATTTACCATAAACAATAATATTCAGATAACCTTCAAACAAAAATATAAAATTCAAAAGTTGCTAATGTTTATGCCTCATTCTTGGCATTAATAGACTACTACAAAATGATGATCTATAGAGTGGTGGTCTGAAGGACCTTAGGGTCGATTCTCCTAGGTCTGTTTTCCTCCTTGTACTATGCTGGTACTTACGGATGGAGATGGTGGTGGAGCTACTACTCCCACAGTTGGTTGTGGTGGAAGAAGCATACCATGATTTAGCAATGCTACCAAACAAGATTCTAGAAATACAACATTAAATTCTTCCCTTAGTTGACAGAACTAGGAATTTTCTGTGAGCATGGCTGCCATCGTTGTTGCTCTCTAGTTATTTCTTTGTAATATCTCTGATCTGAGCTGATCCCGCTCTGCTATGGCAGCATCTCTCTCTGATATTAACCTCAATATTTCCTGCGCCCAAGCATCCTCCTAAGCATGTTGCACCAGAGATTTCCTCTTTGTTGCATTGATGTTTTTCCTAATTCTTACCATGATTATTACGCCTGCTAAATTAGGTGTTGTTTCAGATCAACTTCTACTCTTCAGGGTATGTGCAACAACAAATCGGTAATCAGAAGCAAAAGAATCATAAAGCATAGAATGGGATTCATTCCACTTAACACCAATATCATCCAGGTGACTCCTGCCATAAATATGATTGCGTTGGACGTCATGGGCATAAAACTTCTTCAATACTCAAATGACCGTTAGGTCCGTCTATACCAATTTTTGTTCACACATTTATCAATCGTATCCTGACAACCCCGAGGTGAATCATTCATCACCCTTTTCTTTGGCTTGATTGTCCTATAGATGATTTTGTGTTGACTAACCAAGGCACATCATGCCTTTTTCAATTTTCGAGATGGCATGTGTCCTCTTGTTTTCACGTGAAGTCCTATCATTGTCCTCTTTCGTAATTCCATTAGCTTTTATCGTGCACACTTATTTCTAGTATGCTTTTCTAAATCTAAATGAAATCAAGCATTCTTGAAGTGAAAGATATTCCCTTACCTCCCTTTGGTTGGAAACCAATTTAGCCACAATGTTTATCTATGAGGAAGCTCAACATGAATTCTATGAGTCTCTAGTTTGGAATCCTCGATACTTGCTTTGACATAGGGAAGAATTGCAGAGTCTCCTACAAGATCAAGCTATCATCGCTCGAGATGCCCTCTTATCCATGGATCAGATTTATTGCAATACTTCTATCCAGGATTCTCATTGTGATGTTTGGTTAAGGAACAATTCCCATAATTACTTAGCACTTGAGAGTCCTTTAAGTCTTTTTGAATGGTTTGATATATTCTTTAGTTGGCCTAACTGGACTTTTCGTGTCTCATTCGAATATTCCTGGTTACATCCCATAGGTGATCCTCTAATTATTCCCTTTCAGTTCCTACCATCATGTTATTTGGAGGTAGTGAAGAAATATGTCCCTACCGGAGAAGCTGCCTTCTATAGTGGTCTTTACCAGAGCCTTCTTTATCAGAGGTATGTGCAGACTCACTCATTCTGGGAGATTGAGAATAGATTTTCTCAGACTCGGTGTCCAGCAACAACGAATCTTTTATTGCATAGATCTCGTGGCACTCCTTGGCCATACTATGCATTTGATAGATACTTGATAATCCATTACAATGTTCCACCTCCATTTATTTATTTTGAGCATGATGTTTCCCTAAACCAGGATGTTGATAGCTCAGATTCGGATTAGTATAATAATTTATCATTGTTACTATGTCCAGATGTTAGTTCTAGCATCTTTGTATTCAAAGTACTACTTAATAAAGTATTCTATGTTTCGGTCCACTATTTGATGTTCCATTTTCCTTTGAAAGAATAATACCACATGTATGATGAGTTGATGAGTTTCCTAATTTAAATATCGTAGTACGCTCCTATGCTTTCGACCACCACCCGAGTGGTCGGGTGGCATACCTTACTATCAAGCTAGGATACTCGAATTATTGGAGCTGATTGGTGGAGTTTTGATACAAGTCTCCCCAAAATTTCATATCAAGAAATGTATGAAGTTTTGGGTGAAATTTGGGGTGGTTTCCATGCCTAAATGTGTCCTTGCTTCCTTTTGCCATACTAGGGTTTTAGGTTCTGGTGTTGTTGTGTGGCTTCTTCCGCCATTTCCTACACCTTGACCTCTGATTGGGAAAACCCCAAAGTAAATTGTAACATTGATCAAAAATCAAATAAAGAAAACATTGTTTAGTTTTTGCTCATTGATAATAATCCCACATGCACCGCTTTATGACATTTGACAATGTTTAAATAATGCAAAGCACATTTATTAGATCACGACAAAGCAAGGTGACATTTTAACCATGGTAAAGGTTCAGGCTATGGCTATCTCTAGGTGTACTGTCTATAACATATTGTTAACTTGCCAGAGTTCGTCATGGTTGAAACGTTCAACTTTCTGGCCAAAGGCCCAAATTGTAACAAGAATTAATTAAAGAAAAATATTCTTTTAACATGCCAAACTAAATCCAAAGTCATCCATAGACTGGAATTTTCTATTCATCCTTGAGCCATCCTATGGTTTGTATACACTTGGTTGCAAGGATTAAGTAGTCAAGGAATTTAAATGCCAAGTAATTTTCCCAAAAGAGTCTAAGGTACACTGCTTAAAATCCATATAGGAGGGTTCACTTAGCTCTTCCACTTTTGAACGACTGTGGATCTACTCGTGGGGAATAGGTACTTGGACATCATCATCCCAAGCAATAATCTCGTCTTAATCAAGTATGTATTTAAAGTTGTGGAATTTTCTCTCAAGTATAGTTTCATGCCCCAAGTCTTTGCTAACCTAGACTTTCACTAGAGCCTATTAGTTAGCCTGGGCTCTGATACCAACTATAACGAACCCCTATCGTTACCCCTTCTTATCCACATTTTTTAAATTGTTCATCTTCATGTGGTAAAGACCTAATCCATAACCTAAGATAGGCATATTCCATTTGGATTATATCTTTCAAGGCATATAGCTTCAAGAGCTATAGAGACTTGATCAGAGTCTCTTTAAGTAGAAGTGATCAGCTTCTATGAAACCTTCATACCCCACTTGGTATGAGTACGCTGGCCTAGCATACTGGTTTCATCCTCTTAAAAGGAGGAAATCACCAAATGGTCCACCTAGACCAGGTGAATGCCTTGAATATGGTGAACCACACCAATGGTAAACCATCATAGATGGAATAACCACACCTATGGTTATCCATAAATCTTAGCTCCGATCCAATCCATCTAGAAAGGAGTTCTAAGACTACTATATCACTATTGTGATAAGAATCCATGGAACATCTATCTTTAATCCTCCTTACACATTATTACACCCTTGATTAGGCAATCCCTCTATTGAATTCCTTTTAAATGGACAATACTAGTCCCATGTGAATTTAATTCTTTAGTGTAGAGAGGAGGATCTATCTTGGTTTGTAAATCAAGGTCATTATGTCATCTTGAGAGTTTTATTCCACAATATGATTTCAACTAAACCATCTTGAGTGCATTAAATCCATGAAGCAAGATTCATTACATCTTATCCTTAGGTTTGAAGAATTATGTAAGACTCCTACTTAACAAGGTTTGTGTTTCATTCAAGTATATAATGTATAAATCCAATTATTCCCCTTAATACTTGTCTTTATTGCATAACAGTTCTTGGATTCCAACATCATGAATATATGAGAGGGTGCATCTATAATAAATTAAACAAATTCCTTGAATCATTATCACATTTAAGTAAACATCCATTCTTCACATGAGATTATTATTTGAACAACTCTACCTACTAAAATCATTCATCATTACTCATTTAATTCCAAAATAAATGACACAATTGAATTACATTAAATTATCAACATATTAGAAATTGAGCACACTTTTCTAGCATCCATACATATTTAACCTACTAAAAATCATACATTACAATGCATAAAAATAAACATCACATCTATCATATATCATTTTCATTTTAGAAGTAAATGCAACATCCACAAGATATAATAAAGCAAACCACAAAATAAAGTGACACAAAGATTTATCCTGGGAAACCCTTTCGGGAAAAACCCAGCCTCCAAAATATATGCTTCCTCATTTTCATAAACTTTTAAATGGTGAACCTTACAATAATAGTAGGACATCTGATAGGTCCTCATTTTCTCAAATACATATCAAGGAATACTTAGGTCCCTTTTGATCTCTTGATTTAATTAAGGAATCACCTAATTCCTTTTTCTAAAACATCAATATAAAATTTACAATACCATTGAGAAATCCCCAACCCATTTAGGTTTATTTCTTTAAAACAAACTATCCTATATTCTAATTTGAGTTGAGAAAGTGTTTGAGCATTGAGTTAAAACATATTGGGTCTCTAACAATTCACTTTATGTTTCTATGAGATTGGCTAAGTTTTGTGTGAGCTTATTGAGCAGATTTGGATAAGTTTTGTGTGGACTTGTTGAGCAGATTTGGACAAGTTTTGAGTGGACCTATTGATCAGAGTTGGGTAGGTTCTGAGTGGACCTATTGAGCAAATTTGAGCAGGTTCTAAGTGGACCTATTGAGCATATTTTAGCAGGTTATGAGTGGACCTATTGAGAAGATTTGAGTAGGTTTTGAGTGGACCTGTTGAGTAGATTTGAGATAGAGCTTTGGAGGTGATAGAGTAGAGAGGACAATAGTCTCCAGTGGATAGAGATCCATCAACTAGGGCAGTGAGGATAGGTCTTCTGAGTGGGGATAAGAGTCTTCAGTGGAGAGAGATCCACAAGCCAGTGCAGTGGAGGTAGGAGTCTTTTAGAGGATCACCAACCAGAGCAGAGGAGAAGAAGTTCTCCTGTGGATAGAGATCCATGAACTTGATTTAGGGGATCAACATCTCCTTTGGACAAAGGTCCATAAACATTGTAGGGAAAGGATTCCCAAGAGAATTTATTTGAGAAAATTTTATAAAGAATATTTTCTCCGTGGAGTAGCCCGCATTGAATGAACCACGTAAAAGCATCTCTCTCATGTATGTGATGCTTTGTATGATGTTCATTGCTTTAATATTGTTGATGATATAATTTGGATTAAAAGGCAAAAAATTGCATTGTATATTGTTCACCTCCCCCTCTCAGTATAAGCACATGCTCTTCAAGGATGGAGCTCCAGTTTTGAAGAGGATAGTAGATCCAATTGAGACTCACAAATTGATCATGAGACTCACATCTATGAAGTCACCAGTCGCAGCCAAGATTTTGGGTACTGGGACCCGTGGAATCAAAGAGTCAGTTGAAGACCAATTAGTTGGCCTGTGCGATGAATGTTGTTATGGCATGACTATCTGGAGAATTACGAGCTTCGAAAATGCCAATATGGATGGCACAGTATGTGTAAGGTGTTTATAATAGCAAGAAGTATGATTGGGGAACATAGTTACAAGAATGGATGCAACAGGCGTTGATAGTGAGGAGGAAGACATTCTCCATGACTTTTCATGCCATTGCACTTCTATTGGATGCAGTATCGAGAATGGGAATTCACTTTCCTAGTAGGACCCAACCACGAGACATAACACCATGTCAGCCTACCATACTATGATAGGCAAAGACTGTCTCTATCGCATGCAACCCTAGACAAATCGAAGGTCAAGAAGAGCACAAAGCTAGTAATACCTCTGACACATGAAGAATATAAGATGAAATCTGATGAAGATATTCATCCACGGAGGAAGCGAAGAAGATAGTTGGAACTAGCCTTAAAACAATAGGCCCAATACCAACAACTATGAGAGAAGCTAGACTCTTTTGAAGAGGAAGAGAGGGTGGAACAATAATCTAACCCTATAAGGATTTAGACACAAAGGTAATGGGAGAAGCAGAAGAAACCCGTGCAGCCAGAGCAAACCGAATCAGGACCAGAAGAAGGGTACTATGACCTGGAGGAGTTAAATTTATTGAATTTTAATATGCCATGTTTAGAAGGGATGGGAAGAGCAATGGGATCCCTGAAATCGCTCTAGACCTCTGATTTTAAACTTTTGGACTCATCTAGATACTTTATGGGAACAACGACAGTACCACCAGCGCCAAAAACAAAATTCATGATGGAGGTTCCATTGGAGGAGCCTAAGGGAACAAAGAAGATAAATATTGTGATGAGAGGTGGTAATAGCCAGCGATAGCATACAAATACGTAGGTACCACAGGAAGAGGTTTCTCCTTATTAGATAGTTGCAACTCTAAGGGGAGTGCACCCGAACCCACAAGATGAAGGGTTGGCAACAAAGCAATAGGAGGACTTGCCTAAGTCATAAGAGGAAGTCCAAGTACCGGTGGAAGAGCAACAGTTTCAAAAAAAAATCATTGATGTTGAGGAAACACAATCACTGGTAAAAGGAGAGACAAGTGAGATAGTAACACACATCTCACTACAAGAAGAAAAAGTAACAAATATGGCCAAGGAGGTCGGAGGAAGTTCTCATCTGTAGGTAGAAGGAGAGGAAGGACATACTCCACCATAGACAATATTGAGGAGCTTCATACAAGATTTTTAGTGGAAGTAACTCACTTTGATAATGCGAAGGACATGGGAAAAAAATTGATGAGAAGGTGGAGCACTTCTTTCGATAGGCTAGTGAAATATTTGCCAAAGATAGGTTGTCATTTTGCATTGGTGGTGTTTGGCAGTTGAAGCAGTGGAGGGAGAAAACCTTCCTGAAATTGGAAAAGATTGTAGAATGGGTGTGCAATGAGGATCGCACAAGGCAGATAACACACATCCATGGTTGTTCCTTGGGGGAGACGTAACCATGATGCTTGGAAAACAAGATTTACTAGAAGGAGTGAAGACCAATTACCACACAGTTCCATGTGTATATTAAGATAGGACATCCTGTTAGACTTGTCCATTAAATACAGTGGGTAAAACATTTTGAAGAGTACCTTCGAAATTGGCTTTCACTTTGAGGAAATTAAATTTCTTGACTTATAGGATCAAGTGGCTTAGCTTGGGACTTGAGCATATTTATCAAGCCAAAGAAGCACAATGAGAGGAAGTAGAAGCTACTTGATAGGAGATGGTTGCGATGGAGGAAGAATTAACATGCAACAAGACAATGGTCGAGGAAAGAATGAAGAAGGTAGAAATAGAGTTGGCTAGCATGAAGTAGGCTTATGAGGATAAGCTCTATTTACAAGAAGCGGAAAAATAACTTGTGATCCAACAGGTAGAAGAGCACACAAAGCAATTGGAGGCCCGACTAGCAGCACAAAATGAACAGTTGGCCAACCAAACAAATCGGTTGAAGGTAATAGAGGAGCAACTACAGGAAAAATATTGTAAGATCGGAGAGATGGCCAAGGATGCCAAGCGCTATAATGAAATTATTATGGATCATAAGGCCCGACTGGCAGCTAAGGATGAGACTATGGCGTCTTATGAAGTGAACTTTCATCATAATTTGTAGGTTATTACTGAGAAGAATGAGGAGTTAGCCATAATATCCAAAATAGAAGCCCGGTTGATGGAAAAGCTACGCAAGGGAGCATCCGAGCGTGAAAAAGGATCTAGGAGCATTATTGTCTATTGTAGAAGAAAAAGCCAATGAGTACGGGTTGAAAGCCCTGGAAGTTAATCAGTATGCAACTCGCTTGAAGGAGGAGAGTGTCGTCTTGTATTATCAGCTTGCTGACTATTAGAAGGGCACGTCGACCAAAACGAAGAAGATTGATATGGTGAGGACACCGCCTGATTTAAAGGGGAGGGTAGATGTAGGCAGCAAATCCACCTCCCAAAAGAAGAAGTGATCTTTGGATTTGCATATTTTTGTCTAGTTTTGTTCAATTTTGATTAAAATGTACAAGTGTGAAAATGTACAAGTATGAGCAAAACATACAAGAGTGCAAATGTACGAAATGAAATGTAGATGAAATTAGGTTAAACGTACATTTGGAGTGAATTTGATAAAAATCAAATTAGACCTTAGTAAACCTTGTAAAATATTTGTTTTAGAGTTAGTTCGGGAAGGTAGTTGTAAATATTACGATGCTTCAAAAACCGATTTGAAACGATTTGGGAATGGATTATATAGCCCCCCATTCATTTTTTGGTTGTTTTGTTGATTGATGTTCGATTCATGATTCATTCATGTTCATTGTTGTTTATTATTGAAACCTTAAT
Source organism: Wollemia nobilis (assembly GCA_028583015.1). NCBI lineage: Eukaryota > Viridiplantae > Streptophyta > Pinopsida > Araucariales > Araucariaceae > Wollemia > Wollemia nobilis. Next base: position 14,361,520 of record JAQPPZ010000737.1, read on the forward strand.
ACATAATTCATGGAGTATTGATTATTGGTTTACATATTGTTCATTGTGATTGTTGTGGTGATTGTGAGCAATGCCAATGGCTATATTGTATAGGATTCCTCATAATATGAATATTACAACAATTTTCCTTATTTCCTTGCCCTTGTGAATTCCACCATACGTTTTTATTGTTGCAGGTTGTGTAGTTCATGTTTGATGCATAATTTGGCATGCCTATGGATGGAATTGCATTGTGAATGATCCTAATTACTTTTCAGACATAGTGTGGAGAATGGAAGTGATTTTTTGAAGAATTACAGTCATAATTGATGTTTCCAGGCAGTTGTACGATCTCTAGAATTGCCCAGAATGAATACAATTCATTGTTGTTGATTTAGGGTTTGCATGTTATGAGAAGTTGGAGCAATTGACAAGTAGAAACTTCCCAAAATATATCTTGGAAGGATTGGTGATGCAGAGTGATAAATATGAGCATGAGTTGCAGCAAGGGTTCGTACAAACCGTACAAGTGTTGTACCCAAATCGTACAAACAGTCGTTTATCCGATTTGGTCGTAAAGGTTGCAACCCAAAACTTGCTAATTAAGGAAATAATGCTAGTTTAGAGAAATCAATTACAACACTGATCGATTTAGCTTGCAAACCTGCTCCAGTGAGTTGGGTGAGTACCAAATCGTACAACACAAACTGTACAACTGTACGATTTGGTGATTGTACAAGATATTTTGGTAGATTCGCATAGTGTACGATGGAGACTGTACAAGTTGTACAATTTGTGCAAGTTAGATTCTGATATTGTGGTAATCATTTCTAGAGCTTCCAAACCACCTCCCCATCCAAGAATACTACACTGCTAGCATCTACATCACCCATCATGATTAATGTGTTGATGAAATCCCTGCCTTAGAGACACTACAAGTCATAATTTTTTTTCAATACTTCCTTTCTTCAGCACCTTTCCATGGTTTATCATATTCGTAGAGTCTGGAATCTAGTTCCTAGACCTACTAGAGAGTTAGGTTGGATAGAATGGTGGAATGATGCCATTTTTTGTACAACTATCTTGCTCCATACTTTGGGGAAAACTTGGCGCAGTTCATAAGACATTTCAATGTTGTCCTTCATGATGAGCTTGCCAAAGCTTCTCTCAGGATTGAGGACTATCCATTTAGTCCTGAACTTCAGTCTCATGTTGCCCAAATGAGGCATGAACTTAAACTTGCTAAACTTTATGAGGCTTGGGGAGCTTGAATTAAAGCCCGACTTCATTGGCTTAAAGTTGGTGATAGGGTCACCAAATAATTTTTTCAAAGGCTTCGCCCTCCTAGGTAAGCTACTCAATTCAAGGCCATTCAAGACAATGGAATAAGGCTTACCTCTCTTCTTGATATGATTGATGCTTTTTTCAAGCACTATACTAATGTTTTTGCCGCTCAAGCTTATTCCCTAAGCGGGAGCAAGCACTTGTAGCTTGTATGACGGTTGTACTAGTTAAGGTTTCAGAGTCTCAAAGAGCACGATGTGATAAACTACTCTCCCTTATAGATCTGGAGGATGCATTATCTCAAATGGCAAATGATAAAGCGCCAAGTCTAGATGGCTTTCCCTGTGAGTTCTACAAGGGTCTTTGGGACTTAGTTGGTCCTGATTTGCATAAAGTTTATTTGGAGGCTCTTCAAGTAGGCTCTTTGGGAGTAATTATTAATAGGAGCAATATCAAATTCATACCCAAGCAAGGGGACCCAAAGTTGATCACTAATTGGAGGCCTATTACTTTGTTGAATGTTAGTTACAAGATCATTGCCAAAGCTTTGGATCTTCGCTTTAGGCCTCTTCTTCCTTTGATAATCATATCAGAGCAAACCGATTTAATTCAAGTAAAGTACATCCTTGACAATGTTTTGGTTGTTTGGGAGGGCATGGAATGGGCCCAAATGTAAAACCAGAACATGCATTTTATTAATATTGATTTTGAGAAATTTTATGACCGCATTGAATGAAGATTCATTCTTACTGTGCTCAAAGTTTTAGGATTCAAGTCAGTTTTTATTTAGACTATTGTTATGCTATTCAAAGATGCTTCGACTATTCTCAATCTAAACAATTCACATTCTGAAGTAGTGGGCCTTTTTAGGTCTATTCGGTAAGGGTGTCCTATTGCTCCCTCTTTATATGTGCTTGTTGTTGAAGCCTTCAACTATATTTTAGCTGCTCAAGCTTCTGCATGTCTTATAAAAGGAATTTCTCTTACGAATGATCGGGGACAACTTATTAATGGTCACTTTGTTGATGACTCCTTTCTTACTATAAGGGAAGAGGAGCAATATGTTTCTAATGATCTATTTTTTTTCAACACATTTTGCACAGCCTCTAGTTCTAGCATACAATGGTAGAAGACCTCCTACTTTAGACAGTCTCCCTTGCCTATGTTGCCTTGGATTCAAGGGTATCATTGGAATTAGATCCCTCCTAGAGAAGTTTTTAAGTTTTTTGGTATTCATTATGCCTTTCAAGGACCCCTTGCTCAGCTTTGGAATTATGTGCTTTAAAGAGTTGAAAAAAAACTTGATTTCTGTCTTACTAAGAAGCTATCATTAGCAGGTAGATTTCAGAAGAATTATTCCAAAGAAAATCTCGAAGGAGTTTCTCAAGCTTCTTATAACAAGTCTGTGAAGGAACCCATCAAGAGGAATAGTATACATGAGTGGTAGCTAAAACTTTACAGCCTCTGGTTCTAGCATACAACACATTTTGCACAGCCTCTGGTTCTAGCATACAATGGTCGAAGACCTCCTACTTTAGACAGTCTCCCTTGCCTATGCTGCCTTGGATTCAAGGGTATCATTGGAATTGGATCCCTCCTAGAGAAGTTTTTAAGTTTTTTGGTATTCATTCTGCCTTTCAAGGACCCCTTGCTCAGCTTTGGAATTATGTGCTTTAAAGAGTTGAAAAAAAACTTGATTTATGTCTTACTAAGAAGCTATCATTAGTAGGTAGATTTTAGATTTGCTGTAAAGTTTTAGCTACCACTCATGTATACTATTCCTCTTGATGGGTTCCTTCACAAACTTGTTATAAGAAGCTTGAGAAACTCCTTCGAGATTTTCTTTGGAATAATTCTTCTGAAACAAAGGGATTTCATAGAGTTGCTTGGGATATTTGTTGTCTTCCTAGAGAATTTGGCAGAATGGATATGCTGGACTATAAACAATAAGGTATTACTCTGTGTGCTAAGTGGGTGGTCAGGGCTCTGAGGGGAGCTGAAGCTTGGAAAGTTCTGGTTTGACATTTCATTTCCTCTGGTCTTCCCTTAAACCGTAGAGCATGGAGAGGGTTGAATTTTCCCTCTCTCATTGTTGTTCCAGTTTTTGATAAGATTTTTGGCTCCTTTATTATTAAAAGTATATGGAAAGCCTAGCAGCAACTCACTCCTTGGATCTGTTGGAAAGGAGATGGCTTCCGTAAAGGCTTATCCATCAATTCTATGAATATTTGGTGGTCCCCCGTGTTTCTTCATCAAGGTTCTCCCTTAGCTCGGGTGCAATGGATTCAAAGGGTATTGTTACAATAACTAATTTATTTTCTCACCAAACCAGGGATTGGATCCCACGGAATGAGTTCAAATGCACCTTCAGGCTGAATGGTGCAGACAAAAATACTTATGATCTTGTTATTGCTCTCACCCCTTTTTCTATGTTACACAAGATTGGTGTGCGCTCGTAGCGTCCTTGGTGGTCATACTGGAGATGGCATGTTGACATTCCTTTGCTTAATTATAAGGCTCATTTGGGGTATAAATGGTTATCTCCTCATCTTCCTGTGGTGCCTAAGCTCAATCAGTGTTGACACTTATTTTCTACAAGGACTAGATGAAATTCTAGATTTCAAAATGTTTGGGCTACCTATGTTGAGCCCAAGCAATATTTTTTTGAGTGGAGCTTACTATGTCAAGGCCTTCCCTTGGGGGAACGTTTGAAGCACCTTGGATTCGATCCCACGGAATGAGTTCAAATGCACCTTCAGGTTGAATGGTGCAGACAAAAATACTTATGATGTTGTTATTGCTCTCACCCCTTTTTCTATGTTGCGCAAGATTGGTGTGCGCTCGTAGCGTCCTTGGTGGTCAGACTGGAGATGGCATGTTGACATTCCTTTGCTTAATTATAAGGCTCGTTTGGGGTATAAATGGTTATCTCCTCATCTTCCTGTGGTGCCTAAGCTCAATCAGTGTTGACACTTATTTTCTACAAGGACTAGATGAAATTCTAGATTTCAGAATGTTTGGGCTACCTATGTTGAGCCCAAGCAATATTTTTTTGTGTGGAGCTTACTATGTCAAGGCCTTCCCTTGGGGGAACGTTTGAAGCACCTTGGAATTCCTTATCCTAAATGTCCTTTTTGTGGTGTACCCGAGTCTTGTACTCACTTGTTTTGGAATTGCAGAAGATCTAGGCAAGCTTGGGAATGAGTTTTTTTTTTTTCATTTACAACTACAAGAGTTTCTTGACCCCAAGCTCTTCTTGGGGAATCTTTTACTTTGTCTCTCCCGCTTTTTGAAGTGTGGCAGGTTTTTAGGATTAGCTTGCTCTTTCATATTTGGAAGGCCCATAACAGAATTGTTTTTAAACAGTATACACCTTCTATCACATTTACTCATGCTAACAAATTAGAAGTTTTTAATGACATGTGGCTATAGATATGTACTCAAGCCAACAAAATTGCTATGAAGTTGGATCACCTGCAAGTTCTTCTGGCGCACTGGGCCAATGCTCCATGTATAGTCAACTGGATCCCCCAAAGCGCTATTCTCAGGAGTGTTTTTGATCCTGCTCTCGCCATCGTCCTCCGTCATATGCAAGAAGTGCTCTCACAGACAAGCACTAGTCCTAGCCCTTGCTAGTTAGGAAGCGGCCTAATGTTGACATTGCTTGTTCGTCCTGCCAGGTTGGGGGGTGGGATGATGTTCAACTAGTTTCACCTGGGCTAGTTGTTGGTTGGAGCGACGCAGGTACTGAAGGCCTTAATCGCGATGTAGAGGGGTGGATTCCCATCCCATAATCACTAGCAATTTATACCAAACAACACGTCAGGACACATTACTTTATATGATATGCTTTCTTTGATGCAATGATCATCTATGATCATGATTGGTAAACTTGTATTTTGTTGGCTACTTTGTTTCCTAACCTTGTCAATAAAGATTAATTTGATTTCCCATGAAATATGTTAATCCACAAATATTTTTTTTTATTTCTGATTGTAAAATATTTTAGTAAATTTACTATTTCCTTATAAAAAATATAAAAAATAATTGCTTAATGTAATTTAAAAAACATATGAAAAAGTATCTTTAAACTTTGAAAATTAAGCCAAGTAGGTCATTGCAATGTCTTAACGCAAAAGACGGCAATACCAATTAAAAAACAAGTAAAGTCTTTGAGAGGAAAGTCAATTAAATTCTAGAATGGTTTATTTGTCGGAATAGTGTATTGGTATACGACAATTTACTGTATTACAGCTGTTAAAATATCCAAACAAAAATCTTCGGCTATTAAAAAAACAAAAAAGCATACTAAACAAAGGAGAAAAAAGTGGATCGAGAGGATGGACTAGCAAATTCAGCGCCTTTTTAGCCCTGGGATTCCATAAAGCGAAAAAAACTCTGCTAATGCTAACTAGCAAAGGTGTAGCAGACTATGAGCTCACTGTTCAGAATCGTACGAGCCTCTGCCCAGTTAATCACCACCTAAACTTTTGTCTGCCCAGTCAATCACCACCTAAATTGGACAAGAACCGTGAAATTCAGCCGACCAAAATCGTCCTGCAATTTCAGCATTATTCGCCCGCACGAGATTGGACGCTTCAACAGTTTCATAGGTTGTAGCATGTCCAGCTTGTAAACGTCACGGGTTCGAATCCTGGAACGCCAAGGAGGACATGGAAACGAAGGCCCCTGCGCTCTTTGGTTGCCTGCCTCATAGCCTCTTCCAATCCATGGAGAAGAGGCAGTCTTTATTTGGATTCCCCGAACCGTCGCTCCCACCCCCGCCGCCACCTGTGGAAGTGCTTCCGTCGGAAGTAAGCCTCAAACCCTTCTATTTTATTTCAATTTATTTTGTGCTAAAATTTCTCAATGTGGATGCTTGTGGCGAAGATAATGTTGCTTTTCGGTTTATTTTTGGAGCCAAGGAACATAAGAGACATTGTAGATTTTCTTCACTATGCTCAAAAATTACAACTCTGTTTATAGCTCTCCCACTTCTTTATTTTTATTTTTTTAAATTTAATTTTAGTTTTGCAGCAAATGAAACAAATAAACAAGAATAGAAAAGTTTATTATAATGAAATTTTGGATAGTTAAGCTGATATATTAAGCGGTGAATTTGAAGAAACAAGAATAGAAAAGCTCAGAGAATTTATTAGCAAGATTGATAGAAAGAAGGAATGATGAGTCAACTTTCATTTTTCACATTAACTTGTATATACAGTACTTTAGAAAGACAGAATAATCACTTAAGGTTGATTTTCCTTGGATTTATTTTCTTTTAAACGAACAATACGACAACATATTATATTTGATAACAAAGCGGGTTAATTTTTTTTAATTCTATTCTATTCATATTCTTTTATGTCAAAGACCTCAAAGCTCTGCGTTCTTTGGTTACATAGAGGAGGAATTTCTTAGTTAGAAAAAAAAGAAAAATAAATTTTAATGGGCTTTGCGTTAAATTGGTATTTTTATTCAATACTTTTTATTGTTTTATCGTTGGCAATTTAAAAGGAGTTGCATCCTTCTATATTTTTGTTCTTGTAGTTAAAATTTAAAATACGAGTTTCAAGAGCATTCAGGTTAATCAGTTGCCGACGTGGTTGTGTGTTTCTTAAGAGTTGGATATTATTTCGTAATTATATTATAGCTTCTCTTTGGAGCTTGATTACCTTACGCAGCTGGATGGGATGGTCTAACTCAGGGTTGATGATATCAAGTGTGAGGATGCAAACGTTTGTGATATATCTCAGCATCAATGTAAATAATCTTGTTATTTTGCTGTGTCTATTTTCCACAGTTTTGTGTCTCTGTGTTTCTCCACTGGTGTCATGTGTTTCCATATAGTGCTAACAGTTCCAAACATAAGTACATTTTACTGCTGCATGCATGATTGTGCTTGACAAAGAGATAGAGAGGTAAGAGTTATCTGCAATCTCTGAAACAAGGAAAAATTCAAAGATAATTAGTGCAAAAAGAACACTAGGATTGAATTATGGAGAAGTTCCCGTTGTAATATTTAAAGGGCAACATCTCTTGAAAGCGGTTGATTAGGTTCTTGTGAATAATGAGAAAGGAACCTATATATTTTAAAAGTTCAATCAAGCTCTGGAATTGTGATCCAAATCAATGGATTGATCGCTCTTAACTGAGTTCTTCCTCTGAATTGATATTAGAAGGCTTGCCTTATATTAAGGTCTTGGAAATTTCGTTCGTTCTTCTTACCTAACACTAACCATATAGTCCTATGACTTTTGACCAAAAACATGCACATGAAAGAACTCCATACATTTCACAGTCCTAAGACTTGCCTTTATCAATCCCATCATGATTAGATTAATCCACTACACAACTGACATGACTTGTATGACTAACCAAACGTTGTTTTTCTCACTTTGTTTGAAGCACATGGTTCTGGTTCAGGCCATCTCTTTATACCTGCAATTGGCACATTTTACAGCAGCACTAGACTTTGCATTCACACATTTTAAAAAATGACACGCTTCTGACCGCCATGGCCTGCTTCGTATACTGGTTGTCCTTCTACATCTTTGCTGATAATCTTTGGCTGCTCGTATACCTGTGGTGATTGCTCCAACACAGATTAGAGGCACAATTGAATACAGATGGAAAATATATAGTAGAAGCCTTTAGTCACTCTGAATTAAAATGCTCTGCTCGAGTGAGAAAATATTGAAATTGTTTTTGTTGTTTGTGTATCCTGAGCTAGCCTTCGCGGTTGCTCATGATGTTGGCCACATCCTTCCAGTCCTCCTGCTTCAGGTTTCCATGATTCAACTCCAGGTACTGGTTGCCCGACTCCTTGATCAGCATATGCATCACGTCCTCACTCCAGCAGTCATCACTACCATGGAGTTTGACACTGATAAAAACTCCCATGACCCAGATGACAACCATGTTGGAATCGGCATCAACTCCGTTGTTTCCCAGGTGAACCGCTCAGTGAACAATGAGCGTCTCAAGGATGACAAAAAATTGGGACGCATGGGTGGATTGCAACAGCACAAAGAAACAGAGACAGGTGTTTCTGGGCCAAATGGATTTGAGTCTGGCTTAGATCTGGCAGACTTTCTACCATCATGGTCAGCCTCTTGTCGATGATGAGAATGGGGGCAGAGAGCCATATGTTGCTATCATGGGACTTCTTCTTCAGAACCTCCTAGAATGCCTTGTCCATTGATATTGAAGTAACACCTTGTCCACAGAACCTGCTGTGTGGATGAACTGTAACCATGCGAACACTCCATTGTTATTCACCAATGCCCAGTTTTAGTGGAGGGCTCTCTGATACTCACACAAGCATTACACCCTAAGACTTTGACACATTCTCAGCCCAAACATAGAGGGCTTATCATACAAAATCTCTATTTACCCACACTTGGCTTTACAGGCGGCTATGTTCTCAGACATAGAATCTCACACAAGTAGTTATATTCTTAAACAACAACCATGAGCAGAGTTTTATGATGCTTTACACCATATCCTCTCTAGACAATGAACTGATCGCATGGAAAGTACACACAACAAAGAAAAAACCATACACAACTATACCCATGCCCAATCTCAAACAGCTCTGATACCACTGTTAGCACTATATGGAGACCATGAAACCCAGCCAAACACATGACACTAATGGAGAAACACAGAGTCACAAAACAATGAAAAATAGACATAGCAAATTAACAAGACTATTTACATTGATGCAGAGATATATCACAAAATTTTGCATACTCACATTTGATCCATGGAGGGATATATATAAGATGTTACAGCATATTCTAGAATAGTGGTTACATCCAATTGTCTGGTCACTTCTGACTATTAACTGGACAATGCCACCATACATCCCATTATCTGGACATTGCCACAATACACCTTATTGTCTAGACAATGACACATTACGTTCTGTTGTCTACGGACAAAATTAATTTACTCTTTAACAGGAGCACAAGCAGTCTGCACTATTGTTTAATGTTTAAAATGTGCCTAATGTTAGTTATACCACAACCTAACTACATTTTTTCTAGGCTTGGGGACTACCTTTTTGGAGCGAGGGGCATATAGATCTCTGACACTAATGAGAATTTTGCTTAGCATTACTCCTGAATCTCTTGGACCAATCTGCTCTTTGCTTTGATAATTTTTGTTTATTAAAGGTAGTATTTGTATTCCAGGCTAAAATCATAGGGATATTGCTAAGGAAGATAGAGTTTTAGAACTATGTTGAGCATACATATTATCTGTGTACTTACCTGTCCGTATATATTAACAGCGCTTGCCTCCTTGCTTATGCCATCTACTTTTTCCTTTTCCTTTTCCATTCATTAGTGTGCATTAGAAGACAAAATGGCTAGCTACTGCTTGTTTAGGTGATTATATCAATTTACTTATTCCTGTATGAGCAATCATGGCTCTTTACCAGAATGTAAACCTGCAAAACTATTCAACAGTTTTGCAAAAATTATTGTGCGTAACACTGAGTGGTACTGGGTCCAATAAAAAGACGAAATAGTAATCATCAATCATAAATGATAAAAATGCACAGCAATAAATTAAAATAATGAAAAGTGAGACTTTCAAAAATGATTTTCCTTCCATGCTAACTAGATTTTCCTCATAATAATCTTTTATTTTTGAATTTTCTCCAAGATCTCGGATAAGAAAAGCTGACTTTTGCTGTTTGCTCGCACTTGCCTCCAACTCACACTTGCTTCTTGCTTGAACTTGCAACCCTCGCTTGCTTTTTAAAGCAACAAAAGGTGAGGCTTGCTTTCGGCTTGCACTTGTTTCTGGCTCGCACTCTTCAAAGATGCTCAAGTAATAGGTTTGTTAAAGTTTTTTTTTTTTTTTTTAAGCGAAAAACCCCTTGTGGGGCCGCCTTGGTCTGAGAGACCACGAACAGGGGGTTCTACACCGTCAAAGTCACCCGGGAGTCGCACCCAGCCCTGCCCGCACCAACATTATCAATTGGATTTTGGGTACCCAATTCAGCTTTTTGGTAGGGTGGAGATTCAAACCTGGGACCTCCCTTGGAGGATTGCCCTCTCCTCTCCAACTCACCTACAACACCTGGGTTGGTTTGTTAAAGTATTTGTGTGTGATGATTTGTATATATATTTTTTATAATTTTATGTGTCTTTGCTTAAACAGTCAACTTAAAAGTTAAAATAAGAAGGAACTTTGTATGACATATGTAATGTGGATGAAGGTTAATGAAAATAATATTTTCATCTTGTGGAACAAGAGGTGGGCATTTGCTTATTAAAAAAAAAAAACAAGAGGTGGGCATTCTCCAGTTTACTTAAATTTAAATTTTATTTTTATAGGATTAGATGAAATTCTGTATTTCTGCATCTTCAGTTCAATAGGGATTTTCTTCTTTCAGGATAATGCAGCCCTCATGATTTCATGCTTAGTTTTTCCAGATTGTTGAATGCTTGTCAGGTCCAAAAAAGGATATAAGAACTTTGCATTGTCTTACATTTTATGGCGTCATGCAGAATATATGCATACACGATATTCAGAACTAAGCCAATTTTCTTTTAAATAACCATTTTCTTTTGTTGTCTTTGTTGTAATTGCACAGGCTGTGCAATTGGAGAAGTATGTTGCTGAACCTGTAAACTTACATGGAGGCCTTATATTGCTTAAGGTATGCCATATATTATTTTGGGACTGTATGTGATATTTGAGGGACATATTTGCAAAGCATTGGCCCACTTTACATCACTGGACTGATCTTGCCATTTATGAGCATCTATTTGTTTAGGCCCTGGACGATATTAACTCCCATTGATGTTGGCATCAACATGATTTCAGGGTCGAGTAAACAGTGCTGATGTTTTTGGAGTTTCCAATTCAGATCTTGTTCCTGGAAAGTATGAAGGTACAATAATGTCTTTTGTAGATATTTTCACCTGTGCAACTTCTGTTGTCCCATAATTGTTTTAACTTTTTACAATTAGATGTGCGAGTTCTGTTGTCCTCTAATTGTTTAAATTACTACAGTAAAATATGTCATTAATGGCAATTCTTCCTCTTGTGATTGTCAGGGGGACTAAAGCTGTGGGAAAGTTCTGTAGATCTAGTCAATACCCTTAAGCGTGAGATTCAAGATGGTCAGTTATCATTCAGGGGAAAGCAAGTGTTGGAGGTAATGCTTTCTTAAGTGAGGATTTGAACATTTATCCCAATTAACTCTCTTACCTTTTCCTCTTCATAACAACAAAACAATATTTCCTTTTCTCACAACAATAATATTAGTATCATGTGATAATGAATGCTTGTAGCATATTGACAGTTATACCGCTTTCATTATTGTAAGACAGTCTAAATTATTCATTGCTCTTTTTGTTTTTATCAGGCTGGAATTTTGTTTGGTTTATTTTTCATGCCCTGAAAGCATCCTTAGATTCTGATTTGTTTACATGCCTAAAAAGCTGTTGGTTATTATGCAATTCGTAGTTTTTGTTCTACAAAATGCATTTTTGATATGTCTTAGAGTATGTTTGCTGCATGTACTGTTACCTTTGTTCTAAAGGGGCTGAGGGATATGCGGGCTTCACTTCCTCTACTCCTGGAATCTCTCCATGTGAAGTCCACTTCTGGGAGCTGAATGATTGTATATGAGGCACTAATCTAGTGTGCTGTTAGTTGTTGAAGATGGTTAAGCTTCACAATCGTTCTACTTGACATTGAATTTGTAGATGAAGATTGACAGTTGCTTTTTGTTAGCCTAAGATGCTGGTGCCTGGTGCCTCTCCTTGTGAAGTCCTCTTGTGAGACTGGATTGACTACATACAGGGTATTAACGTAGTGTGCTATAAATTGTTACAGTTATTAAGCTCCATGGAAATGTTTTCTACTTGACATTTGCAGAGGCAAACTGACAACTCCTTTTTCATTACTGTAATGAAAAACCCAAAAAAAAAAAAAAAAAAAAAAACTTGCAATATACATCATAACTTTTATGTTTCCAATTCCAAGATTTTCAAATGCATGGAGAATTTATATATTCAGCAGAAATGTCACCGGAAAGAGCCATTTTCCAACTGGTAGATAGGGGATCTAAAAAGAGGCTTCCACTCGGCCTCGACATTTATTGTTTTGTGACACAAAGGTACTCAACTGGTTCAACTTTACCCATGCAAAGCATGCTTCGCAATTGAGATCCCAACATTTTGCACTCGACATTCAAGGGCAAGTCCCTTATAGACTAGACACCAGGCAAACATATGCTTGTCTAGTTTCAATCAGAGTTTTTCTAAATATCTTGAATTTTGGGATTGCAACTTGCACTGTACACTAAGCTTTTGTTCTATGATGTGCAGCTAGGAGAGATGTTTTAATCATTATCATTACCAAACAATGGAGTTGATCAAACTTCTACAGAGCCTTTCATGCCCACGCCCTTCAGTACCATAGCTTACCAGATTCTAGCCCATCCTTTATAAAAACATTAGGCAAACCAAATCATATTAGGATATATATGACCACATATAGAAGTTCTTGCACAGAGGCAATGGCCTCCTCCCATCTACATAGGTGGCCATCTACATAGGTCTTCTTACAAACTAGCAGTAGCTGAATATACTTCTTATATCCCTAGGGAATGATCTGTTAAAAATTCTCCAGCAACATGCTGGAAAAGGCAGTTGTCCTACCTATTTTAAGAGATAAAATGGACATCAAATGCTATCAGAAAATGGAATCTCCTCCAAGAATCCACTGCCAGGGGGGATATCCTCATCTTTGCAGGTTTATGGATTTTTATCTAGGATTGGTAACTTTTATAGAGTAGATGTATGCTTAATGGAAACAAGTCAGAGCATTAGCTGTGCTGATGTAGCCATAAGGCTACTTTATGGCTATCTTTCCCTCAAAGAAGAAAAGCTGGTGTACCTAAAATTTTGGCTACTGGCACATTTTAAATTTTGAATGTCTCCTTTCAAACGGAAAGGGATCATTTATACGAATTCCTCAGGATGAATGGATCCAAGATTGTAACATTTCTAAGGCCTTCTGACAAGTAAAGAGGTTTTCAGCTTCTCGCCAAGGGGGTGTTGATTTGACAGGGCAACCTCAGCGATTTTTAGTGTATATAATGTTATTTTTTTTTGTATTTACATGGTGGAATCGGTAGCCGCCACGAATCCGGGCAGGCTGTCCAGCTTTTATGGCCGCCACATTATTCTGTGCTGTCCGCCTCGGAAGCCGCCACACAGATCTTCGCGCAGTCCGCCCCTATAACTACCATGCCACAATCATTTTAAACCTTTTACGCCGCTGAAAGCACCAGGAAAGGGACAAGCGTTCAGTCCGGCGAGGCCCGAGATTTGAACCTTGGACCTCCTCCCCCTTATGGGGTTTGGATGAACCAATTGGTCTACACCTCGGACCTTTTGTGTATATAATGTTATATCTAACAAGACTTCAAACATTTTGAAGGGGAAGAATGTCAAGTCTACATCATGATCATTATTGTTATTTTTTAAATTCCTCAACACCATTAAAAGGATGCTTAAACCAACCAAGATCTCTGTGGATAGAGGGTTCTCTGTCATATCATCTTTGTCTACTGGTCATACTTTGGAGAGACAGTGAGATTGATTCAAACGAGGATCTCAGAACATTGTGTTGATCTTCACAGCAACTTCATAGTAAAATCAGCTTTAACTGAACATTCCTCCTCCATGGTGTACCATATTGGCAGTTGTACTGATTTTAATTATTACTTGTAATAAAGCATTTTAAAAATGCTCATAGTTTGTAAAGGGGATCATGTTGAAAATTTTGCTTTGTAAGGGCCGTATGTGTTGAAAATTTTGCAAGTGGAGTTGTTGTAAATATTTTCTAAGTGTCAAGCACAAATGTATAAATCTGTTGATTTGCAGTTCCCAAATCTGCAAGTTGCTCAGGACGTTTGAGCATGATCAAAATAAACGAATCAGACACTAAAATCCAAGATTTTCTAAGTTTTGATTAGATTCTAGTGTGATCTGAGCAAAGCAGGGGCTGCACAAAGTCCCAAGGGACATGATGCCAAAGCCAACACAGTTTGCAGATCTTTGCGTCTATCTGGACTCTTCACTAGACAGGTTAGTGCCAAGTCTCAGTCTGGCGCCATGACCTCTTTGGTGCCAACCCTGTGGCACCAATGTGCAAAAGACGAAAAACCTTGGGAGCTAATTGCACATGTTAACATCTGGCTTCAGAGCAACAGAGCATTCAGAAACCCTTGATTTCTGACACCTCTCTGCAGCAGACCAATTCAATAACCTGTTCATATAGCAACTGGTGCACAATGTAGAGGAAGCCAAAGATGCAGTTTGCTAACTATTTCTGAAACTGTTTCTTAACCAATTGGAATTTGAGGCAGTTCATCTTCCAACCGATTTGTAACTTATTTATAGATCTTGTGTATACTTTAGTGTGGGAACTTCTTTCTATCTTCTTGATCACTTAGGTTCTCTCTTGTCCCTTCTTTGCCTTCCTCTCCTTCACTGCCATTCTCTTCTATAACCTGTCTTTGCCTCCCAGTAGAACAGAGTGCCCTGCACTCTGCAACAATGCACCTTGTATTAAACTTTTATACAGTTGCTTTATATTTAATACAAGAGCCTTATTTTCTGCAGAGCATTCGCATCATCATCGTTTGTTGTGTTTATTGTGTGGTATGGTGCATTTTTCACTGGCTCTGAGTAAGAGAACACTCCTGCGGCCTGGTTCTTTGCAACACAACTCTGTCATAACTTGTAGGCACCACAAACAGGTTCTGTGAGTTGTCCTTTGTGTCAACACATCCGGGGTCCTGTAGTGCAGATCATGATGATTTGCAAGGATTGTAAACTTTTGAACAAGTGATGTCACCCTGAGCCAATGAGAGAACGCAATGAAACTCTCAACAACGTTTTAAATGCCAATCTTTCCAAGGGTTCAATTAGTTCAAATGGATGGTGTGGATCTCTTGAGTGATTGAGAATCGAGTGCAAAGAACCATTTGATTGTGTAAGCTTCCTTTTGACTAAGTATTGAGAACAAAAGTGAATGATGCCATTTAGGGAACAAGGCCATTCAATGACCAATCAGCAGGTGCCTTGTTTATTCAAAAGGGAATCTTCTCAAAGGTGTTTTGAATGCCTGATTTGCTCTCACCAACTATCCATCTTAGGGGGAAAGACACTCGACAACCTTCTGATGGTGCCAATGACCAGTTGGAAGCTGAAGCAGTGATATCCTTTCCAACGTGACAATCACATGGCAACATCAAACCATACATATTTTTGTCAACAATCCAACTGGTTGAATGCGGTGAAATTTTAAAGATTGAAAATTGAAAGGCCATTGTTCGACGGAAAAGGCAAATAGTTGAGAATTAAATGAAAATTTCAGATGTAGGAGGCTAAATTAAGTGTATATTGAAACCTAAGTCTAGTTGGGGTGAATGACAATCCCTAAGGAAGCTTGAGGAGCATGACCAAGTGGCAGCCACCCAAACAAGGAGAGCTGAAACTAAATTTTGATGGGGCTTGTAAAGGCAATCTAGGGAAGGTTGGAGGAGGAGCAGTGCTAAGGGATAGCTAGGGAATGATGATCAGAGCGATGAGTGAGTGCTTGGGCATTATAACTAGTCATCAGGCTGAAGCTAGAGTGGTCTTGGCAGGAGTAAAGATGGTGGTTCAATTGGGGGCTAAGAGATTAGTAATTGAGGGAGACTCGTTGAATATTGTTAATTACCTCAATAAAAGGTTGGTGGCAAGTTGGAGAGTAGCAGACATAGTAACAAATACACTAAGATCCCTGAATTCACTGGAAGAATTTCAAGTGGTACATGTGCATAGAGAAGGAAATGGGGTGGCCGATTGGCTAGCCAATTGGGGAGCTCTTAGAGAGGAAGATAAAAGATAGATACCGCTAGATGGGATCCATCCAAATGTACTCTAGTTAATGGTGAAGGAGGGAGGAAATTTAGAAAGCAAGTCAATAGGTGAAAGTTCGGATTATTAGAATGTCGATAGTAGATTGTTTTTTGGAGATTTATGGACCTGTATGCTGAGGGCTCCCTTTTTTGGAGATCTATGGGATTTGACAGCTTTTAGCTATAAGAAGTTCGTTTGAGTTTTTGAGGGGTTTGTCTGCTGAGGATTCTATTTTTTGAAGATCTGTGGATTTGTTTGTTGAGGAATTCATTTTCTGGAGATTTGTGGATTTTTCTGCAGAGGGTTCCTTTTTCTAGAGATCTGTGGATTTGTTTACTGAGGGTTCCATCTTCTGGAGATTTGTGGACTTGTTTGCTAAGGGATTCATTTTTTGAAGATCTGTGGACCTGTCTACTGAGGGTCTCATTTTCTGTAGATGTGTGGATTTGTGACTTTATGGAACGTTGTGAGGTTCAAAGTGAGAAATCTGCTAGTTTTGGTTTTTGTGGGATTTTCCTGCTAAGAGTTCCATTTTTTGGAGACTTATGCTAAGGGTTCCATTTTCTGGAGACTTATGGATTTATCTACTTAGGTTCCATTTTATGAAGATCTATGGATTTGTATGCTGAGGGTTCCATTGTCTGGAGATCTGTGGACTTGTCTACCGAGGGTTCCATTTTTTGGAGACTCTTCAAAGATATGAATGTAAAGAGACTGGTAATGAATGTAAATCTGTAGAGTTTTGAAACAAGGTAGTTCAATGTTTTGAATGTCCTGTAGCCTTTAGAGATGAGGCTTTTTGGTTGGTAAGACTAGACAGACCAGTCTAGGATTGTAAAAGGGTTCAGGCCCTTTCAAAAACACAGATTTTACCCTTATAAAAAAAAATGAAAATATCAGAGCCTGACCTTGAAATCTGCGAGGCCCAGTCCTCATCAATTTTGCAAAAGGTCATATTGCACAGTTTGACAGAAAATGGAGATTCCAAGGCAAGAAGAAATAGGTACAATTAGGTTTGGGCATTAGGTGCACTAGCCAATGGTAAGTCTTTGCAGCATGACTGAAACTCAGGCACTAATCCAGATGCAGATACATTGCCTAATGGGCCGGATAGCTTCAAATGCAAATCTTGGTGCTGGACTTGGAAGGATTTACAATCATGTCTAAAACACTAGGGATCAAGTTGATGATTGCACTAAATCCATGATTAATGTATATGATGTAATTAGGTAAATTTTGTAAAATTTAATATTGATAATTGAAACATCTATTTTGTTAGGTAGAAATCTTTGGCGCTCAAGCTTAGAGTATGGCCAATATTGTAATGTATATATATGTGCCTTAGGGCACAAAAAAGATCTCTTGAATTTTAAACTTTGTACAAAACTTTGATTTTTAGAATCCTTCATGGAAGATCAATCCTTTTGATTATAATTGGAATACAAGGGCGTCATTTCCTGTAAGTCTTTGCATTTTGCATATGATTGTGTTGGGGCACTGGTCCGTCTGTAACTATGTATGTGTTTAGACATCTCTTGTAGTTGGAGTACAAGTCCTTAAAATTGTGACCCTCATGTTTGGTCCCCTTTTTTCTGTAATTCCTTTCATAAATGAATGTTTAAAACTGAATGGTTGTTTAAATATGTCAATTTTTGATGCACTCGTTTGTATCATGTAATAAAATCTGAATAGTTAGATTAATTTTTTTCCTCTTCTCATAAGGATTTAGGTTAGGATACACAGAGCCGACTGTCTTTGGAGATTGTCCGAGATAGAATCCAAACATCTAATGTACTGATGACTAGGGTGCAAATTGGTCAGTCTAGAAAACTGATTACCATTGGTCACTAGACAATAGTGAAGGTGCAAAAACAATTTCATGTGAGAATCATTTTCTTGAAACATTGAATCACTAGACCACCTTGTTTTTTGCACTTGAGACTTCTCATGATGAGTACCATATCTATAAACATTCTGCAAAAGAGGCAATAATACGGTTGCAAACTTGGGCATAATTTTGAGATTTATTTTTAAAAATTCTATTATTCCTTTCAAGTCATAAATTCCAAAAAATAATGGCAGGACCAATCCTCCACAAAATACATAATTCTTTCAAGCTTATAGGTCATTTTCCTCGTATAAAAAATACTTGCAATCATCATGACCTAAATGCGTATTAATTTGATAACACTTGTTAGTGTCAAATTTTAAGTTGCTCGTGGAGAAAGATAAAGAGCTTGATGAAGTATAATAAGAAGGTGATGGTACTCACTTCTAATTACCTTTGATTGATTATTTTTGGGACTCGATCATGCCCAAATATTATACTTGAAGTGCTACTCGGATAAATGCAGCTATTTTTCTCCAATTAAGTCCAAGTATACACTATTAAGGATCTTACATTAAGGTTTTGTCTATAAAGATGTAGAAGTTTGATGTAGAATTTGAAGATAGGGTTTGCTGTGAGCTCCTTTCTTCCCATTAAAAGGTGTTTGACCTACACTCAATAGATGAGCATATTGTATTGTGGAAGAGTAGAATGTAGATTCTAGTGTCATGTTGTTCTGAGAAAATTTTAAGTTGTTATTTGGTCCTATAATCGTAACTTGTGAAGAACAAGAGTCTTTGCACCTCCTAGAGGCTTCATCATTTCAACCTAACATTGAACTGTTTCCAAGGCATTATTTAGGAAGAGACAAAGAGTGTCGTGATGGGATCTTCACTTTCTCTAATAGTTGCAGTTTTTTGTGGAGCATTTTGAGCAAGTAGCTTTAACCTGATTTCATTTACAACTTAAATGGTGGAAGATATATGTGGACGATACCAATGTAGTTTTGATGATATTTTATAGTGGTCTCCAACCTTGTAATTATCTCCTTCCTTGTAATTATCTTCATATAGTAAATTTCATCTTGTATGCTTAAAAATGGTATCTAGTTCATCTCATGAGAATTGAATGACATATTCCTGTAGATGTACAATACCTGTAGGTTAGATTAACTGAGGTGGTTCATGCATGCCTAGTTCAAAGGCAGTTTGCAACCATTCAACCTCATCGTTGTAAATTGATTTATACGTCGTCAATGAAGATTGCACATCATCAGTTTTTGAAGCCTATCTTTGCTCATTTGGATATTAGTTTGTGCTTATACTATTTTGATTTTACCACAAAATTGTGTCAAGTTTGTCTAGGCAAAATGGAAAGTGTTGCAAGGTTTCATAAACATCTTAATGACCAAGTTTGCAACATAAAGTTTACTAAAGAAATTGACCAGCAAAGAAGCCCTCCATTAGTAGATGCATTTTTAGGGCAGAAAGATGATAGGCAATTGGCAAGAAATGCTTATAGAATATCAACTTGCACTAACCTCTATCAACAAGTGCCGTCTCATCATTGTCCATCACAAAAGGGGTTCTTAAAATTCTTATAACAAGAGCAATGAGAATTTTGGATATGAAGCATTTTGAATAGGAGAAGATACAACTTACTATCGTTTTCAAGAAAAATGGCTACTCATCAAGACAAATCTCTAGAGCCTTTAGCAAGGTGTCAAGAGTACCAACTAGAAGAAAGACAAGATAAGATAATTCTATTAATGTCCATGGATGACCAAAGTAGGATGAGACTCGTTGAAAAGAGCCATTACAATGCTTTGTAGTAACCAAAAAGTATGATGAAAATAAGCTAATATAGAGTAAATAAACTAAGGGTAAACGACACAAAGAGGACTTATTATATTTTATTAAATTCCATCCTTTTAGGTTTGGACCCATAATGGGTAAACCCTAAACATGCTAAATGTAATGATGAAGAGAGCCAACGGTCAAGGTAAAGAAGAGATGGAAAATAGCTCTACCAGATCCAAGCGCCAACATGAATTTGTAGTGGGATGTGAAGTAGAAGCATAGTCGTCGTTGTCACCAACCATCCCAAAAGAGCCAACACAAGATCTAAGGATGCTTCGAGGAGAATGTTTAGGATCGAGGGGGGCCTAGTTGGATAATCTAGGGGGGACATGGAGTTTGATCCCCCAAGACTCTTCTAGCATTCATGGCTATGGTACTAATAGAAGAGAGAACATTGGTAAGTTGCATGTGTTTCCAACTCTTGGGTACACGAGGGGTGGTTGAAACCTAGCCCCAGAGGATTGCAGTCTTGTCTTGCTCTATGTAAGAAGAAGAATGCACGAAAACCATAGCAGCCACTCTTGTATGTAGACAAGGACCTCAAATTTGTCGTTAACGTTTTGGAGAACTAGAGTTTCAAATAAATGCTTGTTACCCTTGATGATAGAGATAGGTTGAACGAATGAGGTGACTAGCCAAGTAGTAGTCGATCTTCACTATGATGATAGACATCAAAGACTGATAACTTCTTGAAGGTACATAACTAAGCATCTCTGGTCAAGATGGATGGAAAAAGTTGCAAGCGATCCACTTAAGTCCTTATACGAGCAATAGTACCTCCCTCAAATATTATAATAAATAAAAGACCTAAAGATGAAATGTTCTACAATCTCCACTTCTCAAAGAGAGCAAATATGACATCCTTTTGAGGAATATGGTTATCTATCTCCACTTCCAACTGATGTGAGCACACTTAGAGGTTGACCAAGAGGACTCCTGAGGCTATGTCCAATGCCATTGGATATAATTAGGATGGGTAATAATGACATTCTTAATATTCATGAAATGTTTAGTGTAGAAGGCCAACTTAGGACCAAGAGGTTGAGCTAGAGCAACCGAAGTGATCTGATCATATTATTGATAAAAATCATTCTGTACTACTCAATTAATCACCTTCTTATGAGGAAAAATGTGAGGAGCATTAAAAGAGTATTTAAAGGAGGTAGTCAATCAATGGAGATTCCAACCGAATGGTGAAGATAAATAACTTTTGAGTAACATCTATGATGACAACCATAAGTGATCCTAGAGGAAATCCATTTTGAGGAGATAGAATGCCAAATATGTGTATCTTTCTTTGCCTAAGTTTTGGTCACTCATGGATCTAAGACGATCAAGCTAAAAAATTATTATGAAGATGCTCTTAAGGTGAAGAGGATAAGCACTAAACTTGGCGCGAACAATACATGGTGTAGCTATTCTCTTACATCAGATAGATAGGTAAAGCAAAATAGTTTGGACCCTCTCAATGCAAGCCCAACTAGCACATCGTAGACTTGGGCCCTAAATCACAGAGCTATAAAGGATTGTGGGTTTGATGATGCAACCAAAGAGGCACATCTTTTTAGGTATTTCTTTGACACGTTATTGGAAATATTCATATTTCAAGATTGAGAGAGATCCATATCCCTTTCAAACCCATAAATGTGAAACTGGCTAAAGATTAAGGGAAGAACCCCCAAGTATGTGTAACTCTTGGTGGTCTTAATTGGCTCACCCTTCTAGAAGAATTGAAATTTTAGAAAGGGTACTCTTTGATATGTTGAAGATCATCACCTTAGTCTTGCTAAGGTTGACTTCCAACAATTTTAAGTCGTAGAAGCAACCAAGAGCATCCAATTGTCATTGCAGGTCCTCAAGAGTATGAGCAAGAACTACATCATCCGAAAAAAACAACGTTTCTATGAAGGCATGATGGAGAAGGTAACCATCAAAAACATATGTGTTTTGATGACTAAACTATTCAAGCTTGTCAATGTATCCCAAAGAGTGAAGGGGAAAGAGGACATTCTTGTTTGATGCAAATGGTGCTTTGGACATTCCGTGAGAAACCAAAAGTTGTCTGAAAACGAACAACAATTACCTCATATAGTCTCCTGGTGGCAATGGTCAAGAGCTTTGGGATGCTGATCATGTATTGTCTAGAACAAAATATGTTTCCAAAGTCCACGAAACAACAAAAGACTTTAGAAGACTTGAGATTAGAAACATGATCAATAGTCTGATGATCACTTCTGAAAATCTGCAGTTCCAAAGTTGCTTAATTAATGTGGAAGGGGTTTCAAACAATATAGCCATAATTGTTAAAAAGGAAAAATGTCTTGTCTTTATTCAAGCCACTCCAAACTATCAAAATGATGCTAAAATCAAAGGACTTTATTGATCCCAAACTGTGCTACCAGATTCTGCGAATTTTATCAAAAATATTCAATTTCTGGCTATTTTCTGCCTTGCACAAACAAATTTAACGAACATTATTAGACAATCAATGGCAAATGCGATTTAGGCTATAAGAAAGTAAAAGTAAAACTTATTTTATATAATTCATTCAAACATCTTACTTGACTCCCTTCTACATTTACAAAAACGAAAGATTGAAGTAAGATAACTTAAAAAAGTTAAAACAATCTCAATAGGACAAAATGAATTTGGGGCAACTCATTTATATAGTCATTTGCAAGTCAATTTTATTTTGTCTAAAATGTGAAATCGTTATACATATTTATATATCATTTTTAATGGGCTACATGGAATTGAAACGGTCATCACCCATACTACATTATGACCACATAGTGGTATTACAATAGCTCGACAGTTATGCATGTATCGTTTGACAAGGTTCGAACCTAGATCTCCTTGAAAGCTGAAGAATTTAACCGGTTGAGACATCCCATTTGTTTTTTATACATATTTATATTACTTTAGATGTTTATATTAATAAATATATTTGATTCTCTTTTTCAAACTTAATGGGGAATTTTAAATTTGATCTTCACAATAACGGTTTTTTTTCTTTTATTTTTGTTCTTCTTGAATTTGAACAATGAATTTGAACCTGGCAACTTTGATCCCAGACATTATAGTGACCAGGTTTTGAAAGTTCAATTCGAACAGAATGGGGAAAAGTTTGGAAGTCTGTTTTCTTTGAAAAGTTGGGTTTGGTTTGGAAAAAAATGCAAATAATTAAATATATAAACAAAGTGAAAATCATATATATAAAAAAATGCCAAGGTGAAGAAATATCTATTATCAGAATTTACTAATATGTAAATTTCAAGGTTTAAGTAGTCTTCACTAACTCCCTCAAGACTCCATGGCATTGCAAGGAAGTTGACCCCTTTGTGCATGGCTTCAGCACCTGCAATGAACCTACTTGTATTTTTTTTGCTGTAAGGAGTGTGTGTGTCATGTGAACATGAGCAAGGAAGTTAAGATGTGATTTGGCTGTAGGGAGATCAAATCAAAGTTCAAAGTGAGTGCTTGGTCTGAACATGTAGGCAACTCTTCCTCTACTTGATGTCAATTGGCATGTTTGCAACTGATCTTCCCAGAGTTTGCATAACGCAGTCAATCTGCTTTTAGTAGCATTTGCAATCAAATCTCATTGATCTTAAATTCATCCTAGTGTTGTTTCATGTGGCAATCTTATTTCTTCCCCTATGAAGAGGTTTGTGGGTTTTGGTTTTCTATAAATTGATTGTGGCTAATGTACGAATGAACATATATATATATTTATATTTTCCTTGTTTTTATTTTTTAAAAATTGATTATATGGGATTGAAATTTGTACCACCTATATTACATTACAATAGCTTGGCAATTATTCTTGTATATTTTGGCAAGATTTGAAACTCTATCTCCTTGAAAGTTGAGAAATATAATTGGTTGAGCTAATGCCATTTGATATTTATTTTCCTAGTTAGTCTTTATCTATTTTTTCCATTTTAGTCTTTACATTTTGAGGCTTGCCGATATTCTTTAGCTTTCTTTTCTTCCTACTCCCTACTATTTTTCTTTTGTCAATTTTATAATATCATTTTCATTGGGAGATAGAATCTTCATTATATAAATACCTTATAGTCTTCATTATATAAATACCTTATAGTCTTTGAATTACATCAAGTGTAAGATTGAAATTGTGATTGACTAATTTACCTATCACTCTATTTCGATATGTTGAAATTTTCATGATACAACATCTATCAATGGAGTCTTGATTCTTTTCAATGCCTTGCATTTCTCGTTACCTATTTTTTTTTAATAAGTTATATGTGGCTTCTATTGGGGGCCACTCCCATCAAAATACCAAAATATTACATTTGTTGCAGCATACCTTTTTATCACAAATTTTTCATTTCTTTTTCTATTAAATATATTCTTCAACTTCCTCAAAGTGCTATGTTTCCACAATCAGCTCCTTGACATCATTTTGATTAAGAGATAAAATCTCACTTGGCTAATTGCCTTCTAAAATTTGAATTTCACCAAGATGAAGATCAACACCACAATTCGCTAATTTATCTACTACCCGATTTCCTTCTCTATAAATATGCTCACACTTCCAAGAGATTGCCTCTAGTAATAGATGATGAACATCAACAATAATATTATTTTTTATCCAATCTCCACATCCATTTTTGTTAATAGCATTGATGATAATTTGTGAATCCCCCTCAATTGAAATATATTTCCATCCTTTTTCTACTACAATTTTAATCCTTATAAGAAGTGCCCTAGCCTCTGCATAGTTGTTAGTTGAAGTTCCATATGATTCTGAATAAGTGAGGAGAATTTTGCCTTCACTATTTCTAAAAACACCACCTCCACCAACTTTTCCTAGATTTCCTTTAGAAGCACCATCAAAATTAATTTTGATAAACCCAATTTCTAGACATTTCCATTTTACCATAGATCGAAGTAGATCCTTTGTTTTAATTCCATTATCACAGATGACTCTTCCATGTATGTTCAAATCTTATAGCCAAGTTATTAGCACCTCTTTTTCTGCAATTGAGACTTCCCATGATGAGCACCATATTTGTAGACATTCTGCAAGAGAGGCAATAATATGGTTCCAAACTTGGGCATGATTTTGAGATTTATTTTTAAAAATCTATTATTCCTTTCAAGCCATAAATTCCAACAAATAATGGCAGGGCCAATCCTCCAAAGAATACATAATGCTTTAGCTTTGAAATAATTAATCCAACATTTCATCAACTCTTTCAATGTTGATGGAGCTACCCAATATAATTTCATATTTTTAAAAATAACCCCAAATGGTGTGAGCAAATGGACAATGAAGAAGTAAATGGTCTGATGTTTCTAAATCCTTCTCACACAAGGCACATCTAAAAGGTCCATAATATCCTCTTCTTTGTAGACTCTCTCCTGTAAGAATCTTACTTTGAACTACTAACCAAAGGAATGTTGAGGCCTTAGGGAGAGCCTCTAATGACCAAACATTCTTCCAAGGAAAATCTTTGGGAGAAGGAAATTTTGATTGTTCTAAATCCTCATATCCCAACTTGATCGAGTATCCACCATCCTTTGATAAATTCCAAACCAACTCATCCTTTCATGTAAAAATTGGCAAATAAAACTCTTGAAGCATCTTTTGAAGTTCATCTGCAATTTGTTTGAGTTCCTCTCCTTCAACCAAGTTACTAAAAGAAATCCATGATCTAGAGTTGTTGCTCATAATAATATAGTCTTTGACCTTTGGACCTTTACATGCTAGGCATGCTTGAGCCAATGGTTGCCATTTTGAGTCAGAGATAAGAGGATAAGGCTTCAACCAAGCATCAGACCAAAAATTTGCATAACTCCCCTCATTGATTGACCATCTAATATGTTTCTTTATCAATTGCAAACTCTTTGATATGAAGTTCCATGTTGATGATCCTTTGGGTAGAGTTCTTTTCCTAAATAATTTCATTGCATCAAGAGAACCTATATATTTTTGAATAATATTTTTACCCAATTCTTTCCTTGATCTCTAAATAATCTCCACCCAAGCTTTGCTCCTAATGCCAAATTCATAAGTCTACAATTCCACAAGCCTACTCCTCCAATATTCTTTCCTTTGCAAACCCTATCCCACTTACAAAGAGGAAACCTAAAATTTTCCTCACAACCTTTCCAT
Source organism: Wollemia nobilis (assembly GCA_028583015.1). Lineage (NCBI taxonomy): Eukaryota > Viridiplantae > Streptophyta > Pinopsida > Araucariales > Araucariaceae > Wollemia > Wollemia nobilis. Next base: position 14,387,557 of record JAQPPZ010000737.1, read on the forward strand.
AGAAAGTCTCTTTGAATTTTATCAATTTATAATGCTATACCTATTGGCAATCTTGAAAGTGACATCATATAAATAGGGATGGATTGCAATGTAGTCTTTATGAGTTGTAGCCTTCCCCCATTTACAACTTTCCAAACAAGCTTTCATTCTATCCAAAAAGAGATCCAAAGCTCCTTTTTATTTCCTTTATCAGACAAAGGAATACCCAAGTAGGTTGATGGAAATTTTTCAATTTTAAACCCTAAAATATTCACAATAATTTGTTGTAAATCTAGGGCAGTATTAATGAAAAAATCCTAGATTTGTAGTATTAACCAACTATCCAGTAGCCTTCTCATAGCATGATAATATTGATTTAAACTCCATGGCCTCACTAACTAAGGGATGACCCAAAAGAAAAGTATCATCAACAAATTGGAGATGAGATTCAGAGGGACCATTTTTTGCAACTTGAATACCTTTGATTTTTCCTTCCATTTTTACCTTTGAAAAGGCTCTCCCTAATGCTTCCACAAGAATAATGAATAGATAAGGAGAAAGTGGATCACCTTGACGAAGTCCACAAGATGACTTGAAGTAACCAACAGGAGAACCATTGATCAAAATAGAAAATTTTGCAGTGCTATAACAACATTTAATCCACTCACACCAACTATAATCAAAGCCAAACTTTTTGAGAATAACATGTAGAAAATTCTAGGAAACCCTATCATATGCTTTGTTCATATCTAATTTCAAAAGCATACCTGGTTTTTTCATGGAATGAAGAGAATGTATGGCCTCTTATGCAATAATTATACCATCAAGAATTTGTTTACCATGAACAAAGCCACCTTGTTCCTCTGAGATAAGACAACCTAGAATGCCCTTCAACCTATTTGCCATAATTTTTGAAATGATCTTATAAATCATATTACAAAGGCTTATTGGATGAAAATTATCAAAATATTTTGTGTCACCTTTCTTGGGAACCAAGGTAATAAAAGTAGCATTGATCTCACTTATTATAGCCTTCCTTTTTTAGGCCTCTTCAACCCCAACTAACATATCACTCTTCAATAAATCCCAAAATTTTAAAAGAAAATTGTAAGAAATCCATCAAGGCCAGGTGCCTTGTTAGGATGGAAAGAGAAAATTGCTTCATGGAGCTCCTCCATAGATATCTTCTTCATCAAGCTTTCATTTTGTCCCTGAGTGATAATTGATGGAATATTTTACAAAAGTTTTTCTTGTGCCTCCTTATCTTGCCTAGAATCTGACAAAATATTTTTGAAATAATTAATTAATTCCTTCCTTATATCTTCTTCATCCTCAATATTTCTTCCATCTAGAGTTAAAATATTTTTGATATGACGAAAAAAATTTGTTTTTGTTATAGCATGAATTTTTTTGTATTTCTATCTCCTTCCTTGAGCCATTTCTCTCTAGATTTTTGGAACCAATATGACTCCTTTTTCAATGCATTAATGATAATAGAAAATAATTATTTTTCTTTCACATAAGAATCCTGATCCATTCCATTAATTTCTACTATCTCTTGTAAATTTTTGAGCTTGGATTCAATTTATTTATTTTCTTTAAAAATGTTACCAAAATATTTGGCATTCCAAATCTTCATTTGCTCCTTTAAATATTTCAACTTTTGAACAAACTTGTACATACATGATCCTTCAAATTTTGATTCATCCCACCATAACATAACCATCTAGAAAAAATCAGGGTCTTGGAGCCACATAGACTAGAAGCAAAATGGCTTTGATGACAATTTTTAGGTAACTCACAAGTCAAAAGAATGGGTTTGTGATATGATCCTACTCACAATAAAATATCTAAAGAGATTGTATACTTTATTTGCAACCATTTATTGGATAACAAGAATCTATCCAATATTTCTACTATATGATTTTTCCCAATGCATCTATTATCCCATGTATATTGAAAGCTTGAAGGACTAACATCCCAAAGGTCATTTGAATTGACAAATGAAGCAAAATATTGCATTGATTTAGACCATCCTAGAATACCACCCTTCTTTTCCAAAGGAGATAGAACAATATTAAAATCACCCCCAAGAATCCATAGATCACAATGAATCATCATTGTATTTGACAAAAATATGCTAAGGTCCTTCCAACATCTTTCATGAGGAGTAACTATAGTTGGAGCATATACATTTATAACCCCAACTTTGATGTTTTCTCTTTCCTGTAAAATAATCTAACAACCCAATTACTTTTTGCTTCTAATAATTGCCCATCCCATTTGCATTTGTCCCATATTATTGCAATACCACCTGAAGCTCCTATAGAAGAAACTGCTAAACAATCACCCATCTTCCAAATCTTCTTAAAAGCATCCTTACATTCCTCACTACTTAATTTTATTTCTTGTATTAAAATAAACTCAGGACTATAACAACCTATTAATTCCTTAATAACTCTTTTTTTAGGGTTTTATTCATACCCCTAATATTCCATGATATCATTTTCATCATCAACACTTTTTATTTTTATTAGTGGGCTTAGCCCCACTTCTTGTTAACACCTGTGATATTTTTATTTGGCTTCCCAGATCAATATCCTTTTGAGTTTCTTTTTCTCTTTGTTCCTGCTTTGATGGCCTTCCTCTCCTTTTCCATTCCCACCAACACTCTCATCTTCATCAATCTCTTCTATTTTTTCATATTGTTCATAATGAGACTTATCTTCTAAAGATTTATGTTGCCCTAAAGAATCGAAAGTGCAAGGAATAGCCTCATTAGCATTTTCTTCTTTATGTTGCCCTAAAAACTCTAAACTACATAGATGATCCTCCATAGTCATTACTTTCTTATGTTGGCCTAGAAACCCTAAATTTCCTTGGATATCCTCCATAAGATTTTCTTTATTATACTACTCTTGAAACCCTAAAGTGCAAGGAATACACTCCATACTACTTTCATTTTTATTGTAAGGAGAAGATTTTATGCTACTTGAGGAGAATAAAGATGATTTACCTAGATTAAGCTTGACCTCCTTCACCTCATTTGCTTTAAAATTTGCCTTCCCCTCTTCCTTCGCACCTTTAGCTCCTTCTATATTTGAACTTGTGCATTGTACTTCCTCATCCCTCATATCATTTTTTCTTCTAATGGTTGATTCGAGTGAACTGTAATGGCCTTTGCCATCTGATGATGTAGAGGGGTTTTTCTAGCCACTTTCTTAGGAGTGGAAAATCCTTGATTTGACCTAGCTTCTCCTATGATATGATCTCCTTGTTTCAAATTGAAGCTACCCTCATGCCCAAAAATTTCCATCTCTTCCTCCATCATTTTCACTTTGCAGTCTCTTGCCATGTGCCCAGTTTCATGACATTTGTGACATCGGAATGCAATATTTTCATAATCCACTTGTTGATCCCATTCTCTTGATTCAAATTTAATCCTAATGGACTACGGTAAAGGTTTTGAAATATCCATGGCAACACATATTCGAGTGTATACAACATGCCTTCTCTCCTTAGTAGTTGGTCCCTCCTAGATGAATTCACCTAGAGTATTACCAATATTCTTCAAAACCTCCTTATTGATGAGTTGATAAGGAAGTCCAAAAAGCCTAATCCATACCAAAAGCCTTTTAATAGTTTCTATCTCCACAAAAAATTCTCACTCCAAGGTCTTAAATATAATGCATCTTTGCCCCTAAACCAAGGGCCTCCATCCATTATTTTATCCCTTATTTATGAACTGGAGAAAATAATGAGGAAAAATCCTTTTGGAAGAAAAGTCATGGAGTAATTTGAATTCAATCCCCACTTCCACTTGATCCAATTTTGAATCTCAGAAAAACTTGCTAGTATCCATGGAACTTACATATTAACCCTCTGGTTTTAAGAACCATTATATCATGCTCAATCATCTCATCCTTGATAATCACTTCTGGTGTAGAATCTGCTACCTGGATAGGGTTTGCCATAGATTCGCTCTTCCTCTTATTGCTAGCTAGGGCATCCATACTTCCAACTAGGTCATTCTTACTTTCAGTAAGGACTTTCAAAAATGACTTTCTTTCCATGTTACCTAGATTTTCTTCAAATGAATCCTTTAAATTCTCCTAAGATCTGGAACAAGAAGTGGCACTTGTTCCTTGATCGCACTTTGCTTTCTACTTCTTGCTTCCCTACTCACACTTCCTCCTTGCTCCCGGCCTCTCGTTACCTATTTTTATCTTCTATATTAAAGCAAATTAATATGCTCGATATTCCAAGATACCATCTTCATCATCATTATTTATTCTTATTTATGTGTTTAGCCCCACTTTTGATTAACATTTGCAATATTTGCTTTTGGCTTCACAAATCAATCTCTTTTTGAGTTTGCTTCTCTTTGATTATTCTTTGAGGGTATTCCTCTTTTTTTTTCCAAGTTCCACCAATATTTTCATGCTTGACAATCTCCTATTTTTTTGGACTATTTCAATTTGACATGTCATATTTTTACTGCACTGGATAATCTAGAGTGCAAGAGACAAACTCCAAACTACCTTCTTTTTGATTGCTTACATTTTTATTTCGAGGAGATGATTTTCTACTGTTTGAATTGAATGGAGATGATTTACTTGACTCATAGTTACCCTCTTCCACCTTTGTCCCTGTGAAAATCGTCTCTAAATTTTTCTTTGCAGTTCTAGACCCTTCTAAATTCGATCTATGACATTACATTTTTCATCCAATGCATCCTTCTTTGTTCCTCGTAAATTTTGCTCAGAATGAATTGTGACATTTAGTGAGGTAAAGGGTCTTTCTTGCCACATTTCTGGGAGTGGAAAATCCTTCGTTTGAGCCATATTTTATTGCTATATAATTCCCTTGCTTTAAGTTTGGGCTTGTTTTATGACAAGATTTTTCACAACTTTTTCAACTATTCTTATTTTGCAATCTCTTCTCATGTGCCCAGTCTCATGGAGTATGCTGCACAAAAATACAATGTTTTTGTATTCCACCCACAGGTCCCACTTTTTTGATTCAGATTCAGTAATAATGGATTTTGGCAAAAGGTATTGAAAGATTCATGTCCGCGTGTACATAGCTTGATGCTGCTCCATAGAGGGTGCCATTTGGATGAATTTCCCTATGGTATTACCAATATTTTTCAAAACCTCCATGTTGATAATCAAGTCAAAAAGTTGATTTACATAGGAACCCTTTCAAGAGTTTGTTTCTATGATTTTTGTTTTTCACTTCATGGTCCTAAATACAGGTCCACCCTCCACCACCTATTACTTCATCCTTGGATTCCAAACATTAAAAAATTATGATGACAAAAGAAACTCTTGGAAGAAAAGTCAGAAAAAGTGCAAATTCAATCTCCATTTCCTTTCTTTGAAAAGTTTGGCAAGTAACCATTGAATTTACATAACTCTCTACTTTTAAGAACCATTACATCATGCACAACCATCTCACTCTTGATAATCACTTTTGGTGAATCATTTGTTGCTCGATTTGGTTTGCCTAGGTTCTTTCTTCCCTTTGCCCTTTACTAGCAAAATATTACTTTCCTCAACCAATGCATCCTTACCTCCGACTAGGGCTTCTTAAAATGATTTTTCTTTGTTTCTTGGCTTTTCCATGAGATACCTTCACTATTTGAATCTTTTTGAAGATCTACAGTAGAAATCAAAAGTCCAAATGTGAGGCCTGCTCCTTGCTCGCACTCCACTCGCCCCTGTGAACTCCCTCCTCACTTGCAATTGGCTTACACGTCTTCGATTCTTTCTTGGAATTAGTTTGCACATCTTCACTCCTTTCTTTCAAATGGCTTACACTTCTTCGCTCCTCGTTCGCACTTCACTCACATGCTAAAAGTATATATGCCTCTTCATAATAAGTATGTGACTGACCATATATTGGTGAGATATAATTATTATTAACTAGCATTGAAGAATATTCAATAGACTTTCGTTTTTATCATACTAGAAGTACCAAGTGAATTACATTGAAAAGGCCAAGGTGATTGTATGGGAAGGCCATATTTTAAAAGGAAACTTAGAGAGGGGGTTAAATTTGTTAAATACTCGAATAATTGAAATAGAGAAGATGGATTTTGTCAAAGCCAATTTGGAAGACCTATTATTAACAAACTTAGAGGAGACTAGGCCTAGGGAATTAGAAATAATTTACCTTTATGTGACCCAGCATGATATCATGAAATTTGCTTATTCATAGGCCCTCTATCTCATTTTGCAGTCCGTTTCCTGATGATGGATCATGGAGTGTGATCAGCAATGTTTTTGTTTCCTTAAATCATCTGTTTCTACACAGGTGATCCAAAAGTGCTATTCATAAATGATTCTGTTCTTGCAATTGACCTTGATTGCAGTGTTCATGATTTAGCCGACCATGTTATTTGAGTCATGGTTTCCATTGTATGGTTCTATCTAAAAGCTGGTTTCAACCCTATACTGGAGCAAGACTTGGCTAGAGAACAGTGTGTATGTGCATTCGTGGTGCTAAACTAGTGATTGCATGGCCTTTGCAAAACTTTTAAGTTTTAGAGTGCTCATCTTGACTTCGGAGTAGACAATTTGATAGTAGATAGATGCTTTATGAGCATTAACTAAAGTATTTGTTTATAAAAATAAAAGAAAAAATGGAAGGTTGCTAAAAAAGAGAATATTCATTCCAGGTATTCTGATCCTCTTTTGGTGGGTTCCCTCGGTCTCCATAGAAATGAATAATTTCAACAAACTTTTGTTATTGTTATATTATGCATGCAGAAGCAACTTACTTTCAATAATGTATGCATGCATTTTTGATGCTTGTATACATGCTTTTGTTTGCATGCAAATTATTCGTTCTCCCCTGGCCCATTCTGGTTCTCCCCCGTCCTGTTCTATTCTCCCCTATCTTGTTCTATTCTCTCCTGTCCCGTTCCGTTCTTGTTCTCCCTCCCTGTTCCCCCCCTCCTCGTTATCCCTCTTAGCCTATGCTCGCGAGCCTTGGTGTGCGGCCTTGAGGAAGTTCACGTAGCCCCCGCGTTTGTGCGGGCACCGCATTCATGTGGCCACCACATTCATGCGGCTAGTCAAGGTGATTGTGCGAACGCACACATGGCCCCTTTGTGGGTTCGTGCGGCCTATCGGGGCTTCCACGAGTCCTAGTGCCGCTAGCCTGCACACGCTTGCTCGACTTAGCCTGTGCGCTTGCCCTAGTGTAGGCAGCGTGCCCTAGCAACTGCCCCTAGCCCTCACCATAGCAGTCGTGCCCTAGTCGGCCCTAGCAGTCGTGCCCTAGCCGTTGTGCCCTAGTGCAGCATTGTCCTCACAGTCGTGCCCTAGTGCGGTCATGCCCCGGTGTGGACGTGCCCTAATATGTCCCGCCGGCGCCCCTGTGCACCTCGTTCAGTGTTTTTGCATCACTGCATAGTCCGCTTTGCCCTTGCAACCCTGTGTTCCTAGTGTTATGGGGATTCTTGATGAAGGAGAGATCGAGGTGTGAGCTTCTCCTCATAAATCTGTCCAACGCCTTCACACAACAGTTTCATACCAATGCCTGTCTAAACAGATAGATTCCCTCCAGAAACTGTTGGATACTCAAGCCACCATTATACTTTCTCTGCAAGACCAAGTGAAAGATGGCATCCACATTATCACAGATCTTCAAGCCATTATTGTTCAATTACAAACTACACACATCAAACAATCTCCTCATGATTCTGCGAATTTTCATTTTGAAATTTTAAAAATCTGAGATGAGCAGGCTGTCCTTATGGCTGAACAGGAACATCTCAAGGAAGCATCAACTGCACAGAGCCAGAAATTAGCCGACCAACAGTCTTGGGTTTAGGTTGTAGCCGAGAAGAACCCTCCTATAGTCGAGCTTGTTGTCTAGGCCAAATTTGAAGAAGAAAGGATTTGTAATGCTAAAGCTCTCAATGTCAGGGTTCGTGGGGTGCTAAAACCTACAAATCCGCTTCAAGTCGACAATGCCTTCGTTCACAACTCTCTTGAGTTAAGAGACATTACTCTTGAGAAAGCATGGGTCTGTCTTGATTCCACATTGGTCATACGCTTCAAGAATGCGAATGAATGTATGAAGGCGTTGCGGGCCAAAAAAAAATTATTTAATCTTCAAGACAAGATCTACCATGATGAGGACCTTACGTGACTCCAGGTTGATGAATTGAAGAAAGCCAGAGAACAGGTGGTCGTAGCTAGGAAAGCCAACAAATGGGCAATTATTTGTAATCTGCGTGCAGTGATCAGGGACTCTCCCCCACCAAGGTGGTCCAAACCCTCGCCTACTAAATGACTCACTCAGCACGGAAGGGAGGTGACAAATAAGCTAGTTGTAGCTTGTTGGAACTGCAATGGCATGATTTGGTCTGCCCCAAGGTCCCTTGTTGATGTGATCACCGGACATGACATCATTCTCATTTGTGAGACACATGAGAGTCTTGAGCGGGCCCTACCGACTATCTCTGGTTACTTTTGGTGGTCCAGTTGTCGACAACTTACTCAGCGTTGTTGGTGGGTTCGAGGATTAGGTCTTGTTGCTCTCATCAGGGAAAGGCTTTTGGGTTTGCTGTCCTTGGTTTTGATTGATCCCCACTCTAGGTTTTTATGGTAAAATCCTTTGTCTCCACCTCTTTGGGATATCTTCATTGCATTCGTTACTTTCCCCCCACCACGTCCAATTTTACTATTCACACGGATGGGGACCCTTTCCAGGACCTTTATGAGGACATTACTAGATACTCGGCTTCAAGGGAGGTGCTTTTACTGGGAGACTTCAATGCTCGGACCAAACCTATGCAGGTTTCTCTTCACGACCTCACAATAGATGAGGTGTAGACTTGGGAATTGGATCTTGTTGACCTTGGTTTTGCTCGAACCTCCATTGACACAAGTTACTGCTTACAGAAAGCATCTTCTTGAGTTGGGAGAATCCAACAAGCTCGTTCTTCTCAACGGTATATCTTGTTTTCCAGATTCTAGTGGATTCACTTGTTTTCCTCACAGTGGTGTCATGGACTATGCCATTTCTTCTACCAACCTCATCCCATTCATTTCCCGGTTTAGTGTCTCTGATAATTCTCACCCCCTTACTGATCATTCAGTTCTTTCTCTTACTTTTTTCGCTGTTTCCCTTCCTATTATTCCTCCTCCCCCTCCCTCCACTCCAACCCCTCAAGTCTCTATAGACTTTGACTATTATTATTCCTTTACCTACATGGACCGTTTGCGTTAGGTTCTCCCCAGGATGTCTTCTCTCCCCGATGTGTTCAATCGTTCTGCTTCCTTGGTCCAAGCTATTTGGAAAGCAGCTTTGGGCTCGTACCTCGATACCATTCGACCCCCTCCTCGCCCTCATCCCCCTGGTCACTGCCCCATGAACATTTGGTACAATGAGGAATATAAGTCTGCCCTTTGAAGGTTGAAACATGCCATTCGGTATCCTTCCCAGCTCAATGCCATTTCTCATAAAGATTACAGATGCTCCTCCAAAAGAATAAGCGTCTCTTCCTCTCTCAGCTTAAACGTGATCTTATTTGCTCCCTTCAGTAGTCTCCTAAATCCTTTTGGCGCCTTCTTCTCCCCTGTAATCGGGTCACCCATGGGATTGCTCTTTCCTCTTGGACCACTCACGCCTCTTCCCTCTATACCATCTCAAATCAGCCTCCTATTATGGTTCCTTCCCCCCTTCTTGCCATCTCTTTTCTACTGGTCTTGTTAGGCAGGCTATTAGGAAACTTTGTACGAGCAAAGCAACTGATTTAGATGGGCTTCATGCATAATTTTTGAAGCATGGCATTGACCCTCTTGTTGGGCCCCTCACCAATTGTTCTGGTTTTTTTGATTCTTGGACTCGGCATATCATTCACCCCATCCATAAGGCAGGTGATCCTCACGAACCCAATAATTACAAGACTATCATGATTGGGCATGTCTTTGCCAAGCTCTATGCCACAACACTGGATATGCTTCTTTGTTGAAGGTTGGGGGAGGAGGGTCACAAGGCCATTGGCCAAGTAGGTTTTTGGCAAGATCCCTAGACCACATATCATATCCTAATCCTTAGAGCTATTATTGAGGAGACGTGTTCTAAGTCCTCGAAGGTTTATTGTTGCTTTGTAGACTTCAGGAAAACTTTTGACACAGTGCCTCACAATCTACTTCTTGAGAGACTTTGGTTAGTTGGCATCTCTGGGCAGCTTTTGACAATAGTTTTGTGGTTGTATGAGATTGTCTGTTAGGATCTCACTATTAAAAATAAGCACACTCACACAAAATACTAGAAAATAACACAAATACATCAAATAACTCAATAACACTATGTAGAAATTAAATGCAGAAATGGAACAATCTCACAATAACACAGAATCGCAGGCCTCTTCGAGGGGGAAACCTCCTTCAATATTTCATTAGCTTGCAAAAAGATGAATTCGTACATGGCTTCATATTTTTTAAAGAAAAACTTCATGCAACCCTACCTAAAGGCTCAAGAGTTGGCTTACATGCAAAATGCCACTCGAGCTAGAATCTCCTACCTACCATCGGTTACAATCTTGATAAAAAACGGTTACATGAGATGGTGCCACTTGGCTAGGAATACCACTTGCCACATACATTACAAAGTATTACAAAATAATATCATAATGGGATCCCACACGTTGGAAGTGGGTCATTACATAAGTAAATGAGAATTACAAAATGGCGTTAGGATAGGATCCTAACATGTCCTTCCCCTTCAAAAATCTTTGTCCTCAAAGCTGAAAATGAGGGAACTGGTGCTGGAGCTGATGGAGAGACTCCCATGTCGCATCTTCTGGCTGGAGCCCGCGCCATTGAACAAGAACTTCTGTGATGGTACGGTTGCGAAGAGTGCGGGTTCGATGATCCAACAATTGTTCGAGTTCGAGTAATATGGACCCTTCTTCATCCAATTCGGGTAATGTTGATTGAACCTGTACTTGTGTGCCCACAACTTTCTTGAGAGAGGAAACATGGAAAACAGGATGGAGCTTGGAGGTGGGCGGAAGAGCCAATTTGTAAGCAGTGGAACCAATCCGTTGAAGAACTTGATAGGGTCCATAGTATTTTGCAGCAAGTTTCTGGCACCGACGGAGTTGTAGGGATGATTGTTTGTACGGTTGCAAGTGAAGGAAGACCATATCACCTACATCAAAGCTACGCTCAGAACGATGCTAGTTAGCCTGTTGTCGCATCCGATTCTAAGCCATGTCCAAATTCTGCTTCAGCTGGCGAAGAACATCGGTATGTTGGTTGAGAGTAGTGTCAACTGCCTGGACCTTGGAGCTGCCTGGGATGTATGAAGAAGGCCTGAGTGGAGGACGCCCATAAACGACCTCAAAAGGGGTGAGTTTGGTTGTTGTATGATAGAAAGTGTTGTACCACCATTCAGCCAAAGGAAGCCACTTCGCCCATTGAGTAGGATGATCTGATGCAAAGCAATGAAGATAGGTCTCCAAACATTTGTTGACAATCTCAGTTTGGCCATACGTTTGCGGATGATAGGCTGAACTCATTTTGAGCTGAGTTCCCTGCAACTTAAACAATTCTTGCTAGAAATGACTAGTGAAGGTGGGATCTCGATCGGACACAATGGAGGTGGGCATACCATGAGAATAACAGACTTACCGCCAGATTTAGGTAACCCTTATATTAAATCCATGGAAATGTCAGTCCAAACTTGATCTGGAATGGGCAAGGGTTGAAGAGTACCCGGAGAACGTACCGTTTCACCTTTCATCCGTTGGCAAGTATCACAAGCTGCGACAAAATCACGGATATCCTGTTTCATACCTTTCCAGAAGAATGTGCGCTTGAGGCGTTCATATGTTTTAAGAAATCCTGAATGGCCTGCAGAGGGAGCAGTATGTAGTTCCTTCATGAAGAGCTCACGGAGTGGGGATGTGCGAGGAAGAACAAGGCGTTGGCGATAACGCAGGTCATGGCCATCCCAATTGTAGCTTGGGAATGAAGTAGGATCATCACGGAGCGAGGCCACAAAAGCTTTCAAATTTGCATCCTGAAGTACCTCCTGTCGTAAGGAATCTATCCATTGAGGAACCGGTGAGGAAATGGCACATAACATACTGAGGGCCTCAAATTGGCGAGAGAGAGCATCAACCACAAGATTCTCTTTGCCTTTTTTATAGGTGATATCGTAATCATATCCCATGAGTTTAGAAACCCATTTTTGTTGTTCTGGAGTAGCAACCCGTTGTTCCAAGAAGTATTTGAGACTCTGATGGTATGTTTTAATGGAGAAATGACGCCCAATGAGATATGGTCGCCAATGGGTTACAACATGTAATATGGCCAACATCTCCTTGGCATACGTAGACTTTCCCAAGTTACGATCAGAGAGTGCCTTACTAGTGAAAGCCAAGGGTCTCCCTTCCTGCATCAACACTACCCGATGCCACGATTGGAAGCATCACTTTCAATGACAAAAGGCTTGGAAAAATTTGGCATGGCTAGAACTGGTGTTGTGGTCATAGCATGCTTTAATTCAAGGAAGGCTTGGTCAGCGGGCCCCGTCCAAGTAAAAGAGTCCTCCTTTAACATGGATGTGAGGGGGGCTGCTATTTTACCATAATTACAAACAAATTTGCGGTAGTAACCTGTAAGCCCTAAGAATCCTAAAAGTCCCTTGAGAGTGCGAGGTTTTGGCCAGTCTTGAACTGCCTGAATCTTCTTGGGGTCGACCTTGACGCCCTCTTTGGAGACAATGTGTCCTAGATACTCCACTTCATTTAGACCAAAGGAACACTTGGACCGCTTAGCAAAAAGTTGATGTTGTGCCAACAATTGTAATGTTTGATCCACATGGATAAGGTGTTCTTCCCACGAGCGGCTATAAACCAAGATATCATCAAAGAAAACCAGGATGAACTTCCGCAGGAAAGGGCGAAAGATGTTGTTCATCAAGCTCTGAAATGTGGAAGGAGCATTTGTCAGACCAAATGGCATTACCAGGAACTCATAGTGACCTTCATGAGTACGAAATGTAGTTTTGGGGATATCCTCGTCCTTGAGCCGGATTTGATGGTAGCCAGAACGAAGGTCTAACTTGGAGAAGTACATAGCTCCATGTAATTCATCCACTACCAGAATGGGGAATTTATCCTTGATGGTAATTTTGTTGAGCTCACGGTAGTCTATACACAATCGCCATGAGCCATCCTTCTTGCGAACTAGTAAAACTGGAGAAAAGTAAGGGCTGGTACTCGGTCGAATGACACCAGCTTTGAGCAATTCTTGTACCATTTGCTCAATTTCAGACTTGAGAGCATGAGGATACCGATACGGTCTGATATTGGGTGGTGCATTACCTAGTAGTAGTGGACTAGCATGGTCATGTGAGCGACGAGGCGACAGGGTAGTTGGTTCTGAAAAAACACCATTGTGCTTGGTAAGAACAAGTTACAAATCTGCTGGAATTTGATCCATTGTGGAAGTGCTTGGTTGAATTGAAAATGTTTGTGCAATGACCCCACGGGATGACTTTTTCAACACTTTCTCCATACGATTGGAACTGACAATTTGGGAAGGGCCTGTTTTGGCACCATGGAGGATGTATGTTTTTCCATGCTATGAAAACTGCATCCATAGTTCTGCAAAGTTCCAGTTGACAGTGCCCAAGGTGCTCAACCATTGGGATCCCAACACCATGTCACATCCTCCCAATTGGAGGGCAAACATGTCTTGCTTGAGTTCATAATCCCCCATATTTATTTTAACATTGCGACATTTACCTTTACAAGGTAAAGTGCCTCCATTTGCCACCATGACTTCAAAGGAATTGCATGTGTGTATATAGCAATTGGCCTACTTAGTAACTCGGGGATCAATGAAGTTGTGTGTACTGCCTGAATCAATAAGAATAGTAAAGCGTTGGCCTTTGAAAAAACCCACAACTCTCATGGTTTGTGGAGTGGTAACCCCGACAAGAGCATGGACGGAAATTTCTGCTTCACCTCTTCCTGTTGAGTTGGTGCTTCAGCTGTGTCACTCTCCTCATCACTCTGGTCACTGCTATCGGGTTCCTCTGCATCTATTAAGAACAATCTCTTATTTGCACATCTATGCTCCTTTACAAATTTTTCATCACAATTATAACATAGCCCTTGGGCGCAGCGCGCATCCATTTCAGCTGTAGTCAGTCGCTTAGGAGCAGGAGGTTTATTATCAGTATTATTTTGGAACCGAGGAGGAAAGGGAGGCCGAGCTTGAGAAAATCGCGGTGTCCGCCGTTGATCTGAGAGTTTAGATTTGGCCAATCGGGCTAAACTGATAGCCTCCATCATGGTTTGTGGTTTAAACATCTTGACTTCAGCCTGTAGATCATCTTTCAACCCACTCATGAAACAACTTATAAAAAATCCCTCATTCAAGCCCCTTGTCTTATTGGCCAATTTCTTGAATTGTGTCTCGGTAATCACGAACCGTGGTAGTTTGTTTCAGCTTTGTCAATGCTCCTATAAAGTCTTCATAGTCATTAGGGCCAAATCGGGTGAGTAGTTGGGACTCAAAGTCCTCCCAAGATAGATCAAGGGTAGTGGCTCGTAGCCATTGGAACCAATGTAAGGCTTTAGATTCTAAGTTGAAGGAAGCCATCTGAACCCGATGATATATAGGGACATTGTGGATTTTGAAGAATTGATCAACCCGACATAACCACCCATCGACATCCTTTCCACTGAACATAGGAAAATCCAATTTAGGCATTTTGAGGTCGGATCACGGTCATAGTGAGTGTCTTCGGTTCCCCTTCTTCGGTCTTCTGTTTCCCTTCTTCGACCTCGTTCAGAGTTTTCAGCTTGGTGTTTAGATGTGAGAGTACCTTGCAATTGTGTCTCCACCTCTATAAGTTGTTTTTCTAAGCGGATTCTAGTGGTATCCTGATCTGTTCGGAGCTCTCGAATCTCTTCTCTTATGGTGTGGTTTGTAGTGGTCAAGTAGTCAAGGGTTTTTTGCATATCGGCCAATAATGTGGCAATTTCTAACTCCTTTTGTCCATGAGTGTCGCTCGCCATTATGGGCCCTCTTTTACTCAGTTACTAAAAATAGATGTGGGATTTTAGGAGTTACTATTTTTAGTAAGGGTCCAAAATTTAATTTGGGCAATGTGTTGCAACTCTGATTTTAGGATAGGGTCCACTTCGGTGGCTGTTTGATCTGAGCGCTCAATGAGGAGATCTACTGAATTTCTTGACTTTTTGTGATCTCCTAGTGGTTGCAAGTCGATGTGAAGGTAATTTCTTCCCCTTGGACTTAAAATTTCACCAGTGAGTCCTTGAGAGTCTTTGGTGCAGAATAATAAGTAGCTTCTATTCCCAAAAATTTGGATTGGTTTGATTGACCGTTGAAAAGTTATGGCCTTAGCAAGAAAATTAAAAAATTACTATTTTTGGAAAATCGGTGCAAAATTTGACCAGGGGCTGCCAAGGACAATTTTGTTTGGAATAGAGTGTAGAATTATCTGCTAAATTTTGGAGTCAATCTGAGCTCTGTGTGAAGAGACACAGAGATATCTGTTGTGTGGCTGGTGTTGTCTGTTTCTGATCTGGAGTTACAGTTCAAAATTTGGAACCTGGGATCAACTATCTCTGACCTGTAGACTGCACCCTGACCACCCTGTCACTATCCTGTTCCTTCCTCTGTCACCTGTGTTGCAGTTACTAACACGGTTCCTATCACTGACCTTGGGGATTCTCTGATATTGACAGTATTGTTTCTGACACTAGAAGTCTGTAATTCTGGACTGTTACAGAGGGTTGTTACTGTCGACCTGACTACCTCTGTTATTGACCAGACTGTTTCTGTCATTGTCCTGACTATTCTATTTCTGACCACAGGCTATTGCAGACACTTGCAAGATCTGTCCTGACTATTGGTGCATGCAAGTTTGTTTTTTGTGATAAGGAATGCCTTCTCCGTATGCTCACTTTTGGGGTTGTGAATGCAGGTTAACAGAACAGGGATGGTGTTGATTTGCAGGTGGAAGTTATGTTTTGTAGAACCAGGGTATGCTAAGCAAAGGAGTATGTAATACCCATAGGCCCTCTGTTATACCGCAGTGACGAACAATAGTGCTCGAACCAATATTTCAGGCCACTACCCAAGGAGGATTCCACACATACCCTTGAGCACACTATCGGCATCTCTGACAGTATGGGAGGGTGATTGTCCGGGATGTTGTGTCCCATGGACTATGGATAATACAAGGCCGAAAAGCTTCCTAATGGATAAAATTTTGTTTAAATCTAGATTGTCTCCCGATACACCCGAAGATGCGTGGGAGCTCAAGTCCGTGCGCGAATGTTGTTTAAGGCCTGGGTATTGGAGCCTGATCGCCCCTCACTTCACTAGACGCTTTATGGGCTATCTAGCTTAGCCAATAACGATAACTCCTTCGCGATATTTTAAAACCCCCGGCACAGGGTTTCTAACCTACACAACTACTAAAACAGAGATTGTATTTTTTTTGTGATTTTTTAATAAAGGAAAAACAGAAACGAAAAAACACACAAATTTATACCTAACAGATGGAATGGCTGGCAAAAATCGTCTCAGTTGCAACAGAACTCGGCCCTGGAAAGCGCTCTTATACCACTTGTTAGGATCTCACTATTGAAAAGCACACACACAAAATACTAGAAAATAACACAAATACATCAAATAACTCAATAACACTATGTAGAAATTAATTGCAGAAATGGAACAATCTCACAATAACACAGAATCGTAGGCCTCTTCGAGGGGGCAACCTCCTTCAATATTTCATTAGCTTGCAAAAAGATGAATTCGTACATGGCTTCATATCTTTTAAAGAAAAACTTCATGCAACCCTACCTAAAGGCTCAAGAGTTCGCTTACATGCAAAATGCCACGCGAGCTAGAATCTCCTACCTACCATCGGTTACAATCTTGATAAAAAACAGTTACATGAGATGGTGCCACTTGGCTAGGAATACCACTTGCCACATACATTACAAAGTATTACAAAATAATATCATAATGGGATCCCCCACGTTGGAAGTGGGTCATTACATAAGTAAATGAGAATTACAAAATGGCGTTAGGATAGGATATTAACATTGTGAATGGTTGGTTTCACTCTCCTCAAGGGCTTTCAACCGGTATTCTTAGCACCATAGGAGTGAAACAAGGTTGCCCCCTTTCCTCGACACTTTTTGGGATCTTCATCGACGAGTTGGAGACTTTTATTCGAGAGAATGCTCATGTAGAGGATGGTTGCCTTCTCCACCATGTGCTGATTTCTATTTTCCTCTTCGCTGATGACATTGTTCTTTTAGCCTCATCCCTTGAGGGGCTTTAGTGTCATTTGGACACACTTGCCACTTTTTGTGATTTGAGACAGTTGACAATGAATCTTTCTAAGACCAAGGTTATGGTGTTCAATACTACCAAGGAGGCTCTATCCCATCTCCACTTCTTTCTTCAAGGTTAGGAAGTTGAGATCGCCACCTCATATGTGTACTTGGGGGTTCTCTTCATCAGACCCACTTTTAGTCTGCAACTTTGTCTTTGCTCGAGAGGAATTGCTTCAAAGCACATTTCTAGGATATACCTATGAATATGAGGATTTTTGATGCCTTGGTCAAGCCAACTATTACTTATGGGTTAGTGGTTTGGGGTCCTAGTCTTGGCCCAACTGAGTGGTCCCATGTTGAACGAGTACAAACACTCTTTCTTCGACGATTCATTTGTTGCAAGGGCACAATTCCCTGTTCTATTATTCTGGCAAAGTTTGGGGCCTCTCCTCTCCAATTTGAGATCATCTTCTTTATTATCGGTTATCTTCACAGGATCCGTATTTTAGGAGATACCCCTGCGGGTTGCAGGCGGTACCCTTATCTCGCCCTTCGCTCCTCGATGGAACTCTCTCCAAGTTCTCGGGGAGGCCGGAGGAGATGGTATTTTTAGGTCTCTACCCTCCTGGCCAACATTCAGATTTAGATAGACAGGCTACCCCCTTATTCCTTGGGTGTTCTCCCCTCCTCTCGGAATAGTAAGGAGAAGATGCTCCATGAGATCAGGAAGGATGTTAGTCTCCAGTACACCAGATGCACATGGATCTCTCCTGCTGCCCCTCTTTCCCCCAAGCTATCTTTCTACCACGAGCACTTTCTACTGATTCAAGAGGGCAGAATAGTTCCTCCACAATACCTTCAGCAACACACAATGCATAGTCTTCGGATCCCAATTGGGCAACTTAGGGTGTGTTCTCACCAACTCCGGATTGAGTCGGATCACCATATTTTGATGGAGGAGTGGGTTTGCTTGTTTTACTCCTTGGGTGTAGTTGAAACCTTGCATTACTTTATTTTTTTGCTGTCCCATTTACTATGAGATTCAAGGAAGATTCCATTGCCTTTTCAGGGACAACTCTTGATCTGTTTCTACCTTCTTCAAGTACTCGGACCAGCGGTGTCTTGCACTCTTTCTTAGGGAGACAACTCAGTTTCGTCGACATAAAAGCTCTCCTCCAGTTGGATCTTGCCTACCTCATCATCGGCTCATCACAACCTACTTTACCAGCTTTGATGGACCAGGTGACACCGGATGGAAACACCCCACTTCATTCAGTTTGGATGGCATCAGGGTCACTAGACAGCGCACCCACAGTTTGTTAGGATCCTAAACTAGCAATGGACAGAGATAGATCATGAACTTCTTCAGCTCTGATACTTCAGCCTCGACTGTTAGGAGAGATTAGTTTTTGGGGGTTTTTGGAGCTTGCCCCTCCTAGGCTGCTCCCTCCCCCCTCCCTCTCTCTCTCCGTTCTTCTTGGCGTGCACTCCACTCTTTTGGACAACAACCCTCCCCCCCTCTTTTCTCCCTTCTCTTTTCCCTTTCTCTTTGGCCCGATTGTTGGGTTGCATCTTGTATTTATATTAGTTTTTTTTCTTTGTTGGGCTTTTTAGCCTGCTAGCAAGCAGTCATTATTGTCCTTCTTATAGTCCCTTGGGTCATTTTTTGGCCCATTGTGGACATTAATATTATTTCATTTCATTTCTCATTTCCTTGCATCTAAATTCAGGATATTTTGACCGATACTTCTTTTCTGACCTCATACTTTCTAAATTCTTTAGTCTAAGGCTTTCCGGATTGAAAGCGTAAGAGACTATTTCCATTTTCAGCTAACAATTCTTGAGCAGTAGGACTTGTACACTCTTGCTTTCTTGTTGTTTTGTTACTATCAGGTCCTTCATGAAATGGATTAACAATTGTTATGTCCATACCCTTTTCTTTTGGCATTTCAGGGTCATGGATACCTTGGGAGACTTTGCCTTTCGTCTTCTTGTTTTCTTCTCGGTTTCATGTGGAATGACGGATTGATGTCAACTAGGATTTTCTTCAACCTGATTACAAGGCTTCACAAAGAAATGATCTGCTGAGGCTCCTTTCCACCAGGCTGCTTTATGTTTGTGCCTTATTCTTTCTGGAAATCATCTTTAGATGTCAGTTCCTTACCCACTTGCTTGTTTTGGGTCTGAATTGAAACCTGTGGACATGCAGCATCTATATGACCATATTTAGAACTTTGCCCGCACCTAAAGGCAACATATTCATAATCAACTTTTTGAACTCTGATAGACCACCCCATACGAAAGAGATCTCTATTGGGAGTGCTCTGACCATTACATAAATACGTGCACATGTCTTACATTTCCCAAGTATTGTCTCATTCTGACCCTGATTGCATCTCCAATCTGTTTCAAAGATTTTGGCATCTAGAAATGTAATGTCAGATTTGGTAATCTCACCCACATTGGAACTGAAGATAAGGTCTCTAACAATGGGTCATAATCTGGGTCCCAAGGCTTCATAAATAAACCAGATCCGTCATAAGATCATGTTCCCTTGTGAAAAATAAGATCCCAATCCTCTTGAAATTGGAAGAGAACTACAAAAAATCCTTGTAGTGAAAGGTTAATAACAACATTGTCAAAAAGCAAAAGAACCCATATTTGAGAGATCCACTCATATTGTATAGCAATAGTAGGCCAATATCCATTCAACCTACATATTAGACGTGGCTTTTCACAATTCGAAGCATATGATAGAGCCTCACTATTATCCAAATAGAGAGAAAGCAGAAAATAGACTTTGTCTATGATAGAACCTTGCTTACATATGGGATGAATTGCATTATCTAGACTAGAGGAGATCTTGGATTTAATAATTTATCTAAAACAATCTTTGGTTCCATTTGATGTGTTTTTTCAACTATTGTCATGAATAAAACCTTTATGTTAGGAATATTACATCACTTAGTTGAGTCATAACGTGATACTCCCATACATGTGAGTTGGTTACTGACGGTTGTTATATTTGACGTGTGTCATCTATGTATAAATGTAATATTTCTTGTCATTATGGATTGTCCAACACTCTGCTCGTCCTAACATGTGGTATCAGAGTGGGATACGAGTAGGATACCTAAAGCAGATATCAAATTCTAAGGACTCCAAAGCAATGGAGATTTTGTCTTTTTCATTGCTTGTTTGTTAGATGATAATTGACATGCAATCTTTCTTGTTTCTCCTTGATCATTTTGAGGAGTTGATTGTGTTTTGAAGAGGCATTAATGAAGCCAATTTTCCTTGCCCATTTGACCTTACTAAACTAGACAAAGATGTTGTTTAGAGGAGGTTGTGCGTTAGTTTGTTGAAGAGCATGACGCGCAAAAGTAGATTTCAACCTAGTGCAATATGCGAAAATATTTGAGGATGTTTAGTGTCCTGTTTGCTTGTTTGTGAGCTTGCAACGATAAGTGGAATTCTACGTAGAAGATTGTTCATTATTGTTTGTATCTTGTTGACTTCAAAAGGATGCTTGTTGTCCATCTTGTGGTTTGTTCTGCTTGAACGTGGGAAGCCACACAACTGCATATGTGTTCAAGCGTAAGAAAATACGTTCAAGGTTTCCTCCACATTTGATTGGTTGCAAGTTGAAGCAAGGACGTGCCATCCACAAAGTTGAGAATGAGCTGTCTAAAGGATTGCAACTGTTGTCTGCAATTGTTCAAAAGAGCCATGTTGTCATGGAGGTGCCAATATGATGTCGCCAAGATTGGGTCATCAACAAAGTTTTCCAAGTTGAGATTGTGTCGCCAATGGTCGTCCAACTTGGAAAATTGGAGCGTCAAATGAAAGTTGTCCGATTTGTCATCTAGTGCAATATCCAAGGCCGTCTTGACTTATTGAAGAGCCGTCAATAAGTTTTAATGGGTCGTATGAAGATAACAAAGACTGTCTTGAGAAGAAACCGTCCACATGATTGATAGCCTTTTTGTTCAAATTATGTGTCGTTTTGAAGGCACAAGGCAAATATCATAGAGTGCATGAGCATAGCTGTCGTCATGAAGTTCAAGGCCATCTACAAGTTTACGTCTATGTGTTGGGCTGTTATCAAAGTATTGGTTGAGGCCATCTAGAGGAGATGTAACGTCGTTTGATGCATGCATGAGTTGCCATGCAAGACTTGGGTTGTCATGGATGAAAAGGGCTGTCTAAGGTCAACATAAAAGGCCGTCTAAATGAATGGAATGATCGTCTTTGTCTCATTTGGGTGTTGAAGACCTCCATGCAAGCAAAGACATGGAGCAGACCACATAACGGGTTGTTTAGAATGTTTGCATGCAAGGCCATCAAGTATAGGCCACATAAGGGCTATCACAACTTTATGCTAGGTCATCATGCAAACTCAACCAAAGGGCAGTCTAGATAGGGTCGCTTGAAGTAGACAATGGGCCGTCTAGTACTCACAAGCGTTGTCTGAATTATTTCACTATTAGGCCATGTATTGCATTGAAAGAAGTGAACATGCAATGGATGAAAGATTTGTGTTGTCCAAGATGTGGACATTGATGTTGATGGAGGCTGACCGAACAAGTGTTGGCTATAGAACATAGAGACGTGGTGATGCTGTGTTGGGCATGGAGTCTATGCTAATTTGAGTCATCATAGAAGCTTCGAAATGTTAAATGTCCTCACAAGTTTTGTGATGAAGACCTTTGAAGACATGATGTGTGGGGGCGTTTTCAAGAGAAGGAAAATAATGGTGGCACAACGGCTCCAGACCGACCTCCCCTAAGCTTCACCACTAGTATTGTTGACTTCGCCCTCACCGAGGCCAAGTATGCGGTTGGAGAGAACATTAAGCACATCGTCCTCAAAAATGTCGGGGCCCCTTAAGAAAATGTTTGCAGGTGTTGTTGCATTGGTTAAGGTGTTGAATAGTCGAGGAGATTGTTTGCAAGGCACAATAATTAAGGGAGGTACAATCCTCACAACTGTTCAGGAAACCCTAATTTAATTGCAAAGAAAGCCATTGGATATGTTTGATCATCAACTATGATTGAAAACTATGTTTAGTTTGAAGAAACTAGTGGAACTTTTGTCCCACATGCAACGTGTGCAGGCAAATGAATTGACATGTTTGCATAATCAATGAATAAAGTTTTGTCATTTTGTGTTATTTTGTAGTTTGTACACAAAGTGTTTGATGAAATGTGCGTACATGTAATTAATAAAGTTCATGAAATGTAAATGAAGATAAATGTATGTGAAATGTAATTCAAGAAATGATGAGGTGTCGCTAGTTGGAGGGAGTTGAGGATGCAACTATCTCCCCATTCGTAGGAAGTTGTATAAATTAGACTCGTCCCTCATTCATTCATACGTTGGTATTACACATGGTAATAGAAGATGGGTGTAATCAGACATATATTCATGAGAAACTTGTGCTAGGCCGTCTGACTATTGTGCAAGGCCATCTGAACTATTGTGCAAGGCTGTTTGAACTGCTATGCAAGGCCATCTGTATTGCTATGCAAGGCCATCTGATTGTTGGACCAAGCTTGTCTAATATATGTTGTGTGCATAGTGTATCCATTGTAATTGTAGTGGTAATAGAATTGTGTTGCATTGTGTTGTATTCCATTTCTACATCATGGACATTTCTTTGTGGTGTTGATATACAAAATTGCCTGTGGAAAGTTTGTGCTTCATATGTTATGAGCATGTAGTTGTTTGACATGCAAATGATGTTGCTTGTGACATCACTTGATGGGCAAGTGTGTGGAATGTTGGTATATTGCCTGGATTTGGAGATGCCAAGCCTGATGAAGAGGCCATCCTATTTGAAGTTTGACTTAACCTACTTGATTAATGAAACCAAAATTTTAAAGATTGATACCTTTAATTGTTTTGCAATTTTAGAGGTACAAAATGGAGATATGGATAATGGACTAGGACACAAAGATTAATTATTTTTTGCCTAAATGCTTTGTGGAAGATGGGCTTATATACGGTCGTCGAAAAGCTCTTTCTAAGCCCGACATCTCTGTCGAAGTGAAGATGGCAGCTGTTGAAGTGATCTATGATAATGGTCACATGATTGAGGGGGGTACACCAGTACAATCATGATGATAATTGCATCATGCTTCTTGAAGTGGATGTTCGATGTGACTCTTCAATCTGTTTTTGACTATCATGTTTAGCAAGGAGTTAATGATGTTGCCTTGACAGTTCGACGATCGTATTCGTTGTTGCCAAGGTTTGTGATCGCGAGGAGTGAAGTAGAGGCTTAATACCCCACTTCAGTTTTTGAGTAGTTGCATGTGTCACTGTTAAATTGTTGGCAGTGTAACCGGGTTCCCGCACCCAGTTGGCTGGGTGCGCGAACCCGCACCCGCACCCGTATCGGGTTCGTGGGTTCACGATCGGGTAGGGTTGGGCCGAACCCCATCCAAACCCTGTCTGACAGGGTTCAACATTGACCAAACCCTGTCAGTCAGGGTTCGACGAAGCCGAACCCTGTGGTTTTTAGGGTTCACCCAGCCGAACCCAGCCCAGTTTGGGCATTAACATAGGAAAAAAAATGTGGTAACTATTTCTACGGTGGTAATTGTACTTTCCCTTATCCCGAACATTCCAAATCAACTGGTTTAATACATAGCAATCATGAACCACAGGCTATCTTCGCAACACGGAAGATGGCTTGTATTTGATCTCATCAATTGGCCCCGGAGGATCACGGTACTAAGAGTATAGATGAATATAGAGATGGATGCAAGGAGTCTCGTTCTTGGGCTGTTACTCTTTTTATTCGCCTGTCATATGTGCAGGGTCGAGGCTGGTGTAGAAGATGTGGAGCGTGCGTCAACGTATATTGTCCATATGGATAAATCCGCAATGCCTAATGTTTTCGCAACTCACGAAGATTGGTATAAATCGTTGCTTTATTCTGTCAAAGGAGCACGGGGCTGGCAAATCAAAGCGATCGAGGATTCACATCTTTACACTTACAATAATGTCCTGCACGGTTTCAACGCAAAACTCACACAGTCAGAGCTTGATATGCTGAAGGAGATGCCTGGACATGTATTAACGTTCCCTGACCCCGTAGGCACTATGGATACGACTCATTCCTTAGAGTTCCTAGGATAACTAATATAATAATAATAAATAATAAATAAAATTATAATTCACTAAATAACTAATATAATAATAAATAATTAAATTAATACAAATATAATGTTTTAACTATTTTTTAATTTTTTTTGATAAATATATATATATTTTAATTAAAAACTAGCCGCACCCACACCCGACGAACCCTATTTTTGACAGGGACCGCACCTGCATCCGCACCCGCACCCGTGATTCCCACCGCATCCGCACCCCCGCACCTGGTAACCTTGCTTGTTGGCTAATCCAACATTGTTCTTGGCCAATCCGACTTGATTGATATACTTGTGTGTATACTCCATGATTGTTTGTAATACAATGAGGTCAGCCCCATTGCGAAATGAGATATAATGTACTATCCTAGTCCAGTCCAGTTGTTGAATTCCTGCCCCTGTTGAGCATTGATGTAATAAGGAGGTGAAGGGGGGGAATGTTAGGAATATTATATCACTGAGTTGAGTCATAACAGGATATGCCTGTACATGTGCTTTGTTTACTGATGGTTGTTATCACTTAGTTGAGTTATAACAGGATATGCCTGTACACGTGAGTTGTTTACTGATGGTTGTTATCACTTAGTTGAGTTATAACAGGATATGCCTGTACACGTGAGTTGTTTACTGATGGTTGTCATAACTGACTTGCATCATCTATGTATAAATGTAATATTTCTTGTTAATACAATTTGTCCAGCACCTTGCTGGTCCTAACAATATTCACAGGAGGATCTCCATTGCATTGAGTGAAAATGCCTTCAAAGATCATGCCTGTTTTTTTGGATTTGAAAGATTATGCCTTCTCCTTGAGTGAGCCTGGATCTCCTTCAAAAGCCTTGCATGTAGGTTTGTATTTGCTTCAAGAGGATTTCCCCATATACAGAGCTGCCACTCTCTTCGTTGGGGGCAACTTCCTTTCAATTGGATTTATTTTGATAATTTTCTAGCCATTTGTCCCTAAAAATGGCTCATTTTAAAAGTTTCAGATGCTCTTCTTTTTTGAAATAAACTTGACACGTACATCAAAGATCCATAATTGTTTGTGTGGCTATAATATTATTAGATTTGCAGTTTACAAGGTTTCATGTCTTTTTTTAATTTTTATTTTAAATTTCTGGGAAAAATTTCTGCACTTTATGCTGGAATTATACTTCAAGATTTGTTGAAAAACAAATATTATTTTTTGACAACTTGGGATTTTTGTTTTTTATGAGCAATAGTAGGTTTCGGAAACAAAAAAGAGACCATCAGTGTTATGGGGTAAGAATTTGAAAAATGGTGCTTTTTGGCTATAAAATCTCCTTGAGATCTAACCACCTGTTCACATCTGTTGAGTTATCTATTTAATTCAAGGAGAACTTTGGAAAACACGTTTAACGTACTGGATAATATACTCACTTCAAGTTCAAACTATGTCTTTGAAATTGCATGTCATGGTTTTAGGGATGATATCTTGGTCCACATGACTTGAAATCTAATTTTGATCTCACTGCCAGGTTTATCTCTGCTAATAACTATCAACCATCTCAAAAATATAATAAAAACAAGTTAGGATCAGTTTCTGATGGTGTGAAGGGGCACTCCATTTGACCTCTTTGTTGTGAGTTTTCTGGTTTTCTTTGGTTTAGGAATGTGAGCCTTTGGGAGAGTGTTTGACAGTGTTTGGGGCATTTAGCAGAGGTTATGCTTTTGCAACTTCAGAATGTGCCCTCACTTTTGTACTCTTGAATTTATGCTGTCAAGATTCAAGGATGTTGTTGATATATGTGCATGAACTCTGTTGTATTCCTCTTTGGTCCTTTACTTTGGCTTCAAGCCCAAAAAGAAAATAAGGATGAATATTAAAGAAATGCATAAAAGTAGAGGAACTAAGGATGTCTTCATTTTGCAATTTGCTATTTATGCTGTCAAACCTCATTCATTTGAATTAAACACAAGTCCTGCAATTCTTAAACTCATGTTGATTCATAATTTAATAAGAAATTGTATAATGGCAAAGACATCCAGACTTCACTCATATGCGCAAAGGATGAAATTTTTAGTCGCAAATCAAAGCAAATGACTCTGGTCTGGTACCAGTAATCTGGAGTTAAAGACTAATGAGACCACATGCATGTAGAATTCATCTCTAGTATAACATTCACCAGCTACGTAGATTTACATTTCTTTTTGGCAACTGTATATCAGCTTAATATTGAAAACTGTGAGCATCTATATGATTTGATTAATTTTTCTAGTTAGGGGATCGTCTAAGGGCTTATGCCCATAGCACCATTACAATTCAAAGATACCTATCAGGAACACTCTCTCTCATTTACTGCCCCAATGCTTATCAATTTAATTACAACTTTCCTACTTTGTTTCCATACTCCAAAAGCATAATTAGCTAAGGATGGAACAGGCTTATTGGGATTTTAGTGTTCTAGACATAAACTTTAAAAAAGCTCATCACTTCTCACATTTTTTTTTCAGCAAAAAAAGACTAAATTTTATTAAACAGAAACCAGATTACATGGTCGCGAGGCCTTCCATACACGGGCCGCAGCTTGGAAGTGCCTCCAGATGTACATGCCTATAATGATAATCCCATGAAGGCTAAATGCCCAATTAGAGAATAGACGAAAATTGCATAGAAAAACATTACTACAACAAATCACTGAACATCATATCGGAGTAGGACGACTCCTCAGAATTGCAATAAGACAAAACCATTGGTTGATTTTCCTTGTATACCACATATCCTCTCAAAACCACATTCGAGAGGTCTTTATTGTTAGAGTAATATTCCATTACTTGGGATATTTACCATTTACTCCACTAGGTAAAAGAGTAGTTACTTTTACATTCTAGATATTTATCATTCTTATCCTAGGTTAATATTGAAATATCCTAGGTTAGTTGTTAGCCAGTTAGCGCTATTTCCTATGGTTAGTGTAGTTAGCGTTAATGTGATTAAACAACCTATTTTGTAACCTATATTAGCCTATCTATTTCCTAATGTTAGGCTAATGTTTTTCTCATTAATATCATAGTGCAAACTATTCCGCTCACTCTCTTTACCACATTGGCATCAGAGCCACGGCTGCGAGCACGGAGCAGTCAAACCCTGGACAAGACGAGTCTCTCGTTCCAGGAGCACCCTGGACAAGGCGAGAGAAAGTCTCTCGTTCCGGGTGCACATTGGACAAGTGGAGGCAGGAAGCCTCTCACTATCCGGCGGACAAGACTTGTTGGCAACAGTCGACCGGTAAGAGAGGGCAGGAGCGCCCTTCCTTTTTTCCGGTGACTAGCCGGACTAGGTCCTGCCGGCAATCGACGACCGGTCATTGAGGGCGAAGCGCCCTCTACCGGCGCCGGAGACATTACTCTGACGAGCGGCCGACCACCGACCGCTCATCGGTAGGCAGCAGGAGCGCCCTCCGTGTGGGGCCAAATCCACAACCAAAAACCCGAGGGCAGGTGGCGCTCTCGGATCTGACACAGATCCAACAGATCTGCGCCAGACTGACACATTTGAAACCTGGACAGACATCTGATTCGGCACGACTCCCGACGAACTACTGCTGACGTGGATCTGACTGGGCACCAAGGGCTGACGTGGCAGGACAGCTGACCTGGCTGACTGCTGACGTGGACTAGACGGACCGAACCCATCACAGGGTGACACGTGGCGGACTGGCTACGTGGCACCCGACGCGGACCGGACACGTGGACCCCTCCGGCCGTGCCACGTGGGCGGCAGCAAAAGGGGTCCGATTGGACCCTGATTGCCCGCAGGCAATCAAAGAGCACTAGGTGCTCTGTTGCTTTTAAGCAACTTAAGATCGCCCGCAGGGGCGATGTGGGAAAAATCCCACTAAATTCCCCGCTAGTCGACGGGAAAGCCTTCAAATAGAAGGCGCACCACCTTCTAATCAGTCGGGCTAGCTAGCCCGACCGGTGGAGGGGCCATTGCCAAGGCCTAGCCCGACGGGAGGTCGGGAGTTCGACTCCCGTCGAGGCCAAGCGCCTTAATTTTTTACAAAGGGGCATGAACATCATCCAACCAAGGTAATTTTTAATTT
The DNA here is from genome assembly GCA_028583015.1 of Wollemia nobilis. Lineage (NCBI taxonomy): Eukaryota > Viridiplantae > Streptophyta > Pinopsida > Araucariales > Araucariaceae > Wollemia > Wollemia nobilis. Next base: position 14,416,125 of record JAQPPZ010000737.1, read on the forward strand.
GAAGTTTTTTTTTTAATAATTTAATTTTTTTAATTTATAAAAATCATTTTTATTTTTATGATGTAAATGATTTTTTAAATAAAAATAATTTTTATTATTATTTAAATGATACTTAAAATTAATTAGACTTATGCAATAAATTGAAAATTGAAAAAAAAAGTAGAAACCTAATTTTTTTTTTAAACACAATAAAATTATGCTTTTGTTTTCTCCTTCAAAAAGAGATATAAGACATTTTATAGCATCTTTTTTCTTGCAAAATTAGGCAATCTAAAACTCTTCTCATCCCTTGTTAATTTTGCACACAAAAGAGGATCAAACTTGAATTCTTTTTTGCCAAATTGTAACACAAGGAGACAAAAATTTGCAAAACGTCAAAATTGAAGAGTGCATTTGTTTTCTCCAAGGAGATATAAGACATAAAATTGCACATTTTTCTTGCAAACTTGAGAAGAAATTGTAACCTTGGGTCCACAAAAACTAAGTCGTGTGTCGACTAGTTCTGGAAGCCTTCCAAACGCGGGTCGTGTGTCGACTTGTCTTGGAAGGAGTGCTCTAAATTCTACATTTTGTAAACATTAAGGGGGGATAGAATTCAGTTTTTTGATTCTATTGTTTGCAAAATTGTAACGAAAAATGGGGGATATTTCAGAGTAAGAAAGGTGCATTCTTGATTGAACTCGACACCTACTCTTAAAAATTGTTTGTACTAGGTGCATTTTCGGTTGCATCCGACACCTAGAGTGATAAAAATTTGGGTTGCTCTCATGTTTTGATTATTGCACTAACACTCATGTTTTTGTGTGCAATTAAACAGTCAAATACAACCATAGTAGCAAAACTCGGACTCGAAAAGTTCGACTCGGGAGTCGGACTCGGGACTCGGCAAAAAAACTTGGCAAGACTCGGTAAAAACTCGAAAAAAAGAAAAAAATGAAAAAAAATACAAATTTTATTGAAAAAATAAGATTTTTCATGCATATTACTTATTAGTATATTCTAACACACTTACTCAACATTCAACATTATACAAATAAGAAATTAACAAGAGGAAGGAGCATATTCTAATAGCAAGCTAATAATTTTGTTTTATAATTTTTTTTTTTTGGATACATAGGGAGTTGGTTACATCCACACTATTTTTAGTAACTGCCAAGTGCAAGGTTCAAACTACAAGGACTGCCCCCAACAAACCTATACCACCTCAATATTTTATAACCCGGCATGAAGAGGACCACCGGTCACTCGAGATTCATACCATCGTTGTCGGTCTGGCGTGCACTCAGAGGATTCGGAACAGACTATGACCTTTGCAGGCATGACCACTTTGGTTTATAAAATTATAAATAAATAATATAATGATAAAATAAACTTAATATATAAAGTTCAAAAACATTATTAATATTTTACAAAACATTAAATAATAATAAACTTTACTATATGACAAAATCACCCTAACTTAGTCCACCATGTTTAATAAATAAAAATTTCAAATACCATGTTTAATAGAGAAACCATGGGACGGAATCACCCTAATTTAGTCCACCATGTTTAATAAATAAAATATTCAAATACCATGGTTAAAATCGGTTAGTTGTCTAGATTCGATTTCCTAGATGGTTGGTTGGGATCTATTAACTTTACTTTTATAAAAAGGTTCCTGAGAAAAAAAATTGAAAATAAAATTCTTCATATATTAATAAAGCTAATATTTAATCATAGCCATTTTTCCGGTTTTAGAATGGGAAGCTGTTTTTAAAACTGCTTACCAAAATTCAAGGTAGAAGCGACATTCATTATTCTGGGGGAGCTTCGTGCGTAGCAATTGTTTCGTTGGCAGTCGAGGGTTTCAGAGCGAAATAAATTATCGTTTTTAATTTTTTTCCATTGTCGCGTGGTGGTGTGTATTGGCTGCAATGACGACGGTGGCAGTGACGGCAACGGGAGAGGGTGCATTGAAGGAGAGAAGAATGGAAGAAAATGAAGGTGCAAGAACTGTGCGACGAACTTTGTAGAAGAGGTCTCAGCACTGGCGGCCTCAAGCCTTCCTTGAACGAATGCCCCCAAAACTCATGCCATTCTCTGCCCGAACCGCCACACCCCACAGGACATGCATACGTGCATTCTGAAGTGGTTCTCATTCCCAAACAAGATGCGGATGATGTATCCATCGGAGAAAGATATATTTGTATTAAAATAAATTATAATTGAGGGATAAGCATTCTGAAGGTTTGAGAAGCAAAATTGCACATTCTCTCATTAATATAATAAACAAAGATTTCAGCATCTTGTTCGTGATTGTGCACTGGCCAACGTGGATGCTTAAGTCGTTGAGCATCATCAACACTTAACATCTCTAGACGTAATTTTTTTTTTTTTTTTTAACTTCCATTTTTTTTGGGCCAGCCGAGTTCCGACGTCGGGACTCGGGAGTCCGTGTCGGACTCGGACTCGACCCAGGACTCGGCCGGACTCGGAGGAGTCCAGAAAAAAAAGGAGTAAGAGTGGGCTCGGCTCGGCTGAGCCCACTCGAACTCGGACTCGGCCGAGTACTCGGGAGTCCAAAAGAGTCTGACTACTATGAATACAACATTAGAAGTAGCATTTCACAAAACCCAAACTTCACTCAAAAACCATGCTAACTTTGCATAGGTTAAAACAAGTCATTTTTTTTTACTCCCCATCAAAGGTCAAAAATCCAAATCACCTTGATTCACTCTCTTTGTTTGGCTTAATATCCTCAAATTTTTCATCCTTCTTGAAGGGTGTTAAGGCAGGTGCCATTAAATATCCTAGAGGGCAAAATCAAAAGTCTTTCACAAACCTACCCTTTTTTATTTTCTCTATTTGTTTGGCTTAATTTCCTCCAACTTTTCATCCCTTGGTAGGGGTGTTAGGCAGGTGCCATTAAATATCTTATAGAGGCAAATTGAAAACAACTTCCATATACTCTTTTGAGGGTATAGTGCAAGATAGAACCATCTTAGTCCTATCAAATTTGAAACCTAAACCATGGCCATGATACACAAGTATCTCACCGAGAGCCAACTCGCTCAAAGGTTCAAATTATTCAGCTTGGAAGACTAAGATGAAAGCTATCTTAATCGTAGAGGATTTGTGGTCAATAGTGGATGGAAGTGTCACTAGACCTCAATCACCCGGAGCGAGATCAACGAGACTTTGATAAAAAGGATAAAAAACTATCCTTAATGATCTTGCTAGCAATTACTGATGATATCCAACCTCATATAAGTGAAGCTAAAACTGGAAAGGAGGCATGGGATGCCTTAAGTACCATCTTTGAGGCAAAGAATCAATCCACGATTCTTAACCTTCAAACATAGCTTCATACACTTCACATGAAATCGGGAGAAACAGTAGAGTTCTTCCTCTGCAGAGTGGCCGATTTGAAAACAAAACTGCAAGCCTTAGGAGAAACTGTGGAAGACAATGTCTTAATCTCAATTATTTTGAGAGCTCTTCCTGACTCCTATCGAATGTTGATTACATCCCTTCAAGTCTCTGGTAGGACAATGACTTTTGTAGAGTTGGTGAACATGCTTCAAATTGAAGAAGCTAATCAATTCCAAAGAGATGAGGCATCCAACAATGCACTTTTCTCACATAAACAACAAGGAAAGAAAACGTGGATTCAACAACAAGGCTCTTCTTCTAACAAAAACAAAGGTCAAGGCCAAGACCCTAAGAAGAAGAAGCAGTATTGTAAAATCTGTGACAAAGACACTCATCAAACCAAGAGATGTTGGTTTAAGAACAAGCCTCCCAAAGAGAAAGGTCAAAAGAAAAACCAAGGCAATGTTGCAAATGAGATGTCTACTACAGATTCTGATTCTGGTTCAGAGAAAGCACACAGAGTGCTAATTGCTAGAACAGTTTTGTAGAGGGAAAACACATATGTCCCTTGGGCAAAAGCACCATTTTCTCTCTCTCCTCTTTTTGGCTTCATAAATAACGTAAGTATTTTGTTTGAAGACCTTGCAATAAGGGGTGCTTGTACCTTTTTTAGGCTTGATAAATAACAAATTCTAGGTGTTTGAAGTACTTGTAACAAGAGGAGCGACTTTTTGTGATGTAAAATTGTCTAGGAGGCAATATTTGTAAAATCCTTCACAACACTCTTGCATTGCACACTTTTTGCAATTGAGGGGGGATATAAATTTCTTTTCTTCACAATTTTTGTAAAAAGGGAAGATGGCTTATAAGGGTGCATTTTCGGCTTCGACCGACACCTTAGTCACACTTCCTTCAGAAATTAATTACACTATGTTTTGCAACGAGAAGGGGGGAACTTATAAGGGTGCATTTTCGGCAGTGACCGACACCTTAGCTACCGTATCTTTTGCAAACTCATATTGTAAAATGAATGAACCTCGTATGAAGTGATCTATTCTACTACACCTAGCGATTGCAGTGGCTGGTTACCCATGCAATTCGGTTGGATGATGTGATTACCATAAGGACATTCGTTGGCGTGAAGACAAAGTGAGGAATGACCCACTTTTTGTAGAGGAGCAGCTAGAGCACTGTGACAGAGCAAAGAACCAGCAGATCAAAACATCTTCTTCACTGTATTGGGGCAATTATATACTTTATCCAAATATTGTTGTATAGAGGGATATGTATGTATTACCCAAATAATGTAATAAGGGGGGATGTTAGAGTAATATTCCATTACTTGGGATATTTACCATTTACTCCACTAGGTAAAAGAGTAGTTACTTTTACATTCTAGATATTTATCATTCTTATCCTAGGTTAATATTTAAATATCCTAGGTTAGTTGTTAGTCAGTTAGCGCTATTTCCTATGGTTAGCGTAGTTAGCGTTAATGTGGTTAAACAACCTATTTTGTAACCTATATTAGCCTATCTATTTCCTAATGTTAGGCTAATGTTTTTCTCATTAATATCATAGTGCAAACTATTCCCCTCACTTTCTTTACCACATTTATTTCCACCAGCTCATCCTGCTAATCTCCAATGTTATCTGTTTGTCCTATCTCCACCTTCCCATGTACACAGTAATTCAAAAAATTCCTAATCATGAAACATAGGAGTTGCCCCACTGTTACTTACTCCTTCCCCATCATTGGGGTAATCCTCATGAAGCAAAACCTTTGAGTCCACATAATCTTCCCCCAGGTTTTGCCCCCTACCATAATCCCACCAATGATGACCTCTCTCTATTCCCCAATTAGCCAATTTATTTGCAACTTTGTTCTTTACCCTCACCACGTGGAGAAATTTTATTTGCGCTCTATTTTTTAAACCCATAATATTGTCCAAGACTCGCTAGACCTTCCATTCCATTTCCCCCTCCTTGCTTGTTCAACCTATTGATTAAGACTTGAGAGTCAAACTCCACCTCAATTCTCGAGTATCCTTGCTTAAGAGCCATGACTAAGCCTTCATAGATGGCCATGGCCTTTGCCACCATGTTGTTGTTCCTCCCAATGCCCCGATGGAAGCCGAAAACCATCGTCCCTTCATGCATGTAGACAGGGGTGAGTACATTCTCGGGATGGGGTGATGACAAGTCGGTCTTCAGGCTTTAAGCAATGAACAATGGACTGGTTTATAGGCTACAAGATCAACTATCCAGCAGTGCAGGTAGACGTCCAGGATCAGACGTCATAGGCCTAGACGTCAGGGTAGCAAGTCTAGACGTCACAGGTCTAGACGTCACAACTGCAGGGGTAGATGTCAAGGCGCTACACGTCACAAGGTAGGGTTAGACGTCAAGGCTCTGGGTTTAGACGGCTAGCCGTCTGACGGCTGCCAGACGTCAAGGGCTAGACGTCTATAACTGCTGCGGTCTTCTTCCCATGTACCTGCAATAACATCACAATATCTGTCCCTGCTGCAACAACTAATCTTCAAGGCTCATCAGTCTAGGAAACCTGCAAGGTAAAGTTAGAACACAGCCTGCAACTCACACATTAATGCATCACAACCTGCCCTCAATGGAACAATCACCAGATCACCATACACGCAGAATACGTAAACAACATAACAGCATTGGCATTATAGCAGAATGATGATGATACAATGTTTGAAAAGGGGGGGTTTAAATAGGATGGGCGAAGTAGTTTCCCCAACTACTTCGTCCTAAACCGCCCCAACCGTCAGCCTTAAACGCCTACTAACTAATTCTGCTTAGACGTCTAACTACTTGGACGTCTACCCTTAGACGTCTAACTAGGCGTCTACATCCTTAATCAAGACAGTTACAATGACGGCTGTTTTTGTCCTTTTATGCCATATGCGTTTACAATCCAGCCTTCATCTCATTGGCTGTTTTACCAATCAAATAAAAACATGAACATACCAAAATTGCTATGTACAATTCAAAATTGATGAACACAATATCCCAGCCAGTCCTAGGGTTTAGAACTGCTGTCTACAATGCGTGCGACCCACCCCTACAATACCCGCCTCCCCCGGATTGCTACGAGCAACACCATCGGTGTTTAACCTTAACCCAATCCATTGGCGGTGGCTTCCACTTCCCTCCCTTGTCCAATTTTTAGAAGGAGGAGCCTTCCTTATTCCCAAGATCCAATTCCATAACGATTGGGATTGAACCCACCCAGGAATCACAATCCCAAGAAGATCCAATAACTCCTTGTCTTTGGGCATAATATAAGAATCTTTGATTCCTCTTACAACCTCTCTAATATTGAGAAAAATTCTCAAGAGAATTGACTCCCTGGATGAGCACTCATCATGGAAAATACGTCTATTGTGCTCCAGCCACACCTGCCACAAAGTGAAGGCCTTGAAACAATGAACTAGAAGGGCAAACTGTCCACCTGCCCCCCTAGAGCCCCATAGATCAAAGAACTGCTCCAATGAGACATCACCAAGTTGGGGCAGATTAAACAGCCTTTCGCCTTGCTCCCAAATCCAACTAGCAAAGGGACATCAAACTAGAAGATGGTCAACAGATTCTCCTGCCCCATAACAGACCACACACCATTTTGGGCCCACCAAGTCCCTCTTACGAAGATTGTCCTGAGTTAGAATCCTATTCTGAATGGCTAACCAAATGAAAATGTTGACTTTGGACCAAATTCTTGAATTCCAGACCTTCTTCCAAATCGCCCTCTGCCTAGCCAATCCCTCTGTGAACTAGTCATATCCCTTCTTGACGGAATACCGTCCATTTCCTTTGTTTCCTCATCCCAAAGAGTCCTCTTCTGACCACGAGCACTGCCTTTGATCGAAAATAGCCCTCAGACTATCCCTGTCTTCTTCAACTATCCGTCTCCAAACCGAGAGGTCTTTCCACCTCCTCAAACCCACTCTCCCTTCATATTCCTCCCAAAAGTCCTTAACATAGACCCAATTTGTGTTCTTAAAAATCTCTGCAGCATTATCTAGGTTCGGGAACTGGGAAGTAATTGGCTGGTATTGATCCCATGCATCATCCCAAAATTTTGCCTTTCTCCCATTTCTGACTTTCTAGAATAGCCCTACAGTAATAACAATACTAGCCTTTTTAATTGCAGTCCAAATGATGGACCCCACTCCCGTTAAAGGGGAGGCTATAAACCGGTTCCACCTCATCCCCATACTTCGCAGATAGAACCTTCAACTTAAGGTTGGACTGGTCGAGAATCCAATTCTACAACATTTTAGCCGATAAAGCCAAGTTCTGATCAGCCAATTTGCGGATACCCAACCCCCCTTTATTTAGCAGGAGGCAGACCGAATCCCACTTTACTAGACTCCATTTCTTTTTCAATTTTGAGCCTCCCCAAAGAAAGTCCCTCAAAAGTCTATCAATCTCCTTAACACAGTGCTTGGGACCAATCATAGCTATAAATTGAAAGACTGGAATAGCTTGCAACACTGATTTTATCAGAGTCAATCTTCCCCTCAGCGAGAGCCAAAGATGGGTCCAATGATTTAACTCACATCGAATTTTATCTGTAAGAGTCCTCCAGGATTCCTTTCCAAGATGTCTTCTTTCAACCGAAAGCCCGAGATATTCAAAGGGGACCAAGCCTTTCTTGAAATCTAAAATATTAAGGATACGGGTTTGCACCCTATTATCAACATTGAAAAAGAAAACCTTAGACTTATCTTCATTGATAACTTGACCCAAAGCTCTCCCATATAGATCCAAACATCTTTTGAACCCCTTGGCCTCCTTGATCTTTGTTATCCCCATACAAGCAAAATCATCCACAAACTGCAAATGTGTTATAGGCATGGCCCCCTTGGACACTACAAAACCTTTTATTTCTTAGGATTCCCTAGCTTTGTGGATAGTCCTACCCAGGGCTTCCGCTTGAATAATGAACAAGGAGATAGAGCATCTCCCTGTCTCAGGCCTCTACTTGCCTCAAACTGCTCCGACAGGACACCATTTATCAAGATTGAGAAAGTAGGATTGGAAAAGCAAGCTGCCACCCAATCGATTGACCTATCCTCGAATCCAAATTTTATTAGAACCTTAATAAAAATACTCCAATCAACACAGTCATAGGCTTTGGACATATCTAATTTAATAAACATATGACCTTCCTTACTGAGTCTCATGGAGTGAGTCACTTCCTGTCCCAATATAATCTGTCCATGATTGGTCTTCCTTGCACAAATCCACCCTGTTCCTCAGATATAATGGCTGGTAAAACCACCTTCAAACGCTCTGCCAATACCTTAGAAATAATCTTATATATACAATTACAAAGGAAAATAGGCCGAAACTCATCCAACGAGGAGGTCCCATCCTTTTTTGGAATAAGAGCAATAAAAGTACAGTTCATAGCTCTTAAGACAGATTTAGACCTTTTGGCCTCTTCAACTACTTGTAGGATTTCCTCCCCCAACTCCTCCCACATAAATTGAAAGAATTCAATTGGAAAACTGTCCGGTCTTGGAATTTTTCCTTTTTTCATCTCAAAGACTACCCTTTGCACTTTCTCCAAAGACGCCTCTCTGGCCAGGAACAAATTTTGCTCGGCCGAAATACAGGGAGGAATTGACTCCAAGATCTCCCGCTGTGCCTCATCATCCAGAGAAACCTTCGAAAAAGATCTGAGAAATACCTCCTTGCTTTCTCCTGCATCTCACACCACGTCCTTACGACCTGCTCCCTTCCACATGTTATAGACTTAATAAAATTAAACTCCCTTCTAGCCATTGTTGATCGATGGAAATGTTTTGTATTTTTATCCCCCTCCCTCAGCCAGGTGATTCTAGACTTTTGTTTCCACAACACCTCCTCCTTTTGCTCTCATTCCTACACCTTCATCATCGCCTCCATCTCCTGGTTTAAGAGCTTTTACGAAAGACCTTCCAATCAAATCCTCTTAGTCACTTGCTCAAGAGCCCGCACCGCCTCTTGGGACTCTCACTCAATATTTCCAAAAACTAGATGGTTCCATTCTTTTAGCCTCTCTTTCACATACTACAGTCTTTTAAAAAATATAAACATCGTAGTTCCAAATCTCGGGCGTCCCTCTGTCAACCATCTAAGGATCAAATCCTTGAAACCCTCATGGTTGAGCCAGGCAAGTTGAAACCAAAAAGGGCCGTTCCCTTGTTTAATCCAACTTAAGACGTCAAGAGAGATTGGCCAATGATCAATCCCCACAAAAGAGAGAATATCTGAGCGCAACACTATGCCTCTAGCCGCCTAGGAGTTATCAACTAGAAAACGATCCGATCTTTCTTGGATATGGTCCAAGAGTAGTCTCCTATTATTCCAGGTGAACAAGCAACCTTTCAGAACCACATCTCTAAGACCTAACCTGTCCATTTGAGCAATGAACAAACAACTCCCCGCGTCTAGGACTCTAGAGCCTCCTTGCTTTTCCTCTAACGAAGTAATAGCGTTAAAATCCCCTCCAACTATTTGAAACATCTCCTTCCCTTTTCTAAAATTACCTCCATTGCCCTCCACTACGCCGCCTTTTCTTTTATATTAGCCGGAGCATAAAAATTAACTATCTGAAAGGGAGCCGCATTTGAAAGCAGATACCCTTTTATCTCCAAAATTCCTACAGCTGCCACTGCATCCACAACCTCTATCCTCCTAGGATCCTACATACAAAGCAATCTTCCAAAATTACCCATGGAAGCAATCGCTAAACTTAAAGCTTCCTTCCAAATTCTTTTGCAAACTGTTGAGTTTCCACTTAAAACTCAATTTGGATTCTTGAATCAACAATAAATAAGGACTATACTATCTAATCAAATGCTTCACAACATTCTGCTCGGGTTTCGCCCCCAAGGCCCTCACATTCCAAGAAATAATCTTCATTTGGAGAAAGAATTGAAATGCGATTCAATAGTTCGCTTAATCCCCGCTTCCACCAAATGCTCCCCTTCCTTATCTCCCTTGTCTTTTTCCGATTTCTTCCAAACGCATGCTGTTTTCCTCTTTGATGCTTCCTTGGGGTGCTTGATGTAATCCCTAAGGGATTGCTTCTTGTTCCTCTCCTCCCATCCCCCTCAATCTCGACAACTCTTTCTTCCCTCTCCGTATCATCCTCAATTGCATCCCTGGCCTTCACTAGAATCGACTTTTCCAAGGGCCCAACCTCCTCCTTTTGAGTTCCAAAGTCTTCTTGAGTACACATCTCTGTCGAGACCTCACCCCCACTACAAGGGAATGACACCAAATCATCTTGAACAACCTGCTCATGAGAGGGGCAATCCCCCAACATCCACATCCCAGAACATCAAACTGATTTTTGCAAGGAACATCCAAACGTTCCTTACCCTTTCGGCCACCAACCTTCGATCTTTTCTTGTTTATAACTGCATGAAAACCATCCTTCTTGCCCACTTCCACACCTTCCCCTTGATAGGGCTCCTCCTCCTGCTTCTTGGGGCAATCCCTTGCCAGGTGACCATAAAGATGACAATGTTTGCACCTGAAGGGGATATCCTCATAATCAAGAGCATAGTTGAGAAAATCGGTATTGGGAGTCAATTGACTGGGCAATGAGATGGGAGTTTTTCAAAAATCGGTAAAAAACCAGCAAAAAAAAAACCGAAGAAAACGAATTTGTTTTTTGATTTTTTTTTTTCATGCATATTACAATGAATTAACATTATGCAAATCAGATATTGCAATAAAAACAAAAATTCAAGTCAAGACATCATACAAGGCTCAAGCTTTAAGTACACATGAAAGAGACAAAAGTTGACAAAGCACATCCTGTATTGCTTATCATTTTAAAAGGTACAAAATTACAAATTGCAAACTGTGTCAAGTCTCAAAATGCCTCAATAGGCCCACTATCTATAGTTTTCCTTTGCCCCTTGTCCTAACATAAGCCCTAGTCTCTCTTGTTTGATGTGTGCTTGTAGATGTCTGTGCTTCTCGTGCTAAGGCCTCTTCTTGGTCCCTTGCTGCCATCTCCTCCGCTAGGGTCTCATAGTTTTGCAATTCTTCCATGCTGAATAGAGGATCTTGCTGTACCTAGAAGTTCAAAACTTCAACTAGATGAGGAAAGGGACAAAAAAAAATACTATAAATATAAGATATGCTTTTAAACGAAGAGGATGAGAGGAGAAGAAGGTCCCAACAAGATTTGAAGTTTTGAACTACTACCTGCGGCTCCTGCTCTTGTGCTTCGCATCTCGTGATCCATTCGGATGATGGATCAATGTCACTTAGGTCAACGGGCTCAATATTTGGTTTTTCAAAAGATTTTTGGTGGAGACGAAGGTTGTAGTGCACAAACACAAGATCATTTAACCTTTCTGGTGTAAGTCTGTTGCGCTTCTTGGAGTGTATGTGCTCAAACATACTCCAATTGCGCTCACAACCTGAAGGGCTACATGGTTGGGATAAGATTCTAACCGCAATATGTTGCAAATTGGGCGTAAAATCATCAAAGTCCTCCCACCATAAATCTAGAAACAACAACAAAAAAAAAATTAATATTTTACATGTAACAACTTAAAAGTTTAAATTTTAAAACAAAATCAGAAGACAATAAATAATAATTCGATGAGGTTTACGGTTTACCTGGCCTCAATTTCTTAATAGCATTTTTGCATTGGACAGATGGGAATTGGCGACCACAACATGCCTTATAATCTTGTATCTCGGCATGGGTTTCATCGCCTAATTGTGGTGTCTTGCTGAACACGCAGTCAATGCAATATTGAAGGCCAATCTTGACCTCATAATCAACACGGAATGTGGGCTCTTAAAATAATTTGGGGTTCAAATAGTAACCCGTTGCATGAAGAGGGCTATGGAGTTGTGATGTCCACCTGTTATCAATGATGGTCCAAATGGCATCATATTTTGTGCGGTTATGTTCATAATATGCAACAATGGCCTCTTTCGCCCTATCCATAGCCTCATATACAAAACCCATTGGGAATTGTTCTCCATCAACAAGACGAAGAACCTTCACCAATGGCTCTGATACCTGAAAAAAAAAAAAAAAATCAAAAAATAATTTAAAGAAAAATATTTTACAACATAAATTAAATAAAAAAGTAACAAATAAATAAGCGTAGTCTTGTAGTTGTACCTTGATGGCCTCATCCATGGCCATCCAGAAGCCCTCCTCAAACAAAGAAGTATACACATTTTGCCCCTCGGATGATGTGCGATATCTTGCAACTGCTTTTGAATTCCACTCATTACTCACAAACATTTGTTTTAGTGACCCTCTTGCATTGTAAATGCTCTGCAATGTCACAAAGTTTGTGGCAAAGCGTGTAACGCCAGGCCTCACTAGCTCCCTCCCATTGGTGAATTGCCTCATGAGGTTAAGGACTCATGAATGGTTGTAAATGAATTTTGTTATGGCCTTAGCCTTCCCTACAACCTCTCTTACCTAAGGTAATTTCCCAATGTCCTCGAGGAGCAAATCAAGACAATGGGCTGCACATGGGGTCCAAAAAATGTTGGGGAATCTTTCCTCCAAAATCCTCCCGGCTGCCTTATATGCTGCTGTGTTGTTCATGATGATTTGGACAACATTCTGCTCCCCAACCTCCAAGACAACCTCCTCCAACAACCCTGCAAGCATTTTGGCACTCTTCACGTGTCGATGCATCTACTGACTTAAGGAATGTAGTTTCTTCTGCAGATGCAACCAAAAAATTAATGAGGGTTCTTCCTGTTAGAAAATATAGCAAAATTTTGTGCAAGCAGAAAACACAATAACGCAAAAAAAACAGTAACACAGATTTTACGTGGAAAACTTGCAATGTGCAGGAAAAACCATGGGGCAATGGCAGCTTGATATTTTATTGATTTTGGCAGAATTACATTCAATCATAATTTACATGCAAGGGGTCATTCCCCTTTTATAGAAAAAACAAAAACTGTTTGTTTCCTCTCCCAAAGGAAGACTACAGAATACTGTTTGTTTCCTCTTTATAAGCTGCACCACCATGCACCTCTCTGCTGAAGAAAATTGGAGATCTGGATATTGACTTCACCTCCTAACATTCTCCCACTTGAAGTCGATATACAGGAATTCTTTGCCTATGTTTTTCCATCCAAGTGCCAATTGCCCAATGCTGCCCTTATCACATTTTCAGCAAGCCCAAAGAAGTTCTGCACCACTCAAACTTCTCTATCTTGACCGACTTAGTAAGCATATCTGCAGGATTCACTTTAGTGTCGATTTTCTGCAATAGGATCCTACCTTCTTCCACCACATTTCTTATAAAGTGGTACTTGACATCAATGTGTTTCGTGCGATCATGGAATGTTGGGTTCTTCACTAGCTGAATAGCACTTTGGCTATCACAATGCAACGTAATTTTCCCCTGCATTACCTTGAAGTCACCCAATAGTCGCTCTAGCCAAATTGCCTCTTTGTTGGCATGAGTCGCTGCAATATATTCTGCTTCAGTGGTTGATAAAGCCACCACAGATTGCAACTTAGAAGCCCAACTCATAGCTCCACCAGCAAGAGTGAAAGTATATCCTGTAGTGGACTTTCTCCCATCTCTATCTCCACCATAATCAGAATCCACAAAACCTTTAACTTGCAAACTATCCGATCCGTAGTAAATAGCAGCATCTGAAGTGCCTCTTAAATATCTAAATATCCACTTCACCGCATTCCAATGCTCCTTACTAGGATTTGCCATGTACCGGCTAACTACTCCCACTGCTTGGGCAATATCCGGTCTGGTGCTCACCATGGCATACATGAGGCTTCCTTCTGCTGATGAATACGGTACATGAGACATGCTTGTCTTCTTTGCTTCTGTTCTAGGACACTGGTTGGAAGACAATTTTAAGTTTGAAAGAAGTGGGGTACTAACTGGTTTTGCATTCTGCATATTGAAGCGCTGTAGAATCTTTTCTATATATGACTTTTGACTTAACCAGATCTTTCTTCCTTTTCTGTCCTTGTGTATCTTCATCCCTAAAATTTGATTTGCTGCTCCTAAATCCTTCATTTCAAATGTCCTAGCCAACTGAGCCTTAAGATCAATGATTTTCTTCATGCTGGGGCCTACAACCAGCATATCATCAACATACAACAGCAAAATAATAAAACTACCATCACCAAACCTCTTATAGTATCCACAATGGTCAACTTCACTCCTGCTGAAACCTTGGCTCTTCATGAAGGTGTCAAATTTCCTGTACCACATCCTTGGCGCCTATTTCAACTCGTACAGAGATTTCTTCAGTCTGCAAACCAAATGCTCTTTGCCTCTTTCCTCATAGCCCTCAGGCTGATCCATATAAATCTCCTCCTCGAGATCACCATGCAAGAAAGCAGTCTTTACGGAAAGCTGCTCCAGTTCTAAATCCCGTGCAGCTACAAGTGCAAGTAGAACTCTAATAGTAGTCATCTTCACAATTGGAGAGAAAATTTCATTAAAATCAATACCTGACTTCTGCACATAGCCTTTTGCCACCAAGCGAGCTTTATAGCGTTCCAACAGCCCATCGCTGTTCTTCTTCACTTTGTACACCCACTTGTTTCCAATAGTCTTTCTTCCAAGTGGGAGATCCACAAGTTCCCACATTTTATTCTTGCGAAGTGCCTTGATTTCCTCCTCCATGGATTTCCTCCACTTTTTTGCATTCTCAGACTCTCTAGCTTCTTGAAATGAACTAGGCTCACCATCATCAGTTAACAAAGCAAAAGAGGACTGATAAACATGAGAATACCTTTTCGGACACTTTTGTGGACGTGTAGATCTTCTAACCCAATGATTTGTTGATTGTGGCTCTTGGTCTTGTGACTGTTGTGGCTGCTCTACTTGCTGTTTTGCATGCTGGTCAAAAATTTCAGCATGCTGATTTTCATTTTC
This sequence comes from Wollemia nobilis, assembly GCA_028583015.1. NCBI lineage: Eukaryota > Viridiplantae > Streptophyta > Pinopsida > Araucariales > Araucariaceae > Wollemia > Wollemia nobilis. The sequence continues at coordinate 14,431,415 of JAQPPZ010000737.1, forward strand.
ATCTTCGTTCATGTCTACTTCAACTGGTACAACATTAGGTGTTTGCTGTACCTCCTTCCTCTGCATGGATTTTTCATCAAAAAATAACATCTCGGCTAATAATTACCTTGTGGGCAGTAGGATCCCACAATCTATACCCCTTTACTGCATCTCCATAGCCGAGAAAAACACATTTGCTTGACTTCGGGTCAAGTTTGGACCTTTTTTCTTTAAGCACATGGGCAAATGCATCACAACCAAAGGTACACAAATGAGAGTAATCAAATGGCTTACCACACCAAACCTCCTCTGGAATCTGTCCATCCAACGCAACTGTAGGTGACCTGTGAATGAGGTAAACAGCTGTATTAACAGCCTGTGCCCAAAACCTTTTATCCAACATGGATGCACTGAGCATGCTTCTTGCACGTTCCATGATTGTGCGATTCATCCGCTTAGCCACACCATTTTGTTGTGGAGTATATGGTACAGTCTTCTGGTGCTTAATTCCTTCCTACGTACAAAATTTATCAAATTCCTTGGAGCAATATTCACCCCCATTATCTGACCTAAGACATAAAACAAGCTTGCCCAAACTTTTCTCTACTCGAGTTTTGAACTCTTTAAATTTCTGCAAAGCTTCCGACTTCTTCAAAAAATAAACCCACACTCTCCTAGAATAATCATCTATAAAAGTCAGAAAATAGATGATACCATTTAAGGACTGAGTGGGGACTGATCCAAATATATCAGAATGTATAAGTTGCAGAAAATCAGAACTCTTACCAGGGCTTGCAATAAACCGAACCCTCTTTTGTTTACCAAAAATACAGTGCTCACACAAGTCTAAATTGCAAGACTTAATCCCAGAAAGCATACCTCTGTCATGCAGAATTTTTAGACCTTTTTCACTCATATGGCCTAGGCGTTGATGCCATAGCATTACTGCATCTTGAATCGAAGTTGTTGCTGCTGCATGGTTTGTCACCGTATCACCGCATAAACGATATAGGGTCCCATAAGATTCTCCCTTTGCTACTACAATAGCACCTCTGGTAATTTTGCAATAGTTGTTACCGAAAGTGACAGAATACCCTAGCTTATCCATCATCTTGATTGAGAGCAAATTCTTCCGCAAATCTGGCACATGTCGCACATCACATAACATCCTTTCTCTACCATTGTCCAACCTGATCCTTATGTCCCCTCTTCCCACAATTTCTAAAGGGTGATCATCACCCAAGTAGACCTTCCCACCACTATATGGCTGATATTTGTCAAACCAGTCTCTGTGAGGAGACATGTGGAAAGATGCACCCGAGTCCAAAACCCAGGTATATAAAACATATCTGCTGTTGCTAATACAGAAAACCTCACATGTTGCCGTCTCTCCATAATTTACTGTACTGGCCTCAGCTGAAGGCTGAAATTGCTTTTCACCATTTTTTTCCTTTATTTACTGCCAACAGTCCTTCTTTGAGTGCCCTGGCTTCCCACAATGCCAACACTTCCCTTTCAGCTTGCATCCTTTAGACTTATCTGGACTGTGGTCTACTTTGTTGACTCTTCTCGAAAGATCGACCTCTCACAGCTAGGGCTTCATTGGTTGAGGGTTCCAAAGACGTTTTCTGCCTCAACTCTTCTACCAACAAAGCGATTACCACATCATCAAAAGTTAGAGCTCCTGATGATGAATTGCTGATGGTCATCACCATTTGATCCCAAGTCTCCGGGAGGGAACAAAGTAGGGTGATAGCTCTGTCCTCATCCTCCATATTCACATTAACTGAAACCAATTTACTGATAAGAGTATTAAAATCATTCAAGTGATCTGCCACAGATGAGCCCTCCTTCATCCTTAGGCTGTAAAGATGTTTTTTCAGAAAAATCTTATTTGTTGCAGATTTCGTCTCATACAACTTTTCAAGCTTCTTCCAAAGGGCTTTCGCGGTTTTTTCTTCAACAACATTGAACAAGACGGAGTCCGCTAGGCATAGACGGATTGTAGAAACCGCCTTCCTATCCAACGTTGCCCACTCCTCATCTTTCATGTTGCTTGGTTTACTCGCAACCCCTTTCAAGGCTAGGGCTTGGTCATTTTGAACCAACAAATCCTCCACCTTCATCTTCCATAGGGCGAAGTTCCTGCCATCAAACTTTTCAATCTCAAACTTGGTTACACTTCCAGTCATTGTTGCAGCTCCCACTTGCACAAAACCCTAGGCTCTGATACCAGATGTTAGAAACTATAGCAAAATTATGTGCAAGCAGAAAAACACAATAACGCAGAAAAAAACAGTAACACAGATTTTACGTGGAAAACCTGCAAGGTGCAGGAAAAATCACGGGGCAATGGCAGCTTGATATTTTATTGATTTTGGCAGAATTACATTCAATCATAATTTACATGTAAGGGGTCATTCCCCTTTTATAGAAAAAACAAAAACTGTTTGTTTCCTCTCCCAAAGGAAGACTATAGAATACTGTTTGTTTCCTCTTTATAAGCTGCACCACCATGCACCTCTCTGTTGAAGAACATTGGAGATCTGGATATTGACTTCACCTCCTAACACTTCCTCTCCCATCTGTCCAACCATCAAACATAATAGTGCAACCCTTGGTTCTCCACACCTGACACTGGTTGTCAAGCACAACCTAAAGTAAAAAAAATTTTTAGTCATGCACATTGAATATTGATTTTATCATATTAATAAATATAAAAAAAAAAGTCATGTCATATAATTATGTATATTAATTTAGTCAAGCACAATGACACAACCTGAATGTCGTTCACAGATTCTTGAAGGAGATGGCCCCTAAGATCATCATAAGTTGGCACCTTATATCCTGTGCCGCAACTTGCGACAACATCTATCATGCGTCGCCAGTATGGAGACCTCGCCACATTGAAGGGAATGTCAGAATAGTACCAAAAAGTGGCAATGGCTTTCGTCGCTGCAGTGTGCTTCTCTTGGTTCCACGCAGCCATACCCTCAAGCGTGGATTGTGTCCCTGCCCCTGGCACAACACGGTCTAAGTCTACAAAAGAGGACTCTCCCGTCCCACTAGCTCCTTGTGCACTTGGATTCAACCTACTTTGTTGAAAGAACCGCTTAAGGCTGCCACGCCCACTCATACGGCCACCTCGGGAGGGGGTGGATGAAATGGCATCGCTATAACTTCTTTTGTTGCTTGCGTTTTCTTCTACCATAGATAACATGGCATTTACTTTGTTTTTTACATCTTCTGGCACCTTATCACGTAATGCTACATTATTTCCTGGTAACCGTGCCAAATGGAACTTGAGGCGATAAACGCCTCCAGTATAATGATTACCACAAAAATTGCATTTAAAACTGTTTTTTGTTTGCCCTGGCGTTCCATACGCCCATGCTGGATCCAATGGTTTCATTTTTTATATGCCTGCACATGGAAACAATTTATTAACAACAAAGTTACAAATCACTTGAAAAAAAGGAAAAAATAAAAAATAAAAAAATAAACCCTAAAAAAACTACAATTTTAGAACAGCCCTAACCTAATTTCATCAGCCCTAAAAAAACCCTAACCTAATTTACAACAGCGCTAACCCTAAACCCTAACCTAATTTAAAACAGCCTTAACACTAAAAAAACAGCCCTAACCCTAAAAAAACATCCCTAAACCTAATTTAGAACAGCCGTAACCCTTAAAAAAACCCTAAACCCTAAAAATTAGAAGAAACAAAATTACAATATTGATAGGCAGCAATATTTACTTAAAAGAGAAAAAAAAAATCCTAAAAACCTAAGCCCTTACCAAAAAAACCCTAAAAAAAATTAAAAAACCCTAAACCCGGAATCAGGATAGCTAATAATTTGGCTTGCATATATCAATTTAATATCTATTTAAAAGGAGGAGAAAAAAAACCCTAAACCCAAAACCCTAGACTAGGGTTTAGGGTTTAGGATTTTTTAATTTCAACTTGAGAAGTAGAACATCCCTAACCTAATTTCTGTTATGTAATGGAGCCAAATTGATAAGAAAGGAATTAATAGCCAAGGAGTATTGTTAATGGGCAACGATCAACAATAGGCCCCTGAACGGGGTTCTAAGGGGCAACCCTGAAATTTTTTGAAAATATAACTGTATTTCTTGGTGAAAAACACTTGAAAAAAATTTCTGACCTTGAGGCTGCCCTGAATCTTCTGCCGGATTCCTTCACACCGCAATCAATCTGCCGGATTCCTTCACACCGCAATCGATCGCGCTCCTACTAGGATGGTTTGGCATAGTTGGTCGGGCCCGTCGGGGTGGTAGCACAAGGGGAGGTGTTTTTTTTTGTTTGCAACTGCTTGGAAGAAAGAATGAAAAAAAAAATTACTTTTGGATTTTATCAGTCGCAGCCTCTACCCGTGCGGTTGCGGCCGATTTTTTGCCGATTTTTGAAAAAATCGGCAAAAAATCGGCCGCATCGCGATAAGTTGCCGATTTAATCGGCTCGGCAATCAAACCCGATTTAATCGCGATTTTGCCGATTTTTTGCAGATTTTCGTAACTATGGTCAAGAGCATGAACCCTTACCACCTCCACAATCTGGATGTCAATAGAATCCAGGAGAGGACAAGATATATCCAACTCCACACAAATCCTAGCATAAGTAGTAAAATTCCTTCTCTTTGTAAGATTAAAGACTGAAACAAAGGTCACTATGGCCTCACCAATATCTCTAAAAATCTCCTCCTTCCAAAGCTCCAAAGGCAAACAATGAAGTCTGGTCCACACAAGGACAACGAAGGCAGTTCCTCTGTCGGATTGAATCCTGTGTGCCATAGTTTCATGTATAGCCCTGCTTGCCCCATGAAATAAAGGCCATCCTCGACAATTTTATTTCGATCCTCTTCCTTATCAAAAATAGCTAAAAAAATACCCATTTGCAGAAAGAACAATGTCATACTTGCCTTCAATTTTCCAATATCGCGCTGTCCATCCCTCACTCCTTCTTAGGCCTGCCCTAATTCCAATATTGGATTGTAAGAAAATTACCTCATTCGCCACCACTTTAGGCTGCACCTAGATTCGTGGTCGTTGCTCCTTGCGATGAAGGTAGCGTCCACCCTTTTGTCACCACCCACAGACGTTGAACTTGCCACACCAGCCCAAAGTCTTCTTCAGGGAATTGTACGCTTTACGAACTCTATCAGGGCTAAACCTTGAAGAGCCCGCAACCGCCCCCTTAAAGTTCAAACCCGGGTGGGCTTGGGGGGCCACCCCATCTCCCTCCATTAATAGTCTTTGCAGAAAATTTAAAAATTTCCTTCTGCCTCTGTTTGTTAAAATTTTAAACAAGACACCTCCATTGCTTCTTTATTCATCATCTCCTTTAAATATTCATCTCACAATACAGATCCCGCTTAGATCTTGCTCCTCTGCTCAGATCCCGCTCAGAGCCCACTCCTCTGTTGAAAACCCACTCAGATCTCGTTTAGATCCCACTCCTCTGCCCAAAACCTGCTCAGATCCCTCTCCTCTGCCATCACTTCTCACATTACCTTCTGCATCAGTCTTGACATTCTTATAGATGTCAACAACAATTCAGTTATAAGCAGGGTTCCACAAGGACGCGTCCCCCTCCCTCGAGGGATGCGTCCCCCCACTTCCTCGCGTCCCCCCCTTCCTCGAGTCCCCCGGCACGGGGGGACGACATTGGGGACGTTTCCTCATCGTCCCCCTTTTGGGGGACGGCGAGGAGCTGTCCTTGGGACGCCAGAGGTCTACGGCCTCTCATCCTCGGGACGTCCCTTGTTTTGGAGCGTCCCTGGGGATGCCCAGCCGTCCCTGGCCGTCCCCGGGGACGGCTGGGTCCCTTTGGGGACGCTCGGGCCGTCCCTAGGGACGGCTGGGCGTCCCCGAAGGGACCCAACCGTCCCCCACGGCTGGGCGCCTACAGCCAACATTAAAACTTAAATTTTTTTTTTGAAAATTTTAAAGTAAATCAGGTGAAAGAGTTCTGCCACCAATACTCATGTTTGGGACTTTCCAATTTTTTTTTTAAATTCCAAATTTCTTTTTGGGCCTCCAAAATGAAACTAAAGTTTCAAACCATGTTACTATGATATTAAGAATCTCGTCAGTAAATAAAATCAAATAGGTAATCTGTACTTAATATTATAGTTAATATGAATATATAACTGTTCCAAATCAGATTTTTTTGAACTTCTTTAGAGATTCCAAATTTTCAGATTTTTTGGACCTTCCAAACGAATCAAATTTTTTGAACCTGGAAAGTATGCCTATGGTTAAATCGTGAGGCTTGTGCCTTTTTTTCTCCTCAGGCTTGTGGCTTTCTTTTTATTAATCTGTGACCATTTCTACAGAATCAGCTTGTTGGCTATATTTCTGTTGGTTTTTAAGTTCTAACCAACCAAGAAATAAGATTTTGTTTGAAGCATATCTACATTTTTAATCAGTATATTTCAAGTAAATACATTATTGTTCAACTTGCTAAGCATTATGCTGATGTCAATAACAACTATTTGAATTGAAAAAAGTGAACTATTGCTTAAAAGAGAAGAGTGAGGTTCACTCATCATGAACGAAGGGCATATAATACACCTAATTAAACATTATTAGTTATCAAAGAGTATACTTGTAGGGTTACAATTCTATGCTATACCCATGACGGAGGGGTGAACTAAGAACAGAACAAGTCAATGTCTATATGCACGGATCAGAATCAAAATCAGAGATAACAGACAATGGAAAGAATAATTCCAGAAATATATTTCTTAAAAAAAGTACAGAACTGTACTCTAATCAGCTCTCTGCTGTTATGCGAACTTCAGTTCCTCTTTTGTAGAGGAAATTCATTCTAAAAGACATGTTCTGCAAACCAAGAGGCAGGAAACCAATAATCTAGAAGCACCAACCAAAAACAATTAGCTGTCTGCTTTTATTTAATGTGCCACTAACACAAAATAAAAATGCTTGGTAGCTTGTAACTGAGATGTAATTATACTTGGTAAACATAAAACATAACTTAGTAATTGTACTTTGTACATGGGCCATACTGCAGCCATAAATGATAAAACATAACTTAGTAATATACTTAGTATACTAAAAGCTTTTTATAATATACTGCAGCCATATCATTGCATACTTTTTATGTTTTTAGTATTACTATTTTTCATTTTTGTTGTGTGTAGAATTTGTAGATTATTCTAAATTTCTAAATTTTTTCATAGTATTATACCAGCTGACCCCCAGCCGTCCCCTAAAATCGGCCTGCTGTCCCCCGCCGTCCCCGAAACTCGTCCCGCCGTCCCCTAGGCTCTTGGAACCTTTGGTTATAAGGCAGCAGCAGGACTATTAAATAATTAGTATTCTTTATGGGGGCCTTCTGGTCCTTGGGTTGCTTCCTTGAGTATTGCATTAATGGCTGTTTTGCATTTGAAATCTATACAATTTCAATGGATGCCTTTGGAACCAAAATTATTAGTAAAGGAGTTAGGAATTAGCATGGAATCTATGGATAGCACCTGGTGCTGAAGAATGTTTGAGGAATAAAATAGTTTTGTATGGAGTTTCCACGATATCACATCTCCTTTCAGTGAGATCAGAAGTTGTTCAACACAGGAATTGTCTTGAAATTAATGTATTGGAACTTCTAAATGTAGATAACACAAACTTCACTGGCAGATTTTTGTAATCAAGAGAAGTAGTTAATGTCTGAAAGTTCTTACCTGAATAGATAAGGTTTATAAGAAAGAAAGAATATTGCAGATAGAAGTACTGGAATATTGGTGCCCTCTATATGATAAGTAACTATATACACCCACAAATGCACTAATATCAAATACAGTCTGGTTATACACTCTAGCAGGTTGAAAATCTCCCTTTGTGACATTGTCTAATAATACAAGACTTGTTAGCAATAGAGAGCTTTAAATGTAGCTTCATAAGTATTTCATTATTTCTCCGGCATTTATCTGCATTGCAATTAGAAAGAACTGATGAAGTCATAATGCTACTTTGTGTCTGATACTTTTGCTATGTTGTGTGTGTCTGGTGAGCAATGTGCAGGATAGATGCCTGCCTTTGTACACTTCTTGCTTCGAATATCTATTTTAGTAGAAGTAGCAGATAAAAATGCTATCTACCACATTTTGACACTTATTACTGTTTTAGTGACTCAACATCTATTTATTTTTTAAATCTTCATTTGGTCTGTGAAAGCATAATTGAAGCATTAAGACCAACAATTCAATTTGTAGGTTGGTTATTGTTCTCTGGTCATGTTTTCTTGTTTTGATTTTTGTGATGTGGTCTATGTTTGCTAACTTGTTTTATTTTTTCTTTTTGGCGTTTGGTCTTGGTTCAGCTTGGATGTGGGCATGGACTCCCAGGAATTTTTGCATGCCTGAAGGTAAGAGATTTCTGCCATTGTAAAAGTTTAGTAAGTTGCACTTTTTGCTTTGTTATATTTTAGAATCCAATGTTGATAAATTAAAAATTAAATTAGATAATAAATTAAACTCTGGGCAAATGTTAAGGTTCACACATGGGATTGGATCCTTCTTTTAAGGTGTGAGACTCCACACTCCCCACTTCTTGCTCCAAACTCGTTAAAGAAGTTTAATTTATTTATTTTTAATCGGTTATATGGTATTGAAACAGACCCTGCCTGTATTGCATCATAACCACTTAATGGTATTACAGCAGCTTGGCCATTATGCATGTTTTACTTGGCAAGATTAAAATCTTGGTCACCTCCTTGAAAATTGAGGAATCTAACGTATTGACTTAATTCCATTTGATTATTAAACAAGTTAATTGATATTATCATTATTCATATTTCAATAATATTATAATTATAAATAATCAAATATTAATAATAATCAATTATTAATAAATTTGAAATGTATAATATATAAACCTTTATTTATTTTAATAATTAAAAATAATTTTTTAAAATACACTTTTAAAATGAATAATAAAATGTTAAAATCTATCTATCTATATATATTTCATTATTTTTTAAAGAACAATTTCTTTATTGTTCATTTATAAGAATAGATCATAACTTCAAGACTTTCTTAATTTTAGGTGACCCTTGTTCTTTTCACGTGAGCCTCTGGAATATTGCTGCCCGTAAAATTTTTACTTTTGTTTCTCATGCAGGGTGCTTCAACCATTCATTTTCAAGACTTCAATGCTGAGGTTTTAAAATGCCTTACTATACCAAATGTAAATCTCAACCTTGAGCAGGCTCGTGAGAGACAACCCCGCCATGCTGAGGGTGCAGTGACTTCAACAACAATAATTAATTTAGCACCAGATTTGCATTTCTATGCAGGTGACTGGGGAGAGTTAGAGACTTTGTTGTCTGTGGTCAAAACAGATCCGCTTGATTCAGTGGGAGACGACATAAGTCTACTTGAAGATGATTTGCCTTTAGACGGTTGTGGTTCTCAGGATGGAGGTGCTATTAATCAGGAAACACCGATGAGTTCTAGTCAGATTCAACGGGTAAAGCGCACTAGGAAGCATTCTCGGAGCCGTGCTTGTGAGCAGGCCAGAGATCATACTGTTTCTGAAGGATATGATATTATTTTAATGGCAGAAACTGTCTATTCTCCAGTATCAATGCAGAAATTGTTTGGGCTAATTAAAAAGGTCAACCTTTAATCTGAAGAAATTTAATTTTCAAGATCTTTTCTGTCCAAATAATTTCAATTATCTATTCTATGGTTTGTCTTCTTTCAATAGCAAGAATTGGAAATTTATGATTTAAACAGAATGATTTGATACTTGTGTGACATAGCTAATGCTTTTGTTTCAACAGTGTTTGCGACCCCCATATGGTGTTGTTTATCTTGCCGCTAAAAAGCACTATTTTGGAGTAGGTGGTGGTACACGACAATTCAAATCTTTAGTAGAAGAGGATGGTAAGTACAAACATTTATATTTACAAAGTCTTATGTCATGTCTATCTTCAATAATAGCTATATTTTGTAGCACCGCATGCAAGGAGTTTGAATGATTTGGTCTAGTTGATAATTGATATCATGTCTATTTTGACATTACCCTGTGTTCATACTGTTTTGCATTAGCAATTGTTTTTCATATTAGCAATTGTTTTTGAAATCAAGATGGGAGTGTCCAAGCTCCTAATTTAACAAAATAATAATGCCTCTCCTATAAAACATGCAACATTTGCTTTTGTGATTTTAAAAATCTCACAGGATTTTATCTTCCTTAGTGCTCCAGAGTATTTTTCCAGTAAAATTTTGGGGATTTTCCTCTTTACAAAAGGACAACCTTATTTTGCTTCTGAACTTGCAATTGATGAACTCTATCTGTTGGGTGTTATCATGGATGTTGTGAATTAGAGTTTGTGTTTGGCCATCATGATAACATGTAATTGAGAAATTAAGATAACCTACCTATGCAGTCCAAATGGCAGTGGTCAGTAACAGTGTTATCTATTTTGGATATATGATCAATCCTTGTATTAAGAAAGGTAAAGGTGAGTTTTTAAATCCAAGCTAACATAACTATTGGCATTTGAGAGCACCTTGTGGACTACATTACTGTTCAAATTAGGATTTCAACCCTTTTCACTAAGCCCAAGATATGATATTATTGTATAGCTTTTGCAATATTTTCAATTTTGAATTGTTTTGACAAATTGCCTCGTCTTTAATTGTTCTTTAATAGTGGTTAGAATAGATGATTTAATTATTCATGTCTCGTAATTGTTTTGGATCAACTGTAACAATTTGGCAGGTTGGATATTTTCTAGGTAAATTGACTTCATACTTTTGCAGGTTATCTGGGAGCTCACTTGGTGGCAGATATTGCAGATGGTGCTTCCAATGTTCGAGAAATCTGGAAATTCTTTTTCAAATAGATCAGACTCACAAATCCAAATGCTGTTGATAACTGGGTCCTCTACTGTAAACGCTTATGAAGGACAAGTACTGAACTGCCCCTTGTGCCCTCCTTCAAACCTTCGGTGGGATGGATGTTCAGTAAGCTCTTAAAAATGGGACAACATACATTTTGATCAGAATCTTGGGATCTGCCAAATTAGCGTTACTGAAATTCTATGAGAAAATCCCTTCCAAAGGCTTAACTAGCATAATCTTCTTCTTAGAAAGATATGCTATTGATCAAAAGTGGGGTAACTAATATCTGGATACACAGAAATCCAATAGCATGATTTGTAATCATTATTACTATATTGATTGATACATAATCTGGGCCTTATCAAACTAACTAATATTTGTCGTGTCCTCTCCATTTGGTACTTTTATGTATACATTGTTGATTGCACTTGAGCCAAGTGCCAAAAACAATTACACAAGACACGGAATTTGGTAAAATTTATTTATCATCCACTCAGTTGCTTCTGGATTTTCTCACTTTTGTAGAATGATGCCATTACATGGGATTTATATGTCACCCGAGCCTCTCCTTATCTGAGACTTGTGTCACAATCATGTAAAAGAGAATATATAAACTAGTTACTTATCACATGTTACCGCATCAATTGTGATCTCTATAACAAGTCAATTATAATGTTTAAGTCAAATAATCTTTACATATTGTAATGTTAAGTTGTGACCCTACAATGAAATAGAGTGCATTAGATCTATTAAGGTGAGACACCAAACTTCAAAGTACACATTATCATTTGCTGTTTATATTTTCTTCCAATTATCCTGATTCCAAGACTTCAGATGTACTAAAAATACTCTCTATTCTCGACATGGCTACGCTGTAACAAGTTAATTAACAAGCTGTTGTATATAACTTGGAAAGTGGGTACCTTGCCATGGCCCGCAGTTTGGACTTTTGGTTAAGGACTCATATCTACAAGGTTGTCAGTTTGATTCTACCACAAGACCAAGTAAAAATGTCAGCCAATTGTTCATTTTTTAGCTTTTGAATGAACCCCAATTGTCCTTTTTGAATCTGTTATTGCATGTGGTGTTATAACTCACCTTTATAATAAATCTTTATAATTCGCCTTGATATAAATCTACAATTTGTTTTGTACACTATGCTTCGATAACCTGAGAATGGTTGGATAACCATATATTGGGTAAACAACATCCTCAATAAGGGTTGTCTCGTGTAACCTATGGCCTTGCGGACATTGAAACCTACTTTACCTTTTTACCTTAGCTGTATATAAAATTTTGCCAACAATTGTTTGGTGTAACATGTTTTCCTTTCTTTTAAGTGATTGTTGCTATTTTCCCTTCTATGTTTTTAATTCTTCTTTTTGGGACCCCTTTTGACTTTATTTATTTTCCACCATATATATATATTTTTTTCCAAAGAAAAAATCATAATTTCTATTCCAAAAAGGAAAAAAATTACATATTGTAGATGCCTAAGGCATTCGACATTGTTCTTGGGAAAAAAACCCCAGAAAGAAGAAAATAAATACCCCCTGTCCAACAACCAGGGAAAAAACAATTAGGCAAAAACAACCAGCCAAAATATAACTTGGACCAAACAATCAGGCTGATAAAAAACAGCCAGCCCAAAAACAACCAGTCAAAAACAGCCAGCCCACCGGGACCAAACAGTCAAGCTGAAAACATACAGCAAATAAAGGAGACTCAAAGCTTTTAAGTGGTATATAATTATGGGTCGTAGATAGAACTGAATGTAGTGCCCAACATTTTACCATCTTTCATTTCCATCATTAACCATCTGCCTTGCTCCATATGAATACCATCTTTTGATAAAGAGTCTGCTACCATATTTAATTCTCGATAAATATGAGAAAAGGTGATGTCCTTGAACGCCCTTTCCACTCCTTTCAGTTGTTCATAAATTGGATTTAGGAGTAGAACATTCATCCTTTGTAAACCCCTCATACAATTAATAACAAACAGAGAGTCCCCAAAAACTTTGATCTGTTCAACCTGTTGTTCAACTTTTTATATTGGATGCCTATTTAGAGAATTAGCTATAATTGGATGGCAAGTTTCACCATGGGGATAGCTTGTATGATGGCGGAATTGTTCTCACAAATCTGCGACTCATAAATTTCTCTTTCCAATCACAAAAGGGTTAGAAGACTTGAGTAATACCACAATACAAAAATAATAACTCAATAACACCTTACTACTCCAACTCAATAATAATTTTCACCAGTCTTCTTATAAAAGAAATAACCCCTTTTATGAGAAATTAATTCACAATAACCTTGATAATCAATAACATCAATAACTTTGTTAGGATAGCTTGTATTAGAAATAACTATATCTTATTTTATTATTTTTGAGGTTATAGTAGACCAATCAACCATCTATAGCACTATAAGTGTAGGGCTAAGCCACCAAGGAGCATTTTGATGTCCCAAAATGCCACTTTTTTATTTGAAACTATGATTTTGATGCACTTTTCAAATACAAAGGGGTCATCATGGTTGAACAAAGTTTGTTTAATACATGGAGTGGCAATAAGCAACTCAAATATGATGATACTCTAAATATGTAAGGATTCATTCTAATACTAATAATAAATAGAAATTGAGGGAGGAACATAAGAGCACCATATCTCCAATTTTTGCTTGGGTTGTGCTTTCTTATGGGTGCAAAACATTCTTCATATTCCAACTCAAGTAAGTATTAGTGTGGTTGGACATAGGTTTAAACCTTGGGTGTCATTTAGCAAAGTTTATCCAGCTTATCTTAGTTAAAAATTAAAATAGACTGTTAAAGGTTGACGAATTGGTAAGGATTAATGTGGTTTTGACGGTGAATGTTTGTCTGTCGTGGGTATCCAGTCACAGAAATGGTGGATGGGTCGTGGGCATGGCTGGTGGAAAGGTTGAAGAATCCCTAGCCTTCAATGCACGCTTTGCAGTGATTGCCATCTTCGAAAAGCTCAAGACGGCTCCTATGCACCTTTCTCTGTAATCGAAATCACCGGTTATGGTTCTTCACGGGCTCTGTTCTCTCGTAGAGGGAGTATGTTCCTGAACACAGTGATGATGGAACATACTCGGGCATTTCAAAAACTTCAAGCAACTAATGCCGCTCCTCTTCACTCAGGCAGCTGGATTGGGTGTAGCTGGTCAAACGCCGGATCTATGCAAGTTTGAACCTACCCCACAAAGTTGATGAATGAATTAGGGTCTTGCGATTGCAGTTCAATTGATTTTAAAATCTCCATTAGAGCTTCTCGATGTAGAGTTGATTATTGTATTAGCTCGTAAATGGAAAGTTTCACCTAAGACTTTGAGTTAGTCTACTTCTTAGCATAAGCACCGAGTGAGTTAGAGTAGGCAAAATCGAATTGGAGCATAATTATTAGAACCATGCCTCAAACCTGCTTTAAATTTTATGTGATGGTTATCAGATAAATAAAGAATACCCCCAACCCCACATAAAGATGTGATACCGTTCTGAGCACCATCAAAATAACCCCATGCACCAGACTTGTCAATATGGATTTCAGAAATTTGTCTTTTCCTTTGGCTCTTATAATTCCTCTTAAGACCTTCAAAAATGGAACGGATCTGTTGAGAGCATTGAAAGGAAGGAATAGAATGATTATTGAAAATGTCGGCATTCCTTGAGAGCCATATTCCCCAATTTGTGACTAGAGGCAAAGCTCTAAAGACCTTTAGCTCTTTTCTTTCGAACCAAATTTTAAAACATTCATCTAGGGACATCTTTGCAACCGGTTAAAATTTCCTGACCACCTTCCCTTTTTGGTTTTGCAATGTGCTTCCACTGAACTAAATGAATACCTTCTTTGATCCTATTCCCTGACCACAAGAACTTAAAACATTTTCTTCTGATATTGTCAAGGACCCCATTAGGAATGTATGCCAGTCCTTGCCAAAAAACTGGGATGGCTTCCACAACTGATTTGACAAGGGTTAATCTTCCACCAAGGGACAACCATCTATTACACCACAAATTTATTCTTTTATCTAGTTTGTCAATAAGCCAACTCCAGTATCTTTTCCCATAACCATTTGGTTTCAAATAAAAACCAAGATATTTAAAACCCGACTGAAAATCACATTTTGGAAAATGAAAAAGGTGTTGGATATTATTTTCTTCCTCTTCTTGCAGACCATTGAAGGACATCATAGACTTTGTCATGTTTATCATCATTCCAGTAGCATTACAAAAAATTTCAAGAATACCTTTAAGACTTGTGGCTTCCCTCAAATTTCCCTCGCAAAATAGCAAAATGTCATCCACAAATAAAAGGTGAGTAAGGAAATTAGATCTGCCCACCCTTATGCCTTTTATATCTCCTGTACGCTTTGCTTCTCTGATAGCCCAACTTAGATCTTCTGCAATCAAAAGAAAAAGGAGTGGGGATAGTGGACAACCTTGTCTTACTCCACGCGAAGAGGTGAAGAATTTTGAAGCCGAACCATTTATTAAAACAACAAAAGAAACATTGTTCATACATGCCATTATCCAATTTACAACTTTGAGATTAAACCCAATGTGTAAAAGCATTATCCTGATATATGTCCAATCTGCTCTATCGTAGGCCTTTGAAAGGTCCAATTTTATGACCACTGCCTTCATCTTCTTTGTCTTAATTGTGTGTAGACCTTCCTGTGCCACACCTATAGCATCATGAATCTGCCTACCATTCAAAAACCCAAACTGTTCCAGTGAGATATTTGCTGAAAAAACATTCTTTAACCTGGAGGCAATTAATTTTGCTATAATTTTGTAGAGGCAATTGCATAGTGAAATAGGCCTAAAATCATCAAAGGATGTGGGAGAATCCTTCTTGGGGATAAGAGCAATAAAGGTAGAATTTATATCCATCGGGATAAAACCTGTGTTTTTTGTCTCCTCCACTACCCTTAATAAATCCTCTTCAATCATCTCATAGAAACCAATGAAAAATTTTGTTGTCCAACCATCAGGTCCAGGACTTTTATCCTTTTGCATTGAGTTTATTACACTTTTTAGTTCATCCTTTGACACATCAGCTAGTAACATCTCATTGTTCTCTGCTTCAGCAAACCTTGGAAAGAAGGAAGTTAACTTTAAAATGTCAGCTAAGTTGGCCTGTTTGGGATCTTTGAACATCTTTTGAAAGTGTGAAACCCCAAGATTGGCTATCTCTTTGAAATTCCTTGCTACACTACCATCTCCTCTTGGCATTTCCCAAATGGTGTTTATGTTCTTCCTGTGATTTGCATAGTTGTGAAAAAAACTGGTGTTTTCATCCCCCTTTTCCAGCCAAATGGCTCTACTTTTTAGTCTCCAAGTTGCTTCTTTACTGGACAGTAAATTCTTTCTCTTTGACTCTAGTTTCCTGATTTGTTGTTTGGAGGCCTCAGAAAAATCCCCTTCCATATCTGTTTCATAGAAATCTGAAATTTGTTTTTCCACTGAAATAAGATCCTGTTCTTGAGATTTATATTTTTGATAAGCCCATTTCGAAACTGCACTTTTTACCTTCTTCAAACTAGCTGTGAACTGTGAGCAAGTAGAAGATGTAAGGGATCCATCGTATTTCCTCCATTCAGACCTAACTAAATCTTGAAGCTCTTGTTCCTCTAGCCAGGATGAGTTGAATTTGAAGGGACTAGGGGGCTTTTCATCCTTGAGTCCAATTTGTAACATAATGGGAGAATGATCAGAATCACCTCCAGTTTCCACCCAGGTTCTGATAAATTCACCTTTTGTCAGAAGAGACTCAGAGATAAGAAACCTATCCAACCTTTTAGCAACCCAATCTCTCCCAGACCTATTATTTCTCCAAGTTGGAACAAGTTTTATAGGCTCTATATCAACTAAACCTGCTTCCTCTATTTTATGAAGGAAAAAACCAGCATTTGAATCTGCCCTTGCCGAAAAACCCCAAACCTCAGCTCTTTTGGTAGTAAAGTTTAGGTCACCGCCTAATATCAAATTGTCATGTTTCAAAAAGATATTGGAGAAAAGGGCTTCCCAAAAAGGCAATCTATTATCATAAGGGCCATAAATGTTGACCACTGCAATTTTGTTTTCCAACTCCAAAGAATATAGCTCAACACCTAGGCCTGAGACTAGATCCACAGTATTTAAGAGTTGGAATGACCTTTTTTTCCATCCCAAAATGAGCCCTCCAGATCTCCCTTCAACATCCTTTGAGAGGAAATCCCAATCTTTCAAAAAGACAAGCAAATCACTTATGGTTTTCTTTCCCTCCCCCATGGTTTCCTGTAGCAACAAAATATCAGGATTTTGTACCTTCACTAACCTGTTTAAGGCAGTTTTTTTATGAGTACTACCCAAACCTCGAACATTTAGAGATAGAATAAACATTAAAGACCTTTCCCTGGGGTCATGCTTGCTCTAAGAACCCCCATTATAGTTTGTTGCTTTCCTTGATTGATTTCTCTACAGGCTTTTTCTTTGGCAATGCTTAGAAAGGATTTCCTTCCTGAAGCACCAGTTAACCTACCTCCCCCCCATCAGTACTCAATCCACCTCTAATTACTATTTCATCTTCTGCAACCTTTTTCTGAGATCTGAGGAAATAACGATTCTTACCATTTAATTGTGGGTCATCTTCAGAACTAGCAATAAAGTGGGAGTAAGAAGGTGGATGAGTATACTTTTTTAAGTCTGAAGTTGCATCTCTAGGAGGGGAAGGTTCTTTACCATAGAGAAAAATATCTTCTGTGCAGTCTTTATCCCTCAATATGTCTTCCTTACTATTCCATTCTTTGTTTTTATAAACATTAGAAGTTTGTTCAAGATCCCCAAAAACACTTTCAGGTACTTGTGAGAGATCAGGTGGGCATAAAGAAACCTTGTTGTGCTGAAATTGTGATAAAAAATATTTCTTATTTGATTGATCTATTCCAGCAGTTACGGGTTCCAAAACAGGAGTAGAGGGGTTTCCCAGCATGTCTAAACTGCTCATTGGTCCTTCTGTGCCTCCTGCCTGTTCTGGAATTGGTAGACTGATGTTTGTCCCTTTAGATAAATTGGATAGCATAGCATCTTCCTTGTTAAGTGAAGGTCCACCTGCACTTCCAAGAAATTCACCTCTTTGACCCTCTCCTAACTCCCCTTGTGTTCTTTGACCAACTGAAGATCTTTGATTCCTATCAAAGAGCGTTTTCCCTATACTCGGAGACATAGGAAACTTAGCCCTCCATAATTTCTTAGAAAAATTTTGTGAACATTCGCTGGCCACATGTCCATAAACATGGCACCGTGTACAACGAAATGGCACTTTGATATAATCCAAGGTCTGGGAGTATTTCCATTTACCAAATGCAATATCAATAGTTCCAGGAAGGCCATCCTTCATGTCCAACACTACCAGTATCTGAGCCACAGTCCTAGAAAAATTTGAAATGAGCCTGTCATCCATTTTAATGAAAGTACCTATGTTGTCCCCAATTTTTTTTAATATATTGTGAGTCCAAAGCTCCAAAGGCAGGCCTGGAAGTTTGACCCATATAGGTTTGGATGTCAATAACTCTTTTCGTGGGTTAAAACATGGAGACCATCTTTTCAGGGATAACAGTGAAGAGTTCCAATACCAATTTGTGTTTAATACAACTTTTGCATCTTCCTCCTTATTGAAAGAGAAGGCAAGCCATCCTCTAGCCAGAAGATATATTTTTGGAGTATAGCCCAAAGCCTGACCCCAAACTTCTCCAACCCATTGTTGAATTGATTTTTCAGAAAATAATTTGTTGGAAAATTTTCCAGTAAGGGTTTTCCTCTCCATTTCTAGAATTTGATCTAGACCAATATCTTCACCTAAAACAAGGTTTACTTTTTCCTTCTTCATTTTCACACACTTATTTTTATTTTTTATTCCATGTTCCTGTGAAGACCCACAATATTTCGGTTCTTCCATATTGCCCACCATTTCCTTTGTGCTTAAGAGATTCCCTAGAAAACCTGTTGAAAAATCACCACTAAAAACCTTTGTTGGGATGTGTATTAACTCCAGACTATTTGTTAACTCCTTTGCTCTGACTTCCAAGAAAACCTTTTCTCCATCCTCCGAATTCAATCCAGTAAAACAACTTTGAATTTCTTTTGCATTTGAATAGATTTGCGGAGAGATCCCTTGAGAGTGACCACTAACCTTTGAAGAGATGAAAATGTGTTGCCCCTCGAAGGGATCTTCCGAGTAGTCCACAAGATCCTCTTCAAAATCCATCAAAAAAACCAGCTATTTTTTTTTATTATTATTCATAGATGTCCTCCTATTTGAGAAGAAATTGATTGCAATTTCTGTCGAAATCTTGAAATGCACACCCTGCAACAATTTACCAACTGTTCACGCTCTCATAACTCTATCGAATATGAAATATTTGGACACTGTCCTAGACTTGAGCATCTCTCTGATAATTACCACAGTGCTCCCACACTGGTCACATCGAGCATACCCTGGGTTCATGTATTCCACACCCTCACATGTCTTTTGGGTGCTTCGTCAAAAAAATAGGTCTGCAACTACCTATCTCCTATTCTCTGTAGTCCCTGCAATCATGGTAGTCCATGACAAATAATTCTGCTCAGGCATGAAGCTGAACAATGCCCAACCTTCCCTCTAACGCGTTGAAAAAGAATATATAGAGAGAAAGAATAAATCCTGAGATCATTGTAAATCATGGTAGTCCATGACAAATCATTTTGCTCAGGCATGAAGCTGAACAATGCCCAACCTTCCCTCTAACCGCCCGTTCTGCAAAAACCCTGTAATCATACCAGTCCACGAGACGAAATTGCTTTGAGGAATTTTGACAAACAGTTGATGTGCATCCTTGAGACTCCCATTATGTGCCTATCCCACAATCATGGAATTCCAAGACATGACATTTCACTCAGACATTTTTCCAAACACATTGCGTGCATCCTCCATCTTGCCCATTTGCATAAACCTGCTAAGCCTGGATTTGGTCACCGTAAAACTTTGTTCTGAACCCTCTCAAATTGTCTTCTACACAACTAAAGTAGGATAATAGAGGTGCTCTATATCCAGTGCCCAACCTTCCTCTACTTGCCATACAACGCCCAACCTTCCTTTACTCAGTCTGCAAATACCCTCATATAAATTTGACCGACGTTGAAGTCGTTTTCTCGCTTAGGTTTGTAGCTTTGCTTCACCAGTGTGCGACCATTGTGCCTCCCGTCGATTGCTCCGCCTGAGGTTCTGAAGGTTCCACCATCGTGCAACACTGTCTCCCTAGAGCCCACATCCTCAGCTCAACTTCCCAAACCCGGCTTTACTGTGGGAGAACAAACTCGAAAATAGAAAACGCGATGCATAGTAAATGCCCACAGTTTTACCCTCCTTTCCATTCCACGCCTATAAAACCCTTTCTATCATTTTCGTTTCTTATTGTGATAACGACAAGCATTGAAGAGACATCAGAGATTTACCGAAAGCAGCAGCAGCGGCACAACCATGACAGACCATAAATTTTTGATGCATCTAACCGTAATCCACCATAATTTTAGGATAGTGTATACTACATAAGAAGCTGGAGGTGGTCACAAATGAGTTTGTTCAAAGGATGTGCCCACTTGCATCTAACTTTTCATCATATTTCACAAAACTCCATATAAGAGGCTCTTCTCCTTGGATTTCCCTATCCTAATCCTAATTCTAGCATACATGACGTGAGAGGACGAATTCAAGCTGCAAGGTACTAGAGAATAGGATTTGCATGGGTTGTTTTCTCATATTTTAGTTGTCTTTCTTTCAATCATTTTCTTTCGTTTTCGATCATTTTTTTCGTTTTCAATCATCTTGTTTTGTTTTGTTACTTTAAATTTTGCTAAATTGCTTGGCTCCTTGAATCAAGGTTTTGTCTAGCGTTTAGTTCTAGCTACTAGCCCTTGTTTAGGTTCTTAGAAACCAATTTGTATGCAACCAAATCTTGGGATGAGAGGTCCTTTTTTACTTTCGTCGAAGACGATAATATGTCATTGAAGTATACATATATGCACAAACTTAACATGAAACCTGCCTCACGTTTTCTTTTTTCATAATTATGTAACACTTTCTATGGTTTTGTGCATTTTTTTCTTGACATTGTAGACTGGTTTGAAACCGTTGATGTTGATCTTGACTTCTTCATAAGGAGTAACCCTCATAATATCTTAAGATTAGCCCTTTGATGACCCTTAATTTCATGAGTGGGATGCCAATTTTAGGTTGATGCTTGAAACCCTTTTGAAGGACGTGGATCTTGATGGCCTTGTTGGTCTAATTGCACAAAGTTCAATGTTAATTTAAGACATTAATAAGCGTATATATAGTAAGTGTCTTGATAGTTCATGTAGGTAGACCACTTCTCACTCCCTAATTTTTTCACTTCTTGTTCATGACTCTCACAACTAACAATCATAAGGCTCTCTATCCTTAGTTGTTGGTTCCACCTCTGTCTCAACATTTATTGAGCTTAGGCTACTTTTTAACATCATGTATCTAATCAACTTTATCAAGCATGGATTAATGTTTGGTTTGAGTATTCTTTTGTCCTAAGCGATAGATAATATTAAGGACCATCTTTTCAAATCTCTCTTGGCTCGACTTTTAATTGGTTTGGCTTGATCCTCTTCTATTTTTGCTTTAGCTTAGTCTATTCCATATTTGTCTCAACTTTCTTTTCTTGACTATCAAAATCAACTTCCTCAGTTCTATTTCTATTTTTCCCATAGTCCATTCAATCAATGCCATTCCCAATCAAGTACAAATAATATCTTTCTGTTTGTCTCGAGAATCCTATTAGACTATACTTGTATCTTAAAGAGTCATTGGACCTACCCATTAGGACTACTATTTTTCCTAATTTCATTTAGGAGATCCAAAAGTTTAAAGATAGATGATCCTAATAATCATGTAAAGACTATGCCATTGTCCTTCAAGAATTATTGTCTTTAGGCCTTGTGGTTGCTAAGCTTTTCATGGTCCTTAAAAGGGAAGGCCTTAGACCTATATTACTGCCTTCTTGAATCCATTACCTATTTTTTTGGAAACTTATTTTTGCGTTCATCTCAACCTTTTATGCATGAACTCCATACCAACATCCATGAATACCTTAACCTCAAAGAAAATATTAATAAAATATGTTTGACTTTATAGATTTGGATAAAGGTCCTCTACTCTAGTGTGAGTTTAACTAGTATAGATCCTAGTTTTTCTTACACAATGACTTGTGCTCTCAAGCTCATATATTTATTTGTAAGAACTATGATGACTCTATATTTATCATTATCATACATTATGGCAAAAAACTTATCCATCTAGAACCCCATCCAAATAAATTAACAAGAACAAGAGTGCTAGTGTAAATGATAATTCTCCTTGCTATATTTATAGGTCAAATTCTTCATAACATTTGGATATCTCCGAGTCCTTTAAAATGGTTCATGTCTTCACAAAGAATAAAAAAACTAGTCAAAAACAACTATTTTTTACCATGTCTTACTATGTTTAATCATACCCATGATCTTATGATCCATCATTGTGGTTTGATCATACGTTAACAAAGAATGTGTTTGACATAAGATTATGAGATTGATTCTCGTGATAATAGCCAATGGAACAACATCAAATGTTTCCTTTTTAAGCATCCCAATGAACAAGGAAAGTTCATGTATGGAATTGTCTTTACATATTCCAATCTCATTCTTGGTTGTAATAGATCTATAATTTCACATAACATGTACCTCAATCAAATGTACTATTAGAACCTATTCCTCGTAATTGGAGCCAAACAAGACCCTTATGACTATTTATATGGGTCTAGGTTTTAGTTTAGCATCATTCCTCATATTCGTGACCCTAGCAAGATTGAAGTTAATAACTTCATTGAGGCATGTGAAGAGGAAAAAGTGTTGACACTCATAGTCAAGCTCACAAAGCCTCTCAAATTTTTCCCTTTTGTGTATGATGATTAACATGTTTTTTTTGGAATTATTTTGCATAGAGAACAATCAACCCCATCCAAAGTGGTAATTACAACTCAATTGGAAAAATCTAGAAGGGCTCTCAAACTAGATTGGGATTGTTCAATAGTTGGTCAAAGAATAGCCTCTATCACATTTCCTTTGTAGAGTTGCTTAGGAGTTCTCTTGCCTATCACAATGCTTTCTTTGAAGATTTGGATCTTGGACATTAGGATAATGTCTTAAGTTGACATTAACTATATGGATCAAATATATTCCTATATGACACCATCCATAAATACCCTAGCTGCTTCTTCAACTTTGTTGATCTTCTAGATGATGAAAAATGCTTTGAAATGGTGATTTTTCTTTGTTTAAATCATTGTTTGGGTGCAAATATCATCCCTTTTCTTTCCCCAACTTGGCTATATCGAGGATCATTGTTGTAGACAAGAGTGAGTTCTTTCCCGAGATGAGGGAAATGACAGGAGTTTAGGAAGGGAATGACAAACTTGACTGTACAACATGGTGTAAATCTGCAATGATCAGCCTCAGATTGGTAGATCACTGTAGATGTCTAATCCAGATGGGTAAACCAGTCTAGACGGGTGACTATCAGACGTGTGCCATCTTAGATGGGTTGCAGGCTAGATGGGTAGCTCTGGACGAGTAGGGTCCTAGATGGGTAGGATCCTAGACGGGTTTCCCTTAGAAGTATAGCTCTAGTCAAATGGGTAGTTAGAGACACATTGAGCTCTTAGACGGGTAGCGCACATGGCTAGACGGGTATGCAGTGACTAAGGCCTAGATGTGTGACGGATAGGCCTAGACGGGTTTTGCAACTCGCTATTTCGTACTCCATGATCGTTCCTTATTGCAATTGCATAACACAAACACAACACCAACCTACACCAGTCTATCTCATACCATACATTGATTGAATACCTGTAACACAAGACAATGCAATCACACAAATCCACACAATACTTGGAACAATTTTGCTTGTTGTATTCATTCATAGAGGATTTGCATATATGGATAGCCCTCTACAAGAATGAGTAGGGGGTATTTATAAGGTAAGCCTTGGCGGTTACTGCAACCAATCCAGTCTTAACGATCCCAACTGCCTCTACGTTAACACTTAACTACTCAGTCTTAAAGCATAACAAACCAGTCTCAAACTGATTAACAAGTCTTAAATAATAATGACGACTGAATTTGACATTTTATGATACGCTATTAATCAGTCCGTATTACATTGTGATGACTGATTTTACATTACAAAAATCATTACATTTATCAAAATTGCTTATCACTTTGTAGACATTTTGTCAAACAGTTCTGGATGTCATTTCTTCTTCGAACTGCTTTCTACATCTATCCTCCCCTTTGAAGAAGTTGATGTCCTCAGTGGATTTCTACGTTGCCCTGTTGGGGTCTCAACATATTTTGGTTTTGCAGCCTGAAAGGCTTCTTCCAGTTCTTGTACCTGGAGTCGAAAGGCTTCACGTTCATCACGAACTCGCTTGGCATAAGTGAAGTACTTGGCCCATTCTACTCCCATGTTATTAGCTTGAGTTTCCATCTCCTAGAGTTTAGACAACTCGGATTCTCATTGAATGAAGATCTCCTTCATCTGTTGCATTGTCAATGTTGAGGAAGATGGCTCCCTTCGTGCCAGTTCTACCTTGAGTGTTGCTTCACGTTGTTGTGATTATAACAATTCATTACGCAACGTCTCCCATTATTTTTGGCAAGCCTTCACAGTTTGGATTTTCTAGGCCACTAATTCTGCATTTCGTTTTATCAGTAATTCCTTAGCCTCTTTGTGATGCAACATTTTTGCCTCAATGTCTATGATCACCTGTTCTCTATCTTTGAGTTGAGTGCTAAGGTCCATCAATTGTTGTTGTTTTTCGAAAATGTGCGTCATAGCATCTTCCAATTGAGTGACCCCTTCTGCCATGTGTTGATATTTTTCCTATAGTTCTACCTTTGTCAATTGCAGATCTTTATCCAGATGCAACCTAGCCAGATTTAAGTGCTTGATCCCTTCAACCAACCAACAAAACAAGTGGGCTATAAAGTTAATTTGACTATACATAGGCATTAGTTATGGTACTAGCTCCACCCGTGGGCTCTGTTCTGCAATAAGGTGTTGGGAAGAAGTATTTTTGCCATGGCCAAGGACATACACCTGTGCTAGCTCCAGATAGAGGGTAGGTGTCTTTTCTGGTTATTTTTCGACTCCCTCCATAGTTTCGGTAGGCAGAGTCCATGGCTGTTCTTGATAGATGCTGGAAAGTTCTGCTCGCCATGCTCCCGTTGTGGCCCACTCGAACAATTTTTCCAGCTCTTCTGCTACCATCAATTGCCACTTCTTCCACTGGCCAACACAAGCTGCATCAAACTGCAATCATAAATTATCCATCACATGGGTTAATTTGGTAAAATAATCTACTACTTGTTGATCACTACCCATGTTCGATGGATCTACAAAATTAGGCACTTCCAACAATATGTGCTTTGACCATGCATCCTCAGGTTCCTCCTTCTTCCTTACTTGCAAGGGCTCCTTCCCCTTTTCGAAAAGATCGATGGGCTTCTTAGATGCTTTCTATTCCGTAATTGTTGGTTGCTCCTTAGGTATGTGTACATGGTTGCTTTCGCCATCTGTCCCAATAGTATACTGAGGTACCTCACTATGTAGGGGATTCTCTCCTTGTACTTATTTGGTCTCAGCTTCCAGATAGACCTCCTCATCTACCAAGATAAGGTGTTTTTGCATCTCTTCCATCAGATTTTCAACAGTTGGTAGTGGTAGTTTTGCATCGATCGTACCTTTGTCTACTTCCTTGGAAATACCAAAATTCGTTAATTTTTTTGCTATCTTGGCTGCCACTGTTGTGAGCATATCCTCAAATGAGAAAGCTCGTAGAGTTTCGGTAAGAGAAGTGTGTGCAAGCAAGGACTTTGGGGTTTCTTCAAGTGACTCCTGATACCTGAATTGAACCTCTGCCAAATATTCCATAGGTCCCACATACACAATAGTGATGGATCTTGCAGGTATGTCTTGAAAAATAGGAGGGATTTTAAAATCCACTTTTCCAATGTGCAATCTCATATGTTGCACAAGTTTTTGAGCCACTTCTTGACTTTGGGCTATTTTGTCAGCTATTATCCCCACCATAGATTCAGATGACGATATGGTGATGGTGGCTCAAATCTTCGCCTCTTCCTTATCGACTTTATCACCTCTTGCAGGGTTGCTACAACTTCCTTTGTTGGCACTATCTTCTCAGGCAATGGTAGTGTAGTATCCTCCCCTTCTGAGTCGTCCTACAACCCTTATTCTAGTGAAGTCTTGCTAAAGTGTTGCTTCACTCTTTGTTTTTTATTAGCATCTGTCATTTCACCTGAGGCTTTGCATCTTTCCACTACAAAATGGTTGGCGCCAAATCCGGTAAAACCTTGGGAGGGTCAAAGTCCAGTATCTGCACTCTTGCTCTAGATGTTGCATCCAACAGTAGTCCAATGGCATGAAAAACCATCGAAAAATTCTTGGTGGTCCACATCAGAAAATTTTGAATATGAAGTGCCAAGTAGGCTGCCCAATCATAAGCAACTCCCTGCTCGATCCCTTGTAAATATGGAATTAACCAGATGGGAAGATTCGAGCTCCTCTGTTCTCCCGACAACCTAGCCATCAGTACATTCATGATGCACTGTAAACCCGGATTTGCTAACTGAGTCTATTTTACGCCTCGACTACCATGAGTTGATAACAAAGTATCAATTTTTGCCCTTGTCAAGAGAGTAATACTTTGAATCAGCTATGGAGTCTTCCATGGGTTGACTCACTCATTTAATACAGGTAGGCCCTTTTTCGGTAGTCCAAACATTTGTGAAAATTCAATAGCAAAAAATTGACTACCAAATCCTTATCTTCGATGCATACTTTGCTGACATTCTTTAGTAAATCATAAGTCAACAACATTTGTATTAGGTAATTTTTGAAGAAATATTTGTCAAAATTTGGAACTTGCAAAATAGAATGTACGTCAGTTACCTTGATTTTCTGCTTAATTAGGTTATTGGATGGTGTCTGTTCCCACCAGTGTTAGTAAAAGTCTCCTTTTGCATGAATCCAAGTAATTTCCCTTGCTATGGGTTCGGTACTTGGCCTCGCATCGTTCCGTTGGCCTAACCATTCTCCTGATGATGATAGAGTCATTTGGTAGTAATGGAATCTGGCAAATATTTGTCTCTTGGTGTGACAACCGTTTGACTCCCTCTAGAACACTCAAGCTCATTAAGCCATAGTTGACCAGAATTTTGGCAACTCATATTTCACCTAAGTTGTTGCCAGACGTCTCCTTTTTCCAAACACCTTATGTTATCAGATGTCTCTTTTCCAGATGCCTTATCCTGCTAGATGACTGCAATTCCAAATGACTGCAGTATTAGATGATTGTTGTATGCTTAGAAGGGTGCTATAGTCTTAGACGACTGCTATAGTCTCAGATAGGTGCTACAGTTTTAGATGGGTAGATTTATTCAAATGTCTTCCTTGTAGATGACTCTTCTCTAGGTGTCACAGACCTGGATGCGTCACAACCAGAATTGCTGTGCGTAACTTCTCTTTACACTCGCCTTTCATCTGCCTACAAATCAAGAGGTAAAAAAAACTTGCACTTGAACTAAAAAAAGAAATATTCACAAAGCATGTGATTTGCCAAATGTTGTGTGGCATCTTGATTTTGTCCAAATTAAAACTTGGTGCGCTAGTGCTTCTATCTTAGCTCCAATCCTCTATGATTTCTCTTGCGCCCCACCTCCAAAGTACTCTAAAAAAAATGAGCAATCCATTCAATTTAGAGACATGTTGTCGTCTATCTAACTGCTTATCTAACCACCATATTTCTTTTTGTTTGTTGCATGCACGCCACCTCGCCACTTTTGCGTGCATTGTCATCTTTCCTTTATTTTATCTTTTTCTATTTTTGTCTTTTTCTTGTTTTTGTATTTTTCTTTATATTTTATTATTATTATTATTTTTAAAATTGTGCATTTTTCTTTATTGTCGTCAGGTGAAGCGCATGGCAATGCCGATGCAAACTTCCAGTGTCTTCGACGATACTTCTTCTTGTTGATGGTTACTAGTCCCTTGATTTCTGAAATCATTGCCATCATACATCACTTTCATTTGTTGATGATCCTAGTGATTTCCACGACTTTGAGGGGTTTTTGTTTGTGGTTCTTCGTCATGTCTATCATTTCCTCTTCGGATGATGTGCTAATCTGCCCTATCTTCTTCTCATAAATTACTTCTACCTTCCTGTGGTGATGATGAATTTCCCTCCTATCAGTATTGCAATTGGTATTTTGATGTCTTTGCCTTTTGACATCAGTCTAACTGGTTCTACTGAAATCCAAGCGGGTTATGTTGACTGTAGGATGGGTTGGTTTTGAGCAGACGCCATCTAGATAGATTTTGTCATATTTCATATAAGTCAAATATGGGTAGACATCATCCAGATAGGTTATGCCATCATCCAAACTGATTCTTTCAGTTCTTCCATCTTCCCGTCGGATGATTATACTATCATCAATATAATGGAACTCTGCCCATTCCTACTCTTGATGACTATTCATCCTTCCACTTGGATGATGATTTCCTCTTTGTCCAATATTCCGATAGGCCCTTCCTATGGCTTGTCCTCTACCTTGGAGTCTATCTATCTGTCTTCGGACTTCTTCCCATCCTTGGTGCATCCAATTTTGATTTGGATTCCTTTGATTTGGATCCCTACTTTTGAATCCATGTCTTCCTTAAGCCTATTCAAATCGTCCTCTTCCCCTTTTTGATTGAATCTCCCTAGTGTTGGGCTATCCAACTCCCAACTACCCAAGATTCAATTGGTCCCTCGATCATTCTTGATGATGTCTTTAGTTCCTACGAGCTCGTTGAGGTAGACCAAATGGTCTAGTCTCAAGAACACGTAGTGATGGGTTGGTTTGAACTATGTCCACAGATGGTCCTTGTGGCCCAATATACAAACTAGTCGACCTATGGGCAGCAAGAGGGGAATTTCTTCCTCTCAAGCTACCGGGATGGAGACCAACCACACTCCTCCCTTGGTTAGGTAGACTTGGGTTACCCAACAGTCCTAATGAACTTTCGAGATTGCCCAAGTCACCTCTATTTTGGGCCTGATCAATAAGTTTCGCTCACATACTTGGTTTCACGTGTGCTTGATTATCGGGTGTCAATTGGCTTAGTATTCTTAACCTTCTATCTACCCTTATCAATCTTCATCTCCACCTCGCTTCTTCAAAGCATCTCTGTGGTGCACATTGGGCTAAGACTTATTTGTACTAGTATGAGAATGTAGAAGGCCAAATCTGTACTTGAATCATTTTCTTCTCCTATAGTATTCATTGGCCAATCTAAGGTTTCTTGGACCCTTCTTTGCAATCGTCGCACTTCTCTTCAATGTCTGCATAAGTCCATTGCAACCAACCGATAGACTACCACCTCTCGATGCTCGATCGATCTTCTCATTGATTCTTCATATGACACCCTTTGCCAACGTTCGATTGGTCTTCCTGGTACCTCACCTTCACTACCTAAAGAATTACTCATTCTTCCATCCTCTTCATCTTATGGAATTAGTGACTCCTCATCTTCAATCACTTGTGCCATTTCAAGGAATCGAACCCTTGCTTGTTGACTTTGAACCTCATCCCTTTATCTTCTTCGATCTGGATTGGGACTTGGGTAGGGTATATTAGGGTCCCGAGGTAGATTCTCATCATTGCTTGATTCTTCCAGCCACCCTCCATTCCTTGGTTGTTCGGGTACCTCTCTAACATCCCTCCATAGAATATCAGTTGCTTGCTCTCTACTTATTTGATATTCGCTATTGGCAGCCAAATTCTGACGTGGTTCCCTCATCCCATCTTGTTCTGGCGATCTCTGGAGTCTTCGAGGATGTCTGTTTAATGGTGAAGCGGTTCTTGAAGAATCTTTGGTATTTAGGAGAATTCTCAGTGTTGCTGGAGATGAACTACCAGAGTCTGAGGAAAATGCATTGTTTCCCAAGGGTCCTTCTGTATTACCTTCGATACCTCCTCTTAGTTCTCTTTGTTGCCTCTCTAGTCCTTGTTCTAGCAGTCTTCTATTCCTTTGCCTTCTGGAATGTCTTAGGTGAATTACCTAGGGTGTTGAGAGTGAATTGTTTGAAGCCACAGAGAATAAACTACTTTTCGTAGAATTGCCATCTGCGCTTCCTCTAAATTCCTCTCGCTGCTTTTCTGCCCATTCGGCTCTTCGTGCTTCTTGGCATTCATGCATCCGTTGCATGGTTCCATCCAACTCCTGAATTACTTGTTCTTGCAATTGCACATTATACTGTCGTAGGGTCTCATACTCCTGTAATCTCTGCATTTCCCAAGCCATTTGTTGCAGAACTCGTGATCCTTGATCTTCTTCTTCCTCCACTTCTGGTTCTTGTTCTTGTAAAGCGACATTCGTGAGGGTTTGAAGTCGCTCCTCTACTTCGCTATTTGGAAATTGAACATGGACTTGTAATCATCTTCGCTCTCCCTCTCGAGGTTCTAACTCCCTTTGCTCGATCACAGGTTCGCCTTCCACTCCAAATAGCCATTCCAGGTTTGCTGGTTCATCCTCTCGAACAACATTACTTGGCTCACCATGTTCGTAGGATCGTATACCTGGTCGTACTTCTTCTATTGCTTTTCCAAAAGTGTTCAGAGGTTTCTAAGTTGATTACATTCACCTGTGCTTGTGCCTTATACACCTTCAACTTAGAACCATTCACAACATCGGGGCAAATTGTACCATCCAACTTCTTTAATCGGACAACCCCATTGTCTAGTACCTCTTCCACTTGGAAGGGTCCGAGCCATAAAGTTTTCAACTTTCCTAGCTTAATTTCTCTCTTCCCATTATACTTGAGCACTAATTCGCCAACCTTCAAATCCATCTTCCTGAGATGTTTATCGTGCCAATACTTACGTCTTTGTTGAGCTATCTTCGTTGCCCATTGTGCCATCACCCTCTTCTCTTACCTAGCTGCACCAATGCTATGCAAGTCTCTCTTCCATACTATCTTCATCATTCAGATGGTTGTCTACTGCTATCCTCAAACTAGGTACCAAAAATTCGATAGGTACCACCGCCTCTTGCCCATACATTAGTTGAAAGGGTGTATGATTCATAGTTGGTTTGAAGGTGGTCTTGTATGCCCATAGAACCACTAGCAAGCGCTCCTCCCAATCAGCTCCTTCTACCATGCATGTCTTGTACATGATTGAAACCAAGACCTTATTCATTGCCTCCGCTTACCCATTCACCCTGGGGTAATATAGACTTGACAAGGAATGAAAGATCCTGAATTCTATCGTCAGATTCTGAATAATCTCGTTAACAAAATGGCCTCCTCGGTCGCTTGTCAGTTGAAGAGGTATTCCAAACCGTGTGATAACCTGCTCATACAAAAATCGAGTCATGCTCCTTGTAGAGTTATTAGGTAAGGCTCTTGCTTCTACCCATTTCGTTAGATATTCCATCGCCACTACAATATATCGACACTTCCTCTTACGACTGGTTCGCAAAGGGCCCACAAAATCTAAACCCCATCTCTCGAAAAGTTCTTGAGGTTGCGTGGATGTAATGGCATGAAGTCTTGTTTTAACGGCTTCCCCGTTCTTTGACACGTATCACATGCCTTGACATAATCTTTGGCATCGTGATAGAGGGTAGGCCACCATAGACCTGCCAACAACACTTTCCTAGCTATTGCATCCGGCCCCATATGGCCTCCTGCCAACCCCTCATGTGCCTCCTTCAATGTTTGTTGCACTTCATCCTCCATTACGCATCGTCGCAAAATGTGGTCCTCCCCCATTTTGTATAGCAAACCTACAATTAATGTAAAAGGTGTCGCTTTCATAATCACTTTTCTCTGTTCAGCTATCATCATCTCCTTTGGCAGCTCTCCTGTCGATAAGTATTCCTCGATGTGCTTATACCATGCTGGTATCGTGCTTATCATGAATAGTTGTGCATCAAGGAATTCATCCTGTATCCCTCCCTCTACAGGTTCTCCGGAGTGAATCCTCGATAGCTGGTCCGCTATTACGTGTTTCTTCCTAGGTCTTACTACCACCCTAAACACAAACTCTTGCAGAGTGATGAGCCATCTACTTACTCATCCATAGATCATCGATTTATTGATCAAGTACAATAACGCCTGATGATCTACATAAAAAGCAAAAACAACAGACTTGACTTCTAACATCAAAGCCTCATACACCATCCCTAGTGCTTCTTGCT
The DNA here is from genome assembly GCA_028583015.1 of Wollemia nobilis. Classification (NCBI taxonomy): domain Eukaryota; kingdom Viridiplantae; phylum Streptophyta; class Pinopsida; order Araucariales; family Araucariaceae; genus Wollemia; species Wollemia nobilis. The sequence continues at coordinate 14,463,659 of JAQPPZ010000737.1, forward strand.
CAGTTGTACTATAATTATTTTCTACCCTAGACAATAATAAACTTGCAAAGTATATAGGATGATCTAACCCAAACTATCCTTGAGCCAACGCGCAACCAATTATGAAGTTTGAGGCATCCACATGAACATGGAATTCTTTCTCCTAGTCTAGATAAACTAGGATAGGTGCCTTGACTAAGTGCACCTTTAAGCCTTCAAAAGCCTCTTGGTGCTCCTCCACCCACTTGAAAGGAACACCCTTGCACGTAAGAGCATCTAGCGGATGAGAAGTTTGTGCATAATTTTTGATAAACCTTCTATAGTATCCCACCATCCCTAAGAAGGTTTTTACTAAACTCACATCATGTGGTTCTTCCATTAGTAGTATCACCCGTATCTTATCAAGGTCAGGCTTCAAACCTTCCTGGCATACAATATGCCCTAGAAGCTTCCCATATGGCACCATCAATACACATTTGCCTAGATTTAATGATATCTGAGCTCTCCTACACAAGCTCATACACTCGTCCAATACCTTCAAGTGCTCTTGTGTCTTACCATATAGGGACCAATCGTCTAGAAAGGCTTTGAAATTTCCCGTGGACATTTTATCAAAGATGTACAAGATGATCCTTTGGAATGTAGTTGGTGCATTGCACAATCCAAATGGCATGCGGTTATAAGCATATATCCCATTCTCCACTATAAAAGTGGTCTTCAACTTATCCTCTTCCACAATACTGATTTGGTTATACCCCAAGAATCCATCCAAAAACGAGTAAATCTTGTGGCCAACTACTTCTTCCAAGATGGAGTCTGTGAATGGGATTGGAAAGGGATCTTTAATAGTTACGACATTGAGGCTCCAAAATTCCACACAAATCTAGATCTTATTTGCCTCCCTCTTCAAGGTAATCATGATTGGTGACACCCATTCACTCGTCATAACTTTGAAGATTATGCCTGCATCCAACATCTTCTCAATTTCAACATTCACCAGAGCTACATATTTTGGATTCATCCTATATGGTCACCTCCTTACTGGTTGTGCACCTTCAATCAGAGGAATCTTATGTACACATAGTTCTAGTGGTACTCCCTTCAGATCCTTGTATGTCCAAGCAAAGACATCCTTATATTCTACAAAAAATTTGAATATCATTACTTTTAGTACTAGATCCCAATCATCTCTTTGATCATCTTCTCTTTGCCTTCTCCCAAATTCACCTGAATCATTCTAGGTCCTTCATATTTGATGGACTCAGGTTCTTCAACTGCTTTCAAAACATCAATGGGGTGGGTTGGCTTGTCCTCAATGACTGCATCCCCCATCGTGTATTCAGCGAAATTTTTGGGAAATGTCCACTTCTCTCATTCTTTGTCCTTTTCTATTGTTGTCTTCTTTTTACTGCCTTCTTCGCTTTCGGGCTCCTTCTTCTCTTCTTCTTGGACTTCATTTCCTGCATTGATGCAAAAACATTGGGGAGAAAATATTTCATAATCTTCCAATTTCCAGTGGAGTAAGCCTTTATCTTCATCATTCTCATCCTCTGTACATTCTTCCAATTGCAACACTCCTTCATCTAGTTCATATCCAATTTCTTCATCTGAGGAAGAATTCTTTGATTCATCCAAAGTTGCAATATCCTGGCTTATTGCTTGGTTTTTAAGATTAATCATATACTTATGCTGGCCTTTCTTGAAGGTCAGGTGCTCCTTCTCCCAATTGTGGTTTACTTTTGCTATCCTTAACCACCCACACCCAAGCAATGCATCATACACAGGTTTCTGCATAGCTATTACAACAAAGTCCAAAACAAAGTCTTGTTCTGCTATGCGCACCTTTTGGCTCATCAATACTCCTATTGTTTCGATACCATATTGATCAGCTCCATATAATTTGAAATTTGGAGATCGTAGTAAAGGTTGGCCAATACTCCACCATGTCCTTTCTGGCATTACATTTACACTTGATCCTCCATCCACGATTACTTGATTCAGCTTATGGTCCAATATCTCCATGTGAACCAAGGTTGGCTTCTTCCCTGCCTCAATCATTAGTATCGTTGGATCAATAAATTGTCCTTGCTTGATGTTGGCTATCTATCGGGCTTCCTCCCTCTTCTTTGCTTTTATTACTTCCCCGACCGTAGCATATAATTCAGGTACTATATTGAATAAACTTGATACTTTTACCTCCAAAGTTGTATTCAACACCTGTGTCACCAAGCCTTCGACTGATGCATATTTATCTATTACGATCTCCACCTTCTTTAGAGATTTTTCTAGAATTAGCCTTTCTTGCTTTTCTTTATCTAGCTCTATCTTAATCAATCCTTGAGCTTCCTACCATCACTCCTTCTCCTTGGCAAGATTTGGGTACTGCTCTATTTTCCTAGCATGTACTCTAGTTACTGCTAGGACTTCATTATCTTTTTCTACCTCCGTACTTACTTCTCCAATGTCAATCCAATTGACATTTTGCATTCCACTTGAACTTGCCTTATTCGGGCAATTCACCTCCTTATGGTTCCCTAGTCCACACCATCTACACATTTGGGTAGCATTGCTACCACTAATATTGCCTGTATTTTGAGGCTTGGGGCAATTCTTTGCAAAGTGGCCCCATTCTTGACAATTCCGACACTGGATGATTGGTCTTCCTTTGGAATCATACTGCAAACGACTATGTCCTCCTTGTCTTCCTCCTCGATGATTATTCCTAAATCCATCGCTCGTTGCACCTTGTCCATTCCTTGAAGTATCTGGTTGATCTCCCTATTGGACTGTCAAAGTTTGATGCCTTGCTCCCTTCAAATTAAATGGACAATCAACTATTGGATGTCCTGCTATATCACATATATTGCAATATGCATTCTTTGGGCAATTGACATTTGTATGTCCTTCCGCTTTGTAGTTCGAACACCAAATATCTTTTCAATCCTTTCGTACTTCTCCTTTAACTTCTTTCATGATCTTATCAAATTATTTTCTAAAGGAGTGTATTACAATTTGGACTTTATCATCTGTATCGCTATTGGAATCATCATTTCGTGGATGTCCTCCGATTCTTATAATTGTTTGTTTGGCTTCACTTTCAAAGTTATTTACCTTTTTAAGAGCTTCTACGTACGTAGAAGATGGTACTGCTTTCATTTTCTTCCTATATTTATGCAATAGTCCATCCAAAAACCAATGTTTCACCATTCCATCTGCAGGTGGCATCTGCATTTTATCTACCAATTGTTTCAATCTCCTATTATAACTCTTGACATCCTCGTCTAGTTTTTGTTTTGTTGCAAAAATTTTTGTAATAATTTTTGTATCATCCCTCAACGATCAAAATTCTTCTATGAAAGCATCTTTCAAAGTGTCCCACTATGTAAATGGTTGAGTATTCTACCTTTTTAGATACCAATCCATAGCCATCCCTCGCAAGGTGGTCAGGAATAATTGTAACCACTCTGCCTCTTGCGACACTCCATTTGCTCCCCAAATGGTGATGCAAGTACCTATGTGATGTGTTGGGTCTTCTTTTCCTTCCCTAATGAAGGGTGGGCATTTTTGTTTGCCCACTCTATTGGCAACATTCGCCATTGGGACTATCCCACTAGGCGTGCCACTTGACGATGATTGTTGTGGTGTTTTATTCCACTCTCTTTCTGCTGTAGGTGGTGCAAAATCTTGTTCAAATACGTGCTCAAATAGCCTTCTCCCTGACTCACGTACATCACTACTTCGCGACCTTCTTCGCAAATATACGAGGTGCGGTTCTGGTCTTCCTCCCCAAGAACCCACGCGTGGTTGCTCTGGTACAAAGCTTCTCTCTTTTGTACCTATTGGCCAACTCCTCTCCGCTGGTTCAGGTGTTACCATCCGCTCCTCACTTCCAATGTTAGGTACGTCTTCTACTATTTGATTTCGTTCTTCATTCTCTGTTGTCACCAACAATGTCTCCCACCTTTCCTGCTCTGTGCTTGGATTCTCGTCTTCCAAGGGGTTCCACACTCTTTCCACCTCTAGTTGTGAAACTTCATCTTGAATCCTTTGATTTGCTAGTCATGCATTACGTTACAATGGTATTTGATTCCTTCCTCGTTTGCCTTGTGGCCTAGAGTCTATCATTCACATCTTCACCTTATCACATGTGGTGTGTGTACTATTGATATGAGGGAATGATAGGAGTTTAGGAAGGAAGGGATTGACAAACTTGATTGTACAACATGGTGTCAATCTGCAATGATCAGTCTCAAACTAGTAGATCACTATAGACGTCTAATCCAAATGGGTAAACTAGTCTAGACAGGTGACTGTCAAATATGTGCTATCCTAGATGGGTTGCAGGCTAGAAAAGTAGCTCTAGATAGGTAGGTTCAAATGGGTAGGGTCCTATATGGGTAGGATCCTAGACGGGTTTCCCTCAGACATGTAGCTTTAGTCATATGGATAGTTGTAGATGGGTTGAGCTCTCAGATGGGTAGTGCATAAGACTAAATGGGTATGCAATGACTAAAGCTTAGATGAATAGGCCTAGATGGGTTATGCAACTCGTGCTTCCATACTCTATGATATCTCCTTGCAATTGTACAACACAAACACAACACCACCCTACACTAGTCTATCTCATACCATGCATCAATTGAATACCTATAACACAAGACAATGACATCACACATAAATCCATACAATACTTGTTGTATTCATTCATAATGGATTTACATATATAGATAGCTCTACAAAAATGATTAGGGGGTATTTATAAGGCAAGCCCTAGCGGTTACTGCAACCAATCCAGGCTCAACCATCCCAACTGCCCCTACGTTAGCACTTAACTAATCAGTCTTAAAGCATAACAAACCAGTCTCAGACTGATTAACAAGTTTGGCTTAACAACCAGTCTCATATTGATTAACAATTATTAACTAATAATGACAACAAAATTTATTATTTTGTGCTATGTTATTAATCAGTCCATATTACATTGTGATGACTGATTTTATATTAGAAAAATAATTACACTTATCAAAATTGCTTATCACTTTGTAGATATTTTGTCAAACAGTTTAGGATGTCATTTCTTCTTCAAACTACTGTCTACAATTGTCAACCAAAATAGATTAATATTTGGGGTTATGATAATGTTTCAATCACTTTAGTGGCCATAATAATTCTCTAAATCAAATTAGAAACTATTGGATAAGATTACATTATTTGGTACATGCTAATGTACCCCCATGGTACCTATGGTACAATGTAAATATTAAAATAGGGTTTGATTCTATAGTTTAGGAGTGTGATTTATTATTATTTTTAAGAGGTTGAAAAGCGTAGGCATATCAAAGGCCACCCTTCCTGTGAAATGAACTTGGATCTCCGTTAAGAGAACCCAATTATTTTTGCCATTGTGGTGTCCTTGTCAAAACTTAGGAGTGTGATTTATAATTTCCCTTTATTTAAGGGTCTATGTGCAGGATGTGCACAAGTGTCATGTAATTATGTGAGCAAGTGTGTAATGTGAGAAAGTACACAAGTATCATGTAATTAAGTGTATAATGTGAGAAAGTGCACGTGTCATGTATTAGGTGTGAGTGTAGAAGCATGTGTCATGTAGAAGTGTGCAAGTGTCATAGAATTAAGTGTGCAAGTAAATAGAGAGTCAAGAGTCATGTATACAAGTGGTAAGATGAGAAGCCAAAAGGACATGAGAGGTTTATCTTATGTATGGAATAGGAAAGGTTGCAACTCTTGGATATGTGAGGAGTGCAATAGTCAAGTATTTGAAGAGTCACCTTTCTAAGGTTATATTATGGAGATAAAGCTCCATGCTTAGTTATCAAGTTCAAGTTTGTATTCGAGTTCGACACTCTTGAAGTTCGAAAAAAATTCAATATGTTTAAAAATTCGAAATAAAATTCGACATAAAATTCGATTATTATAAATGCACATATATTTTTTGAAATAATTTTATTTTTGTTTTTAGATAAAATTAAAAAATTAAAGATACAAAATTATAATATTTGATTCATATATATATTTAAATATATACTTTAAAATATTTTTAAAATATAAACATATAACAAATAAGAATATTTTCAAAATTTTAAATCAATAATTTTTTAAAAATAAATTATAAGTTTTCTATCAATTATAATAAAAAATCAAATGATAAATTTATTCTAAAAAACATCACACAGAAACCATTCTCAATAAAAAACAATTTCTATAAGCTCACCATGGTGTCCTCTTACGTAACACAAATATAATTAGCCTTTTATTGGGGTTTGGAAAAGGTTTTACTGTATAATATATTCGCTAAACTTATGATAAAAGCAAAATAAAAATGCGAGAATCTAAAATACAGACTTGATAAAAGAAAAATAGAAATAGAATCCACGATAATGGTCTTGCTTATGATGCATTTGGCAGAATTTGTAACACGGATTGAAGGAGATAAGGGATTTGAAAAAAAATCAACAAAAAAAAAGAACCATTAGAATTTTGGTCTTATCCTTTGTCTTTAAAGCTATTCGGAAAAGGACATGTCGGAGGCTTGGAACGCCATGGTTGGACCCTTTATCGCGTAACGTGGCCATGAAATCCATGTTTTCACTGCCAGTCTGCGACCCTGTTCATTTTAGGATTTTTATATATTTTTTTCATTTGTTTTTTCCATCGAATTTAGGTTTTATTCGTCGAATTTATTCGTTAGAATTTTGAATTCGACGAATTTGATAACTAAGGCTCCATGAAATGTATCTAGAAAATGTTGAAACATTCAACCATTAATATTGAAGCTTGTATGTATATTTTGAGCAATTCTACTATAAGTTTTTTTCATGTTATTGCATGAATGACTTTGGCATTTATATTCATATTTGTCATTTTCATGAATATTATTATTAATTATGTTGGCCATTTTATATATTGATTGTTCTTATATTTGAGTCTACTCAAGATCTAGAATATTGGGACCTAAGATAATCTGGATTAAAAGCCAACAATGGTATTAGAGCTACTTTGAGTAGACTCTATTGCTAGCATCGGAGGAAGTCTTCGATGTGAATTTATATTAAGATTCACATGAAGAAAACGTAGACTCATATTGCTACAAATTTTAAATTTATAGATTGATATATGATAAGGGTTACATTTTGTCCTTTTGTCAATTCCCAACATTCTAAACCATACGCATAATAGGATGAGCAAGGGAAAATATTTTCTTAAGGGACAAGGACTACTCTATAGTTTCATCCTTCCTTGTTCAAAACTTGGATTTTAAATGTGTGATTGTGTTTCGGGATTTTGATATTTGCAAGGCACTATCAAAGCAAGGCCCTACCTTCTAAAATCAAGATAGCTTTCTACAATATCTGAAAAGGAAACTAGGAATGGCTGAATGACCGAAACCCTAGTGAACACCCTATAAAAACTTATTGGTTGTGTTGAAAAACACAGTTACTCACAAAGGAGAATATGGATGATGTAATATGAGAAATGTGGGGGTTTTCCTAAGAAAAATTGCAAATGATGATGATGGATAAGGTTGATTAAGACTTATGACAATCATACAAGCGTGGTGCTTATTTGTGGTAATGCAAGAACAACATATCCCAATGGAAATGTAATGAACTAATATGCCTAATGCAACTAGTAGATCAATGTAAATGATGTGAAATGCATGATGAAATGCAATGCGATTGATGATGCAATGTTTTTATGTTTTGCAATTTTTTGATGTTTTTGGTTGTTTTTTATTGATTTTTAATTTTTTTTAGGGGGAAGGTGTGATACCTTAAGCAACCCTACAATGTGTGGTGAGTTGTGAATGTGGGGAAGGTGCGATACCTTAATAATCCTCAATTTGTTTTATTTATTGTGATGTGGATGGTGGGGAAGGTGTGATACCTTGGACAGCCCTAGTGGGTACTATGCTAGATATGATATGATTGGCTAGGAGTGATAGGAATCGATCCCCTATTGCAACATTGAATTTTTTGCAATGCCACTGTCTTGATGGGGCCAAATGAATGAACTATCTAAGAAGAGCTCATTTAATTCTATCATATATTCCACCAGATGCTTGAACACATAGTATTTTCGGATGGCATGCTTGTTCAAACGATGATAGATGTAGTAGAGGCTTTCATTGTTCGACCCAGGTTTAGGTTTTCTTGGTTTTATTTCTAGTAATGTGATTGCATGTGCCTCATACAGTTTTTGAAATAGGGCTGCAATAGTCATTGAAAATCTGACATACCGACAAGGTAGCTTGTTAGGTTTATGAGGTTGCGGTTGATCTTGGGGTTGCATACAAGATGATGTGGCCTGAATTATGGCTTGTAAAGGTAAGTTAAGCAAGCCATCTATGGGAAAAGCCTCCCCATCAATAATATCTTGGATCACATTTTTGAATGTAAGGCAATCGTTAATGTCATGACCTTCTATCCGATGATAGAGGTAAAAGTGATCCTCCCTATAACCCTTAGGCTTAACCTTATTTGGGTTTAATGGGCATATGGCAGGTAAAGTAATTGTTTTTTCTTATTGTAGCTTTTGAAAAATGGGCAACATGGGCTTGGATAATGGAATCCAGGCACGAGGTTAGCATTTTAAGTGAGGTGGACGTGGTGGATCAATTTGATGAGGTGGTTGGACTGTGTGTATCTCAATCACTTGCTTAGGTTGCTCTTCTTGATTTTTTGGTGTAGGTAACGGACCCTTGAATATTCCCATTTGTTGATTGTTGGTCATAAGAGGATTGTTGATTTGAAGACCATTCTTGTCAAGCATATCCTGTACCTTGTTCTTAAATTTGATACATGATTGGATGTCATGATTGTTTACTCGATGGTAAGAGCAGTACAGGTCCTCTCGATACCACTTAGGTTTTGACTTATTAGTATCTAAAGTATGAATCTCTGGTAGATCAATAGCCTTGGCCTTGCATAGTTAATTAAAGAGTGACACCAAAGATTTAGGTAATGGCATATAATTGCGAGGCAGATGGTGTTGTTGTTTTTGGCCCTAATTCTATTGAGAATCAACATTGGACCGTACAGTTGGACCTGACAATCAATATGTTGAGGATTTTGATGACTCAATCGTAACTCAATGCTTGTGAGTTGATTCAAGATTCATTGTAAATCATTGTGTTGATGACTCACTTGGAACTCAATACTAGCTAGCCTATCCAAGATGTGTTGTGAGACCAGTGGTTGGAACTGTTGGATGGTTTTTGATGAAGTTGGAGAGAAAATGGAAGGTGGTGGAGGTGGATTGGGTGGATGTGCCTGGAGATAATTAGGTAGGTGTGGATCAAAAGTCCTCAACATTTGAGCAGATGTGGATGGCTCATGATGATCTCATCTAGTGAGTATATCCACACACTCTTGTTCCTGGTTTAGCTCATGCTCTTGTCCTAACTCAGAGTGTTCAGCTATGGTAGCTTGATTATCCCCATTTTGGTGTAGTGGGTACACATATTATTTACTTTGTGGAGATGTGGAGGGAGATGGAGTAGGTGTGACCAAATTCAGTGATGGTAGCACTTGTGGTATGGAGGGAATATTGGATGGAGCTGTAAGTTGCATAGATTGATTTAGAGAACTCTGGTTCCCTGTCATAACATTGATCATTCCCACAAACTCATGAGAATATGCATTTGCATTTGGATAAGTCATGGATACCTCATCAACTTGTCTAGAGTGATATGCTTGTCCCCATGTTTGGGGGATGAATAAAAAATGGTATCTATGGGTAGCAACTTGGAAGGAGGATGACCTAGATCCTTGATTGAATCAATGATAGGCATGAACATAATATTGGGTGCTATGTATTCACTGAGTTCAAGACTAGTCAAGTAAACTATGTTCTCAGGTGTGGTGCATTAATATGGTATGATATGATATGATTCATCCATGATAATTGTGGGTTCTTCCTTGTTGGTTGGAGTGAGGTCTTTTGCTAACATGTTGAAGATGGTTGTGGAAGTCTCCATGATTGGCCCTTTCACCTCTTCCTCGCTCAAATAAACTGAGGATGAATGAGGAGTGGTAGTAGAAATCGATGGTACCGATAGTGGTGAATATAGCTTCACGATAAACTACGAGGTTGAATTTGAACTTTGGATAAGATCATTGGGTTTAGTGTCCAGGTGTGTGGATATCAGGGTATACTCCTATGGATGATCATTCTTATTGCAATATTTGAAGGGGTCTTGGTCAACTTGAACCACATGGACCTGACATTTATGTATGTATTTGATGCATTTATACACGTTGGAGGGGATGCACTCCATATCTCTCATACAAGGCCTTCCCAGCAGTATGTTGTATTGTCTTGCACCTGTTGGTGCAAAATCTGCCTGTGGTTACGTTTGCGCCCAAGACTTTGCCAACATTGAATGATCGGGTTCAAAATAGAGGATACTCGATTCAATCTCCAGAGAAGGTTGGTTCCTATTTTAGTTGTGGGAAAAGGGAAGGAGTAGAGTGCTTAAAGAGGGAAATATAGCTATTGCTAGATATTTTAAAAGGGTACATATTAGACAACAGCAAGGAAATGAACACAGACTTAGAAGCTAAGCATTCTTTAAATCTCTAAATGGAAACAACCAATTCTTCGATGTAGATCAAATATTAAATCAATTACTAACCCACAAAATTCAACTCCAGAACTATTGAATCTAATATGCAAAAATTTAGAGAAATAGAATTAATGCAACTCACATTCCATATAGCTTGAATAGAAGTATTGATTCATTCATACATACATTGATTGCACATTTTGAACCAGAAGCCAAATAGGGAGTTTATCTTATTGCTTTATCAGAAGTCTTGCATACATTTGATCTTGTAAACGCCTAAGAGCCGACCCCTTTTTTAGAGTGTGCTCATCCTATATATACACTCCCTTCATTCCCGCATACAATATGCTACAAATAAAATATCAAAGTTTGTTACAACATATGCGCTAGCTGGCTTATTCTGGTGAGATGCTGAACAACGCCTATTGGCCTAGAAAGAAATGACATAGTGGAGTTTCCAACGACAAGAGGTTAAGATATGATTCTTTGATTACCACCTATGCATGTCGATCCTCTAGAGATGTGGTCACCCAACTGTATTCCACTCTTCTGTTTCTTGAGCCAACGACCCGCAAAAACAAGGTCGATCAAGAAATCTTGACTCTTTTTGGCTTCCAACTCCTTTCTGGCTATCGGCCCATGAAAACAAGGTCGATCGAGAAATCTTGACTCTTCTTCAGCTTCCAACTCCTTTCTAGCTATCAGCCTGTGAAAACAAGGCTAGTCACGAAATCATGACTCTTTTCACCCTCCAACTCCTTTCTAGCTATCGGCCCATGAAAATAAGGTCGATCGAGAAATCTTGACTCTTTTTACCCTCCAACTCCTTTCTAGCTATCAACCTGCAAAACAAGGCCGATCGAGAAATCTCAACTCTTTTTGCCCTCCAACTCCTTTCTAGCTATCAACCCATGAAAACAAGGTCGATCGTGAAATATTGACTCTTTTTGCCCTCCAACTCCTTTTTAGCTATAGGCCCACAAAAACAAGGTCAATCAAGAAATCTCGACTCTCTTCACCCTCCAACTCCTTTCTAGCTATCAACCTACAAAACAAGGTCGATCAAGAAATCTCGACTCTTTTCACCCTCCAGCTCCTTTCTAGCTATCAACCCATGAAAACAAGGTCGATCAAGAAATCTCGACTCTTTTCTTCTAACTTCCTCGGCTATCACCCGAAAAACAAGGTCGATCAAAAAATCATGACTCTTTTCTATACTTCAAAATTTTTAGAAACCTCCTTATTCCTCTTAGTGTAGTCATTTTGACCTACATTATTGGTGCCTCCTAGGGAATTTTACTAGCAAAATTGTTAGAATCCAGAGCCTTCATCCATTGGAGCAGAGTAAAAATGAAAAAATAAATAAAAGGAAGGAGGTAGGTATAGAGGAAAATTTGTTATCATGGAAGCAAAATGTAGTTATTCTTCAGGGGCTTCTTCTTCATTTGAGTTCTCCATTTCTCCTTCTGCTTGACTGCCTATATTTCCTTCTGATTGATCACCCTTTTCAGCTTTTCTAGTCTCCCTTTGTTTCTCTATCCTTTTGACAACATCATTATAGGTGATACAAACCTGCTTCCAATTTTCATCATCTGGATCAGAGGTTTCCATGAACATCTAGTATAAATATTCTAATTCTTCAATCTTATCATAAGACAAAACCTTAGACCTCAAAAATAATTCATGCAAGCAAGATTTGATCTATGTAAGATCTTGAGCCAATCTGAATACATGATCTTCTTGTATAGGTTCTTCCCAGCCATCTATCTCAGATTCATCTTCAATAAAAGCCTTCCAGGAGGCTTTGAGTTCATCTTCTCCTAAAATATTTGAATCTTCATCCCAGAAACCTGGAAGTCCACAATTCCCTACCAAATTCAAATGCTTCAATATACCTTTAGCTTCAGCCTTAAGCTCTTGAATTATCTTAACGCTTTGAGTCACGAGCTTATGTCTTCTGAAGAAACTTTGGGCTGCTATCTTGGCTTGGGACCATGCTTCATTTTGAGTTCTGTTTGCAACCCTTTCCTATGTACTTTTAGCCAAGACCTGTATCTTAGTTGTAGTAGTTAACCTTACCTGCAAAAAGGTTATGGATGTTGTGAACTCATCTTCTACCTGATTTAGTATCTCCTTTATTTTGGCTAGGTATAATAATATAGGTCTTGCCTTCAAGCCCATTTTTAGTATGTCTTCGAACATATCTTTTCTAACTGCTTTGGCTTTTTCTTTAGACAAACCGATGGTTTTGCTCTTCTCCTCTTGAACCTACTTTTGAAGATCTTTCACTTGCTCATTCAAAACTTGGATTTTCTCGATGACTTTTCTCGCTTCTTCTTTATACTTAGCTGCTTCATTAAATATATCTTCCCACTTCTTTACCTCAAGCTTCAAAGCTTTTTCAATAGTCTTCTACTCATTTAAAGTTGATTCCAATTCTTTCCTAGCTTCTTCAGCTCTGATGAACTTTTCTTTGAAATATTCTCCATGCAAATATATAGTCCCTAAGTGGGCCTGAGCCATTCCCCATTCATCCTGCATTGGAAGTTGAGTAATATCTTCAGTTACTATTTTAGCTTGATAATCATCCACTATCATTTCCCCTTCAGGCTTCTTCACCAATGGTGTCATCTTCATCCTTGAGCATTGCATGCTGATGGGATCTAGAGCCACTACCTCCTGAGTGTGGGCTAAGTTCTTGGAGGCTTGAGCACAATGAGACTTCCACCAGTCTGAGGTGTTCTTGTTAGCCTTTTTTAACTTTTTGAGCTTAGAAATAGTAGGGTGATTTTCAGCAGAAGAAGTAGGGATGGATTGCAAGTTTGGGAAATTGGTAGTAGGGGGAAAGGAATGGTGATTAAAGTGGCATCTACATTTAATGGTGTTGTGATGGAAGTTATGGGGAAGGTCGAAGATGATATGGGATCAGATTGTGTTTGTGATGTAAGTGGTGGTGGTGAAGGTGGAAGTTGTTGGTTTAAAGGAGATGAGGTATCACCTTCGAGGATAGAATGGGAGGGGGATTCTCTTTGGGATTGAGAAGAAGATGAAGTAGAAGAAATAGAAATCATACCTAGCACCATTGATGATGTTTGTGGATTCATGTCTTCAGTAGGAGGTGGTCTTTCACCCAACTTGTTAGGTTCAGGAGCATTAACTTCATGATGTGGAGGGGACTGTTTTGTATCCTTTGTCACGTCTCTTATTTCAGAGTCTTCATTGATTTCTTCACACCTGCTTTTCTTCTACTTATCCTCTATAATAGACTCTAATTTTATTTTTCTAAAAATAAGGGGTTGGTCATCAGAATTTGTATCAGAGGTCGAAGGGGGAATAAATTTAGGGTTTATCTTCTTAGGGACCTCTTATTGTTCAGTGGTAATTCCTTTTCCTTTACTTTGATCTACTTTCTCCTTTTCAGCCATAGGAGGGTTCCTTTCTTGAGTGCCACGGAAGCTTGGTGGAACCTTGTCTGCAAGATTTTTTTGACCATGTAGCTTGGTATTTATCATACCAGAGGAAAAACTCATGATCATTCTTCAATCCCCACTTGGAAGGGGTCATGTTAATTTGTACCCTCATCATCCACCAGGCATGAATCTTTGCTTTTATCCATTTTGCCCCTCATTTTTTGCATTCTCTATATAACCTTCTCTATTAAAACATGACTTGGATTATCCTTAGGGTTATAATCTACCACATGTTCATAGAAATCATGCCATGGGGGCAAAGGTTGCATCTTGTCTACATGTCATTCTAGCTCCTCATTTTTTGCATTGTTTCTATGTTGCTCACCAATTTCTCTAATAGACATATGATGCTTCTTGAGAGTAGTCTTGTTCAAAATAGACTGCCTTTCTGCAAACCTATCAAGGGGATCATATTTCCACCTCTGTGGCAATTCCACTAACCCTAGGTCTTTTAGGGCTCGAGTGATTTGCTCATGTTGCCCTTTCTTGGACACAACTATACCTTCAAATTGGAAAGGCATCGAACATGTACCAGTTCTACCTATTCCTATGCCAAATTTGAAATTAATGTACTCCATTTGTCTGACATACTCCAAGGCAAACAATCGATCGATGACGTAGTGTGGAAGCAAGAAAGGCTTCCCTATGAATCCATAGAGTCTGATGACTACCCCTTGAGTTAAAATAAACCAGTCACCTTCTTCCACATGGGGGTGCTACAAAAATTCCTGCACCTTTGGAGATAATCTATTTATATCTCCATACATGACTTTCAGAGCTAGTCCCAAAAATTCCCTATTAAAGTGATAATATGATTCAAATTTTGAAAGTATCGATGTCCATTCATATACTGGTAATCTTCTCCCTTCTCATCTCTATCAATTATAGATATGAAAGAAAGTTTCTTCGACATAAAAAAGAAGAAAACCCAGACCAAATACGATGTAAACCTGAAAGATACCTGGGACCCTTTCTGCATCTTGGACAATCCTTCATGAATTTGTTGGAATAGGAAAGATGGCCAATCAAAGAAAATTGGTATGACACTCCCATCCATGATAGAGGTGTCATAGAACTTAGGGTTTGAGATACACTGAGCTACTACAATCTACCAACCATATACTTGCGCGTTTGATTTTAGTCCCGCTACCATAGCTAACATAGAATAAAGCTTTGGGCTCTTAAAATTTGATAGGGGAATGGGGGTTTCTGGAAAAATTCCTCCAGTAGGTGGCTCCTCTAATTGTAATTCTAGGAAATTCTTGATGTTATTAGTAGAGGTATAGAATTTTTCTTGCTCAGCTGGGTCAAATGACTTGGGTTTCAAGGTAGGTTTTTGGCCAATGGCAAAGGCAACGATGAAAGCATCGAGATCCAAAGTGAAGAGGACCTTACCCTCAGAATCTCTAACAATTTTTTGCTTGGGGTCATAGAACTTCACTATGGCTCTAATCAGCTCAGGGCAAGGGTGGATGAGAGTGCAAATATACCAGGAAAGCAAGGAATGGAAAGGGAAAGTGATTGGGGATGATGGAGTCATACCTGTAGCTACTCTTGCCTCCACATATTTTCAAATTTTTTTGGGTCCTTCCACGTGATAATTGTATCTACAATTTTGGCATCCTTATTGTAAACTTTGCATTCCCTTCTTCTACCTATGGAGCTACTCGAGCAATTGAAGATGATCCTACCATGGTAGCGGTCACTTATCATGAATTTGATGAGGAAAACTCTCTAGAACCATCTACGTAAAGCTAGAGCTCTGAGTATAATCAAAGGATAATTTTACAGAAGACACTCAAAACAACAGAGTGAGAGAAAAGGGCTTCCACGACATAAAAAGGAGTGCATGCACGAGTTAGGGCATCTTGTAATAATTGTAGTAGGTGTCGCACATTCCTTGAATAACTATGAATATTGTTTTCATCTTACTCTGCGCCACCTTTTTTTTAAGCCAATCAATTTTAATTTATCCTTTTTTGCCCATATCCTCACCTTTTTGATCAATACTTAAAATGTTATTTTGAATAGAGCATATCCATATTTGAAAAATGAATTTCCCACCAACCATGAAATCGTGTCACCTTTTGACTTTGACTGAGAAATGCCATTATGTCATAAAATCATGACTCTTTTCACTTTCATTTTTTCAACAAGTTCATGAGATCGCAATTTCTTACAAGATGTGACCTAGGAATACATAATATACATAAAATACAAGGGGGAGGGAAAGAGTCCCTAGCTCACTTGAAATAGAGCTTCAGGTGGAAGTCATTGATAGGGATAGACTACATCTGGCCCTGTTCATATTTTAGCTGGAAGGAGTTATGTTGTTTTTCAGTGATTATTTCGAAAGGACCTTCCCAAAAAGCATCAAACTTTTGATGATTTCTTGGTTTTGCCTTATTCTCATTCCACCTCAAAACTAAGTCTCCAACTTTGAAATTTCTGAGGGTAGCCCTTTTGTCAAACCATTTTTTTGTTTCTCCCATATGTTTTGATAATGATTATAGGCTTGTTCTTTCTCCTCTTCTAGTTGCAAGAGTTGTATTAACCTATTTTCCATTGGTTCTGCTTCTTCAACACCAGTTTGATTGAGCAATTTCAAAGCGGGTATTTCTATGTGTACAGGGAGAACAACTTCCTTACCATAAACCAAGGAGTAAGGTGATGTGTTAATGGATTTATTTATTGTAATCCTATCAGCCCATAATGCTTGATTTATCAGTGAGTGCCAGCTCCTCTTGTTATCTCTCAGAGTTCACTTTAGAATTCTAAGCAGGTTCTTATTTGTTGATTCTGCTAAACCGTTTCCTTGTGGATAGTAATTCGAAGAAGTCTTCAAATAGATCCCATATTTTCTAGAGAAATCAATCATATTTGCACCTACGAAGGATGAACCATTATCAGTAACCAATGCATCAGGTATACCGAATCTTGTTATCAAACTTTCCATGAATTCAATCACAACTTCTTGGTCAGCTTTCTTGGTGGGTACTGCTTCAGCCCATTTGGTGAAGTAATTTGTAGCAGTTAGAATATATTTATGCCCAACAGATGAATTAGGCTCTATTATCCCAATGAAATCCAAACCCCATTGTTGGAAAGGTTCTTCAACCTGAATAGGTCTTAAGGGCATAGAAGCATTTCTATTCCTCCCAACATATCTTTGGCATTCTTCACAATTTCTAGTTATCTTGAATGCATCTGAGAAAATGGATGGCCAATAGCAACCTATCCTGATTATCTTCAAAGTTGTAGTTCTTCCTGAATAGTGTCCACCTGATAGACCTCCATGGAATTCTTCCAAAACTTTCTATTTTTGGTCATCTTTTATACATCTTAGCAATATACCATCCAAATTTTTCTGTACATCCCCTCTGGTAATAAAGTATATTTCAAAGCTTGGATTCTATATCTTCTCCTTTGTGAGGCATTTAAACCTATTGGACACTTTCTAGTCTGAAAATATCTTACCAGTTCATCAGTCCAATCAGTGCTTTCTAAGGGTTGATCATCCCTTAGAGTTGATTCTTGTACCTAGCAGGCTATATACTCTATTGAGGCTTGCTTGGCCAGTTCTTGACATAAGGCTCTGCCTCTCACCAACTTGGTTGGGTGAATTTCCACATCATATTCTTGTATTTTTGACACCCAACCAACCCTTTTTTCATCAAGCTCTCCCTGTATGATGAAATTCCTGACATCAAGATGAACTACATACACAATGGTTTTGCTTTGTGAAAGAAAATGTCTAAACTTTTTCAATGATTTCATAATTGCATATACTTGTTTTTCAATAAAGTTGTATTTTTCTTCATGATCTTGCATGGTTTGACTTAGGAAAGTGATGGGTCTTTCTTCATTATCTCTTCCCTTTTGAGTAAGGACTGTTGCATAACTCTCATGTTCACCTACAACGTATAGAATGAAGCCCCTAGAATAATCTGGGTTAACCAGGATAGGTGCTTGAGCTATCTATTCTTTTATTCTTTTGAAAGCTTTCTTTTGCAAGTCTGTCCATTTGAACTCAACATATTTCTTCAATAATTTAGTCATAGGCTTCACAATTTGTGCAAAATATGCTATGAATTTGTGCACAAAATTGATTTACCCAAAGAAGGATTGTAGGCCTTTCTTGTTTGGAGGTAAGGGAAGCTCTAATAGTGCTTTTACCCTATTAGGATCTATGGCCAACCCAGCTTCAGAAATAACATGACCTAGCAAGACTCCCTCTTGCACAACAAATATGGACTTCTTTGGATTTAAAGATATACCAAACTCTCTACATTTTTCGAAAACTTTCCTGAGATGTTCAACATGATCCTCTTTATGGTGAGAGAATATTATCATATCATCTAAGTAAATCACTATGATTTTATTGACAAGTTCCCCAAAAGCCACATCCATTACCCTCTAAAAAGTTGCTCCTGCATTGGATAATCCAAAAGGTATTCTTTGGTAAGCAAATATTCCCCATTTGGTAGTGAATGTAGTCTTGTATTGGTCTTCATCCTTGACCCATACCTGATTGTAACTAGAAAATCCATCCAATAATGAGAATCTTTCTACCCCTGCCACAGTATGCAGAATCTGATCTATTTGTGGGAGAGGGTAGTGATATTTCAATGAAGCTTTATTCAGATTTTTGAAGTCTACACATAGTCTGATGTCTCCATTTTTCTTCCTGATTGGTACCAAGTTAGCCACCCAAGTAGAATGTTTAATAGGGTAGACAATCTTAGCTTCAAGTAGCTTCAACAATTCTTGTTTCATTAAAGCCTCGATTTTTGGGTTTACTAGCCTCTGCTTTTGCCTGAAGGGTTTTGCATCCTTTTCGAGCTCAATAGTATGTTGTATGGTTTCTTTTCTATATACTTTGAGATCACTATAAGCCCAAGCTATAATATCAGGGAATTCTTTGCATAGTTCACGGATTTGATTTAATTCCTTTTTTTACAATTTACCCCAACTTTAATAAACTTTTTAGGTTCTAGTTGAACTTCTTTGTATCTATGCTTATCAATTTTCATCTTGTGACCTATTGATCTATCATTGTTGTCAAACAAGCTCTCAAGAGTAATTAACCCTCTTGGGATATGATTGTTTTTTAGTTGAATCAGACCTTCATCTTCCTCATATTTTAACACTCTATCACCTAAACAATTCATCTCATAGATCAGGAAGTCTAATATTTGATCATCACTTTCAAATACCTACCAAAAGGTATCTTTATCTGGTACTAAAGGCCTATATATAAGCCTGATTGTCTTAGATTTTTGGATAACATTACTTATAGGACAAAAATTGGCACCTACTAATGCTAACAGATCAACATGAGTATTCTTCTCTCTAGGGATTGCTTTAATATTTAGAGCTTTGAAAGCTTCAAATAGATCCCATACCTTATTTTTGTAAGCTTTAAGATAATGTTGCTTGCTAATACATCTTTTCGTGACCTGGTTTACTATTAGTTCTGAATCTCCATATATCTACAACTATTTAACTCCTAGTTTCTTAGCTTTCTTTAGGCCTAAACAAAGTACCTCATATTCAGTTGCATTGTTGGTACAACTCCAGGTTAACCTATAGGAGAAAAAATTTTTATTACCTATTGGGGATATTAGGACTATACCAACTCCAACACCATTCTTGCATCTAGCACCATCAAAGAAAAGTTTCCAAATTTGATTGGTAGGTTGGTCTACCTCATGTGAAGGAATGGAATTACTTTTCTCAGGCTTCATGATAGAATAACTTCCAAGTTCTATCTCAATCATAGCATTGAAGTCCTTGAGGGAAAATTGATCTTCTATTTGTAGTCCATCTAAGGCTTCCTCCATCAAGTTTAACTCTTCCATTTCTTCAATCATTATACTCACAATACTAGCTTGTCTTCCTTCCTCTTCAACCTTTTCAATGTGGAAGGTAGATGGTTTTTCATTAAATATTTTGACTCTTTTGCCTTTGAATGGGATTTCCAAGTGTGAGTAATCCAGGGATAAATATCCTCCTATTTTAGTTGTGAATTCTCTAGATAGACACATACCAAAATAAGGTTCCAAATCTACTACAACAACTTCTTGTATAACTGTAATTTGAGGCATCCTGTGCAACACTATAGGGATATCTTTGATCACTCCCACAGTCTTAACTGGAGTACCATCCAATTGCAAAACACCTAGGCTACTTCTAGTGTATTCCATCCCCATAATATCACACACAACTTTTGGTATTATGGTAGTTGCAACTCTTGAGTCTATCATACAATTATGCACAACCCATCCTTCCATTTGAAGAGACAAATAGAAAGGAGGAGGTCTATTTTTTTAGTAGCTGATGTTAAACTGGCCTGAGCTAAATTTAACTGAGATGGAGTTTTAATTTTATTTTTTATTGACCTCAAATATTCTTGTAATAAGTCAATTTGTCCTAGGAATTGTAATGCATCATACATACTTGCTTTAGAAGGGGTCTTCTTCATTTCTTCCACTATGTTGAAGGAAGGTGGATCAATGTTCTTCTCCTTTTCTTTTGTGAAGGTATCATACTTGTTTCTATACCCTTGAGTTGCATCTATTCTCTGACGCTTGGTCAAAGAAGGATATCTTAACTTATCCCTTGCTTGTTCTTGGGTTTCAACTTCCTTCTGTGGGATGGCTTCTTTGCGTATTTCTACCTCTATTCTCCGAACTAGGCTTTGGGAGATCTTTTCATGAGGGGCCCTTTTCTCAACCTGATTTCTTACAACTAAAGGTACTTTTAGGGGGTTGAGCTCTTGAGGATCTACTTGTAGGGGTTTCTTTCCTGATCTTGTCAGGATGGCAACTTGCTCTACTGAAGGCATCATAATATTGTGGTACTATTCTCTAATCATATTTACTTACCCCTTATGAGCCTTTTTTACTCTCTCAATAGCTACTTTCTGGACATAATGTTGATGGATCATACATGAACTTTCACCATGGGGATCATTGCATGTAGAGCACCAAAAATTGGATTCTATTGAAGAGTTGGTAGGTTCATTATCATCGTTAGCATAAACCATGTTTGATCTCTCCTAATTTTTGCTACTTGTGGGAGCTTGATCTCTTGTCACCTATGGAAATCTCCTCGGTTGGAAACTTCTCTCAGCTTCTCTTCTTTTCATTGAGGTCATCTCATTGGCCATATTCTTCATGAATGATTGTATGTCTAATAAGACTACAAGTTGAGGATCAGGAGTCGATAAAATAGATGATA
Organism: Wollemia nobilis; assembly: GCA_028583015.1. Lineage (NCBI taxonomy): Eukaryota > Viridiplantae > Streptophyta > Pinopsida > Araucariales > Araucariaceae > Wollemia > Wollemia nobilis. Next base: position 14,484,935 of record JAQPPZ010000737.1, read on the forward strand.
CAGGGATTGCAGGAATAGTGGGCAAAGCTGGAGGAGTAAGGGGTGTTTGTATTACCGGTATAGAAGGTTGTATTATCCATTTAGGGAGATCCACGTTAGAAATGGGAGTAGGATTTGGAAAATTAGTATTAGACACCTGTGGGAGATCTGGGAAGATAGGCATTATCATTTTTGAGGGGAGCCTTCCAATAGCAATGAGGTCCTTTTTAGCTTTTAGAGCTTCTTGAAAAATTTTTGGGAAGGTGAACACTTGAGACTATCTTATAACCATGCTTATATCTGAATTGAAAGCTCTTAGGTAATAATACATTGCTTGTTCATTCATTGGCCTCAGCCCATCAGGTACCCTCTACCAAGTACGATTGAATCTAATGTTGAAATCAACTATCTCTTCTTGAGGATGTTTTTGAATGATAGTGAACTGATTGAGTAGAGAAAAAGGATCAGCCTATTGATTGAACTCTTCTACCAATTTACCAGTAAGCTGGGCCCAAGTGGCTATAGTTCGATTAGGAAGAGCCCTATACCAGTAGAGCATTTTTTCTTTTAGAGAGATGACTAATAACCTTATCATCACATCTTCTTCTGTAATATTGTGGATTATTGCTAACGAGGCTACATCTTGACAATGTTCATAAGCCATTTTTTCTGTACCATCATATTCAAGCAATGCTTTCAAATCTGTTGTAGGGATCTGATTTTAGACTACCAGATTCAAGGGGCCTAAATGATTCCATGTGGGGTAGGGTAGATTGGGTTGATTTTGTTAGAATTAAAGTGCACTATGCCTTCACCTTGACACTTGTCAGTTTCTCTTGACAAGTGTCATGTGTTGAATATAGGCTTATGCCTATATATTGTAACCATTTGTATCAATAAAATCAATCCCATCAGTTTCAGTCCCAACATTTGTTAGAATTAAAGTGCACTATGCCTTCACCTTGACACTTGTCAGTTTCTCTTGACAAGTGTCATATGTTGAATATAGGCTTATGCCTATATATTGTAACCATTTGTATCAATAAAATCAATCCCATCAGTTTTAGTCCCAAAATTTGGTATCAGAGCTCCAGGATTTCTCTGGTCTTGTGAGCTTGAGGGGGGATTTCCCTCATGGAAATCCCCCCTCATTTTTTTTTCCCTCCCATTTTTCAAATTTTTCATTTTCCTCCAATTTTTTTCAAATTAGGGAGTATGCTCTCCATCCTTTGATGGATGGATCAGAAACCAAAAATTTGAAAATTAATGGTTGCCTATCTATTTTTTGGGCTTGATTCTGTTTTGCAAGTCCTATATGAGACCAGGATTGATGGCTTTTTCTAGATCGATGTGGCCTGCACCCATATCCAGAGGCGTGGATAGGTTTCCTGGGTAGCCATAGTCTATAATGTTGTTATTGGAATTCTCTACCGTGTAGGAAGTGGTCATGATAGCAGACCTGATCGCCACAGGACTCCAATCACGATGAACGACTTTCACTAGAGCATTCAGCCCGGCCACATGCCAGCACGACATGGACGTGCCAGAGATAATATTGTAATCTGGTTTTTCTTGTGACGTTGGATCGCTACGCAGCCAGGATGTCTATGTCGGGGGCTATGACATCAGGCTTTAGAATATTGGGACTTGCTTCATATGGCCCTCGAGACGAAGAAGAAGCCACAATAGGCGCAGGCTTAACGCCAAGCACCATGATGTCGAACTGAATTTCCACCATCATATTTGGCGTACAAGAAGCGTAGTTCACAACAGGGAAATTTTCCATCAGCGACCATAACCTGAAATTATCCATATTGACGGCCGAGAGCAACGCCAACGCTCCCACGAATTTTGCAGCTTGCAAAAGTGATAAGTTTGTATTCATGCACAATAACACCGTCCCTCTGATGATTTCAGGGTCGAGATATTTTACAATATGACGTATTTGGATTCAGAGATGTCAGGGTTTTGGTCGAAGCTACCCCTGATCCGAAAGCTGCTGCTATCGCACCCTGAGGTGGAGTTCATCTGGAATCTTGCAGAGAACTGCACGGGTCTCCAAGGTTTCCTTGTCTTCAACACAGTCTAAATCAGAGCAGTGTTGTATTCAACTTACTGGGATCGAGTCGCTAAAATATTTTTGGAGAAGATGAAAAAACATCGATCGCCACGTAGGACTAAGCAAATATTCTGATGAAGACTCCATTCTGAGTAGATCGTGATGGGGCAGTCGCATTCGACATTGGGAGGCTTGGCGTAGGTGAGGGTGAGCAGCGTCTGCACGGCAATGTGCTTCATCCCATTATTGTTGTTTGGCGGTGGTGGTGGCGAAGCAGCAACGACGGTGGTGGTGAGCGCCACCTCTCGGCCCAACACGAGCTGGGTGCAGCGAAATGCCCAGCGGATGATGTAGTTGATGGCGAGCGCACAGATCAAAGCGCAGAGCAGCGCCACCAGGATTACGATCAAGTTGGGCACTATTGATAATGTTCTATTACTAAAAGGATCTTAAAAGTGAAGGAGCTACATTTGATTGGCCAGAAGGGGTTTGTAAATGTCAGTGGATGCCTATCTATGGTGATGGAGACGATATTCCCGTGCAAGTTCATTGTTTGGCTCTTCTCAAAAGAAGATAATTTGTGATTTCTATCATAAACATGTGGTTTCCATGGACCACAATCCGTGATCCAGATTGTCAAAGAATTTTGAAAGATATTTTAAGATGGCTTCCCCAAATTATTTTCTATTATGTTGATTTGCGGATGAACGGCGTAACCACATGACTGTCGTCGAGGAGATGAAGCTGGAGCAAAATCCGGAGAGAAGTAGTTCGACACCTATCATGCGCCATTTGTTTGACTCCAAAATCACCCATAGTTTATTGATGGCCCCACTATTTTTGATGCACTAGTTGAAGCATTTAAAATTAAATTAAAATTGAATTGTAATTTTTCTCCTGGGGAGGACCACTTAAATTTATATGTATGGGGAATTGAAATTTTCAAAGTGGAGGGCCATTGAAGTGGAAGTGAAAGGCCTAGATGGCCCATGTAATTCCCCTGTGAGGGAAATTTTTAAGACTATTTTAATTCCGCCTGAGAGCAATACCGCCATTGAGTGATGTTGTCTATTTAATGCCTAGATAGGCATTGTATTGTTTTCACATGTTGAAGGCCCCTTTGATGGTAGAAGTATAGGGGTATTTATAGTCGTTGGAAACGGTTTTCCATGACAGACACAATGGTGGTGTCATATTATAATTTTGAGGCTATTTCAATTGAGTTTTTTAGCCTCAAAATTTTTCTATCTTGGAGTGCACTTTCGGTTGTACCCGACACTCCCAAGGCACTTGTAAGTGAACCTAGTATCTAGTATTATCCTCTTTCTACTTGGCGAATGCAGTGGATGGTTACCCATGCATTCCGGTAATATGAGGTGACTACCATAAGGACACTTATTCTAGGGACTACAGACATAGACACCCTAGACTCTATCCGAAGTTTTTTCGGATCTAATTTTTGAAGACTACAGACGAAGACACTTCAAAAAATTATCTTCTATTCTTCTTTCTTCTTATCTTCCATATATGGATTCTATGGCTCATTTAATTGTATTGAGTGCATTTTTGGCAGAGACCGACACTCTTATATGGCTCATTTTTTCTTTGTATTAAGTGCATTTTCGACAGAGACCGACACCTTCTATATTGAGTTCACCATGAGGAGGGAATTGATATTCGTGGTGAATCTAGTCAGTGACCTACGAGAGGCAACATCCTCTGAGGATGACCTACAATGGCAACAGACCCAGAAGTGGCTGACCTTGAGGCACCCATGATGACCCTGAGGCACTTAGATGGCTGACCCAGTGGCAGCAGACCCGTGGAAGTGGCTGACCCTCAGGCAACAGACCGAGATGTATACACAGTGAATCTAGCATTATTCACAGTTGGAGAGCCAAGCGCAAAGAGCACGAGCCCAGACCAAATAAACAATAAGATAGGATGATAGGTTGTTTTCAGAGAAGTCAACATTAAGGGGAATGTTACCTAATGTTGACTTGTTTTGTTTCTTATTTAGTTAGGATAGTGCACTTTAAGGGGGAATGTTAGAATTAAAGTGCACTATGCCTTCACCTTGACACTTGTCAGTTTCTCTTGACAAGTGTCATGTGTTGAATATAGGCTTATGCCTATATATTGTAACCATTTGTATCAATAAAATCAATCCCATTAGTTTCAGTCCCAACAGATTTATGGTCATTATAGGTACTATGTTGGTTGTTATTGTAGTAGTATGGGTAGTTGTTCTTGAAGATCCACTAGTAGCAGTTTTAGGGAGAGTTGCAAGAGCAGGATTTATGGGTCTTGTAGTAACAATAGAGGAAGCAATCGATCAAGCAGAAAGGATAGGATTAATTCTAAGGGTACTAAGATGTAATTCAAATAACTCGATGGGTTATTACAAATTTTTTGCTTTAGATATAGTTTTCATATATCTTGGTATTCAACCATGAAATAGATAAAGAATTTTTTTGGGTTTGATATTTTGAACGGAGTCGCCAAGTGATTTCAAAAAAAGAACAGGACAAAGATAAACATAATAACTTTGAACTGTAAATATAGTGGTATTGGGTCCCATCGGGCGTACCAAAAATTGTTCGTGAAAAATCTGCCTGTGGTTATGTTTACACCCAAGACTATACCGATAGAATAACTAGATTCAAAATAGAGGATACCCAATTCAATCTCTAGAGAAGGCTACTTCCTATTTTAGCTATGGGAAAAGGGAAGGAGTAGAGTGCTTAAAGAGAGGGAAATATAGTTATTGCTAGATCTTTTAAAAGGGTACAAATTAGACAACAACAAGTAAATGAACATAGACTTAGAATCTAAGCATTCTTTAAATCTCTAAATGGAAACAACCAATTCTTCAATGCAGATCAAATATTAAATCAATTACTAACCCACAAAATTCCTCAACTCTAAAACTATTGAATCTAATATGCAAAAATTCAAAGAAATAGAATTAATGCAACTCGCATTCCATATAGCTTATATAGAAGTATTGATTCATTCATACATACATACATTGATTGCACATTTTGAACCAGAAGCCAAATAGGGAGTTTATCTTATTACTTTATCATGTCTTGCATACATTTGATCTTGTAAACACCTAAGAGCCGACTCATTTTTTAGAGTGGCTCATCCTATATATATACACTCCCTTCATTACCACATAAAATATGCTACAAACGAAAATATCAAAGTTAATTACAAAAATGCACCAACTGGCTTATTTTTGTGAGATACTGAGCAACGCCTATTGGCCCAAAAATAAATGACATTGTGGAGTTTCCAACAGTAAGAGGTTAGGATATGATTCTTCGGTTACCACCTATTCATATCAATCCTATGGAGATATGGTCACCCAATTGTATTTCACTCTTTTGTTTCTTGATTCATTAGCTCGTGAAAATAAGGCCAATCAAGAAATCTTGACTCTTTTTGGCTTCCAACTCCCTTCTAGCTATCGACCCGCAAAAATAAGGTCGATCGAGAAATATTGACTCTTTTTGGCTTCTAGCTCCTTTCTGGCTATCGACCCACAAAAACAAGGTTGATTGATAAATCTCAACTCTTTTTGGCTTCCAACTCCTTTTTGGCTATCAGCCCATGAAAATAAGACCGATCGATAAATCTCAACTCTTTTCGGCTTCTAGATCCTTTTTGGTTATCGACCCATGAAAATAAGGTAGATCACAAAATAATGACTCTTTTCGCCCTTCAACTCATTTCTGGCTATCGAACTACGAAAACAAGACCGATTGAGAAATCTCAACCCTTTTTGCCCTCCAACTCCTTTTTGGCTATCGATCTGCGAAGACAAGATCGATCGATAAATCTTGACTCTTTTTGGATTCCAGCTCAATTCTGGCTATTAACTCACAAAAACAAGACCACTTGCGAAATCATAACATTTTTACCCTCCAAATCCTTTCTAGATATCGGATCATGAAAACAAGGTTGGTTAAAAATATCGACTCTTTTTGCCCTCTAGTTCCTTTCTGGCTATCGGCCCGCAAAAACAAGGTTGGTTGAGAAATATCGACTTTTTTTAGCTTCTAGCTATCCTCTGGCTATTAGCCCATGAAGACAAGGCAAGTTGCAAAATCGTGACTCTTTTCCATACTTCAAAATTTGTATAAACCTCGTCATTCCTCTTAGTATAGTCATTTTGACCTACAACGCCTTCCAAGATGTAGCACAATATAGGCATAGTATTTTGTCCAACTTGAATAGGGAGGACTATCGTGCCCACAATGGGGGATAAAGCATCATTAAATGTTTACAAGGTGAATGTGGATGTTGCGAAGATGGAAGGTTGAGATGTTTTAGTGTAGTTGTGGTAATAATATTTATTGTGGAGCTCATGTTAACCAATACTCACTTATAGGGGATCTTATTGATGCACATTATGATGTGCAAAGAAGGGTCTGGTAAATTGGCAGGTACAAGTTTTATCTTGTGATCCTGAAAGGTTATAACTGGGTCCTTGTACCTTTGTATGTATCCCATGAATTTGGTGAAAGCATAAAAATCCTATGGTTGTAACTCGATTGAATTTAAAATCTCCATGAGTATTTACCAATGCTTGGGAGATTGTTGTATTAACTCACCCATGGTCATGTAGGTTGATGGTGTATGTAGACTTCACATAGGCCTACTCTGGATTGTTACCAGTGGTTGAGGTGGTGGGTTTTTAATAGGATTTTAGGGTGGCAAAGGTCATGATATGGAGGGTGTGTGGACCTCCCTACTAGACCCATCGATAGATCAATTATATTTGGTTATGGCTTGGGATCGACGTTGACTAATCAAATTAATCCACTCAATCATGTGGATAACTCATTAGTGTTCCCCTGGTAGAGGCACCTTCATGATCGGATTCTCTGGGTGAGGGGTTGACCTCGTGATGACTCTTAAGGCATCATGTCAAAATGAGGAGACCCTCAAGACTGTATCAAAGACATTCAGGGCCTCCTTATAAATTTTTTGCTTCACCGGCTCATGGCTGAGCCCGGCTATGTGTAGTTATCATGTTGTCTTGATTACATAAAATAAAAGAAAATAATCAAAGCATACAAAATGATTATCTCATTTAAAAATTTCTTTGTGAATCCTAGACTGTCTTGTGTGTTTTGATGTGTTGCTCTTTTTTTTCTTTTGCATGTTTGCTTTTCTTTGATGATTTTGACTTAGTTTAAGGTTTTCACCTAGATGCTCACACACACTAACTTGGTGATGAAATCCAAGTTGTGAAACCCACCAAGGCTTGGTGATGAAATCCAAACTCAATGAGGAAGCCTAGGTCCTACCAGTCCTCACCTAGTTCACCGTGGTCAACGATACACCCTCTGAATAGGAATGCATGTTATTTTTTATGGCTATGATGATTCTTGGACTGACCTTGGCCAAAATAGGGTACGAACTAACAATATGCAAGCCAAAAAGGTGGAGATGAAACCCACCATCATTGGTCTTGATTAACGATTGGTGATGAAGTCCAGCTCGTTAATGTTTAAGATGTGTCATGGTGTGTGGGGGTTCTTTTTATTTTTATGCAAAGAAAAATAAATCACAGAGCACTCTATGAATTTTTACTACTGCATAAATAACACTTTAGATTCCTACATAAAAATGATGTTTAACTTCAGAAATCTAAAATATGCAGAACCCTACATGATCAGCCTAGGGTCAGGCAACAAGCAAACAGTCCAATATGCATTAGAAAGGGGGTTGTCTCAGACAAAAACAACTTCAAACAAGGGTCATCTTGCACAGAGGCGGTCACCAACAAAGGTCATCCCATAGAGGAATGGTCGTATATAAGGGTCGTTTGGACTAGAGGTGGTCGTATACAAAGAGCTCAAAACCTATGATTTTTCCTATCTATTCTCGATAACTTAAATTTTTTTTGCAAATTTTGTTCAAAAACACAAAGATGTAGATTAGGTACTTATCCCAAAATCCTACGTTTGATGAATATCCCATTGTCTGCTTTTATTATTTTCTAATATGAGGCCTATAACCTGCAAACAAAAAAATATATAGTAATTAGCAGAATAAATAAAAATAAGGGACTAGGTCCCACCGTGATCACCACTGAAATACCGAAAAGACCAATATACCAATGAAAGAATAACGATCGCAATGATTAAACACAAAAGGTATGCAATGTAACACAATATGACAAAACAAAGAAATAATGAATCAGATCCCTTTATATTAATAATAACTTGTTTTCATCAAAATGAGTTACAATCACATCCCCTTTAGGGAGTTCGGTACTGTGATACAATAGATACACATTACAAGGGTTTGACCCTTTCTGAAATAATTTGGGTACACCATGCGATCTTCTCGCATCCACAAATTGTCTCGAGCAGGGTTTCTTCGTGACCTCCTCGAGGGGTGATGATGTTCATTTCTTGTGCTCCTTCCTTCCCGTAGAAACTTGAAGCCTACACACAGGAAGACAAATGAGGTTAATAGCATGTGCAGATATAATATTAATCGAAAGCGATAAACAATGCAAATCTAGCAAATGAGTGCATGAAATGAAATCTATCTAAGCTGATGTTTATTAAACTGTAAATCAAATAAATGCTAACATCTATTAAAGATAGGAAATACAGAAAACAAATCTAAATCCGATAGCACTTCGTTGCTCGAAATCCGAAAGCTCGGTATATTTTCGAATGAGGGTGAGTGTCATTATATAGATTTCTCAAAATAAATCTAATAATGGCACATGCATGATTTTTCATTAAATATATTTTTTAAAAATTATTTTTATTAAATATTTATTTTTTATTAAATATTTAATATTTGTTTGTTATTAAATATTTATTTTTATTAAATATTTGTTTTATTTGTTAAATATTTAATATTTGTTTGTTATTAAATATTTATTTTTTATTATGCATGAGAGGTGGAACTGTGAGTGGAGTGGTGATGACGTGGAGGGGGGATGGAAGGGTAAATGTTCCCGTGAGGAGGGGTGAGTGGTTGTGTAGCTTAGGTAATAATTAATCAATTAATTAATTAATACTTTAGGCCAATGAGTATATAATTTAATATTAATTAGTTTAATTAATATTAATATACTAATTAAGTATGATTAACTAATTAGTATTTTATATGTTTGATTTTGGTATTGCCCGTTTAAGTGGTGAAAACCACTGTTTTGGCCCTAGGGTTGCCCAAGGTGGGTCATATGGTCTTCAAGGAGTCCATTTAGGTAGTCTTCTCAATATGACGTGTTTTAGGTGTCTACACATGGATACTTAGTTCTCCTACATGGATATTTCTATTGAAGAAAAAGTTTCCTTTGCAAAAATTAAATTGTCTATGTTAGTCAATATTGTGGTTATGGAACAACAAGAAGGTCAAAATATAATTACCACTTGGGATGGCCTAATAAAATCTTTGAAGGATACTTTCTACCCTTCAAGCTATAAATAGAATCTTAATGTAAAATGGTATAAATTAATGTTAGCTTTCAAAGCTTTAAAATTAAAGGAAATGCAACCACAAGTATGAAAATAAGCATGCAATGTTATAACTATGATAATGGCTAACTAATATGCATGAAAATATGATAGAAATATTGATACAATGCTCAAGAAATGCTCATATATGAAATCTTACAAAATTATACAATGTTATTCAATAGAGGTCATAACCTCTCCATACTTGCAAAAATGGATCTGCATTGTATCTACTACTACTCTATCTATGCACTCCAAAATCCTCTCACTCTTCTACTCTATGAAGACCTATTTATAATGAGATGCAACTCTTTGCCTTCAATATTTCTATAACACCTCACTATTCTATTCTAAGGACTTATGTACATGTGGACTACATGCACATTTATGCCATTGCCCATTCTAAAACTTGTGCATTTATTACATTGCTTTAATAAAGTACCTAAGTTCTAATAACTTCTAATATAAATATGTACCCATGATGGTACATTAGTAAAGAACCAAATAATGTAATATATTCCAACATCCCCTTGTATTACATTATTTGGGTATTGAAGACTTTAGTCTTCAATAAGAACTTCATATTTATCTTCAATATGGATTTTGTTTTGATTTTGAAGTTTGAGTTCTTCTTTCTTGCTTTCCTCCTTGTACCTATTATCTATATTTGGATGTGTTTCTTCATCTAGTCTCTCTTGGTCACTTTTATCTGAATTCATCTTGAAAATACTTTCCTCCATCTTCATTTTTTTGTCATGCTTATTTTTCCTTCTTCTTCATCATTTCTACAATTTTATCAGTGGTATATCCTCTTCATGATGGGTTAGTATATCATCACAATAATATTGATTATGATTGTTGTTCTGCTTTTTGTTTTGAGGAAATTAAAAAATAATCAATGATAGATATATCATCAAACATTCTTCTAGAGTAAGTATAACTACATTTTGAGTGTTCCACCATGCTCTGAAAATTACTTCATGTAGATAACCAATTAATGTCATAAAATTCCCTTCCTTTGCTTCTTTGAGAAACATTGAGAATCTTTCCCTTTTACTAGTGGACAAGTATTTATATCCTTCAAGGGTATCTATTAGATTTTGAGAATAAAATTCCAACTCATGCAATAGTTCCTCACTATTGAATGCATTCCTCACAATTTCATCCATGTTTCTTCTAGATAAATATTTGAATATGAATTCCTAATAGCTCACTAGTGTTTGGAGTAAATGAATAAATACTAGTTGATGATTCTTTAGTACTTTTGAGTATATTTTGATAGAGCCTTTGTAGTAGTCTACCTTATGACTCCCTAGTAAGATGATTAAATATTCTTCTTTAATTTGTAGAAAAAATCTTCGAAAATATTTTTTCAATTTTCAAGTTTTGTAGAAATATCCTTTTGTGATAGTATGCTTAGCTTTCTAGATTTGCTTTAGGTTGAATTCCTTTTGTCTCCCTAGTAGTATAATGACAAATTTAATATAATGTTCAACTTCTATTACTTGCATTCAACTATTTTATCTCTTCACTTGTAGAAAGCCTATAAATGCAATTTCAAAAGATAAGAATTCAATATCTTTAAGATAGTTAAGTTGGATTCTCTATGTCTCTTCAACTTGAGTACGAGACTAATAAAATCAATCTTCCAACTTTTAAATAAATCTAGAGTTTGACTTACCTCTACCTTTGTATAATGAAGTTTATAAATTTCTACAATTTCAATTTGGAGTAGGAATCCTTGTATCTCCCAAGTTAGAAATTTAGAAAGACTAAATATTTACAAATTAGATTTTACTAGCCTTATATCTCCTTATTAAAGACTTGCAAATAGTTAAAGAAATAATAATAAATATTTTAATGCTTCTATTTTCTACTCCCATATCAAGATAATCAAAATGCTTTCTAGAGATTAACACCTTATTACTCCTATCATTCAATATCTCTAGAGTATAAAGTTTAGTTGATTTCAACCTTAATAAACTTGCAATATAACTCTTACCTTTAATTTGGACTTGCAAGCTCTTTGTAATCAACTTGATCTTCTACAATTTAGTGGCAGTTTACTCCTTTTCAACTTCGAGGTGCTACGTAAATATTTCACTCTCTTTCTTCACTAATTTGCATGCTTCCTCAAATGCCTATATTCTGACCTGCAAACTTCTAATCACCTTGGTGAATGTGCTCTCCTTCAACATTGATATTTTGACCTTCATACTTCTATTCAAGTGGAAATTATAATCCTCTTAAAAATTGTTTAGCTTGTTCTGCAAGATTCTATCTCACTGGGTGGACGTGCTCTTCTATAATATCAAATTGTTTAGTCTGGTAACTTCTATCCCCTATTGGGTATGCTTCTCTTCGACATAATTGTGCTAGCATGTGCACTTCTATTTGACTAACAAGCTACTTAGCTATTCCTCTTCGATCTTTGTGCCACTTTACCTCTTAAATGCTCTTTACGTTTACTCCTCTTCACCTCTAATTGGCATCACTTTTATGAGCACTATACAAGCACTTCTTTTTTAGGGCATCTCTCTATATTTAAACACTTTATGCTATGGATGGTGCCAAGTGGCACTAGCATTGTCTAGCCTCTTCAAAAATGCTTCCACTCCACCTTCTTCCAATGCCAAATGACAAGTGGTGTTAGGTGAGTTAATAGATTCCTTCAACATCTCTAACCTGTGATTGATACCTCTTCAAGAGCATTATATAAATTATGTCTAAGGATTCTTCTTTTCTCGAGTTATACTTGATGTCGTGGTGATTAAATAAAACACCTTCTTCCACGTGGTGCAAGTCTTTCACAACTTTTACCCTAACTATCTTATGTTATTTGAACGCTTATTTTGTGTCCTTATTACTCTACTTCCAATGCTTCTTTGATAGGAGAATGATGGTTATTCTCCAATGCTTCTATGACAGAAGTAGTTGTTCTTCCAATATTGTAATTGAGTGTTGAGCAAGGCTATGAGGTGGTTTTAGGAATGAGTATCCTTCTTCAAAATCAAACCTTCTTTGAAATTTATTCACCCTTGCTATTTGCATTTTACGATGGTTTGTTGTATCTCCTCCTTAGGGTTGCTAAGTTTACCTTACAACCTGTGATTTCTTCCACGGTAGATATCTGAGTTGAATGGAACCCTTGCTATGGTGCAAGTTAGAGTAATCATGTGGACCAAAATTGGATGCTTGTCTGAGTGCCAACAAAGCTACTTCCAATCGTAGTTACATGAAATGAGTTTATCTTGTGATGCCTTCACCAAAGGCTTTCAACTATCAATATTACCTTACTTTGCCTTCACCAAAGGCTATCAGATGTACCTTATTTTACCTTCACCAAAGGCTACATCTATGCTAGACGTATTCAAATTAAATTCCTTATTGTAGCTATACCTTGAACCTATTTATTTCACCTTTCTTGTTGTCTCCTACTTGAAAGCAATATCTATTATTGCTTGGGTGATGAATGCAGGTAAATGCTATCCAAGTTATCTCCCTTTACCTTGGAGATACTTTAATTTTAGAGCCTATTGAGATGTTGTGCAAACATATATTGAGATGGTGTAGACATTTGCCCCCCTATGCTCTTAAACCAATTCTCTTGGCTTCTTGAAATGCTAAGATAAAACCAAAGTCAATGTTGCCTTCAAACCTTCGGCAATACTTCTCTTACTTGGTTAATGTTGGGACTTAAATGAAATGAACACAACAAGATGTATTACAAATGAAGCAGGGTTACAATATATAGGCATAAGCCTATATGAAATGCTTAACACTTGTCAAGTGAAACTGACAAGTGTCAAGGAAGGCATAGTGCACATTACATTAATTCTAACATTCCTCCTTAATGTGCACTATCCTAACTAAAGAAAAAATAAGTCAACATTAGGTAACATTCCCCCTTAATGTTGACTTCTCTAAAAAAAATACATCCTCCTTTATTACTGATTTGGTCTAGGCTCATGCTCTTTGTGCTTGGCTCTCCAACTGTGAATAATGCTAGATTCACTGTGTATACATCTCGATCTGTTGCCTCAGGGTCAGCCACTTCCACGGGTCTGTTGCCACTGGGTCAGCCATCTAAGTGCCTCAGGGTCATCATGGGTGCCTTAGGATCAGCCACTTCTGGGTCTGTTGCCTCTACAGGTCATCCTCAGAGGATGTTGCCTCTCATAGGTCACTGACTAGATCCACCATGAATATCAAATCCCTCCTCATGGTGAACTCAATCTAGAAGGTGTCGGTCTTTGCCGAAAATGCACCTTAATACAAAAGAAATACGAGCCATGAAATACAATAAAATTGAGCCTTAGAATCCAAGTGTGGAGGAGAAGAAAGAAGAATAGAAGAGAATCTTCTGAAGTGTCTTCGTCTGTAGTCTTCAAAAGTAGATCCAAAAAAACCTCGGATAGAGTCTAGGGTGTCTATGTCTGTAGTCCCTAGAATAAGTGTCCTTATGGTAGTCACCTCATCTTACCGAAATGCATGGGTAACCATCCGTTGCATCCGCCAAGTAGAAAGAGGAGACTACTAGATACTAGGTTCACTTATAAGTGCCTTGGGAGTGTCGGGTTCAACCGAGAGTGCACTCCAAGGTAGAAAAACTTTGAGGCTAAAAAACTCAATTGAAACAGCCTCAAAATTACAATATGACACCACCATTGTGTCCGTCGCAAAAAAAAATTTCCAATGACTATAAATACCCCTATACTTGTGTCTAAATGGGGCCTTCAACTTGCTGGGAAAACAACAGCATGCCTATCTAGGCAGCAATTAATCCTCAAAAATAGAATATTCCTGGCATCGCACTATGGCGGAATTAAAAAATAGACTACAATTTTCAATTTTCCCACGTAGAGGAATTGTCAAATGAAGGAGTACAATAAGGAGCCATGTGGGCCTTCCACTTCCACTTCCACTCTCCATGTGAAAAAGCATAATACAAAAAATACCAAAATAACCATATTGGCAGCCATAAACAGTGCCATAATAACCATAGTTAAAATAAGAAAGTAGTCCCCTTCCACTTTCTAATATTAAATCATGAACTTTTTAAAAAAAAAATTAATAGACCACCACCATTAAAAAAAACAAACGCATCTTTCATGTGGCGCCTTCAAAGTGCTTTACGAGCACGATATTGACAGCTTCGAGGCACCACCAATTTGGCGCAGCATCAATGGCAGCCGAGATTTGCTCCTTAATCTTCCACATTGCAACCGAGTTTCTAATCATTAGGCGATAAAATAGGATCACAGTACTGCTTCCGATTAAACAAATCGACCATCACTGGACATCATTTGAGATCTCTTATTTATGGACCCGCTACATCGACGACTTCGACGGTTTTAGTACTAGCTATTACGACATCTCTCGTAAACACACCTTCGCGAGCTCATCTGGCTGCCAACAAGACCCTCTTAAAAAAAACTTGTAAATAAAACTTTATCATCTAGTAGTGTGACACATGTTTTCGATAGATATCACACTGTTTCCTCCAACAGCTCCCATGAACTCCAGCAATCTAACAGGCTTAAGGATTTATGGATAAGTCACGGTCAAGTGTGTTGGCCCTGATCATGGCTAGCCACAGTGCAACATTGGATAGACTGATCGCATCAGGGCCGCTGTTACCCACCAAGCAAGACACGAACACAACCTAATAGATGCCCTTCCAGTGGGCGGGCACCGGTCCCATCTCGTGGTCACTGAAGCTCTCGCTCTCGGGCCACACTCCTATGTCGAGCACGCCAACCATGATGTCGTGGCCCATGTTAGCGCCTTCGGGCCGCAACAACGCCATCGCATCGAGCCCCAAGAACCCCCGGCTTCGGGTCGTGTGGAGCTCGTATACTGTCTACAGATAAATAATCAAGTGGAGCGCCGCCATCGCATTACAAATTTCCATAATCACAGGTGATGAAACTTTGAAACTCGAGCTCAATCTTCACTAAAGTAAACATGTTCAATGGTTTCAAATGACGGTAAAATGCCCAGGTGACCTCCTCTCTCAGATTATCCGTAGTCGTATATGCATCGCGAAGAGAAATCCAAAATATTTAAGATTACGAAAGGGAAGCATAATGGTAGCAATAACAAGTGTGTGGCAAACACGGCAACCGACCTGAGTCGTTCGTTCTGCGATAGGTCCAGCACCCAGAGCTTCACCAGGTTCAAAGTGCTCCACGATCCGTTGAGAAACATCAACACCATGATGGCAGACTTCAGCGAGAGTGAATAACATGTTCTATCTTTGTCCATCTTGTATCACGTGGGCAGTCTGCATAGCTTGTTTAGCTATAAAAAAAAATGCACTTCATTAGACAAAAATAGCTCAAACTCCAGCAGTCATCCTCAAGAGGGCAGAGGCACGTTGTGAGCTGCTTCGTGTCTACGTGGCAGGGTTTTCAAAATTTTGAAAGGTGCCAGATCTCGTCATTGACGATGAATTTTCAAGTTCGATATGTGGCTATAAACAGAGCTAGCCACTTTTTAGTCCTTGCTGGTGATGGAATATTAATAGTTTTGCATTTGAACGACTAAATTTCCTTGTGTGCTGGTGATGGTCTATGCAGAGCAAAGTGATACACAGTCGAGCACGAACATGAAGCCCGAGGAGAGGCCCTCGTTTATATACTACCCGTTGACGCGATCGGAGAGGAAGACGACGGGCCTGATGGCCCCACTGATGGGATCCTAAGAGCTGTCGATGCCAGGCGGCTCCATGATGACATCATAAATGAAGCCCGAGATGATGAGGAAGAATGTGGCCAGCACCAGCGAGAACACAACCATGGGCGACGACAGCGACAATGACGGCAGCTTCAGCCGCATGCGTGACACCCGCAGGCCCATAATGGGGAGGTGCTTCAGCACCAGCAGCAACGGGTCTAGTGCCAAAATATGGACAGGATTTTAATGGCACCGTGTTTAGCGACCCAAAAGATGAACTCACTTTTAAGGCCCAAAAAAAAACTTAAAATAAATTCCTCGACTACAAAAACAAAGAAGTAATCATGGACAAACCGTGCTCTCTGTCGTGGGAAAAACCTGAAATAAGGTGACCTCCAAATGAAACGGATGTTGACAACACCACCTTCATGGCCATCATTGAGAGCTACGGCATGACCCTTTTCTAGAAATTTGTTGACGCTGAATCAGGGAATCCGCAGAGGAATACATATGGGAAAAATGGATCTAAAAAAAATTTGGGGGCAGCCATTAATTTTCAAAAATTTGGTTTTTGATTCATCCATCAAGGATGAAGAGCATACTCCCTATTTTGAAAAAAAATGGGGGGAAAAGAAGAGGGGGGATTTCCATGGAAATCCCCCCTCAAGCTCACAAGGCTAGAGAACGCCTGGAGCTCTGATACCAAATGTTGGGACTTAAATGAAATGAACACAACAAGATGTATTACAAATGAAACAAGGTTACAATATATAGGCATAAGCCTATATGAAATGCTTAACACTTGTCAAGTGAAACTAACAAGTGTCAAGGAAGGCATAGTGCACATTACATTAATTCTAACAGATTAATTTTACACTTAATAGTCCCAAGCTTTTCAATCATTTTTGCACTATAGAATATGCAAATTTTAGAGTCTTATCTTGCTTAGAATAGTCAATAGAATGTTGATATTTTTCTCTCTTGAAATATATCTAACTTCTATTTTTTATGCAGGTTTGAACCTTGTAGACAATAACTTCTGCACTCCCTTGAAGACTTCAAATAAAAACCTATTTATGCAACTTTTAAATCTTGAAACTGGTGCTCAATAAAATTTAATAAGAAATCAAATATAAAAGTTTAGCTAATGAAACTTTTACACCTTTATTGCATACCTTTTCACCTTTGTAGATGATGATGGTGATTTGAATCACTTAAATTGCTTCCTTTTGTAGATGATATTGCAAATCTTCTAGGATGTCCAAAAATAGCTCTTTGGCTCACCTTTTTGCAGCTTTAACACTCCACTAATCTATTGCCTAAAACTGTGATTTTGTGGCTCCAATACTCCTTCAGGATGTACCTCTAAAATTTAAACCTTAGAAGCTACTAATGCTACCCAAATTGTTGATTTCTCATTATCCTCAAATGTAAAAAAAATTATATTGTAAAGTAGTCAAACCCTTCACCAAAATGTTGTCCTTGAATCTCAAAAATCTGGTAGGAAACTCCTCCAAGCCGCAGTTGAGATATTCCTCAAGAACTCTTCAATGATAATCCCCAAATATTTTATATTTGGTGGTTTCTCTATCTCCTTTCTCTTGTCCAATTTTGACTTCAAACTATATCTTCTCAAGAATATGAACATTTTGAGATCTTCTCCAAACTACTCCGAAATTTGACAAACTTCTTGCCAAATGTTTCTCCCTTAGACGTGTTGTTGGATGGTGACAATTGTCCCAATTTCTTTACTATCAAGAGCTTCTCCTTGGTAGTAAATTTATCCAATGAGTTCTTTTAGGAACTCCTTAAATGAGGCTCTCCAAGCCTTCTCTTTTCTCCTTGAGACCTCTCCAAGGTCTTCAATCTTGTAGCTTCAAAAATACTTCAATGAGATATTTCTTGATCTCCTTCTTGGATATCCCAAATCCACTACTACTGAAATCTGCAATAGAACTTTTGTTAGTCCTCAATGCTTAATCTTCCACTATGGAAGTTCTTCAATAGGGCCTTATATGGACCTCTTCTTCAATGTGAAGTTTTTCAATCTTCAATGTGGCTTCCTTGGCCACTAGATCTTCTTCTCAATATCCAACTAGGAGTCTTCAATCTGCAAATCTCATAATAGGACCATTTTCTTATTCCTCCAAATCTCCACTCTATCACAAAGTATTAGGAAATGATAAAATAAATTTCTATAAATCTATAGAAAACAATCTTCACTAGTTGGATTGCCAATCTAGTGGAAGCAATGTTGAGTTCTAGTCTTCACAAGTTTTTTTGCAACTTTGTGGAAAAACTCTAGCCAAAGATAATTTCATAAATCTGAAAATGAGATTTACAATCTCCTCTCAATATCTCTTGTGGCTCTCTCTATTTCCTATTAATCTACCTAGTGTTATGATACAATTGTTAGATTTTTAAGATTTAAACTTAAAGGAAATGCAACCACAAGTATGGAAATAAGCATGCAATGTTATAACTATGATAATGGTTAACTAATATGCATGAAAATATGATATAAAATTTGATACAATGCTCAAGAAATGCTCATATATGAAAGCTCATGAAAATATACAATGTTATTCAATGGAGGTCATAACCTCTCCATACTTGCAAAAATGGATCTATATTGTATCTACTACTAATCTATCTATACACTCCCAAATCCTCTCACTCTTCTACTCTATGAAGGTCTATTTATAATGAGATGCAACTCTTTGCCTTCAATATTTCTTACACCTCACTATTCTATTCTAAGGACTTATGTATATGTGGACTACATGCACATTTACATCATTGCATATTCTAACACTTGTGCATTTATTTCATTGCTTTAATAAAGTACTTAAGTCCTAATAAACTCCTAATCTAAATATGTACCCATGATGGTACATTAGTAAAGAACCAAATAATGTAATATATTCCAACAATTAAGACAAACGCTTATTATCTTTATGGAAGTATGTCTTATAGTTCAATAGGTTAAGGCTTTTACTTCGCATGAAAGATCTAGCAGAAGACCTCATCACCAAATTCAAGAGTGGTATACTTAAGCCTTTATATCATGAATTGAATATACTCCCTTTGCTACACTAGATGTTCCATTATATACAATTTATGGAGGAGAAAATTTCTAGTCAATTGAGAGGAACTTGATCTTCAGGACCTACCAAGGTGTTGAATCAGCAACAACAAGTGGAGAACTTATTTATTTTCTTCTCATTCCCCCTCTTCATCTACTTTCTCCTCATCCAAAAAGCCTTCTTCTTTTAGCTCCCCCAAATATTGTACGTTATGTAAGAAGAAAAAGTGTCTTAGGTTTTAATGTTTTCAGTTGCAAAACATAAAGAAGAAATCATTAGTTGTAAAGTCTCCAAAAGAGGATCCAAAATATGGTCTCATAGAGACTATAGAGTAAGATAGAATATATAATGAGTTAAAGGATAAATTCAATAATGTTACCCTCATGCATCATAACTCTTATATAAATGATCATGACAAATTGTTTGTCACAAGGGCTCACCTAACTCATGATTATTCCATTTATTATATAATCAATAATGACTCTCAAAAACTTTTATTGCTATGTTTGTTTTTTAAAAAGCTGAAGTTACCTTTTAGCCCTCATCTTCATCCTTATTCTCTTATATGGAAGGATAGTGGGACCACTTCTAACATCACACACACCTACATGGTCTCATTTACTTCTGGTCCTAAGTTTATGGATAAAGTAATGTGTGATGTCACTCCAATGGATTGTTGTGGATTATTGCTTGGCAAACCCTATCAGTATGATAGGAAAGCTACTTGTGATGCATATAAGAAAACTTACACTTTGCAATTAAATAATTAGGTATATCTCATTGGGCACACTCAACAAACAACCAACTTGGTTTGAAGTTGTAGACAAACACATAAATCTATAAATCAAGCACAAGATTTGGAACTCATATTCATAAGGCCACAAAATAAATATATACAAGCACCACTTCATAAATCTTCAAGGCATGCTTCACTTAACAAGATTTTGCAATCATATTCACATGTGTTTAAGAAACCTTCCACACTTTCAGTTATCCAAGATATCAATCATAGCATAGAGCTTTTCCCTAGTGCTTCTCTTCCTAATGCACCCATGTATAGATAGTCAATGCTTCAAATGGAAGAAGTTAAAAAGAAAATTCATGACTTGTTGTCTAAGGGATTTATTAAACCAAGTACCTCTCCTTGTGCTTCACCAATCTTACTTGTACTCAAGAAATATGGTACTTGGTGGCTATGTATTAATGTTAGGGCGTTAAATAAAATCACCATCAAGAAAAGACATCCACTTCCTAGAATTGATGATATTTTGGATCCACTACAAGGATATAAGTTATTTTCAAAGATATATCTCAAAAGTGAATATCATCAGGTCCATGTACATGCATAAGACACATGGAAAACAACATTTAAGACTAATATGGGCCTATTTTAATGGCTTGTTATGTCCTTTGGTCTTACAAATGCTCCAGCTACATTT
Source organism: Wollemia nobilis (assembly GCA_028583015.1). NCBI lineage: Eukaryota > Viridiplantae > Streptophyta > Pinopsida > Araucariales > Araucariaceae > Wollemia > Wollemia nobilis. Next base: position 14,505,672 of record JAQPPZ010000737.1, read on the forward strand.
ATAAGGCTAATGAATGAGGTGTTCATGAGGAATAATATTGGATAAATTTGAGATCATTTATCTTGATGTCATTCTTGTTTACTCTCCTACTTGGAAGACCCATCTAGATCACCTAGAATAGGTTCTTAAAACCCTTCAAGAGAACCAATTGTATGCAAATATTCCAAAATATTCTTTTACTCAATCCTCCATCTCTTATCTTGGCTTTATCATCAATGACCAATGCATCAAAGTGGATCCTACCAAGGTTGAATTCCTTCTCCATTGGCCAACTCCTTCTACCATCACTTAGTTAAGGAATTTTCTTGGGCTTGTAAATTTGTATTGCAATATTTTTCCCATATTTTCCACTATTGTAGCCCCATTATATCATTTGACTAAAGCCAAAGTTATGTTTCAATGGACAAAGGATCATGCTCATGCCTTTAATACATTAAAACAAAAACTATGTACAACTCATGACCTTGTCTTTCCTAACCTTTCTCAAACCTTTGAGATAGAGATAAATGTCTCATAACTTTTCCTTGGAGCAGTATTCAATAAAAATGGTCATCCAATGGCCTACCATTCTAAGATATTCTTAGCTACTAAACATAACTACTCCACCTATGATAAATAGTTGTGTACCTTAGTGCAAGCCATCAAGTATTGGAGATATTACATTCTTGGTAAAGAGACTATTGTTCATATAGATCACATGTCACTTAAGTTTCTTCAATCACAAAGAAAGATTGAATAAACTTGTCACATGAAGTGGGAAGCCTATTTGCAACAGTTTCACAAAATTAGATCAAACCACTCTTCTATGGGCCTTACACCATTCTTCATGTCATAACCCTAGTTTTCAACTAATATTTTTTTTAAGGTCAACCTACATAATTTCTATTACCTCTTACAAAGGGTTCAATACGACGTACACCAATCTCTACTACTTACACAATTCCATCTGTGTAAGATTACTTGGTATTAAAAATGAGTTAGCTATCATTCTCATGGCCACTGAGTTAGCTCAACCCTCCTTTCATTCATTTGAAAGGTAACATGCTAATCACCACCTCAAACATAAGTCCATCTATGCGTGTGCACTTAGCTCGTCAAGCGTCTGACTATCTTTCTCATCTATAATATGAGCTAGTATTCTATCCATAGGTAAACCCTTTACCTTTCCTTAATTGGATACCTTAATAATCACATTATTCTACTATATTTAATTTAATATCCAATATAAATACTAATACTAAAAGCCATCAACTCATCTAATTTAAGCTTTTTCAATTCAACGATTCAACAACTATCCATTACTTTATCCTGGCTCACATAAGCATGAGAGACGTTTCTCAAAATTATTTAACCTATAATGTTAAGGAATATTTCACCAAAATTATCATTTCTATGACCCCTTTGATCTTTACATCGCAAGAGAAATCAAAAGAGATACATGCTACTAATCATATTCGTATTCTCACAAGATAATAAAGTGTGGTTCTACACAGTCGTTACAACGAGCTACTCTGATTAGAAGTCAAAACTCTAAAAACCAAGCATCCAACTTGAAATAATTTAATGCAAAAGGATAAATTGAACCTTAGCATATCTTACACATATGCTAAAAACGGATGGACTCATCCTCTCATTGTCTTGTGGAAACAACTAGGAAGGATTATACAATCCACTAATATGAAATACATATAGTCCATAATCAAATTCTCTTCCATTAATTATTAATAAATTAGTCATTAGATTTACAAGATCATTTTCATATCTTTGCTCTCTTTTCATATGAATGCTCTACAATCGAACAACATACATAGGTAAATTCCAGCGAGTGTGATTCACTCATGGACCACTAATTCCATAGGAGTATTTTTATAAAAAACACATTTTGGTGTTTAAATAAAATTCCCTACCATTCTTTTAGAAACGTTGACCTTCAAGGGCATCTGCTAAAATAGATTCAATGCTTTATATCCATTATTGTTCTCTCCTATCATTGGCCAAATCCACGTCAGTCCACTTTCGGGTCACTTTATTTTCGTCCACCGAGAAGAGAATGTCTATGTATAAGGATCATAGATGACCTCTAGTAGTCATATTATAAAATGACTTGCATGAATTCATTCTCAATGCAGGAAAGTCCCATAATAGTATCTCTAATGTAAATATTTCAATAGACGTTTCATAAAGAAAATATCTCTGTTATTCTTTTGATGAAATATAACAAAACCAAAGAAGGAAATATACTTCTTAAAATATTCAAAAACTCATAAAAACTCATTTCTTACAATATTCAAAGCTTTTACCCTCCCTAATCATATAAGAATAGCATTGCATAATCTCACAATCATATACCCATTACACAAAATATCGTAGTTACAGATACAAAGAGATAAATTGACTTGAGTAAATGTAACAGATTTTATAGCAAACTAATTGTGTAAAAACAAATCCAACCCACAACTAGTATGGTCTTCATCTATTCACATGGTAATATCCCTTATGGACAACCAACATCTTGTTACACACACAACTCTCCAAATCAACACAGTAAACCTTCATCCTCTTACTGTATCAACACCTTGAATAAACATCAACATCCAACAATGCTATAAGGTTTGGAGATAAAATTATGAAGCTATTTATTTTGTACCAAAATCTATATAATACCTCATACAGACATCAAACTAAAGGTTAACTAAAAGTATAGGTTTTCTTAATCTATTCACCTGAACTATTGTAGTGCAGATCATTGCCTCATCAAAACTATGTAAAAATAATATTATCACATAATCATCATACCAATTTTGTGTAATGTTCATCTAAAATAAAATTACATAGTTCAACACTTACATAAGATAAAAAAGCTTCCATATATTCCACTACGAATCATGCTCTGATACCAAATATCATAACCCTAGTTTTCAACCAATATTTTTTTTAAGTTCAACCTACGCAACTTCTATTACCTCTTACAAAGGGTTCAATACAACGTACACCAATATCTACTAACACAAGTTCATATGTGTAAGAGTACTAGGTATTAAAAATGAGTCATTTATCATTCTCATAGCCACTGAGTTAGCTTCCTCCATTCATTTGAAAGGTAACGTGCTAATCACCGCCTCACACATAAGTCCATCTATGCATGTGCACTTAGCGCATCAAGCGTTTGACTATCTTTCTCATCTATAAGATGAGCTAGTATTCTATCCATAGGTAAACCCTTTACCTTTCCTTAATTGGCTACCTTAATAATCACATTATTCTACTATATTTAATTTAATAGCCAATATAAATACTAATACTAAAAGTCATCAACTCATCTAATTTAAGCTTTTTTTATTCATAAATTCTACGGCTATCCATTACTTTATTCTAGTTAACATAAGCATGAGAGAATATTCTCTATATTATTTAACCTATAATGTTGAAGGAATATTTCACCAAAATTATCATTTCTATGATCCCTTTGATCTTGACATCACAAGAGCAATCAAAAGAGATACATGCTACTAATCCTATTTGTATTCCCACAAGATAATAAAGTATGGTTCTACACAATCGTTGCAACAAGCTACTTTGATTAGAAGTCGAAACTCTAAAAACCAAGCATTCGACTTGAAAGAATTTAATGCAAAAGGATAAATTAAACCTTATCATATCTTACACACATGCTAGAAACAGATGGACTCATCCTATCATTGTCTTGTGGAAACAACTAGGAAGGATTATACAATCCACTAATATGAAATACATATAGTCCATAATCAAATTCTCTTCCATTAATTATTAATAAATTAGTCATCAAGCTTACAAGATCATTTCCATGTCTTTGTGCTCTTTTCAGATGAGCACTCTACAATCAAACAACATACATAGGTCAACTCTAGTAAGTGTGATTCACTCTTGGACCACTAATTCCATAGGATTCTTTTTCATAATAAACACATTTTAGTATTTAACTAAAAATCTCTACCATTATTTTAGCAAAGTCACCCTTCAAAGGCATCTACCAAAATAGATTCAGTACTTGATATCCAAGATTGTGCTTTCCTATCGTTGGTTAGATTCGCATCAGTCCACTTCTGGATCACTTTATTTTCATCCACCAAGAAGGGAATATCTATTTTTAGGGATCAAAGATGGCCTCCAGTAGTCATATCTCAATATGACTTGCATGAATTCATTCTCAATGTAGGAACCAGTAGTCCCATAACACAAAACGTCCTTCGTTTTTTTATCCACATTGCAAAAATGTTTTTTTTGTATCTCTAATGTAAATATTTCAATTAGACATTTCAATACAAACATCTCCACTATTCTTTCCATGAATTATAACAAAACTAGAGAAGGTAATATACTTCATAAAATATTCACAAACTCATAAGAAATCCCTTTCTTACACTATTCAGAGCTTTTACTCTCCCTAATCATATAAGAATAGCATTGCAAAATCTTGCATTCATATATCCATTACATAAAATACCGTAGTTATAGAAACAAAGAGACAAATTAACTTGAGTAAGTGTAATAGATTTTTCCAGCAAACTAATTGTGCGAATTCAAATCCAACCCACAACTAGTATGGTCTTCATCTAGTCATATGGCAATGTCCCTTATGAATAACCAACATCTTGTTCACACACAACTCACCAAAATCAACACAGTAAACCTTCATTCCCTTATAGTTTTACCACCTAAAATAAACATTAACATCCAACAATGCTATATAAGGTTTGGAGACAAAATTATGGAGCTATATCTTTTGCACCGATGTCTACGTACAACCTCATATGAACGTCAAATTAAAGGTTAACAGGAAGTACAGGTTTTCTTAATCTATTCACCTAAGCTATTGTAGTACAGACCACTGCCTCATTAAAACTATGTAAAAAGAATACTACCACAAAATCATCATACCAGTTTTGTGTGATATTCACCTAAAATCAAATTACATAGTTCAACACTTACAGAAGAAAAAACGGGCTTCAATATATTCAAACTAACGATCTCCAAAAATTTAAGCAAAAGTAGACATTTTCTAGACCTCTAAGATGGACGTCTATTTCCTTTAAATAAAAAAATATTTATTCAAAGTTTTTCAAAGAAGCAACCAATGATAAACGTAATTTCAACAAGAAGCTAACACATGGATATTTCAATTTCTATTCCACATTCTGGCTATCATACTGAATTCACAACTAACATCTACATATTTTTTTTAAGCAACATGTTTGATCAATCTATCAATTTTTAACCAACCAGGTAAACCAACCATGTTTTAAGTATACCTAAGTTGCACCAACCACCTTTCAAGTTTTTTCAGTTCCTTTCTTTTCATGTGCTCCTTGATTATTTTCATCCTTTTTTCCTCTCAATACTGCCAACACACTTCCTTTTTCCTTCGCCTATCGGCCAGATCCATAGATCCTGCCTTCTTCTCTGACCACTTCGAGCACCTTCTCCACTCATTCCGGCTTGACCTATGACTTTCTCCGTAGAAAGGAGTCGTTCATCTTAAGTTTTCAAACACATGGATGGAGGTTTCTAACACATCTTCTACTTATTTTATTATTTAACCAACAACAAACCAAAGCATAACAGTGTACTATGCTAAAAAATTCCAAACATATGGATATCAAATTTACTCCCTTAAACTTTTAAACAAGCAAATATAAAACCAAAAGTGCATTGGTAATACAATTCCATATTCAATATTGTCTCTCTAACATTTATTGGACCTTTCCTTACAAGAACTACTTTAGTGTTGTTAATATAAGATAAATTTCCTTGTATGCTTTCTTTTTTTAAAGGAACATCAACTATCAAACACACATTTTCTTTGCAAGGAATAATTTCTACACCAAATACAATTTCACCATAAAAATTATTATGCAACAAACATTTTTATCTATAGTTTTATATTTCTTTCTTAATGCAAATCATGTTATGCATCTTCATGAATGGAGCACATATTAATGTTACCCCGAATATTCCGTCAAATAACCCATCACATCATTTCCCTTAGACATTCCTTTCTCGATGGTCAATTCTTTCTACCACTGTGAGGAACCTATTCCTGCAAGAGTGCAATTCTATTAGCAACATCACATTCTTCCTCTATATTTATATGTGCATTTTTTGCTAAAAAAATTCAACATGAAATAGTCAGTTATTCCATTTAATAGATGCATTATTTCTATACAACTCATGTCATGCATAGATCAAATAAGAAATAGCCAATCATTATATTTAATAAGTCAACACAACAAAATACATGTTTCACCCAAACAAAAGTCTTCCAAGGGAGGGTCATGACATCCTCCCCCCTTAGGCTTAACATAGTCCTTTGTGTATCATCAAAGTTAAACATCAAAACAATAATTACAATTCATTCTCAAACAAGTATGGAAAATATTTTTGCATATCTGCTACTTTCTCCCAAGTAGCATTTCTCTCGGAATAGCGGTCCCACTAGACCTTACATTGCTCTAGAGTTCCTTTCCTCATTGATTTGGAATGAAAATCAAGGATTCTTACTGGTCGAACCTCGATAGCCTCTGGATTCACCATATGCAAATTAGAAAAATCCCACACATGCTCAAGGTTAGCAACATACTTTCTAAGCAAAGAAATGTGAAAGGTATCATGAATCTTGGATAGACTGGGTGGTAGGGCAAGTCGATATGCCATAGGACTAATATTCTCTGTAATTTCAAAGGGTCCCATAAAATGTGGATCAATTTTTGTGGACTTAATAGCACTCTTCTTTGGTCTCACCCTCAGGAACACTCTGTCACCAACTAAAAACTCTCTTGGTGATCTCTTAAGATCGACATAACTCTTTTATCAATTTACGGCTTCTTTCAACCATTTCTTGATTGTCCTTAATTGTTTCTCCATCTCTTTAACCATGTCTGGTCTAAGCATAATTTGATCCTCTAGATTATCCCATGATAATGGTGTCCTACACCTTCTGCCATACAAAGCTTTGAACGGAGCCATGCCTAGGGTCGAATGGTGACCATTATTGTAGGTAAATTCTACCAGATGCAAGTAATCCTCCCATTGGATCTTCTGATCCATACAATACATGTGAAGCATATCTTCTAACACCTTATTCACTCTCTCTATTTTCCCATATATCTCTGGATGATAAGCAAAACTAATGTTCAGTCTAGTACCAATGGCACGATGCAAGGCTTACCAAAACTTGGATGTAAATCTTGAGTCTCTATCTGATATAATTACTTCTGAAAAACCATGAAGCTAAAATATTTCTTTGGCAAATCTGTTAGCCACAACCACGACATCATCTTTAGTATTTTTGGGTATAAAATGCGCAACCTTGGTCAATTTGTCGACCACCACTAAGATTGCATCATGTTGAAACCTATTTTTAGACAACCCTACAATAAAATCCATTGAAACTACTTGCCATTTTTGCATAGGTACATCATGCAGATACAACAGTCTCGTAGAGTGTCTATGTTCTACCTTTACTTTCTGACATTCTAGGAATTTAGCGATAAATTTGGTTGTCTTTCTTCATCCGAGGCCAATAGAAAATATTTCTCATATTCTCTCTCATTTTTGCTCCTCCTATATGGACTGAATATGGAGATCTGTGCCCTTCATTCATAATAATTTTCCTTATATTACCAGCCTCAGGAATAATTACCCTATCATTGAACCATAAGAAATCATCCTTGATACTAAAAGCATTTTTTTCATTTGTTTTCCTTTCCATCCTTTCCCAAATTTGATTGCAATATACATCTTGATGTTGCATTTCCCTAACTTGTTCCATCAAGTCGACATGGATGTGAGACAAAACAACTATGTGTCTCCTCCTACTCAGTGCATCAACAACTTTATTCTCCTTTCCTTTTATGTACTCAATGCCAAAATTGTATTCTGTGAGAAATTCCATCCACCTTCTCTGCCTAGCATTGAGTAAAGGTTGAGTAAATATGTATTGTAGACTTTGATGATCTATCCTCAACTCAAAGGGTCTCCCTACCAAATAATATTACCAACTCTTGAGAGCAAACACCACCGCTACCAATTCCAGATCATGGGTTGCATAATTGACCTCATGTCATTTCAATTTCCTTGATCCATAGGCTACCACTACTTCTTCCTAAGAAAGCACTCCTCCCAAACCTTCCAATGATGCATCTATACAAATAGAAAAACTTTCCTAAGGATTAGGTATCTTTAGTATAGGAGGTGTAGTAAGCTTTTGCTTAAGCAAATCAAAAGTTGCCTCACACTTATCTATCCACCTGAATTATTTCTCTTTCCTCTAAAGGTTAGTTATTGGAGAGGTAATCTTGGTGTAGTCCTTTACATATCACCTATAATATCCGATCAAACCCATGAAACTTCGAACTTCTATCACATTTGTGGGTGGTGACCAATTCAAAATAGCTTCTATTTTCTTAGGATCTACTATGATCCCTTCTACAGATACAATGTGCCCTAAATACTGCACTTCTGACACATAAAAATCACACTTGGATAAATTCTCGTACAATTGATTCTTCCTTAACAGTTCTAGCACAATCCTAAGGTGTCTATCATGCTTTGTTTTATCTCGGGAATATATCAAAATATCATCCAAGAATACCAAAACAAATTTATCCAAATGCTTCCTAAAGATACTATTCATCAAATTCATAAATGCAGTTGGAGCATTTGTTAAACCAAAAGGTAAAACAATAAACTCATAATGTCCATAACGAGTTTTAAAGGCTGTCTTGTGAGTATCCTCCTCTCAGATCCTCAGTTGGTGGTATCCCTATTTCAAATCAATCTTTGTAAAGATTGTGGCATCTTTAAGTTGATCAAAAAGATCTTCAATTCTAGGTAGAGGATACCTATTCTTGATAGTTACCTTGTTTAACATTCTATAATCTATACATAATCTCAAGGAACCATCCTTTTTCTTTACAAATAGCATAGGTGCACCCCATGGTGACACACTTGGTCTGATTAATCCTTTCTCCAATAACCCTTGTAGTTGCACTTTCAACTCTTGTATTTCTATGGGATTCATTCTATAAGGAGCTCTATGTATAGGCTCTGTTCTAGGTTGGAGCTCAATTGTAAAGTCAAATTCTTGTTTAGGTGGTAATCCAGGTAAATATTCTGGAAATACATCCCTAAACTCTTGTAGAAGTGGGTGTTTCCCAAACACCTCTTCCTTATTTTCTTTATCTATTTTATTTATCTTAACTACGTAAACCATTCCTCCTTTCTTAATGGCTTTCTTGAGTTGCATTGCTGAAAGAATTTGGGGTTGAAAAGTCCCTTGCAGGTTGTGCACCCTATGCACTTTCCCACTATCTTCCGTAAACTCAATCCATCTGTCTTGGAAAGTTGATTACAACCCTATGTGCTTGTAGCCAATCCATTCCTAAGACTACATCAAAGGCATGCAATGGTGCTACATATAGACATCCTATGGTCATTCCACTAGGTAGGGTAATTTTTGTCATAGGGTAGCATTGGTTAACAAAGTAGGTTTATCCCGAACCATACTCGACTTTCCACCCATGAGCCAAGATTCCTGGCCTTTTTGGTATATATTTAATTAAACTAGTGGAAACAAAACTATCCATAGCACCACTATCAATCAAAATTTTAACATTTCTACCAAAAATCTTACCCTTTATCAGTAGTGGAGTAGCTTGCCCTTCCATATTTTGATTCCTTATTGTTGCATAAATCTTGTGTGCAAGTTCCTTGGGTGTAGATTCTTTGTACATCGATTCCTTTCCTTTTGAACTCGTTTCTGCTCTGCGTGGGTAATTACTAGCATAATGTGGTCCTCCACATTCAAAACATCCTATCTTGGGTCCTGGATGAGTTTTCTATTTCTACCCATATACTTTCACTACTGATGGAGGGTTAGTCTATCCCTGATATGATCTTTTGTTACCATTGTTATGATTTTTGGAATTGCGGTTCTTCCCTTGGAACCTTCTTCTGAACTTCCTCTACTTTCTATCATTCTTTTGATCCTATCTGGAGGAGTTCTTATTTGCTTGTTCTTCTTCCCACTTTACAAATCCTGCACTGTTTCTTTTCCTTAGTGCCTCTTTGCCCTGCTCATCTAACCTTTCATAATCAAAATAGGGTTTGAGATAGGTTTCAGATTTTCTAGCCAAATCATAGGCCTTCTGCAGAGTAGTAGGTTCTCGCATATCTACTTCCTACCCTATTCTAGGATCTGCTCCTAGTATAAACTTATGGATCTTCATTTTCTCATTGTATGCAGGCACATATTTTAGCAACTTGACAAATATTTGATAATATTTTTCCACTGTCCTAGTTCCCTACCAAAGTTTAGTGAACTCCTCAAAATTCTAGGAATAAAAGTGCTCCATGAGGAATATCTCTTTAAAAGCTACTACAAATTCTTCCCATTTTAAGTCGACTGCTATTGCAAGTTTTTGATCCTCACTAAAAGTTTCCCACCAATCCAAGCCATCACCTTGCAAATGTAGTGTGGCATAGGATGTTCGAGTGCCAGAGGAAAAGTTCTTCATATTATAGTAGGTTTCTATCTCTTTCAACCAAGCTTCAGCTTTATCACCATCTTCCTCTCCATTAAACTTGGAAGATTTTAAATGTTTCATTTCCTTGCCCAACTCAGCCTCAAGTCGAACCCTAGCCAGTTGTGCCTCAGTAAGGGGTTCATTTTCCTATCTCCTATTAGAGTTCCCAGCATGTGTCTCTCAATTCAACATGGTATCCAACAATTATTTTTGTGTTTCTACCTATTCTCGAAGTAGGGCTACTATCGTAGTGAGATTCTCCCCTTCATTACTAGGATTCTTTGAACCTACATCCAAGTTCCTATCCTCTATATTAGTCTATTGTGTCTGCCTCATCGATGGGGTAGCACTTCCTCTTCTTCTCTTTGGTGGTATTATCCCTGACCACACAAAGAAGATATAGTAGGATTCAATTCACCATTACTCCTTTGGTTGGCTTCTCCTATCATCAACTATATTCCTAGTTATCATAAATAATCAGATAGGTTTTACTTTCAACAACTATTCTTTTTGGGTAAGGTATAACCCTCACATAGGTATGTTTTCTATTACACACCACAATCTAGTTTTGCATAGTGAACCTATTCCACTACGAACCATGCTTTGATACCAAATGTCATAACCCTATTTTTCAACCTATATATAAAAAAAAAAAAAAAAAAAAAAAAAAATTTTTAAAAGGTCAACCTACTCAACCTCTGCTATCATTTACAAAGGGATCAATATGGAGTACACCAATCTCTACTACTTACACAAGTCCATATGTATAAGAGTACTAAGTGTTAGAATGAGTTAGCTATCATTCTCATGGCCACTGAGTTAGCATAACCTCCCCTTTCATTCATTCGAAAGGAAAACATGCTAATCACCACCCCACACATAAGTCCATCTATGTGTGTGCGCTTAGCGCGTCAAGCATTCGACTATCTCTCTCATCTACAAAATGAGCTAGTCAATATCCATAGGTAATTCCCTTTACCTTTCCTTAATTGGCTGCCTTAATAATCACATTAATATATATATATATATATATATATATATATATATATATACTATACACTAAAATCTAGCAACTCATCTAGTTAAAGCTTTTTCAATTCAAGCAACACTATCCATTTTCTCTATTGTGGCTGACCAAAGCATGTGAAAAGGTTCTCTAAATTCATTTAACCTATAATGTCGAAGGAACATTCACCATTATTATAATTTCCATGTCCCCTTTGATCTTGCCATTACAAAAGCTAACAACAAGAGATTCATGCTATTAATTTTGTATGTTTACCTACAAGTAAATAAAATGTGGTTCTACACAATCATTATGATGAGCTACTATGATTAGATGTCAAAACTCTAAAAACCAAGCATTCGACTTGAAAGAATTTAAAGCAATAGATAAATGGAACCTTATCATATCTTACACACATGCTAGAATGGAAAGACTCATCCCTTCATTGTCTTGTGGAATCATTTATAAAGGATTATACAATCCACTATAATAAAATACATATAGACCATAATCAAACTCTCATCTATTGATTATTAATAAAATAGCTAACAGGATTACAAGACCATTCCATGTCTTTGCCCTCATTTCATATGGATCCTCTACTACCAACAACATTCATAGGTCAATGCCAGTGAGTGTGATTCACTCCTAGTTCACTAGTTTCATAGGAGCTCATTACATAATGATCACATTTAAGTGATTAGCTAGAACTCCTTGCTATTTCTCTAACAAAGTCACCCTTCAAATATGTCTACCAAAATAGATTCAATGCTTGATATCCACAACCGCTCTTCTCTATCACTGACCAGATCCACATCATTCCACTTTTGGGTCATTTTCTTTTTATCCACCAAGAAGAGAATGTCTATTTGTAGGGATCAAAGATGACCTCCAATAGTCATATCTCAATATGACTTGCATGAATTCATTCTCAATGCAAAAAAATTAGTCATAACATAAAAAGACTTGCATGATTTCATTCTCAATGTAGTAAGGTTTCATTTTGGTATCTCTAATGTAAATATTTCAATTAGATGTTTTAAAACAAACATCTCCACTATTATTTCCATGAATTATAACAAAACCAGAGAAGGTAATATACATTCATAAAACATTCACAAACTCATAATAAATACCTTTCTTACACTATCTTCTTTAATCACAAAAGAATAGCACAATGAAAAATATCATAGTTATATACCCATTACACAAAATACCATAGTTACAAAAACTAGAGAACAAATTAGTTTGAGCATGTATAATAGATCTGTCCAGCAATCTATTTGTGTGAATTCAAATTCAAACCACAACTAGTATGTTCTCTAACTTGTCATATGACAATATCCCTTATGAAAAACCAACATCTTGTTCACACACAACTCACCAAAATCAACACAATAAACCTTCATTCCCTTATAATTTTACCACCTAAAATAAACATTAACACCCAACAATGCTATATAAGGTTTGAAGATATAATTATGGAGCTATTTATTTTGCACCGACGTCTACGTACAACCTCATATGAACGTCAAACTTAAGGTTGAAAAAAGTACAAGTTTCCCTACTCTATTCACCCAAGCTATTGTTGTAAATCACTACCTCATCAACTATGTAAAAAGAGAACATTATCACAGAATCATCATACCAGTTTGTGTGATGTTCATCTATAGTCAAATTTACATAGTTTAGTACTTCTAGAAGCAAAACAAGCTTCCATATATTCAAACTGATGGTCTCCATAAATTAAACAAAAGCAATCATTTCCAGACCTCTAAGGCAATCATCTATTTTCTTAAAATAACATCATTCATTCAAAGTTTTTAGAGAAACAACCAATGTAACAATATTTCAACTGCAAGCTAACACATGGTTATTTCCAATTCCATTCCACATTCTATCTATCATACCAAATTCACAACAAACATCTATATATTTTTTTTAAACAACATATTTAATTATTCTATCAAGTTTTATCCAGCTAGGCAAACCAGTTATGTTATGAGTCTACCTGAATTTTGCCAGTCACCTTCAAGTTTTTCCAGTTCTTTTCTCCCAATGCTCCTTGATTCTTCTCGTTCCTCTTTTCTCTCATACCCCCAACAAAATTTCTTTCTCCTTCGTCTATCTGTGAGCTCCGTAGATCCTAGCCTTCTTCTCCGACCACTCTGAGCACTTTCTCCACTTGTTCTAGCTCGACCGAGAACTTCATCGATAGAAAGGAGTCATTCATATTAAGTTTTCAAACACGTGGATGGAGGTTTCTAACACATCATCTACTTATTTAATTATTTAACCAACCACAAACCAAAGCATAACAACATACTATGCTAACACTTCCAAATATTTATATGGATATCAAATTTACTCCCTTAAACTTTTAAACAAGCAAATATAAAACCAAAAGTACATTGGTAATACAATTTTGTATTTAATATTGTCCCTATAACCTTTATTAGATATTTCTTTTCAAACACTACTTTAGTGTTGTTAATCTAAGATAAATTTCCTTATATACTTTCTTTTTTTAAGGCACATCAACTAACAAACACACATTTTCTTTGCAAGGAATCATTCCACACCAAATACAATTTCACCATAAAAATTATTATGCAACAAATATTTTTATCTATAGTTTGATATTTCTTTCTTAATGCAAATCATGTTATGCATCTTCATGAATGGAGCACATATTAATGTTGCCCCAAATATTTTGTCAAATAACCCATCACATCATTTCCCTTAGATATTCTTTTCTCGGTGGTCAATTCTTTCTACCACTGTGAGGAACCTGTTCTTGCAAGAGTGCAATTCTATTAGAAGCATCACATTCTTCTCTCTATATATATATACATTTATTGCTAAAAATATTCAACATGAAATAGTCAGTTATTTCATTTAATAGATGCATTATTTCTATACAACTCATGTCATGCATAGATCAAATAAGAAATAGCCAATCATTCTATTTAATAAGTCAACACAACAAAATACATGTTTCACCCAAGCAAAAGTCTACCAAGGGAGGGTCATGACACTTTAGTAGGTGTCCACAAATACCTTTTATCTTGACCTTTCAACACATCTTGGATTCATGACATTATCAATGTGGATATTTTGAATTTGTATCATAATTCTAATTTGGAGACAACTCTTGTCATCAACCATCCTGTAGATGTGGTACCTAATTTTTAGCTCCTACTTGATTCAAACCAAGTGTTCAATATGAAGACTCATCAGACTCAATAGGGTTCTTCCACTTCCTACCTTATTGCCCATCGAGGTTAGATTCCATTGGATATCCCATCATCAAATTTCCTATGATTTTCTATTCCTTTTGCAAGCATTAGAGTCTAATGCTTCTATGGTGGAGAGGGATGATGAGGACCAAATATGATAATGTAATAGTTAGATTAGGCTAGTAGGCTTGATTTATTTTTTGAACTTATTTTTCTATGTAACATGTAACTTATACAACTCATGATTAGTTCTAGGTTACTTCTAGAGGATTATCTTGTAAGTTTGTTAGCTCTAGTGTAGCTAGCTATCTTATCTACTTCTCTACATTTAGCTAGTTGGTTTTTGGGTTGTTGTATATGCTTATTTAAGCATTTTGTTTAATGTGAATTTGATATGGAAATATTGAAGCTACGTATTATTGAAAACATAGGACTTTAAATAAGTCCAAAAATAAAACCGTAATCCTGGAAATCATCAACTGCTCCAAGGATTTACGTACAAAATCAAGGAAAGGCTAAAGATGTAAGCCCTAAAATAACGAAAAGAAAAACACCTAGACCTAGACCATTCAACGGAGGAAACAAACAACTCACGTTGATTATTTTGCATACTAAGTCCTAATGAACATATCCTAGGTCTAAAAATAATTAGCCCCTAGGTCTAAGATTCCTCATCATTCGTCCCAACAAAAGAAGCATTGGACTCCAATGCTTTTAACAAAGAGGGAAAATCCCGGGACAGAATGTGAGCAGAAATCCAATGAGCCTGATGTGGAAATTGGCCTCGTCGGGCCACAAGATATGAAGTAGAAGCACCCTGGCATGTTTGTCGGGTCTTCGTATCAAAGACTGTATCGGCATCAAGCGGAAGCTGAGCATCAGGAACCACATCAACTGGATGAATGATGGTTGGAACTATTTCCAGTGTCGAATCATAGTATGGTTTGAGAAGATCAACATTGACAACATCGTGAATGCCAAGATGAGTTGGAAGGTCCAAGCGAAAGGCATTCTCAGAGATTTGCTGAAGAATAGTATAAGGCCCATAACGAAGAGGCTTGATTTTGCTATGTGCCTTATCTGCAAATCGTCGTTTGTCAAGATGAAACCATACTTTGTCACCAACTTGAAAGGAATGAGGAGTGCGGTGCTTGTCCATCTATTGTTTATGCTTTTGCTGAGTCTTCTGAAGAATTTGAACCACTTTGGCTTGAAGACTCTGCAAATGCTGCACAAAAGAGTTGGCCTTGTCTTGTTCCTTTTGAATGTGCATTGTGGCTGAAGAAGGCAAAGACAAAGGTAACTCATAAGGAGCAAGTGGTTGAAAACCAAAACACACTTCAAATGGAGAGTGCCCGGTAGAACTGTGGACGGCCCTGTTGTAGGCGTGCTCAATGTGAGTGAGGCTTAAGTCCCACTTGGCTAGAGTGGAATGATGGTAAATCCTCAAACTCTGCACTAGAGTACGATTAACTACCTCTGTCTGCCCATCGGATTGAGGATGATAAGCAGTAGAGAAGTTAAGAGATACTCCCAAAATCTTCCAAAGTGATCGCCAAAAGTGACCCACAAAGCGTGAGTCACGATCAGAGACAATGCTGGTAGGAAGACCAAAAGAACGCCATACCACCTCAAAGAAGAGTTGGGCAAGATCCTGTGCAGTACTTGTCTTGCGACAAGGAATGAATTTGGCCATTTTGTTGAATCTGTCCACCACAACAAAGACACAATCATGCTTGCGTACTGTCATTGGAAAACCGCTCAAGAGATCCATGGAAATGCTTTCCCACGGATGAGAAGGAATGGGCAAAGGCATGCTCATTCCCAATGTCCTATTGGCTGATTTGGAGCGATTACAGACTGCACATTGTCGCAAGAATCGAAGAACATCTCTTTGCATGTGTGGCCAAAAGAAAAACCGTTGAAGATGATGAAGAGTTTTTTGCCTACCAAAATGTCCCCCATAGAGTGTGGAATGAGCCTCCTTCAGAAGAGACTCCCTGTTCCCATGAGGAACACAAAGTTTGTCCAATTTGTACAACATTCCATCCTGAATATGAAAGTCCTGAAGAGCTCTCAAATTTGAAGAAGAAGGATTGGAAAGTTGGTGGAAAACTTTGCCAAAATCTGGATCCATAGGATATTGTGTAGGCCAAGTTTGGAAGCCAAGATGGGATGTAGTGACAACTGTCAAAACAAGAGTAGAAGGAGGACGACTCAAACAATCAGCCACTGCATTGTTTCGTCCTTTCTTGTACTTGATTACCAAATGGAATTGTTGCAAGTACGATGCCCATTTCATGTGCCTAGCTTCCTCAATTTTTGTTTGAGATTGAAGAAACTTAAGGGGCATGTGATCTGTATGAACAATTGTTTCTTTTCCCAAGAGATAATGCCTCCAATACTTGATTGCTTGAACCAAAGCATAGAACTCCTTATCATATGTAGAATAGTTCTTCTTGGCCTCTGAAAATGTTTCCGAATGATAGGCCACTGGATGGCCATTCTGCATGAGCACAACTCCAAGTGCAACTTGTGAAGCATCAGTTTCTATCTCAAATGGTTGAGACAAATCAGGAAGAACAAGAACTGGTGCAGTACTCAATTTTTGTTTCAATGTGTCAAAGGCTTTTTGTTGATCCTTTGTCCACTGAAACTGAACTTTGATCTTCGTCAAATAGTGTAAAGGTGCAGCAATAGAAGAATATCCTCCAATGAACTTGCGATAGAAATTGGCAAGTCCAAGAAAACTCCTTAACTCCGTGACTGAAGTAGGAGTTGGCCAAGAGAAGATAACTTCAACTTTGGAAGGATCTACTTGCACACCTTTTTCACTAATTACAAATCCAAGATAGGCAATGAATGTTTGCCCAAAGGAACATTTAGGAAAATTTGCATACAATTGGTTCTTTCGAAGAGTTTGAAGAACCATTTCCAAGTGTTCCAAATGATTCTCCCAAGTAGAAGAATATATAAGAATGTCATCCAAATAGATGATTACAAATTGATCCAAACAATCTCTGAATACTTCATTCATCAGCCGCATGAATGTAGTTGGAGCATTTGTAAGGCCAAAGGGCATGACAAGCCATTCAAAGAGCCCCATTTTGGTCTTAAATGTTGTTTTCCAAGTGTCTTCTGCTTGAATTCTCACCTGATGATACCCACTTTTGAGATCAATCTTGGAGAAGAATTTTGCACCTTGCAATTGGTCCAAGAGATCATCAATGCGAGGAAGTGGATAACGATTCTTGATTGTAATCTTATTGAGTGCCCTGAAATCAATGCATAATCTCCATGTGCCATCCTTCTTCAACACAAGCAAGATAGGAGAAGCACAAGGGGAAGTGTTGGGTTTGATGAACCCTTTAGTCAACAATGCTTGAATTTGCTTTTTAATTTCTTCCATTTGCACTATTGATTGTCTATACATTGAAGAATTAGGAAGAGAAGATGCAGGAACAATCTCAATACTATGATTAATCTGTCTTTCAGGAGGAAGACTTGTGGGTTCTTGAAAAACATCAAAAAATGATTGAAGTATTGAATGAACTGAAGAACTCCTATTATTAGTGTGCTTAGGTGCTTGCTTTTCTTCTTGAATTGGTCTGATGAAGATGAGTGCTAATTCCTTTGCTTGATTTATGGCTTTGCGTGCTTGTCTACAACTCAACATCAAATTATGTGGAGTTTGTTGTGTACTTCTGATTATGAAAGTTTTATTGTCTTTGTGCAAAGTGTATGTGTTTTTGTACCCATCATGTATAGACCTCCTATCGTATTGATAGGGTCTTCCAAGCAACAAGCCACAACAATCCATTGGAGTTACATCGCACACAACCGAGTCCACAAAAGAAGGACTGAAAGCAAAATTCACAGTGCAAGTGTGTGTGATGTCGGATGTAATCCCATTGTCCTTCCATCCCAAAGGATAAGGATGAGGATGGGGATTCATCGGTAACTTCAGTTTGTCAACAACGGACCTCGCAATTAGATTTTTCTGTGAGCCGCTATCGATTATACAATCAACCATAAAGGTGTCACCGAGATGGACCGTAGTCACAAACAAATTCTCGCGATCACCTTGTGAAGTATTCATAAGGGTCAATTTGTTTAACCCTGCCAATTCCTTATAAGGCTTACGTTCCCCTGTAGCCTCAATGGGACTTTCTTGTGAGTCCTCATTGGAAGGCTTTACAACTAGGGATTGTTTCTTCACATTTTGCAACTTAAAACACCTCTTTTGAGTATGTCCTGGCTTTTTACAATAATTACAAATCAAAGGTGATTTAGAAGAAAAAAAAAAAAAAAAAAAAAGAAAGAAGAATAAAAAAAAAGAAAAAAAAAAAAGAAGAAGAAGATTTAGCTCCCTTGGAAGGTTGAGGAGAAGCCTTCTGATTTCCTCTCGACGTAGAAGAGCGAGTCCCACGCGATTGCTCCCTCATTTCCTCCTCAGCAAGAAGGGCTTGATTGAAAGCCATGTCAATGTTAACAATCAACTTGTATTTCATCTTCCTGTAAATGGGTTCCTGCAAGCCACTTTTGAATTTGTTAACAAGTTGTGTTGCATTATCCTGAACAGAATTCAAAATCCGCAACTTGTTAAATTGAAAAATATAGTCATGAACACTCATATTGGAGGTTTGTCGAAGACGAAGCCACTTGATGTCAAGCTCAGTGGCATAGTTTGAAGGATAAAAATTATTCTTCAAAACTCTTTGCAATTCATCCCACGTGTCAATGGGATTTTGGGTCCGTTGTCGATCAGTGACAAGGACCTTGGCAATGCCAGAAAGCTTCAACTTAGCAAAGTTAACTTGCTGATCCTTTGCTATCTTGGTATACTCAAACCAACTGTCCATGTCCAAAATCCAGCTGTTGAGGACCTCTGGATCTCGCGAGCCAGTGTAAAGGGGAACCTCACACTGTTGTTGCACTTCATTAGAAGTAACCTTATCAGCCAAAACGCTGACAAGTTGGGTTACTTGAGCCAATTTGTCGGCTAATTCAGAAGCCATTTGACCCCGAGTGATCGCCAGCAAAAATTGTCACAAAAAGACAAAAAGTTACAAAATGTGCAAAATAAAATGTGCCCAATTTAATTTGCAAAAATTGCAAATTTACAACATGGAAGGGCAAAAGAAATATTTGCACAATGTTTAAAAAGTCAAATTTGACCTGCTGGTAAAGACAAAAAGGTAATCTGATTTTTTTTTTTTTTTTTTTGATATGGAAATATAAGGTCTTTTCTCTTTTTTTTTTGTTTAATCAATATGACTAAGAGTCATAGATGCGAAAATAATAAAATGGTAAATGAATTTACCAATGGGGCTTAGACCGAGCAAATGAGTTAACG
Organism: Wollemia nobilis; assembly: GCA_028583015.1. Classification (NCBI taxonomy): domain Eukaryota; kingdom Viridiplantae; phylum Streptophyta; class Pinopsida; order Araucariales; family Araucariaceae; genus Wollemia; species Wollemia nobilis. The sequence goes on from JAQPPZ010000737.1 coordinate 14,525,835, forward strand.
ACTTCAGCAAAGTGGTGTTCGTCTGGCGTAGAGAACCAAGACGACGTCGTTTGTGCACGGGCTGACCACAGCGATAATCGTGTGGTTGTGCAGAGCACGTTATCTACACACGGGCTGGCCACGACGATGACCGTGTGGCAGCAGTACAGACCACGGTGCGATGACCGCGTGGGCGTGGAAGAAAAACATGAAAATGCTGATCTGCAAATACCAGAACCCTGTCAAATCCACCGCCAGAACTCTGTCAAATCCACCGACCCTGCACTAATTTTGGATCCAGCAATGCCAGTAAAAGGGTTATTGAAAACGAGGTGCAGGTAGCGGTATGTTGTTTTACAATGGCCAGAAAATCGTCTTCAGTCATGCAGGCCAAGGGAAATTTGTGTCAGGGCGAAGCGGATGTCGACGACGAATGGAAACTCCGTTGATTTGGCACTGCCTGACGTCTTCCCAAGACAAATCTGGGAATCATGACGCACTGAGTTCATCCAACATTTTTAATCTCCCTGACAGTACTGAGCACTGGATCCGCAGGCCAAATCGTCCAATAGCATCGGGCGTCGTCGTGGAAGGAATGTCCAGCGGCTCTGAAAATTTTTTGATTGACGTCCAACGTAGTAGATACGCGTCGGGAAACGTCCAACAACTTCAGGATCCAGTCTTAACAGAGGCGGACAGCGACAGCGACAGCGACAGCGGAATGAATTGTCGGCCAACTTGTGAGGGGCTGCGAGAATCGTAGCAGTTGGTCACCAGTCAAAGAGACTGGGGTCGTTCAGTGACGTCAGGAACGCAGGTTCTCGACCTTCAAGCTACAGGAACCAAATGTTGCTTTTTTTGTTTTTAATTTTAATCAATCCTTCAAAAATTTTATTTCTTCCAAAATTTGTCGATGACGACAATTTCTTGCAGCAATTTTCTCAACAAAAATGGAAATTGGCAGCAATTTTTCTGCAAGAATGGCAGCAAAAATTTTGCAATTTCCCTGAGCTTCAACTGGAACAGGTGAACACTATAGAGGTCGAAAATGACCCAAAACCTCCAAAATTAACCCGCTCTGATACCAACTGATATGGAAATATTGAAGCTATGTATTATTGAAAACATAGGACTTTAAATAAGTCCAAAAAATAAAACCGTAATCCTGGAAATCATCAACTGCTCCAAGGATTTACGTACAAAATCAAGGAAAGGCTAAATATGAAAGCCCTAAAATGCCAAAAAGAAAAACACCTAGACCTAGACTATTCAACGGAGGAAACAAACAACTCACGTTGATTATTTTGCATACTAAGTCCTAATGAACATATCCTAGGTCTAAAATTAATTAGCCCCTAGGTCTAAGATTCCTCATCGAATTCTAGCTTCATTTTTATCCACATCACCTAAATTGTTGCAACCCTTACCTATCCCTAACCACCAATAGGAGCACATATTCATGAATTTTATTGAGGACCTTTCCAAATATGGGGGCAAAACGATGATCTTTTTGGTAGTAGATTGAATTTCAAAATATGATCATTTCTATGCATTACATCCCTATTTAGCAAGTCAGGTGGTCAAGGTATTTCTTGTTTCTATTTTTAAATTGCATGTTATGTCCAAAACCATTGTGAATAACCATGACCCTATTTTCATCAGTATATTTGAAAATATTTGTTTTATGTTAGTGATACTAAGTTGTTTATGTCCTCTTCTTATCACACTCAATCACATGGTCAGGTAGAGACTGTTAATAAATGTTTAGGTACTTACCTTCATTGTTTTACTCAAGACAAGTAGTATCACTAGGTTCATAGGCTTTCATTACCTGAATGGAAGTACAATACTTTGTATCATACATCCCTCAATATGTCCCTGTTTGAAGCATTGTATTGTCAAGAAACCTCCATCGATGGTAGACTATGTTCCAATATCCTCCAACGTTGCCCACGTAGATGATTTTCTATAGTAACGATGGCTTGTGCTTCAATTTCTTAAGGATAATTTAGCCCAAGCACAAAATTACATGAGGCAATAGTAGGATTCACATCAATCTAAATGACAATTTACCATAGGAGATATGGCCTTTTGTACTTGCAACCTTACAAACAATTGTCCTTGAAGATCAAGACCAGTCAGAAGTTGGCTCTTTCATACTATAATATGATTCATCAAATTGGTGAAGTGGCATATTAGCTTAAGCTTCCCCCCTCATCCCACATCCATCCTATATTTGATGTATCTTGTCTCAATCAAGTTATTGGCCAGAAGGTGCAATCCTAGATGAAGCTTCTAATACTCAATGAAGAAGGTCAAATCACTCTCCAACCTAAAGTAGTGTTGTGGTCCATAGTTTAGCATCTTTGATCTTGAAAAATTCAAGAGTTCCTCATCAAGTGACAACACCTTCCAAAATAAGATGTTACGTGAGAGCCTGAGTGCATTATCTAGCATTTTTAGCTTTGAGGATAAAGCTTTCTAAAGGGAGAGCCATGTAACGACTCCAATATAACCACATCAACTATTTTTATTTTTATATAGTTTGATCCCTAGGTTTAGATAGTCTAAAAATAGGAAGAGTTAGGTGGTAGTTGAGATCATATTTCATGTTCGATTCTTAATCATGTCTATTATGCATAAGAGACTTTTCCCTCTCTGAATGGCTAAAGGATTTGTATTGGTTTTAATCTATAGATTTAATATTTACATAGTAGATTTGCTAGCAATTAGATATAATTTAGTGATATCATTGGATATTGCTAATTTTGCATTATTGGATTGTTACTAGTATTATTGTAATTATTAAAGTTATTTCTTAGCATTGATGATAAAGTTTCTAAATTGGATTTTATTTTGGTTTGCAAGCAATCATAGGAGATAGAGTTGGTAATCTAGTGGTAGGCAATCAATGTCAACCAATAATCTCTTTTATTTTATTTTTAGCAATAATAATGTTCATAAGAAGTACTACAATGCTACTGATGAAATAGTGCTATTGATGAAATAATACTATTGATGAAATAGTGTTGTTGCCAAAAGGTATTGCCTAGTAGGTTGGCATGGAACCAAATTGAGATGATTCAAATTTTGAATAATAGTGTTAGTCTCATAATAGAGTGTTGGTGTAATTATTATGCCAATACTATTGCGAGTGGCATAAGTTTTGAATACATAGAGTTACTATCAAGCAAGCAACATTATTGTTAATCAACTTAGAAATTTTTTGTAGTTAATGATAAATTTTCTAATTTGGATTCAATTTTTATTTGTAAGCAGCCATAGGAGATAGAGTTGGCAAGTTAGTGGTAGGGATTCAATGTCAACCAAAACCTATTTTTTCTTTTTTTTCTTTTTTCTAATTATGATGCTCATTAGAAGTACTACAATGTTAATGATAAAATAGTATTAGTGCTAAAAATCATTGCCTAGCAAGTTGGTAGGATGGCATAGAACAAAATTGAGATGATTTGAATATTGAATAGTAGTTTCAGTCTTGCAATAGTGTGGTGGTGCTATTATTAGGCCAATGTTGTTGCAAGTAGTAATATTATCAAATGGGTAGAGTTAATGTCAAACAAGTAGTGCTATTGTTGAAGGATAATGAAAATATTAATTTAATATATTGGCTTAGATTGTTGTATTTGATATTAATGATGAGGTTATTTTAAGATTTAAAGTATTATTGATGTGTTTGGTCATCAATATCTAATTTGTGTCTTATTCAATACATGTATCATAGGTTTAGCTTTGATATTTTATTCAACATAATTTGATGATGGTGATGATTTATAATAAAGGTGTTTTGAGATGCAAATGTGATTAAATTTATATTTCTATATTTTGTCTATTTTTGATATGTTCATCAAAAATATATATATCAAAAACTAGTGCATTAAATGCCCTAACACCTATTTGAAAAGATAAGGTTAATTAAAGTTAAGTTTTGGATCATTACTTTGATTTTGGATTAGTTTGATTTCCATTTAAGACTTGAAATTTATTGATGATAGTTAATAGTTGCATTGAATGATGGTTTGCTTAAATGTGGCCCCTCACATTTTTGGGAAGAGGAGTTGACAAAACAAAAAAATGATTATAATCACTCACACATAGAAAAGGATAAGGAAAGATAAATGATTTATAATAAAATATGTGAAATAGGATAAAATATGAATAAATAAATTATTTTGTTATTTGATATTATGCTTATAATGATGATATGATAATTTGACAATGTTTTGATTAGATTTTATTATGATTATATCAAAGACTAAATGATTGTTATTAAATGTTTTGTATGTATAGATATGGTTAGATTATTATGATAAAGATACATGTTAAACTTGCATAACAAGTATATTATGATCACTTTATAAAAAAATGCACCTAAGTGATATTTTTCCAAAAAAAAAATTAAGTTTCCTAACAAAACGTTCTTAAATGAGAGATTCAAAGACACAAATACCTTAATGATTCCCCATGTTTTAAATTATTCATATGGAGGTTTGATAAAAGATATATTTAACTCAAATAATCATTAAGGACTTTAGATTTAGATTTATATTTAGATGTGCCTAGAGGGTCCTTAGATTTTTCCTTGAGTAGATAGTTCAAGGACTTCTATTGTACCACATGGGACATATTATGTTACAAATATATACAATAGTATATTTGGATGTGCTTCGAGGGACTTTAAATTTAGATTTATATGTGCCCAAAGAGGCTTTGAATTTGCCTTGATTTGATAGCTAAAGGACTTTTATTGTATCACATGGAACTTTCTATACGATAATATACAAGGATTTAGTTTTTCCTAGACATATTTTTTGTGTAATAATATATAAGGATTTAAATGTGCAAGAGAGACTTTAGATTTGTTAGAGAAAAATATCTAAGGATTTTGTTATGCCATATAGGACATTTTATGATATAAACATATACAATATAGATATTCCCAAAGGGACTTTAGTTGTGCCATGTAGGAATTTCTAGGATAAAGATATATACACAATAGATATGCCCAAAGGAACTTTATTTGTGCCATATAGGACTTTATTTGTACCATAAAGGATTGTATATGTGGTATAAAAGACTTTATATTTTATATTTATCTTTAGAAAAGTTTAAGAACTTCTATTGTACCATGTGGGACTTTAAAATTTTATTTTATTTTTATTTTGAAGAACTCAAATTGATGTGTAATACTTAATTAAAACAAGACAAGACTATGCTCTATAAATATATACAGCTTTATGTACCCCAAAATACACATTTGAACAAATATATAAAAATTAAGGCATAAAATTTCATATAATTATTTTGATGAAGGCATAAAAATCAGATCAAGCATCCCTTATGCATGAAGCTAGCTCACAAATGCATCCAAATATTTATATGCCTTGTCCGCTAATGAAATACTAGATTAGGGACAAGCTAGATGGTGCTCTAATTATCACACTGAAGAGTGAATGGAAGACTTTGAGGAATACTAATCTCCTAAAAACTCTTGAGCATTTACCTAATATGCTCGGATGACTTATTGGTAACACAATATTCAACTTCCATAGAAGACTAAGATATAGTGGATTAGCATCTAGAACACCAAGAAATAGGATTAGATCTCAAATAGAGCATAAATCCAATGGTAAACCATCACTCATCCAAATCACCAACCCAATCAATATCTAAAATTCCTATCAAAATTAGAGGAGAACCAACATAATAGTGAATACCCATATAAAAAGTCACTCAGATGTATAGGAGAATCCTCAACCATTGTCCAATGACTCTCAAAGTACCTACATGTACCTAGATTAATAAATGACAACAAACATTATATTGGGTTTAGTATGAGCAAGATAAAGAAGACCTTCCATAAGACATTGATACAACTTAGCATCCACCAAAGAAGTACTACAATCATCCCTAAGTTTTAGGCCTAAAGCAAAAGGAGTCTAAGTGGACTTGCAATCCTCCATCCTAAATCATTGAAGAAGATCCAAAGCATACTTGGATTGTGAAATGGTGATGCTATAATTTGTCCGATCAATCTAATCCTAAAAGCATAATGTAGAAGTCCTAAATCGGTCATCTCAAAAGTAGAACAAAGCCATGACTTCATATGCTAGATCAAAGTAGGGAAGTTTCTAGTGATGAGAAGAATATCAACATATAAAGCAATCACCAATGTTTTCTCATCTTGATGTTTAATGTAAACAGCATGCTCAACCTCACATCCCAAATCCATAACTGAGAAAAAATGAATGAATCTTCTCATACCATGCATAAGCGGCATGCTCCAATCCATACAAAGACCTAGTCAGATGACAAACCAATGGTGTAGGATCATCAAGCTCAAAGCCCAGGAATTGCTATATGTAGATTTCCTCCTAAAGCTCTCCATGTAGGAAGTTACTCTTCACATCCATCTAGTAAGCTTTTCATTCATATGAGGCAGTTATATAGAGAATCATCTTGATGGAGTCCATCCTATCCATAGGTGTAAATGACTCATAATAGTCCAATCCTCTTGTAGAGAGAATCCTTTAGCAACAAGGCATACCTTTTACTTCTCCACTTAACGATCTGAATTATACTTGGTACTGTGGACTCATTGGTAGCCAACTGCATTCCTCCTTTCTAGAAGAGAAACTAGCTCCCAAACCATGTTCTTCATCAAAGTCTCATATTTTGCCAACATAGCATCTTTCCATGTCGGTCGTTCCTTATCTTGGAAATATGTAAGAGGATCTTGAGAATGACTAGCCTTTGAGAGCAAAGCTAGGGAAGGAAGTTTTTTATGTTGCTCTTGAAATAGAACTAGTTGAGCATCTTTTAAAAGTGTCTTAACCCATTTAGTTGTTTGATAAACTAAAGAGTCATGTGCAACTCTATGACAAAGTAACATTACAAACTAAATCTGAAGAATCTAACTAAAAACCACCACTCACCTCATCATGTAAAGTTGAAGCACTTTGATCTAACGTGTCCTACTCAACATGCCTTAAATCTAGAATAGAAGTTGTTGCTCGTGTTGTTACCTATGATGGAATCAAATCAATAGGCAATGGACCTCCACTTAAATATGAAGGTGAAGAAATTGCTCTAATAGGAATAGATCTAGCCAAAATATTTGAACAAACAACTAAATCTAAAATAATAAAAGGATCAGAAGAGTCATCTTTAAAAAGCTTGGGCAGTGAAGTGGAAGGAGCACATGAAAGGACCTCATCAAAAATGATATCACTCTAGATTAAAACCTCATGCCTCTGAGGGTCATAAAGCCATTATGCTTTTGAGGTTTCTAAATACCCCATAAAGATGAACTTTTGACTCTTTATTGCTCCTTTGGAAGATCCTTAGGTATATGAGCCCATGTTAAAGACCCAAAGATATAGAATTGAGATACATAAATCTTCTCTTGTCAACCTCTCAAGAGGTGTCATGCCCTAGACTGCTCTGGTGGAAATCCTATTGATAATGTATGTTGCATAAGTGACAACTTCACCCCAAAAAAAAAATTCCATCCCCTTGGCATGAATCATACATTATGTCATCTCCATGACCACCATGTTATTCAATTCAAACACACCATTTTGCTCAAGAGTATAGTGAATAGTGCTTTGATATGTAATCCATGAGAAGCCAAAAAATCATGAAAGGCATAACTATTGTATTTACCTCCTCCATATTTCCTTAAACATTTGATTTTTGTGCCCAACTGAATCTCAAAAATAGCCATGAAGGTCCTGAATTTCTTAAATACCTCATTCTTAGTGTGAATAGTATACAACCACACATATATTGACAAATCATCTATGAAAAGGAGGAAGTATCTAATTTCTAAAAGAGATGGTATACCTTTAGGTCCATAAATATCAATGTGTATGATCTCTAAGGGGTGAGAGGCTCATCTTGCAATTCCTTGTGTAAAAGTCTCCCTAGACGATAACCATCATGACGACATGACTTGCTACAACATGAGCGATAAAACTCTTTGACAGCGTCGACACTCTCTAGCATCGACACTTTTTTATGGCGTTTGCAATTGTATTCTAGCTACACTTCAAACGACAATTGTAATCCTCTTTATGTCTAAGCCCATCAATCTACAAACAATATCAACACTTGCACAATATCCTAACATTCTATCATAGTAAGCATCATCACCATAATGGACACAATGGGAGAGCAAGATGAATTTGTCTTCATTATCAGAATGGCACAACATACAACATGACAAAGATTCTTTATGACTACAATCAGACTTATCAACCTAGCGTTCACATTGTTACAACCTTGCATTGCCTACGTCTAGCATTGTTATTAAAATGAAGGGGAGTTATTTAAAGCGGTCCTAGCAGTTGACATAACCAATTCCAAGATGTTACAAAACTGCCTGAACTAATTACATTGACAACCTTAGCAAACCTTATAATTAATTGATTTATTAAGGATTGCATGATGATTGCATTCATATTTCATAAACGTGCATTTCCTTACATTTCAATTTGATCATATTTCACTTCATTTCAATTGCATTTGACTATATTATATTTAGTGTTTGGACATTTTCACAAACACTTTCATTTTTGCTTCTTAGAACTATTACCTACAAGGAGAAATAAGGTCATCAATCTCTTGATACTTTCACTCTCTTTATTACCCTATTCATCACTACCACTAGACATAAACCCTGAAATTGAGAAATTTTGAGTATAAAGGGAAGTTATGCCCACGTACAAGGATTTCTCTTTAAGCAAGTGTTATTGATAGGGGAAATCCCTTTCTGTACTACCTAGGTATCTTGTACCATTCTCTTTCACATACCTTAAATATTATCTGACGTATGGCCACATATGTCGAGAGGACTAACTTCTTCCATGTATTGACATGTATATAAGAAGGGCATGTAAATAGAAAGGTTTGGTATATCGGATTGGCAGTAAATTGAAAAGACCATTTGGGAGTTATAAGAAACCCTCACTATGGCAAAATCGAATTTTTTTCTTATTGAATCACAACTACTCAAAGGTTCAAACTTTGGACCTTGAAAAACTAAGATGAGAACCATCTTGGTAGTTGAAAAAATTTGGGACATTGTCCCTGACATAGTCACTCAACTTGAAGAGGATGAAGATACCTGATAGATATTTTATTAATGCAAATGCTAGGGCATTGATGATCATCACCTTTGTCATGACAAATGTTCAACCACACATTTGTAAAGCACAAACATCCAAGGAGGCATGGGGCACACTTTCTACCATCAATGGAGGGAAGAATGAATCTACAATTCTTCACCTTCAATCTCAAATCCACACATTGAGAGTTTAAGATGGAGAAAGCATTAAGAAATTTCTTCTCTAAGTTGTAAAGTTGAAAGCCATATTGAATGCCATGGGTGAAATAGTGGAAGATAAGCTCTTAGTACCCATCATACTTTGAGCTCTACCAGATTCATTTCGAGTGTTGATCACTTCCTTGCAAGTCTCTAATAGGAATATGTCCTTTGATGAGTTGGTGAAATTGCTTCAACAAGAAAAAGCAACCAACCAATTGAGGATCAGTTGACGAACAATGCACTTATTTCCATGTCTGACAAAAAAAAGCCATAAACGAGTCCTCTATCATCATCATCACAAACACAACCTCAAAATCCAAAGAGGTATTGTCATATCTATGAAAGAGGACTCAAAGTATTGTTGGTATTACTCTAGGACTCAAGGAGATGAAGTCCACAAACCTCCTCAAAAAAATATAATATGAACCATAGAAGCAACTACAAGGACTTGTTGTGCATGAATATTCAAAATAGGACTTCGATTTGGCACATAAGGTACCAATGTCCAAGGTTATGACAAGATCGAAGGATGACATTTGGTACATTGATTCAGGTGCTAGCAAACATGAATAGGGACAAAGCATGGTTCGACTCCTTACAAGTCAAAGATGGGAAACCAATGACTATTGTCAATGGTAAAACCTATCATGTCAAAGGAATGGGAGACATTCCTCTTAATATTCCTTAGGCAAATGCACCATTGAAAAGGTACTCATGTACTGTGATTGGCAAACATGTTTGTAACACAAATTCTAGATCACAACATGGTCGAATTCCAAGTTGTTGATGACAAGTTTCATCACAAACATGGTAAGTTTGTGGCAACAAGTTCTTACAAGAATGGCTTGTTTGCACTCAATGTCATATCATCTCCTAGTGTTGCACTGTCTGTAGCCAAGACATATGCAACCTCCCTTTAGCATAGGAGGTCATCTGAATTTTGGATACTTACTCCATCTAAGTAAGCATCACATGGTGTTAGGTCTACCCAACCTCTCACCCATATTTTTAGTATGTCTAGGTTGTTTAGCAAGGAATGAACATTGAGTACCTTTTGAGTTAAGAACTCACATAGCAAAAGGACCATTCAATGTGACACACATCGATATATGCAAACCCATGCCAACCAATTTTGATGGACATAGGTACTTTGATTTGTTTGTATATGACTATTCATGGAAAATGTGGGTGTATTTCTTGCAACTAAAGTCAAACGCGCTCAAGAATTTCCAACACTTCAAGAAGCAAGGGGAAAAGAAATTTGGGTGTTTTGTTCAAATCCTACACTCAAATCAAGGGGGGAATATACCTCCAATGCTTTTTCAAGGTTTCTCGCATAGAATAGGATCAAGCGATTGCTCATTACTACATACATTACACAATAGAATGGGGTTGTTGAGAGAAGAAATAGTTCCATTATGGAAATGGTTCGATGCATTGCTCATAGGAGCCAATCTAGAGCAGCATATTGGGCTGAAGTTGTCTCTATTGTGATGTATCTTCTAAATAGAGCACCCACAAAGGCACTACAACGAGTTACACTTGAAGAAACTTGGTCTAGGAGTAAGTCTTCAATTGTGCATCTCAAAGTCTTTAGAAGTAAGGCATACACAAGTGCCAAAGCAAAAGAGGATTGAGTTGGATGCAAAGACCATATCATATATATTTCTTGTCTATGATGATGCACCAAAAGCTTATCAACTAATAGATCTAGTCACCAAGAAATTGCTTAAGTATAGATGTGGTGTTTGATGAAGAATTTGAAACTAAGACAAACATTGAGGATGCTAAGTTTGAAGATGCCATATCTCCAATTGTGAACATGGAGTCAAATGAGAAAGTTCATGAAGAAGTTCTTGAAATTGAGTCATATGAGGAAGTTCATCAAGTTCCTAAAGTTATTGATGAACTTGCACCAGTTGCTCCATCACAACAAAGACTCCAAAACTCGATGCACCAACTGATTTCACTTCCACACGACCTCACACTTGTAGTAGTACATGGCAAGAAGTAATTCTAGGCTTGATGACTTCAGTGATGGAAAATTTAGAATCAGCATCAGTGATTGACGACATGCAAGATAATTGCAATCTCGCTTCGTTGGGCACCACCCTCATTCGACCTCCTCCCTCGCACGACAATCAATTCAAACCAACTAGCCACTTTGTGGGTTCTCAAGGTGGAGTACCTACTTATTATGATGGTGTAGCATTTTTACAACCTAGTCCGTACCCTTATCAACAAGGCTATCCCTATTCTCCATTTGGATGTGTTAAGGTATCCAACATATCCACCAAATTTAAAATCTTCTCAAGGATTTTATAATCCATATGCAACACCTCAGTTTCCACATGTAGGACCAACAACAACAATATATCCTCACGCCCAAGTAACACAAAGTGCACCTGGCTACTCTACCTCACCTAGATATACTATGCAGGGACCACATAATGTTCAATATAGTAGACCTAAACTAGTGACAACAATTGCATCACCACGACATGTAGATGGGGCATTAGTCCCAAATGCTACTCAAACTTCGGAAGCAACACCTCGGAGCCTAGAGAGCCAAGAGCTAGAGCTAGAGCTAGAGCCAAAGCCAAGAGCTAGAGCTAGAGCCAGAGCCAGAGCCAAGAGCCAAGAGCCACGTGCAAATGGATTGCCTTAGGACATCCAACAAGAAGAGTCACTTATTCACTAAGGGCTTGGGGTATGGATGTGGGGACACAATTTCCTTGCATCCAACTCATGGAGCAAATGGATCTAGACAATGATGTGGTATAGCACCCATATTTGGACAAGACAACGGATGGAAGGGAGACCATGCAACAAGAGAGTATATATGGCCACAACAAGCACATCATGGAGGACCACCTTGTATCATGGTTGTGCAAGTAGTCAAAATTGGAGGGGTTAGTTTTTTATCTCGTTTCATTTAGATAATGACATGTATGAGAGAGGGAGAGGTTAGCGACAAGGCCAGTGAGTGGAGAGACTTGAACGAGGAGAGCATGAGATTTCACCAATTAGTATGAGACCACCAACTGGAAAGAAGGGAGAGTCTTGAACGAGGAGAGCATGAGATTTCACCAATTAGTATGAGACCACCAACTGGAAAGAAGGGAGAGTCTTGAACGAGGAGAGCATGAGATGTCACCAATTAGTATGAGACCACCAATTGGAAAGAAAGGAGAGTTTGAGAAGTAGGAGGTGCCCCTCATCGAGGAAGAGTGCTAAATATCAAGTCGGCTATTTATCAACAAACTTCCAACCCTAAGCCACTAATAATCTAAACTAATGACCTCTAATGACATAGACACACAACACCAATTAATCCTATATCAATAATTTGAAGAATATCAACAATCTCTCCATTTTACTAAGGTCGGTATTATTAAACATTACACTCGTATAGTTAAACATTACACTCATAGCTAACTAATAATCTAAACTAATGACCTCTAGTGACATAGACACACAACACCAATTAATCCTATATCAATAATTTGAAGAATATCAACAATCTCTCCATTTTACCAAAGTCGGAATTATTAAACATTACACTCATAGCTATATATTGAAATTTAAAGTCAATTAACAACTAGTGAATATAATCAACTTTCGTAAAAAACAAAAAAAATTAACCCCAATAAAAAACCAATTCACAAATTCTTATCAAAGGTCAAATACCATTGCGGATATCTCCATAGATTCTACTCTTTACAATATGATGGTTGAACCCGTTCAAAAACAATAAAAAACCAGTTCACAAATTCTTATGAAAGGTTAAATACCATTGCAGGTACCTCCATAGACTCTACTCTTTACTGATGGTTGAACCCGTTCAAAAACAATGTTAAACATTAAAAAATAAAAATAAAAACCTTCACAATATAAGGTTAAATACCATCAAAGGCAATGCTAAATCTCGACAAAAAGACCATTTATTAAAAAAATAAAAGAAAAGAAAATTAACAATCGGGCCTTGGTTGAAGACATAAATTCCATGAGATCACGAGACCATGATCATTTCTTCTCTATCACCTATAGACATCAAAAATGTTCTACAGCCTCACACCTACAAGCGTCAAAAATGCTAAAAAATATATATTCATTGAATACAAACCTACCAACTGGTGAATTATTTGGAGAAAAAAAATGCCTCCAGCAACAAATCAAGAAGACATCAGTAAGTACAACATATTGGAGCATTATGAATAAAAACCCTTGCGTGCCAGAACCAATATATGAATTTCGACCCATACACTAAACCTGGTCTAACATATAGCTTCAAACAGGCCTTGGAAAGCTACGCTAATGCCATGGAGTCTGCCTTTATTTTGAATAATAGACACAAATTTCAAGGCAAAGTTCATAATTCAATGTGCGTGCAGCATATGAAAGGTGCACAGCTCATTTATCATCTAATAAGTCGCATTACAAAGGAAATAGCGCCATGTCATTCAGACACTCTCTCACACACACATACACAAAAGATCCTTGCAGGTTTGCAGATTTCTGTTTTTCAGCACATGCATTTTCTTTTCCTGGTCCTTGGGATGTTTTTATCAATTTCTTTTGAATCATGTGGTTAAGTTCATCAGTTACTTCTGATTCAGCAATCAAGAAACACATGCTTTCTCAATCAGAACAAACTAGCGAACCTAACTACCGGATTCAAAAAGAATGATAAAAGCATATTGAGGAATAAGAAAGAAAAGGAAATGCACTTGCCGATAAACTTCAAATAATGCCCTTTTTTCCTCTAAAGAGGACACTTCGTATGGGATTATCATTAAGCATGTACTTCCTTAATCAGAAAGAACATGGGCTTATCAAGAAGCATGTACTTACTGAATTGGAAACGAATTGATGAACCTACCCACAGGATTCAAACTATTACAAGATAGTCTCAAAAAGCAGATATATCCTGAATCGGAAAGGAACTAATGACCCTAACTACATTATTAAAAAAAAAAATGATTAAGGAAAAGAAATCTCCAAGGAGCACATTGTACAAAATCCGAGTAATTCAAATTATGATAAAATGCCCTTTTGTTTTCTGTAACAGATTATGTTGGACATTGTGGAATAAATTATTTTCAAGATACAGGAGGATAACGCTTCCTTTACAAGCAATACAAAAAAGACAATTTTCTCAAGAAAAGAAACTCAAATCTCATTCCAAACATTGTGTTCTAATATTAAAAGGCATTGGACTCTCCTAGCGGAGACCCAAGTTCAATTCACGGGAAAGGGGGTCCGATGTGCCCCCAGATTTTTAACCTTTTAAAAAAAAAATAAGCAGTGTTCTAGAACTGAGATTTACAATTTCAGATAAAAACCTAGAATTTTCAAAAAAAAGGGACCCAAAAAGAGAGTGTTTGATGTCATGGACAATATTAAAATCCACTGCTCCCGGCCCTCTCTCTCGCTATTCTCTCTGCCATTCATTTCTAGAGTTCAAGATACAAAGATTACAATTTATCCAAAATAATCTTCATTGCAACATTAAAATTAAAGGAAAAAAAGTACATTCACAACTCTAGTTATCTGAGAACAATTTCCAAACATTTGAGACGATTTCAACCGTCTTCATTTTATTGCTATTCTGCAGTTCCATTCACAGTAAACCTTACTGCAGTCCAAACAGAGAAGGATCCTTTTTTTTGCAGCTGACATGGTGGAAGTTGTCGTGCAGCAATGCCAACAATGGCCATTGCAGCAGCACTTGGCATCATTTTCATTGGTGCAAATAGATGTGGAAGATTTCTAGGATCCATTTCCTTGTTGGATAATGAACCACAATGCATCTCACGCAATGGAGATGTAATCTGATATGAGGGTCTCCAGCGTTGGATCCAAGGATGTGATAAGATAGAGGCTGTATCTATCTTCTTATGTGATTTTGAAGAATCACCCTTGCCAGAGGCAGCAATCGTTTTTTGCAAAGCTCTGCTTTCTGAAGAGTGCGCTGTGGGACCCATGGTATTCTGTGCCATCGATGTACAATTTAAAGCAGTGTCTACAAAACTAGAGCTCCCTTGACGGTTAATGTGATAAGGGTGCTTTCGAAAATGAGATGTCATCACCTGTCCTTGATTTGGTACATGCATAGGCCCACCATGTCGCTCACACGTATCTTTTTGATATGAAGTCAATCTTTTATAACTCAAAGGTTCCTGAGTTGCCTTTGGAATCTTCAATCTGTGATTTAACCTAACCAATTCTGGATCTTTGCTGCCCCTAGATTCACCACATTTATCAAGAATTTGCCTATTTTGTCCCTGACTTTCAACTACCATTTCTGAACAGGAGGGCTCTAGCATTTTCTTGTCAGAGCAGGTTGTCCATTTAAATCTTTCACTCCTTGCTAGTGTGAGATCCACACAACATTCTTGAGGGGCAAAAGGATCTACATCTGGATGATATTCTAATGTTGGATGCCGGGAGCCATGTTGAGATGCCATCATGTTTTGTTGAAGTTGATTCTCAGTTCTTGAGTGAGAGAGATTCCTGTCATGTGAATTAAGCACCACCTGACATGAACATAGTTATACCATACTTCTTAGTTCATTGAATTACAAGATAAATACCTAGCCTAATCAGAAACAATTTCTTATGTAGCTAATTGATAAATCTGTTGAAAAAGGCAAAAGCTTAAATTTCAAGGCCCCTACTATACATGACATTGGAAAACACAAAAATATACCCCTTTAGAATAAAGTGCAAAGAGGTCAAAATAGGAATTTTAAAAAAAAAACTCATCATTCCAATCCTCTTACTCTTGACCAACTGCTGACTAACATGAGGCTTCAGCATTTTCACAGAAACAAAATCTATTCACAAGATTAAAATAAGCTAAAAATGAATATTAAATACTCAACAACATTCGACTTGGATCTCCACACCCATTATTCCTGAAGGGAACTGGCAAACACATTGAAAGATTGAATCACCAAGAGAAATTCATGTAGAAAATATTATCCAATGATAGAAAGATGAGATGAGTTATTCCGGTTGGTCTATGTCAAATTCAAGTAGCTTGAGATGATCTCCTTCAGTTTCTAGGAAAAACCTCCAACACCCAGGTGCACGAAACAATGTAACTCCTCAAGGATGGATAGTCAGTAATTTACAAGAAGCATATATAGGCACACAATAATATCCTTTGCATCAGCTAACACTTGTTCTGTCATGTTTATCTTTAAATACAGCAGATTGAAGAAGAGCTACAGAAAAACAGACTTGCAAACTAATACAAAACCCCAATGTAGTCCTCAAAAACTACTTAACAAAGAATCACAACTTCCTTGTTTGCTGCAACCATTTGTATTTATCGCCTTTCTATCCACACAGGATGGTTTGGCAGGTAGTCAAATTTCTAAATATTTCTGCATGGATAGTGTTTAGGAACTAAATTGTCCAGTACAATTTAAGCACCATACTAGAGTTTGGTGTGTCTCACTTGTGCAAGAATCCATGTTGAACATCAATCATGGAAAATTGAACAGCTGATTTTGTTAAAAAAACAAATAACAATATCAGTCTTTAAGACATATACAAATCAGTAGCAACCATTCTAAAACAAGTGCCAAACTTTCCAAAATAATCACAGTAAGACATACAAGTCAGTAACAATTATACCAACTGGGAATGAGATTTCCTATGCAAACTTTCCTCAATATTCTGCAAACCTTATCCACTATTATAACCTCAACGGATCAAACTATGCATTACCCATAAAGGAGAATACTACCAATATATCTAACTACCTGGTTGCCTTGTCCAAAGACAACTAAATACTTGAAGTCCAGAAAACAAATTTTATAGACAATTCCAATCAATAAAAATCTGAGAGACATGGTTTTGCAACCACTCCTAAACATCTTAATCACCTAAACTTGGGCTTTCCGGATAATCCACAACTTGTATCAAACAAAATTCCACTTGACAAAATTCAAAACACGTCCCATCCGGATTATCCACAACTTGTATCAAACAAAATTCCTCTCAACAAAATTCAAATCACTTCCCAAGTATAATTCAACAAAGCATCAACAAATTACGGAGAAATCCCTTAGGCAATTGTGAGTTAATCTGATACAGAGTAGCAAGCCAAATACTGAAGCCTTCACACCCACCAAGGACACAGCAATTGTACAATTCAATATTTTAATGCAGGTGTTGCACTAAGCTTCTGAATCCTACTCCAGTAGATCCTAAATCAGGACAAAAGTATTGAATAAAAGTTATCTCGTCAGTGACAAGAGCTGACAAAATTATCAATGTCTGATACCAGTACTCCATTTATATACTCTGCAAATTCAAAATCTTAATTCTCCGTTCTTCTTGGCGTGTACTCTCTTTTGGACTGCAGCCCTCACCCCCCTCTGGTCCCCCTTTTCTTTCTCCTTTTCTCTTTGGCCCAGTTGTCGGGTTTCGTCTTGTATTTATCTTAGTTCTTTTCTTTGTTGGGCTTTTTTTAGCCCGCTAGCTGGCAGTCATTATTGTCCTTCTTATAGTCCCTTGGGTCTTATTTTGGCCCACCAAGGACATTAATAATATTTCATTTCATTAACTGAAGGCAGGCACATACCATCCACAACTAACTTTTCTAATTTCATTAAGTCAAAATTGCTCTAGCTGCACAATCAGACATTCATCAGCTACATATGTAACTGCATATAATTCTGACTGATTTTGTTGAGCCTCTCATTACATTTGGGTAACTTATGGCCAGACACCTAGCTCCAACAATATCTTTTCATATTTTGGATTGTAACAACAATACTAACTTGAATGGCAGTGACCTCTTTTCACATTTATCCAACACTGCTGAATTGTTTACCCTAAGTGAGATTTCTCATGTTGGTGTTCAAAAGTGATTCTTTTAATATTTGCATAGACTAGATTGTTTACCAAGACCACACGCTGTCTACAATATCTAAACCTTCTATGATTATCAAATTAAGATCGGCATCAAGACAAATTCTCTGAAATAGAGAAACTGGCTGACTGCTTCCTGAAGTTTTTGATGCATAATTTCACATTTGTCCTCGTACCAGTTTTTTGTCTTTTACATGCTCTAGAATTAGAAATGAAGAGATTTGAATAATTGCTCTAGAATGTGTTAAAGCTGCTGAAACTAGATGGAACTGGAGACTAGTTGACTTGCAGATTAAGCAGGCAGACCTACAAGATTCAGGAACAGAAAATAATTTTGCCCTGGGAATTCCAATATCTTTTTAAGTCATCATCTATTTAAGAACAGCATTCAACATCACCTCCTGACTTAATGAATTTGAAGTTCACTGTAATTGCATTGCCCCTTGTAAAAGTAGAATCTTTGATGAAGGTTATGCTTGAGTTGTCTAATACTTCTGGTTTCAATCCTCCTTATCAGTATTACTCTGTGTCAATTGACCTTTTCCCAGATGGATTGCAATATTCAATTCAGAATGGGGATTGAAATATTATGTGAAGTCTGTTATTTTACTTTTTGTTTCTTTGTATGCAAATGCTTCAGTTTGCTACCACCCAGTTGTAACCAAATCAGCTGTTTGCTTTTTTTGCACTTCACATTGTTTTCCAGAATATGTTTTAAGACATCCACGCAAAGGTTGTATGAATTCCGGATGCAGGGGTACACAACATGCAGGTATAAAGCACCCAGTGCAGACCCCAAAATTTAGGTATGCGGGTACATGGATAAACAGGGTGCAAGAGTGCATAGGGATGCAGTAATTAAATTGGAAAATTGAAATATAAGATCATCACAGAACTTAGTAAAAGAATGAACTGAATAGTTCTAGAGGCATGAAGCAGGTGTAAGAGCAGAGTTTTCCAGGGAGTGGGAAGAAGTGAATGCTATGTTTTCCTTTCCCCTTTCATTTCTCATTGTTTTTCATTTTTTAATTATACAGGATATCACCCATGTGTATGCTTTAATTAGGGTCAATACCTCAGATGTGCTGCTCTGCACTGGTTGCAGAAAGGTATGTTTTGCAACTGTACCCACACATCCAGTACAAGTGCATCTCGCATGCAAGCCTGAAATGACCAGGTACATGGTCTCCACCTCTATACAAATAAATTGTCCATTTCACAGGAGCAATTTCCTTTTTATGCATTTATTGATACTGAAGCGATATAGGTAAAACATAAAGGTTATGTTTTAGGGCCCAGCCTAGCTGACAATGCCTAACAGGTTTCTGAGAGCCCATTGTGTAAACAAGGAACATTTTACTTTGACTCTCACCCACATTCCGAGGTTCTGATACCTGCACTTAGTGATCCATACCAGTGAACCTGCATACCTATGTAACCTTGCTGAGTCTATGTAATCAGTACCTCATGCTGGTGTAATCTGTACCTCCTTAAGTTTTGGTCTTGTGAGAAACCTCAAGGCATAGATCAGACCTTCACAACCAATCTCTGTTCTTGGAGTAAACTAAAAGCACACTAAAGTATGAATGGCTAGGTCATAAACTAAATTTACAGAAGAGGATCGTAAGGCACTAAAAGCAGTAGGAAAAATGACAAAATTTTAAATAAGTGAACACTGAAATTATTTCACCTTTGACAGTTGAAGCTGTAACTAGATTGACAGTTACCAATTTAGAAATTAAAGGGCTAGGTGACTAACAAATTGTGGCGAAACAGAAATCTAGCATACATGAGGACATGCAACAAATTGAATAAAAGGTGGCAAACTAAACAAAGGCATGACTAAAGCAATAGAAATCTTCACTATTGCAGAAGCATGGCTTGACATACCTATTTTTATCAGTGAGGACCTACTGTGAAACTGCACAGTGAGAACATATTTGTAGCATAATATCCAAAATAAGAGATCCTAACTTAATGTTGTGCATAAGTTGATTTACCTGAGTACACATTTCTATCTAAATATTCTCCCCAGTGTGCAGATTCTTACCTCGAGTAACTAGCACATATGTCATACTGTCATTTGTTTTATACCTATTTCCAGACTACTTGAAGAGTTTAACCAAGAAATATGTCATCACCTACATTGAGTTCTGATACAAATTTTCTGCTCTCACTAATGGTTCAATCACTACAAGGAGATCCTTGGGATCCGCACTTGCAGATTTATGCCATACTATCTTGACATGACACCTTATTAGCTGAAATTCAAATTCTAAAATGTATCTGATCATGATGTCATAATCTCAAAATGGAATTTTTATACCCATCTTGTGCAGTTCTTCTGCAGTTATCAAATTTGTCCTTTTAGTCTTGAATTTGTTCAACATTCATAACCATTTGCCTGTGTATGGAGTCGATTACCTACATCTTACTGCATTTCTCACAGATTCGAGACCATGCATTCTGTATTTTCTCCTTCAGAGTTGTCACCTCACTAACAGTTTGCATGTCAATGGAGATTGCCTGTCAAGAAAACAACTACCTCATTGAACAATAATTTTTCCAGTGTGGACTTTGCCAAAGACAGGCAAATCCAGATCTCAATCAATTAGAATCATACAACGATTGATACACTATAATATTTCATTCCAGCTCTTTCCATGCTTAAGCTTGTAGCATTGAATTTTTTGTATTGCTTCTTCTTGCAGCTTAAAGTGATTGATCTGCTGAGATCTATATTTTGCAAAATAATAACAGCCGCTCCACTCATTGGTTTGACCTGTAGAGTATACATGAGTACCGATTCAATTTCCTAGACTTTGTGTACTTACTCTTTGGAAGAACATTTTCCTGTACTAATCACTCGCACATGTTGTAATGATTGTTATTTGTTTTGGACGCAGGGATGAGCTCAAATTATAACACTACACCTTACCTTTATCGCAATGCTTTCAAGTTCACACAGAGAAAATTCTTGTTTAAAACTAATTTTCTCTGGTGCCTTGGCTTCATACAGAGGTTGATCAATTCTTGTTTAAAAATAATCTTCTCTGGTGCCTTGGCTTCATATAGAGGTTGATCAATTCAATATTTTTCACTTCAGTAACTGCTCTTCCTTTTACCACAGTATAGTCAAACTGTATCGTGGTCAGGTATCAAAACTGACCTATTTATTGAAGCCTTGCACGCTAGCAACTGGCTTTGATCATCATGGCACTGCTTGGGTAGTCACAGCAAAAGGCACACTACCCAACCAAATGCATAAGTAAAGATACACTGCAAACTATCTCTGCTCTGCATTTCCAATATCATGTTGGATTCGTTTCGAATTTTCAGGCACTTTGAATTATGATTTAATAAATCTACAAGGTCCCTGTGACTAATAAAAATGGAAGTTAAATATTGACAATGAGCTCACAACTGCAGTTTTGCAATGCTCTAACCTGAGTAGCAAAAGAATGCCACCAACCTACTAAGAATTTTCACGCACAACTAATAAATCCAGAGGGTCCTTATCTCTCATAGAAATGAATTTGTGATATGAAAAGTGAACTCACCCCTGCAGTTTTGCAATGCTCTCGACTGGGCAGCAAGAGCATGCCACCAACCTGCTACAATGCATTAAGCAAAAATTCCATATTATTTCTCTCTTAATTCATCTTAATCTCAGTAATGTTTGGTTTGAGGCAGCTACTGTTGATGCACATTTTGACAAACTCTTCCTCTAAGGTACTGAACTTGACCGTGCTATTGTCCTGGATATCAGGAATCACAAGCATCTGCAATCTATATTTCTCAACATAATAACAGCCGCTCCACTCATGGGTTTGCCCTGTAGAGTATACATGAGTACCGATTCAATTTTCTAGACTTTATGTACTCACTCTTTGGAAGAATGTTTTCCTGCGCTAATCACTGGCACATGTTGTAAAGATTGTTATTTGTTTTGGATGCAGGGATGAGCTCAAATTATAAAACTACACCTTACCTTTACTGCAATGCTTCCAAGTTCACACTTCAGAGAAAATTCTTGTTTAAAACTAATTTTCTCTGGTGCCTGGGCTTCATATAGAGCTTGATCAATTCAATATTTTTAACTTCAGTAACTGCTCTTCCATTTGCCACAGTATAGTCAAACCATATCGTGGTCAGGTATCAAAACTGTCTTGCAAACTAGCAACTGGGGCTTTGAACATCATGGCACTGCTTGGGTAGTCAAAGCAAGAGGCACACTACCCAACCAAATGCAGAAGTATAGATACACTGCAATCTACTCTCTGCTCTGCATTTCCAATATCGTGTTGGATTCGTTTCAGATTTTGAGGCACTTTGAATTATGAATTAATAAATCTATATAGTTCCTGTGACCAATAGTAATGGAAGTATAATATCGACAATGAGCTCACGACTGCAGTTTTGCAATGCTCTAACCTGGGTAGTAAAAGAATGCCATCAACCTCCTAAGAATTTTCAGGCACTTTGAATTATAAATTAATAAATCCAGAGGGTCCTTATCTCTCATGGAATTGAATTTTTTATATGAACGGTGAACTCACCACTGCAGCTTTGCAATGCTCTCAACTGGACAGCAAAAGCATACCACCAACCTGCTAAGATGCATTAAGCACAAATTCCATATTCTTTCTCTTAATTCATTTTATCTTAATCTCAGTAATGTTTGGTTTGAGGCAGCTACTGTTGATGTACATTTTGAAAAACACTTCCTCTAAATTACTGAACTTGACCGTGCTATTGTCCTGGATATCAGGAATCACAAGCATCCTGACTTTCCCTGGATGCTGCTTACTTCTATTGTTGCACAACAAAACTTACTAAGCAGGTTGCATACTCTTCTTTCTGAGGCTCTGATCATGAGACGTCATTTATCATCACTTCTCAAATCTCCACCATCCAACTCCAATAGCCCCAGTGGAACATCTTCTCCGAATATTTTATCTTGCTTGAAGAACTGATGACTATCTAATTCGGCAGCCACAACAATATTCCATCACCCATTGACTCTGATTTGGAAAGGATGAGTTGTATGCTGAGGTGTATCACAAAGCACATGAATGAGTTATAAGAGAAATTGAATAATAAGATTGACAAAATCCTTGCCAATCAGACCTGCAAGGAAAATTACCTGCCGAATCAATGAATCTATCGGTGCCTTAGCCAAGTGAGCCAAAGCCATGACTCTACCCAACTACAGCAACCCTCTATCAAGGAAATGAGTAAGGATACGGGTGAAGTATTCAAATTTCAAGCCCTGGCAATGTTGCCAGGACTGTTCCCAGAGTTTGCCCAGTGCGGCAGAGCAGCCCATGTCATCTACCCAAAGGGACAGAAGCTGGATGTGGAGATGCAAGATAAGCAAAAGAAGGTGAAGCTGATGGTGGCTTGCCAGCTACAGCTGGTGGAAGTGAAGGCAACACTCTGGGTAGTGGCTTGGAAGGAGGCCAGCTCTCAGAGCAAGTTCTGATGATCCAATCATTTGTTGAAAGTTGTTTTGGTCTTATAAGGCTTATACTTGGCATTCATACTCTTTGGTTTTATATCTTCTATAGAAATATGGAGGGGAATTTGCTATATAACCTTCTTAGTAGAGGCAGTTTCTAAGAAAGTAGTACAGCATTTTGGTACACAGTTGCACAATTGGTTGAAAAAGAAAGATTAGAATATGAATGTAATCCGTTTTGGTATCATAATGAAATCTACTGATTTTGTTTCTGTTTATTTGGTCCCTCCTTCTGGTTAGTGGGCAAGTGCCCAAAAGACAACCATCATTTACTTACCAAAAACAACAGAATTTATACTTAAACAGCAAATTTGTTACAGAGAAATAAAAGATATGTTGCATTAGAACAGATTCACTGAAGTTGATTTGCACTCTTATAACCGCAAGAAACTCGGCAAGTGAAAGACTGCTTAGCTAATACTCTGACTAATAAAATATCACAAGTAGACCCTGTAACAATGGGATAATGCATTCAATAATTTAAAAGCTGGGGCAAAAACACCTATGTTCCACAAAGTTTCAGGAGGGATATGGGAGGACAGCTTTTTTGGGATGGCAGGACGTGTTTCCAAGACAACAAAACCTGTTTTCAGTACGTCGGAACACGTCTCTGAGAAGGCCCCAAAATCCCTGGGCGAGTCCTCATGGAACATAGAAAAGAACAGGAAATGACATCCACGTGCAAGAATTCAAAATCTCAATTGAACATAATATTTTAAAACCCTCAAAGAATCGTATAATGACTAAATAGCAAAATCAAAAGTAAAGGTATGAAAGCCAATTGAAACTGGATATGAACAATAGACTTGGAAAATATCGCAATTTCTCATATAGAGACTACACACAGAACACTCACCTAAGAAACATGCCCACTCAATAACCTAAGCGTCTATTTATATTTATGTTCCCACTTTAGCTCTTTTGTGTTTTGCTTGTGAATACTATATTATACATAAAACTCCATAAACTTGCAAAAGAGTACTAGTGATAAATTATGAAGCAGGTTATCTTTAGCCATATAACAACCACCTTGAATTAGTATGACCCTAACTAAAAGCAGTATAATGGCTAAATAGTAAAATCAAAAGTAAAATTTTCTATTAAGGTATGAAAGCCAATTGAAACTGGATATGAATAATAGACTTGCAAAATATCGCAATTTCTCATATAGACACTACACACAAAACAATCACCTAAGAAACATGGCCACTCAATAACCTAAAAGTCTATTTATATTTATGTTCCCACTTTAGCTCTTTTGTGTTTTGCTTGTGAATACTAGATTATACATAAAACTACATAAACACGCAAAAGAGTACTAGTGATAAATTATGAAGCAGGTTATCTTAAGACATATAACAACCACCTTGAATTAGTATGACCCTAACTAAAAGCAGTATAATGGCTAAATAGTAAAATAAAAAGTAAACTTTTCTACAGACATGAAACCCAATTGAAGGTGGATATGAATAATAGACTTGGAAAATATCACAATCTCTCATATAGAGACTACACACAAAAAAATCACCTAAGAAACATGCTCACTCAATAACCTAAGAGTCTATTTATATTTATGTTCCCACTTTAGCTCTTTTGTGTTTTGCACATGGATACCAACATTTTTCATAAAACTCCATAAACACACGAAAGAGCACTAGTGATAAATTGCGAAGCAGGTTATCTATAGACATATAACAGCCCCCTTAAATTAGTATTACCCTAACTAAAAAATGTTTTGTATGTTGCAATATTCTCAATGCCTTCCCAAGCAGCATCATCTAATGGCAAACCATTCCAATAAGTACGATATAATAGGAGTACTTTAGTCCTCAACTTCTCAACTTGAGTTGACTAGTCATTCCAAATTAGAAGAAAATGTGCATCAGGTAGGAAAACTCTTTGAAATTTTAACCTCCTTCTGTATCTTCTTCAAGCATTAGATGGGAAAGATGTTCGCACTTATATGACCCTACTAGCAGTTCAAAGAGTAGACCCTACTAAAGTGAAAGAGTATATGCAACCTAACCCCACTTTTGTTACAACCTTATGAGACCCATGGTATCTAGGCTTATGTTTGTCTCATGAAGACCCAATCTCCAACTTCAAAAATCTACTCATTATCAAGCTGAGACTACTGAAATTTCAGCATATCCTTGGCCACTTTGACATTTTTCTTCAATTGCATTTGCTTCCATATCTGTGGGCACTCTTCAAGAAAACCCCCAACCACAATTACTTGTCTATCTTTCAGTGCCCAATGAATAAGAGGAGGATACTCACAATAGTGACTACAAAGCCTTGAATAGGAGCATGCCAACAGATATGTGCTTATGTTGGGCCTATGAATTTTATACCAAATGCAACTATTTCGAACACAATGCTTCCTGCCTGATTTACAACATAATTTCTCAAACAGGCCTCTATATATTTGTTTACTATATCCATCTACCCTTTCTGCTTAAGGGTGATAACCTGTGCTTTGGGTCAAATGGTGTGGCAACGCATTTAAACATTTGTCTAGAAGTTGTTCATAAATTTGTATGTCAGTCACTAACAATATTCTTTGGGAGTCTGTGACCTGCATATGTCTTGCATGAACAACTGAACAATTTATGAGACCTTATGACTGAATCTATTCACTATAATAGTATAAAATGAGCATACTTGGTCTATCAACCACAACATAGATGTAGCTTTTTCTCCCCATCAAGGCTGACATTTGTTGATATTTATGTTACTGGACTCTTATTTGTCATTGCGAATAAGCAATGCCCAAAAGAACTAATTCTAACAGCCTCCATTTATTATTTTGGCAAATTCCACAAGGAAACAGAGTCAACTGCATCTTTTTGAGGCCATTCCAAGATGATTTCCTCCTGCTTTAGAAGCTAGGATGATGTACTTCAATCATGATGACCCCCACCTAGCAAAATGTGATCAATAACACTCAGCTAGAAGCTTCTCTTTGAACATGAATTAGGTACATTTAATGTGCAGTACTGCCAGAAAATCATGTCATTTACGAGTGTAAATTCTGTCATTTTGATGTACTTCCTCTAGATCTTGTATCATATCAGTAGCCCTTTCTTCCTTCTTGTATGATCAATAAAGGTTGACATGAGGCCTTGAAACCCTTGAAAAATGGCATAAAAACAGCATAGCCCCTTAAATCTTCTCAAGGTAGGCCAGTCAAGAATGGCCTGAATATTAGCTTCATCAGCTTTGACTCCCTCATTGCTACTTATGTATCCCAAGTGCAAAAGCCTGCTCTTTGTAAAATCACAGTTTGATTCTTATGCAACTAGAGAATTCCCACACAACATGTAAAGACAATGTTCAAGTGGTTCAAATGAATCCCCCTAGTTCACCTTTAAACAAGAATATCATTAACTTCACCACAAACTTCATCAAAGAAGGCTTATAAATTCAACTCGTTGGACCTTTAAAGGTGGCTAGAGCATTGGTTAGCCAAAAAAGCATCAGCTGGAGTTCATCATGGGGACCCAGCCTCTAATTATATCGGCTGACAGAACTCCTCCGATTGGACTTATTGTTTCATCATTGATAATCCATTGATCATGTGTTTGGTCAATTACTCTGTTTTTTGTGCAATCTTAGAAGTAAGAAGCAGAGAAACCTCCATTTAAAAGACACCAACCTTAATTTATGATGGCTCTCTGCTGCAACAGTTCAGGTTTATGACAATTTTAGGACATTAAAATCAGAAAATAGGAATAAAAAGGCCTACATTAACAGAATTTTTGAGGGATGATTTGTATTTGTCCTCGTTTGACCTACAACCAATATCTTCAACCCAGACCAAAATATATGCTTTTTTATCCTTGCTCTCTTTTCCTTCTGAGATATCCTCTACTGCACTAGTTGACCTTGATCATTAAGTGAATTTTCACCATGGTTGTTTCAAGCTTGATGACTAGTTCTAATTTCTTCTAGTTGAAATTCACATCTTAGCTCAAAATTGAGCAAAAGCCAGGACCAGAAAGCTCCCAATTGAGGTTTGATTGCCTTCAATCATACTTCTTCCCAGTGTAAGGAGAGCAAAATGATTTCTTTACAAAGAATTGCTAATTGTTTGCTATTATGGTTGAGACTAAGATGATGGTCAATCATTTCCCAGATTCAAAAACTATAAAAGTAGCAGTTTGATTAGTCCACACAAAAACTCATCATCATATATCAACATCACAAAATCCCAGGTTGATGGATTTTCTTAAGGTATATTATGGGCATGGAAAGACCTTTATTAGAGTTATCCTGTAACATGGAGACTAAACTATGACACATGTACATATTGATACGTATGTTGCCAGTTGACCAACTATGCTCCCCAAACTTAGAATTTACTTCTACTACGTTTTTTCAATTGCATGCAATTAATCATTACCCATGTCTTCTGCATGCCTATGTAACAGAAAATTCTAGCTACATAAGAAGAGTCATGCTTCTATGACTCAATCCTATATTACATTTATCTTTAAAGGACTCCAGGACACTAGCAATAAACATGTTCTGGTCATAGTTATATGATGAGAGCATGAAGTCATATAGTAGCAGTTTGCCTCTTGAGGAGGACTATTAATGATCATGTGGTATTGACCATTGGAGGCGGATTTCAACAAGAGGTTTCAGGCTATGCTCATTGACAATATCAACACAAGCAATACTATACTTAAACAGCATGCACCAATACTGCTTGAGAGGGTCTACACTCGCACTAACCTTGTAATCCGAAGTCTCTCGTTTGTATGTGTTTAATGTGGTAGGAAGACACTCTGTAACAACAGTATCAAAGATAGGTCAAAAGCTTTCCCTATCCCAAGATGTGAAAACTTGGATTGTGAATAACAAAGTTCCAAAGTCAATGTAAACAGGTTCAAAAATAAACTAGCCATAACGGCACTGTCGGAAAACATCTTGTGTTCTAATAAAGTTTGTCTCAACTCTAACATTTGATTTCCTTAACACTAAAAATCTATTGTCTTCTTATGTTACAAGTGCAAGAAGAAGATATGTCATATATATGGCAACATTTTACCATGAAACTTAAATCTATTTATATACATAGATAGATAGAAAGATGCATGTGTACACACACACATACATACACATACACGTGCATGCATGTGTGTGTGTGTACAAACACTAAACAAGGCACCATTTGTAGAAAATGTGTTGGCTATTGCTTGAAATCTGGTAAAAAGTAGACAATAAGACAAATTTGATGAAGTCATGTCGGGAAGACTTCATCTGCAATGGAAAATCCCATCTTGTGTAGAGTGAAAATTATTCAAAGCCATGAATTGTCAAAGCTCCTCATTGATCAGTCATTTTTCAATGTTGATAATTTTTTTCACTCAATATCCATTTACAATACTATACTTGAATGTAATAGTTCATAAGTTCTTACAACTGACATTTTTCAATAACGTTTTGGAGACAAATTCATGTTGTCTCCTACTGCCAAGAACTAAATTATGTGAACTTGATTATTTTTAGGAATGTAAATACAAAAAAAAAAAAAAAAAAAGGCAATGCTTGTTTCTTTATTGCTGAGCACTAGTTTGCATGGAATCCAAATTAAATGCTAAAACTATTTCCCATTTACAATTAAATAATTTAACAGCCAAATGCAACAGAAACTTGTGACAATCTTGTACAAGAAACATGATGGGGGTGAGATGAAGTTACCTCTTGACCTGCTTCAACAAATGTCCCTGCATAGACCACATTACATAAGTGCTAGCTTGACTATGAAATGTCCATCAAAATACATGTATGATAATTTATGACCATATTAAACACCTCTCCAACAAGAAAGCTTGAGATTAAGAACCTTAGATGAAGCAAGTATCTACTTGTAATTACCATTATATAAAAGAATTTGTAGAAAAATATAGTAGTGGCCACTATTTATCAATTGGCTATTTTTTCAAATTTTTGCAAAGGTATTTGCCAATTGAAAATTAAGATTAGCCTCAATTTCTATAGAGCAGTATCTTTTTCTTTTATTTTTGCCAACTTCAAATATAAGACACAAAATCTTGATGAAAGTTCAATTTTTTTATTTTTATATTTATTTTTCTTTTTAAAAGCAATTTTGCCAAAGGTGAAAGTTGAGAAATCAGTCTTAAAAAGATTTGCAAATGCTTCTGAACTTCTAAAAATGTGTTTTTCCTTATAACTTTTGCCTAATGACTCCCCAAAACTAGACAATCAAACACAAGTATACCTTCAATTTGAGAACCTAACATGCAAACATCACTCTTGATCTGATGAGACTGCCTTTGTATCCTGTCCACATTCACTTTCCCAAATTCTTTATCAATGCCGCAACTCCCAGAACCATGTCTATATCCTTCAGCATTCTCACAAACATTGTGCTGTCCCTGTTTAACAGCAAGCTTGAAAGGAAGTTGTAAAGCTTTTGACCTTTCTGCTTGAATAATGTTTACTGGACCTTTTAGATAAGCCATATTAAATGATCCATAATCTATTCTCCTTGAAGCTATGTGGCTTCTTTGAATTGGTGAGCAATGATCTGTCCTAGATCTGTAAGAGGGCACCACAGTTGTTTCAGTGGAGGAACTAGTTGCTGAGGATGCTCTAGAGCCTTGGGCTTGTATTTCATCAATGTTTTGAGAAAAATGAGCAGGAGAACTAGTTTGTTGCATTGAGACTTTCAATTTTTCAGTTGCTGATGATACATGCCGGACAATATCATCCTTCCATGACTTGAAATGAACAAAATTCTGATTTGAGTATTTAACCATATTTCCAGGCACCTGGTCATCTGAGGATGTTGGAAGTGACCTACAAGGCTCCTGGCCTTGACTTGAAGAGACAGATGTGGTCAACAGTAGACCTGATCTGTTTTGTAGACTTCCTTTAGTTACCTTCTGAGCAGCCCTATCATCACTGCACAATGATTCACCAACAGTTACCTGCTGGATATGTCTGTCCTCTTCTTCAAAGGAACTTTGAGGATGAACTTTACCTGCTACAGAAAACTTTGAAAGCTGAAAGAATTTCCTTTTATGATCCAACCTTAATGCAATATTCCTATTGCTTTCATTTATTCCCTGACTGCCTACTGATATCTTCATGCTGCGATTACTGAATGCTAGAACCTCCTGTTGAGGCAATGACTTGCCTTGTCCACTAGATTCTGAATAGCCTGCCTGATTATCATCTGACAATGCTACAACCTCTGCCAATGAAACAGCGTCTGTACTTGCCACCTTTTCCAACATTCCAGATTCAGCTGTTAATACTCCATGTGTACCTGCAACATCTGTCCTTATGTACAGTGAATATGAATTCCCTTTCTCTACACACCCCTCTTTACAAGATTGTGCAGCAGGAATAACATTTTCATTTACCATCTCAGACACCCCTATGTGCTTTCTTGAATCTTGTGACATGCTGTGAACATGAAATTTGTTTCCTTTAGGAGCTACTCCTCCCTTGAGATGTGTCACAGCTCCTGGTGGCAAAGGTGGCTTTCCTGTGCTTATAGCTCGAGTCCTAACAGTAGAAAGGCTGACTCCAGGAGGCACAAAAGATGGACATTCTGTCTTGCTGTTCTCTGTTTCTCCTCCAGCAAAGTTTACAAGTTTATCATTTCTGTATGTTGAAGAAGAATGGTGCTCTGATCTAGGCAAAATAGAGGAGACATTGGCAGCTGGTTCCCTTGATTGATTATTAGCTGAACTTGGATTTTGCAGCTCATTTGAACATTCTCTCAACTGAAACTTAAACAATCTCATCGATGGGGCTTCTGAAGTATTATTTCTGGATTTTGCATTTGAAATGTCTAAGGCTCTCTTCTCTTCTAAATTGTTTACTGAGACCATCTGTTTTTGCCCACTTTTTGGCAATTCACCAATATCTTGTTTATCAATACCACCTTTTTCTGGGGCTTCATCTTCTTCTTCAGTGTCAACAAGCTTCTTACTAAACCTATCCAGCTCAACTGTGCTTCCACTTTCTGTGAAAGCATCATTTCGATCATTAGGCTTTGGTGGTGCTAGATTGTGATGACTTGCCTCAACAAAAGTTTTTTTTTGTTCAGTTAGCCCTTTTGGAAAAACTGATAATGAATCAGCACTTGGATGCACCACAGACTGAGTCCAGTATGATGGCAAAGGGAATAGAGAAGTTTCATTCTTAGAATTTCCTGATACATTTGGAGCTGAATTTGTTGCTGTCTTATTTGAGGACGCATTGCCCTGCTGCTCAGGGCCATCCATGCTCACAACACCAAACTCCAAAATTCGTTGGTGAGAACCCACTTGCTCCTTCAAGTCAAAAGTCACTCCCACCCATCAGCCATAAATGAAATTGTATTACAAAAGTTACTCTTGGTACTCATACAGATTCAAATATAAACTAATAGAATTTCACAAGCCTGCCATCCTTCATCACCATACTTGCATAAACATAAAGGCCTGATATTTCCCCTAAATATGGCTTACCATCCAATTTAAATCTAACAATCACCTCCTTTGTATCTGTGGACCATCTGTTGGCATCGAATCCAAAATTCAGCAGGCAATCCGTAACATTGTTCATAACATTGTGCCCAACCTGTCAATTGAATTTGTATTAAATCTATGACTGAAACATTCTGTACAGGATATCCTATGCATTATATATAACAGAAAAATGACCACCTTCTATCGCTTGTCCATAATTATGTTAAAAATTTGTAAAGGGGCTGACTAATAAACAATCAGTACACATCATTTCACTAATATAAAAATGGTACATGACTTTGAGATAATTATAATACCACACCACCTCAATGGATATTGATTCCTTCAGACTGCAAGGTGAATGATGCAGTGTTCAATTCAAAAACAAAATTTTAAACACCAAGCATAGACAAATCAAACAAAATGGCATAAATCCCCAAAATGTTACCTCCT
Organism: Wollemia nobilis; assembly: GCA_028583015.1. NCBI lineage: Eukaryota > Viridiplantae > Streptophyta > Pinopsida > Araucariales > Araucariaceae > Wollemia > Wollemia nobilis. The sequence goes on from JAQPPZ010000737.1 coordinate 14,558,518, forward strand.
TGCTTTAGAATAATAGTAAATTAAAGATTGTATTTGGTATGAACGAATAAAGCAACCCTCAACAAATCACTACCAATCATGGTAGCAGAATTTTCCAGGCCATTGAAAAAGCCTCAGCCAAAAGATAAAAATAAAAATAATCTTATTATTCAAGTCAAAAGTTGATCTTGTTCATTTTACTCCAGCAACACGTGTGGAAAGCTTGTTTAGGGTGAAAAAAAAATCATTAGCATGATTAACAAACCTGTGATTGAATTTCAACTGCAGGTAAGGGCTTACAGTTGCTAATTTAGGTTAGGCCAATTTATTTATTATTTTTTCCAGGAGTGGCAGGAAGACAGAGAAGCACCGATGCAGAGAGAGAAAGTCTTGTGCACCTGTTGCTACTCAAGGAAGAATGGGCCCAGTGGCATTAGCCCCAATGGCTTCTCTCTTGCATGTGAATTTTGTGTTTATGTTTTTTATGCCATGGTTATCATAATTCATGGATTTTAAACTGCGTAATTTTTTGTAACTATAACACAATGAGATATTTTCCTTTTTATGTGAAACTGCACGACTGAAGTACATTTTGCTATTTATTACATATGTTAGCATAAACTTGTGTACAATTGGTCATCTTTGATGCTAAATTCTTGTCAAAAGGAAGAAATCTCTCTTTTCTTTCTTTTTCTCCTTTTTTCTTTTTAAAGAATGGAGTGGGGTGGGGGTTGAAACTTTCTGTATTTTCTGCTTTTTCAATTCTCTAAGTTTATTTTGGTCAAGTCTTGGTTGCAAGTCTGATCTAAGTGTATCAGTTGTGAGATGTCAGATTGAATTCCAAATCAAACTATTGCTGATTCAAAACGTGATTGCCATGTAAGCAAAATTTTCAAGAGAATAGCATGTAACTTAATGTAAATTTCAAAAACAGAACTATGTAAAATATTCCAAGCAAAGATGGGGGAATGTAACTTAATTCCCTTACAGTTGGTTTCCGACCTGTTACCTATTTCTCTAATCATTTCTTATACCTATGATCCAAAATATTGTTGCATGGTAAGCCAAATATTCCAAATAATAACATAATTGTACTGTGCCTTAATTTACATCTCAAAACAGAACTGTGTAAAATGTTCCAAGCAAAGATGGGGGCAATGTAACTTAGTCCCATTGATGAAAGTCAGTAATCCGAGGAAGAAAAAGAAAAGTGCATCAAAGAGAAAGGCACAAGAAGCATCAAGTGATGAGATGGATGTTGTAGCTGAAGGAAGTGAGACTGATGGGTGATGAACAGCTACCAAATTAAGAGGAGCTTGGTAGAAAGGATAAACAAAGAAAGTTGGAGCAACAGTGGCAACATATGTAAACGCACCTGTTGCGACAACAACCTCGGCAAAAGCAACAGCATCCAGCAAGTCAAGAACCCCACAACAAGCCACAGGAAAGAAGAAAGAAGGTGGTAGTGTACATAAGATAGTGGTGGGCCAGCAGAGTGAAAAGCATGGAACATTGTAGCAAGTAGTGCAGAGAGGAACTCCAACACAACCAGGAAGTCATGTTTTGCGAGGAGGAATTGCAGGTACCAGGGTGACTTCAAGTGAGGCTGCTACAAGTAGATAGCAGCCAAAGTTGCAAGAACCTGTTGCACACAATGTGAAATGTGGAGAAAACAATGCAACAATTGGATAAGAAAGTTGCACAAGAAACAATGGTGATTGTAGATATAAATGCAGAAGTTCAGTTTGTCGTCAATGTGGTGGAAGCATTACCACAATTGGAGGGAGCACCAGGAGGCGGCTTTGATGGTGATGTTTTGATATAGGTGAACAATGTTGATACACCAAAAGTTACAACACAACGCCACTTAGGCAATATGCAGATGTTGTGGATAGATGTGGATCACCTCCGTTGGATGAGGGACCACCAATGGAGTTTACATCTACAACAACGCAAACTATGGCACCAAGTTTAGCAATGTCGGAGGAGACTCGAGAGAAAGGTAAACAGCCTACATCAAAGTATAGACTATGGCAAGAAGGCCAAAGTAGTCAACCACCGGAGGAAGAATTTGAGAAAGGTAAGGAGACAATCAAAACAATGGAGAAGACTATTGATGCATATGGAGAAAAGATTCAAGAGATTCGAGCAGGGAAGGCAGCCAAACAAAAAATCAACCTGACAAGTCATGGTGGGGAGTATGTTAAGGAGACTACCACCGAGGATGACACAGATATAGAACTGGCAGAGAAGGAAACAAGTGATCATTTCATTATAAAAGTGCCAATCTTGAGGAAACCACCAGTTCTGGGAGCAAATATCAATGACTAGGTTGATATATATTTTTTTAAAAAGTGAGTGGATTGTTTGTCAAGGTTCGCAATGAGTTCAGAGTTGGGTGTGTTGGAGATTGGAGACTATGGCAATTGAGAATGGAATGTGAGTGAAGCAAATTGGTGCATTGGGCCCTTGATGATAAGCATATGAAGAAGTTTGCATAAATATATCAAATGCAGCCATGGGAGCTAAAAGCCAGCAGTAGCAATGTCAATTCAAAGCTGGAGATCAAAAATCTGCAAGAAAGAGCTCAAGTATTCTATCGGTATCCGCTATAGGTTTATGTTGATGAAGGAAATATGGCGCCCTATCCTGAACTTCCAAGTGACAAGTATGTGAAATTGGCACCCGAGTTGACAAAATCTTATGCCAGAATGTATTTTTGGCATATCTTATTAAGTGGTTAGCAACAGGTTTATAAACATTTCAACAGAGGGTTTGTAGTCTGAAGCTGAAAGAGGAAGAGCAGGCTAACCAAGTGCAGATGGTGGAAGGACAACTTCGGCAAGTGCAGCAGGATGCCAAAGCTGAACTAGCAAAGTTGAGGAAGGAAATAGAGGCTATGAGGCAAACGCAGGAACAATAGGATCAGTTGATAGGACAACTGAAGTTTGAATGTGCAGTGAGGAGCAAACTCTAGAAGTCAAGATGAAGGAGGTTGCTCATAAAGATCAACTGATCATGGAATGGGATGAATTGTTGACAACAGTTATGAGGAAGGAAGTCCAAGCAGCGAAGAGGGATACTGAGTTAAAGGCTAGGCTAGCAGAAGTCGCATCATTATGGCTTTTAGTGGGCTCGTTACCAGTCCTATGCCAAGAGGCTCAAGGGAGAGAATGAAGCCTTAAAGCTACAAATCCAAGAGCTTAAAGGAGTACTAGTTCCATCGTTGCAACCTCCACAAATCCAGAGTCCCCAGGAGCAGTAATAGTCATCGACGAGGACGTTGACTAATTGAGAGGGGAAGGCAAATGGAGGTGCTAGTTTTGACTTGCCACTCAGCACAAGAAATAAAATCAAAAATAAAATATACATGGATGTCAAGTACACAAATGTTAAGTTTTGTAATTTTGAATAAAATATGTACGTTGTAATAATACATGTAATAATGACTCAAGTTGGAGATATGTGCGAACATAGTCATGCAAAGGTAGTTAGCACCTTGATTATCTTGTAGTTAGGAGGTGAGGTGTCGAGGATGGTAGTTGTTTGTAACTACCATCCCCATAGTTTAAATAAGACCCCCCTCATTCATTTGAGAAGGTACACACACATGAGAAACATTGTATGTACCGGAGAGAGTCCACTGTAGTTGCATTGTGTATGCCAAGAGAGATAGTGTAGACTGCATTGGAGCTATTCTACATAGGATCAGATATTGTGTATGTAAGAGAATGTTGTAACATACTTTGCTATTGATTGATTGCTGCATTGGATTAGATTCAATCCTATCATTTGTATTTTTTTCCACATTCTTTCGTACAGGGCTGTCTGTGCAGTTACCAAGTCGTCCAGCATAGTTTCCAAGCCGTATAGTGCAGTTGCCAGGCCCACAAAACTGAAGGCAAGTCGTCCGGCTAGTACCAGCCATCTAGGAAGAGTGCAGGCTGTCTGATTCTCAGACTGGACTGTCAAGAGTAGTGAATAAGGCCGTCAAGGGCAAGGAGATGATGCAAGTCGTGCAGCTCCATCACCACAAGTTGGTTAATTTGCCCATCCAAATTGTTTCCCAAAGGGTGGAATATCACCACCATGCTACAACTATGTTTTTAGATTTGGTAACAACCAAATCTATCTTCTAGCTAAAACACATGTAATAAGCTTTAACCTAGCAAAGATTCTCCTACTTTTTTGCTTTTAAAGAGACATGCAAATCCATAGCTAGATGGACTCCAAGAATCTATTTTTCTATCATATTCAAGATCCCTTTGCAATAGAATACTTTATCACTCATATACTGGAATTCTGATTTGTAGGGTAATATCCTAGTCGTTGATGGACTTGTTGCTTACACGGAATTATTCCAAATTCACACAGATTATCAAAGCTTCAAGGATCTAGCTTCAAATTTGTCAAAGTTTTGAAGACTAAAGATTGTTGCCAATATGTTTTGTAGAATGTAGGTATGATTTCAGTTGATCCATTCAGCATCCAAGTTTACATATTGTTTTGCTTCCTACATGCTTTCATGCAGCACAGCCAAGATATGACCAGCATATTGATGCATTTATCCTTGTAAAACAGTCCAAGGAGAGACAAGTTGGCATACTGTTAACTATACAATTCTTATCTCATGAGCCCCAACTTTATTGTAGGCAAATGACTTGACACGTGAAATTCACGTTTGCATGAGCGATGAGTGATGAATGCATGAACATATGCACCACATCGGTTATGAGCCATTTTCATGTACACAAAGTTTGTCATGTGTTGTCATGACATAGAGTTGTCGCATGTGTGTGCATGGTGACATAAGTGTTTGTAATAAATGTAATGTCATGTTATGGGGTATTTTAATGTTCTAGTGTATATAAATCAGACTAGCATATTGATGTTTTTATCCTTGTAAAACTGTCCAAGGAAAGACAAGCTAGCATACCATACCATTCTTGTCAATCTCATCAGACCCAACTTTACTGTAGGCAGACAAATTGATGTGCAAAAGTCACGTTTGCATAAGCAATGAATGCATGAACATATGTGCCATGTTGGTTATGAGATATTGTCCTGTACACAGTGTCATATGTGTTGTCGAGACATACAGTTGTCGCATGTGTGAGCATTGTTTGTAATAAATGCAATGAAATGTTATGGGGTGTTCTAAAGTTTTGGTGTATACAAGTAGTTTGGTGGCAGTGGGGCAGAGTTGCCAACCACATTCCGGTACTTTTGATAACTATATGTGTGCCATCTACCTTGGTGGATATATGGAGGTATGACAATAGAGATGTTTGTCAAGGTAGGATAAGGCTTACGTGTATTGTACGCTTGAATAGACCACGATCTATTGCAGACAATTGGGTTTTGAAAGATAGATGCTGTGAGTGTTGTGTATTCACATGCAAATTTAAGTTCTTCCCATTGTATTATATAATTTCTTATATATCAAGGAATTATCCTAAAGTATGTTGCATTCTATTCAACAATGCAACATGGAGGTGCAATTTGAGTTTCAACGCCTCATGGGAAGTTAGACTCCTGTTTTGTTGCAGCTCTTTTGCCTATCTGTACAAATGACATAAGGAATCAGTCTTTAAACTAAGTATGGCCTATTCCTTTTGCATGCCGGCATGTAAGATAAATGACGAGTGTTCTCCTTGTTGACTGCTAGCTTTTACTAATGCAGACTGTTTTGGCCCATAATGAAGGTTATTTTAACAACCTCAAGGCCATAACATATGGATCATGGCTGAACAAGAAGATCTCATTTCCTTTGACAGTATCAAGTCCAGTATCAGACTTTTTGAAGACTTCATAGAGAGCTATTGCACTCATAAAAAAATTCAGCCAAATAGCAGTTGATGTGGATTGCAACAAGATTTCATAACTACAGAAGTGAAGACCTCATATACATAGATAACAGTATGGTCCCTGACATAATCCATCGAACTTGCAGGCATTTATCAAGCACAGAATGTTTGCATTGTAACCCATTTTCAGGTTTCATAGCCAATCTCAACTTCTAGGATCTTATCTAGTAAATTATTCCATCATGATCTAAACAGTTTGCATTGGTATCAGATGCTAGATATAATTTTTTCCAAATGTTGGTTTTCTTCCAGCAAGTATGAGTTGGCTTTCAACAGATTAAAGTTCTTTTAGTTTGCAACTGCTTCTACCTGATCTTCTGTGCAAAATATATGTATCTTCGCATACTATTTGAAGGTATACACTGATTAATTCTTCCTGCATTTAAGATCTATAAGATCCTCTTAGGTTTTTTTTTTCTTTTTAAATAACTTAAGGTATTTGTAAGGTGGGGCCGGATTTGATATGAGATCAACCCATCATATTGTTATTCTTATTTTCCCTTTTTCTTTTTCTTTTTCATAATTTAAGGAAGGCATCTGGAAGGGACCTGATTTGATATGAAATCAACCAATCATATTGTTATTTTGATTTCATTACCACAGAACATTTGAAGGCCAGTCACATGGTGCTTGGATCACATGGAGAAGCAAGCATCAATATTGAAATTTAAGACTGCACCTACCTTTGAAGACGTTTCATATCCTTGTTTCTCCAATCGACTTTTTCTTTTCCTTTTTTGTAACTGCAGAACCATTGTAAACTAGAATCAAAAGCGCTTTCCAATGATATAGTGTGCGGCCTGTTTATGTTAAAGCAAGTGGTAGATTTTAATCTATTTTTCTTAGGGGACTCATCCTGGGATTTGGGGGCTGTGTCAGAAGTGCATCCCAACGTCCCGAAAATGCATCTTGCCACCACAAAAATGTATCCCACCATGCCAAAAAGTTGTCCCACCATCCCCATCCTGGAACTTTGTGGAACATAGATTTTAATAGTTGAAAATCAAGTAGCAAACCAGTATTGCAGTCTGTAATACTATTTTTACCATGAGTGTAACTGAAAACTTTAAACAATTGTAACTTGGTCATCTGGTGACCATATTTATCATACACTCGTTATATAGGTTTACCCTCAATCTTGGACACATCTGCAAGGTTAGAATTTGTTCTCAAAGCTTTTTGGTATGAGTGTTAATTCAGCCTAGTTTTGCTAAAACATTTTAACACTGCCATGGAATCAACTTTAACAAAGGTGGCAAGTCCCTCTCAAGATCTTTGTCTTCTAAGGGAAAGATGACTCTTCATTGTACCCTTCTGCAGCATATATGGATACTTGAATGAGTGAAGTTTGAATAAGATACAAGCTCTGGAGAGAAGAGATGAAGACATGCAAGATCAAGCTCTGTGTCCTATTCCTTCCTCCTTTGAAGTGTTTGTTTTCCTCTACTTATGCATTGCAACAGGTTTTGTGTTTTTGTTCAACATAGAAATCATAAAGAATGATTTGCACCCATGACCATAGTTCAAAAAATGAATGGAGAGAGTTTTACTCTCCCCAACCTCCAGATATTTGGGCCGGTTCCCTTTCAACTTTGCTGAAAATGTAAAAAAGAAACTAATCTACTTGTGCATAAAGATATATTCTATCTAAGCGTATGAAAGTAAATCTAATACTTTGTCAGGAAACAGGTACGATCAAAGCCATAGCAAGGTTCAAGGTTGGTGCAATCAGTAATTCCAACAGGTATTGAATAACTTCATTGTGATTAGATCTCCAAATAGTTAGCCATATCACAAAGAAATGACTAATAGAGGGAAAAAGAGAAGTGCTACTAGTTCCACATGTCATAAGTTAAAGGTAAAAGACACAATAATTCATTAATGTCAAGCACAATTCCTTATTTTATTGATATCAAAGCATAGAGTACAATGATCTCAAGAGTGTAGTTTTAGGAAGTTGGGTAGCCAAAAGACCCTTACAATAAGAATCAATCTCCTATTTGTCTTTGAAGAGTAAATACCTAATCTAATTTTGAACCAATAGTTCACAATCTCATGTAGACACAATGCCCAAAAAAAGATGCTAAACTGGAGCAAGGCATCGGTCGCTTTGAGCGGGGCACCCTAGAAAATCACTCCAAGACGGGCACTCCAAAAGTCGTCCAAGCGGGACACGATCGCTTCGAGCAAGCCGTGTCGGGAAGCGGGACACATCAATCACTCCAAACGAGGCACGCCAAAGTGTCACTCTAAGCGGGGTTCTTTAGAAAGTTGTTCCAAGTGGGTCGCTCCTTGGAAGTCGCTCTGAGTGGGGCGCTCCAAGAAGTGAGGGGCACCAATTGCTTTGAGTGGGATATTTCAAAAAGTAACTCCGAGCGTGGCACTCCAAGAAGCAGGGCACACCAACCACTCTGAGGCAGGCGCTCTAGGAAGTTGCTCCAAGCAAGACATTTTGGGCAAAGGGGAGTGTCGAAGAGCAGGGCTTACTTGAACAGAGTGGGGTGCATTGTTTCCAAACAATTAGCCAATTTTCGTTGACTTCTGCCTTGCTCTATCTTCTGCCTCATCTTGTGCGATAGATCTTCGTTCGGAGCATGGTAGTAGTAGCGAGCTACTGCAATTCTAGCAACAAGTAGGGACATCAATCCTAATTGATGAAAGATCCCAGATTGTGCCTTGTTTTTGGGCGCGAAGTCCAAATTGAGGTAGTCTTAGAGCAAATCTGATGTTGTTGGAGGGAATAGTGTCATTGTACCTACAGCAACCTATGTACTGAAGTGGACAAGGATACTAGTTTGTTGCGACAACATAGACAAGAAGGGTTGATATAGGTGCAACAGAAGAAATGAGGGGGATTTGAGAAAGAAATAAGAGGGGATGAGGGAATAGTGATAGAAGAAGAAACAAAGGAGTTCGAGGTGAAGTGATCGTGAGGTAGATGGTGAAAGAAAAAGATGACAAGAAGTGAGGAACTTGAGTCTCTTACGAGATTCTCGCTCAAGCAAGACATTTTTTTTTAAATAAACCAAACAGCCTAGAACAAGTGGAAGGGGAAGATGCAGAACTACGTAGAAAGAAGCAAGAAAATCGAACATCCCCTTGGGGATATTCACTTGATCAAACAAAACGTTTTTTTTTCATTTTTAAAATCTCTCTCAATGTCATTTTTCACCGATTCACTAGTAGCTATTATCATTGCGTAGGTTGCTTTTGTTTACCAACTTTGAAAAGCAGTTGCCTTTCCTCTTGACATCGACGTTCCAACTTAGATCTTCCAATGCCTATGCAAACAAAGTAAGGTTGGATGACATTAACAAAGTATTGCCAAGAGGTCTTTCTAACTCAAAACTTCAAGGATGCCTTCTAGTGAACAATATACCTGCTTGTTAGCACTATATGAACACTGTGAAACACAGTCAAACACAAGGTATCAATGGAGGAATAAAGAGAGACAAAACAAGGAAAAATAGACACAACAAAACACCAAGAGACTATTTACACTAATATAGAGGTATACACAAATTATGAATACTTACACTTGATCCATGGAGGGGTATTCATAGGTCCTTACAGCACCTTCTAAATGAGTTGTTGCATCCGATTATCTAGTCACTCCTGACTATTCATTGAACAATGCAACAATGTGTCCTATTAACTAGTCATTGCCACAATACACCTATTTGGAGAATGGCATATACATCCTACACCTAGCATCATTGGGCTTCCTCTCAGACTCTAAATATTTTCACTCTACAGACACCTAACTACACCAGACTACACATAGATCTGATCTACCTCTCTCACACAAGGGACCCACATCTATAGGGTGGCTCTAATACCATATTTAGCACTATATGGAGACCATGAAAAATAGTGAAGCACAAAGACACAAAACAAATATGAAAAATAGACACAACAAACAACAAAAGATTATTTACATTGATGCAAAGCATACACAAAATTCTACATACTCACACTTGACCCATGGAGGAGTATTTATAGGCTCTTACAACACCTTTTAGAGGAGTGGTTGCATCCAATTATCTGGTCACTCCTGACTAATAACTGGACAATGCAACCATACATCCTATTAATTGGTCATTGCCACAATACACCTTATTGTCTGGACAATGGCACAATGCATCCTATTGTTTGTTGACAAAATTAAATACTCTCTAAAACTTCCCACAAGTTAATTTTGTCTAACACTTGAAGACCTCCTCGTAAATTTGACAAGGAAATATGGTTCTTGCCTGCCTCTCTCGGTATTATGGCTGATTAGATACCCATTTAAAATTAAGGTCTTCATCAAGTCTTCCGCTCTAATGTGTCTATTATGATACCATCTCCATGGTCATTTTGCATCTTTGTGCAATAGCTTCTTTCCTACACTTGGGGTGTCTCTTACAATTGCATCTCTTTGCAATTCTCCTTGGATGTTTGTCCATCCTCATTGATCAGTATGCACATACAAAGGGTTTTCAAATCGCTAACCCATAACCATTACACACAAGGGTTTTCATGTGGTAAACCCATAACCATTACACACAAGGGTTTTCATGTGGTCAACCCATAACCACTACCAAATTTCATTGTGGCCTCCCTCGACCACCTACATACTTTGTGGTTCCTCTCAACCACCTTCATACTCATGGTTACTTTCAACCACCTCCAAACTATGGTTACTTTCAACCACCTCCAAACTATGGTTACTCTCAACCACTTCCAAGGATTTGTTTATGGCTTAACCAACACCATTACATGCACACAAATTTTTCACTTCATTTTGAGAATACCATATTCACTGTGCCATTAAACACATCATAAATTTTTAAGGGTGTTGAGTACCACCGATCATGCACCCTTTTATAAATTATATCCAAATAATAACTATAGTGAATTCTCTCTACACTCGGAAGGAGAAATGCCCTAGCAAAATTTGCACAAGTTGGCCTAAACAATGGTAAAATAGGCAGTAAGAGAAGAATGAGGCATCGACCAAATGTGGAGCAAAAAGTTCCAATCAAAGGCTAGCGCCACTTTATAAAAGTTCCAACCAAAGGCAAAAGGCAAAAATTCCAACAACTCGCATACTAACTTTAAAAGTTCTAAAAATCGGTAGGCAATTAAAATTTCCGATGTCCCACAAGATCCAAGCACAATGGCCCATGTAATTTTTCAAAAGTTTCGAAAGCAAAGGGCAACAAAAAGTTTCGAGGGTCAGGTTTTCTGAGGTGACAAAATTTTCTAAAGTCAGGTCTTTCGAAAAGATACTAACCAAGAGAAGAGAGGAGAAGTGCTCCAAAGTTTATGATAAAAGATCAATGGCTCGTGCCATGCTTCGAAACTCTCTAGCTTAAGCAATTCACGATCCAAAAAAGAAAGCTAAAAACTGAAGGTGAGCTAAATGAGACGCACCAGTCGTCTAATCAAAGAGGAAGCCCACAACATCACATGTATTGGAATACAATGGGATAAAACCACTCATGCCCCAATAATTTAGGAGACCAAAATTTACATCGGGGGCTCCAATCCCCAAACCCCCACATGGAGGGTCGTTGACTCCCCATACCCCCCAGCCGAGGTCACAACCTCGGGCCCCGCACATTGTGTTGAGGTGTTCAGTATTCTAAGATATTAGTCCTTTTCCTGTAAAGAACTTAGCACATCCAACAAATATACCAAAGAAAGCAGTTGAACTCATAAAGGCAACAGTGACTAGAAAAGCCTCAAGTCCTCAAGTACACCTACCTGCACCATATAAACCTAACAATCCAAGAAAGTGGTTGACACACTAAAGACAACAGCATGGGAGCCGCAAACAGCAACAATCCCAAATCTGACAACATTGATTACAAAAGGTATTTCTACTTAGTTTTTCGGATAGGGTGGGCAGTTGAACATCCAATAGCTCAAATGATTCCAGATATAGAGACCTTAAAGGACTAAAAGTGACGTAAGGAGGAGCGAATCAAGGGAGCAGCAAAGAAGCTTTGTCAAAGACTCATGTACAAGTTTTGAAGGGAAAATTTCCCATTTTGTCTATAAATAGTACTTGTCTAGGCATTGTAAAGCATTGTCGAATTGCTTATTCAAACCCAAAAAGCTTTGTATGCAACTTCCCTTTCATTTTCTTATGTATGACAGTTTGGACCCAAACCCTAAGTGGCTTTGCGGGCAAGCTTTCGAGCCCTCACTTCTATCATGTTCTATCACTTTCATACCTATCGGTTTCACAATGTCTTTTTCCTTCAGGATAAAACTGAATCTTTCCTACTCTAGAGGAAATTTTGCTTTCATTGCTCCTATAGGCTTTGCCTCTTCTAACGAAGAGAGGCTTTCCACGTATTTTACTTTCACCTTTGAATCCTCATCCTCCAAATCTTCGCTTTTCACTTCAAGTTCTCTTTCTGGTTCACAAGATGTTCTACGAAATTGGTAGTCTTCTTCTTGGATTTCTGCTTTGAGGAAGGGAACTTTTTCCACCAATGGGGGTTCGTCTGATAACTCTTCATGTCTCGTCAATTTTTCTTCCGTCCATTTCATTTTAGCAAGGCCCAAAATAATGATTTCATGTTCTAGTTGTGAACTTGCCTCCATCACCTCTATAGACTCTTCTCTTCTATCTAGGAGGACAAATACTTCTCACTTCTCAATTAGTTCTAACATTTTCATATTTGGGATCTTTGAGAATTCCATCCATAGTGGAGGGGACATGACTCTTGATGTTGAAGGGGGAACCTTCTAAAGGAATCATCAACCCATCAAACTGATTACTATACATGACAACACCTTGGGAAGCTAAAACATTTCCACCAATTGAGGATGTTTCAGGTATCACATGGACTCATATCATATTGGCTTGAGGTACAATTGCTCGACTCACAGTTGGTTGGTGCATCATGAGTTGATCAACCATTGGTTGATAGACTACAATATACTGATTCACCGTATAGTTTCGCGCCTGGTCACCCATCTGAAAAATTTCCCTGTTGAGGAATCGACCAGCTCCCTTAATCAGCCATCTGAAAATTTCCTTGCTGAGGTATCACCCCGTTACCCTCATTGCGTTCATACCTGTATTTAGAATGACTAAAGGGTTGAAATCATATACTTTAGTTCCTCCAATTGCACTTGAAATTCTTGTCGATCCTGAGGGACTAGTTGACCCTAGGGATCTTGGGGAAACTGTGGATATTGGGGAAATTGTTGTGGGAAAGGATATTGATATTGCGGGATGGGCATTTGGGTCGTATGGGTGGGTTATAACCTTGGGAAGGATATAACCAATGGTTGTATGAGTGTAAGTTGTATCTTGTTCATTGCGATGGATATAACCAATGATTGTACAAAATGTATCTAGTTCATTGCAATAGATAACCATGGTCGTGCAATACCTGCAGGACCCCGTATCACCATCAAAATAATGCTTTTAAAGCTCATCAATTTGTAAGAAGTTATTGGCCAAACGCCAACCACCAAGCCTCTCTACCATTTGTTTGGATTGTGCAGCCACAAATGTAAAGTCAATTTAATTGGCAAGACATGAACTGCTGCCGCCCTATGTAGCGGTCATTGAGAAGGTTCTGCACATGTGACGGCGTACCATCCCAAGAGGCCCTCTAAACTCCCTCCCTGGCCAAGCATGCTATAGGATTAGACTCAGTGTTAACTCGAGCTCTTTCAACTATTCACATATTAGATGGTTGACGAGGACCTTTTGCTAATGTAAATCTTCCTCTGGATCCCACCATCTCGACCGAACCAGCCCACACACGTAATTACTTAAACATGGAGAACACAATCACTGCCATGTGAAGCAACCAAAGGCCACAACAGAGGTTCGGTTCCCCAGGCATGTACGGCAAGCAAAACTATTCTCACATTTGCTGAGATGCCTCGGGATTCACCTTTCCTCTCAAAACAACCCGCCATAAGTTGTAGCCGTAAAGGATAAAGGTAACTTTGTGGCTTAGAAAAATTGCAGGCGTCCTGGATCTACAAAGTTTTCCATATTATATTTATGGTCAGTTATGCGACTCTCTTGAATTTTGGCAATTTGCCCAAGGCTACAAAGTTGTTAGTTCAATTGTGTTCCCCATTTGGGTTTAACAAAACTGTATAAGCTCAAGATACAAAAGTCCATAAATTTGTTGGAAGTGGAACTCCAGAGGGAATCAGAATCTTGGATGTGCGCTTGTCGTAATTGTGTAAACACAGACCAAGTTCTAAAACCTTTAAAACAAATCCTCTTCTATGTTCACTATACTTAAATCAAAACTTTAGCCAAGGTATCTGGTCAATTAAAATATTATCTTTTAATGAAATTGACAGTAGGAAAAAATGTTGTTTATAAAAATAGATAAAAAATATCCTTTATAAAAGAGACTAGCTAAATAAAACAAATGTAATGGTTTATGAAAGTGCCACCCATAGAAGCCACACCTAGCAGAAAAAAAATTCCATTCCCAAGATTTCTGAACTCCTTAATATGTATCACTCCTCATAATATTTCGAGTGATAGCTAAAACAAAATATGATAAGTTCGGGAAAAAACAAACATAGTTGAAACTTGGAAGTTAGCAGCCGGCAAGCCTGGACCGTAAGAGAACCTCTAAACTAAGGTCAAACTAACTAATTTTACTCCCATTCATCAATCCTCGAGATATCGATTCATTTGCAGAAAACGGCTAAATGAAAACCTGAAAATTATTGAAATTTTAAATTTAAAAAAAAAAACACCTTATAAAAAAAAATTGTAAATTAAGGGTCAATCCTTAGTGGTGGCACCGAAAATATCTAGAAATTCCCGCAGGCACGTATTACAATTACTACTTCCCGAAACGTCAACCTCTTTAAATCAGAAAAATCACGAATTGATTTTTGTCGTTGCAAATTTTCCATCTTTTGGGGATCAAATCCATTCTATATATGCAGTCTGCCATTACAGAGGGTGAAAAAAATAACTTGACCAGATTCAAACCGTAAATTCGTGAACATATATTCAGTCAAAATGATGGAAAAAAGGTCTATTTAAAAAAAAGAATCTGAAAATAATGCATCTGAAAAAGATAAGTAATTCTCTGCAGAATTAATTGCGCTAAGAAAATATCACACCTCCCTTGAAAGGCTAGATTGCTTCCCGCCTCCCCATGCTTCTAGAAGCTTCTAGAACTCCTCTGATCGAGAGCATCTCTAGTCGAGCTATAAAAGAAAACTGCGTCTGGTTTCTTTGCCGGCAACATTTTCGCCAGCGGGAAGATGACGGCCTACTCACGGTGACCTTTATGTCCACGTCATCGTTTCAGAGTAAAGCCGACGTTATCTCGATGGGACACGTCACCATTCATTGAACCGAATCCTCTTCCAGGCTAGCGACGCACATGCGCTGTTAATTGCCACATCAATTGTCCGTGACGATGTCTGAATTTGACGCCGCTCATTTTGCCCATTTCGTTTTGTTTCGCGTTTTAAGAATTGGTGAGCCCCGACATGGAGGAAGGGTTTTTATCAAGGTGAAAAATCAAAGTAGTGGCATAGACTTGGCCTCGTGGAACCATTGCCCAGACGACACCAGTCTCAGAGGGCAGGTCTCTGTCATGGCTCTTTATTGGTTATAACGTCCCTGGCAGTCTACTCAGCAAGATAGAGGACATAAAAAACAATAAATAAATAAGTGGTATTCTCATGGTTATCTACCCCTGGGTTAACCTACCGCCTGATCACAAATCTTGGCAATCCTGGTACGTCAAATCTTAGCAATCTTCGCACACTCTGCGTAATCATGATAGCCAATAAAAAGATGACAAGAGATGCACTTTTACGACAGGATTTGCTCTCCCAGGTTGACAAATTAGCTTCATTTCTGAATCGGGTCCCCCAAAATCAAGAGCAGCCAGCCCATTATCTTGGTTTCCATGCAAAGTAAATAGTATTAGTGTGGGTGGAGTAATCTTGGTTTCCATGCAAAGTAAATAGTATTAGTGTGGGTGGAGTATTGCTGTACAAAATGGTTAGGGTTTTAGATTTTTTTTTGAAGAATTAAGTTTAAACCACATCTTATTCAGTACAGGATAAGTTTAATTCAGAACAGATAAGTCTGTTGATCACTGAACAATTTCTTCAATGAAGATTGATAGTTAAAATATTTATAACTTTTTCTTAAGAAAAACTTTAAATCTTCGTTTAAAATATCTAAGTTCAAACCCTTCCCATATAATAACCATTTGCCAACTATTCTTGGAGGTAAAGGGTTGGTTACAACAGACAAATTATGCTAACGGATTCTATGTAAAATTGGAATTGTAACATGGGTTCAGCGTCTTTGCCCACCATAAGGGAGGCATTAAGTAGACATCAACGGCCTTTCGTTACAAATTTATGACCCACCAAAAATATTCTGAAACACCATGGGCGTCATCAATTATTTTTTACACGTGTCCTAAATGATTTCAAGTTTACTCTTATTTATTTTTAAAATATATTATTGTGTAAGATGATGTCATAAAATGACTAAAAACAATCGTATCATATTTTATTTAAAAGATTAAAAGTAATATATAAAATTAATATAATATTTATTTATTATTTTTTTTTTTTAAGATTTTTTTTTATTTATTTTTTAAGATTTAGTTAGTGTCAAAAACTTTATTTTATATAAATATATATATATATATATATATATATATATATATATATATATATATATATATATCAATATTATTATAAATAGTATGTGGTATGTGGTAGTTCCTTGCACAAGACGATCACTTGGTAATGTATTGCTATAAATTATTATTTTTTTGAGTAATCATGGTGACAATTGAAGATCCATCTATAATTTTTTTGTGCATGTGAATAATAGTTTGAAGAAGTTTGTTTGGCTAGAATCGTGGAGTGCATGCAACAAAGCTAGGATTTGCAAAGTGAAGCACAAAGAAAATTTAAAAAAAAAATACAAGTGATAGTAATTTATTTTTCTGGAAAAATCTTTTATTTGCTAGAGGAGGAACAAATTTGAGGGAAGACGAAAAACCCTATCATTGATCAATTTTTCCAAGAGAAATTGCGAGTATCAATTCAGGTATGGTACTTCTTTGGCTTTAGCTTTGAAAATATTTCATTGGCTAAGGCTTTAAAAACAAGGACCTCTTCTTTAGGAAGTGATTTATGGTAGCCTATTGGTTGCAATGACGACTATAGCCTCACTTTTTAAACAAGCAGACAATGAGGCCTTCTCCATGTTTTCACAACAGTTTCCCTTTGATGAGGAGAAGTTGGATCATATGCGTCAAGTGCTTAAAGCGTGGAAAGCACCCCATCCAAAACCACCTGCTCGCTCTAACAATGGTACCTTTGTGCCCAAGTTAGATGAGTCTCTTGTGATTTTGGTGCCTCTAGCCCTCATCTAGAAATCTTTGCTCACGCTTTCCACCCAAGCCCTTGCATGCAAATTTGTGGGAATATGGCCTAGTCCAATCACAATCCATAAATAGATTAACACACATTAGGGGGCGGGGGGTAAAGTCTCCTCTTATGAATCATGATGACAAGGGATATTTTGTCGTTACATTTGCCTCTGTGGAGGACAATAGCACTATCTTTCATAGAGGTCCCTAGTTTTTGGGATCCAACCCACTCTACATGACCCCATAGAGCACAACATTTGATCTTGGAGAGGAAGAGCCTGAAGAAGTTTTTATTTGGATGAGGTTGTCATTTCTACCACTGCACCTATGGAACAAAGCTTTGATGGAATTAATAGGGAACACTATTGGAACATCCATTGATTGGGCTTCTCTAAAGGCCAATAATGCTATAAGCGCACACATTTGTGTGCAAGTCAATCTGAAAAAGGGTTTGCCCGAGCATACTGGAATAAAGGTGTTTGATTGGATACATAACCAACTCCTGGACTACGAGCATATACCATTCAAGAGTATAACCTGCCATGAGCATTGGCATTTCTCCTGAAACTGCCCAATTAAACAAGCATAAGAAACAAAAAAGGAAGAACTAGGATTCTAGGAAGTCAAAAGGAGACCATACAGATCAAGAAGCAAGAATTGACAACCTCAACCACATGATCAAAAAAGCTTCCAACATAAAAATAAATTTGCAAGTCTTAATGAAGGAGAAAAGGAAATCACCTCTCTAGATGTGATGGCTCCTAAAGACAAAGAGAAGATACCTACAGCTAAAGCTGATAACTCACCAAATATCTTAGGAGATACACCAAAGAACACAATAGCTGGAGAAGAAACTGATGGAAACTCAGAGGAATAGGTAGAAGAAACACAAGTGGAGAAAATAGTGATTCTCGAGGGCTTGCCGACCACACGATCTACGGCTAAGAGAAGAAAATCGAACCAACAACTCAAAAATAAGCAAGCATAGAAAAACTTGCAATCCAAAATACAGGTCAGAATTGAGGAGAGCTTCATAAAAAATAAAAAACAATCCAAAAAATGAAGATTATGTTATGGAACTGTAGGGGATTGGGAAGTCCTTTGAAATAAAACTATCTCAAAATTCTAATACAAGAGAAAAATCCAACAATAGTCTATATTTAGGAAACAAAAACATTAGAGGCAACACTGACTATAGAATGGCAGAAGATATGGGCACAATCAGAATTGATAACTGTCGATTATGTGGGAGCTTCAGGGGGACTAGCTTTGGCTTAGGACCCACAACAATTAGTTTGCAACTTACAACATAAGAAAAATAACTGGATAGGTACACAATTTGTCTTACCAGATGGAACTAGTGTAGCAGTAATAAATTTTTATAGTCCTAATCATCCTATCCAAAAAAGAGAAGCATGGCAAAACTTAGCACAATGGCTAGACAATGAAAAATTTGACAACATAATACTGGGAGGAGATCTCAACTTTATTCTCTACCACTGGGAGAAGGTTGGGGGAAATTTAGCAAGGGATCCAAATAGAGACATACTCAATCAAATTATGGCAGATGAAATCTTACAAGACATTCAACAGATCAAAGGAAAGTACACTTGGAGAAATAGAAGAGTAGAGGAAAACTATATTGCAAAAATAGTAGATAGATTTTTGATCAATTAAAATCTCCTAACATACTTTCCCCTCACTTGCAGTCACATAATTCATAACTCTATCTCAGATCACAAGCCAATTCTCTTGGATAGCGGCCAAAGCCTACAACCCTGAAAAATTCCTTTTAAATACAACACTGAATGTGCAACACAAGAAGATTTTGGTGAGCTTGTGGAAAGCACTTAGAACCAACAGGTCCAATCCACCAACCCCCAAGAAAAGTGGAAAAGCAAAATTCAAAAATTGAAGCACGTGATAAAAAATGATTGGCAAAAGAGAGAGTCAAACCAAACAAGAAGTAGTTGATACAACAACTAGAGTAGCTAGAAGAAAAAATTGGGGATCATCCTCCTCAACCATGGCAAGAAGATGCAAGAAATGACCTGATTCAGAAGCTCAATAAATTAAGCACTGAAAAAGAAATACATTGGAGGCTTAGATACCGAATGGTTTGGCTAAGCAAGGGGGATAGAAAAACCAAATATTTTTATCTAAAAACCATGCAACGCTGCCAAAGGAACACAATCGAGGAGATAGAGCATGAAGGAACCACTTATACAGATATGAAGAAAATTAAGAAACATGCCAATCAACATTACTCAGCTTTGCTCTCCAAAGAAATGGTAACCCACATTCCCAAGGAATTTTGCTATAGTATATACCGATAGTATTAAGTTTGGAAGACAAACAGGATCTTAGTCAACTAATCACTATGGAGGAACTTAAGGAGATTATAGCATCTCTACCAAAGGACAAAGCTCTTGGACCTGATGGATTCACAAACAACTTTACCAACAATACTTACACATCATCGAAGAATATTTGCTAAGGAAAAATAGACACAACAAAGAGAGACAAAACAAGGAAAAATAGACACAACAAAACACCAATAGACTATTACACTAATATAGAGGTATACACAAATTATGAATACTTACACTTGATCCATGGAGAGATATTCATAGGTTCTTACAACACCTTCTGAACGAGTTGTTGCATCCAATTATCTAGTCACTCCTGACTATTCACTAGACAATGCAACAATGCGTAGTATTAACTAGTCATTGCCACAATACACCTATTTGGAGAATGGCATATACATCCTACGCCTAGCATCATTGGGCTTCCTCTCATATTCTAAATATTTTCACTCTACAGACACCTAACTACACCAGAATACGCATAGATCTGATCTACCTCTCTCACACAAGGGACCCACATCTATAGGGTGGCTCTAATACCATATTTAGCACTATATGGAGACCATGAAAAATAGTGAAGCACAAAGACACAAAACAAAGATGAAAAATAGACACAACAAACAACAAAAGATTATTTACATTGATGCAAAGCATACACAAAATTCTACATACTTACTTGATCCATGGAGGGGTATTTACAACACCTTTTAGAAGAGTGGTTGCAACCAATTATCTAATCACTCTTGACTATTAACTGGACAATCCAACCATACACCTATTAATTGGTCATTGCCATAATACACCTTATTGTTTGGATAATGGCACAATACATCCTATTGTTTATTGACAAAATTAATTTTTCTCTAAAACTTCCCACAAATTAATTTTGTCTAACACTTGAAGACTTCCTCGTAAATTTGACAAGGAAATATGGATCTTGCCTGCCTCTCTCAGTATTATGGCTGATTAGATACCCATTTACAATTAAGGTCTTCATCAAGTCTTCCGCTCTAATGTGTCTATTATGATACCATCTCCATGGTCATTTTGCATCTTTGTGCAATAGGTTCCTTTCTACACTTGGGGTGTCTCTTATGATTGCATCTCTTTGCAATTCTCCTTGGATAAATGTCCATCCTCATTGATTAGCATGCACATACCAAGGGTTTTCAAATGGCTAACACATAACCATTACACACAAGGGTTTTCATGTGGTAAACTTATAACCACTACCAAATTTCATTTTGGCCTCCCTCGACCACCTACATACTTTGTGGTACCTCTCAACCATCTTCATACTCATGTTTACTTTCAACCTCCTCCAAACTATGGTTACTCTCAACCACCTCAAAGAGTTTTTTTATGGCTTAACCAACGCCATTACTTGCACACAAATTTTTCACTTCATTTTGAGACTACCATATTCACTGTGCCATTAAACACATCATAATTTTTAAGGGTGTTGAGTACCACCGATCATGCACCCTTTTATAAATTATATCCAAATGATAACTATAGTGAATTCTCACTACACTTGGAAGGAGAAATGCCCTAGCAAAATTTGCACAAGTAGGCCTAAACAAAGGTAAAACAGGCGGTAATAGAAGAATGAGGCATCAAACAAATATGGAGCAAAATGTTCCAATCAAAGGCTGGCACGACTTTATAAAAGTTCTAACCAAAGGCAAAAGGTAAAAGTTCCAACAACTCGTGTACTAACTTTAAAAGTTCTAAAAATCGGTAGGCAATGAAAATTTCTGATGTCCGACAAGATCCAAGCACAAAGGCCCATGTAATTTTTCAAAAGTTTCGAGAGCAAAGGGCAATGAAAAGTTTTGAGGGTCAGGTTTTCTGAGGTGACAAAAAAGTTTCGAAAGTCAGGTCTTTCGAGAATATGCTAACCAAGAGAAGAGAGGAGAAGTGCTCCAAAGTTTATGATAAAATATCAAAGGCCCGTGCCATGCTTCAAAACTCTCTATCTTAAGCAACTCACGGCCCAAAAAAGAAAGCTAAAAACTGAAGGTGAGCTAAATGGGACACACCAATCGTCTGATCAAAGAGGAAGCCCACAACATCACATGTATTGGAATACAATGGGATAAAACCATTCATGCCCTGATAATTTAGGAGACCAAAATTTACATCAGGGGATCCCATCCCAAACCCCTGCATGGAGGGTCGTTGGCTCCACATACCCTCCAACCGAGGTCACAACCTCAAGCCCCGCACATTGTGCTCAGGTGTTCAGTATTCTAATATGTATAGCCTTTTTCTTGTAAAGAATTTAGCACATCCAACAAATATACCAGAGAAAGCAGTTGAACTCATAAAGGCAACAATGACAGAAAAGCCTCAAGTATTCAAGTCCACCTACCTGCACCATATAAACCTAACAATCCAAGAAAGTGGTTGACACATTAAAGACAATAGCATGGGAGCTGCAAACAATAACAATCCCAAATCTGACAACATTGCTTACAAAAGGTGTTTCTACTCAATTTTTAGGATCCCTAGGGTGGGCAGTTGAACATCCAACAACTCAGATGATTCCAGATCTAGAGACCTTGAAGGACTAAAAGTGACGTAAGGAGGAGCAGATCAAGGGAGCAGCAAAGAAGCTTTGTCAAAGACTCATGTACAAGTTTTGGAGGAAAAATTTCCCCATTTTGTTTATAAATAGTACTTGTTTAGGCATTGCAAAGCATTGGCGAGTTGCTTATTCAAGCCCAAAAAGCTTTGTATGCAACTTCCTTTCATTTTCTTATGTTTGACATTTTGGACCCGAACCCTAAGTGGCTTTGCGGGTAAGCTTTCAAGCCCTCACTTCTATCACATTCTATCACTTTCATACATATCAGTTTAACAATGTCTTTTCTTTTAGGATAAAACTGAATGTTTCATACTCTAGAGGGAATTTTGCTTTCATTGCTCCTATAGGCTTTTCCTCTTCTAGCGAACAGAGGCTTTCCACGTATTTTACTTCGGCCTTTGAATCCTCATCCTCCAAATCTTCGCTTTTCACTTCAAGTTCTCTTTTTGGTTCACAAGATGTTCTACGAAATTGGTATTCTTCTTCTTG
This sequence comes from Wollemia nobilis, assembly GCA_028583015.1. Taxonomy (NCBI): domain Eukaryota; kingdom Viridiplantae; phylum Streptophyta; class Pinopsida; order Araucariales; family Araucariaceae; genus Wollemia; species Wollemia nobilis. The sequence goes on from JAQPPZ010000737.1 coordinate 14,581,220, forward strand.
GATTTCTGCTTTGAGAAAGGGAAATTTTTCTACCAATGGGGGTTCGTTTGATAACTCTTCAGATCTCGTCAATTTTTCTTCCTTCCATATCATTTCAGCAAAGCCCAAAATAATGATTTCATGTTCTAGTTGTGAACTTGCCTCCATCACCTCTATAGACTCTTCTCTTCTATCTCGGAGGACAAATATTTCTCACTTCTCCATTAGTTCTAACCTTTAATGTTTGGGATCTTTGAGAGTTCCATCCATAGTGGAGGGGACATGACTCTTCATGTTGAAGGGGGAACCTTCTAAAGGAATCATCAACCCATCAAACTGATTACTATACATGACAACACCTTGGGAAGCTAGAAAATTTCCACAAATTGAGGATGTTTTACGTATCACATGGACTCACATCATATTGGATTGAGGTACAATTGCTCGACTCATCGTTGGTTGGAGCATCATGAGTTGATCAAGCATTGGTTGATAGACTACAATTTACTAATTCACCGTATAGTTTTGTGTCTGGTCAACCATATGAAAATTTTCTTGTTGAGGAATCGACCAACTCCCTTAATCAACCATCTAAAAATTTCATTGTTGAGGTATCAACCCATTACCCTCATTGAGTTCATACTCCTGTATTTAGAATGAGTAAGGGTTGAAATCATATACTTTAGTTCCTCCAATTGCACTCAAAATTCTTGTTGATCTTGAAGGACTAGTTGACACTGGGGATCTTGGGGTAACTCTGGATATTGAAGAAATTGTTGTGGGAAAGGATATTGATATTTCGAGATGGGCATTTGGGTCGTATGGGTGGAATATAACCTTGAGAAGGATATAACCAATGGTTGTATGGGTGTAAGTTGTATCTTGTTCATTGTGATGGATAAAACCAATGATTGTACAAAATGTATCACGTTGGTCAGTTATGCGATGGATAAAACCAATGATAAAGCCAAGGTAACTTTGTGGCTCTAACTCCTACAGAAAAATTGCAGGCGTCCTGGATCTACAAAGTTTTCCATATTATATTTATGGTCAGTTATGCGACTCTCTTGAATTTTGGCAATTTGCCCCAGGCTACAAAGTTGTTAGTTCAATTGTGTTCCTCTTTTGGGTTTAACAAAACTATATAAGCTCAAGATACAAAAGTCCAAAATTTTATTGGAAGTAGAACTCCAAAGGGAATCATAATCTTGGATGTGTACGCCTGTCCGAAATTGTGGAAACACAGACGAAGTTCTAAAACCTATAAAACAAATCCTCTTATATGTTCACTAAACTTAAATCAAAACTTTAGCCAATGTAACTAGTCAAGTAAAATGTTTTTTGAAAAATAATTTGAAAAAACTTGTATTAAAACAAAGATCATTTACAAGTTGGGATGAGACTTTTCCCAGCCTTAGTCAGAGAGAACACATGTTTACAACAGTAAAAGAAGATTTGCATTGGAGCCAAATCTCTTAAACCATATTTCTACAATGATTGTTCACCTGTTTACAACTATAAAAGAAGATCTACATTGAAACATAAATCTCCTAAACAGTATTTCTGGAATGGTTATCCAAATTAGCTAAGCATTGGATTTGCTCACCAACCTGCCTAATCATCTCATCCTCAATAGCCATGTCACTGTGCCACTGAACCCCTACCTCCTTCTCGGTACCCATCTTAGCCGGGAAGTCTGCCACTTTATTTAGATCTCTACTCACATAAACTGGAATCACATCATCTAATTCCCTCCATAATTCCTTAATTTGAGTGACAAGAATCCTCAACCTCCATGTTTTCAAAGCAAAGTTCCTCATGCAATCTAGAGCTCCAACCATTATTTGAGAATCGATTCTAGGATTATCCTCCTATGACCTTGTTTTATTGCCCAAATAGAAGCAGATTTGATAGCTAAGGCTTCTGCTTCATTGTTTGTGGCTCTTCCCAAGCCTTGCAGTTCCCAATAGAGCACTGTTCCAACATGATTCCGGCAAACCACTCCAATTCCAGCTCTACCCGGATTGCCTTTTGCGGCTCCATCGGTATTAATTTTAATCCAACCTTACGGGGGTGGTTTCCAACTAGCTTTGTCCTGTCCCTCTTGCACTTCAACTTCCTTCTCCATTGCCCCAATAACAACTTGAGTTTCCTCTTTAGCATAGATGTGACTTTGCTCCAAATGACCTGCCAAACTCCATCTAAAGAAGAAAAAGTTTCTCTAAAAATTCTAGCATTTCTCTCCAACCACACTTGCCACCAAATAAAGTTTAATCCAAGCTCCCAACCAATACAAAGAGATTTAGATTTAAATCTACCCCTCTTCCATCTTTCCCAAATATTAATCCGATTCAAATCACCATTAACTTGAATTTTATAATATAAAAACCATCTCTCCCAAATCGGCGCGTGAATGGGCACTCAAACATCAAGTGATCAGTTGTTTCCTCGCTCTTGTAGCATAAAACACATTGAGATGGACCAATGATTCCCCTGCATCTGAGATTATCAAAAGTAAGAATTCCATTATGCATGAACTGCTAGGCAAAAAAGTTTACTTTCGGCCAACCCTTGGACTGCCAAATCTTTCTCCAATCCTCAACTTGATATGTATGAGGAGGAGGCTCTGGAAGGATCTTATCATATCCGTCCTTCATTGTGTAGACACCAAGGCTCCCATAGCCCCAAGCTAATTCATCCTCCTCGTCTCTACCTATGAGAAATATTTCTGCCAAGATTTTAGTCATGATGGGTGTCAAATTCGGAGGGATTGAAATTGGCCACTCATCCAACTTCTTAAACTGCTTAAACTTATAATCCCCAGCTGACTAGTGTTGAAATAACTTTCAATTTGGACCCATCCCTTGGTTTCTATGGCTGTTTTTATTGGTTGCAATTCAGGAAATTCAACAATGATAGGTGGGTATTGATCCCATGAATCTGTCCAAAATCATGCCTTCTCCCCTCTCCCCACTTTCCAAAATAATCTATCTTTTACTACTTGAGATCCTAACTTGAGAGCCTGCCACACTAAGGATCCATTACCATACAAAGGGAAATGACCCACCTCATTTGGGTTTACATGTCCCAAATATTTACTAGTTAAGATTCTACTGAATAAAGAAGTTGGTTGGGAAATCCACCTTCGAGTAAATCTTTCCAGCCAAAGCTTTATTATTTAACTTTGATCTTCTCGAGTCCCAAACCTCCTTTTACCTTGGGCTGGCTTACTTTATCCCAACCTACTAAGGCCCATTTCCTCTCTCCTTTTACTCCTTCCCATAAAAATTTTCTAGCCATCTTGTCCAACTCTTTCCATATGGTATGTGGGGCGACAAGGATAGAAAATTTATAAATTGGCATGGCTTTGAATGAGTGACTGTAAAAAAGTTAATCTACCCCCATAGCTTAACCATTTGTGAGACCAATGATTAATTATGTCCTTGATACAATCCAAAATATTCCTCCAGATATCTATTTTTAGTTTTTTTAAATGCAAAGGGACCCCCAAGTATACCACTGGGAGATAAGTCCTTGTGAATCCCAAGATCTCTAAAATTATGTCCTGAAGCCTTTGATCAAGATTGAAAAAGACCACTTTGGATTTTTTATCATTGATGACTTGGTTTGTAGCCCTAAGGTAGACATTAAGTGTATCTCTAATCATTCTTGCTTCCATTGAAGTGGCCACTCCCACCAATCCTGTGTCATCCACAAAACTGTAGGTGAGTCAAAACTTCCTCACCCACCTTGATACCTATTAGCAAACCTTGTTGTCTTCTCCTCAAGATGAGTCTACCCAATCCTTCAACCAATATGAGAAAAATATAGGGAGAGCAAGGATCTCCTTGACGAAGGCCTCGAGTAGCTCCAAACGGTTGCGAGGGAAGACCCTTGATTAACACTGAGTATGTCGGAGTAGAAACACAACTCATGACCCATTCTATCCAATCCTGAGAGAAACCAAAGGCTACCATCATCTTTGACAAGAAGCTCCACTCCACCCTATCATAAGCCTTTGACATATCTAATTTTATGAACATTCCTCTATTACCAGATGTTTGCATTGAATGGATTGCCTCCTGAGCTAGAACCACACCATCCAAGATCTGCCTACCCTCTACAAAACCCCCTTGCTCCGAGGAGATAATGTTATGTAGAAGAGGTTTTAGTCGCTCAACCATTACCTTTGTGATTATTTTATATATGACATTGCATAAGGCAATAGGTCTATAATCTGAAATATGTACCCCCTCCTCCCCTTTTGGAATTAAGGTAATGAAAGTATGATTTAATGCTTTAAGCATTCTTTTACTACCTTTGGACTCCTCTATAACAACCATTATATCCTCCTCCAAGTTATCCCAAAAGACCTGAAAAAACTCAATTGGAAAGCCATCTGGACCTGGTGTTTTTTCGATGCTCATTCCAAAGACTACATTCTTCAGTTCCTCTCTATCAATGGGTTTAAGTAGGGTCTGATTTTCTTCTTCAGAGATAACAGAGGGTATGACAACAATAACTTCTTTTTGAGCCTCTTCATCTTGCACCATACTTTCCTTAAATAGTTTAGAAAAATAATCCATTGAATGGAAATGCATACCTGGAATTGTATCAAAGGAGTGTCCATTCTCATCTTGAAGAGCTTCCATGTTGTTCATCTATCTCCTAGCACAAGCAATCCGATGGAAAAATTTGGTATTTTTATCACCTTCTAATAACCAAGTGGTTCTTGCTCTCTGTTTCCAGTGGGTCTCCTCTTGGTTGTCAATGTCCTCAACCGCTTTACGCAATGCATCATCCTCTTCTTTGAGTTGCTCTGTAATTGTTCCTTCCCTAAAGTGTTTTTGAACCTCATCCCATCTGGACACCAATGGAGCTCTTTGGACATGGAAGTCTGTCTTGTTAGCTTGCCTCCATTGTTTCAATTGATCTTTGACATAATGAAGTTGTTTGTGGAATCTAAACATTGTTGTCCCATATGTTGGGCGACCTTCTTCCCACCACTGTGGAATTTTCTTTCGAAGTTCCTCTTTTTGTAACCAAAAGTTTTCAAATTTAAATGGTTTGTGATGTTTGCCTTGTCTTGATCCCTCCTTCCAACAAAATGGGAAAGTGATCCGAAACTAGACCCTCCAAAATCTGAAATTTTATATTCCATTTTACAAATGCCTCCTCTGAAACCAAAAAACGGTCTAACTTCACCTTCCTGCTATGTGGCTCCCTCCTCTTATTAGTCCAAGTATAGTTGGTTCCAGGGCATTTAATATCCACCAAGTGTAATGCCTGGACTTGGGCAATCATAAATCGATCCCCTGGGTCCAAAATTGGGGTTCCCCCTTCCTGATCTCTAGAGGATAATTTAGCATTAAAATCCCCGACAATAATCCAGTCTAAATCTTCCCTTGAGACTCTCATGTTATGCACAACTTTCCATTGATGCATTTGACCATCTAGGTTTTGAGCCCCATAAAAATTTGTGATTAAAACATGTTCAATTGTGACATTATTTCTAAAATGTGATGTGAGAACACCCCTCCAAGCTATATGTTCTATTGCAGTCCATTCAAGAGAGTTCCAAAGAGTAACTATCCCCCCTAAGGCACCTTGGGTAGCCACTTCCATATGACCAGCACCCCTCCAAATTTTGTTAACTATTTTACACATAAGATCTAACGACATTTTTGTCTCCTAGATAAGCAAAAAATCTGTTTTACATTTTTCTAAGAGTCTTCGAACAACAGATTGATGGGTTCTACTTGTTTAAACCCCTAACATTCCATGATTGTATAATCATTGGTTACCTTGAGAGCAATAAAAATCTATTGGCCTCACCGATCCTCCGAGTGATCGGTTTGTCTCCTTGAGATGCTATCAATTCCTTATTTGATTTTCTACCCACTCCTTGAGAGTTGTTATTTTTGGATCTCTTTTCCACCGGAGTTATCCCTAAAGTTGGCCTTTCTCTGTTCTTTTCTGCTATGCCCATGTTGACATCCTTAATTATTGGTTGCTCTTGGTTATGCACTATCAATGCCCCTGCACTCTCTGACTGCGGTAACTCACTGTACTCAATTACCTGCTCTATGATGGGGGGAGATGAAAGAGGAGCTTGAACATGGATGTTATTATTTTCATTATTCCCATATACTCCTTCCATGAATTGTTCTTCTTGGTCCATTAGTGTCTTAAATATCTCATACCTATTGGAGGGCTTGAGTTGGGTTTGCTCTTTACCATATTTTTTCTTTTGCCTTCTCCTTCTTTTGGGCTGTTCAAAACCATCTCCCTGTGCTTCTTTACCATGAGAAATATTCGTTGGTTCTTTGTTGATTGTTGACTTACCCTCCTTAGGAAGATTTGACATTCCTAGAGGAGCCTCCATTTTTATGTTCATATTATTTGGGCAAGATCGGGCCAAATGCCCATATTTGTGGCAAACTTTGCATCTGAAGGGCAATGCCTCATAATCCAGTTGTTGAATCCAAGATAGTCCTGCAAGTTCAAGTTCCACCTCTGTCGGTAGAGGCTGGCTAAGATCCATTTCCACACATAATCTTGCATAAACAGCTGTGTTTACTTCTATTGTGTCTTTGGAAACACCCAAATGTCTTCCAAGGGAATTACCGATAATTTCCAATACCTGCTCACTCCAAAACTCCATTGAAAGTGCATACAAACGGATCCAAACCGAGACAACAATGGGTTCAATTTGAGGATCAAATCCCACTCTCAAGGGTTGAACAAATAATCCTGTCGGACCATGATTCCTCTTTTCTGATTCGAAAGCCCTATTTCTATCGGCAAGTGAAGAAAAACTAACAATAAAATATCCATTGCTAATAAACCATAAAGAAGACTCACCAAGAGGCTCCCATTTTTGTCGGACCCAGGAATGCAAAAAATTCAGGGTAGGGCGAATACCCATGAATTTCTGAGATCAAATCATGATTGGCTCTATATAAAATTGTTTCTTCAACCATCCTTTGCTCAATGACAATCTTTGGCCTTGATTCGACTATGGCAAGCATCCATTAAATCGTTGAGATGTTGATCTATTTCCAACAGTAGTAAAGAGCATTTTTAATGCAATTTTTTGTGCTTCTTCAGTCTTTGATGGAGATTTATCCTTTAACAAATCTACAAAAGAACTATGTCTCTCTAGAAGAGGATCCGGAGGTGTCCCCATTGGACCCTCTTGGGGTAGCAATCTTGTCTTCAAATCCACAGTAACCAGAAATCTCTTCGGCTACCCAACTGATGCCCTAGTTTTTTCGTCAAGTAAAATGTTATTAGAAATATTTTTAATAGAAAATATTTAACTAAATAAAACAAATGTAATGGTTTATGAAGCCACACATAGCCTGTTATTTTAGCTAATGTAACTGGCCAAGTAAAATGTTATTAAAAATATGTAATGGCTAAAAAAAAATATGATAAGTTCGGGAAAAGACAAACATAGTTGAAACTTGGAAGTTCGCAGCCGGCAAGCCTGACTATAAAGAGAATCTCTAAACCAAGGTCAAATTAACTAATTTTACTCCCATTCATCAATCCTCGCTAACTATGAGATATCGATTCCTCTGCAGAAAACGGCTAAATGAAAACCTGAAAATTATTGAAATTTAAAATAAATAAAAAACACCTAAAAAATGTAAATTAAGGGTCAAGGAGGGCACCGAAAATATCTAGAAATTCCCGCAGGCACGTATTACAATTACTACTTCGCGAATCGTCAACCTCTTTAACTCAGAAAAAACACGAATTTATTTTTGTCGTGGCAAATTTTCCATATTTTGGGGATCAAATCCATTCTATATATGCAGTCTGCCATTTCAGAGGATGAAAAAAATAACTTGACCAGATTCAAACCGTAAATTCGTAAACATATCTTCATTCAAGAAGATGAAAAAAAAGGTCTATTTAGAAAAAAGTATGAAAATAATGCATCTAAAAAAACAATTCTCTGCAGAATTAATTGCGCTCAGAAAATATCACACCTCCTTGAAAGGCTAGATTGCTTCCCGCCTCCCCATGCTTCTAGAAGCTTCTAGAACTCCTCCGAAGGCCGCATCGACAGCATCTCTAGTCGAGCTATAAAAGAAAACTGCTTCTGGTTTCTTTGCCGGCAACTTTTTCGCCAGCGGGAAGATGACGGCCTACTCACGGTTACCTTTATGTCCACGTCATCGTTTCAGAGTAAAGCCGACGTTAGCTCGATGGGACACGTCACCATTCGTTGAACCAAATCCTCTTCCAGGCTATCAACGCACATGCGCCACGACATCGATTGTCCGTTACGATGTCTGAATTTGACGCCGCTCATGTTGCCCGTTTCGTTTTTTTTTCGTATTTGAAGAAATGGTGAGCCACGACATCCCCTTGAACGAGGAAGGGTTTTTATTAAGGTGAAAAATCAAAGTAGTGGCATAGACTTGGCCTCGTGGAACCATTGCCCAGAAGACACCAGTCCCAGAGGGCAGGTCTCTGTCATGGCTCTTTATTGGTTATAACGTCCATGGCAGTCTACTCAGCAAGATAGAGGACATAAAAAACAATAAATAAATAAGTGGTATTCTCATGGTTATCTACCCCTGGGTTAACCTACCGCCTGATCACAAATCTTGGCAATCTTTGCACTTAATCTTTGCACAGTCTGCGTAATCATGATAGCCAATGAAAAGATGACAAGAGCTACAGTTTTACGACAGGATTTGCTTTCCCAGGTTGAGACATTAGCTTCATTTCTGAATTGGGTCCCCCAAAATCAAGAGCAGCCAGACCATTATCTTGATTCCCACGCAAAGCAAATAGTATTTTAGTATGGGTGGAGTGTTGTTGACTGCAGAATTGTTAGGGTTCTAAGTTTTTTTTTTTTTTAAATATAAGTTTAAACTACAGTTTATTCAAAACAGTATAGGTTTGTTGATGATTGTTTACTAGTTGTTAGGGTTTTAAATTTTTTTTTGAAGATTTAATTTCAAACCACAGTTTATTTGAAATAAGATAAGCATGTTGACAGTGTTTGCCAGTTGTTAAGGTTTTAGATTATTTTTGGAAGATTTAAGTTCAAACCACAACTTATTCAAAACAGGATAGGCAGGTTTTAAATTTATTTTCGAAGATTTAAGTTCAACAGCTTATTCAAAACAGGATAGACCTGTTGATAGCATTGTTTACCAGTTGGAACCATAGTTTACTCAAAACAGGATAATTGTAACCACCTGTTTACCAATTGATAATCTTATATTGATTCCTTGGTCTCATCTAATAAACTAAAATTTATAATCAAAATATTTATAACTTCTTTACTACATTACACATATTTAACTTTAAATCTTCTTTAAATTGAGACCCTCCCACAAAACCATTTGCCAATTATTCTCGAAGGTAAAGTGTTGGTCACAACAGACAAATTATGCTAACAAGTTCTATGTAAAATTGAAATTGTAACGTGGGTTCAGCGTCTTTGCCCACCACAAAGGAGGCATTAATTAGACATCAACGGCCTTTCTTAACAAATTTATGGACCCATCAAAAATATTCTGAAATACCATGGGCATCGTCAATTATTTGTTACACGTCTGCTCACATCATAAGGACTTACACGTCTTTGCCAACCACAAGGGAGGCATTAATTAGACATCAACTGCCTTTCCCAACAAATTTATGGACCCATCAAAAATATTCTGAAACACCATGGGCATTGTCAATTATTTGTTACACGTCTCACATCATAAGGAATTAAGGTAAATTTAGAATATAATTTAAAATAGGATATAAAGATTGTGTGTTCAATTTTTTATTGATAAGTATAGTTTTTTATTTTATGAGGAGTTATGGTTGGGAGGAGACTGCTTAGCCTGTGCGTTGGTTATAGGAGTTTCTCACACTAACCTAAATTTTTTGAATTCGTACTAGGTACCTTATTGACAAGTTCCCTCAATCATCGAAGAAGGTTCAAGGTTCAAGCTTGGTGGCCTGCGTCAGATACAAAAGCCCTCCAGCTAACCTGAGGGGTATACCCGGATAGGACAAGCCCCGTGGAACGGATAGTCCTGGCCCCTAGGGGATACAGGAAACAATTTTCCTTAACATAAGGTTTGGTTCGTCTTTGTAACACAAGTGGAGAAGGCGAGTTTGGCCCTGTTGAACAGGAGGTCCACAGTTCGAACCTCTACGATGCAAAGGGGGACACAAAGGTTGTGTTAAATTCTCTATTGATAAGCATAGCTCTCGACTTTACGAGGGGTCATGGTTGGGAGGAGACTTCTCAGCTCTGTGTGTTGGTCATAGGGGTTTCTCACACTAACCTAAAATTTAGTTCGTCTTTGTAGCGCAAGTGCAGAAGGCGAGATTGGCCCTATTGAACAGGAGGTTCACGGTTCGAACCTCTGCGATGCAAAGGGGGACACAAAAGGCTGTGTTAAATTCCTATTAATAAGCATAGCTCTTGGCTTTACGAGGGGTTATGGTTGGGAGGAGACTGTTCAGTCCTATGCGTTGGTCACAGGGATTTCTTACACTTACCTAAAATTTTAACCCCCAAGGGAAAGGTGGATTGGTAAGTGCAGGTGTGGCTGGGCACTTACCAAGAAGAGACCTAGGTTCAATCCTTAGGGGAAGCCAACCCTTTGCAAAGGTAGTAGTCTATTTCGAATCCTCCGAGTGCGTGCTAGACCGATGATGACAATACGAACCTCGAGCGACCGATGGTTCCTATATCACGCCAAATTAACAAGAACGTGTCGGATAAGTTTGTTGGGAGCAATCCTTATGATTTGAACTCTGCCCTTGTCAGTTACTAAAAATAGTGGTTGTAACCAACTCTCCTATGTAACCAAATAAATAAATAAATAAATAAAATAAAATAAAAATAAAAATAAAAATAAGATTAAAAACAATTTATATAATAGTATAAAAGATGAAAAGTAATATATATATATATATATATATATATATATATATATATATATATATTTAAATAATATTTATTTATTATTATTTTTTAAGATTTTTTTTGTTAGGTTATTGTGAGAAACCCCTATGATCGAGCAGTCTCCTCCCAACCATGACCCTTCGTAAAGCCGAGAGCTATACTTATCAATAGGAAATTTAACACAAAGCCACCACACACCCACTCTCTCACACACTCGCCATTATTATTTTTTAAGATTTGGTTAGTATTAGAAATTTTAAAGAGCTTTATCAATAAAATTAAAATATATAGTCCTAGGGGGATAGTGCAATGGTTTGGGGTTTAGCTCTTCTTTGGGAGGTCCAAGGTTCAAACCGTGGCGTGGGTGAGTGTGAGGGGGTGGGTGTGTGTTCATAAATTTTTTTAAAAATAAATATTATAATAATATTTTAAATGTTATCCGTGTTAGTGTGGTCTACCGGCAAGGATGCCACTTGCATTATCGGTGATGTGACCCGGGTTCAATCCCCATGGCGGATGCGTATAGAAAGTAATTGTCTATCTAGTCAGACATTTACCAAGAAGAGACTTAGGTTCAAACCTTGGGGGCATGTTTGTTGTAAAGGTAGCAGGTCTAATATGAATCCTCTAAGTGCGTACCAGATTAACAATGATGATACGGATCCCGAGCAACCGATGGTCCTCCTCACGCTAGGTCAACAATAATGAGATGGTATAGGCTTGTTGGGAGTAACCCCTATGGTTTGAACCCTACACTTAGTAGTTACTAAAAATAGTGTGGATGTAACCAACTCTGCTATGTATCAAAAAAAAATAATATCATTATAAATAGTTTTATCAAGTGGCATTACCTCAAACACTTAAATTTTTCAGTATTTAAGGAGACTAAGCTTTGTTGTAATATCATATGTGGTGATGATGTAATACTGGTGGGGCTTGTTACAATCCCATATAATCAATTGTAAAAAATATTATAAGTAGTTTGTGGTTGATCTGCTATATCGAATTTTGATTTAATGGGTTGGAGACCTAGGTTCAAACCTTGGGGGCATGTTTGTTGCAAAGGTAGCAGGTCTGATATGAATCCTCTAAGTGCGTACCAGATTAACAATGATGATACAGATCCCGAGCAACCTGTGGTCCTCCTCACGCCAGGTCAACAATAATGAGATGGTATATGCTTGTTGGGAGTAACCCGAACCCTACACTTGGCGGTTACTAAAAATCGTGTGGATGTAACCAACTCTCCTCTGTATAAAAAAATAATATAATTATAAATAGTTCTATCAAGTGGCATTACCTCAAACAGTTAGATTTCAGTATTTAAGGAGACTGAGCTTTGTTGTAATATCATATGTGGTGATGATGTAATAGGGGTGGGGCTTGTTACAATCCCATATAATCAATTGAAAAAAATATTATAAATAGTTTGTGGTTGATCTGCTATATCTAATTTTGATTTAATGGGTTTGCTTTGGATAAATTTTGAGATGAGATTTTTATTCATCTACTTATATTTTAAAATTAATGTAGTATATTTATTTTCTAAAGTTATATATAACCCAGGTGTTGTAGGTGAGTTGGAGAGGAGAGGGAAATCCTCCAAGAGAGGTCCCAGGTTCAAATCTCAACCCTACCAAAAAGCTGAATTGGGTAACCAAAATCCAATTGATAATGTTGGTGCAGGCAGGGTCAGGTGCGACTCTCGGGTGACTTTGACGGTGTAGAACCCCCTGTTCGTGGTATCTTAGACCAAGGCGACCCCGTAAGGGGGTTTTCGATTTAAAAAAAAAGTTATATATATATATATATATATATAATTGATGGACGCTCAAAGTTCTTATCCCACCATGATCTCTCATAAGGGGGAGAGTTGAGCTTATTTTATTTAAAAATAAAAATGATATTTTTTTGGTTACATAGAAAAGTTGGTCACAACCACATTATTTTTAGTAACTGACAAGCACAGGGTTTAAATCACATGGGCTGCTTCCACTAAACCTATTATGCCTCGTTATTGTTGATCCAACATGAAGGGGACCACCAATCGTTCGGGATTTGTACCATCATCATTGGTCTGGCATGCACTCAGAGGATTCTAATCAGACTACTACTTTGCAAACAGGCTATCCTCGAGGTTTGAACCTGGGTGTCTTCTTGGTAAGTGTTTGGCCATACAAGCACTTACCAATCCACCTAGCCCCCGGGGACAAAATAAAAATGATATTATTAATAATCAAAATTTTCCCATGGAGACAACGCAATGTTTCAGGCTTTGGCTCTTTGGGAGGTCCAAAGTTCAAATCGGGATTTTGCTCTTCTTCGATAGGTCCAAAGTTCAAATCAGGTTTTGGCTCTTCTTTGAGAGGTCCAAAGTTCAAATTGTGATGTGTGTGTGTGGTTGTGAGTTAAATTCTCTATTTATAAGTTCAACTCTCCCCGCCTCCCCCTTATGAGAGGTCATGGTGAGATAGAGATGCCCAACCCTAAGGTCAGTCATAGGGATTTCTCAAACTAACAAAAAAAAATGAGTCTTAGGGGAACAACACAATGGTTCAGGCTTTGGCTCTTCTTTGAGAGGTCCAAAGTTCAAATCGCATGTATGTGGTTGTGTGTTAAATTCCTATTTAAAAGCTTAGCTCTTTCCCTTGTGACAGGTCATGGTAGGATGGGGATGCCCAACCTTGAGGGTCGATCATAGGAGTTTCTTACACTAACCAAATCCAAATAATAATAATAATTATAATAATGAAAATATTAATTATAATTAAAAAATAAATAATAATAATAAATATAACAAATATTTTTGACAAATAAATCTCTTCTACATAGTATTTAAGAATGGATGGTTAATTGATCCATGAGGGGTGAGGGATATCATAGTGGTAAGTCCTTGGGATTTCATCAAGAAGATCCAAGTTCAAACCTTGGTATGAGGGGACCAGGACCCCTCATAAAAATTCGTGTAAACTCAATTTTTAAGTTGCAAGCTTACTGTAGTGGCAAGGGCTTTGGCCTCTCTCTGAGAGGTCCAAGGTTCAAACCCCATTCACTATGAAAGTACCAGGACCCCTCATAAAAACCTATGTAATATCGTTGAAAAAAGAATGGATGGTTATATATATATATAATGGTTAATTATATTGCAAACTGAAAGTGAGTGAGAGCCAAAAGCGACAATGAGCCAAGAGTGAGAAGGAAACATGAGCAAGAAGTAGGAAGTAGAAAGCACACGTAGGAAGTGTGAGTAGGAATCAAAAAGTAGAAAGCAAAGTGCAATCAAGGAACAAGTACCACTTCTTATTCTAAATCTTATAAGAAACTTAAAAACTAAAGGATTCATGTGAAGAAAATTTAGGTAACATGGCAAGAAAGTCATTTTTGGAAGTCCTTACTGGAATAAGGATGTTCTAGTTGGAAGTAAAGATCCCTTAGTTAAAAGTATGGATGCCCTAGTTAATGATAAGAGGAAAAAAGAATCTATGGAAAACCTGTCCAAGTAGGAGATACTACACCAGAAGTGATTATCAAGGATGAGATGATTGAGAATGAAATAATGGTTCTTAAAACCAGAGGGTTAATATGTAAGTTTCATGGATATTGGCCAGGTTTTTATGAGATTCAAAATTGGATTAAGTGGAAGTGGAGATTGAATTCAAATTACTCCATGACTTTTCGTCCAAAAGGATATTTCCTCATTATCTTCTCTAATTTACAAATAAGGGATAAAATGATGGATGAAGGCCCTTGGTTTAGGGGTAAAGATGCATTATATATAAGACCATGGAGTGAGAATTTTTGTAGAAACAAATATTAAAAGACTTTCAGTGTGGATTAGGCTTTTTGGACTTCCTTATCAACTCATCAATAAGGAGTATTTGAAGAATATTGGTAATACTTCAGGTGAATTAATCTAAGAGAGGCCAACTACTAAAGAGAGAAGGCATGTTGTATACGCTCGAATATGTGTTGCCATGGATATTTCAAACCCTTTACCATAGTCCATTAGAATTAAATTTGAATGAAGAGAATGAGATTAACAAGTGGATTATAAAAATATTTTGTTTTGATGTTGCAATATCATGAAATGTGACACATGGTAAGAGACTACAAAGTGAAAATAATGGAGAAAAAAATGGAAATTTTGGGCATGAGGGTAACTTCCATATGAAACAAGATCATACCACAGGAGAAGTTAGGTCAAGTCAAGGATTTTCCACTCCTAAGAAAGTGGCAAGAAATACCCCTTTGCATTATCAGATGTCAAATACCATTATAGTTCACTTGAATCAACCATTAGAAGAAAAATATGACAAGGGATGAGGAAATACAATGCACAAGTTCAAACATGGAAGGAGTTAAAGGTGTGAACAAAAATGGAAAGGCAAATTTTAAAGCAAAGGAAGATGGGGAGGAAAATTTTAAAGTGAATGAGGTGAAGGAGGTCAAGCTTAATCGAGGTAAATCATCTTCATTTTCCTCAAATAGCATAAAATCTTCTCCTTACAATAAAAATGAAAGTAGTGCAAAGTGTATTTGTTACACTTTAGGGTTTCAAGAGAAGCATAATAAAGAAAATCATACGGAGGATATCCAAGTAAATTTAGGGTTTCTAGGCCGATATAAGAATGTAATGACTACGGAGGATCATTTGTGAACATTATGATTTTTAGAAAAATATAAAGAAGAAAATGTTAATGAGGCTATTACTTGCATTTTAGAAGATAAATCTCATTTTGAACAATATGGAAAATAGAAGAGATTGATGAAGATAAGAGTGTTTGTGTAAATGAAAAAAATGAGAGGAACGCCATCAAAGCATGAACAAAGAGAAAAATAAACTCAAAGGGATATCGATTTGGGAAGCCAAATAAATTAGCAAGAAGTGGGGCTAAGCCCACTAATTAAAATAGAAAGTGATGATAATGAAAATAATATCATGGAATTTTTTCCGTGGAAAACATCCCAATTGGGATGCCACTTTTGGGTAAGTCCCAAGGAGGCAAGGGTATCTATTCCGCCAAAAACACCCAGGGCTCACACCTGGCCTGCCCCCTTCGACACACTCAAATAACATGCCTTAAACAACAAAAACACAAACAAATAAACACAAAAACACAAAAAACAATAAAAAAAAAAAAAAAAAACACAAAAACAACAAAAGACAACAAACACAAAAACATAAAGACAACGAAAAACACAAAACAAACACAAAAACATAAAAACAACAAACCCCCACATGGAGGGTCGTTGACTCCCCATACCCCCAGCTGAGGTCACAACCTTGAGCCCCGCACATTGTTATGAGGTGTTCAGTCTTCTAAGATGTATAGTCTTTTTCCTATAAAGAATTTAGCACATCCAACAAATATACTAGAGAATGCAATTGAACTCATAAAGGCAATAGTGACAAAAAAGCCTCAAGTCCTCAAGTCCACCTACCTGCACCATATAAACCTAACAATCCAAGAAATTGGTTGACACATTAAAGACAACAACATGGGAGCCGCAAACAACAGCAATCCCAAATCTGTCAACATTGATTACAGGTGTTTCTACTCAGTTTTTAAGATCCCTAGGGTGAACAGTTGAACATCCAACAACTCAGATGATTCCAGATCTAGAGACTTTGAAGGACTAAAAGTGACATAAGGAGGAGCGGATCAAGGGAGCAACAAAGAAGCTTTGTCAAAGACTCATGCACAAGTTTTGGAGGAAAAATTTCCCCATTTTGTCTATAAGTAGTACTTGTTTAGGCAATATAAAGCATTGATGAGTTGCTTATTCAAGCCCAAAAAGCTTTGTATGCAACTTCCTTTTCATTTTCTTAAGTATGACAGTTTGGACCCGAACCTTAAGTGGCTTTGCGGGCAAGCTTTCGAGCCCTCACTTCTATCACGTTATATCACTTTCATACATATCGGTTTAACAATGCCTTTTTCCTTTAGGATAAAACTGAATGTTTCATAGTGGAAATTCTGCTTTCATTGCTCCTATAAGATTTTCCTCTTCTAGCAAATAGAGGCTTTCCACATATTTTACTTCGACCTTTGAATCCTCATCCTCCAAATCTTCGCTTTTCACTTCAAGTTCTCTTTCTGGTTTACAAGATGTTCTACGAAATTGGTATTCTTCTTCTTGGATTTCTACTTTGAGAAAGAAATTTTTCCACCAATGGGGGCTCGTCTAATAACTCTTCATGTATCGTCAATTTTTCTTCCTTCTATATCATTTCAACAAGGCCCAGAATAATGATTTAATGTTCTAGTTGTGAACTTACCTCCATCACCTCTATAGACTCTTCTCTTCTATCTAGGAGGACAAATACTTCTCAACTCTCCATTAGTTCTAACCTTTCATGTTTGAGATCTTTGAGAGTTCCATCCATAATGGAGGGGACATAACTCGGGGGAACCTTCTAAAGGAATCATCAACCCATCAAAGTGATTACTATACATGACAACACCTTAGGAAGCTAGAAAATTTCCGCAAATTGACGATGTTTCATGTATCACATGGACTCACATCATATTGGCTTGAGGTACAATTGCTCGACTCATCGTTGGTTGGTGCATCATGAGTTGATCAACAATCTGAAAAATTTCCCTGCTGAGGAATCGACCATCTCCCTTAATCAACCATCTGAAAATTTCATTGCTGAGGTATCAACCCGTTACCCTCGTTGAGTTCATACTCCTGTATTTAGAATGACTAAGGGTTGAAATCATATACTTTAGTTCCTCCAATTGCACTCAAAATTCTTGTTGATCCTGAGGGTCTAGTTGACACTGGGGATCTTGAGGAAACTGTGTATATTGGAGCAACGCACATGCGCCGCGACATCGATTGTCCGTGACGATGTCTGAATTTGACGCCGCTCATGTTGCTCGTTTCGTTTTGTTTCGCGTTTTAAGAATTGGTGAGCCACGACATCCCCTTGAAGGAGGAAGGGTTTTTATCAAGGTGAAAAATCAAAGTAGTGGCATAGACTTGGCCCCGTGGAACCATTGCCCAGAAGACCCCAGTCCCAGAGGGCAGGTCTCTGTCATGGCTCTTTATTGGTTATAACGTCCATGGCAGTCTACTCAACAAGATAGAGGACATAAAAACAATAAATGGACAAGTGGTATTCTCATGGTCATCTACCCCTGGGTTAACCTACCGCCTGATCACAAATCTTGGCAATCTTCGCACAGTCTGCGTAATCATGGTAGCCAATGAAAAGATGACAAGAGCTACAGTTTTACGACAGGATTTGTTCTCCCAGGTTGACAAATTAGCTTCCTTTCTGAATTGGGTCCCCCAAAATCAAGAGCAGCCAGACCATTCTCTTGGTTCCCATGCAAAGCAAACAGTATCAGTATAGGTGGAGTGTTGTCGGACTGCACAATTTTTAGGGTTTTAGATTTTTTTTTAAAGATTTAAGTTTAAACCACATCTTATTCAAAATAGGATAGGTCTTCAAACCAATAAGAGATTTAGGTTCAAATTTTGGGGAAGCTAACCCTTTTGCAAAGGTAGTAGTATGAGCTGAATCTTCTCAATGCGTGAGATCGACATTCATTCCCGAGTAAGTGGCGGTCCATTTCACGCCAAGCTAAAATTAACGAGATGGAACAGGGGTTATAGGAGATCAGCGCCAAGATTTGAACCTTGCTTGGCAGTAAAAAAAGGACTGTAGCTGTAACCGATTCCCCTGTAAAAAAAAAAGACCACAATTTATACAAAATAAGGAAGGCTTGTAATAGCAGTTGAGTGTTTACCAATTGAAACCACAACTTATTCAACATAAAACAGGTATGTTGATAGCCGCCAACTGTTTGCCAGTTGGAACCGTAGCTTATTCAAAACAAGACAGACCTGGTGATAGCTACTGTTTACCAGTTGGATCCACAACTTATTCAAAACATGATAGACATGTTGATAAAGGCCGACTGTTTGCCAGTTGAAACCACAACTTATTCAAAACAAGAAACACCTATTGATAGCCACGGTTTACCAATTGATTGTCCGTACCTATTCAAGGGATAAAAAAGTTAGCAACTGGTAAAGCCCGTGATATAGACAATCTTCAAGCAGAGCATATAAATGGGGGTAGATATCTTGGCACCGCAAATCAAAGAAATTTTCAATGAGGTCATACAAAATGGACTCCCTAATGAGTGGACAACTAGCTTGACCATTCCTTTGTTTAAAAGTGGAGATGTAAATAATCCCTCAAACTATCAAACTATCATGATCAACCCTCTCTTTGCAAAGTTGTTTGGGAGTATGATAGAGCGTAGGATCAGCATATGGGCGGAAGAAAAGGGAAAGAGAGCAAAGGGGCAAGCGGGTTTTAGGCCCAAGCACTCAACTATTGATCACCGTATCACGCTCGGACACGGTGGAAAAAATATGGGACAAAAAGAGGAGGCTTTTTGCTCTTTTGTAGACTTCAAAAAGGCATTTGACACGGTGCCAAGGAAAAAATTATGGAGCGAGAATGGAAGAGCTAGAGGTTCCAATTCACTACAGGGCAGCGAGTTCACGGACTATATGAGCATGTAAAGGCTAGAATCGGAACACGGGAAGGGTTATCTGAATGTTTTGGTAGTGACATAGGTGTCAAACAAGGTTGCCAGTTATCTGAATGTTTTGGTAGTGACATAGGTGTCAAACAAGGTTGCCAGTTATCTGAATGTTTTGGTAGTGACATAGGTGTCAAACAAGGTTGCCCTCTATCTTCGACCTTATTTGGGCTGTACATTGACAAGTTAGAAGAATGGATAAACAAATTTGGGGGAGAGGGTGTGCATTTAGCCAAATATGTGGTAAAACTCCTCATGTATGCGAGATGATGTAATTCTTGTGGCCAAAACAACCAAAGATCTAGAAGATCACCTTTAAGCTCTAGAACTCTTTTGTAAAGAAGTTGGGATGCAGGTGAACACGAGCAAAACAAAAATTATGATTTTTTCAGCAAAAAAGAAGAAGCAACAACTCAAATTTCAGTTTGCGGGAGAACCGCTTGATGTAGTAGTAGAATACAAATACCCGGGCATAGACTTTCATGACAAACTTAATTGGAATACATGTAGGATGAAAAGAACTCAAAGTGGTTGGAGAGCACTATATGCACTTCAAAACAGGTGTAGGAATGCCGAGTTGTGGGACTGGAAGACCACCAAGGTCTTATTTGGCCTACTTGTTACACCGGTTCCGTTGTATGGTTGCGAGGTGTGGGCTAGTGGCACAACAAATGCAAAATGGAGGCAAATAGAAAGGATTCAAAAATATCTAATCACAAACTTTCTCAAAATTAAGGCCACAACCCCTTATGAAATTATTCTAGCTGAAACTGGAATGTTCCCTTTAGAAGCAATTGCTATGACCAAGTTGTTATGTTACTTGAAAAAAACAGAAAACATGACAAATGATAGATGGCTTAGAGCAACTAGGGACGAAGAGTTGCATAGGCGAAAGAATACGTGGATGAAACAAAATCAGAAATGGATGAAACGTTGGGAAATCAACATAAATGAATGCCCAAATGTCAATAAAGACATACAAAATTATGTGAATGAAAAGTTCGAAGTGGAATGTGGAAAAATGCAAGCAGGAAAAGACAATATTATATTGCAAATTTTAACCCAACGTATGACCACAAGGAAAAAGCGTATATAGGCGTTGAAATCAAGTGGAAGGAAAAAATACTCATTGCTCAGATAAGGACTAGCTCTCATAGGCTTAGATGTGAAACAGGGAGATGGACAATGCCCAAAGAACAATGAGAAGAAAGGATATGTACTCTATGCAACACGAGGGCGAGTAGAGACAGAGGAACACTTCATCTATAAATGCCCGAGTTTTTCAGATATCCGTGACAAATACAAAGAAACACTTGAGAACGAGTTTATTACAGATTTATTTGAAGACTAATAAAATAAAAAAAGTTGAAGAATTGCTAACACAAATCAGCAGGAGAAGGAACAACCTTCTCAAAGATATTAAAGATCATATGATATGATTTGAGTAATTGTACTTCCATATTTGAGGTCCCATAAACCATATTTGGGTCTCGCGAACGTAATTAAAATCTTTCATTTCATTTCAAATAGTTATAACCTCCTCTTCCAACATTACAAAAGTTTAGCTTTATGGACCCACCAAAAATTATGCTAACGGATTCTATGTAAAATTGGAATTGTAACATGGGTTTAGCATCTTTGCCTACCAGAAAGTAGGCATTAATTAGACATCAACGGCCTTTCGTTACAAATTTTTGGACCCACCAAAAATATTCTGAAACACCATAGGCATCATCAATTATTTTTTACACGTGTACTAAATGATTTCAAGTTTACTCATATTATCGTGTAAGCGCTGTCATCATAAGGAATTATGGTAAATGTAGGGGTTTCTTTATTATATTTTATTAAAATGATTAAAAACAATATAAATAATGGTATATTATTTTATTTAAAAGACTAAAAGTAATATATTTAAAAATTAAAATAATATGATAAAATGTTAAAAAAAATAAATTTTTGTTTAATGTGTCTAATTACTATAGATTTTGATGAGTTCCTCTGATGTTGTTTTCATACACATGTTTATTTTTTGTGGTATATATATATTGTTTTTTTTTTGAAAAATTTGTTAAACTTTAATAACTCTTCTAGTCATTGAAATGTCTGGTAATAATCCCACATTGACTATTTTCAGTGGTATATATATATATATATATATATATATATATATATATATATGTTTTTGGAATTTCGTTAAACTTTAATAACTCTTCTACTCATTGAAATGTGTGGTAATAATCCCATATTGACTCGATTGTGGGACTTGAATGGTTTATGAGCCCTACCACTTGCCAAACTCTTTGATTTTTTAAAATGAATGTACAATATTATTAAAAAATGATAAAATATATATATATATATATATATATATATATATATATATATATATATATATATATTTGGTTAGTGTGAGAAACCTCTATGACCAACGCACAAGGCTGAGCAGTCTCCTCTCAACCATGATCCCTCGTAAAGTTGAGAGCTATGCTTATCAATAGGAAATTTAACACACAACCACCACACACCCACCCCCCTCACACACTTGCCTACATCGCGAGCAATCTCCTCTCAACCATGAGTCCTCGTAAAGTCGAGAACTATGCTTATCAATAGGGAATTTAACACACGGCCACCACACGACCACCCCCTCACACACTCGCCTACATCGCGATTTGCACCTTGGACCTCCCGAAGAAGAACCAAAACTCGAACCGTTGCACTGTCCCCCGGGACTATATATATATATATATATATATATATATATATATATATATATTAAGATTTAATTAGTGTGAGAAACCCCTACAACTAACGCACAGGGTTGAGTAGTCTCCCCCCACCATGAATCCTCATAAAGCCAAGAGTTATGCTTATCAATAGGGACTTTAACACATACCCACCCCCTTACACACTTGCCCATGCTGCGGTTTGAACTTTGGACCTCCCAAAGAAGAGCCAAAGCTCTGAATCGTTGCGCTATCCTCCTGGAACAATAAAAATGATATTATTACTAATGCAATTTTTTAATTATAACCTTAAATAAATAATGATAAATATAACAATTTTTTTTGACAAATAAATCAATTCTATATAGTTTTTAAGAATGGATGGTTAATTGATCCGTGAGGGGTGAGAGATACCGTAATGGTAAGTCCTTTGGTTTTCAT
This sequence comes from Wollemia nobilis, assembly GCA_028583015.1. NCBI lineage: Eukaryota > Viridiplantae > Streptophyta > Pinopsida > Araucariales > Araucariaceae > Wollemia > Wollemia nobilis. Next base: position 14,603,878 of record JAQPPZ010000737.1, read on the forward strand.
TAAAGAGATCCAAGTTCAAACCTTGATATGAGGAGACCAAGACCCCTTATAAAAACCCGTGTAAACTTGATTTTTAAGTAGTAAGCTTACTACAGTGATAAGGGCTTTGGCCTCTCTTTAAGAGGTTCAAGGTTCAAACCCCACTCAATATGAGGGGACCGAGACCCATCATAAAAACCTATGCAATCTCATTGGAAAAAGAATGGATGGTAAAATTTATATCACAAGTTGAAAGCGAGTGAGAGCCAAAAGCGACAATGAGCCAATAGTGAGCAGGAAGTGTGAGAGACAAGTAGAAAGCGTGAGCAAGAAGTAGGACGTAGAAAGCACAAGTAGGAAGTGTGAGCAAGAATCAAAAAGTAGAAAGCAAAGTGCAATCAAAGGAGAAGTGCCACTTCTTATTCCAAATCATAGAAGAAACTTAAAAACTAAAGGATTAATGTGAAGAAAATTTAGGTAACATGGTAAGAAAGTCATTTTTGGAAGCCCTTACTAAAATAAGGACGTCCTAGTTGGAAGTAAAGATGCCTTAGTTGGAAGTATGGATGCCCTAGTTAGTGATAAGAGGAAAAGAGAATCTATGGCAAACCTTGTCCAAGTATGAGATACTACACAAAGGTGATTGTCAAGGATAAGATGATTGATCATGAAATAATGTTTCTTAAAACCAAAGGGTTAATATGTAAGTTCCATACCCAGGTGTTGTAGGTGAGTTGGAGAGGAGAGGGCAATCCTCCAAGGGAGGTCCCAGGTTCAAATCTCCACCCTACCAAAAAGCTGAATTGGGTATCTAAAATCCAATTGATAATGTTGGTGCGGGCAGGGTCGGGTGCGACCCCCGGGTGACTTTGACGGTGTAGAACCCCCTGTTCGTGGTCTCTCAGACCAAGGCGGCTCCGCAAGGGGTTTTTCGCTTAAAAAAAAAATAAAAATGTCAGTTCCATGGATATTGGCCAAGTTTTTATGAGAATCAAAATTGGATTAAGTGGAAGTGGAGATTGAATTCAAATTACTCCATGAATTTTCTTCCGAAAGGATATTTCCTCATTATCTTCTCCAATTTAGAAAATAAGGGATAAAATAATAGATGGAGGCCCTTGGTTTAAGGGTAAAGATGCATTATATATAAGACCATGGAGTAAGCATTTTTTTGTGGAGACAAAGACTATTAAAAGACTTTCGATGTGGATTAGGCTTTTTGGACTTCCTTATGAATAATAAGGTTTTGAAGAATATTGGTAATACTCTAAGTGAGTTCATCTAGGAGGGACCAATTACTAAGAAGATAAGGCATGTTGTATACACTCGAATATGTGTTGTCATGGATATTTCAAAACCTTTACCGTAGTCCATTAGAATTAAATTTGAATCAAGAGAATGGGATGAACAAGTGGATTATGAAAATATTGTTTTTCGATGTCGCAAATGTCATGAAATCAAACACATCTCAAGAGACTACAAAGTGAAAATAATGGAGAAAGAAATGATTTTTTTTTGGTATGAGGGTAACTTCAATATGAAACAAGAATATCATATCATAGGAGAAGTTAGGTCAAGCCATGGATTTTCCACTCCTACGGAAGTGGCAAGAAATACCCCTTTGCATCATCAAATGTCAAAAACCATTATAGTTCACTTGAATCAACCATTAGAAGATAAATGACAAGGGATGAGAAAGTACAATGCATAAGTTCAAATATGGAAGGAGTTAAAGGTGTGAAGGAATATGAGAAGGCAAATTTTAAAGCAAAGGAATATGGGGAGGAAAATTTTAAAGTGAATGAGGTCAAGGAGATCAAGCTTAATCCACCTAAATCATCTTTATTTTCTTCAAATAGCATAAAATATCCTCCTTACAATAAAAATGAAAGTAGTGCAAAGTGTATTTATTGCACTTTAGGATTTTAAAGCAACATAATAAATAAAATCATATGGACGATATCCAAGAAAATTTAGGGTTTCTAGGCCAACATAAGAATGTAATGACTATGGAGGATAATTTGTGCACATTACAGTTTCTAGGGCAATATAAAGAAGAAAATGTTAATGAGGCTATTACTTGCACTTTAGAAGATCAGTCTCATTATGAAAAATATGGAAAAAAAGAAGAGATTGATGAAGTTAAGAGTGTTTGTGGAAATGCAAAAAGGAGAGGAAGGTCACCAAAGCATGAACAAAGAGAAAAAGAGACTCAAAAGGATATCAATTTGGGAAGCCAAATAAAAAAATCACAGGTGTTAGCAAGAAGTGGGGCTAAGCCCACTAATAAAAATAGAAAGTGATGATAATGAAATGATATCATGGAATATTAGGGGTATGAATAAGATCCCTAAAAAAATTATTAAGGAATTAATAGGTTGTATTAGTTCGAAGTTTATTTTAATACAATAAACAAAATTTAGTGAGGACCATAAGGATGCTTTTAAGAAGATTTGGAAGATGAGTGATTGTCTAACAATTTCTTCTACATAAGCTTTAGGCGGTATTGAAATAATATGGGACAAATGCAAATGGGATGGCCAATTATTAGAAGCAAAAGTAATTAGGTTGTTGGACTATTTTACAAGAAAGAGGAAAACATCAAAATTGGGGTTATAAATATATATGCTCCAACTATAGTTACTCCTCGTGAAAGATGTTGGAAGGACCTTAGCATATTTTTGTCAAATACAATGATGATTCATTGTGATCTATAGGTTCTTAAAGATGATTTGAATAGTAGTCAATCTCTAGTGGAAAATAAGGGTAGTATTTTAGGATGGTCTAAATCAATGCAAGAATTTGCTTCATTTGTCAATTAAAATTACCTTTGGGATGTGTTGAGTGGTATTTTCACCCGATTGTGAAAACACACTCTCCGATAGGATTTGGGTTCTAAATCCTCTCTTGCAAAGAAATTTAATAAACAATTTCTCCAAGGTTCCGCTATGTTAGCATTTTACATCTGTGTATTAATGATCTCAAATGAAGATATTCGATTAAAATGCTTGGAACACCTTAGTGGTTGCAAGTAACTGAAAACAAGGGGCAATGCTGGTTTATTTTACTGTGAAACTTTAATGATTGTTCTTTGAACCCTAATAAAGCAAATATGATTTGATCTCTATATGACCAAGTTGTAATTTCAAAATGGAAACTGATGAAATGCCTTGAAACATAACCCCTTCAATGAAATTGGAATTTTATGAAGGGAATATCATCATCTGCTCATGAATGAAAAACAAAACTGTAAAATGAAATTCTGGCCTAGAAATGGAAATTTTCTATTTTCTGACTTTGAGATTTTTAGTTTTTTATTTTTTTATTTTATTTTAATGCCTGTAAATAAAATAAAGTGCAAAAAAAAATGAAAATAAAATGCAAAAGTAAAATGAAATGCATTCAGGGTGATGCAATCCTATTCTGACAAAACCGAAGCTAATGAGGTTTCCATGCATGCAACCTAACTTATTGAACCTGCAAAACACGCACAATCCAGATAAGTTAAGTGCTGGTCTCTGGGGTTTTAACTGTGATTTTAGATTTAGACATTCGCATGAAGCAACCAAGAGAACTTGCATTAAACTTCACCTATAAGCCTAGAAATCTGAAAAGGGGAAAGATAAACATTTAATCCTGCATGCAGAAAACAACTCCTTCTTTCTTGCCAATGAGGTGCAACTCTCTGAATTTTCTGTATTAAAAATTGGTCATTTTACAATAACAGAATCTCTAGTTTTCTCAAAACCAAAAAAAGGGGAAGAAAAACACTCCTAAGCAGGCCCAGAATGGCTTCTCGCCTTCGGCACTGCAACTCTGCTCGCAGCGGTTTTCGACCCCTGTACCAATCTGTGCTTCGCTTTTAAACTTCTAGAAATGCTTCTCTCTTCCCATGACGCTTCGTTTCATTTCCCAAATTGCATCGTTTCATCTTCCATGCCTCTTCATTGTCTTTGACTTTATGTTCTACATCGAAACGTTTAATATTTTCTGTGAACTATAACGCCTCTGTAACCCTTACACCTTTATGCCACGTGTTCCACGCTTTTTTGCATGTTTCATAACTGCCCCCTGTAAATCGTGACAAAAAATAGCATGTCACGATATCACGACGTTTTTATGTATGCAGCTTAGCTTTTCTTCTTTCATCGCAAAAATGAGACATGTCGCGATATCGTGACATTTTCCTGTCACACCTTGTTTGTCATCATGCATCCAAAATGAGACATGTCATGAAATCATGACATTTTTCTATCAATCGAGCAAATGCAACCTATAGCAAAATCATGACATTTTTCTCTTTCGGTTGTGCAGATGCTACCTATCATGAAATCATGATGTTTTTCTCTTTCGGGTTGTGCAGATGCTACCTATCACGAAATCATGATGCTTTTCATCTTCGTACCACTTGGCTGCTTTCTATTGCGAAATCATGACGCTTTTCATCTTTGTACCACTTGGCTGCTTTCTACTGCTTCCTATCATGAAATCGTGACATCTTTAGTGCCTTGCCCTATTTGACTGGTTTGACCACGATTTTGTGACATGTCACGATTTCACGACAATTTTCCATTCTATATTTCTCTCTCTTCTATGACCCGCGATTTCACAACACGTCGTGATATCATGACATTTTCTCTTCATGATGCATTCTGCTGCTCTTGGCCGCGAAAACGCGACATGTCACGAAATCGTGACAATTTTCCATTTCTAGCCGCGACGGAGCAACATGTCGCGAAATCGTGACAACTTTTCATTTTTCGCGACGGAGCAACATGTCGCGATATCGTGACAACTTTTCATTTTCGCGCGAGCAACATGTCGCATATCCGACAACTTTTCATTTTGCGCGACGGAGCAACATGTCGTGATATCGCGACAACTTTTCATTTTTGTTCGCGACGGAGCAACATGTCGCGATATCGCGAAACTTTCTTTTTCTTGCTATATTTTGCTCTTCCTTTGATTTTTTAGCATCTGGGCCACTGCGGTCTTCTTTGAAAGCATGCAAAAAAGGTGGGTCCCCAATTTTGGGGTGTGTTGTGGATCAGCCACAACAAATGGTGACTCTGTTGTCAAATGCTCCTGAGCATTTTGGTGAGAACCCAACCTGAAATATAGAAGCTTAGATACAAGCGTCAACACATAAAGGATAAACTAATACCGATAGATCAAAAATACATGAAACATCAGAATCATTAAGTATCAGCTCGGTGTGTGCAATGTGTTTTCATTCCCTATCGCTTGAACTTGATCAACATTCCATTGTCAGTTTCACTTATGATTTGTATGCAAGGCTATGAATAATTTGTGCAGGATTTGATGCATGATGAAGATGCTAAAGATATGACAACCTTGCATTGCAAAGGCTCAAACCTTCTAATATCATGTACAAACATATTAAAGTTGTCAAACCCTCTTAGGACCAAATATATGTCTACTAAATTATTTATTAGATCCCAAAGTTGGTTATGTGTCACTACCATCTTGAACCCATGTGCAAGTGTAAGTGAAATCAGAACTTTGGGGAATAGGATTCCCAACCTAAGCGAGATGGGAATTTAACCTTATCCTTACTATTCTGATTTAGAGTTCATTACCTCATCTTAAACAAAATGATTTAACCTGTTATGGATGAAATGGTCAGGCTAGTCTATCCATATGAGCAATCAGTGGTCTTGCTTTTAGACAAGACATGTTGCCACGCATGAGCATACTTAACCCCATAATCCCTGGTTTGGCTTCATTCATTCTTTTTCTTTTATTTCTTGGACCTTTGGGATGACTACCCATCCTTGCTAGGGACATGTAGTACGATCCTTCCAATCCAATATTGAGATGAAATGGGAAATATTAATTTTTTACTTCTTGGACCTTGGGGATGACTACCCATCCTTGCTAGGGACATGTAGTACGATCCTTCCAATCCAATATTAAGACAAAATGGGAAATATTAGTTAATTTTATTACTTGGACCTTTGGGATGACTACCCATCCTTTGTAGAGGACATGTAGTACTATCCTTCCAATCCAAGCTTTATGATGAAGTGGGAAAAATGGAAGCTTTGGGGAATCGGATTCTCAACCTAAGCGAGATGAGAATTATGTCCTATCCTTACTACTCCATGTAGGTCAAATCAGAGCTTTGGGGAGTTGGATCCTCAACCTAAGTTCGATGAGGATTTAACCCTATCCTTACTACTCTGGTTTTAGGCTTTAAGCTTTTATGGGAGTGGTAAAAACCACTTTTTCAAGGATTATGTTGCATGATAGGACAAACATGAAATATTCTTTTCACCTCACCTTTTCATCCAAGTATGGTTTTGACCATTTTGCTCAAGATTCTTTTAATGTGCATGGAATGTGCTTGGTTCAAGATAGTTCGGACATCAGTTCCCAACCTTAGGATTTTTTTATGTTTTATGTTATAGAATAACCCTAAGAGGATTCGACACCTTCTCAATGATTGCACATGAAATGAAAATGTAACTTGAGATGACATGTATATATGCCATGTGGAATGTGACATGAGATGTGAATGCACTGCTTCTTTTGGAATATATCATCTACTTTACCATAATGTGCAAAACTGACAACTTCATGCATCACAAGATTCAAACGATATCATTTAAATGTTTGTGTTACTTGTGGAGCTTTCTACAACACAATTCCAATGTTTCATATTCTCCTGATTTTAGGCATAAGTTGACATCTCAAAACCAATTTTTTTTTTTTTTCATAAACAAACCAAAAATGTCCAAAGGACCAACACACAACTTAAATCCAAATCCAAATAGCAATCCCAAAATGAAACTTGAAAACACAAACCCAAAACCAAAAACCAAAATCTATATACAAATGTACACTATAATACAAGATGATGCAAAGCTTGGACTATCACTTTCCTGGATCCCAAACATGATTAGAACATTTTAACAAAAATATAACATGATATGCATGCCAAATGTTGTGGGAATCCAACAAAAACAAGACAAGACCAAACAATGCAACCCACTTCAACTTTCCTCTCTCACCCCACCAATTAAATTTAGTTCCATTAGTATTCCCATAGGTGAGCTTCAAATTTTCAAATTGATTAGACAATGATTGATATTCAATTTTATCTTGTCTATTCTCTAAAACTTCCATTTCAAAACTCAATCTTTGATTTAGAATTAGGCTATCTTCTTCCAATATGCAATTTTGTAAGTAGGAGCCTATTTCTACAAATTTTAAAGCCAAATTATTTTCCAAATTTGTAGGCCAATCAAATTTGTGTAACAGTTTGCAAGCATCTAGGATATTTACTAAATTAGGATCATTAACAGGTTTTACCCTAGATTCGATTAGCAATTGTTGATGAATTTGATTTAACAATTCAAGTGCATCAACTTCTTTTCCATTCATTAAAACAATGTTATTAAAGGTGTGATTAAAAATTATACCTTGTTTTTCATTTACCTTTAATGACATTTCACCATAAACATTATTTAAATTCAAAATATGGTCATCCTTTTCAATCCTCAAACATTCTTGGTCAAAGTGTATGTCCCATGACTCATCTTGATGATCCTTCATTTGAGTTGCTTCCAATTGATCAATCTCTTTGTCATTTGGTTCCAATTCTTTGTTCACTATCCATGGTATCTCTTCATTTGAATCCTCCAAATCATCATGCAAACTTGCATCCGCACCTTCAATGAATTTATATTCAACATGATCGAATTTTGTCACCTTTTCAAATCTTGTGAATATGAGATCTTCGTATGATGTAGAAGGTTCAACATCCTGCATATCAAGTGAAATATGAGTTTCATCTATAGGGATGTGAGAAAAGAATGCATTATCATATCTCCCCCAACCATTGTGAAAATCGTCATCCAGATCTGTGAGATGAAACTCCATGGTATTTGTGACATGATCTTTTGATTCATTCATCAATTCATTTTCTTCTTTGTCCTTGGTAATAGAATCATTATAATCTTCCAAAATTTGATGAGATTTGAAACCCTCTTCCAAAACATCCTCAAATTGTACAGGAGTTGTAATATCTTCCTTCAAGTAGGCGATTATGTTGTCCTGTATATCAATTGGCACACAAGTTTCATTAGTAGTTTTGGATTGAGTGTAGTCTTCCCACTTCTTCCAAGCATCATAATAATCCTCTTTCAAAATCAAGTGGTGACGTTCAACTACTTCTTCAACATCTTCCATTTCATCAATGTGTTTCTCATCAAATTCATCTTCACCTTCCTTAGATGATTCAATTATTTCCAAAAGTGGGTCGTTTCTTGAATTCAAATTTGTAAGGCTATCATCGTCCAAATTAGTAACCCATGATTCAATTTTATCATAATTTGGAGGGTGAAGAATTTCTTGATTGTTAATTTTACACATCTCATCAATAGTATCTTCCAAGAACAAGTGGTGAAATTCTATCATATCTTCAAATTTATTTATTGATTTTCTTTCCATTTCACTTTCAACCACTTCATTCAATTCTATGGTGGGTTCCATCCTATCACATATATCAAACATTGTTGAATTTAGAACCCCTTCATCCGGATAATCGTGTATCTCTATGAATGAGATCATTTCTGCATAATCCTCACTAGCGGATGTTGGCTTAGCCATTTGCACCTCCTCGTGGACTACATCTAAGGTGGTTGTAAAATTTGGATATTCAAATTCATCCCCTTGATCATTTACCTTAGATATCATTGGAGTGGAGGGTGCTATATTTGATGGTTGGTGTAGGTTGGCATCAAAAGAACAATCTCTCATATGAACATGTTGTGCCTTTTCTTCTTCAAGACCTTGTCGTTCTATCTCTTCCAAGATCTCATGGATTTTCTCTAGAGACAAACCACTCATTTTTTCCTCAATGTGTGAAGCAAGTGTGGGGTGTATGGCTCCTAGGTATACTTCCATGGCTTCCTCTTCTAATGTGTTAAAATTTTCCCACATTTGGGAGTGCAACTCACGAAATCTTCCATTGAATTGACTCAAGGATTCATTAGGCTCTTTACATATGGAGGTAAACTGATTTTTCAAGATTTCTAAGTCAACTTGATTACCAAAATGATAAAGATAGGCTGCTTCTAGTTGTATCCAAGAAGTCCTAACCTCCATGGGTAGTTGGCTATACCAAAAGAATGGCTTATCATCCAAAATGTATGCAAATAACTTACAAGCCACCTCCTCATAGAAAATCTGGAATTGACACAATGTATTCTTGTAGACATGCAGTCTTTGCAAGTATTCTAGTGGCACCTCTTGATTAAAACACCGTAAAAAATCCAATAACATTTTAGGAATATGATAGGGTATCACATGTATAGACAAACCCTTATAATGATCCTCCATTGTAGATACCATTCTTTCTCTTAGAGATGCTATTTGAGCTCTTAGGGATACCATTTGCTCCTCAAGTGTTGCCATTGGTGAAACTTAAAATGTATTTTTAGAACCAAATCTGTTGAATACTCAACCTGCAATGTATAAAAAATCAAGTTAGCATCAACTAAGAGATGTATTCATTAAAATCAAATGAAAAGTAATTGCATGAAAACAACACTTTGTTAGTCAAAACCAAAATTTTCAAAATTAAATCAAATCACATTGTTTCTGTATGAACAATCAGAAAAATATACAGCATACCTGAATTGCTTAAAATAGAATAAAGTAAACCAATTCAGGCCGTCCTTTTAACAATCTGTCGAGTGTTAGAGGAGTAAAGATAACAATTAACAGGGCATGAAATATTCAAAATTTAAATCCCTGTAGCACTTAAATCACCATGAAATAAACCAGTTCAGGCCCTCCTTTTAACGCCAATCTATTGAGTGGTGTTAGAGGAGGCCGAAGATGCTAATCAAATGGACTTGAAATATTTAGCAATGTAAAGCTCTTAAACAATTATAAACCTGTAGCATCTAAAATCATGATAAAATAAACCTTTTCATGCCCTCCTTCTAGCACCAATCTGTTGTTTAGGGCATGAAATATACAAAAATTTTAAATCTTACTAAAATAAACCCATCCACCCTCCTTCTAGCGCCAATCTGTTGAGTGGTATTTTCACCCGATTGTGAAAACACACTCTCCGATAGGATTTGGGTTCTAAATCCTCTCTTGCAAAGAAATTTAATAAACAATTTCTCCAAGGTTCCGCTATGTTAGCATTTTACATCTGTGTATTAATGATCTCAAATGAAGATATTCGATTAAAATGCTTGGAACACCTTAGTGGTTGCAAGTAACTGAAAACAAGGGGCAATGCTGGTTTATTTTATTGTGAAACTTTAATGATTGTTCTTTGAACCCTAATAAAGCAAATATGATTTGATCTCTATATGACCAAGTTGTAATTTCAAAATGGAAACTGATGAAATGCCTTGAAACATAACCCCTTCAATGAAATTGGAATTTTATGAAGGGAATATCATCATCTGCTCATGAATGAAAAACAAAACTGTAAAATGAAATTCTGGCCTAGAAATGGAAATTTTCTATTTTTTGACTTTGAGATTTTTTAGTTTTTTATTTTTTTATTTTATTTTAATGCCTGTAAATAAAATAAAGTGCAGAAAAAAAATGAAAATAAAATGCAAAAGTAAAATGAAATGCATTCAGGGTGATGCAATCCTATTCTGACAAAACCGAAGCTAATGAGGTTTCCATGCATGCAACCTAACTTATTGAACCTGCAAAACACGCACAATCCAGATAAGTTAAGTGCTGGTCTCTGGGGTTTTAACTGTGATTTTCAGATTTAGACATTCGCATGAAGCAACCAAGAGAACTTGCATTAAACTTCACCTATAAGCCTAGAAATCTGAAAAGGGGAAAGATAAACATTTAATCCTGCATGCAGAAAACAACTCCTTCTTTCTTGCCAATGAGGTGCAACTCTCTGAATTTTTTGTATTAAAAATTGGTCATTTTACAATAACAGAATCTCTAGTTTTCTCAAAACCAGAAAAAGGGGAAGAAAAACACTCCTAAGCAGGCCCAGAATGGCTTCTCGCCTTCGGCACTGCAACTCTGCTCGTAGCGGTTTTCGACCCTCTGTACCTCTATGCTTCTACTTTTAAACTTTAAAGTGCTTCTCTGTTTCACTCTATGATGCTTCGTTTCATTTCCCAAATTGCATCGTTTCACCTTCCTTGCCTTTTTATTGTTTTTGAATTTATGTTCAACATCGAAATGTTTAATCTTCTCTGTGAACTGTAACGCCTCTGTAACCCTTACACATGTATGCCACGTGTTCCACACTTTTTTGCATGTTTCATAACTGCCCCCTGTAAATCGTGACAAAAAATAGCATGTCGCGATATCGTGACGTTTTTATGTATGCAGCTTAGCTTTTCTTCTTTCATCGTGAAAATGAGACATGTCGCGATATCGCGACATTTTCCTGTCAGCAGCCTTGTTTGTCATCATGCATCGTGAAAATGAGACATGTCACGAAATCATGACATTTTTCTGTCAGCAGCCGAGCAAATGCAACCTGTAGCGAAATCATGACGTTTTTCTCTTTCGGTTGTGCAGATGCTACCTGTCATGAAATCATGATGTTTTTCTCTTTCGGGTTGTGCAGATGCTACCATCACGAAATCACGACGCTTTTCATCTTCGTACCCACTTGGTTGCTTCTATCTGAAATCGCGATGCTTTTCATCTTTGTACCACTTGGCTGCTTTCTGCTGCTTCCTGTCATGAAATCATGACATCTTTAGTGCCTTGCCCTGTTTGACCACGATTTTGTGACATGTCGCGATTTCGTGACAATTTTCCATTCTGTCTTTCTCTCTCTTCTATGACCCGCGATTTCACAACACGTCGCGATATCGTGACATTTTCTCTTCATGATGCATTCTGCTGCTCTTGGCCGCGAAAACGCGACATGTCGTGAAATCGTGACAATTTTCCATTTCTAGCCGCGACGGAGCAACATGTCATGAAATCATGACAATTTTCCATTTCTAGCCGACGAGCAACATGTCGAAATCAAAACATTTCAATTTAGCGACGGAGCAACATGTCGCGATATCGCGACAACTTTTCATTTTCGGCCGCGACGGAGCAACATGTCGCGATATCGCGACAACTTTTCATTTTGGTCGCGACGGAGCAACATGTCGCGATATCGCGACAACTTTTCATTTCTCGTCGCGACGGAGCAACATGTCGCGATATCGCGACACTTTCTTTTTCTTGCTATATTTTGCTCTTCCTTTGATTTTTTTAGCATCTGGGCCACTGCGGTCTTCTTTGAAAGCATGCAAAAAAGGTGGGTCCCCAATTTTGGGGTGTGTTGTGGATCAGCCACAACAGGATGTTAGTCCTTCAAGTTTTCAAAATACATATGATAATAGACACATTGGGTAAACTCACATAGCAGAAATATTGGATAGATTTTTTTTTTTTTTAAATAGGGTTTTGAAATGGTTCCCCTTTCTCTTTTACATCAAATTGGTCATATCAAGCTATATAGCCTATTTGGTGTCATCAAGATTTGAACCTTGGTGTGAACCATGGCCCTATTGGCAATATTGGCTAGATTCTTATTATCCAATAAATGGTTGCAAAATAAAGTATACAATCTCTTTAGATATTTTACTACGAGCAAGATCAAATCATAAACCCATTCTTTTGACATGTGATTTACCCAATCATGGTCATCTAAAGCCATAAAATATCCTCCTTACAATAAAAATGAAAGTAGTGCAAAGTGTATTTATTGCACTTTAGGGTTTTAAAGCAACATAATAAAGAAATTTATATGGAGGATATCCAAGTAAATATAGGGTTTCTAGGCCTAGGCCAACATAAGAATGTAATGACTATAGAGGATCATTTGTGCACATTACAGTTTTTAGGGCAATATAAAGAAGAAAATGTTAATGAGGCTATTACTTGCACTTTAGAAGATAAGTCTCATTATGAAAAATATGGAAAAATAGAAGAGATTGATGAAGTTAAGAGTGTTCGTGGAAATGCAAATAGGAGAGGAAGCTCATCAAAGCATGAACAAAGAGAAAAAGAAACTCAAAGGGATATCAATTTGGGAAGCCAAATAAAAAAATCATAGGTGTTAGCAAGAAGTGGGGCTAAGCCCACTAATAAAAATAGAAAGTGATGATAATGAAATGATATCATGGAATATTAAGGGTATGGATAAAATCCCTAAAAAAGTTATTAAGGAATTAATAGGTTGTTATAGTTCAGATTTTATTTTAATACAATAAAAAATTAAGTAGTGAGGAACATAAGGATGCTTTTAAGAAGATTTGGAAGATGGGTGATTGTCTAGCAGTTTCTTCTACAAAATATTTTGATAGTTTTCATCTAATAAGCCTTTGCAATTTGGTTTATAAGATCATTTCAAAAATTATGGCAAACATGTTGAAAGACATTTTAGGTCATGTTATTTCAAAGGAACAAGGTGGTTTTGTTTGTGGTAAACAAATTCTTGATGGTATAATCATTGCACAAGAGGCCATACATTCTCTTAATTCAATGAAAAACTAGGTATGCTTATGAAATTAGATATGAACAAAGCATATGATAGGATTTCCTAGAATTTTATACATATATTCTCAAAAATTTTGGTCTTGATTATAGTTGGTATAAATGGATTAAATATTGTTATAGCATCGTGAAATATTTAATTTTGATCAATGGTATTGGTTCTCATGTTGGTTACTTCAAGTCATCTTGTGGAATTCATCAAGGTGATCTCTTATCTTCTTATCTATTAATTATTTTGCGGAAGCATTGGGGAGAGATTTATTGAAGGTCAAAATGGAAGGGAAAATTAAAGGTATTCAAGTTGCAAAATATGATCTCTTTGAATCTCATATCCAATTTGTTGATGATGCTTTTGTTTTGGGTCATCCCTTAATCAGTGAGGCTATGGAGTTTAAATCATTATTATCATGCTATGAGAAGGTTATTGGACAATTGGTTAGTACTAAAAAATCCAAGATTTTTCATTAACACAACCCTATATTTACAATAAATTATTATGAATATTCAAGGGTTCAAAATTGAATATTTTCCATTAACCTACTTGGGTATTTTTTTGTCTCATAATGGAAATAAAAAAGAGCTTTGGGTCTCTTTTTTGGATAGAATTAAATCTTGTTTGCTAGGTTGGAAAGGTAAGTTCTTAACCATGGTAGGAAGGCTCCAACTCATAAATACTACATTGTAATCTATCCTTGTTTATATGATGTCACTTTCAAGATTGCCAACAAGTATAGCATCAAAATTTGATAAAATTTAAAGGGACTTTCTTTGTAAATGTTGTAAGAAAAAATGTAGATTTTCTCTTTGTAAGTGGAATAGGGTTTGCAAAGGAAAGAATACTGCACGAGCAAGATTGTGAAATTGTAGACTTATGAGTTTGTCATTAGGGGTAAATATTGGGTGGAGATCGTTCAGAGATCATGGAAAGAATTGGGAAAAAATATTACTTTGGTTCTCTTAATGCAATAAAATTATTTAGAAAAAGAACCCTACCCAAAGGATCATCTACATGGAACATCATATCAAATAATTTACAATTTATAAAGAAATATATTATATGGTCAATCAATGAGGGAAGTTATGTAATTTTATGGTCTAATGCTTGATTGAAGTTGTATCCTCTTATCTCTGACTCAAAATGGAAACCATTAGCTCAAGCATGCCTAGATTATAAAGGTCCAAAGGTCAAAGACTATATTAATTTGAGAAACTACTCCAGATCATGGATTTATTCTAGTAATCTAGTTGAAGGAGAGGAACTCAAACAAATTGTAGATGGACATCAAAAGATGCTTCAAGACTTTTATTTATTGAATTTTACACAAATGGATGAGTTGGTTTGGAATCTATCAAAGGATAGTGGATACTCAATCAAGTTGGAATGTGAGGATTTAGCGCAATCATAATTTCCTACTCCCAAATATTTTTCTTAGAAGAATGTTTGGTCATTAGAGCCTCTCCCTAAGGCCTCAACAGTACTTTGGTTAGCAGTTAAAAGTAAGATTCTTATAGAAGAGAGTCTATGAAGAAGATAATATCATGGAACTTTTAGATGTGCCTTGTGTGAGAAGGATTTAGGGACATTAGAGCATTTACTTCTTCATTGTCCCTTTGCTCACATCATTTTGGGTTACTTTTTTTTAAATATGAAAATATATTGGGTAGCTCCATCAACATTGAAAGAGTTGATGAAATGTTGGATTAATTATTTCAAAGCTAAAGTATTATGTATTCTATGGAGGACTGGGCCTACCATTATATGTTGAAATATATGGCTTGTAAGGAATAATAGAATTTTTAAAAATAAATCTCAAAATAATTCCCAAGTTTGGAACCATATTATTGCCTCTCTTGCAAAATATCTACAAATATGGTGCTCATCATGGGAATTGTCAAGTGCAAAGAAAGAGGTGGTAACAACTCAGTTATAGGATTTGAACATACATGGAAGAGTCATGTATATTAATGGAATTAAAACAAAGGGTCTACCTCGATCCAGGGTTAAATGAAAATATCCAAAATTAGATTTATCAAAATTAATTTTGATGGTGCTTCTAAAGGAAATTTGGAAAAAGCTGGTGGAGGTGGTGTTTTTAGAAATAAAGATGGTAAAATTATCCTCACTAAAAATCACATGGAACCTGAACTAACAACTATGTAGAGGCTAGGGCACTTCTTACAGGGATTAAAATTGTAATAGAAAAATGATGGAAATATATTTCAATTAAGGGGATTCACCATCAATATTATCAATAAAAATGGATATGGGGATTGGATAAAAAGTGATATTATTGATAATGTTATCACCTGGAGGTAATCTCTTGGAAATGTGAGCATGTTTATAGAGAAAAAAATTGTGTAATAAATAATTTAGCCAATCACGATGTTGATCTTCATCTTGGTGAAATTCAAATTTTAGAAGGTAACTGGCCAAATGAGATTTTATCTCTTAATCAAAATTATGCCAATGAAATAAATGTGGAAACATAGCACTTCGAGGAAGTTGAAGAATATAATTAATAGAAAAATAAATAAAAAAAAATTGTGATAAAAAGGCATGTTGGATATGGTTTGATTGACATGACAACAAATATAATAACTTGGTATTGTGATGGAAGTGGCCCTAATAAAGACCACATATAACTTATTAAAATAACAAAATGAATGGTTAATCTAAGCCATCAAAGTGGTCCGCATTTATAAACTGTTTGGACCTTTTTATATCCAATTAACATGGAGGATTATCAAAATAAAGATATAATCAATATATTAAAGTAATATTCTTGTGTCTATTAATTTTGAAGACATTAAGTAATAAGAATAATTTTTTAATTTTTTAGAACAAGAGGTTGTACTTGGGTCGCCCACCCTTGACAAATCATAACTCTCTTCTTTAAAGCTTGAAAGTTTACAAACATATTTAATTTCATCTCAATTGAGTTGTTATAGCCTACTTCATTTTACATAAAATGTTTGGGTTCTTGATTTTTATTGTCTGGATCTTTTTCAATTTTCTATGTGAATACAATTTTTTCAAAATTCAACATCCTTCTTGACATTTTTCTACAACAACCTTTACAATACCAAAACTTCACCTTTAATATCTATGCATTGCATCTTAGTAGAGTAATATTTTTGAAACATTGCACTATCATAGTTCCCTTTACCAAATATGGATTGCTGGTTTCCTTCTTGAAGCACAAGTGCAACCACAAAAATTATAATAAATAGTTTATATGAGAGCACATTAATGTTATAAAATAAAACAGATAGTACCAATTGAAAACATTAAAGTAAATCTTAATCATTATTTGAATCAGTAGTCAATATTTTCTTGTCAACTTCAGTTAAACATACTACTTCCTCAAACCATGGAAAAGAGAATTTAACTTCACAACCCTCAATTAAAACCTTTCTATTGGCTAGCTTATCTGCACATTTGTTTCCTTCCCTTAAAGTATGTGTAAACACGATCTCTTCAAACTCTATAGTAAGGAATTGAATTTTCACAAATATATCTTGTATATTCCATGGAGCCTTTGCTTTCCTTAAAATTGTATTTATTACTGAGTAAATCACCTTCCACCATACTCTATTCCATTTCATTTGTTTGCATATTTTTAACTCTTCTAAAGCTACCCAAACTTCACCTTCATTATTTATCTTAAATCCACTATTGAAAGTGTAATGAGATAAAATCTCTCCTTTATTATTTCTAATTATTCCTCCTCCTCCTACTAGTCCTAGATTTCCTTTAGATGCTCCATAAAAATTCAATTTGACCATCCACATCTGGTGGTTTCCACTTTATAGTATTTTCCTTGTCTTTGTTTCTTTTGTATCCAACATCATAATTCCATTTGATAACTTGACTCCATCTATCAAGGCTCTTTGCTTCAAGACTAGGAATTGGGAGAGTTGATAGGATTGGTTTAGGCTCCTCTATGGCTAAACAAACCTTCCTTTTCATTTCCTCTAAAATACTTTTCTTCCTTTTAAATATTCTTCTATTCCTTTCTAGCCATATAACCCAAAGTATTGTAACATTTTTATATATCCTAGATTGTCTGTATATCCTCACTTTTAAGAGTTTTCTGCCATTGTTTTAACTATTCTTCAATTTTTCTATTCATCACCATGCATTCACAAAACATATTAAGAATCCATTGCCATAGTTTCCAGATTGTTGAGGAGTGTCCCTAGAGATGGTATATACTCTCCTATTCATTTTTACAAAGAACAAATTGTGAGGGGCAATGAAAACCCCTTTTCATAATGTTATACTAGGATAAAATTCTTCTATGACCTACTAGCCAAACAAACATTTTAACTTTAGGAATGCTTGGGCTATCCCAAATATCTCTCCATATTATTACATTATTCCTATTTTAATGGTGCTTTACATTATCTCCACTTCTTGTTGTGTATTGTATTGAGCTATTCAACTCCCAACTCAACTTATCCTTGGTTCCCCTCAAAATAATCATCGTTGTTATCTTTCTACTCAACTACCTCCTAGCATCAATGTCTTGTATACTTGTTAAAAAACATTCTTTATTGTTTTTTTATATATATAATTTGGATGGATGTACAATATTATGGTGGAAGATAACATTAAAATGACAAGATTTCCAATTGGATAATAAGATTTATAAATTTAAACAATCATGAATAAATGACCTTAAAAATAGAGTCTTAAACATTTTGTTTTTTATAGCATTTTAATGACAGTTAAAAAATAAACCAGTTTAGATATCTAAAGTGCATGTATTTTAAAATTACTTGACATATAAATCTATTTCAATAATAACAATAATAACTATGAGGTGCCTATTTTAAACTTTTTAAAGTTAAACATATAGATAAGGTACATGAAAAAGTTATGTATAATGGCAAATCTTTGTTAATTCACAAATATTAGCATTTTCAAAAATAGAAATTGATGAATTTGGAGACCTTGGATTTCAACCCATTCATCCAAATTTTTTGGGTCTAAATTTTTTTTTATGATTCGGCTCCCCCCACGTTGATAATAATATTGTCAAAGTTTTTTAAATCACTCCTGCCTAAATCAAGGACCCTTTTTGCCTTGAAATTATAATTTTTTATATTTAATCAAATTTACTTCTTATACTAGTATAGATACCTAACATAACAACCATACCCATACAACTAAAACATTCACTCTTATCGAAAAATGACCTATAGTGGAAAAAATAATAATCAATTGCAAAGAGAACATATGTGAAAGCAAGAAGCAAGCACCTAATAAAGTAAACACAAATGCGTAAAGCAATAAAGTGAACTTTTTGTATTAATTTGTGTTTCAAGGTTACAAAGAGAGTCCTCTCGAGAGGATCTTTTCAGGTGTTATAATGATTACACATGAGGGGTATGATTCTCCTCTTCAAATAATAAGGTGCAATCTAAATTTTTTTGTGCTAGCGTAGTTTGTAGGAGAGCAGGTTTTTAGGGATCACCATGCAAGGTTCAGATCCACTATCTTTCACTATCTTGGAGCCCTGTAACCTATACACAAAGAAATCAGTAAACGAATCAATAACTTATTAGGGACCCACCGGATGGACCTGTATTGAATATAAAAATGATAAACAAAATTAAAGATAGATGCATACATGTCAAATATAAGATCTAAACTAATGTAAAAATAGTAAATGAGCATATCTAAGCTATGATGCAATAAAAACTAAAAAAATGATTACTTGATCGAGACCATCTCGGGTCGATACGATTTTATCTGTGGATCATCTCAAGGAGAGATAATCATTATCGCGAGCATGAACCTTGGCATAACCATATTTGAACAACGTTTGGGGTTGCACGTGGGTCATTTCAAGTGAATCTTTGGAAATGTGTGAGTGGGTGAAAGGATGTGAGTGATCAATGAGACAATACATGTAATCATTTGTGGGAAAAGGAAGCAGATTCAAATCCAAAGTGGTAATATCATAACATTAGATTGGTAGCGAGAGAACCTAGTGGATTTTTGGTAGCACTTCATTGCTTTGGAATGTTCAAAATCAGGGTCTCTAAAACTAAGGGGTGAGCATTATTTTATAGACCTATTGACCAAAGGCTAGGGTACTCTACATGAAAAAGTATATGCATGCCCTTGAATGATTAATTGCATGTGATTTGATAAAATTAGCTCATGCAAGGCATTCAACGTCGATGCAAAATCATGTGCGAAGTTAACAGGAAGTTTTGGTTGTCTGTTATTATTTTTCTCTTTAATTTTCTTTTTACGCGATCATCTTGGGTCGAGACGGTTAGGCTTCTTATAGAAAAAGTTGCTTAATGCTGGTGAAAACCACTAAATTAGCCCTAAGGCTGCCCAAGATGGATTATGTGAGTTAGAAAGGAGGCATCTTGGGAGTATTCTCCCAAATGACATATTTTAGGTGTCTACAAGATGATCGATTGAGGAAAATAATAATTAGTTGTAGAGGAACAATGGTTTTATGGAGGAGCTGTGGAAAATAATAATTAATTGTAGAGGAGTGTGGTCTGACTACAAAATATATGATTGTAAAAGTGTAGTTTGAATGCACTTTTACTGTCGAGTGCAGTTCAATTACAAAAGTGCACCCGAATCGCATTCGACTGTAAAAGTGCAATCGAACCTCATGAGATTGTAAAAGTACAACTAAATCACATTTGGGTGCACTTTTGTAGTTGGATACGGTTTAACTACAAAAGTGCAGTTGGACCGCATCCAGCTACACTTTTGTAGTGATATTGCATTCGATTGCAAAAGTACACCTAAATGTGATCTAGGTGCACTTTAGTAGTTGAACCACATTTGGTTGCATTTGAGTGCACTTTTGTAGTTGGATGCGGTTCGACTACAAAAGTGTAGTCGGATCGCATCCAACTAGACTTTTACAATTAGACCACATTCGACTACAAAAGTGCACCCAAATGTGTTCTAGGTGTACTTTTACAATTGGACCACATTTGGTTGCATTCGAGAGCACTTTTACAGTCGAATGTGGTTCGAATACAAAAGTGCAGTTGAAATATATCCAACTACACTTTTGCAATCAGACTGCACTTGAATGCGGTTCGACTGCACTTTTGTAGTAGAAACACATCCAATTGCAAAAGTGCACTTGGATCACATTTGAGTGTACTTTTGTAGTTAGATCGCATCATGCAGCCAAATGTGGTCTGATTGAAAAAGTGCACCTAGATGCGGTCTGGGTGCACTTTTATAGTTGGATGAGATCCGATTGCAAAAGTGCAGTTAGACCACACTTTTGTAGTCAAACCTTTTGTAGTCGAATGTGGTCCGACTGCATTTGATTAGTAGAGAACCTTCTAGGAGGCATAAATTTTTTTTAAAATAAAGGGGTAAAAATTTATTGATAAAAAGTATGGATTACAGAGTACAACTGAGCTTCCAACCAAGACTCAAATAAACAGCCAAACAGGCTAAAACCACTAGACTAGAATGACACTCGAAAAAGACAACAAGAACAAACCACATTAAGTCTGTAAATTCCTTGTGGGTCAACTCCCACAAGCATGGAGAGTCCCTAAACGAGAGACTCTCCCAATTATCAATACTCCAAGGATCCAGTAGCTCAAAAGCCCTTCTGTCCAGGTAATCAGCAACCACATCCCATTACCTTGGAATGTGCACAAAGGATATAAATTCAAACTCTTCACTCATTCTAAGAATCTGAACGGTTCTGAGAGGCCAACTGCCAATTAACTTCCTCCACCCTTTTACTATTTAAAATATTAACCATAATTTGAGATTCAGACTCACAGATAATCCTATGCCATCCAAGAGAAAACCCCCTCTACAAGGCCTCAATAATTGTAAGAGCTTCCATAAAATTGTTGGAGTGAACACCTTTATAAATGGAAAAGAAAAAACTAACACCACCAGTAGAATCTCTCCCAAAACCGCCAATGCCAGCATGTCCAGGATTACCCCTGGACGATCCATCGATATTAATTTTTAAAACTCCTCTAGGGGGTGGTCTCCACCTACCGTCTCTCCTAACCTTCTTGCTGAGCTGAGGAACCCTACTAGGGTTAGAAGAGTTCACACCATCCCCAAAGAGACCAAGGTCTTGCTGTACCTTCTCCTCCCTAGAATCCAAAAGAGGGTCCACATCACATTTGCTATGGAAACATGTACAGGATCCTTTGCCAGATCTGTTGAACATCCAAATAACTACCCTAAAATATGCGTTGGTTTTGTTCAAGCCAAATTTTCTGAGATGATGCAAGAAGGGCCCAAATTCCAAGACAATCGAAGGAAGGGGGCCTTGGCCAGAGGTCTGCCCAAAATACTCCAAAACTCCACCAGGGATAGCACATGAAAACATGGATGGTTCCAGGCGCTCCACCAACGATGCCAAATATCTCTAGTAAAGGAGCATTGGAAAAATAAATGAGAAGAGTCATCCTCATTCTTACTGCAAAGGACAAAAAAAGAGGGACCCTGAAATCCCCTCTTCCTCACATTATCCCAAGTGAGGCATTTATTACGAGCTACCAACTAGAGAAAGAAGTTACATTTTGGCCAGGAAAATTTGTTCCACACATTTTTCTACCAAGTGACAGGAAGACTCCCATACTTTTGCTTATCAAGAACCTGATAACCATAGGATACCGAGTAGGTTCCCTTAGGATCAGGTTTCCAAGCTAGAATATCTTTACCCCTCAATGAAGAACAAGGCCTCCCCGTAAGAATAAGAGCAAGCACCTCTCTGTCCTTGGCTAATCCCCCCTGGGGCCATTCTTGTGGATCTTTCCACATGTACATCTCCATATTTCCAAAAGACTGGATTTTTTTAAAGTCCTCCACACGAGACCAACCTGCTTCCAAGAAAAAAATTCTTAGGGAATGTAACCTAGGATATTTATTCAAGATAGGAGGGTGGCCATCCCAAGAATCCTCCCAAAAAAGAGTATTTGATCCCTGATTGCAAATCCAGAAAAAACCCTGCTTGTTTAAATTAGCTCTTATTTTCAGAGTGTCCCAAATAACTGAACCTTTCCCAACCAAGCTGACTCTAGGGATCTCAGCCTCAGAATTACCTCTCAAGTATTTACAAGATAATATTTTAGCCCAAATATGATCTTGAGAGGTACACCATATCCAATAAAGTTTTGTAGCCAAAGCCTACCCAAAAAGAGCTGTCTATCGCAACCCAAGGCCTCCCTCTTGCACCGACCTACATATAGAATCCCACCTAACCAAACTCCATTTAGATTGATCAAGTTTTCCAGACCTTAAAAACTATCTTGACAAAGCATCCATGTCCTTGATGAAGTGAGAGGGAGCTATTTGTATAAAATATCTATAAATGGGTAAATCTTGAACAACAAATTTTAAAAGCAACACTCTACCTACAGTGGATAGCCATCTGAAAGTCCAGTGATTCACATTCCTTCTAAACTTATCAAGCATAGACTGCCAAGAATATCTAGGTAGAGGATGAGATGAAATTGGAATACCAAGATAAATGAAGGGGGGAGTCCAAACCTAGAATCTTAGAATACGAGCAATCCTGGCTTGAATAAGAGGAGGGGTATTGAAGAAAAAAATAGAAGACTTGTCCTCATTAATCAAGCTGTCCAGAAGCACCAAGATATATGTCAAGAGAGCTGTCTAATATTTCCAGATTTCTCGATAGTGGCAACTCCCAAAAAAGTAGTATCATCAACAAATTGAAGGTGGGAAAGAGGTGGCAAACTACTATCCCACTTCCACCCCTGACTGAGACCCTGCATGACTTGAGACTTGAGCAATCTTACCAACCCTTCCTCCACAATGATAAACAAATAAGGAGATAAATGATCTCCTTGTCTCAATTTCCTTGAGGCCTCAAACAGCTCTGATGGCTCATTATTAACAAGAAAAGAGAATGAGGAAGAAGAAACATAGCTCATCACCCATCTAATCCATTCCTCCTCAAATCCAAAAGCAGCAAGAAATTTTTGAAGAAAGGACCATATGACCCGATCATAGGCTTTGGCCATGTCCAAATTAATGAACATAGTTTTCTCCTTAGAAGTTTCCATCGAGTGAATAGCTTCTGTAGCAATAACAACCCCATACAAGATTTATCGACCAACAACAAACCCTCCTTGCTCCTCAGATATAATTTTGCTCAACCATATCTTTAACCTCTCAAAAATAATTTTTGTGATGATCTTATACACAACATTGCAAAGAGCAATAGGCCTGAACATATCCAAGGAATTTGCTCCTTCTTTTTTGGGTATAAGCACCACAAAGGTAGCGTTTAGGGCCCTTAGCATCTGTTTGTTCTTTTGGGACCACCTCCAAAACATAAAATTTTATTAAATCCCAAAACTCCTAATAAAACTCAATCTAGAATCCATCTAGGCCTAGGGCTTTTCCTTTTTTCATCTTGAATACAACATTTTCCAACTCCTCAAGGGAAATTGGACCCATCAAGTGCTCATTCATCTCTCTAGAAACAATCGCTGGAATACAGTTTAGAATAAGCTTTTCATTCTCATCATCTGATAGGGAGTCCTCCTTGAAGAGAGAGGAAAAATACCTCTTAGTCTCTTATGAAATATCCCTAAAAGAAGAGAGCGGGGCACCCTGAGAATTCACAAGAGAGGTAATCAGGTTACCATTACGGCGAGCCTTAACTGAGTTATAAAAGAAGGCTGTGTTCCTATCCCCTTCCTTAAGCCAATCTACTCGAGCTTTTTGTTTCCAAAAAATTTCTTCCCTCATTTCCCATTCAATAAGGTCTTTCACGACCTCAGATTCCTCAACAAGAAGCTCCTTTGTGAATCCCTGATCTCTAATCTTCCTTGAAGCTTCTTCCATCCTACTAAGAGTTGCCAACGTAGCCAAGGAAAGGTTCCCAAAATTTAGTCTCTTCCATATCTTCAATTTATGTTTTACAAATTTTAGTCGCTTCATAAAGGAATACATAGCGGTGCCATGAGGAGGTTTGCCAGTGGTCCACCAACCTCGTATGAAATCATGAAGCTTAGGATCACGAAGCCACAAAAGTTGAAACTTAAAGGAGGGATTCATTTTAAGCCCTAACTCCAAAGCAAAGAGTTTGATAGGCCAATGATCAGATCCCCTACCCTCTAGAATCACAGAACTAGCACTTCTGTTATTACCCATTCAATAACTGGATATCAAAAACCTATCCAGTCTCTCTGAGATGGAAGCTTCCACACACCTTCTATTGTGCCAAGTAAATATCCCATTATCTAGCTTGATGTCAACCAAGTTTAGGGCCTAGATATGGGCACTGAAGACAGAATAAAAAGGCTTGATACGGTCCACCCCACCACATTTCTCCTCCAGACAAGTGATAGAGTTGAAGTATCCAGCCAAAATCCATGGGTACAAGGGAACCAAACTTCTCACAAAGCAAATGTGCTCCCACAAATTCACTTTACCATTATAATCAACAAGAGCATACACAATTGTAAGTAGGGTTGTTTCACCACATTCATTATCATGCCCGAGTATCGAAATAGACCACCTATTGGAAATCCAAGTAAGAGGGGATATCTTAACCGAATCCCATAAACAAGCGATGCCACCAGCATATCCACATGCACCAATACACTGGCATTTCCCCATTATCCACAACTTGGGAGCAATATTGAACATACTATCAATAGCCAATTAGTCTCCTAAATAAACACCACATTCGAAGAATGCACACGAACCAAATCATGAAATTTTTTTTGTCTGGGGATGCTGTTCAACCCCCTTACATTCCATGAGAGGATAATAATTTTTGGGGGTTATAAAAATGGGAGTCCAATGTTCTCACCAAGCCTGACTCCACCAAAGTCTCCCCCATTAACTTAATTTTATCTTGGTCCTTATTTTGACCCACCTTCATATTATTATCCGAAAAACTTTTTTAATTATTTTATGCTGCAATCCCAACACCATAGGAGTTTTGCAGTCCAAGGATGATTGCATCAGTGCTTGAGTAGGAGAGGGCATAACTAAATATTTACCACTTTCTAAAATAGTTTCCCTTATAGGGATAGACCCATCCATGTCCCCTATACTCATATCCAAAGCCCTTTGTTCTTCATTTAAACCCCCTAGATATGATTCCTTAAGTTCCCCCTCAAGAAGAGACATGATTTGGCCTTGTTATATTTGCACCAGGTAATGATGTTTCAGGTATCTCCATGCACTGATCAAGATCATCTAATATTTCAAA
Organism: Wollemia nobilis; assembly: GCA_028583015.1. Taxonomy (NCBI): domain Eukaryota; kingdom Viridiplantae; phylum Streptophyta; class Pinopsida; order Araucariales; family Araucariaceae; genus Wollemia; species Wollemia nobilis. Next base: position 14,629,623 of record JAQPPZ010000737.1, read on the forward strand.
ATGGTTGAGTAGAGCATCTGGCTGGCTATCCTTAAGGTATTTGTTTGCCCTTCATCCTCTGTTTCAGGATTTTACCAGAACAAAACCTTCCTTATCTCGTTCCCATTCCTTTATCGGGGCTTTTCATTTATCCAAAATTTGTCTAGACCAAGAGGGCCTAGGATTTGAAGCCACAGGAGGGAAAAACTTAGGGCATTTTATTTGCACATGGCAATATTCACGGTAAATCCGACAACGAAATGGAAGAGCTTCATAGTCAAGTTTTTGAACCCGTGTAGTTGATCCAAATTTTATTTCAGTAGAATCTGGAATAGAAATATTTAAGTCAATTTCAACACAAATACGAGCAACATAGATTACCTTTTTATCCATTGTCTATTGTGACGGTCCAACCGAATTCCCAAGCAGAAGGGCAATCTTATGTAAGATATCAGTTCTCCAGAATTCCAACAGGAGCCATGGAAGCCGCACCCATAGTGGAACCAGCGATGGCTGCTCCTATGATGGGTTGAAACCCACATGTCAGGGTTTAAGAAAGAGTCCCACTTGGTTATAGAAATAAGGACCCCCTTCAAATGCTTTGTTACGATCTGCAATACAAGAGAAAACTACCATAAAATAGTTATTCACACTCAACATCACCTCCACATCACCTTCAGGATTTTAAGTCTTCTTGACCCAAGCCTCCACAAAGGGGAGAGAAATTCGGATGCCAAAATTTTTTCCAATAAGGTTATGTTTGGTTAGATACTACACATATTTTGCCATCGAGTCTAGTTGAACCACAAGAACTGGCCTGACTTCACATCGTTCCAAACATCTATTGTTCTTTAACAAGCGGTTCCCGACATGCACTGGAAAATCCTATTCCTTCCAGTCATTTTCAGATGAAAAAACATCACGAGCATGCACTCTCTGTACCAGACCCAATGCTATAACGACATTCCTCCAAATTTTCAGACCTCCTTTGGAAGCTGCTGCCATCCCCGTAGAGCAGTTTTTTTTCATCAAACCCTAGCAGAGTAGTTTTTCCTCTAGAATTTTCCCTTTATACCCTAGGAGGCATAACTTTTGATCTACAACTCCGTTTTTAATTTTTTTAATCACCTAGCTCGATGAGATGCTTGGCACTTGGTAAAATCCTCAAATAAACCCTCAGAAGACCTCTAAAATGAGCTTTGAAGTTGCTAAAGTGTGATATATGAGAAAAATAAGTAGAGATCTAGTAAGGGTAATGTGTAGAAACCCTTAAAGGATGTTAGATATAGGTAACCTAAAATGATGGATTTGGTAAATATTATTGTCTTATCAGAAGAATATATGAAAAATGAGTGGTAGTAAGATTTTGCAATTGATTCACCATATTTTTATAATTTTTAGTGGAAAATAAAGACAATTCGCCCTATGTTGGATATGATTTACCTTGATTTCGAAATGGATTTGCTTAATTTTTATAAAAAGATTTTGGGTCCAACATGCTTTAATAGATATACAAATTGTAACTATTTAAGTTAGTTTATTAAAAGACACAACTAATATTATGAAATGAAGTTGGATGTATTTAATTTAATGAATATTTATTATTGTCTAAACTATTTATAATCAATAACTAAAGGTAGAGACATATAAAGGTACTCGCTTCGCTAGAGACATGTATACATTTTTTTCTATTCTTCTTTGGATGTTGTCCATCTTCTTGAGAGGCATAGATAGAGGTAGAGAGGCAAAGGCAAAGGCAAAGATGTAGAAACAAAGGCACCGAGGCAAAGGCAAATCCAAGTGGTGAAGTGTTATATACCTAGGGATAAGAATATGGGGAAATAATATTATCCCCATGAGTGTGGTCTACCGACAAGGACACCACTTGCATTATCAATGATGTGACTCGGGTTCAATCCCCATGATGGATGTGTATAAGAAGTATTACTTTAAAAAAATAATTTGGGGAAATAACATTATATATGGTATTATGGCATGAGTGACATAATTATAATAATATATAACATAGTGCCATATTATAATATTATACACTTTGTAACTCATGGAAGGTGAATCACCACATGGGTGACCTTCTAACTCATGGAAGGTGAACCATCACATTCTTGTATAAAGAGAGATGTACCCCCAATTGTAAAAGGAAGTCATATGAAGTATTCTTGGTAGGAGTCTTGGCTTGTGGAGCTGGAGATCTTGTGGAGTGATTTCTTCCTTAAGGAGTATTCTTGGTATTGCCCTACCTCAAGAGTATTATTTATCTCTAGTTTATTGTGTGGATCATTATTGTGAAATTTATTGTGGATGCAATATATTGGTGAACAATTTATTGTTAATAAGAAGAGAGGTTCATAACAATTGTTATTGGAGCAACAATTTTGGCAAGGTGGGATTGTTTTTGTAGAGCTAGGGCACATTTTCATAAAAATAACCCATCTTATAGGGGCCATATATTTTTGTTTAGCAGTAATTTTTAGAATATTTTTCTTTCAACATGTAGATCATTTGAGTAGTACAAAAATGACTGTTCATTTATTAAATTCTATTAAATATTAAGAAATTTATGTCCATTTGAAGTTGGGGTATTTTTGTTGTTTTTTGGCTACACAAATTTTTTCAAAAGAAAAAACATCATATCAATTTCTTTAGAAGTCATTTCCAAAATATTTTTGCATCATCTGGTAGTTATTCTTGAATACTATAAAAATGTTCGATCACTTATTAAATTTTGATAAGTATTGAGGGAGTTACAAGTAATTGAAGTTTGATTTTTGATGTTATTTTGGGTTGCACAAAAAATTCATGCAAAGGGAAAAATCATATCTCCCAATCCAAGTAAGCAAATTAGTTGTTGTTTGTTTTGTTTTGAAGAAAATCTACCAAAGTAATTTATTTTTTGTTGGAGAACAAGGGGTTATACTTGGGTCTCTCACCCTTGACAAGTCACAACTCTGTCCTTTAGAGCTTGAGAGTTTACAAACAGACTCAATCTCTTCTTAATCGATATGCTATAGCTAACTACCTACATCATTTTCATAAAATGTCTGAATTCTTTATTTTCATTTTTTGGATCTTCTTCAATTTTTTGTGTGAATACAAATATTGCAAAATTCAACATCCTTCTTGACATTTTCCTATAGAAAAATTCACAATATCAAAACTCTACCTCTACTATCTATGCAAGTAGAGTAATATTTCTAAGATATTGCACTATCATAGTTTGCTTTACTAGATCTGGATTGCTAGTTTCCTTCCTAAAGCATAAGTGCAACCACAAAAATTGTAATAAATAGTTTATATGAAAATACATTAATGTTATAAAATAAAGCAAATATTACCAATGAAAATATTAAAGGAAATCTTAATCATTATTTGGTTCAGGCAGACAATATTTTCTTGTCAACTTCAACTAAACTTACTACTTCCTCTAACCAAGGAAAAGAGAATTTAACTTCACGATCCTCAATTAAAACCCTTTTATTTGCTAGCCTATCTATATATTTGTTTCCTTCCCTTAATGTATGTGTCAACCTGATTTCTTCAAACTCTATAGCAAGGTATTGAATTTCCACATTTATCTCTTGTATGTTCCAAGGAGCCTTTGCTTTTCTCAAAATTATATTTATTACTATGAGTGAGTCACCTTCCATCCATACTCTATTCCATTTAATTTGTTTGCATATTTTTAACCCTTCCAAAGTTGCCCAAGCTTCAACTTCATCATTTTTCTTAAATCCACTATTGAAAGCATAATGACACAAAATATCTTCTCTATTATTTCTAATTATTCCTCCTCCTCCTGTTGGTCTTGGATTTTCTTTAGATGCTTCATAAAAATTCAATTTGACCAACTCCATTTATGAGGGTTTCCACTTTATATTTTTTACCTTCTTTTTTTCTCCTATATACAATATCATAATTTCATTTGATGACTTGACTTCATCTATCAATGCTCTCTGGTTCTAAATTATGGATTGGGTGAGTTGATAGGGTTGGTTTAGACTACTCTATGGCCAAAAAAATCTTCTTTTTCATTACCTCTAAACTGCTTTTCTTTCCTTTAAATATTCTTCTATTCCTTTCTAGCTAAATAATCTAAAGTATTGTATCTTTTGATATATCCTAGATTATCTGTAAAGCCTCAATTTTAAAAGTGCTCTATCATTGCTTTAACCATTCTTCAATTCTTCCATTTATCACCATGCATTTACCAAATATATTAAGAATCCATTTCCATAGATTCTAGACTACTAAGCAGTGTCCCAAAATATGGTCTAAACTCCACTCCTTCCTTTTACAAAAATACATTGTGAGGGGGCATAAAAATCCCTTTTCATAAGGTTATCCCAAGATAAAATTCTTCTATGACCTACTAGCCAAACAAATATTTTGACTTTACAAATGCTTGATATTTTCTATTTTGTTGGTGCTTTACATCATATCCACTTCTTCTTGTGTATTCTCCTAAGCTATTCAAATCCAAAATTAGCTTATCCTTGGATCCTCTTGAAATAATCATTATTGTTATTTTTTTTCTCAACTACATCCTAGAATCAATGTCTTGTATACTTGTACAAAAATTTTCTTTCCATTTTTATCTTCCTTCTTGATCCTTGTACATGATGTTTGAAACCCTATCACCATATTTATATTTAAGTAATCTCATCCATGGTTTCAAAACTGGATCTAGATTGAGTGGTTTTTTATCACACCAAGTATCCATATTATTGGTGCATATTTCCACTTTTATTGCATTAGTTGCTTATATTGCTTAGTGTTTACACTTTGCATCAACTAGCTTGGCTCATTTTAAATCTATCGAACTCTTTCGATCCTTGATTTAACATATCTAGCTCATTCTATGACCTAGAAAGCCTCATGTGCTAGATTTTTCATCTTCTCGTGGGGATGAGAAGTATTTTCCTATAAATACTTCCTCACCTCCATTATATTTCTTACATTGATATACACTTCATATCGAGTTCTTTTGCTCATTTTTTAAAATTTCTCAATTGTGTATGAAGCATTGAAGCTTTGCCTCTGGCAATCTTCAAGCTACTTTGTCAATCTATTTGCTTTCATAAATTATTGCTCAGAACACTAGATCAATTTTATTTGAATAGTTGAATATTCTAATATGGTACCAGAGCTAGTGTGTTCTTAGGATAGTTTCAATTGCAAGTTTATATAGGATTGAGTGTCGTATGCTCTCACCTTGCCCTTCTCAATATTTGGATGATTAGAAAACACTTCAAACCTCTTTGAATTGTTACATGTATTCACTATGGGGTGTATAGATAAGGAGCTACCAATGAATTTTAGAAGGTACTATATCAAAAAATGGCTTTAATGACAGTTAATAACTACCCTTAAATACCTTTAAGGGTGGTTTTCAAACTGTCGTCTTTAAGGGTATCATAAAAAGTCCATATTATATGAAGAAGGTTAAAAACCACCTCAACAAACCGTCATATTAGGGGCATCAAATAATGGTTTTTAGCCACCGTCTTAGGTGATTTTTGGTCATCGTATTAGAACTTAAAACAATAACAAAAAACCACCATTTGAGACCCCTAAGATGATAGTTTTTAGCCACCATCTTAGGGGTTTCAGATGATAGTTTTTGACCAATGTGTTTTACCCTAGGACGACGATTGAAAACCATCATTTGAGATCCCTAAGACGATGGTTTTTAACTATCGTCTAAGACCCTTAAAATGATAGTTTTCAATCGCCATCATAGGTTAAAACACGATGATCAAAAACCACCATCTAAGACCCTTGATACAGTGGCTAAAGATCACCATCGTAGGGTCTTTTTTTTTAACTAGATAAGTGCATTACGTGAAGCTACATTCATTCGCTAAGGGTGTATAAATATTCAGTGTAAAGGGACAACTTTTTTACTATTTAACATATTAATTTACTATACTTTGTATTCATGAACACCCCATTCACATGAAACTTAATTGAGGGCTCCTGTTGGCATTTTGCAACATGTCATATTTTTTGATTGTAATCCGAAGACATTTATGATTGAGTTTTTTTAACTCAATTATTTTGTTTATATAGTTTTTTCAATTCTTTGTAAACTTTCATTTTGCAAAATAAATTAACCCCAAATTGTGACTTGGAAATCCACTTTGGATTCACTTCGTCAAATTATCCACAACAGTAGTTGAAAAATAAAAAATTATTTCGCTTCAGATGCGAAGCGACAGTAAGAAATTGAAGGTAGTGAAATAAAAAAAATAAAAAATAAAAGAAAAGGAAAGACAAAAGAAAATCGGTTAAGTGAAGAATGCAAACGCATTCGCCTCATTGGAGGGGCGAACATCATGTTCGCCCATTGGAAAGGCGAACGCGCCCCAAAAGAGAAATGCACCAAACAAAAGGGAGAATAAAAATAACGCATCGCGTTCGCCCCTTAAGTGGGGAAAATGTAGTGTTCGCTCCTTATTTTGGCGAACACGATTTCAATATGCATCATGGTCGCTTTAAAGTATTCACGATTTATCCGTTCATTATTTTAAAAGCGAATGACATGGAGAGATAAATTTCGGGTGATGATAATTTTTAAATGGTTTTCGCCTTTGCACTTAGGTAAAAGGGGCGAACGTCATGATAGATACAATGAAGATATTTTGAAGGTGAATGTTGTTTGTTTTTGAGCACATGTGATTAAATTTCTCCAGAAGCATGAGTAGAATTAAATGAGGGAAATTTTAATTATTAATTATCATCATCTTTGACAATTTTAAAGCTTGATTTTTCTATTTGAAGATTTTCTTCGGGTAACTGCTGCAATTTAATATTGGTGACGAAGTGAAAGCATTTTTGTCATTTTCAAGAACATCTTCTTGAAGGTTTTACTCCCTCTCCAAAGCAAATTTAATATGGAGTAAATTGTTGAAGCTCGTGGTTAATTTCCAAGAAGATGGAGGTGATGCGGATTTAATGATACGGTGCCTGAATGCTGTCATCTCAAACTATTTTTAGGATCGTGTCTACCAAAAGAATATTTCCAAGAAATGATGACTCATTTGATGTATTCAATGAAAGAGACGCAAACCTCTATAAATACTAAGAGAAATTTCATTGTAAGGGGTTGGAAAAAATAAATATCCTGCGAGAAAACACTTCAAGTTCTTTGCAGTAATAGTGAATTCAAAACGTTTGGATTTGCAAATGACTTGGTGCATTGTGGTCTTCTACATTACACATTTCTTTTACACATTTATTTATTTTAAATTAAAATTTCAAATGATGGAGTGCCCAAGGTTGGGCACTCCCATCTCTTAACTAAGAGAAAAAGGAGGGGGGTGCCCAAAGCAATGGGTGCTCCCCTTCCTTTTATTAATGGGAAGGAGCACCCATTACATTGGCCGCTCCCATGTGTTGGGAGGGGAGTGCCCAACATAGGGTGAACGTAACATTCGCCCCAATGTTGGGTCGCTCCCATCATTGGGGCGAAGGCTCTTGCATTTTTCAACTTTTCCTTTAGAAAAAACAGATTTAAAAAAAAACTCTCCTCCCTTTTTGAGAAAACATCTTTCTCTTTTTTGGGCACCTTTGAAAAATCTTGAATGCACTCTTCACTTAGCTGATTTTCTTTTGTCTTTATTTTTTATTTTTATATTCTCTTTGATTTCACTGCCTTCAATTTCTTACTACCACTTCACCTCTAAAGCAAAATTATTTTTTATCTTTTGATTGCTGTTGTGGATAATTTGACAAAGTGAATCCAAAGCGGATTTCCAAGTCACAATTTGGGGTTAATTTGTTTATTTTAAGAATGAAAAATTACATAAAAATCTTAAATGACTGCAATATTTTTAAACATTCTGAGCAAGATGTGAAATCATGAATTTTTTACATTACAGTCAACAATTTATTTAAAACCAATGTGGCATAGTGCAAAATTGCCAATATTTCTAGCGGCTCTCGGGGTATCCAGCTCGCATGGATGCAAATGATCCCAAGCCTTAGTCCATTGGGTGATCATGAGTCTTCTTACCATCTTCTTTGGCTGGTGTCTTTGATGTAGATGCCTTTTAGCTCTTCTCTTCCTTGACTTCCTTAGCGACTTCAGCTTCAGCTGCTACATGGAGTATTTCAACTCACTCTTCTTCTTTAGCGGCCTTCATCACTGCTTTATTTTATATTGTTGCTTATTCATCTTGTTCCTTGAGGCTCTCAGAGGTAACCTCATAGACTGTAACTACTGCCTTCCAAGCCTCGATAGTCCACAATGAAGGATTTCTGAGTGACTTATGCACGAAGCACAAATTTTGAATATCATCCAAATTGAGGTGCCTTGCTCATTGGGCTAACTCAAAAAGAGAAAGCTCCATACGAGTGTACTTCTGCATAAAAGGCAAGACCTAAATATCTGTGATGGGCTCCTCCCATGCATCAATCTCCGAGGTATATTCAACAAACTGCTTCCAAGCTACTTCTAATTGTTCTTGTGGATACTAGCTACCCATAGGTAGTACAATAATTGAACTGCTTCTGCTTGGATGCCATTTGAATGTCTGGCAATGTTTGCAATTCCAAAATGGGATAAAGGGAATGAAGGCTTCAGAGCAGTTAGGATGTGAAATTGATGTGATGGTTAGAAGTGGTGGGATAGAAATGGTATAATGGATGGATGGATTGATTTTAACCGTATTTACGCTTACCCTTGGAGGAGCTTGTGTACTTACAACTTCGATGGAAATAGGCAGTGGTAATGGATAGGGAGGGACACAAAAATAGATTCTGTCCTGACACATGAACTAAAAGAAAGGGAGGACGAAGGAAGGGGAATGGAAGAAGGAGTAGAAGTGACTTTTGGAATAGTGGATGAAGAAAGTGGAAGGGATATGGAGAGCATACAGAAGGGTGGAGAAATGGACACAAAAACTAACAAAAGTGAAACTGACATAGTCATTACTTGATCCAAGAGAGAAGAAGAAGAAGGGAGAGAAGACGTACCTTTGGGTGCAAGCATCGTGTGAGGTTGTGATGGAGGCAACTGTGCAAAATATTCTTCTTGTTTCTTTGGTGTTTTCTCCTCAATATTTATTTGGGTCTCCATGACCTTCTCTTGTGGAGGCTTTGACTACTGATCTTCTTCCTGTCCTTGAACCATCGAAAAAATTTATGCTACCTTTGTCAGAATATCAGTCGCCATGGGAGCATTAACAATTGTTGTTGAAACAACGAAAGTCATAGTAACTGAAACATTAGCATAGGAAATAATAATGGCACCAGTCTTTGGTTTCTTTGCCACCTTGGGAAAAGGTGGCGCCTGTTGTACATCACGCTTCTTTGGCTTTGGCGCTTCTTCTATATTTTGATTTTCTTACTGAGATCTCAGCTAAAACACGTATTGTTGTTCTTCCTCCTCAGATTCTCTTCTTCAATTGCCGCAATAAATGCAGAGTTACTTGGACGTCATCTTTGAGAAAATGTGAGCATTGATGCACTCACCTAGTATTATGCCCAATATGTCCCAATATATCTTCTGATTCACCACCAAATTAACCTTGGAAAAAGCATCTCTTTACCGCATAACTATGTTGTAAACTGTGCATTGGCTGCAGAACATTGCTTTGAACAAATAAATTGGTCACTTGAACCAATTAAATGCTTCTTTTTCTCTCTTGAGAAAAAAACTTCCGCCAGCCTGCATGCTTTTCAATAATTGCCACGTCTTGAGACGGACAATGTATCCGCATGCATCTCGAAAAACAAAGGGGATATTTGCTCGCTGAAATCTGCTTCTCCTTCAGAGTGCTTTCAATGAATTTGGGGCAAAGACTCTCCTTTTATAACTTTTGTTCTTGACCCTTTTTTTTTAGAAAATCAGATTTTCTAAAAAAAAACAACTTTCTTCTTTTTTCTTCGGGCGCCTTCAATAAACTCGAATGCATTTGACGACAATATGAGTGACCCTCTCTTCCTTCTTTTCTTTTAAGTTTTTTTTTTTAAATTTTATATTATTTAAAAAAGCCGCTTTAAAAAATTTAAAGCATGTTTTTTTTTAGTTTTATTGCTTTGTATATATATATATATATATATATATATATTTAAATTTTATTATGATCGCCCTTAAGGCGGGTGAACCGAACATTCGCCCAACCCTTAAGGCGATCCTTCTTTTTATTTATTTATTTTTAAAGTTTTTTTTTTAAATTTTAATATTTTTAATTCATTTTAAAGTTTTTGTTTTTTATTATATGGACGTTCAGCCCTCCTTTGGGGTGAACGTCCATTTTTTTTTTTTTATTGTTTTAAAATTTTTTAAAGTTTTTGTTTTTTGTTTTTTTATTAAAGTTTTATATGGGGCGTTCACCCCCATAAGGGGGGAACGTGACGAACGCTGCATGTGTGTTTTTTTTTTATTGTTTTTTGTTTAAATTTAATTCACCGTGGAAAACCTACAACTGCTTACGGGCTCAAGCTTGATGATGCCTTTTCAGTGGTTTATGATAAATATGTGGATTCATACTAGCCAGTTGCTTTCGCTAATATTTTATCGTACAGTTTTCAACAATCAGAAAGTGGTGAAAGCGAGATAGAAGAACACCATTCATTGATCGTAGAGGAAAATCTTGAGGAAGAGGAACCACAATACGTATTTCAACGAAGATCTCAATAGGCAAAGCAAAATATAGAAGAAGCACCAAATCCAAAAAAGCGTGACGTACAACATGTGCCACTATTTCCCAAGGTGGCTAAGAAACCAAGGACTGGTGCCATCACTATTTCTTCAGGTGATGTTGCAGTTACTATGACTGCTGTAACTTCTATCGTTTTGACGATAGTTGTTAGTGCTCCCATGGTGACTGAGGTTCCAACAGAGGTAGCACTCGAGCAACAAGAAGAGAATTTTGCGCAGCGCCTTCTATCACCACATCACATGGTGCTTGCTCCCGAAGGTACATCTTCTCTCCCTTCTTCTTCTTCTCTTTTGGAGCAAGTAGTGACTACGTCAGTTTCAATTTCATTAGTTTCTGTGCCCATTTCTCCACCCTTGATTATGCCCTCCATACCCCTTCCACTTTCTTTATCCACCATTCTCGAAGTTACTACTGCTCCTTTTTTCTCCATTTTATTTGCCCTCCCTTTCTTTTAGTTCATATGCATCAGGACCAAATCCATTTTCACGGTCATCCCCACCTATCACTTCTGCCATTTCTATCGAAGTTGTAAGTACGTAGGCTCCTTCCAGGGTGAGCGTAACTGCAGTTAAAACTAGTTTACCCATCCATTCCACCATTTCTATTCCACCACTTCTAACCACCACTTAAGTTTCACAGCCTAACCGCTCTGAAGCCCTCATTCTATTTACCTCATTTTTGGAATTACAATATTTGCTTGACATTCAGGTGGCATCCAAGCAGTCAGACATAGAGAAAATCAATCGAGCCCACTTGAGTTCATCCCAATGGTTGAAAAGAAGACGAAGAAAGGAAGCTCTCAAACGAGCACGCCCTCTAAAGAAGGTCACTTTTGATCTTGTTGTAATGGAGGCTCATATCACCAAGATTACTCCATTGGTTTAGAAACCATAAGGAGAATCATTGCCAGATGATCTTATTTCTGAGACCATCACAAAATGAGGGGCGAACACTATATTCATCCCACTTAAGGGGCGAACACTATATTCGTCCCACTTAAGGGGTGAACGAATACGATTTCAATATGCATCATGGTTGCTTTAAAGTATTCACAATGGATCCATTCATTATTTTTAAAAGTGAATGACATGGAGAGATAAAGTTCGGGCGACAAAAATTTCTAAATAGTTTTTGCCTTTGCACTTAGGTAAAAGGGGCTAACGTCATGATAGATGAGGTAAAGATATTTTGAAGGCGAATGTTGTTTGTTTTTGAGCACATGTGATTAAATTTCTCCAGAAGCATGAGTAGAATTAAATGAGGGAAATTTTAATTATTAATTGCCATCATCTTTGGCAATTTTAAAGCTTGATTTTTCTAGTTGAAGATTTGCTTCGGGTAATTGCTGCAATTTAATGTTGGTGACGAAGTGGAAGCATGTTTGTCATTTTCAAAAACATCTTCTCGAAGGTTTTACTCCCTCTCCAAAGCAAATTGAATATGGAGTAAATTGCTGAAGCTCGTGTTTGATTTCCAAGAAGATGGAGGTGATGCGGATTTAATTATACGGTTCGTGAATGCTATCATCTCAAACCGTTTTCAAGATCGTATCTACCAAAAGAATATTTCTAGGAAATGATGACTCATTTGATGTATTCAATGAAAGAGGCACAAACCTCTATAAATACTAAGAGAAATTTCATTGTAAGTGGTTGGAAAAAATAGATATCCTGCGAGAAAACACTTCAAGTTCTCTGCAGTAATAGTGAATTCAAAATGTTTGGATTTGCAAATGACTTGGTGCATTGTGGTCTTTTACATTATGCATTTATTTTACACAGGTAGCTTTATTATTTGTTGTTAGATTTAAATTCTGTAAGTTGAATTTAAATATTGCAAGTGAAAGAGTAAGTGCTGGAGTGTTGATCTGAAGATTACACGTGCAAAGTTGTACACAAATTATGTTGTTTGATCATCTATTTGTATGCTATTTTTAGCTTGGTGTGGATTCCTGCTATCAATCTATTCCCATCCTACACAGTTGGCCTATGGCCATATTTCCCATTTCTTTTTGCATTTTCCAATTTCTTTCCTGCATCCCTAGTCTTCAACCATTTTAGAATTAGTAAGGGAACCAACCCTCTCTGGAGATTGACACGGGGGACATCTCTTTCCTCTAGTATTTCAATGTTGGCCGTGTCTAGGGTACACAAACACAATTTTGTATGATTAGGAAGATATTTGACCAACTACTCCATACTTAATATTACTCGTAGACCTAGGTATGCAGACTTAATTTTAATACTTACATGGTTTATGTTCACTTGTTCCCTTAAAGATGCACGAGATGCCAACATTTGAATAACAACTAACTCATTGGTAATAACCATTATGCCATTACAAAATTTTTTATTTCAAACATAAGTATTATATTCCAATAGGTCAAAGATGCATATGGGGTTTGTTGAAAGCAAATATGCACACATGTAATAATCACAACTCCAAATTATACCATTTCAGAACCTTGCTTTGATTTTTTGAGATGGCAAATCTGCTTTTGTTTCAACAATTTTTATTATTTTCGTATTTTAAAATTTAAAGTAGGGATAAAATTTATATATATTAACCTACACAGAAGGAAGATGGGAGACCAAAGTAACAAACATTAAAATTTTTACGGCTAAGGCCTAATTGTAATAATATTACATACTTTTGATTTTTCATGATTTGTTATATACAAGATAATTAATTAGACACAACAACAAATACATTCTGAATTCCGATTTAGTTAAAGCTAAAGGGATGGCAATAAAATCCAAAAATAAGCTAAAATATAAATATCCATCTGACTAGGACTAAAAAAAGTGTTAGCAAAATTTACTTAAGCAGTGCTTAATGGATAACTCTTTTATGAATTCATAAGAAACAATACTAACTAGCCATATATATTCAAAATTCAAGCCTTGCTAAAATCAAATGACTCTTTTTTTACTAGCTTTAAATGCATACATGATACCCTATCAATATCTAAATTTATTCATCAAATAGTTAGAAACAAATATATACATACAAGAATCTAATCAAAACTAAATGTTTCAACTAACCATAAATTACAAATTAAAGTTTTGCAGTTTTTTATTTTTTAGAAAAATAATATATTGCCACCTTCACTTAAAAGCAGTAATAAAGATGTGTCAAGGTCCTCCAATATGGCCTCTCCTGAAGCCATATTCAATGCAGTTACATTAGTTTTTGAGTTTCATTATAATTCCACAGATTAAGCCTTGTAGTCAGACGGAACAAAGGTGTCATAGTGTCAGTTGAAAGTAAATCGCTTCCAGTTTGCTTGGCAACATATGAAAAAAAATTCCATGTGTTGAGCCAAATCACAGGGATTTCATCCTAAGGCTGGAAGTCATATATTCAACAAGCACTATAGCTTCAAGCTCATACAAAACATAAAACTATATTGCAATTTTAATGAATAAACAAAACAAAAAACTGCTAAAATGACTGAAAAAAGAAAGAATAAAATGACAATATGTTTTGAAAGCTCAAATCTATAGTACAGTTATAGGTTTTGTTTACCAACTCAAATATGAAAGTGCTCCTAACTATCAACTATCTTCAAATTGATCTTTGCATATTCATTCATAATATTTTTCATTTAACAGAGCATTTACCAAGCATCAAAGTAATGTTAACGAAAGGGTCAACTTTAGTATCATTAGAATGCCATGGGTTGATCATAAAAAATACACATCACCTATCCCATTAATCCAAAACTCATGTGATTGAAGGGTACATAAAAACATTTGTAGAACAATATTTTCGTGGCATTACCAAGCTTTCAATGGAAGCAAGGCTCTACATATGTGCAGTACAACAATAATAGGGACATCAAATTTGAGTGGTAATGTCACTGCCTTGAGGCCACTATATAGATGGTAATTTAAAATCTAAATGCAAAAAATATTAAAATTAAAAGTAAACTTCAATAACTTTTAACACTTACCAACTAATGATGATTACAATCACCTAGCAAAAAAAAAGTCAATATTTACAAAGTTTGTTATTGTTTCACTTTCACAAATTCATACGGCCAATCACGAAGTAACTAACCTAACTACTTGATGACTATTATACATTTTCTATTACTCTCCCTTAATGATCAAATGGAGTACAACAAAAGTAACCTCATCAACCATATTGCTTCACATGCTTCTGAAACAACAACCCCATTTTCTAATTCTATGGAGGAAAGAGCTGCAAGATGTTGTTTTTAAAAAAAATATTGCCCAAGATACTACAGTTGAGTCTATGGTGAAGAGATATTTTGTAGTGGACTTCCCATTTATTTTAAGCAACATAAGAGAACACAAGGGCTATGAACAAGTCACTCATAAAGATATATGTCAACAAATGCATGCCAGACACTACTCATAATGAAACAAACACTTAACTACCATCAACACAAAACTTGCACTTGAATACAATTATACTAGTTGAGGATGATTATACGATTATACAGTTGAATACGATTATACTGGTTGAATACGATTATACAAAAATTATTATTTCAAGTGCAAAATTAGTTATGATTATATATGTAAATGGAAAATTCTTATTTCAAGTGCAATTCTTATTTACAGATATAGGTGAATGGACAACCTAAGCCCTCCACAAAATGGGCAGATGTCTAAACATCTCTACCCACCCCAACCATAAAATATGAGGCGAGAGGGTATCCTGAGACTTTTATCAGATACATAAATATCCATCTATGTCCTAGAAACACTTGTATTATCTCTCTTTTTTTATACCAAATTACCTTCTCGTATCTAACTGGCCAACCTCATGCTCAGGATACCTACTCTCCTCACACCTAGCTTGGCTACCCATTAATTATCTACTAGCATTTTTAAAAAGAGGAAATTTTTTTAACAACACTCGTTAATTATTTCTATTGATTATAACTATTTTTGAAGTACAATAATTAGGCTTAAAGGAAATGAAAAATCAACTACAAAAACACTCAGTTCAATGCAAGCTTAAAGGAAATGAAAATAACAATTATGTAGATAAACCACCAAAGGAGAAGTAAATGGAGAAAAGGTAATCTCTTTTATAATCATTAATGTTAGATGTTAATTCAAAACATCATACAATATTGCTATGACATGGCATAATTTATTTGTAAACAATATATGGTATAGACTAGGCAATGAAGGAGCCCACAACATCCTTCATTGCGTCCATCTCATCATTCCTTCTATACAATATTATTTCATCTTTATGGGCGACATGCACATTGAATTTCCAATAATCCTCACCCAAATGTTAATCATGTACACGGTCTTCAGGATCAGTACTGATCACCGTGCCTTCGACCACTACGTTATCGTTATGGGCCTAAGTCAAGTAGCAATCCCTTCTCTCAGTTTTTAGTCTCTACATTGAAAATCAACAACCTAGATAAAATCACTGCATAGTGTACAATACAAACTGTAACATAAAAAAGAACACCATTGCAATAAAAATGATACATTGTATTATATTCGAGAAAGTCCCTTTTGATACACTTTGACCCTTTTAGGGTGCATTTTACAAAGAGATGTGCCAAAAGGGGAATCCCTTTTACAAATCAAGGATGGTGTCTTTCGCTTCTTCTATGCCACAATCAATGTTGGAGGTGGGTTTTTCATGACCACCGTGTTGGACTTGAACTTGTTGAATCTGTAACCTGCACACATGCAAATAGACAAGGGTTTAGTAGCACCTAT
Organism: Wollemia nobilis; assembly: GCA_028583015.1. Lineage (NCBI taxonomy): Eukaryota > Viridiplantae > Streptophyta > Pinopsida > Araucariales > Araucariaceae > Wollemia > Wollemia nobilis. Next base: position 14,646,010 of record JAQPPZ010000737.1, read on the forward strand.
CACAATGAATATGATAAATGACTAATGCAAATGGAAATAGAAAACAAGTATATTGCTTACATGAGTGATGATTTTAGCAACATAACATTAGCATTCCCTCCCTCCATTTTCTTGGTCATGTGATGGTGCCTTTATAGGCCTTTGAGGATTTTGGAGGGAAGGATAGGTGGCAAGCCAAGGTTGTCAAGTGGTAGGGACTAGGTAGCCACCTATCCTGGGTAGTTATAGTGAGTCACTAGAAGTGTCTCATTTAACTAGGGATATGTGGCAAGTAGGTAGGTGCAAGTGAAGTGTGGAGTGAGGTTTGAGATGTGGCAAGTGGGTAGGTGCAAGTGGAGTGAAGTGTGTGAGATGTTCCATGTGAAGGCATAAGCGTAAAATGGGTGTGTAAGAGGTGGAAAATGGGTGATGGTGATGTGGCTAGGATACATATCAAGTGAGGAGAGAGGGTATCCTAGGAGGATATTTCCTAGATTTAATAAAACCTAGAAAATATAATTATGTGCAGGATTTTATGCCTACGCCAAAACCTAGGCACATTATGTTATGCAAAACTGAAATGTGCAATGTGTATGAATAATGTGCAGGATTTATATGCCTAGGTTTATACTTAGGCATATATTATTATTATGCAGACTTGGAACACACAATGTGAATAAATGATGCACAGGAATTATATGCCTAAGTTTAGACTTAGGCATATATTATTATGTAAAATTATGATGTGCAATATGGGTGAAATGTATAGTAATTGATATACCTAAGTTTAGACCTAGGCATATAATTTAATATGTAGAATTATGTGATGAAATGCAAATGCCTAGATTTTGGTGTCTACACAAACTAAGTCAATTGTTTTATATTTGAAATAATAGTCATACTATTGATGACTCTGGCCTAGAAGGTATTAAGCAACTGCCTATGCCTTGATCACCACCACCAATGTTGTGTCTAATTGTAGGGGTAGCATGTAGTGATGCTGCCTATGGAATTAAATGCAAGGGATCATTACAACTCTAGGGGTGCGACATGTAAACATTTCAAATATAAAATCATGAAAAAATTAACACACCTCTATCTATGAAAGTCATGCCATAATATCTTCAAGCTTTTTATCTTTTTTTTTTTGATAGTTATAAGTGTTTGTATTTATAGCGGGTTTTAACAAGGATCCCAAAACCTGATTACATAAGCAATGGGCCTAGGGCATCAATCCCTTGAAACTGAACACCAAAATAGAAATCTTGCCCAGCGGTAACAGTAAGCATGAAACAATCCCTCTTAGCGGGAAACAAACAAATAAGAAAGAAAGTAGTTTTGGAGATCCCGCCCAGCGGGGAGTAGCCAAAAACCACCATCGAGAAGATCCCACCCAGCAGGAAGCACGGAAAAACCGTTACAATAAAATCCCGCTTCGTGAGAAGTAGTCAAAACCACCACAAACAGTCCCGCCTGGCGGGAAGCAACAAGGAAATCCCGCCATCCGGGAAACCAACAGAAAAGAAAGGATCCCGCCTCGCAGGAAAACCGACGGATTTGGCGGATCCCGCCTTGTGGAGAAACCATCCCGCCCATCGGTAAAACATTCAGTTCAGCGAGAGCCATCCTGTAGGAAGCCGACGACCGGCCACGAGAGAGGATCCGGCCCATCAAGAATTGACCGAGAGAGTTGCACCACAAGGAACCCGCCTCGGGAAAACAAAAGAGGATCCCCACGGCGGGGACCAAGAATCTCGTCCAAGCACGGAGCCCACCGAGGGACCAAGAATCCCGTCCAAGCACAGAGCCCGTCGAGGATTCACAAGAAAAATGGGGAAGCTGTCCAAACCCTAAATCGTCACCTCCACCGCACCGAGAAACACAGGGGACCGGATCCACGCGAATAACCTGCAAAAAACCCCGGGGGAAGCCTGAGGGAAAAAGGGAAGGGATACCCAACCAAACGGGGATCCCTGGGAAGCACCGATCCGAAAAAACAACCAAGGAAACCCTAGCCGACCGGGAGGGGCGCAGATAGTGGAGAAGGATCTCCCCCCGGGAGATCATCCGCAAACAACCACTCCCCGGGAGGGATGACCTGGGTTGAGCCAGGGACTGGGCAGGAACCAGGAGCCATGGGAGGGGGAGCAGGGGAGGTACCAGAGCCCTCCCCTCTCTACTTTCTTCCCTCTCCATCTCCAGCTTTTTATCTTTTTATGCGAGATTCTCTTCTATCAATATTTCTTTCTCTACAAGCTTCTCTGCCCACTTTTGCTCTTTATCTACCGTATGCTCTTGCATCTGACGTAATTTTTGTATGTAACCCTCACCAAAAAATAGAGTAGTTGGCGATACTCCTTTGCCAACACCCCAAACCCAACCTGGTATTTTTTGTTTAAAACATTGGCAAGGGCATCATCCTTAATATATTGATTTACGGAGCTTGCATATGACATTGCATCATCCGTTTTTATAGCAAAATCAAATGCATAGATTATTGGTAACATGTTGAAAAAATAATTGATATAATAATGGTTTGAAGTTCAACACATTGCTATTTCCAAGGGAATATCACTTACGATTGTCTTCACAGATTCTAGTGAAACAGGAGCCCCACCTTCTTTTTATGATCTTCTATCCACACAATTGCCCTTGGTAGTGGAATTTTCACATTTGGTTGGCTCTTCCTCTGCAAGATATATAATTGGAGAGACATGGGGATAAGTCATATGACAAAAATATATAGCTATATTTTTCACATATGATGGGCAAGTATGATTGAATACCATTTCATGCTCCAATTGAGCATATCCTCTTCGACTGCAAGTGTGCATGATGGATTGGTGAGATTTGTTTTATTTGTTCCTTTGCCTCACCGCCTACAACACAATGAAGAAACCAATATATAAATTCATTAGGGAGAGTAAGTTCAGAATAATTCACATGAACATAACAATGATATGAACTACCATAGCAGATTGGTTGGTACTTGCCTTAAATTCAACATTATTCTTGCCATTCACAAATGCTTCCTAATATTTTTGTGATAAATGAGGTGGGGGATTAGCAATTCTATTTACATCATTATCATACTTGTCATAGTGGTTTTTCACAAGTCGATGCTTATGATCATGCCATTACTATCCCATGGTCGTGAAGACCCATTTCTTCATTATGTTTGAAATCATATATTTTTGTTGCATCAAAGTAGTATCTTATTAGATGCAACATTTATATAAGTATTCAAAAATAGGTACTATGAAATACATTGGCTAGAAAGTTACCATAATGAGTATCCATAACTAATTTTTAAGTTCCACTGGGACTGCTCTCCAATTTGTATGGATGATAGGAATGATCTCCCTCGCAATCACCCCCAAGTAAGATGTAAACTTAATATAATTTTTTCTTTAGGTTATCTATTTAAATTGTAGATGATCTCCACCTTAATTGTGCTGCTTAACTCTGCTACACATCTTGTTGGACCTATCTATCTGTGATATTCAGTATTTGAAGTGTGTGATGACCTGACATCGACACCTATAAGGTCGATACCATCCAAACATCATTATGCCATATAGAATGACAACAATGAGTAAATAACATCACGAGAAAATTTCTTGTATAGTCTACATACCTTCTTCATTAGTCAATGCATTGTCAATCACATTTTGAGTATTCTCATCATCAGATTCATTTATGTTATATGTCACCTCCTTATCTTCATTGTTAACAAAATGATGTAGCTAATATCCTCCACAAGTTGCTACAATACACCTATTGTGGCTGATCCACAACGTACCCCAAAATTGGGGACCCACCTTTTTTGCATGTTTTCCAAGAAGACCGAAGTGGCCCATATGCTAAAGATCAAAGAAAAAAGCAAAACACCACAAGGAGAAAAAGTGTCGCGATATCGCGACATGTTGCATTTTCACGGTCCAAAGCAAAGGGAGAGGCCAAAAGAGAAAAAGTGTCGCGATATCGCGACATGTTGCACCATCACGACCAAAAGAGAAAAAGTGTCGCGATATCGCGACATGTTGCACCATCACGGCCAAAAGAGAAAAAGTGTCACGATATCGCGACATGTTGCATCATCGCGGCCAAAAGAAAAAGTGTCGCGATATCGTGACATGTTGCATCATCGCGACCAAAGAAGAAAAAGTGTCACGATATCATGACATGTTGCACTATCGTGGCCAAAGAAAAAAGTGTCGCGATATCGCGACATGTTGCATCATCGCGGCCAAAAGAGAAAAAGTGTCGCGATATCGCGACATGTTGCATCGTCACGGCCAAAGGAGAAAAAGTGTCGCGATATCGCGACATGTTGCATCGTCACGGTCAAAGGAGGAAAAAGTGTCGCGATATCGCGACATGTTGCATTTTCGCGGCTAAAAGCAACAAAAGACGGAAGGGGCCAAAAGTGTCGCGATATCGCGACATGTTACATTTTCGCGATTCAAAAGGGGCAGGCAAACAAAGAAACAAGAAGTGTCGCGATATCGTGACATGTTCCATTTTCGCCAAGGTAACAGACCTGCATAGTGACGTGGACATAAGGACAAAATCCAATAAATAAGACAAAACGTTACATAAGGAATATTTAATGATTGGAAATCATTTAAGATGGTCGTTACACACGGAAGGAAACGGACGCAAGCCCATGTGGAGAAAATGAAACGAAGGGCCACAAAATAGAAGCGAAAAGTTTCTTGGAAACCGAAGCACATGCATGCAGGGAAGGTGAAACGAACAACCATTGGAAAATGAAACGAACCATCATGGAAGGAGAAACAATGTTTTCAGAAGTTTAAATATGCCATTCAAAGAGGCCAGAAGGGGTGGAAAAACTGCTGCAAGTAGCGTTGCAGGTTTGAAGGCAAGATAGCCATTCTGGACCTAGTTGGGCTATTTTTCTTTCGTAGACTGGTTTTTCTTCTTCATGGACATGGGTTGGAAATTGCTGTGAGCAGAGTTGCAGACTTGAAGGCGAGAAGGCCATTCTGGACCTGTTTGAGTCGTTTTTCTTCCATGGACTGGTTTGGGAAAACCAAAAATTCTGCTATTGTAAAATGACATATTTTTAATGCAGAAGTTTTCAAAAATTTGCATCTTGTGGGCAAGAAAGAAGGAGATTTTCTTTGCATGCTATGGATTTAATGTTTATTCTTTCATTTTTTCAGATTTCGAATTTATAGATAATGTTAATGCCATTTTTTGTGGGTTACATTAGGCGAATATTTGAAATCTGAATTTTATTTCGTACCCTAGGAACCAACACTTAGTCTATGGGGATTGTGCTTGTTTTGCAAGTCCAATAGGTTAGGTTGCATGCACGGAGACCTCACATCTTCGGTTTTGTCGAAATAGGATAGCATCATACTGAATGCATTTTATTTTCAGTTTTCTGCATTTCATTTTCATTTTTTCTGCATTTTTATTTTTTCCAGAAATTTTAACTTTTCAAGGCATTAAAATAAACATTTAAAAAATTTCAAAATCCAAAAAAACAATGAACAATCACTAAAGTTTCATGGTGAAATAAACCAACATTGCCCCTTGTTTACGATTACTTGCAATCACTAAGGTGTTCCAAGCATTTAAATTGAATATCTTTATTTGAGATTACTAATACACATATGCAAATGCTAATACAACTGAGACCTTGGAGAAGTTGTTTGTTTAACTTCTTTGCAAGAGGGGATTTGGAACCCAAATCCTAAAGGAGAGTGTACTTTCACAATCGGGTGAAAATACCACTCAACAGATTGGCGCTAGAAGGAGGGCCTGAATTGTTTTATTTCAGTGTGATTTAAATGCTATAGGGATTTAAATTTTGAATATTTCATGCCCTATTGATTATTATCTTTAGCCCTCTTTTAACAATACAACCTTGTAGTGTTAAAAGGAGGACATGAATTGCTATGCATTGTTCTAACGCTTTTTGATTGTTCATACAGGAATAATGTGTTTTGATTTGATTTTAAAATAATTTTTCTTGACTAACGAGGTTGTCTCCATGCAATTACTTTCATTTGATTTTAATGGATACACCTCTTGGTTGATGCTAACATGATTATTCATACGTTACATGTTTGATATTTGCTAGTCATTTCATGCTTATTTGTAAGGAATTATTTTTGTCTAAAAATGTATTTGTTGTCGGTATTATGCTCTTCACCTGCGCGTAATGCGATCTTGTGAACCTACAACACTAGGAGTATGCTCTTCACTTGCGCATATGCGATCTGGTGAATCAGAAACTAATTTACATTTTTAGAATACTGCTTTGTCAAGGTTCCTTCTTTCATGACTAACAAATTGATTTTGAAGTTATTCTTTGAATTTCATTAATTGCAGGATTTTCTGTGTGTCGTAGGTTTTCTTTGAGGTACTGAGAGTTTTCCACAGTTCTTGTAGGGTTATCATCATCGATTTTGAATCAAATGGCCCAACCTCCACCACCTCCTTGGTACGGAGCCAATAACATTCCTTTGAATATTGCAGGGGATATTCACGAGATCCCTAAGAATATAGAGAGATTTTTGCCCAAATACAAACCGGATGGCCCAAGGACCGCAGAAGAACATATTCAGGCCTATAGGGATGTTTTGATAAGATTGCAAGTTCAACATGAAGATGTGGCTTGTAGACTCTTCCCCATGAGCCTAGACCAAGTGGCTTACGAATGGTATATTTGCTTACCTATCGGTTCCATTACGTCATGGACGCAAATGGAGAATGCTTTTGTCAACCAATTCAGGTCACCATTAGATCCCACAATCATCTATAATCAGTTCATTACATGCAAAAGAGGCCAGGGTGAGCCAATCCGAACTTTTAATCAGAGATTTCAGAAGTGCTATAATAGAGCAATTCGACATTTTGCCATTGATCCCGTAGTAGCTTTGCAAATATATTTTGGGGCATTGGATCCTATGACGACAATGTTTGCAAGGCGAAATCCTCAAGTTACCACGCTTGCTCTAGCCTACAATGAAGCTATGACCATTGAACAACAAATGACACCACAAGGTTATGGGTTTTCCCCAGATGCCTATGGTAGGACAATATGGTCCATATGGTCAAGCTCCTATGATGAATCAGATCATGGCACCACAAATATCAGGCATAAATGCTTTGCCTTATCAACAACCATATTCATCAACACCCGCTTACGCACCCATTCCAATTCAACCAATCACATCCATTCCCCCCATTCCTTCATTTTTGCAAAATAGTCAATAGACTATGCAAGGAGCTAGTCCGGTTAATTCTTAGGCTATAGTTCCTTTCCCCAATCCAATTTCGATTCAAAGTGTGAATCCCTACGCAAATCAAGTGGCTCAAAATCCAACTCAAATGTTAAGTCAAGATCTCACCAATTACGCAAATCCTATTGGAACTAGCAATAACATAGCTCAACCAAAAGAGATTTATTCAGAGGTTGAAGAACTCAAAAATATAGTTCACAAATTGAGTAATGATTTGGTTCAAAAATAGAAGTATGAATCCCATGCCCCTCACCCAAATCAAAATTTCAACAATAGAGGGAGACAATGGAATACGAAGCCAAACAATGGGGGTGTGCCTTCCCCTATTGCTAATCAGATAGATACTTCAGCAGGACCAAGTCACTCTAGTTCCATTCTTAATATTTCTGATTTTGCATGGGAAAAGGGGTGTAGATTGCATAATACAAAGGAGCATAATGAAAGGAATTGTCCCGAAATTGCTATGTATACCCATTGTCTCCAAGCTCAAGTGGATGATTTGGAACTTGTGCCAAATAAGGGTCCACCCCAACATCAACAAGGAGAGGACAACATTTTGGTGGTGGAAACTCTATATCGTCAAGAGAGTGATGACCAAGAGGATCCACACCTTCCAAATTGTGATAAAATTGAATCATGGGTTACAAATTTGGATTATGATAGCTTTACCAATTTGAATTCAAGAAATAACCCACTTTTGGAAATAATTAGACCATCTATGGAAGGTGAAGATGAATTGGATGAGAAACATGTTGATGAATCAGAAGATGAAGAAGAAGTACTTGAGCGTCATGACTTGAACTTGGAAGATGATTACTATGATTCATGGAAGAAATGGGAAGAATATTATCAATCTGAATCTTCTAACAAACTTGTTGCGTCAATTAATATGCAGGATAACTCAATTGCTTCCTCACATGAGGATACTATAAATCCTGTACAATTTGAGAAAGTTTTGGAAGAGGAATTCGAATCTCATCAAATTTTGGAACATGATAAGGATTCTACAACCATGAATCAAGAAAGAGAGTCATTTGCTTTAGATTCCTTTGAAGGAAAAGAAATTGAAAATCTTGATCCACTTACTTGTGCTACAATGATTATGCCATTTCAAAATGAGAAAATTACAAAACCTGAATCATTTGGGTTTGATATCATTGATGATCCAATTGAAAATCTCACGTTACCCAAAACAACCCAAGTGATTGATCACGGAAATGTGTTAGTTAACCCACCCCTAGATAGACAAGACTTATGGTTTGAAAGGGATGGGCATATTTTCAATTGGGTACCTAAGTTTGGTGCCTTTGATAAACAAGTCATGGAGAAAGAACAAGTGCTACATGATGATGAATGTCATGAGAGAAAAGAGGAATTTTCAAATCCTCTTCAAGTAAGGTCAAATGAAAACATGCCAAAGGTAAAATCTCATCTTTTTGGTTTCACCATGCAAAATTCGAATGAAGGTTTGCCTAATGAATGGTTTGATTCAAATATTATTAATGTTATGGCTTTATTGAATGAAAATGAAAGCTTATTTCTACACCATGAATCAAAGTGCGGAATGGACATCTTAAAGAATAGACATAAAGGAATTGAATATCAATCATTGTCTAATCAATTTGAAAACTTTAAACTCCACCATAGGATTATTAATGAAACTAAATCAAATTGGTATGGTGAGAGGGGCAAGTGGAAGTTTGTTTCTTTGTTTGGTTTGATCTTGTTTTTGTTGGATTCCTGCAAAACTTGGTATGCGTATCACGTCATATGTCTTTTAAAGAATTCTAATCAGGTTTGGGATCCGGGAAAATGATAATCCAAACTTTTTGTACATTTGTATATACTTTTGGTTTTCGTGTTTTGGTTTTGGATTGGATCTCATTTTGGTTTTAAGTTTTGTGTGTTGGTCCTTTGGACACTTTTGGTTTGTTAACTTAGGTCCTTATGAATGTTGACTAAGACTAGGAGAATATGAAACATCGGAATTGTATTGCAGAAAGCTCCACGAATATCGCAAACACATTAAAGAATATCATTTGGAACTTGTGATGCATGAAGTTGTCAGTTTTATAAATTATGGCAAAGTAGGTGGTATACTCCATCCGCATTTCAAAAGGAGCAATGCATTCATATCTCATGTTACATTCCGCATTGCATATACATTTCATCTCAATTGCATCTTCATTTCATGTACAATCATTGAAAAGGTGTCGAATCCTCTTAGGGTTATTACATAACATATATTAAAAGGATCCTAAGGTTGGGAACTGATGCCCGAACTATCTTGAACCAAGCACGTTCTGCACATATTAAAGAGGATCTTGAGCAAAATGGTCAAAACCATACTTGGAAGAAAAGGTGAGGCGAAAGGAGTATTTCGTGTCTGTCCTATCATGCAACATAATCCTTAAAACAGTGGTTTTTACCACTCCCATAAGTGCTTAAAGCCTAAAATCAGAGTAGTAAGGATAGGGTTAAATCCTCATCGAACTTAGGTTGAGGATCCAACTCCCCAAAGCTCTGATTTGACCTTCATGGAGTAGTAAGGATAGGGTCTAATTCTCATCTCGCTTAGGTTGAGAATCCGATTCCCCAAAGCTTCTATTTTGCCCACTCAAGAACTTGAAATTCAAAAGAAAATATTTTTCATTTCTTTATTAATATTGGATTGGAAGGATCGTACTACATGTCCCTTGCAAGGATGGGTAGTCATCCCCAAGGTCCAAGAAATCAAAGTAAAGCCAAACCATGGATTATGGGGTTAATCTCCATCGGGGCTATAGACGCCTGGCTAGCAGTGGAGTATGCTCATGCGTGGCAACATGTCTTGTCTAAAAGCAAGACCACTGATCGCTCAAACGGATAGGCTAGCTCGATAGTTTCATCCATAACAAAGTTAAATCATTTTGTTCAAGATGAGGTAATGAACTCCGGATCAGAGTAGTAAGGATAGGATTAAATTCCCATCTCGCTTAGGTTGGGAATCCTATTCCCCAAAGCTCTGATTTCACTTACACCTGCACATGGGTTCAAGATGGTAGTGACACATAACCAACTTTGGGATCTAGTAAATTAATTCAAGTATACATATATTTGGTCCTAAGAGGGTTTGACAGTTTTAATATGTTTGTTCATGATACTAGAAGGTCCGAGCCTTTGCAAAGCAGGTTGTTATATCTCTAACATAGTTGTCATACATCAAATCCTGCACAAATCATTCATAGCCTTGCATACGAATCATAAGTGAAACCGACAATGGAAAGTTGAACGAGTTTCAAACGATAGGGAATGAAGCACATTGCACACACCGAGCTGATGCTTAATAATTCTAATGCTTCATGTATTTCTCGTCTAGTTTCATTCTTGGGATATTTGCTGACGCTTGTATTTGAGTCTATGTGTTTTTCAGGTTGAGTTCTCACCGAAATGCTCAGGAGCATTTCCCAATAGAGTCGCCATTTGTTGTGGCTGATCCACAACGTACCCCAAAATTGGGGACCCACCTTTTTTGCATGTGTTCCAAGAAGACCGAAGTGGCCCATATGCTAAAGATCAAAGAAAAAGCAAAACACCACAAGGAGAAAAAGTGTCGCGATATCGCGACATGTTGCATTTTCAGTCCAAAGCAAAGGGATAGGCCAAAAGAGAAAAAGTGTCACGATATCGCGACATGTTGCACCATCGCGGCCAAAAGAGAAAAAGTGTCGCGATATCGCGACATGTTGCACCATCGCGGCCAAAGAGAAAAAGTGTCGCGATATCGCGACATGTTGCACCATCGCGGCCAAAAGAGAAAAAGTGTCGCGATATCGCGACATGTTGCACCATCGCGGCCAAAAAGAAAAGTGTCGCGATATCGCGACATGTTGCACCATCGCGGCCAAAGAGAAAAAGTGTCGCGATATCGCGACATGTTGCATTTTCATGACCAAAAGAAAAGTGTCGCGATATCGCGACATGTTGTTCATACAAGAGAAAAGTGTCGATATCCGACATGTTGATCTCAAAAGAGAAAAGTGTCGACGATATCGCGACATGTTGCATTTCACGCAAAAGAGAAAAAGTGTCGATATCGACATTTCGAAAGAAAAAGTGTCGATATCACGACATGTCAGTCAAAGGAGGAAAAGTGTCGCGATATCGTGACATGTTACATTTTCATGGCTAAAAGCAACAAAATATGGAAGGGGCCAAAAGTGTCGCGATATCGCGACATGTTACATTTTCACGATTCAAAAGGGGCAGGCAAACAGAGAAACAAGAAGTGTCGCGATATCGTGACATGTTCCATTTTTGCCAAGGTAACAGACCTGCATAGTGACGTGGACATAAGGACAAAATCTAATAAATAAGACAAAACGTTACATAAGGAATATTTAATGATTGGAAATCATTTAAGATGGTCGTTACACACGAGGGAAACGGACGCAAGCCCATGTGGAGAAAATGAAACGAAGGGCCACAAAATAGAAGCAAAAATTTTCTTGGGAACCGAAGCACACACATGTAGGGAAGGTGAAATGAACAGCCATTGGAAAATGAAACGAACCGTCATGGAAGGAGAAACAATGTTTTCACAAGTTTAAATACGCCATTCAAAGAGGCCAGAAAGGGGTGGAAAACTGCTGCAAGTAGCGTTGCAGGTTTGAAGGCAAGATAGCCATTCTGGACCTAGTTGGGCTATTTTTCTTTCGTAGACTGGTTTTTCTTCTTCATGGACATGGGTTGGAAATTGCTACGAGCAGAGTTGCAGACTTGAAGGCGATAAGGCCATTCTGGACCTGTTTGAGTCGTTTTTCTTCCATGGACTGGTTTGGGAAAACCAAAAATTTTGCTATTGTAAAATGACATATTTTTAATGCAGAAGTTTTCAGAAATTTGCATCTTGTGGGCAAGAAAGAAGGAGATTTTCTTTGCATGCTATGGATTTAATGTTTATTCTTTCATTTTTTCAGATTTCGAATTTATAGATAATGTTAATGCCATTTTTTGTGGGTTACATTAGGCGAATATTTGAAATCTGAATTTTATTTCGTACCCTAGGAACCAACACTTAGTCTATGGGGATTGTGCTTGTTTTGCAAGTCCAATAGGTTAGGTTGCATGCACGGAGACCTCACATCTTCGGTTTTGTCGAAATAGGATAGCATCATACTTGAATGCATTTTATTTTCAGTTTTCTGCATTTCATTTTCATTTTTTTTTGCATTTTTATTTTTATTTTTCCAGAAATTTTAACTTTTCAAGGCATTAAAATAAACATTTAAAAAATTTCAAAATCCAAAAAAAACAATGAACAATCACTAAAGTTTCATGGTGAAATAAACCAACATTGCCCCTTGTTTACAGTTACTTGCAATCACTAAGGTGTTCCAAGCATTTAAATTGAATATCTTTATTTGAGATTACTAATACACATATGCAAATGCTAATACAACGGAGACCTTGGAGAAGTTGTTTGTTTAACTTCTTTGCAAGAGGGGATTTGGAACCCAAATCCTAAAGGAGAGTGTACTTTCACAACTGGGTGAAAATACCACTCAAAAATACCATAATTGACGATAAAACCATGATCAATTCTAATATTCCTAGGTCAACCACTATTGAAAAATACTATCAAATTGATAGTACTTACTAGCATGTGAGGCCTTTATCATTGGCTCCTGATTTGTTGTGACAACCTCAGTTGCATATGGTATCTTTCTTCCTATTTTTTTGTACATATTGCCAACCTGTGGAAAATATTATATCAAGGTCACACATAACCTCTATAAAATAAAAATAAAACAACTTTGTACAATCTACTAGTAGTGCCATGGTGTCTAATATGATCCAAGCATGTGACCTTGTTGGGCATAGTTTTATGCCCATATTTGGCACACCCTAAAAAATATTATACAATTGAGAGGGTTCAATAAACTGCAACTTTTATCCAACAAAAAAAAATGATTAAGTTTGATCTAGGTAATATCTTCTAGCCCTATACTGCCATTTCATATATCTCACATCCATTTATGGTAGAGCTTGATGCATTGGGCATTGGCATAGAGGTTGTCTTCATGCAAAAGGCAGAGTCAATTACCTTCAAATGTAGGAAGTTCAACAATGAAGAAAATTTGTTGTGCATTTATGACATAGAAATGTACTTTGTACTTTGTCTCCTAATGTGCTATAAGGGTGTCACAATTAAATATTGTAAGCTTAATCATTGATGATGTCTTATGAGTGGATTTCAAATTGTTGCATGAATGATAAAATAAAATGAGATGTACTCAAATGGATTGGCAAAACAAATTGTCTCATGAGCTTGGTTATATTCATGGTTAACATAGACAATACTATAAACAAGAGGTCAATTTTTTCAATTGTGTTGTAGTCCTTTTTGTTATATTCTATCTCACAAAAACTAGTTGAATAATATTTGGAAGTTTATTAGGAAGTAAATCATAGCAATCGTTTTCTCATATCCTCTAGTTGATCTCTATTTAACACTGATTTGTGTTAGTCTATAGGCTAAAAAGTTCAAGATATGTTCTTTGATTAGTAAAATACAAGCCAAAAAATTGTACTTGTTAAAAAAATATGGATGGAAAATTTATAATGAAAAGTATCACATGTAGAAAATGAGAGAGAGTTGCCTTGCTCTTCTCTTATTTTCTACAATTGGTATCAGAGCCTTGGTAAATCAAAATTTGGGTTGAAGTTTTTTTGTTGGCATTCTTTCTCACAATTGAACATAGCCAACACTAATTCACTTCCAATACCATAATTGAATGGAGCTGATTATGAATATTGGAGTATTAAAATGAGAACCTTGTTGACAAGGAAGGATTGATGGGAAATTGTGGAGATTGATTATGAAGAACTAGATATTGGGCTTTTCTACCCCATATTAACAGACAAGCCAAAGGAGAAGCTAAGAAGAAAAACTCATGGCACTATATCACATACAATTGATAAGATCCTTTTTCCAAGAATAGCATATGCTAGAACAACAAAAGATGCAAGGAAGTCCCTGTAGAAGGGATATCAAGGTAGTGACTAGGTGAAAATTGTTAAATTGCAAACGCTTAAAATATTCTCACAAAAAAAAGAGCTTTTCTAGAATAAAACAGTCCATATAACTTAAAGTTACAACAACAAACAATATTAAGAAATATTGCTCTTTTATATATAAGACTATTGTTAAAATTTCAGCCAATATGCAATAAAAAATGCACCCAATACACCATAAAATATTACAGCCAACCTGTTGTAAAAGTGCAACTAATATGCCATAAAATAATTGCAGCCAAACTGTTGTAAAAGTGTAGCCAATATATTGTATCAATAGGCTCTAATCATTCCTTTTTTGTTCAGCAACAACATCCCAAATACATCATGGGAAAAATGAAATAAAAAGGTAAAATAAATGAAAGAAACAGTTAAAACAAAATTGATACCTAACAAAAAGCAGTTGAATTGTGGAGCTGGAAAATATTAAAAATAGTTGTAGAAGGCACATGGTCAACATCATATGCCAACATCACAACCAATACTAAGCAATTCATCAAAAAATAGTTTACCTTTGGAACATTTTTTAAATCTAGTCTCTTTTTGTTTGAGTGGTTTAAGATAATCTAATCTGTTGAAGTCATCCATGTGCAAGGCAACACCTAGAGCAATAGCACTAGGGAACCTTCCATATCTTGGTTCTTGATTGAGTATGAGCCATGTGAGGTGCAACACCTAGAGCAATAGCACTAGGGCACTTTATTATCACATATAAGACCAATGAATATGTTGTGTCGATACCAAATGACCTTCCATGTACAGAATTAGCTATATGGGCTAGAACCATGATTTGTTTAGAGGCATATTTAAAAAATGTTCAGTATGGTTTGAAGGAGGTTGTTATAATTGTTTTATGCCCTGGTTCTAGGAATTTGGATGGTAGTCCTTTTAAGAGCCATTTGGATGATCTACTTTCAAATTTGTGATGGGAAATTTGCATGGGAAAAAATTTATAAGCCCCCTATCCATTTCAATGAAGGCCCTTACACTATTAACTGTATATTTAGTTTCTCTCTTCATAAAGGTTTCTTCTAGAGATTAATGTGGATTAACTGCAAGTTCATTGTTCTCAATGAACTTTTGATGTTAGTTGTTGTGTTCACTATAGGCATTTGTGCTTTCATGTTGGAAGCCTTATACAAATCAACTGAGGTTAGTTGTGGAAGATGATGTGCTCTTGGTGTTGTAGCCTGTCTACTCTCTAGCTACTATAGGAAGAACCATGCTAGTGCCAAGCCTTAGGTCTGCAAGGCATAAAAATATTTTAGATCTTTTCCTAGTCAAATCATATGGCTTCAGATCATCACCACTATTATCAAATGTTTATTCTACTTTAAATGTTAAGGTAGCTTGAATTTTGGCTCTTGTTTTTCCTAATATAATATGTTGGGATCAAAATATTGTTGGCTAGACATCCAAGTGTTCAATATGTTCCTTCAGATAACTAAATAACTGGTGATGATGCAATCTGAATTGAAAAAAATCTTGTTTAAGATTGCAGAAATGATAGCTTGGTTAGAACAATATGTTTACTAGCCAGGTGAAATGTGTTGATGGAAGCTTTAATCCAATAGTTTCCACCTAAATTCAACATAGCTACAAAGGTACCTATTGGCACAAGAGCATGGCAATTTGGCATGGGGTGGGGGTGAATGGAATTCAACTAGGTTGAATCACAAACTAGATTTACAGTATTGGATGTAAATGTGATTTCTTTACCTATTCCTTATGGTGGAGAGTACCCTTCATATTCAGGCAGTTCTTTGACACAGATGAAATATCCTTATCCAACCGCTATTTTATTTCGTGATTAACTCTTTCTGAAGGATAATTAAAGTTTTTGAGCAGGCAACAACCAAGCAGATATCCTGAAAAGTAGTTGTGTACATATCCCAGAGGATTTATTGGAGATTTTACTACAATAAATCAGGCAACTTGGGGATGGTATTTTGTTTCTCTCAATCATACTCAACAGGCCATATCATGGTATTGCACAATGCATCCTTCATCAACCAAACACAAATAACATTTTTATCTATTGCAAGAGCTTGAATGATTGTTGTTCATTTTGCATTAAATGATGGACCTTCTTTAAGGAGCATTTTGTCATTTAGGTGTGCTTGCTGCATGAAATCAAGACCTTCTCCAAAAAACATTATGTCATCGAAGTCCATGCATATTTATAGTGGAAGGTGCTAGCATAGTTGTAGTTGTACTAATTCTACATCTCTTAGCCATCATGTAATATAAGGGGTTGGGCCTCCTTCCAGGAAGGATAATGATAATATGCCCAATATGGTTCCCACTATTGATACCCAAAGGAATGGAGTTGGACTGAATGGACTGATGACATGTATTCCAATGAATGCCAAGATTCCAAGATCCTACAAGAGGGAATTGTGGAAGGAAACCTCCTAATCTGCAGCTACACAATATGAGTTGTACTTAGCCTGTCTTCTTTGTGGCCAACTATCATGACTACCAAAATTGGAGCCCTATAGACATTGTCTACTAGATTTCTATATAGATGTTGTTCAAGTTGATTTTCAGCTTAATCCAGTTCCTATGATGATGCCTGGATTAATTATTCTTTCAGATAGTTCCATGAATTTTTTGAAATGCTCCACTGAATCCTTGGCCGACGGTGAATGATATATGATTTTGGAGTTGCTTAAATGATGAATCCTTAAAGAACTAAAATCTAATTACAGCCATAGATACCCTAAAATAAATTTATTATTCTTGGAGGGGCTTCAGTTGGAAGGTCAATATTCTGGTTGTCATAGATGTGTTATTATGAAACATTCAAACTCAAGGAAATCTCATTTGGGCTGGTTGGAGCTCCATTGGCACCAATTTTAGGTGAATTGTAAGGCAAGAAAATAGCAATGTTATTTGGGATAGGCACGGTAGCACCACCACTTATGGAAGAAGAGATGACTCTATTAAAAGCACATTTGTCCCAATTCTAACCCAGAATCCATTGGTTATGCATTATCCATCATTTCATAAGTCTACAATAAGCAACTTTACAAATAATGGGATAGTGTTTCTATGGAAATCTTGATTTTGATTAGGCCCCAACCATAAATTTTGACATGAGAAGTGAATTCGTGAATCCAACTGGTTTGGATCCAGGAGTAGTCTTCAACGCAGTGTTAACAAATATCTCATTTTCATACAAGCAAAGACGGATCAACATTTGTTGCCATTATTTGGTTGACAACAATTCTAAAATTAAAGGTAAACGTAGAGATCAACAAATGCTATAGTTCATGTAAAGATAATATGATAATGTCAAGGTCCCAACCTACCCAACACACCAAATTGGAATATAATATTCTTGACAAAGTTCATGGTAAAATTAGCCCTATCACACTATCTTATCTAGGGATACAAGACAATCATAGAAATGGCTTCCAAGGGTCCATGAAGCATTTTAATGTAGAGGCACATCATGGAAGATCAATAGCAGGGCCAATACATGCACTAAAGGCTATCAATAGACACCATTCAGAACCATTTTGTAGGTTCCATGCACCAGAGACTTGTAAACTTGTTCAATTCACTGAAGATGATAAATTTCCAACCATTTAAATGTTTTTAGGTGCTTCCATTTGTTACCCAGTTTCAAGAGTTGTTAGTCTAGTTCGAAGACACAAAGAGGCCTAAATAAGCCCAAAACACCAATAGGCATGGTTACCCTCCAATAGAGAGGGATATAATGAGGAACCAAAAAATTTAACTTTAAATGGGTGAGGTAGCACAACTAGCAGTTGATAGGAAACTCCTTTGTACCAAGGAGATGACCAGATGCTTTTATCACATCAAGACAAGAAGAGAGACTAGTGGCAGGAAGAAGAACCAAATCCCTAAAACATAAATTCTCATCTGAAGGTTTCAAAATGTTTCCACATCATCTCAAACTTCTTAAAACATAAATTCTTCAACTACAAGAAGGAATTGTATTGAATCCACTAGAAGCCCAAAATTGTGCTAAACTAAGAGTTGAAAAACATACCTTGAAAGTCAAGAGCAACAGTAGAAGGCTCAGTGGTTTGAGCACTTGTTAGGTTGAGAGGAGAGTGATGGTCAATTTCACCACCCATGACCTTTGACTTATTTTTACATGAGCTTCGAACCCGAGACCGCCTCCCATGTAATTTTTGGTTGCGTTTATTCCTTCTGGCCTCCACCCCAGGGTAGATCCATGATTTTTATCATTAAGGTTGTCCAACCATGCTCTAGGGTTTCTACCACTAGAGAAGGATGGTTAGTATTACTAAAATAGGTTTTGCTAAAATAAGTATTACATTATTGAGGATGGATTGTAGCAAGTGTTGTAAAACATACCTTGAAAGTCAAGAGCAACAGTAGAAGGCTCAGTGGTTTGAGCACTTGTTAGGTTGAGAGGAGAGTGATGGTCAAGCCCATGACCTCTGACTTATTTTTACATGAGCTTCAAACCCGAGACCACCTCCCATGTAATTTTTGGCTGCGTCTATTCCTTTTGGCCTCCACCCTAGGGTAGATCCAACTGTGCTCTAGGGTTTCTACCGATAAAACTTTAGGAGAGGATCTTGGTGTAGGTTTTGCCCATCGTGCTCTAGGGTTTCTGGATTTTTATCATTAAGGTTGTCTAGTCGTGCTCTAGGGTTTCTACCACATGGTTGTCCCAGTTGAAGCCATCCACCGAAAAACTATATTGCCCTCTTACCACTAATTTTTTTAATTTTTACTTTTTTTACAACGGTTTATAACCACCATTTTTTTTTTTAAGATGATAGTTCATAACCACCATATTTTATTTATTTTAATTTTTAATTTTTTTAAGACGATGGTTCATAACCACCATCTTTTATTTCTTTTAATTTTTTTTTATGGAGATTTATCGCTACGATGACGGTTATAAACCACCCTCTTAGGTCACCCTAAAATGATAGTTTATAATCGTCGTCTTAGTCCTAAGAGGGTAGTTCTCCTAAGAGGGTAGTTTATAACCACCCTCTTAGGGTCTATTAGGGAGGTTTTTTACCATTGTAAAAAATCACCTTAATTTAGCCATCGTTAAAGCCCTTTTTTGGTGTAGTGAGGTCACCATAATTTCAAAGCTTTTCAGTCCAAACGGACCTCACCGTTGGATCCAAAGCATGCTAAAACACTAGAATCGACTATTTATTTTTCTAGATTGGACACAGTCACCCTGAACCCTCCATTTTAAATTCCACACAGTTCTAAAGTTATCACTGGAAAATAGCCGAGGTCACAGGAAAAAGAGCAGCAGTCACCAAAAAAAGAGCAGTTTTGAGTAAAAAGTTTCAAACAGTCCATTCTCCCTCTCAAGAGCTCCAAATCAAACAATTTTTTTTATTTTGCTTAGAATTTCGAGAACTTCACAGTGGTATACTCTATTTTTAGTTTGAGAAATTATACTTACTATATTTTTAGTTTCTTCTGTTAGTAGTTGTTTAGTCTCCAATTTTGCAAGTTTTAAGAGCTCATAACTTTCAAATGGTAGCTCGAAATAGAGTACTATCTTTTTTGAAATTGCTTATTTTTTAAGAACTTCAAAGTTAAGCATTATATTTACAAAAATTTTGCTTTTTGACTATAATTTCTAGCTGCTTTCACCTTTTCAAAGGTATAACTATAAATGCACTAAGTTATAAAGTGCCACAAACTACATATTTGGGGTTTCACTCTCATAATCAGGGGGTGCAGTATTCTTTGTGTATTGCACTTGTGTTCTTGTTCCTTGATTCATCCTTCAAATCATGGATTCAAACAACTTAATCTTAACACCCTACAACTACTTCCAATGGAAGGAAGACATGTTGGTTGACCTTCAAGTGAAAAATTTGTTAAGATATGTACTAGGATTAGTTGTTGAACCTCAAGATGAAGAAGCTAAGGAAATATGGCTTGGAAAAAATGATAAAGCTTTTGGTTTCATTTGTAGTAGAGTGTCTCATGACATTAGATACAATATCATGTCACTAAAAACACCAAAGGAAGCATGGGAAAAAGTAAAAAAATGTTTGGAGAACAAAATGAGATAAGGGGTCATTTGTTAGAAATAGGTTATATTACATCATTTGGGTCATGTAAATGCACCTACCAAGGTACATACTTAGGACATTAGATTACTTTAGGGGGAAGTTACCTAGTTTCTTCATGCAATGTAATAAATGCACAAGTATCAATGTGCAAGCTGTACATGTGCAAGTTATCCCTTGCACAACTAGATAGAGTGTTGGCCAAGGAACCTATATTTCTATATAATGGCCTTATTATCATAGATCAGGGAGCATCACATTGAGCATCACTTACAACATCGTAGAGCATAGCTTAGATAAAGTCACCCATATTGGAGATGGCTACAATGTAGTCTGGTATCATTATTTATAGAGTGTTCATTTCCTCCATAGCTACATTGTATTCATTTCCATAATTTCTATTTATAGCATATTTCAGTCATCTCGTAAATTTACTTTATTTCATGTTATTTATACATCTTGTGATTGCTATCTCCCATTGCATACAACATAAAAAGATAATAGTGTATTAGAGCTACAATAGATCTAGACACAGGGAAATCACCATTATCAATGAGCCTGAGTTTTTTGTCAACCTAACACGTCTTTGGACTAGTCACTATAAAAACTCTCAGAAGAGTCTAGGTGGTAGAATCAAGGAGAGCCATAAGTGAGGACTAAAAGAAATATTAGATTCAAAAATATTGAGATTGCATTTGTCTAGAGTCTTTCCATAGAGTTGCAGAAAAACTCGTGACGACTAGGACTCAACATTCAATCCACTAGATTGACAAATCAACTAGTGAAGATAATTCAGGATATCTGGAATTTCTTAACTATTACCCAAAATTTCTTTTGTTGCAGAAATTTAATTCTCAGAAGATTAGGATTTCTCCTACAATAGAAATATAGGAGACTTAAACTTCGTTGCTCGAAGGTCAGCGTATCTTCCTAGTGTAGAGGTTAGTTCCTTGTCTAAGAAAAGAACACTGTGGAAGAAGACTTATGAAGAAGAGTTGCATTGAAGTTAGGAGACAGGAGATCTCCATTACTAAATTGAGATCTAAACACAAGAAGTGTAAGCCAAAAATAGAGAACACCATACACTGAAAATGAAATCCTTTTATTATATTGAAAGTAAATCCTCAGATACAATAAACCCCTTTAAAAAGGGTGTTTTTACAATTCAACTACTCAAGAAAATTATTCCCTTTTTACAACAAACAATGGTGTCATGATCTTCTTTTTGCTACACTCAATGTTGGAGGTGGGTTTATTGTGATAACCATAATAGATCTAGATCTTCCAATCTGAAACCTTCGAATTGATGTGATCTTGTTGAACCTGAAATCCTCAAATTTGAAACCTACACACATGCAAATAGATAAAAAGATTTAGTAGCACCTATTAAGATAGATCAAACAAAACTAAAATATGCAACTAAAAAAATAGATAATGAGCATTTGCATACATGCATAAATATTCGAGCAACATAACAATAACATTCCCTTCTTCTAGCCCTCTCAATATCCTCTCCTCTCTTTTTCTTCTTGTTATATCTTCCTCTCAAATGAGAGGGTATTTATAGCCTTTGGGATAAGGTGGGGGGGATGAGGTGTCCCTAGGTTTTTTTAAACCAAGGTCAGGTCATGCATATACCTAAGGTCAAATTGTAGAGGGGTGGTCATATGGTGACCAATGGCTAAGTGTAGGAAAGGGTTTGAGTGGCCAAGGGGGCTACAAAGGGAAATATCCCTATTTAAGTGGTAAAAACCACTATTTTAGGCCTAAGACTGCCTAGAGTGAGTCATATGGTCCAAAAGGAGTCCATTTAGGTAGTCTTATCAATATGAAATGATTTAGGTGTCTATAGATGCCCCTCTTTGGTATGCGATAATGCAGAGCAAAAATAGATGACCTTGAGTCAAATTGAGGGTTGATGATGTTCATGGATCTAATCAATGTTAAATACCCCAATCCTGAAAGGAGCATACACTTTCAAATCATTGCTTTTGACAAGTTTATGAAATTAATTTTTGGTAAGACTTTAGGATGGTAGGGAGACAAGCTTGAGTCTAGGTTGTGGCCAGACGACGCACTTTGGAAGATAAACTTTCATCTAATTTCTAGCCTTTAGGAATACCAATTAATTTGTATTGTTGAAATTTTTGCTTTTGCCCCAACAAATAGGGAAATGTATGATAGTATTTGGAAACGATTCTTGAATGAATGCAACTTGCATGATTGAGTGTTTGATTATTGATTTTATTATGAATTATGTGATGTATGACTACCCCCTCAAGCGACGAGTCGATGAGGAAATGATAAAATGATGAAAGCGACGAGTTGCTTGACCAAGATGACTTGATGTAGGTTTTCTAGGACCATTACAAAATTTTAAAGGGTGCATACCCCATTATAACCTTGATTTGACCCATTTATTATTGTTTTTTGTGAGTGATCTTATGGTAATTCACTCATCCTACCAAATTGCATGGACAACTAATCGTTGCAACCGTTAGGTTTATAGAGTAAATCACTAGATACAAGATTCACTCAAAAAATTTTAGATTTTATGTGACCAAAGGGGTTAGGTGCCTTTGGAGCCTTTTGATTGTGACCAAAATAATGTGAGTACCTTTGGAGCTTTTTGATGTTGACCAAAGGGCTTAAGTGCCTTTGGGGCATTTTGGATGAATTTTGACCAAAGGAATGTGGGTACCTTTGGAGCCTTTTGATGTTGACCAAAGGGCTTAAGTGCCTTTGGGATGTTTTGGATGAATTTTGACCAAAGGAATGTGGGTACCTTTGGATCTTTTTGATGTTGACCAAAGGGCTTAAGTGTCTTTGGGGCTTTTTATTGATGATTTGACCAAAGGGTTTAAGTATCTTTGGGGATTTTTGTTTTATGTGATGCATGAATGCACTTGATGGATGCAATTGTGGATGATGAATGTATGCCTAGACATTGTAAGATGCAAAATAACCTAAATGTAAGCACCATAGGATGTATAAAAGTCATCAATCAAAATGTTAACCTTTTCAACAGAGGCATACATTTGAAAGCCAACCATATGTAAGATGATGAAAAATGTATACGGTGGATGGATGACCAACAAGATGTTATAGGGGCACAACATGTTTTTCAGGAGACTAAAAAATCCTGGTTAACCAGTTCAAAAGATGCATACTAACTATACAGGATTTTGAAAGATAAAATTCTGCTAGGAAGACCAAGATATTCAATATCCTTGTGTGTGCATGTGATGTTCATTAATGATGCATAAGACTACCTCATTTCCAGGAAAGTTTCATTCAACCCATTGTTGTAACAAGAATCACCCTATGGTCATTATTGTCCTGATTTAGGATGTAGTTGGACTTGACTACTAGGTAGTTCAAGCCACAAAAAGCTAGATCATCCACAAGATGACATTGGTTTGTACAAAAAAATATTGCTAATGTGATAGACATATCATCATGCGTAAGGCTACTCCATTGCTAGGCAGGTTTTATTCAACCCATTG
This sequence comes from Wollemia nobilis, assembly GCA_028583015.1. Lineage (NCBI taxonomy): Eukaryota > Viridiplantae > Streptophyta > Pinopsida > Araucariales > Araucariaceae > Wollemia > Wollemia nobilis. Next base: position 14,669,887 of record JAQPPZ010000737.1, read on the forward strand.
TCGTAATGGAGATCACCCCATGGATTTTGAGTACTACGGATTCCAGGGATTCAAGATCATTACCCCCTTATTTTCTTTTGATTTATTTGATTAGGGATTCTTGCTCTATTTTGGTGAGGAACAAGGGGATTTATTTTTATTTAGTGGTGAAAACCATTTTTTGCTTTTTTTTTTTTGAGGAATACTTGCTCATTTTTGCGAAGCAAGGGATTTTATTGCTTTGGGTAGGGGGGATTGTTCTTTTGTCAATTCTAAGTATCGTAGACCATGCACATAATAAGATGAGCAAGGGAAACCTTACACTTAAGGTGGCAAGGACTATATTGTAGGTTCATCCTTCCTTGTTCAAAATTGAATTTTAATGTGTGATTTTGTATTGGGATTTTGAGATATGCAAGGTACGAATAAAGCAAGATCCTACCTTCAAAAATCAAGATAGCTTTTGACACAATTTGAAAGGAAAACTAGGAATGGTTGAATGATCAAAACCCTAGTGAATACCCCATAGCAACTTGAGTGGTTGTGTTGAAAAACATAGTTACTCACAAAGGGGAATGCGAATGATATGATGTTTGTGATGTGGGGGATTTCCCTATGATCTCTTGTGAACTAAAATATGTTCATAAAATAGTCAATGGCCGTCTAGACATCATTACTGATGTTCATCTAGTATCTAACCTATCTTATGAAGACCCCTTAATAGGCAAGATCTCATAAGAAAACTTCAAATGATGATGGTGGATAAGGCTGATTAAGAATTTTGACAATCATAAAAGCGTGATGCTTATTTATGGAAATGAAAGAATGACATATCCTAATGGAAAAGTAATGAATATGCCTAGTGTAGCTAATAGATCAATGCCATGATGAGAAATGCATGATGAGATGCAATGCGATTGATGATGCAATGTTTTTGTGTTTTGCAATTTTTTGATGTTTTTGGTTTTTTTTTTTATTGATTTTTTATTTTGATTTTGTTTTTGTGATTTTTTTAGTTGACAAAAGGGTTTAAGTACCTTTGAAGCTTTTTGAGTTTGACATTACACATGAAATACCCATAGGTGAAGTATATTGAGAGGTTTAGGCTTTACCACACCTTCAAGAGATGCTAACCTATACATCCCAGGCCCTATCTTTTGTGTGATGATAAATGGGGCTAACCAATTTACCATGAGTTTGTCTCTCATTTACGGTGGTAAGTTGGAGTTTTGCTAATTTTATTTAAGCACAAGGTATCCAAATTTAAATTCCCTAAGATGGAATTTTGTATCATAAGCTCGCTTAAGGCAATATTGATAAACGTGGAGGTGATCAAGAGCATTAACGCAACACTCATCAAGAAGGGTCAACTGATCAAGGTGATCTTGTCATGCAATATCATCATCGATGAAATCTTGGAGTGATATGTGCAACGAAGGAATTTATAACTCCAAGGGCATAATGGCTTTTGCACCATATACCAACGAAAAAGGAGTTGCCCCAATGGGAATTCTGATGCTAGTTTTGTAAGCCCATAATGCAAGAGGCAATTGAAGATGCCAATATTTATGATTATCTTTGACCATTTTCTTAAGGATGGCAATAACTATTTTTTTTGAAGCCTCTACTTTCCCATTGGCCCGTAGATAGTAGGGCGTAGAAAAGCTATTCTGAATGTTATACTTTGTAGTCAAAGCTCGTACATTTTATTATTGAATAAAGGTCCATTATTTGAAATAATCTTGGATAGAATACCAAAATGACATGATATTATGGAGTATGAACTCCACAATTATTGGTCCAGTCATAGTGGTAAGAGGGATTGCTTCCACCCATTTGGTAAAATACTCTGTGGTTGTTAAGATAAACGTGTGATGGCTAGAAGATGGGGGTGATTTTTTCTCAATTAAATCAAAGCCCCACTAGAAAAAAGGCCACACAAAATGAATCGATTGCAAGTCCTGAGAAGGTATGTGTGAAAGATTAGCATGATGTTGATACTTCACACAATAAATATTAGCATGATGTTGATACTTCACACAATTCTTGACATAGGTGCAAAAATATTGCTCCATAGTAGGTCAATAATAGTCCATTCTAAGGATGCGCTTGGTGATAGCCATGCCACTAAAATGGCCACTGCAAGTACCATCATGAGCTTGCAAAATTGCCCAAGCAAATTTGTGGGGCTCTAGGGAACGAAGGAGAAGACCATCATAGCCTCGATGATACAAAATTTCTCCCAGAAAGACATACTTTGTTATGTTTTGCTTGAATATTAATTTGGTAGCATGCTTCAATATCGAAGGGATAGTACCGAGCTTCAAGAAATATTTGAGATGAGCAAGGCAATCTTGATATTGCCGAGTCTCGCTTGAATGAACTACTTGCTCTCTTTGAAGGTCATCCCACACGAATGTTGATTGGCACACAACATTAAGATGAATTATTGTGTTGTTCTCAAAAATACTGTTGGGGATCAAGGACCCCCAGGAAGCATGTGTCAAAAAGGCGTGTATGTAAGAGAACCGGTCATGGTGCGGTTCAATATGAATCATGTGGACAACTTCATCATATTTGAAATCTTCATACAAAATTTCTGATTGCAAAAGTGTTTTAACATGAATGTTTGTAAGGTTATCTTAAGGGTTCTACAGAATTAAAGATCCCAAAGCGGCCATGGTATCCACAAAATTATTAGATGAGTGAGGGACTGCCTCGATGTTGTACCATTCAAGATTAGCTAAAATCTTATCCACAAGGGCTTTATAAGATTGCAATATTGGACACCTGCTATAGACAGGCCAATTGATATGTCCTTAATTACTAAATCAATTTTGGTATTATGTGTTATTTTGTAATTATACGCAAAGTGTTTGAAAAAATGTACGTGCATATATTTAATTATGTTGTAAAGTGCAATTTAATATTGTACGTAAGAATAAAGTCATGTTAAGTCATGTAAGTCGGCTAAATTAGAGTTATAAACTATTTTGTCCTGTAGTGGGAAATGTCATGTAATGCAAAAGCAAATGCATATGAAATGTAATTTGAGGGAAGTTATAAGGTAGTTGGAGGGTAACTACTTTTTGGATGTATAAATAAGACCTACAGTAATTTATTGAAGTTGCTCATAGTTGTTCGTTCATTGAGGGATTTTTCAAGTATTAAGGAGAGTCATGCAAATTGATGGATTGATTCAGTCTAGTCTTGTATGCAGCCATGAAGGATATTCTACCTAGGGTTTGCAGTAGATTGTAATGTTGAAACTGTAATGTTGTATCATAAATGCCATTGTTAATATAAAACTACCTATAATTATTGTTATCTACCATTGCTACTGCTATTGCTATTATTGCTGCTATTATTATTGTTGTTGTAGGTTTTTGTGCATTATTATTGCTATACTACAATGATGATAGAACTATATAATTATTAAGTGGAAATGGAATTGTGTGTAGTATGTTAAATTTTATTTCTATATTCTAGCACTGTTTCTTGATCGAAGCTGGGTAAAATTTGGTGACATGAATTTTTGAGAAATAAAACCCTTGGGGAGATGTGCAACGAGAACAATGGAGTGCAACCAAAGATGTAGGTGAAGATGCACCAATTTTTTTGTTTTTTTGGTGATGCAGATGAAGGGTTGTCTAAAGGAATGTGCACACAAATGGGATGCAAAAATTTAAGTGAAGATTTTGCAAATTAAGGATTTGCAGACGCCTGTAGCACTAGTTTGGACATCTGTATAAGAAATCTAGACATTTGCATTCTGGACGTCTACAATCTAGATGTCTGTAGTCTGGACATCTATAATCTGGACATCTACAATTTAGACATTTGCAGCAGCAGATCAGGTGGACCAGTTCACTATTTGGAAGATGAGGATATAAGAGAAAAGTAAGAAAGAGGACAAGCATTAGTTATAGGAACAAAATAAGGGGTACAAGGACAACCAAGAGTCGAGGAAAACATTGATGTAAGGGAAGACATTGATGCTGAAACTATGAGAAGATATGTTAAGTGGATGGTAACACATGAACACATGACAAGAAGGTTGTATAGGAGTGTAGAGAATGTTAGTCAGGAACGAGAGCAACAACACACGAGGTCTCAGGAAGGAAGACTATGGCCACAACCAACATTCTAACGAAGGAGGTCGTAGAGTAAGGATGCACAAGAAGTCGAGAGAAGACTATTTGATGAGAATAAAGGTACCTAGACTAAAAACATCTAATGAGGAGTAGGATAAAAATAAACCCACCAATGGCCAATGTAACCACAAAAGTCAATAAACTAAAGTGTCCACTTTTCACAAGAGAAGGGAAGGGAGACCCGATTAGGCATTGGAGAAATTACTGCATAGTGTGGAAAGCAACTCGACAAAAAAATAAATTAGATTGAAGAAGGTGATTTCCTACAATATTTTATGGATTTGTAATGGATTGGTACATAAAATTACCAACAGACAAGTACAAGACATGGGAAGAGTTGCATGATGCATTTGTAAAAGAATTTTAATCATATAATACTAACAAAAATTACAGCATTCAAGGAGATAAGGAGTCTGTTCATTCTTACAATCGAAGGTTTGTTTGACTATATGGAGAAAGACCACCCAGAGGAATCAAAGAAGATGTGGTTCATAGATGGACTTCTTCCTATGTATCAAAGGAAGATGAAGATATTTTATCCAAGATCATACCAAGAGGCTTTGGAGTATGCCTTGACTTGGAAAAATGATGCAAAAAATTTACTAATGAATGAGACTTGAATGACTAGAGAATGTAGTCAGATGGTAGTAGAGCAACCATTTGAGAAGAAGATATCTGAGGTGCAACCATCTGAGAAGGAGATGTATAAGATGCAGTTATCTGATAAGGATATATATAAAGTATAATCATCTAAGAAGGAGACATCTAAAGTGCAGTCATATGAGAAGGAGACGTCTAAAGTGCAGTTGTCTGAGGTGCAACCATTTGAGAAGGAAATGTCTGAGGTGCAGTCATATGAGGAGATATTTGAGGCACAACCGTCTGAGCAAGAGCCATATGAAGTGTCAATGTATGAGGAGTCATCTAAAAAAGAGCCATATGGAGGCTACACGTTTGAAACATACCCATTTGGCAAGTAAATTTCTGACACTTATACATCTGAGGGAGTTAGATATTTGGAAAATTACCCATCTATAAAAGTCTACCTATCCTAGACGTTTGGTCGTTAGTCCCAGATGTTTAGTCATCTAGTCTAAATTTCCAATCTTGATTTCTATCATCCATCCCAGACATCTAGCTGTCTAGACCAAACATCCAATCCAAATGTTTATCGTCCATCCCAGATGTCTAGCCATTTAGTCCAAACATCCAATCCATATATATTTCATCCATCCCAAATTTTTTGCCATCTAGTCTAGACATCCAATCTAGATGTCTATCATATGTCCCAAACATTTGGTCATCTAGCCTACATGCCCAATCCAAACGTCTGCCATTCATCCCAGATATCTGGCTATCTAGCCTAGACGTCTAGTATAGATGTATACCATCTGACCTAGACATTTGGCCATTTGACCCAGACGTATGGTCATCCATCCTAGACGTCTAGCAACCCATCCAAACATCTATCCCATATGTTTGTGATGTCTACACTAACCCATCTAAACCTTTTTACAACCCGTCTGAGACATCTACCTATGTGTAACCCATTCGAGACATATACCCATACGATCCATCTAGCCCATTGTCCTAGTCATCTAGATATTGTACCCATTAGACTTCTTAATCCGTCTCGTCTAATCCATCAGAGACTAAGCCATTAGGGATTGTCATAAGAGATGTTGTCATATGTGGTAGTGCAGTAAGAGGAGTTACCTTTAGAAGTACAATATGACAAGGGAGATGTCTATCAAAGATTGATAAGAAGTCAATTTGATTAAGAAAGCAGTGGATTAGAGTTGAGAGGAAGCAATTTCAATAGATTGAGTGAAAGCTTCCAAATGGTTGATAAGGAGAAAAATTTAGTTTGGACAATCATGGTTTCAATGGTTTTGCTGTTCAAGGAGAATGCAAGGGACGTTACCCCTCGACCTCGCAAGGGATGCTGTCACTTGATCATGCAAGGGGACTCTCACCCCCTTAACCCCTGACACAAATTTTGACAAGTGTTTCATGTCATGTTAATAATGTTGATGGCATTGCTTATGCTGATAATATGGCTAACTACTCAAAGTGAAGTGCCTATTCAGAGAATGCTGATCATTCTTATGTTACACATGCTTATAGCAAGGGAAGTGCAAAATTAAAGAATAAGGTGTTGTGAGCAGTCTCAAGTGAAATCTATTGCCAAAGATGTATGGAACAAGAGAAAAAGGAAGGAGCATGACAAGAACTTCTGTTACATTATTCAATACTTCTATTCCCAGTGTTCATCTCATGTAATTAAGGATAATGACCATTTTAGAGGAGGGGATAGATGTAGACATGCCAATTGATATGTCCTTAATTATTGAATCAGTTTTGGTATTATGTGTTATTTTGTAATTGTAAGCAAAGTATTTGATGAAATGTGCGTGCATATATTTAATTATGTTGTAAAGTGCAATTTAATATTGTACGTAAGAATAAAGTCATGTTAAGTCATGTAAGTCGGCTAAATTAGAGTTATAAACTATTTTGTTCCGTAGTGGAAAATGTCATGTAATGCAAGAGCAAATGCATATGAAATGTAATTTGAGGAAAGTTATAAGGTAGTTGGAGGGTAACTACTTTTTGGGTGTATAAATAAGCCCTTCCCTCATTTATTCAAGTTGTTCATAGTTGTTCATTCATTGAGGGATTGTTCAGGCATTAAGGAGAGTCATGTAGATTGATGGATTGATTCAGTCTAGTCTAGTATGAAGCCATGAAGGATATTCTACCTAGGATTTGCAGGTTGCAAATTGTAATGCTGAAACTATAATGTTGTATCATAAATGCCATTGTTAATATAAAACTACCTGGTAATTATTGTTATCTACCATTGCTACCACTATTGCTGTTATTGCTACTATTATTATTGTTGTTGTAGGTTTCTATGCATTATTATTGCTATAATGATGAAAAATTTGTAGAATTATTTAAGTGGAAATGGAATTGTGTGTAGCATGTTAAATTTTATTTCTATACCTGCATTGATAGATATCTTTAACTTGGTTGACAATGAGCAAGGAATCACCAAAGATATTTAGCTTCTTGATTTTCATGGCAATAGCTATTTGAAGGCCCAAAAGGAGGGCCTCGTATTCAAAATTATTATTGGTGCACAAGAAATTGAGTTTAAATGATAGGGGCAGAGGATACCCTTGTGGTGTGAAGAAAATATTTCTTGCACCACTCCCTTGCTCACATTTGGAACCATCGAAGAACAACATAATATCAGCTTGATTTTTTGGTTCTTCTAGTTATTCTGGTTCAGGCGAGTTGGATAATGCAAAAACTGCATCATCAGACAACTCGATGGTAAGAGGTTGATTGTTTGAAAGAGGAGCCTTCGCTAATTGATCAAAAATTACTTGACCTTTGATAGATTTATAACTTATGAATTCAAGATCAAATTCTAACAATAGCATGATCCATTTTGTGGTACGACTATTATGATATGTTCAACTCATAATGTACCATAAAGAGTTTTCCTTAGATATGACATACGTGGTTTGATTGAGCATGTAATGATGTAGCTTCTTAGTGTCAAATACCACTGCTAGGTAAAGCTTCTCAACGTATGCATATTTAATCTCATAGCTCACTAGGGTGAGGCTTATGTGCTTAATTATTTTGGGCTAGCATGGTCCCTAAAGCAAAATTAGTAGCTACTATGTATAGTAAAAATGACACACCAGAGAGAGGTAGAGCTAACACTGGTGGAGATACTAGGTATTTCTTAATCTCGTCAAAGGAATTTTGACACTCATCATCCCATTTGAATAGGACCCCCTTATGTAAGAGTCAATTCATGGGTTAGCACTTATTCGATAATTGCGCTGTGAAGTGTTTTATGGATTTGACCTTTCCTTGTAAGCTACGAATCTCCTTAAGGTTTGTAGGGGGAAGCATTTTGAGTATCACCTTGAATTTGATGGAATTAACCTCAATGCCTCATTTTGAGACTATGAAACCCAAGAGTTTTCCAGATGTAACTCCAAAGACACACTTATTGGGATTAAGTCTAACATTATATTTGATGAGGCGATCGAAGACCTTCCTAAGAACATCTACATGCTCGTGAACATAATAGAGATTTAGCAATTATATCGTCTATGTAATCCTCCAAGATTTTATGCATGTAGTCATGAAAGATGTATGTCATGGCCCGATGATATGTGGCACCAAAATTTTTGAGACAAAAATGAATGACTTTGTAGTATAATGTCCTCCAAGGTGTGGTAAAATTTGTTTTGGGTTAATCTTTAGGATTGACCCGAATCTGATTGGAGCTTGAAAAACCATCCATGAGGAACAACATTTCATGTCCTACAGTTGTGTTGACTAGAGCGTCGATGTTAGGAAAGGGGAATTCATCCTTAGGATTCACTTTATTGAGATCTCAAAAATTTGTGCATATGCAAATATTCCCATCAGGTTTCTTGATGGGTACCATGTTGGAGATCCAAGGAGGATAATCGATGGGCTGGATGAATTCAACATTCAATAATTTTTGAAGTTCATATTTTACCATTAATGCAATTGTTGGATGCATCTTTCTTAGCTTTTGCTTGAACGGTTTAACTTTTGGATCAAGCGTCATATTGTGCATGACCAAACTTGGGTCAAGACTTGGCATGTCCTTATACGACCAAGCAAAAGCTTCTCTCTTTTCTTTGAGGAGAGCTGTGATATCGACTTGTTCCTCTAAGGATAGATTGATTTCCAATTTGACATTTTTAGAAACTATGGGATCGATGCCGATATCCATGTCAATTATTTCCTCAATTGACATGTGGGATCCCTCCTCGAGATGATGAGGCATAGGGATCAAATGGATGTTTTCAACTAGATTTGGAGAATCGATCTCTTCATCAAGTTGGAATTCAACTTAACACACATCTTTAGACGACCCTTGGAAGAAATTAAATGGCTATAACATCTCTTCACAAGGGAAGAACTCTACGGGTGATGGGGGAATTGTTGCATGATAAAAATTAATGGCCTCATGGTTGAGGTTCAATTGTTTTGAAGGGTCATTGGGATTATGAAGTAGCATGGTTAGGTCAATGGAAATCATATTGATGGATGGTCGATCATTTCCATTTGCAAGTGGATGGAGCCTATCAAAAATGAGTGGCCTCAAATGCATCGAAGGTGGTTGAGGTGGAAATTGAATTACTGGATGAGGCCTAGGAGAAGCTAAGATAATTAGATCTTGTGATGTTAGTAGCTGCAACAAATGGGCATCCCCATAGGGAACAAATGAAGGTAGAATTCCTCAAAATAATCGATAGGAGCAATAACAGTTGCTGTACCCTCTGAACTAGCTGAAGTAATGTATATTGCATCTGACTCATGGTAAGAGGAATAAATGGATATGTCATCCTGATCTTGAGTGGATACACTACCCTATTCAAGCAATTTGATCTTAGGGTCATTTTTTGAGCCATGGTCTTCATGCTTGATGGTATCTTCTTCTGTATTAGGGATCCAACTATTGATGTATTCTCAATTAGAGGACCAAAAAGAATTCATGCACATTTTATCACAAATACATCACATTTGGATAGGGCCTAGGTAGGCTAATTTTGTCTCATATTCAACTTATTTGAAAACCTCACTGATAAAATTGAGAGACTATCGACTATGGCGAGGACTGAGGTATGCAAGGACTAAGGTATGCAAGTTCTGTCTCATCCTCATACTCTTTGGGTGTATCATTGAGGGAGTCAGGAAGTTGGATAGAAATTATGGTAACAGGGATATGGTATCCTAACAGATGAAAATAGCCTCGATCGGTATAATAATTCTCATCGATATCTTCTTCAAATCCTAAGGTTAGGCACTCGAGAGAATCTACAAGGAGCTCATTTTGCATACAGGTGGAGTACCCTAGGCTAAATTTATCTGTAGGGAGTTGATACTGTGGTTGGTAAGGCATTCAAAGACCCTATTCAGTATGACCAAGATCATTTCCATACCAATGGTAGTGATGAAAGTATCACAGGGTAAAATTTAAGTTTGAAAGATAAATGATATTCCCAAAAAATGGCTTAGCATTGTCTGCCACCATAGGTGATAGACTGGTGGATTCAGTAAGGCCCCCATAGGTAAAATTTATCTAATTCAAGGGGCCCCCAATGGTTTAATGGTACCAATGGGTAGCGATGGAAAGTGAGGCCTACCCATGTCTTGCGTAGACTCAATGAGTGGAGTAAATATAACATTTTGTACCAAATACTCAGCAAGTCCAGGATTGGCCAAATGAATAGTGAATTTTGATGGGGTGGATGATGATGAGGGATGTATAGCCTAATATGATTCATCCATAGTAGCAAATATTTTTTCCACATCCATAGGAGTTGGAGTATATTCTATTAGGATGGCGAAAATGGAGGGAGGGATCTCCTCAATTGGTCTCTTCAACTTTTGCTTGCTTAAAGGATTCGAGAAGGAAGAAGGGATATCAGGAGAAATTGATGGCAATGGTGGGGAGGGGGAAGTTTTAATGGTGGAATGTGGCACTCGATCCAGAATTTTTATGGGATAATTTGGTTTGATATCTAGATGTATGGATGGCAAGGTAGACTCTTGGGGTGGTGCACCACATTACAGTACTTGAAGGGCTCAATATCGGTATGAACCACATGGACTTGTCCTTCATGTACATTTTTGAGATATTGATGCAAAATGGATGGGACATATTTTATGCCTTGCATACAAGACCTTCCCAACAATATATTATACTACATTGCACCCTCCAAGACGTGGCATAATGTAGGAATAGTCTTTAGCCCAACCTGAATAGGAAGGACTATTGTGCCAACAGTGGAGCATAAAACATCATTAAATAATCAAAGGGTGAATGTAGATGCTATGATATGCAAAGTTGGGAGGCTAAGGTGCTCTAGTGCATCAAAAGTTATAATATTTATTAAGGAGCCTGTGTCAATAAACACATGCTTGTAGGGAATTCAATTTACACTAGCAATGATGTGCAGTAGGGGTCAAGCCCATTAGTGGGAGTTGCCTTGATCTCATGATCATGAAATGTAATGACATACTATCTACAATGTTGGATATGCCCCATAAAATTAATAAATGAGTTGGGGTCCTGGGTTTGCAATTCAACGAACTTCAAAATCTCCATTAGAGCTTCAGGTGTGGTTGCAACCGTTGTATTAGCTCATACATGGAAATTTTGGTTGATGCGGTTTTTAGGCTCTAAGTATGCCTACTTTTAATAGTTACCATTGGATGAGGTGGTACATCTAGGATAGGATTTATGGATGGTACAAGCTACGACGTGGAATGGATGTTTATTGGAGCTACAGGTGGTGTAGCCTGATTTGGATACCTCCTATTCCATTTCATAATATTGATCATCCCTACAAACCTGTGCATGGGAGGGGTTGTATGAATTTTATTAACCTACGAGATTTGACCTACGGGTACCTCATGTGTAGGTAATGGATCCTTAAATATACCCATCTATTGATTATTTATGGTGAGAGGATTGGTGATTTGGAGTTCATCCTTATCGAGCATATCCTGTACTATATTCTTGAAATTGATACATGATTGAATGTCATGTCCATTTACCCAATGATAAGCATAGTACTGATCCTCTCGATACCACTTTAGTTTGGGCTTGTTAGGATCTAAGGGGTGGATCTCTAGCAATTTTATAGCCTTGGCCTTGCATAATCGATTAAATAGTGATGCCAAAGAATCAGCTAATGTCGTATAATTGCAATATGGACGACGTTGTTACTTTTACCCCTAATTTTTTTGGGGCTGATTAAATTGCATAGGAGGTGGTTGGGCCTGATAATTTTCTAGTTGTGATGGATTAGGCTTTGTGGATCCTAGAATATTTAAGACAAATTGATTAACCGCTACGGGTTTCTATTGAACTTGGTTGCATTTTGGATTTTTGTTCCATTCATTCTTTCTATGTTTGAGCTCCCCTTCATTATTCTTGATATCCTTTATGACCTTAGCCTGAGCTAAAGCTTCCTCAAAAATCTGATATTGTTGGAGTTGTAACAACAATGAATCTAATTTGAACAACTATTTTTGAATAATCGAGTGAGCTTAGTTATAGGTAAGGCAAATGGTAATTTGGACATGACTTCTCACCACATGTTTTCGTGGTCCAAGACTAGTTCATCATCAAATTATCAAAGATAATACAAATCAGTCAAGGTAGATTTCTTCTTAATGTTGAATGGAAAGCATTCTAGGAATGCATTCGTAAGCTATTCAAATATATGAATGTTGTGCCTTTGAAGGTGATTGAACCACTCCAAGGTTGGTCTTGAGATCATTATCAAGAAGGTTCTTAGCAACAAGGCATCATTATATTGAAGTTGAAAGCATAGGTTCATGAAACTGGTGACATTTTCTTGTGCATCATCGTCTCATTTAAAATTGTCTAACTTGGGTATTTCAAAATGCATTGGATATGGGGGAGATGGGACATAAGGATGTCGTAGTTTGTTGCATAGTTGGCTTAGTGTGGGTTTCTTGTAACCCGTTCCCAAAGCTTGTTTTTCCAATGATTGAATACGCTTAGTGAGCACTTTGTAAGCTTCGCAGGAAAATAACTCATCTTCACACCTTTACCCTCAAGGAGGAAGATGCCTAGTGGAGCAAATTGGTTGATCATGGTCGTCTACCATATCCTCATAATGCAACTCGGGGTATCCCTGATCTTGGTAATCTGACTCTAAGTCCTCATAGACTATGTGCTTTGATGGAACATTGTTGATTTGACACTATAGAGGCCTATGTTGTTGAGGGGGGGCACAAGGAGGATGGTTCTAATTAGGTCTAGGTGATAGGTTTTGCTTATGCACCATGCACTATTGCTGTATCTACAACCTATGTGTACGTGGTGTAGGAACAACATATTGCATGGATTTTTGTAAATTTTCTTGGTATATGGCTTCTTGGTACACCCTATTTTCTTGCAGTATCTACTGGCTTAGCTAATACTACTCATCGAAGCGTTGTTTATCCAAATGTAGTTGGTTCAAAATTGCTTGTTTGTCAGTATTATTTCTAAGGGCTGGCTCTAATTCATAAAAAGTATGGGACTATGATGAGCCATAAAATTGCTTATTTTTTGTACTCTTTTCTCCATAATGTGCGACATATATTATTGTAGATATAAATATTTTATGGAAATTATATATAATTAACATTTTATTTTGCATGTTCTCTAATATTTATCTTTAAGTGTAATGTGTGTAGATTTAGTGGAAATCGTTGCATTTTGGCATGTTTTCATCGAGGTCCAACTTGGACCTGACACTTACAAATTAATGAAGGAAAAACATCTGCAAAATATCAGTAAAGAGGTACGAAGTCAGGAACCCAAGTCCTTTGAAGCGCCTGACTTTCGTTTGGCACCTAACTGTTAGGTGCCTAATTTTTGTTAGGTGCTTGCTTCTCGTTGAATGGTGGAATGTGCCTACTTCCCGTTGTATGGTGAAAGGCACCTGCTTCCCGTTATGCGATGAAAGGCACCTGCTTCCCATTGTACGATGGAAGGTGCATGTGGATGCAAAGAAACGATACTTGAAAATAAAATGGTAGAATCAAAGAAAGCAATGAGACAAAACAGATTGCACAAAAGAAATATGTATTCAATGGGGGGGGGCAATAGAATCCTTTATTACAATCAATATCTGATGCAGATATTTGATAAAATAATTTACAATGGAACTAGGGTTTTCTAAAACCCTAGTTAGATATAACAGAAGTGTCTTCAGATCTGAGTGTGTCCTTGATTCGAACAGGTTGAGTGGGCTTTGAATATCCAATGTGGGGCCACTCTAGCTTCAATAGCCATCAAAGAATATGTTGAATTCATAGATCTACATGCAAAACAAAACACAAGAGCATCAATAATACCTTACTTCATTGTTGCAGATTTCATGGTGTAGCAGATTTAGATATTCATTTTTGTGTCACAAAAAGCTTTGACGTGAGCTTCGCAAGATCTAGTTCACACCTGGGACTGTTGCAGGCTATAGAAGGTTCTAGGTAGGCTCTGCAGTGAGCTTGGCAAGCTCTGGTGTGCACTTGCAGATAGGTCAAGCTCTAGTGGGCACTTGGCAAGCTCTACAGCGAGCTTCACAAGCTCAGCATAGCAATCGCAGGGTAGGGTAGATCTGCAAAAATACATCAGGAAGGATGGAGACGGAGGCGACAGATGGAATACGACTATGGCGGTGAGCGAGGATGGATGAATGATGGCTAGAATGGCAAAAGTATTGTTGGCTTAGCTAGGGCATCAGATCTTCAATTCTCTCTATCTCCACTTCACTAGGGCATCAACAAATGCTTCTCCAAGTATATCTCTTAATATCCAGGTTCCCGCATTTGGGCATTTGCAAAATGCCCTATTTATAACCCAACCTAGGGTTTTCTTAGGGTTTTAGCCTTGCACTTTTGATCGTGTGGCTAAGATTAAGTCATATCCTAGCGTTGAGATTACTTTTTGAATATGACAAGGATTAATGAAAATGGATGGTGGAGATTAAATGAAATCGGATGGCTAAGGTTAATTGAGTTTATTTATATATATTTTATAATAAATATATTAATATATAATAAAATATTATATAAAATATAAAATATTCTAAAATAATATTAAAATAACCCCAATTAGGCTAGGAAATGGCGAGAAGGTGGATTTGGGCCAAATAATTGGTGGGAAGGTGGAATGGAAGACAAGTGGGTGGTGGGATGGTTAGGATGAAAGTTTAGTGGCTGCGATTTTGTGTCTACAGTTCCTACTTCCCGTTATGCGATAAAAGGTGCTTACTTACCGACTTCTTCAAACCATGGCGCCTGATTCTCGTTAATGTCAAACTTCAGCACGACTCTGTGGTCAACAGAATAGAATGAACACTTTGGAAACCAGCATGAAGGGATTTCCAGTATCACAACCAAACATGGGATAATGTCAAAGGTGACTCGTCACCTATTTTTTAGCTAAAACATAAATTAATTTTGTAAGTTGGGAAAATCAAATATCAACGTATTCTTGAAATAGAATATGCTAAACTATAATGATATTTTGCTCGACTCCTTTAATTGAGTAAATGGTTGTAATAGGATTGGATGTATATCTTATAAATATGCAGGCCACCCCTATAGAAGACCCTCCAGACTTTTTATGTAAATCTCTTTGCTGCAAACTGTTAATAAAATTTTTGCATTGTTCCTGTAAAAACATCTTCTAAGCATCCGGTGATCATTCTACCACAGGCAAAACCTACTGGAAGCATGGGCCCACTTACAACAAAGTTATTCCTATTCCCCTATTTTTTATAATTATTTTAATATATTAATTTATTTCTAGTTATTTTCCCTATTTTTCTATAATTTCCAACAAGATAGTTATTTAGATTTTGAATGTTTTCAGTCCTGTTTCTTAGACTTAGCATGATATTATTGGTTTAAACATAAACTTCAATGAACACCAAACACCCCCAAAAACATAATCTAAGGGACTCATCTCTGAAGGAGAAATTACAAGCATAGATTTTGTGCGGCTACTCACAAGACTACAAGCTACCTTGGGTTGACAATTAAATAGCGATAATTAATTGAACCATAGAAAAACTAACCAATTTTTTTCCTAATATTTTGGCACTATTGCCGAGGAGTAGCCATTGTAATTTCTTGTTTTGAAGAAAGCATAGTTATAGTAGCCTAGAGTGTTTTCTTTAGAAAACTTCATCTGGAACTTTGTATGAGTCCACCTAAGAATATGGGACCAGACAATCGTTTTGTCAAAAAAATAGACTGTTTCTCAAAATCCTTCTATTTCAGTAAAACCTCAACCTGAGACTGAAATATCACCATCTCAATATCCACATGTGCATTGGCAGCAACACCCACTATTTACACAAGATCCATCTAAAACAATCCAACAGATCCTAGATCAAGATTAGAGATAAGTAGAGTTCAATCTAAGGAGGATCTATTGAATGTTGAATGTTGGCAAGCAATATTATATGGAATAATATCAAATGCTGACTTATCCATCCTTCTAAAGGATAAAAGAAATGAAGTAGAAGCATTGACAACTTATTTGAATGAAGTAGGGGTAGAAACACCAGTAGTAGGCAGGATGGTAGAAAATCCAGAGGAAACATCCACTAGTTTTAATTTTCCAATAGAAGAGGAAGGAGGATATCACAAGATGAAACATGTATCTCCTGCCCACCTTCCAAATTTTAGAGGACTACCAAAAAAATATCCAGACCTGTTTCTGTTCAAATTTGATGTTTTATGTAGATCTATGGATTACACCACAGATCCTCAAAAATTGAAGTTATTCCCTTCCACCCTTGATGATTTAGCTTTGCGTTGGTTCATCATCTTGGGGGATAAATGGATAACTTCCTGGGAATAGTTGAAGAAACTTTTCCTGAATCAGTATCATGATTTTTGTATAGCAAGATATGTAAGAGAGGAAGTCCTAGATATGACCAATAAGGAAGGGGAATCCGTGGAAGAATACTGAGATAGGTTCAGCTTCAATTTGCAAAGATCACCCTATTCAAAACTAGGAGATAGGTCCCTAAGAAGCATTTTTTTGAAAGGACTAACAAATGAATCCTTGGAAGCTTTAAACATGATCTCTAGGGGAGACATTTACCAACATCAAATGGATGATATTCGATAGTTGTGTCAAAATATATCAAGAAGAAAGGGTAAATTAACCTCTAGAAATGTTAAGCAGTCAGCAACTATCACTAAAATAGAAATAGGCAACATGTTAGAAGACCTTAAGAGTGAGATGTTATCATCTCTAGCTCTTCAAATGGATACTATTATGCTTTAGATAAAGAAGCAGGAGAATGAGGCAACATTGGCCTACTTCTATCCTAAATGCAGAGGCAAACACCCTAGAAACAAGTACCCAAAAAACAAAGTTCATGTATGTGTTGTTTGTAAGAAGGATCATAAAACGAAGTTGTGTCCACAATTAATGAAATCTAAAGAGGAACCTAAAGTAGTTGAGGCATATTTCATGGGTAATAGGAGGAACTTGCAACAATCTCTTATGGATAATAATATGCAATTAGGAATATCATCCTATGGGGGCAACAATTACCAGAATCAAGGTCAAAACCAACCACCCAACATGGGTTGGTATGGTCAACAACCTTGGAATCCATTTTCCCAAGGAGCAAATCCTTACAACCCTTATCCTTGGAACCAATATTAGTAGCCTAGGCAGTAGTGGAGAAATTAGAATGCTTGGAATCAATATCCACAACATACTGCTCCAACTCCACTACAACCAAGTTTGCCAACTTTACCTATTGCAAGAACTTCTTAGTTACCAATACAACCAACAACAAACCCAAACATTAATAAGTCAGCCTATTAGATGGAAAATGAGATGTACCCTATGTATAATATTAAGGTAGATTGTGATCCTATCTAGTTAAGGTTAGGAAATCAAGTAGGTGTAGAAGTCACTCCTCTTGTAGAAGAAGATGAACCAGTAGAAATAGAGAAAGGGGAATCACCCATTATATAAGAGATAGAAGAATAATCAACACATATACATAACAAAGAGGAGGTTCCACATTTTCCACAAAGGTTGCAGGCACCCAAGAAATCAATACAAATAGAGTTTGATATCCTCTCCAGTTTAAATAACTTAACAATCATAATTCCTCTCTTCCACGCCATTAAAGACATACCTATCTATGGGAAGGCCATAAGAGATTTGTGCCTCAAGAAACCAGGGAGGAAACTGTTGGTCATCAAATATGCCTAGGTAAGGATTTTGGGTAAATGTATGCACCCTAGACCTGGACCAACATTGAAAGGCCGAAGGGAAGAGATGCCCCTCGTGCCAATCTCCGGAGAAAGGCTGGTTCCTATGCTAAACTACTTGGGTGTTTTGAAGACAAGAGTGCAGGAAAGAGATAAAAGGGATAAGGGTTAGAGAAATAAATAAAAAGGGGTTAAGGGAAGAGAGATTGGTGATTTCAGGTGGGAGAGAATAGGAAGCACAATCACTAACTAACAACTTGAATAGCAGCAAGGAACACCAAGAGTAAAATGAAAGAAACGTAGTATTAACCTTCCTATGTATCCTCCCGAACGAGTTTCAGGGTACTATCCCCGATCGCACATAGGACGCAGAGTTCAACATCTCAGTCTAAAAACGAAGAGAGACAAAAGAATCAAGCAAGGCAGGCAGCATAAAATAAAGTCAATAGAATTTTTTCCACTCCTATGTATCCTTCAGAATGAGTTTCAGGACACTGTCCCTGATCGCACACCAGACGCAGAGTTCAGCATCCAACATACAAACAAGGAGAGATAGAAGAATCAAGCACGGAATGCAGCATAAAAGAGAAGAATTGAGCTCAAAGTCTCTTAGTATTAATCGCAGGACATCAAGTTACAACAACTTTCTAGCAGATAGTTCCCCCCATTTTACATTACAATGCCTGGGTTTTTATAGAGGACCCGACCTTCTGAATCATTATTACATAGAATGGTGAAGTATATTCTTGATATCTGAGAAGTGGATTCGCAACACTACTGTTGATCATTATTTAATTGGTATATAGGGTGAGTCAGAATGTGGATTCGCGACACTACCCTTCTAGGACCTTCCCCGTGTTGTAAGGTTTATTATGGTGAGCAAGAAAAGTATCTTGGCTATGGAAGTCATCATTGCAATCGTACCAAGGATCAATAGATGCATTTGGGATGGGGACTTCCTCTAGGATAGGCTCTATGTAAAAACCAAGATGCCAAGCAGGAATGACTAAATCTTTAGGATTGAAGCGAAGGCATTCCATGCCTCCTTGGAAATTGTCTACAACACTAGCCCTTGAGCAAGCTTGGCCATGTGTAGTTACAATGTGATTATCTCCTTTAAATTTTAGATACACAATCAAACAATCAAAGAAAATACACAATCAAATAATGTGATTATATCTTTTAAGTTTTATATGTGAATCCCTAAGTTGTTTGGTGTGTTTTGATTTGTTGTAAATATGAATTTCACTCTTATCGTGTTTGAAAATGGTTGATGTAACTCTCAATTTGTTTAAAGGTTTTCACATGTACACTCACACACACATATTCGATGATGAAGTCTGGATTATGAATCCCATCACGCTATGGAGATGAAACCCATAACCAATGAGGGGACACAAGTCCTACTGGTCCTCACCCAATCCATCGTGGGTAGCTATACACTCTTAGAAGAGAAATGCGTGCTATTTTCCACGGCTTCAATGGATCTTGGAGCCGATCTTGGCCAAAAATAGGGTTCGAATATCCACAATGCAAGCCAAACAGGTGGTGATGAAGTCCACCGTTGGTCTTGATCAACGGTTGGTGGTGAAATCCAAATCATCGATGTTTAAAATAGGACGTGGTGTGTGGGGTTCATTTTTTTTGCAAAAACAAATAAAGCATAGGATGTTGTTTTGATAATTCATATAAAATGACGTTTCAAAATTTATATTCCTAAAAAATGTACATTTCAAATTTAGAAACCTAAAAATGCACCCTAAGATGATATCCGCAAGTAGCAAGCACACAAACCACGAAAGAAAAGTTTGGATTTTTTTTTTTTTTAAATATTTTATTTTGCAATTTTTTTTGAAATTAATATATTAAAATTATCAGTGTGATGAGCTGATCACAATGGGCTAGGACTCAAAAAAATGTTTTTTCAGATTAGAATTTGTATTTGTGGGATATTTGGCCAAACGAGGCTAGTGGAAACATGACAAATTCTAGGAATTTCATAAAAATAAAGAGCCAGGACTCAAAAATTCCATGAGATGTGTAGAAGGGGTTAACTAAAAATAGTTTTGAGAATTTTTGGAGTTGCATAGAGCTTTTGATGACTGTTTTAGTGCTATTTTCCCCTATTTTTGGCTTAAAAATTACTAAAAATAGAGTAATGATAAAACCAACATAACTTCTTTTTTATAGCTCCAATTTGCACGATTGTGGATTTGTTGGATGCAAAATTTTTTTTTTGTGATTGGTTGAAAGGGTGTTGAAAGGTCCCTGAACCTTGTACAAGAGGTTTTTACATGTTTTCCAAGCCGACCGAGGAGGCACAAGAGCTAAATATCAAAGAGAAAGCAAAACACCACACGAGGGAAGGTGTCGCGATATTGTGACCAGTTACGTTTTCGCGGCCCATAGCATAGGGAAAAAGCAAGGAGGAAAAGATGTCGTGATATCGTGACATGTTGCACCGATGCAGCCAAAGGAGGAAAAGATGTCACGAAATCGTGACAATAAGCAGCATCGCAGCCGAAGGAGAGAAAGTGTCGCGATATCGCAACAAGTTACAAGGTTGCTGCCAGAAGAGAAGAAGTGTCGCGATATCACGACAAGTTGCAAGGTTGGTGCCAGAAGAGAAGAAGTGTCACGAAATCACGACATGATGCATCATCGAGGCCGAAGAGGAAAGGTGTCGCGATATCGCGACATGTTGCAAATTCTCGACCGAAGGGAAAAAGTGTCGCGATATCGCGACATGTTGCAAAATCGCGACCGAAGAGAAAAAGTGTCGCGATATCATGACATGTTGCAAAATCATGGCCAAAGAGAAAAAGTGTCGCGATATCACGACATGATGTAGAATCGCGGCCGAAGAGAAAAAGTGTCACAATATCGCGACATGTTGCAACATCGCGGCCGAGGAGAAAAAGTGTCGCGATATCGCGACATGGTGCAGCATTGCGGCCGAAGAGAAAAAGTGTCGCGATATTACTGCATTGTTGGATGCAGAATTAAAATGTAGCAATTTAATTATTATTTATTTAATTTTGTTTCCTAAGGTTAAAAAATAAAAAAATTGAAAAACTTTTTCTAAAGCTAAAAAAAAAGAAAAAATAATTTTTGTTTTGGTCTTTTTTTTTGTATTTTCTATGGTTTTTTTTTTAACAATTTAAAAACTAAAAAATTATGTAAAAAATAAAAAAATTAAAAACTAAAAGATTATATAAAATGTTTATGAATTATTATTATTTTTTAACTTTAAAAATTAAAAATTCGAAAGAAGGGGGGGCACGTGCGTGCCCTGCTACCACCATGGGCCTGTTAGGCTTGATGGCCTTAACAGGCATGTGGTCGACCTATCACGGGTAGGCCTGCTACGAGCTTGTTGTGGCAAGCCTACTGAGTAGGCCTGTGAGAGGGGAAAGAGGGGTGGGTGGGAAAAAAAAAGTGTGTGGGTGGTGCAGGTGGGGTTGTGAGGGGCGCACGGCTAAGGCCATGTGTAGAGGGTGGGGGGTGGGATGTGAGGGAAGGAAGGAGAAGGGGAAGGGGAAGGGAGAGGAGGGGGGAAAGGATGGTGCAGACTGTGCTATGTAGCCCACGCAAGGTAAATAGGGGGAGAGGTGGGAAGTGTGGGGATCGCATTGCACGACCTTCTACACTGGGTGAGGGCAAGGAACAAAGAAAATGGTTTTTTTTTCTTATGTGTTTTTATATATATTTTTAAATTTAAATAAAAAAATAGTAAGAGGAGTTAAAAAGACAAGTTGTTTTTTTGTTTTTGAAGAAACACATAGAAGCATATATTTTTAACTAAAATAGATGCTTAAGGATACCTACCTCTTTACCAAGGTCAGTTGTGTGTTGAACAACAATCTCGGTTTGGTAGCTTGTGTGTGCAACACCTATGAGTGCAAAGATAGACAAAATTAGAACTTGGGTAAGAGCACTATGATCACCAATTGTAAGCCAAAAAAAAGAGAACATCATGCACTAAAAATGAAATCCTTTTATTATATTGAAAATAAATCCTCGGTTACAATAAACCCCTTTGAAAAGGGTATTTTTACAACTTCTATTTTTACAACAAATGATGGTGTTATGATCTTATTTTTGCTACACTCAATGTTGGAGGTGGGTTTATCATGACCACTGCAATGAATTTGGATCTTCCAATCTAGAACCTTTGAATCGATGTGATCTTGTTGAACCTGAAATCCTCGAATCTGAAACCTACACACATGCAAATAGATAAAAAGATTTAGTAGCACCTGTTAAGATAGATCAAATGAAATTGAAATATGAAACTAAAAAAATAGATAGCGAGCATTTGCATACCTGCATAAAGATTTAAGAAACATAAAAATAGTAGTCCCTTGTTATATCCCTCTCAATCTCCTCTCCTCTCTTTCTCTTCTCGTTATCTCTTCCTCTCAAATGAGAGAGGTATTTATAGCCTTTGGGACAAGGTGAAGGGGGATGAGGTGTCCCTAGGTTAGTATAAACCAAATTTAGGTCATGCATGCACTTAAGGTCAACTTTTAGAGGGGTGGTCATATGGTGACCAAGGGCTAAGTGTAGGAAAGGGTTTGAGTGGCCAAGGGGGCTACAAAGGGAAATGTCCCTATTTAAGTGGTAAAAAATACTATTTTAGGCCTAAGACTGCCTAGAGTGAGTCATATGGTCCAAAAGGAGTCCATTTAGGTAGTCTTCTCAATATGACACAATTTAGGTGTCTACAAGAAGAAAAGGCCATAGTAGCCTTGATGAAGAAGAAAAGGCCATAAAAACCTTGATCCAGAAGAAAAGGCCATAGAAGCCTAAAACCAGAATAAAAAGGCTATAGAAGTCTTGATCCTAAAAAAGGCCTTTGAAGCCTTGATATTGAAGAAAAAGGCCACAGAAGCCTAGATCTTGAAAAAGGCCACAAAAGAGCCTTGATCCTAAAAAATGCCACAAAAGCCTTGATACTGAAATAAGGCCATAGAAGCCTTGATCCTGAAGAAGACTCTAGAAGTGAGTATCTAATTTAGAAGGAGATTAAGATTTTAGTACTAATACTTTGTTGTAGGGAAAGGAGATTCAATGAGTCGGGAAAACTTCCTACAAGAAATCTAGGAAGAGTATCTTCTTCAAAATAAATCCAACACTTGAAGGTAAAGAGATCAAGAGAATATCTCATTGAAGAACTTCCAGTCTTGGAAGAAGAAGACTAGGAGAGTCCTACTCTAATCTATGAGTAGCAGAAGTGAAGATCCAAAGGAAGATCTCACCACCAACACTTCCAAGAGTAGAATGTTGAATAAAAGGTCTAAAGGAAGACCAGAAGAAACTGCAAGATCAAAGACCTTGGTGAGATCTCAATGAGAATCCAATAAAAGGCTTGGAGAGCCTTACTAAATAAATCATCAAAGAAGAACTCATTGGAAAAATCCACTACCAAGGAGAAGTCCCTAATAGTGAAGGAATTGGGATAATTGTCATCATTCGACAACAAGCCCAAGAGAAGAAGAATTTGATAAGGAGTTCCAAATACCAAAAGAAGAATCTAGTGAAGACCTCAAGACACTTAGAATATTGAGAAGGAGATCATGTTTAAATTTAGAATTCGATAAGAAGCTTGAAGGAAGATTCAGACAGAAGAAGCCTACAAAATCTAAGAGATTTGAAGATTACCTCTCACAACAAGAAGATACTGCTTCAGAAATTATGATCTCTTCAAATATACAACAAAATGTGGAGACTACAAGAGGACAAAAAGCCACCAAAATCCTAGGCTCGTAAAAGAAAGTTCAAGATCATTTTTTGGTGAAGATGAAGCTATTCAAGGCAACCTACAAAGAGTTGCAACATATTACTCAAGGCAGTAACTTGGTGATCATAGAAACCAAGATCTACATCCTCTATAGAAGCAATAAAAGAGCTTTCATAAAAAGGTATGCAACTATTTGTGGAAGTAGATTCCTTATTTGGATTACTTATCAGATTTGTTTGAGCACCTTAATTTGAATTAAATTTGCAAAATGAGAATTGAATTATAGTCTTCAAAAGTGCAAAAAGAGAAAGGTTCCTTTAAGGTTCATTTGAACATTAGGAGTTGATTAGAGTTTAGAATTTCAACTATCTATCAACTATCTATCATCTACTTTGGAAAGCAAAAGAATACTAGCTCCTACTACCTTTGCTTATAATGAAATTACAGAATAATTCTTGAAGATTCATTTTAGATTATTCTTGATTAGTTACAGTAACTTAATTAAGTGCATTAATTTTGAGAGTTAATTGGAGTGATAAGGTGAAATTTTTAGTGCATTAAAAATGAAAATTTATTTTATTTATTTGCACTATCCTATTGCTCTCAAAAGATTGTTATTTGTGTTCTTTAGAAAGACACAAAAACAATATTTGTCAAAGTGTCTAAAGACACTATTAGTGCATAGACATTTCCAACTTTGAGTGGCCTGAGGAAGCCACAAAATTAGCTCAATCCTCTAAGAATTGGAGAAGAAAGTAACCACCAAAATAGCAACAAAGAAATCCTTGAACGAGACTTGGTGAGTCTCAAGTTCAAAGCACAATAAGTTTTCTAAAAAAAAAATAGTGCAGATAAATACAACAAAAAGAGAACTTCTATCAAGTGGTTACAAGCTTGGATCCATTTATAAAATATCTAGTCAAAATGGGAAGGTGTCTAATCAAAGAGACAACCTCAAAACCTATATATATATATATATTACATTGCATTACACTATCCTATTCTAGTTTATACAAAAAATAGAGGAAGATTTGAAGGTGTTTCAAGGGCTCAAAATTCATTGTAAAAGCCAACCAAAGGTGGTTGTTCACTAACTTCCTTCCAATCATATCAAAGGAGTCACTCTAAAAGCTCTTACGCCCTCATATTGGACGACCGAAACTATAAGAGATAAGATGAAAATCAAAGGGAGAAAACAATGTTATAGTTAAGAGAAACACTGTCTACAAGGAGGATGTAAAATAGGTGAGAAAAGAGGAAGATAAAATCACCATTGGAGCATTCCAATATCCACATATTCGGAGTAGAAAATCAGTGCTCAAGCCTTCAGATTGATGCTTCTCAACTCAGCCTAAAACAATCTACAAGCAAGTGCAAATGATCGAAAAATGAGCTGTAGATATTACAGGGTTTAAAGAACCTCCAAGAAGGATACATCGAAGGATTGTTATAGAATATGCCCATGCACAAGGATGAAGTCAAATTTGTTACTTGAGAAAAGACCCTAACGTTCCTCACTCGAGCGCTTATCTTCATCAACAAGGAAGTCACAGGCTATAGGTTGGTACAATAAACATATGAGGAAGAATTATCCGAAGGAAAGCTGAGTGCTTAATTAAAAGAACGTAACATCCATACGTTACATGAAGAATGAAATAAGTGTTCTCAAGCATATTCTACTCCTCAATGCTCACGAAGAAATACTTGGCATTCAAACCAAGATTCTCCTCCAATTTAAGAGCATAAACAACCAAGGCATTCAACAAAGCATTTATGTCTAGGGTCTGTAAACATAGGGTGAAGCAACAACATGGAAGCAAGGTGTGAACGAGCCTTCAATGATTTGAATAGGGAAGGTCAAAGGTAGACATTAACATTGCCACATTTGGAACATCTAAACCCACTAAGGTTCCAAGAAAATCATTGGAGGAAGAGCCAAAGAAGCAATGTCTATATTGCAGCCCATGCATAGCGAATACAACGTCAACTATTGAATGATATAAGGTAAGCTTTATTCCCACTATAATATGCTTTCACTTTCTTGGGAGTTATAAGGTTAAACTTAGAGGAATACAACTACATTGAAAGCTATATCTTAAAGGGGAATAATATATCATATCAATATAATATTTGCAATATTAACATAAGAGCAATAAGGATTTCTACTGAATTTATTTATAAAATATTTGCAAATATTATTGTGGTCTAATTTTCCAAAAATTTGGGAGTTATAAGGGTTACTACATCAAATTGACTTATTCGAAATTAGATACACTTCAATCAAAATTCTAAAGGGATATTTAAAAGAGGTTATTACAAGATTTATATTAAGGTTGGAAATTTATATACTTGTCTCAAACACATCAAAAAAAGTATAAAATAAATCCAACATAAAAACCTCTTCAAATTGGAAAAGTGCTTAGTTCAATAGGAGCAATAAGGGATAGTAAAGGTTGATTTTTGATATTTACAAAACCTTACAAAATCAACCAAAAATTGAACTATATTTTCAAAAGCACTATATTATATCCCTAGGAGGTCATAAGGGATTCTACAAAACTTGGTAATATCAACATTTATCATGAATTATCAAGTTGCAAATCCTTTGGAAAAATATAATCTTTTTACAAAACCTAAAATTCCATTAGGTGTATACACTCTCATAACTAGGGAGACATAAGAAAGCCTACAAACCTAAGGATCAATAAAGGTTTTATCAAAATCAAGCTTATATATTTCAATTAGGTATTATATATCCTAATATAGAGAGCCATAAGTTAAACTACTCTATCCCAAAGGATTCAGGTAATACAAATGACCATTGGCATGCTAAACAACACTCTTAGAAGTGGAACAAAGAAAATACCAATATGGATTAAAAACCTGATGGATTATAATGATGAAAAGGGTCAAGAAAAGGAAGAACCAATACAATGTGAAATAAGTTCTAAAATTAATAGCTTTGAAAAGTAAGATTCATCTAATGAGTCTGATGACTACTGTACCAAAGGAGACCAGAAATAAGAAAAAATTAATCAACAAAACCTTAAACAAAAAGGAAAATATGGAATAGCTTCAATTGTACACATATAAGGTTTTATCAAGGAGATAGACAAGCATTATATTCCTAAAATAAACTTCAAAATTGTCAAATCATCTCTGTTGTGCACCTATTGCAATCAATATGGTCATGATGCAATTGTTGGAGTTTCCATCCATGCAAATATTGTAATGGGATAAATCACTCATATTTTTCATATTATTCCAAATACATGTACTATAAAGGTTGTGAAAGAAGATTACTACAAAGAATAAACTTCTATATATAGGAACTTATTTCAGATGGATCAACTAACATTGAGCTCAAGGTTGACACTTATGAAGGACAAACAAACAGGTCTTACATAGGTACAAAAGAAAGAAGAAGAAAAATCATGAGAACAATTGTTCATCAAAGATGCTTGACATAAAGAGACAAAGAGTTGGAAAAGATCAAAATTCGTGACATGAATATTGAAGCAATTAAAGATGAAGAACCAGTTCAAGATCATCCAATGGAAGAAGATCCACATTGAAGACTAAAGTCTTCAATACCCAAATAATGTAATATAGGTGGGTGTTAGAAATAGATTATATTACATCATTTGGGTCATGTAAATGTATCTACCAAGGTACATACTTAGGACATTAGATTACTTTAGGGGGAAATTACTTAGTTTCTTCATGCGGTGTAATAAATGCACAAGTGTCAATGTGTAAGTTGTACATGTGCAAGTTATCCCTTGCATAGCTAGATAGAGTGTTGGCCAAGTAACCTATATTCCTATATAATTATCTTATTGTATAGATCAGGGAGCATAATGTTGAGCATCACTTACAACATCACAGAGCATAGCTTAGATAAATTTTCCCATATTGGAGATGGGTGCAATGTATTCCGGTAGCATTATTCATGGAGTGTTCATTTCCTCCATAGCTATATTGTATTCATTTCCATCATTTATATTTATAACATATTTCAGTCATCTCACAGATTTACTTTCTTTCATATTATTTTTGCATCTTGTGATTTCTATCTCCCATTGCATACAACATTAAAATCTAACATCATTTTCTTGAGAATGAAATCATTAGTCTTGATCCAAGTTATTTTGAAAATATGCATGAATTCATCACCAAATTCAAGTCATTAAGATAAAAATTCAAGGACTAAAAAAATGAAAAGAAGAATTCACAATTGGTTCTATGTGTCCTTTCCAAACTTGGATCTGATTATTCAGTGTTTGTTTCTACTTTTCACTCTACTAAGCGAGCACTTGGAGCAAACTATACAATGCCTACCTTTGAGGAATTCTCCCAAGAACTTCTCATAGAGTAGGATAAGATTGTACAAATGGGTGTAGTGAAGTCTTCTAAGACTCATTATGCTTTTATGGTTAGTCATAGTCATTTAGAGCCAGAGTCTAAGAAGGTGGAAAATAAGAAAGTAAACAAAAAGTCTAAAGAAACAAAGCAAAATCACACCAAGGATAAAAATAATTCTTCTCCTGCACCTGAGAACAACTCTCCATAATATTCCAAGGGAGATAAGAATGAAAAATGGGAAAAAAGTGGATATTGTAAAGGAAGACATAGTGATTCAGTGCATGGAAAAACAGATTGATGAGCTCACCACACTCATTCAACAACAAAATGTTAGCATCACACTTGACCCACAACCTTCTACATCAAAATCCATAGATAAATTTTCAAAAGGAAAGGCTCTTATTGTATCTGCAAGGGTTCCTAGTAGATGGATTTTAGACTTTGATGCTACACATCATATCAGTTTAGAACCTGAGGATTTTACATCTCTTGAGTCTAGTCCCTTTTTAGAAGTACTTGTTGGGAATGACAACAAAGCTAGTGTTCTAGGGAAGGGTGATGTTTCCATTGGAGATGGTACTTTTTAGGATGTACTTTGTGTTCCTAAACTATCAACCAACCTTCTCTCTATCTACCAGCTCACTCATACTGGTAATGGAAAGAAAGTTGAGTTTACACCAAATTTAGTATACATCAAAGATATGGAGGATGATTCATTGCTTGTAGTTGGAAAGGTCGATCATGCAGCTCGGTTATACACCTTCTCTCATTTCATAGAGGAGTCTCCACCAACCATTCAACCATCCAAATTTTTGCATCCACCTCTTCCACACATCTACATGGCTTTTGTTTATTCACCACCAGCACACAATATTCTTGTTGATTCTCCTATTGCCACTTTAGAGCATTATTTAGCAGTACAATAGGTGCATATTGATCTTCAGTATCCTCTTTGATCTCATATCTACCATACATATCTTATTTGTTTATTGAGTCCTACATTGATGATATTGATGGTATTATTGAGGATTTGCCCTATTTTCTTGTGGAGTCATACGTGGATGACATTGACAACACTTTAGAGGACATTGCATATCTCTTCATCGACAACATTCACCCGATTGCTACACCTACACAGTCATCATCAATTCAGATTTTTGGGAGGTAGTTCACATTATTTTATTTCTTGACACTTCATCTAGTAGTATTGTGGCACATTCAATAGTGGTTCATGCGTTTGTTCTTTAGACAAAGTCTTCTTCAGCATATCCTATAGTTGAACTTTATCCTGCATATTCACAGTACAATTTTGACTTGGAGTTTATTTATCATATTTCAAACACATTAGTGGTCTTACATTTAGATTTTATCCATCTTAAGTGGAAGTATTACACACATGTAGTTCATATATTTCCTCTTTTGAAAGGAAGAAATGTTATTCATCGTGTTTGGGGTCTACTTCAACATTGTTTTTGCACTAAGCACTCTTTTGACACTTTGTACATCTATAGCTGCATAGGAGGTTTTTGGCTACTGATTAAGGGGGTCTCCTACCTCTTCTACTTAGGGGGGTATTTTAACTCTTTCATCTATTGTATTGAGTTTATTATGACGCATTTGCTAGGACTCACATCACACTTCATCTAAGCTATGCTTCTATGGAATGTTGATGTATATTTCCACTTTTATTGTATTAGTTTCTTCTATTGCTTAGTGTTTGCACCTTGCATCAGCTAGCTTGGCTCATTTTGATTCTATCAAGATCTTTTTGGCCTTGATTGGACATCTCTAGCTCATTATATGACCTAGGAAGCCTTATGTGCTAGTTTTTTCATCTTCTAGTGGGGAAGGTAGTATTCAACATTTTATCCCACATTTATTAGTTTGCATGAGATCAAGAGAAGTATTTTCTATAAATACTTCCTCACCTCCATTGTATTTCTTACATTGATATACACTTCATATTGAGTTCTTTTGCTCATTGTTTAACATTTCTCAATTGTGTATGAAGCACTGAAGCTCTACCTCTAGCAATATTCAAGCTACTTTGTCAATCTATTTGCTTTCATAAATTATTGCTTAGAACACTAGATAAATTTTATTTGAATAGTTGAATATTATAACCTAGCTTTGATACCATGTTAGAATATTCAACTATTCAAATAAAATTGATCTAGTGTTTTGAGTAATTTACGAAAGCAAATAGATGACAAAGTAGCTTGAATATTGCTAGAGGCAGAGATTCAGTGCTTCATACACAATTGAGAAATGCTAAACAATGAGCAAAATAACTCAATATGAAGTGCATATCAATGTGAGAAATACAATGGAGGTGAGGAAGTATTTATAGGAAATACTTCTCATGATCTCATGCAAACTAACAAATGTGGGATAAAAGGTTGAATACTACCTTCCCCACTAGAAGATGAAAAAACTAACACATAAGGCTTATTAGGTCATAGAATGATCTAGAGATGTCCAATAAAGGCCTGAAAGAGCTTGTTAGAATAAAAATGAGCCAAGATAACTGAAGCAAGGTGAAAATACTAAGAAATAGAAGCAATTAATACAATAAAAGTAGAAATATGCACCAACACCCCCTTATAAGCACGTCATAGGTGAGTAGTGTGATGTGATTCTTGGTATATATGCCATAATGAACTCAATAAAATATATAAAGGAGGTAGTAGACCCCCCAAGCAAAATAGATAGGAGACCCCCCTTAATGAGTAGCCAAGAACATTGGATGTAGCCATGAATGTATAAAGTATCAAAATAGTGCTCAGTGCAAAAATAATACTGAAGTAGATCCCAAATACAATGAATAACATTTATTACTTTTATAAGAGGAAATCTATGAACTGCATGTGTGTAATACTTCCACTTCAAGTGTGGAAATTCTGAAGGTAAGACCACGAATGTGTCTGGAAGATGCTCAAGAAACTCCAAGTCAAAATTATACTATGAATGTTCAAGATAAAGTCCAATTGTAGGACATGCTAAAGACAAATTTGTCTAAAGAACAAACCCATGAACCACTATTGAATGTGCCACAATACTACTAGATGAAGTGTCAATAAATGAAACAATGTGAACTACCTTCCACAAATCCAGAACTGGTGATGACTATGTAGATATAGCAATCAGGTGAATATTATCGATGAAGAGATATGCAATGTCCACCAAAGTGTTATCAATGTCATCCATGTATGACTCCATAAAAAAAGAGAAAAAATACTTAAGAATGTCATCAAGATCATCAATGTAGGACTCAATAAACAAACAAGAGATTTCTGGTAGATATAAGACCCAATCAGGATCCTAAAGATCAATATGGTCCTATTGTACATCCACTTCTTGTTGTGTATTCTATTGAGCTATTCAACTTCCAAATTAGCTTATCCTTGGCTCCTCTCAAAATAATCATTATTATTAATTTTTTGCTCAATTACCTCCTAGCATCAATCTCTTGTATACTTGTAAATAAATCTTGTTTTCGTTTGTATCTTCCTTCTTTATCCTTGTACATGATACTCTATCACCATATTTATCTTGAAGTAATCTTATCCATGGTTTCAAAATTGGATCTAGATTGAGTGGTTTTTTATTACACCAAGTATCCATCCAAATAGAAATATTTTCTCCAATTCCAACCACCCATATTAGACCTTTAATCACTACGTCAATAGATTTTTTAAAACTATTCCATAGAGAAGAACCATTTGGAATAGAGAATGTAGTAAATATTAAGCTTGGGTCATTGGGATCAACATACTTATTCTTGCCCATTATATTTGATTCTCTTTGTACAATCTCCAAATTACTTTTCCTCTAAGAATTAAGTTTGCATCCATAAGAACTCTTAAACCGAGACCTCCCCTAGTTTTATCATCACACACCTTGCTCCATTTCACCAAAGGAAATTTTCTTTTATCATATAAACTTGATCATAAAAAGGACTGGATAATATAGATTAAACTATTGCCTATCAATTTTGGCATAGTATACAAGGCATATAATACATTGGAATGGTATGTAAGACCAATTTAATTAGTTGCACTCTTCCTTCTAATGATATCCATCTACTTTTATGTGCTGGTAGTTTATTCTAAACTTTACTTATAACTGGATTCAATAATTCTATCTTCATTCTCCCTTATAGTAAGGGTATACCTAGATAAGTTACTAGAAAATTTGCCTCCTCCATTTGAAATAACTTGCATATCCTTAATTTTATTCTAGCTAGGGTATTTAGGAAGTAGGTTTTAGATTTTTCCCTATTAACTTTCTTTCCTAATGCTCTTTTGTATTCCTTTAATAAGTTATGCAATGCTCTAGCATCATTTATCCTTGCCATTTCAAAAAGGGTTGCATCCTCTACAAAATGTTGATGGGTGATGTTATCGATGTTATTATTAGAATTAAGGCCACTTATAAGTCCATATTTATTAGCATTCTTCAAGTTCCTACCCAAAATATCTACCATAATAATGAACAAATATGGTGATAAAGGATCTCCCTATCTAAGACCTCTCTTGGCTTTAAAATATTCTATTACTAAACCATTGACCAACATTGAATATGAAATTGTAGAGATACAAGCTTTAATCCATATGATCCATTTCTTACCAAATCTAAAATTTTCTAATACTGCAAAAAGAAAATCCCATTTAACCCTATCATAGGCTTTACTCATATCAAGTTTTAAGATTGTTGCTCTCTCTTTTCTTGAAGCTGCTGAATGCATAACTTCATGAGCTACTATGATCCCATCCAGAATTTGTCTCTCTTTCACAAATCCTCCTTGCTCTTTTAAAATAATTTTATCTAATAGAAGTCTTAATCAATTCACCATCACTTTGGAGATAATATTATATTCCATATTACATAGGTTTATTGGCTTAAATGAGTCAAAAAATTTTGCATCCTTATTTTTTGGAATTAGGGTAAAATATGATGCATTTAATTTATAAGAAATATATTGTTTTATCCTATATTGTTCCACTACCACCAATAAAAAATCTTTCACAATATCCCAATTATGTTGATAGAATGTTGTAGAGAGCCCATCTAGACCTAGGGATTTATCCTTATCAAAAGAGAAAAGAGCTAAATAAACTTCTTCCAAAGTAATAGGTTCCATTAGTTTTCTATTGTCTTCATCTATTATAATTGAAGGCACTTCTTACAGTAGTTTTATCATTAAGAACTTCAAAATCCTATTATTCTAGAATATTTTGGTAAAAAAATTTACCTCCTTTCTAATTTCACTTTGGTATTCAATCCAAAATCCTTATGTTGATTTAATTCTAGTAATTATGGATGCTCATCTTTGTACTATTGCCATCCTATAAAAAAACTTTGTATTTATGTCTCCTTTTAACCAAGTATGTCTTGATTTTAATATCCAAAATTTCTCTTCCTTACTCAAAATATTATGATATTCACTAAGAAACTCCTTTTCCTATGAACTTGTATTATTACGATCACCTTTTAGAAATTTTGAAAGTTTATCTTTTAGTTCTTCTTTCTTCTAAAAAATATTCTTGTTCCATTATTTTAGTGTAGATGTCATTAATTTAATTTGATTAGGAAGTGCATACAACCCCCCATTTACTAAAGAATTCCATGCTTGTGCTATCATATCAACAAATTGAGGATGGTCTTCCCACATATTATCATATTTAAAATATGATATTTTTTTGAATTCACTTACCATAATTTTAACTCTTATTGGCTAGTGATCTAAACCAATCCTTGTCAAGGTATTAATTTTATTACAAGTTCCTTCATCTAGCCAATGATCTAAGAGTACACATCTGTCTATTTTTTTGCTATTAGGTTATGGCCTTTCCTATTTTTTGTCCATGTATAGTTATCTTCTTCAAAATCAACCTCACATAGATTATTATTATGAATAAAAGCTGAGAAATCACTCATACTTTGTGTTAATTTTCTAATTCCCCCAATTTTTTTATCTAACTGGGTTATGGCATTGAAATATCCTATCCTCATGAATTGTGTTTCTTGGTATTTACTTCTCATAAAGGCTTCAATCCCACTCCATACTTCTAATTTGTATGACTGAGTTTTAGGTACATATACATTGATAAGGATGAAATAAATATCTGCAAAGTAACATGTGACTAAAGAGGCTATCTAATACCTAGTTTAATAAATGGTTAAACAAGAGGTTATCATAGGATTATAACATGTAATAATTACCCCTATGACTCCTTCAAAATCCACAACATTTCATTTACATCTTGCCCATATTGCTTTCATAATTTTGAATTTTTTTTTCTTTGTCATTTTAGTTTCCTGGATACAAAGAATATTAGGCTTATTAATTAAATAGAGGTCCTTAATACACCTATTATTTAAGGGGGAATTAAAACCCCTTATATTCCATGAGATGGTAATCATATATCATTAGGGGTTACTGGCCCCACTTGTAAATTACTATTATCATTTTGTAATTTGGTAAAGAGAAGTTCAACCAACTCAGTTTTTATTCCTTTCTTCATATTTTCTCTTGCTTCCTTGGATCTCGCTTGATAATTTGAGGGTTTTTCTCTTTTTAATTTTTATTAGGAGCAGGTCTTATTATTCTATTCCTCAATATTCTTTCACAACTTTATTTTTCATTAGACTTATCCTATCCTAGATCTACTACAAAAGCTTTTGACTTGTCCTGCTCATTTTCTAGTATTTCCTTATTAATGGTAGAGGTATTAACATATAACACTACATTTTCTCTATCAATTTTCTTCTCTTTAATAGTGCATGGTACTTCAAGAGAGTATTTAAAATTGAATGAGACACATTCCTTAGATTCATTGATAATGTTTATCCTTAAATTAAAATGATACTGAATAGATGGTTCCTTGTTAATATTTTGAACCTATTGTATTGTGTCCTCTAAGATTTGATTTGCTTGTTCTTCATAGGCTAAAGCCTAAAAAAATAGGTATTTATTCCAATGTCCTTCCTTATTGGTCTCCACTATTTATTTAATTTCTTCTATCTAGACCCATTTTTGGAAGTTGAAAACCATCCTCATCTATATCCCATTTGTAAGTTTCTCTTATAGTTTTCTACATATATTTTAGCTGGATTATTCTTAGGGCATCATGTTTCAATATGACCCACCTCTTCCACATCTAAAAGATATATTTTTATAATCTATGGTTTGGGTCCACAACTCCCCATAATTAAGAATGATTGATTCTAGTAATTGTTTACTTATATCAATCATGACCAATATTTGAGCATAAATAGCCAAGAATCCATTTTTTATAGTTTCTAAAATCTCAAAGAATTATCCCAAAGTGTTGCATTTTTCATTAAAGGTTTATGTTTCCCAAAATTCAATGGTTAATCCATATATCCTAATCTAGACTGGTACTAAGGATAGATTTACATTTTTAGGTGCAAAACCTTCATACCAGCGGGTAAGGAAGAGTCCTCCTCTTTCCATAAAATAAGGACCCCCTTTTAGGATTCTATATATTTCCTCTCTAGAATGAAAAATGGCTAAGAAGAAACCTTTGGGAAGAAAGGATATAATCACTTATGGATACTTCCAACTCCTATCAATCCATTTTCTCAAGGTTGAAGCCTCTCGTCAAGACCCATTAAATCTACCAAAAATTGCCCTATCTTTGAGATAAGAGGATCGATCCTTTATGAGATGCTCACTAACCTCTACTACTAGAGATTATTATAAGAATATAGCTATAAATTTATCCATGTGAAGGAAAATAAAACTCAAAATATACTGAAATGTACCAGAATATCCTATAGCAATTATAATAAATGAAAAAAATCTAAAATAATTTGCATGCAATAAAAATAAAAAAGAAACTTAGATAAAAAATTCTATGCCCAAACATAATGTTTTGCCTCACTGATAACCTAGCCCTCCATTGCTCCTCCCATCATCTAAACCCTGGTTGATAGATATTTGTTATTTTATTTTTCACAATTTGAAAATTTATCACTATCCTTGTTCTAGATGGATGACTTCACAAGGTCATATCTTCGTCAATATTGCTCGAATTCCTTTATATGACCACTAATTTTAAAGCTCTTCAATTTTTGCACAAATTGGTCCAAAAATTAGTTTAATTAGACAACCCTTCATAAAGATAAGATTCCTAAAATATGAGATATTTTTTAGGAAAAAATTACCCTAACGTTGCCTTAGTTTTGAACAACTATCTTCACATGGTCATATCTCCCTCAATACTACTTGGATTATTTCAAATGACCACTCATTTTAAAGATTTTAAAAATCCACATAAAATGGCACAAGAATCATAAAAGTAATAATTTATTGAAAGGAATAAATGAGATTTAAGAAATTTCAGTTATTTAAAACCCTAGCTGCTTTGAAAAAAAATATTTTGGGCTGAGGTCATGGAGTTGCCAATATTCACAGGAAAGGATGATAGTAATGCTTTGGAATGGTGGGAATTTTTTAAGTCTTTGAATTATTCTAAGATTTTATGGAGATATGAATTTTATGCTTATTTATAATGGGAAGTTTTATATTGGTTTATGGAATTTTCTAGTGTCCATAATCTTATGTACATATGGGAAGAAATTGTTAGAAATAGTTCATATTCCATCATTTGGGTAATGTAAATGTATCTTCAAAGGTACATACTTAGGACATTAGATTACTTTAGGGGAAAGTTATCTAGTTACTTCATGCAATGTAATAAATGCACAAGTGTCAATGTGCAAGGTGTCACTTGTACAACTAGATAGAGTGTTGGCCAAGTATCATATTTTACCTATATAAGAAAGACCTCATTGTTAGTATAGAAGCAAGGGGATTGTCAGTGATAGTAGCTTAGGAATATTAATAGGTAGTTCAATTCTATATGGATCACCATCCATTGGTGATGGATGCAATGTAGTCTAGTAGCTTTATTGATGGAGTGTTCGTTTCCTCCATAGCTACATTGTATTCATTTATATATCATTTATGTTTATTACATATCTCAGTCATATTGTAGATAATTTATTTCATATTATTCTGCATCTTGTGATTGTTATCTCCTTTTTGATATTGTATCAAAAGCTAACAGTGGTATCAAAGCTATGGTAGATCTAGTTTGTATAGGTCTACAAGAAAATCACCATCATTATTGAGCCTGAGTGTTTTGTCAACCTAACATGCCATTGGACCAGTCACTATCAAAAGTTTTCAAAAGAATATAGGTGATAGAATTAGGGAGAGTCACAATTGAGGACTGAAGGATATCTTAGTCCCAAAAAATATCGAGATTGCATTTGAATAGGGTCTTTCCACAGAGTTATAGGAAAACTCGTGAAGACCAAGACTCAACACTCAATCCATTAGATTGATAGAGCATCTAGTGAAGATCCAAGATATCTGGAATTTTCTAACCATTTCCTAAATTTTCTTTTATTATATATAATTGATTCTCAGAGTATTGGTACTCCTCCTACAACAAAAATCTAGGAGATTCCAACTTTGTTTCCCGAAGGTCGATGTGCCCTCAGTGCAGATAATAGTTTCTTGTGCAAGAGAAGAACACTATGGAAGAATACTTATAAATAAAAGGTGTGATGAAGCTAGGAGACTGAAGATATCTATTATAGATAAAAAATGCCATAATAGCCTTGGAGAACAAGCCATAGAAGCCTGATACAAAAAGGCCATAGTAGCCTTGGAGAACAAGCCATAGAAGCTTGATACAAAAAGATCATAGAATCCTTGAATCAGAAGCCATAAAATTCTTGATATTATAAAGGCCAAAAAAACCTTGATATTGAAAAGTCCACATAAGCCTTGATACTGAAAAGGCCACAAAAGCCTTGATACTAAAATAGGCCATAGAAGCCTTGATCCTAAAAAAGAATTTGAAAGGAATATCTGATTCAAAAGCAAATTAATATTTTAGTATTAACATATTTGTTGTAGAAAAAGAAGATTCAGTGAGTTGGAAAACTTCCTACAAAATAGTTAGGAAGGGTATCTTCTTCAGAATCAATTCAGCACCTGAAGCAAAGGAGATTAGGAGATCTCATTGAAGGAATTCCAAAATTGGAAGAAGGACTAGGAGAGTCATGCTCAAATCTAGAAGCAGTGTAATCAAAGATCTAGGAGCAGATCACATTGCCAACACTTCCAGGAGCATAAGTTTGAAGAGGTATCAAGTGAAGACCATCAAAAGTTATAAGATCAAATACCTTGGTATGGTCTCATCGAGTATCCATAAAAAGGCTAGGAAAGCCTTACTGAAGAAATCATCAAAGGAGATCTCATTGGAGAAATCCAATATCAAGGATAAGCCCTTGATAGTAAAGAACTTGGGACAATTGTTGCCATATGACAACAAACCCAAGAGAAGGAGAATTTAACAAGGAGTGCCAAATTGTAGAAGGAGAATCCAGTGAAAGACCTCAAAATATTCAGAATTTTGAGAGGAAGATCTTGCTTGAAGTTAGAGTTCGATAAGAAGACTTGAAGATAGAAGAAGTTCATCAAATATTGGAGATTTGAAGATTACCTCTCATAGAAATAAGGCACCACTTAAGACATAGAGACTTCTTCAAATCTATAGTGGAAGGAGAATATTACAAGAGGAGAACAAGCCACCAAATCCTAGGCTCGTAAAAAAAAGTTCGAGACCATCATTTGGTGAAGAAGGGGTTGTTAAAAAATAGTCTTCAAAGAGCTACAAAACCCTAATCGAAGTAGCAACTTGGTGATCTTAGACACCAAGATCTACATCCTCTACAGAAGTAGAATAAGGAGCTATAGAAGATTACAAAAAAGTATGCAACTAATGGTGCTAACTAAGTAATTAATTAAGATTCATTAGAGAACCTTATTTGGATTAAAGTTGCATAAAGAAAAGTAGATTACAATATTCAAAAGTGCAAATAGAAAGAGGTTCATTTTAAGGTTCATTTACACATTAATTAGGAGTTTATTATATTTTAGAATTATATCTATCAACTACCTATCATCTACTTAGGAAATGGAAAATAAGACTAAGTCCTACAATATTAGTTGTAGTAAATTTGCATAATAACTTCTAAAGATTCATTTTAGGTTATTCTTGAATAGTTGGAGTGGATTAATTAAAGCGAATTATCTTGAGAGTTAAATTGAAGTGATAAGGTGAAATTCTTAGTGCATTAAAAAAGGGTCTATTAGATTTATTATGCGCTATTATACAACTCTCAAAATAAATTAGATTTTGTGTTCTTGAAGGACACAAAATATGATTTGTATCAAGTGTCTAAATATACTATTGAAGCACTAAAACCTGCAACTTGTAGTGGCCAAACGAAGCCACCCAAAAAGGTTAGAATCCTCTAAAAACTTGGAGAAGAACCTAAAACAGAATTAGAAGCTTCAATGAGACTTGGTGAATCTCAGATCCAAAGTAATTCAAGAGTGAATGCAAGAAAAGAAAATGCAGAAAATTGCATAAACTAAAAGCTTCTATCTACTGTTGTCTACTCATAAAAGACAACCTCAAAACCCTTGTATTGTAGGAAGAGAAATATGCCATGAAACCAAAAATTCATATATGAAATAAGAGTGCAAAAGAAGGAGGCTAATGTACAATCTATAGTACATTTTATTGCACCATTTTTAATTTGGTTTTTTACAGTCCAAGAGAATATTTGGACGTGTCTCCAAAAGGCACAATATCAATAGGAAAAGTAGCCAATGTAAGTACTCTTCTTCCAAAGAAATAACAACCACTTGAAAGGTGCATCTTGCATGGATGAAACTATAAAAAAATCCCACAAGAGGCCATCATCAAAGCTACGTAAAAAAGAAGTGCACATTCACTGATGGACAACAACGTGAGATGGATAGCAACATGAGGCGAAAAAAAAATGGGATGGATAGCAACGTGAGATGAAAAACAAAGTGAGACTAAAAATATCTACACTACAAAATAAGGCATCTACTTCTACCAATGTAAGACGAACAATATGGACAACATCTAAAAGGTGTCTATCTCTACCAAGGAGAAATGAACATCTAATCTACAAATATGCACAAGTTTCAATATGTTGGAAGCATTGAATATAAAGGAAGATGAGCTACTTTCTTGGTGAATATCATCCACCAAATGAAGCATTAAATTTACTACTCAAGCTCCACAATGCCTCATTAATACACTTGCAGAATACAAGGTTGCTTGCTCCTCAAGAAACATAGCATATCAAAGGAATGGTAGACTAAAAGACCTAAGGAGTTATAATAATCTCCTTGGAAGGTGTTATGGTAAAGGTCTACATGCAGAGAGTGTGAATGCCACTTGGCATCAATCTTCAAAGAGCAAGCATTATAAGAACATTACCTCTCAAATGCCCAATCATTCGAACTTTGTTCCAACTCTAAAACATTACTAGAAGATTCGACTCTCAAATGTGTTACTAGAAGCTTTGACTCTCAAGCGCTACTAGAAGCTTTGACTCTCAACAAATGAGCATAACTAGTGATACTTGTTATTCACAAGTCCCACATGAGGGAGCAAGTATTACAAGGTGACCAACAACAAGGAGTTATGAAGAAGGGCAACTATACATAACGGATGTGACACATGTCACCAAGCTTGAGTTTGCTCCTCCAATAAAAGTTCCTGAAGTCTAAATATTACAGTAGACAAAGAGTGAGCAAAAACACAGTCAAATCCAGTCAACAAATCTTGGAAGGAAGAAAGGAGTATTTAAGTCTCTAGGTCTTTGAAGGTCAAATCTTCCATATTCAGCAACGTATACGTTCTAGCATTAAATATGTCTACCTCCATTGATTCCAGCACCCAAGGGAACCTTATCATCATTGTTATATTCAGTCAAAAGGATATACAAAGAGTGGGAATTCTAGCATCAAAAAGAGACCACACCAACATCATAGCCGAATCACAGGAAGAGAAGAAGGATAAAAAGAAAGAAGAAACATACTAAAAGAGGCCAAGATATGAATATAGAAATTACCTGCTAAACTTGAATACAAAATACGTAGAAGGAGAGTACAAAGCTCAAGAATAATATGAAGATCCATATTGAAGACTAAAAGTCTTCAATACCCAAATACTGTAATACAAGGGATGTTAGAAATAGTTTATATTCCATCATTTGGGTAATGTAAATGTATCTTAAAAGGTACATACTTAACACATTAGATTACTTTAGGGGGAAGTTATCTACTTCATGCAAAGTAATAAATGCACAAGTGTTAATGTACAAGTTGTAAATGTGCAAGGTGTCACTTGTACGACTAGATGGAGTGTTGGACAAATATCATATTTTACCTATATAAGGAAGGCCTCATTGTTAGTATAGAAGCAAGAGGAGTGTCGATGACATAGTAGCTTAGGGATCTTAGTAGGTAGTTTAGTTCTGTGTGGATCACCATCCATTGGTGATGGATGCAATGTAGTCTAGTAGCTTTATTGATGGAGTGTTTATTTCCTCCATAGATACATTGTATTCATTTATATATCATTTATGTTTATTGTATATCTTAATCATCTTGCAGATTTAATTTCTTTCATATTATTATGCATCTTGTGATTGTTATATCCTTTTGGATATTGTATCAAAAGCTAACAAATATTTAAAATTGCATTTTTAAACAAATGGAAATTGGAGAAAAAGGATGAAAAAATTGCTAGGATATTAGATGAATAAAAAAATTAAAAAAGGATCTAGAACATTTCAAGAAATTGATAGAAAGAAAAGATATAGATGATAGTGTTCAAAAATATTTATTTGAATATAAAAATTTTATTTTTCAAGTTCATGGTTGTATTAAAAAAACATTATTTTCTCCATAAACCCTAACAAAAAGCATAACTTCATTAGTAAGGACTTGGCCAATAGTTTGCAAGTTCTTACAAAAAAATTAAAATATAAAGCTTGAGGGTGAGGATGTTCAGATTTTGAAGATTTGAAGATCACCATGGGATAAATATGTTTTACTTTTAAATTTTTATACTATTGAGACGAGTGATATGGATATTTATTGCTTATTCGTGGATGGATTATTTGGGTATTGTTAGTATTAATGTGTGAAAAAGTTTTTGAAGTTATGGTATAGGAAGAAGAAGATAACATTATAAGATATTTTCTAGTGTAAGGAAAAATAGGTAGTTATTATAGGGGAACAAAATGAAGAACAAACAAAATAACCTGAAATAGAGTCTAAGGAGAATGCAGTAACATAACTCAACAAGAAGCAAAAGCAAAGGATGAAACAAAATAAGACAACAATAAATAAGAATCAAATAAAGTAGAACAATAGGTTAATATTGTAGCATATCACCATCCACACCACCATGAGAGACAATAATGAAGATAGGGTATAGAGAAACAAAGGAACTATAATGGACATACATGAAGCCATAGGAGTAAAAATTATGAATATTCAAGTGGCACAAGGGTAACTTGGAAATATTTCAAACTACAACCAATCAAAATTTCACTTGGATGAAGGGATACTCAAGATTGATACAAGTTTTTGTCATTGCTTAGATCATACTATTTAGTTTTTGCTTATATTTCGAGGATGAAATATTTGTAAGGAGGGTGGAATGTTATGTACTAGGGATAAGAATGTGGGAAAATAATATTGTATATGTTATAAATGTATAAGTGACACATAAAATTACAATAGTATATAACATAGTGCCATATTATAATATTACACACTTTAACTCATGAAAGGTGAATCACCACATGGATGACCTTCTAATCCATGAAAGGTGAACCATCACATTCTTGTATAAAGAGACATATACCCCCAATTGTAAAATGAAGTTATATGAAGTATTATTGATAGGAGTCTTGGCTTATGGAGCTAGAGATCTTATAGAGTGATTCATTCTTTAAGGATTATGCCTGGTGTTGCCCTACCTAAAGGGTATTATCTATCTCTATTTTATTGTATGGATTGTTATTGTGAAATTATTGTGAATGCATGTTTAATAAAGTTTTATATTAATGAATGATTTATTTTTAATCAGAAGAGATGTTTATAACATAAAGGTAGATTCCAAATGTAGAGCTAGAGGCACAAGTAGGGAGGCAGAGGTATATTCGAGTGGTGGAGATAGATTCCAAAGATAGAGGTAAATTTCAGTGTAGCTGATAGACACTAGTGTAGTTGATAGATCTAGGTGCATGTGAAAAGGTTCTTTTTGGTAAGATCATAGTGCAAGTGAAGATAAGTGTACAAAAAGGACAGAGACAAAACTAAAAGCCTTCACACCCAAATACCTTATTTTTCTTCTCTTGTTAATTTTTTTTTTGTGGTATAAAAGTCTAAAAGCTAAATAAATACATGCTATGGGGCCAAGGGTAGGATTTGAAAAACTAAGATCCTAAATATTTTTGTGCATGTTTGTTAGGAAAGGTCGAATCAGGTAATGGCAAACCCACAATACAAAGGAGACAAATATAAATTAGTTGAAATTAACTTGAATATATGAGTTGAGACCATGGTTAGCCCACCTCATGAAAGACTAATAATTTTAGAAGAATATTTAGAGTTATTACAATATGAGTTGTTAGAACTAACTATAGTCATGAGGAAACAACAAAGTCTCATCATGGAACAACAAAAAATGATTTTTGAACAAGTCATTCAAATCAATATATTGTAGACATCATTGGTAGAACTAAAATCCTCCACTATCATGGAATTATGTAGTAGTAATGGTTCTATTAATGGATCCCATATTCAAATTGAGTTGCAGATCAACAAAAAAAATGAAGATAATCTATTACAAAGAAAAGAAATTTGGACAATAATTGCAAACATGATGACAAAAGAATAATAATTATAAAATAAATTAGAGGAGAGTAGATCATGGGAACAAGTTGTAAGAGATCTAACAATCAAGACAAAGGAACACAAATTATTTAATAGAAGAAATAAATCAAAATGCAAATATTAGAAGAAAAGAAAATACAAAATAGATCCGTAAAATTCATTGTTAAGGGAATAAAATATCAGTGAGAACAAGAAAACATAGCAAAATTAACAAGGAGTTTTCTTTTTGAGAAACTTCATTGAACCAGATAAATTCATTAAGCATGCAAGCTAGAAAAAGCAAGGGAATTCATGAGAGCTAAACCAATCCAAGTCACAATGTTTAGTATAGGAGATAAAAGTAATGTTCTTCAAAATAGAAGATTGCTATAGGGATCACATGATTACCTAGATGAGGATATTACTTCTAGGCAAAAAGAAGAGACAAAGGGCATAATGGAAAAAGGTAAATACAACAAGGAGTGATGGTAAAAAGACATATTGAAAAATAGAAAAGCATGCATTATAAATAGAACAAACCAAAATACATAGGAAATTATGGCCCATTAGGAACACTTAACATTGGTAAGTTGGAATTATCATGGATATCCATGGAGAAGAGGTCCTAATATAGGGTCTATATCTAAATTAAATGATGTAATTGTACTAATAGAAACAAATGAACATGATGGATGCAAGATTCAAGATTGCAAAGGATGAATACAAATATTAGTATGGAATTAAACAACAAAAATGAAAAAGAACATAGAAGAGTAACAATACTAATAAA
The DNA here is from genome assembly GCA_028583015.1 of Wollemia nobilis. NCBI lineage: Eukaryota > Viridiplantae > Streptophyta > Pinopsida > Araucariales > Araucariaceae > Wollemia > Wollemia nobilis. The sequence goes on from JAQPPZ010000737.1 coordinate 14,714,580, forward strand.
AAGACCTTGGGATAGATTCATATATATGGATAAAGAAGACTCTAATATATAGGATATATTGATTAGAATCACATATAATGATAAATTTATTAGCATTGCAGCTTGTTATTTTGCTCCACAACAATCAAAGTTTTATAAGAAACATAGATTAGATCATGAGGATCCATATATGGTATTGATAAAATATGTCACAAAATATAACAAGATTGAAGAGGTGGTTTTAGTAGGTGACTTTAATCAAGACAAAAAATAGACAATAAATCTCTTCAAAGATCAATGAAGGTATAGATGATAATTTACTATGGTTGGAAGAAGAGGCAGATCAATGTTGGTTAAGGTCCTCATATGACAATCAAGGACCCTTCACACATTATGGAGAAGAAATTAAACTATGTAGCATAGAAGGATTGATCATTTGCAATAACATAAACATGTGGTATAAATCTAGAAAATTAACTTGTCAAACACATAATAGTCATAGTATAGTTGATTATGCTATTTGCTTACCAAACATCATTTCAAGGATAAAAGATATAGAAACTAAAGCAATTCCCATGGAACTAAAATTCAATCATAATATAATGTACATAAAGATCTAAATGTAAATAATTGGGCAAGAAGAACATCTTCAAGTAACTTAAGAAAAGACAATAGGAAACATATCGAAAATAAAAACTTTTAAAATATCATTCAAGCAGATTATGCAAAGAGTAGAAAGAAAGAGGAAAAATAATTTTCAGACCTATACTTTTGATAGTAGTAAATTAATGGACAAAATTAGATAATCCTTGGAATTATGCAAAAAATTATACAGAAGAATAAATACATAATAGCAAGGCAAAAAGAGTTGATATATCTTCAAACCATAGCCCATGAAAATTTTGAAAAGAGCTACAACAACAAGAGAACAATGGTTGTGGTATACTAAGTAATTATATGAAAGAAACCAAAAAATATATACCTAACACAAGTAAGTAAATTTTATCTCTAAAATATGTGAAGAAGGGTAATACGAAAATAGAAATAGGTAAAGCTTAGGATATATATGGTTTGCAATCCAAACATTTCAAGTACGAAGTTGACATCTTAGCACCACACATCCAGAATATTTTTAATGGCTTAATTAAATGAAGACTTCCATTGGAAAGGATAACCAACCTAGTCATACCATTGCATAAAAATGGAGACACCAACAATACTTCAAATTATCACACCATCATGATTAATCCTATTTTTGTAAAATTGCTTGGTAACATAGCAAAAAGCAAAATCAATTTGTGGGTAGGAAATCAAGGAAAGAGGGCAATAGGGCAAGTAGGGTTTAGACCAAAGTACTCAACAATAGATCATTGCATTGCTTTAAGGAACCTAATAGAAAGGATATGAAATAAAAAAATAGAATTTTGTTATTGTTTTATGGACTTCAAAAAGGTATTTGACACAATACGTAGAGGTAAATTATAAAGAATAATGGAAGAAAATGGCATACTAACCAACTACAAAGTAGTTGTACATAGACATTATGAGCATGTGGTGGCAAAAATTAGAACTTCAAGACTATCAAAGTGTTTTGGGAGTAATGTTAACATGAAGTAGGGTTGGCTATTGTCACCTACTTTATTTGGCCTTTACATTGACAAATTAGAGAAATTGGTAGAAATGGTGAGAGGAGAGGTGTTAATAACTTTTAATTCTCATAAATATAAAGGCATCCATAATATGCTAAATATTAATTAAATCAACCACAATAATTAATCCACACAAATACAATATGTGATAATACCCTTCAAGGAGGGAAACACAAATTTTATTCCTTAAGGAAGGAACCACTCCACAATATCTTCCAAGATGAGAGCCACTCCATGACAAAGACTATTATAAGATTTAGTGGATTTAATATTATTTTATACTTTATAATTATTGAGTCCCTTCTATATATAATCATCCTCTAGTATTATTTGAGGAAAGACATAATCCTATCATTATCCCATTCATTATTATAATATAATTTCCTCTAAATAGAGTCTGGTTACTTTTATCCCATGCTACTTGCAAAATACAATTGGGTTATTTATGGCTCATGTTAACTATACACTATAGTCAGGTTATCTGTAGCTCATGCCAACTATACAATACAAGGTTATGTTATTAGGTGTCTATCTTGGGTACCCTAACAAGAGGGAATACAATTGGCTAATTATATTGTGAAACTTCTTCTCTATGCCAATGACCACATGTTAATTGGTAAGATATTTTAAAGTTTAAAAGAACATCTAAAAGCTTTAAATCCATTTTGTAAAAAAGTTGGGATGTAAGTAAACACTAGCAAGACTAGAATTATGGCCTTCTCTACTTGAAAAGAGAAAAATTGACTATATATTTTATTTGAAGGAAATCCTTTAGAGGTAGTAATATAATATAAATACCTTGGGTTAGATTTTTAAAGCAAAATAAATTGGAGAATATGTAAGATGAAATAAATACAAGAATTATGGAGGAAACTCTACTCATTGTTAAATGGGGTGGAAAAGCAGACCTGTGGGATTGGAAAACCATTAGGGTTCTTTTTGGGTTTTTAGTTATTCTGATGGTGCTATATGGGTTTGAGGTTTGGGCTAGTAATACATCAAATTTTAAATGGAAATAAATAAAAAGAATTCAAAAGTGACTAATTACATATAATTTCATAATTAAAGAATTGGTTCCATATGATATTTTACTTGTTGAAATAGGGACTTTTCCACTAGAAGTAGAAGCTATGATAAGGCTATTGGGGTACCTAGAAAATTACAAAGAATGAAATATAGTGGGTTGTCAAAATAGGTAATAAAAAAAATAAAATAGAAGAAAGGACTTATGTGTGAAACAAAGTAACAAATGTATGGAAAAATAGATCATTACATGTTATTAGATCTCAAAATCCAACACAAAAGTAAAATAGTATGTGAGAGAAAAATACAAAGTTATCATGTGAACTAAAAATTTAGGAAGGAAAAATAGTTATACATCAATGAGTTCAACCCAAATTGTGAACAAAGCCAAAAGTACATGGATTCAAAGATTAAATGGAAGGAATAGCCCCTAAGACCGAGTTCAAACCATATAAAATGAGAAACTAGGAGATGGACAATTCCTTAGGAGGCATGGTAAGAACAAATATGTGTTTTTTGCACAACAAGAGTAGTGGAGTCTGAAAAATATTTTTTCATGAAATGTGATGCCTATAAGGACATAAATATTGCATACAAGGACAATCTAAAAGTAAAATCACTAATGGAAATTTTTGAAGAATTAAGAATAGAAAAAATAAAGGAAACTTCTCATCAAATCAACAACAAAAGAAACACACTCCAAAAGATGATAAGAGGATGTTGAGATTTTTTTTTGGCTGGAGAACGAGGGGTTGTACTTAGGACCCCACCCTTAAAAAATTACAACTATCTCCTTTATATCTTGAGAGTTTACAAAAATATTCAATTGTCATCTCAATTGAGTTGCTATAGCTTGATACCTACATCATATTACATAAAATTATTGACTTTCATTTTTTACATCTTTAATTTTTTGTGTGAATATAAATATTCCACAATTCAAAATCCTTCTTGAAATTTCCTATAACAACCTTCACAATACCAAAAATCCACCTCTATTGTCTATGAATCACATATTAATAGAGTAATATTTCCAAAACATTGCACTATCATAGTCCACTTTTACCAGATTTGGATTGCTAGTTTCCTTCCTGAAGCATAAGTGCAACCACAAAAATTGTAATAAATAATTTATATGAAAACACATTAATATTATAAAATATAGCAAATACTACTAATGAAAAACATTAAAGTATATCTTAATCATTATTTGAATCAGGCAATCAAAATTTTGTTGTCAACTTCAACTATATTTACTACTTCCTCTAACCAAGGATAATATAATTTAAATTCAAGATCCTCAATTAAAAATTGACTACTAGGCTCTATTGGCTAGCCTATATGCACATTTATTTTCTTCCCTTAACGTATGTGTAAACTTGATTTCTTCAAACTATATAGCAAGGTCTTATATTTCCATAATTATCTCTTGTATGTTCCATAGAGCCTTTGCTTTTTTCAAAATTTTATTTATTAGTATGAGTGAATCACATTCCATCCATACTCTATTACATTTCATTTGTTTGTATATTTTTAACCCTTCTAAATATTTTTTTTACAAGAAAAAAATCGTAATTTTATTTCAAGAGTGAAATAAAATTACACTTCTCAAGTGCCTTATCATAAATAGAAACCCAGATAAAAGTAGAAAACTGGGATTCAAGATACAATTATAGTCGAGCAGATCAGAGAGGAAAATATCCCATCTTAGAAATAGCATGGGGATAATAAGGATAAATATCCTTATATATCAATACTTAATCATCCAAACAACCTCCATAACCAAAACCTGGATATAAATCAATGAAAAAAACTAGCATAATGGAAAAGAAAAAATTAGAAACTACCATAAAGCTCTAATCAAATGAAATAGGCCAACAGTAAAAAACCTAGAGCTAGCATAGAAATTAGGGATATGATATGTGGGTAAAAGAAGAAACTCCATCCTTGTTCTCTTCTATTTACAAGAAACCTTCTGGAACTTGTTGACCTTTTTTTTTAAAGTGAAAACCCCTTGCGGAGCTGCCTTGGTCTGAGAGACCACGAACAGGGGGTTCTACACCGTCAAAGTCATCCGAGAGTCGCGCCCGACCCTGCCCACACCAACATTATCAATTGGATTTTGGGTACCCAATTCAACTTTTTGGTAGGGTGGAGATTCGAACCTGGGACCTCCCTTGGAGGATTGCCCTCTCCTCTTCAACTCACCTACAACACCTGGGTTTGTTGGCCTTCTTTTGATAACTTATCTTCCTCTTGATTTAATTCCCTATAAACATGTGTAAAAGAGATATTTAAAAAATAGAAATCACCTCTAGTAGTTCATATTTCATTGGTCTAAGTAGATTATTTTTTAATTGAGTAGATCTATTCATCCAATTTTTGACTAGAGTGGAATCTCCAAAAAATTGTAATTTTTTCACATTTCTCTCCACAACACACTTCATTAGCAATCTCAACGCCTGAAACTTAGAAAAATTATTGGAACTTGTACCAAGACCTACTTTAAATTTGATATAGTGGGTATCCGAGAAGTACATAATGCCTCCTATGCTACTAAAATATGACTATCTCTGATTAGCCCTATCAAAAAACCTCATGGCTGAGACTTTTCAATGAACAAATTATCTATTTATCAAGGTTTCTTCTGTTTGTTAGGCCCTTTGTTGATTGAGACCAAAGTCCTCACCTGAAATATGACTTAAAATGGGGGAATTAACTTCCTTTAAAAAATAGTTGCATTCCGTGCCAACCATATAACCCAACATATAAGACATGGTCAAGAAATAAATTGTTCAACTCTGTTTTCAAAAACCACTATCTTAAGCATACCTCCACTATTTCTCCTTCCAAAATATTTTGTACTCTAGTTATCCTGTTCAGCTTCTAACCAAATGTGTTGAGAAAAAGGGTATTTGATTAACAAATATGTGATTTTTTCCTCCTCTGATTGACACAACATACAAATATTTGGACCTTATTTGCCTCCTCTGTAAAAGTTCCCAAGTCAAAGCCTTATTTCTCAAATATAACCACATGAAAATAATTATCTTTTTTGGGAAATAATTTCCAAATCTGCTTCCACCACCAAGTAGGCCCTTGAGGATGAGGGTCAAAACTTGTTTTGTAACCAAGTCTAGCCATATATTGACCCCCAAATTTGTTGTATGCCCAAGCAATAGTATCTGGTTTAGCTCTCAACTTGATATGACTCTTATTAAGACTATTAGTATAAGCCTTCCACAAAATAGCCTGCTCATAATAAAAACCCAAGATATGAGCCTACTTCAAACCTTGGATCCAAATAATAGAAGAATGTTCATAGGGACAATAAGAATTAATAGTTGATAACCTCAAACCCAAGTCTTTAAATTTTTTTTTTCCACAAGCCTGAAACCATAAAGGAAAAATTAATTAAGGATATTGAGTTCTTCTAGCCAGTCAAAACACCCCTTGAATTTTTGGTAGCATCTAGAGCCAAGAAATCCTAGTCCCTAAGAAATTTACTTAACCCTTCAATGACTTTTGTACTTGCCCCCATGGTTTCTTGTAGAAGTATAACATCCAAATTATGAATTTCCACCAAATTGGCTAAGGCAAGTCTTTTAGAGGGACTGCCAAGACATCAAATATTAAGGGATAACAAGATCATTTAAACATCTTGAGGGATTTTATCTTGCTCTAAGGAACCCTTTGATAAATTTTTGTTTACACTATTAAATTTCCCTCAAAGCCTTATCCTGTGCATGAAATAAAAATGATTTCCTACCTTCTAAAGTAGAGGAAGATTATTTTATATGGTCCAGACCTAACCCTAACCTTCCAATAACTACACAAGTTCTCAGCTCGGATTCCCTTTTCCTATAATGTAACAAATATCTGCAAGATGAACCTATCTCTAAACCATCCCTTGAAATAGATACCTCCCTAGAATATTCACCTGATAGGTCACAAAAACTTCTCCCAATAGTAGAAATATTTGGATCACAATCCCTATTCAATGTGTTTGAGGTTGTCAACCCATTGTCCAAAATATTAAAAAATTTCTTGTCCCTTGGACTTCTCTTCGAACATTCATAAGGAAGTGTACAAATTTCTTTATTACCTAAGTCCATATTATTCTCATGTATTGGATAGTAATTGTCATAAGGCTTAGATGTATGACCAACAAACTTAATAGTATCGGGTTCTAGTCCTTTTCTAGTTTTCTTTATGACTCTGTGTTGTTATCTAACAATTTGTGAATAGTGAAATGGAGACAAAGCTAGACCCAAAATTTATTTCTCCTTCTCCAAAGTTTTGGTTCTAGGTTTACCAACATTCTTTTTGCTTGTTTGTACCAAATCAGGAAGCACTATTGAACTCTAAAAAATAGGTATCTCTTGATTGTTTTTCACTGACTTAAAATATCCACTAGTCATTTGTTTTCTCCTCCATACTTTTTGTGTGAAAGCTTGAGAACATTCCTTAGCAATATGTCCATAAACATGAAAACAAACACATCTAAAAGGAATATTCAAATAATCCAATATTTGAGTATGAACTGTATTCTCCACAACTATCTCCATATAGTCCGATAAGCCTTCACTAATATCCATCTCAACCAAAACCCAAGTTACAAACCAAAAAATACTAGATTTAAAAGAAATATATATATCCAAGGTTTTACCTAATGAATCTCCAATCATTTTCAAAGCTCTATCTGACCATAACTCCATTAGAAAACCTAAAAGTTTTACCTAGATTAGGATTCTCCTAGCAAATTTAGTCCTAGGATCAAAGTAAGCCGTCAAAGCCTTCAAAGCCATAAAAGAAGACCCCTAATACCAATGACCTCACATAATTTTCTATGCATCTTCCTTAGATAAAAAAAGAAAACCTATCCATCCTCTGGTAAGTAAGTGAAAAATTGGCCCATATCCTAATATTGGAACCCATACCTTATGTAACTATATTATCAACTATTTGATATCCATGAAACTTTCCAATAAGGGCCTTCCCTAAAAACTCCAAAACTTGTTCCATCATCAAGTCTTCCCCAAGCACCATTTTGATTTTCAACATTCTCTATTTAACCACTTTATGTGTCTTACGCACTTTAGTGACCGAAGTTGTAGACTGTGATGATTTTTAGTTTAGAACCACTCTACTTAGGGCCTCTAAATCAAGAAATTTACCAATAAAACCAAAACCAAACAAAGGAAACTTTGTTAGACAAAGTGAGTTTGGATTGTTTGGAGCCTGCTCAATTTTTTCTTCCTTGCAATGAAATGCTTGCTCATTCATTAAACCCATCACTTGAGTAGAGTGTTTTGAGACACTTGAGAGTGAGCAATCAATAGGACAACTGACTTGATTTGAACCTTTTGATATAGACTCCCCTCTATCCACTAAAGTTTGATAACTTGCAGTATTATTTTGGTCACTCAAAAAACCCAAGGACCCCTAGTTCTCAACTTCTAAATATTATCTAGAAATGGGACCCTTGGTCCTTAGAGTTGAAAATATGCATTGCCCCTCAAAGGGGTCCTCTAAAAATTCTAAACATTCCTCTTTATTCTTCATCAAAAACAAGAAAATAATTTCCCAAATTATACTACCATTTTAAAAATACCAAATAAAATGTATTTTTACTTTGCTACCCTAGCATTGTTGTACTAGCCTTCACTACCCTAGAACTACTACAATACTATTAAAATATTTTTACTTCGCTACCCTAGAATTGTTGCACTCCCCTTCATTACCCTAGCACTATTGTGGTACTATTAAAATATTTTTACTTTGCTACCCTAGTGCTGCGACACTTACCTTTTCTACCCTAGCACTACTGTGACACTGTTAATTTTTTTTACTTCACTACCCTAACACTGCTGCACTTGCCTTCACCACCCTAGCACTGCTACGACACTGTTAAAAATATTTTTACTTTGATACCCTAGCACTATTATAACATTGTTAAAATATTTTTACTTCACTGCCCTAGCATTGCTGCACTCGCCTTCGCTACCCTAGCATTGTTGTGGTACTTTAAAAATATTTTTACTTCGTTGTCCTAGCACAGTTGCACTCACCTTCGCTACCCTAGCACTATTGTGGCATTGTTAAAATATTTTTACTTTGCTGCCCTAACACTGTTGTGCTTGCCTTCACTTCCCTTGATGAGGAATATTTGCATATCAAAGAATACCATTCTATGTATTTTTTTATTTAAGTGAAATGATATTTTGTTTCCACTTAAAAAGATACACATAACATGCACCATAAGCTACTCAACAATAAAAGACATTCAAAATGAGTCTACTTGTAAATTTTATCAGCTTAGAATAATTATTTTCCATCTAATCTAGTGCACGCTCACTCTCCAAATTCCTTCCCGTTCTCTTCTCTATTCCCCATTGACTCTTCTTGAATTATATCATCCTTCTAAATCTACCCAAGTTTCAACTTCATTATATGTGTTAAATACATTATTTAAAGCGTAATGAAACAAAATATCTCCTATATTATTTCTAGTTATTCCTCCTCCTCCTATTGGTCTTGGATTTCCTTTAGATGCTCCATCAAAATTCAATTTGACCAACTTCACATTTGGTGGTTTCCACTTTATATTCTTTACCTTCTTTTTGTTTCTCCTATACCCAACATCATAATTCCATTTTATGACTTGAATCCATCTATCAAGGCTCTCTCCTTCCAAGTTAAGGATTGGGTGAGTTGATAGGGTTGGTTTAGACTCCTCTATGGCTAAAAAATCTTCTCATTACTCTAAAATGCTATCCTTTCATGTAAATATTATTCTACTCCCTTCTAGCCATACAATCCAAAGTATTGTATATTTTGATATATCCTAGATTATCTGTAAAGCCTTACTTTTAAAAAGAGATTTACCATTGGTTTAACCATTCTTAAATATTTCCATTTATCACCATGAATTTATCAAACATATTAAGAATCCATTGCCATAGTTTCTAGATTATTGACCAGTATCCCAAGAGATGGTATATACTCTCCTCCTTTTTACACATTATGAAAACCTTTTTTCATAAGGTTATCCTATCATAAAATTCTTCTATGATCTACTACCCAAACAAAAATTTTGACTTTAGGATTGCTTAGGCTATCCCAAATATCTCTCCATATTCTTGTGATATTCGTATTTTGTTGGTGCTTTATATTATATCCACTTCTTGTTGTGTATTATCCTAAGCTATTCAAATCCCAAGATTATAAAGTTAAAATGGTCACTTTATTAACCAAGAGGGTCTTCTTGGATGGTGGATTTTGCATCAGACATTTCCAAATTTTGAAAGTTCGGCTTCGATTTTACACATTTTCCCTCAATGCAATTTTTGTAATGCTTTAGAAACTCTTATTCACTAGTTTTGGTTTGATGACATGGGTAAATCGTTTTGGGATTTCTTCTACACTTATCTTTATTCCTCTTTCACTAGATCTTGGAAGCTTTCTTTGCTTGGTTTTTCTTAGCTGGATCAGTACCTCAAACTGTGTGATGTTTGTGGGCTCATCCTTCTCAAGTACATTTGGAAGTGAAGATTCAAAAAGATGTTTACTCGTTTTGCTTCTCCATGGGATATAGTTTTAGTAGACTTGACCTTTGATCTTTTGTTACATGTGGGATGCATTCATTTCCAAGTCTATGGAACTTCCAATGCACCATGAGATGTTATTGGCAGACTTCATCAACTTTCTCATATTGTTCAGGATATTTAGAAGGTCCAATAGAAAAATAAAAGGAAGGTAGTTAACAATGTTGTGCAAGTTTAGGATTTGATTACTTCTATTTATTATTTGAATAATTTAGAAGATATCTCAAAAGATACGTCCAAAATTTCTTCGTATAATAGGCTCTCCCACAGATGAGTGTTGATATTTGGTGTATTGAAACAAGATATAGCTATAGTATTTTTGTTGCTATTAGCTTCTATTCTTATGTATATTTAGTGATGGATGTTTTCTCTTATTCACCTCATTTTATTTTTTAGCCGGTGGATAGTGTTAGTACCATAATATTATAATTTTCTAGTTAATGAATTAATATAATATTATATTTTTATTAAAAAAATTGGTATATTATACTCTTTCCTATAGGCTCCAACAATATTATAAATGCTAAATTACAAAATAAGTGGTTGTGTTTTTTTATAAATATTAATTTATTTAATATAATATTTGGATGAGATATTTTTTTTTTGGTAATTATTATAATAGATTAACAGTGGGTTTTTATAGAGGATCCCAAAACCTTATCTACAAAATCAGCCTTGCTAAATAGTGCTTCATGCCTCTTGGCTGGAAGAATAAACCTGTATGCAGAAAAAAAACAAAAAGCTGCTAATTGCCCGAGGGCTACAAGTAAGGCATTTTTGCCTGATTATCTTGGAAACCATGGCCATTATAACTGGGAAAACAAAAACTAGCCGGAGAAGCTGGACCATCGAAAAGCAGAAGAAGACAGCCAAGAAAACTACAAAAAATTCTCCCATACCTAGGAAATAACTTTCCACATTTCTGCTTTCCCGGAGGCAAAATTCGAAGCATACATGTTGGATAGGATCCAAGAAAAATGACTGGACTGAAACAAACCGTTGAAAATCCTGCTGGAAAATTTTGCCCTGGCCCAAATGGCCACTCCGTTTAGTCTTCTCACATCTAGGATTTCATCTATACGGTTTGAGGTTCTTCTTACTTCCATTTCCTTGCTGTAAGGGAGGTTTTGGGATAAGCGTGTCACCCATCAGAGAATCGGAGTCATCCTGAAACAACAACCGTTGGGTTCCATTTGCAACATCAGTCACAGTTTCTTTGTCTCTCTTTTCCTTGTTGGGGGGACGGCCCTGCTTCCTTTCACTACCAAAATTCACCCCTTGCCTTTGAATCCTCATAATTCGAGGGCTAATATTACCAGGCTGGTAACCTCTTCTTCCCAGCAGGTAGTCTTCCAATATCTTTTGTGCCTCGGGAGAGTTTCGATCATAAATTTTGGGTGAATCTGCCTGTGTGGTGATAAGGGGGGGCTATTCCTTTTCCTCCTATGGTCCTAGTTGGGGGCGCCTACCACACTGCTCGGAGTCCGGATGGGTGGTGATGTCCTCTTCTGGTAAGGAGGATTCGAGATGGTCCTTGGATGGACCTGGAGATTCATGGCCTTTCGCAAAAGGGTGCTTCGTCTGACCTTCACCGTGCTCCAAAGGGTTGCAGGGATCCCGCTCCTTCTTCCTCGGCTTTTGGAGAGGACAATTGGACTGAAGATGCCCTTGAGAACTACACTGAGGGTAGAAAGTTGGCTTTTTATCATAAACAATAGCTTGCTTGTGTAGAAAAGTACCCCTAGACTGCAGAGTAATGGAGGATGGGAGGTCCGTCTCCAAGTCCGCCAAAACACAGAATCGGGCTTGGACAAATCTAGTTCGAGCTCTGGTGGGAGGGTCTAAAGTGATCAGCTCCCCGATGGACTGAGCAATACCTCTGATTACATTTTCATGCCAGTAGAAAAGGGGAAGACTCGGGAGCCTAACCCATATTAGAGAAATGTTGATGTTCTGGGTATCGGGGTTAAAGTCCAAACCCCACTTCCTTAGAAAGAGACTCCTACGGCCCAAGAACCAAGGCCCTCCAGCCAGGATTTTATAGTAGTCCTCCTTATTGCTCAGCCTAATCATGAAAAAACCTCAGGTTAGGGCAGCCAGCTCTAAGTGACCAGAGGTTCACCATTTTCCAGACGCCCACTTGCAAATGGTCTCCATGTCGGGACGACCACCAATAAACTTACCGATGAGGGTAAATTTTTTGAAATCCACAAAGCTTGAGAGAATTTCCATCGGGATGTCCAACTCATCCCCGAATAGAAATAACTCCTTGGAGAAGAGTCCGCTTAGGGTTTCAGAGGCCGCTGCCAAAGCATATGACTTCCGAGGCCCATCTTCCCATTTGTCTGGCGGATCCTTGCCGCGACTTGGCAAGGACTCCTCGGCATCCCCAGACTCTGTTTGCCCTCCCTCCACCCTGTTGAGCCCCTGGTTCGACCTGTCGACGCTCCCGTGCTCTCCCAGAACAACCTTCCTGCCACCGTCATCCCCACCCTCCCAAAAAACCCTAATTTCATCGCTCCCTCCGATGCCATTTGTTGTTTTTATTCTTAACATAAGTTTATTTTTTACATTCTGGAAACTTCTGGCTGTTCTATTATTTTGGGTTTATACCCAAGTTGCAGATCATTGGATGAGATATTTTAATGTCTATAGCTAATAAATAATATTGATAAATATTTTTTTAAGGAAAATCGTTCCCCGTATCCCCTGGGGGCCAAGAATTTCCATTCCACAAGGCCTATCCCATTCGGCTATACCCCTTAGGCTAGTTGGGGACATTTTTTTATATCTGACATAGGTTTCCAGGCTTGAACCTCGGGCCTCCTTTCGAGGATTGAGGAAAATTTCCAGTAAGGTACCTTGTGCAACAATTCAGGCTTTGGCTCTTCTTCGAGATGTCCAAGGTTCAAACCACGACGTGGGCGTGTGTGAGGGGGTGGGTTTGTGGTGGGTGTGTGTTAAATTCCCTATTGATAAGCATAGCTCTCAGATTTAGGAGGGGTCATGGTTGGGGGGAGCCTGCCCAAACCTGTGTATTGGTCATAGGGGTTTCTACACTAACCAATAAAAATAATAATATTGATAAATAATCAAGTGGTATTAGTTCAACCGGTTAGATTCCTCAATATTTAAAAAAGAGGAGATCAAGGTTCAAATATTACGAAGCGATATATGGATTGTATCCAAGCTTTGTTGTAATACCACTATATGGTGAGGATGTGATACAGTGGGCCCGTATCAATCCCATATAACCAATTGAAGAAAAAAATATATTGATAAATGAAATATTAAAAACAACAAATAATTTAAAATAAACATTAATATATTAAAAAAATTGTGTCATGTGATACAACTATTATAATATAATTTTACTCGTACCCCCAAGGGCTAGGTGGATTGGTAAGTGCTAGTCTGGTCGGGCACTTATTAAGAAGAGACCTAGGTTCAAACCTTGGGGGAAGCCTGTTGCAAAGGTAGTAGTTTAATCTGAATCCTTTGAGTGTATGCTAGACTAATGATGATGGTACGACGAGCACCCAATGGTCCATTTCATACCAGGTGATAAAAAAATGAGGTGGAATAGGTTTGGTGGATGCACGATGATGGTACAAATCTCAATCACCTAATGGTCCATTTCATACCAAGCTATAAAACAACGAGGTGGAATAGGTTTCGTGAATGCAGTTCCTGTGGTTTGAACCCTATGCTTGGCAACTACTTAAACTAGTGTGGTTGTAACCAACTCTTCTATCAAGCAAAAAAAATATAATTTTAATAGTAACTCTTGCTTTAAATTTCTCCCAATGTAATCAGGGAAGATAAAAAAATCTTTTAATTTAATTGGTTGGATTGGTTGTAGACCTTTTGAAGGTGTGCATTTATAATGATAAGATTTTTAATTTAGTTATTTTAAATTTTGACAAAGATGAATAAATAACCTTGAAAATAAAATTTCAAGCATCTTATCATAGTTGATGGCACTTTATTTAATACTTAAAAAATAAATGAATATAACATAAATTAAAGCTTTAATAAAAAAATATAAAAAATCCTTCAATTTAATAGATTAGACTAGTTGTATCTATTTTGAGGATGTGCATAGCACAAAAACTATATGATATTTTAATAAGTAATATTTTTAAATATGAAAAACATGTAATTTATAATTGAAATAAAAAAGGTTTATAATTAAAATTTATTATTATTATTTGATTTGGTTAGTATGATAAACCCGTACAACCAATGCACACGACTGAGCAATCTTCTCCCAATCATGACCCCTCATAAAGCCGAGATCTATGCTTATTAATAGGGAATTTAACACACATCCACCCTCCTTACACTCATAAAGTTTTTATTCTTGATTAAATTTTACATCGTAGACCAAGGTTTCAATCTCATAGAAGAACCTTAAAATTTAAAAAGTTATTGGCAGCAAGGAGTTAGCCTCATTTTTTCTTGTTTTAGATGTTTCACAAAGACTTGAGAGATATTGCAAGCAAAGAGCAATTGCAAGTAAGGAGTGAGCCTCACCTTTTCTTGTTTCAGATGTTGGGGAAATTAAAAAAATAAATAATTCCTATGAGGAAAAGCTAAAAGAAAAGTTTGAAATATTTAACTAGAAATAAAGATGCCCTTGTTAGAAGTATGGAAAACTTAGTTGGATATTGTAGACACGAAAAATTGACCCATTTTAGTGGGTAATATTCCTTGAGCTCTCTAGGGGACCCCTAGACTTGCCTAGGGCAAGGGTTAGGCTTATCTTTCCCTTTTTCTCTTTTTTCCCTCTATGCGAAATTGCGCTTGCCCATTTCGCATAGGGTAAAATCACGATCAGCCTTGACGGGGCATGATTTCACCTTTTAGGGTTTTTCTCTAAGAAAACCCTAATTCTTCAAAGTTGACATATTCTACATCGACCCTCAATTTTACTACCCATTTTGCCTTCAAATCCATTTTATAAGGAAGGTTTGAAATCACTTCTAGAGCATGATGAATTATAATGACAAAATCATGATTCTTATTTACAAGTATTTTAAGTGCTCGCTAAGTGGTCTGCATTCTTCTTCTTCTCCCGTAAGCAAGATAAATCACAAGTGTAAAGTGTGATTTATTTTCTGTTGCATTGAATTGTTGATTGTTGTTGCTCACTTTGGTGGATTTGTGTTGAAGCCCTAAGGAGAGATCAACTATTCGGGAGGTCTCAACCCTTATGCTTGCTTCTGCACTATTTTCTCAGTGATTTCACTCTTTTGCATGTATTTTTTAGTTTTTTGTATCACACATTAGTCATTTTGCATTGATCTAAGGTTTTTCACCTTACTTTTATGATATCGCGCTTGGGTCTCTACAGGGCCTAATTTTGTCGATGCAAAATCGTGGTCGCCTGTTATGGGGTACAGTTTTGCTTGGACCTTTTTTGGAGGTAAACAACTGTTCTAGACCCTACATCTGCATCATATGCTACATATAGGACATAGTGCTACATTATGTTCTATGGTTCTATCCTTTTATTCTATTGTATTTTGATATGCTTGATTTCTTCCAAAGGTCAATCTTCGCTTCTATTTTCAAGGGTCAACTAAAAATACCTAGTGGGCTTGACGATTGTGCCTCCAAGTATTATTGTACAATAGCCTAAGCAAGCCCTCTAATGCTGACTATATTTTCCAAGTGTTCTTAAGTTGTCTTGCAAGAACAAGAATTGTTGATACCATCGGACAAAGGATAAAATCTAGGATCAAACACCAAATAAGATAAGTGCCCTAAGTTACTCTTTAGGATATTTTTTGAGTGCCTTCTATTTTTGTTATAAATCCTAGATATGATTTAAAATGAAATGCATTTAATTGATTTATTGACATTTGAAATATAAACAACATATAGTGTGCACTTAGGGTTAATTTTGTTTGTGCATAGTCTCTTGAACCCTTGCTTAAATATTTTTTTTATTGAAACCCTAGGGTTAAAAAAATATTCAAAGAAAGAATAATTCTAGGGTTAGTTCTTGTATTCATACATTCTGTATTCTTGCATTGTCCTTTATATTTCATAGCATAGATCTAGAAAGGCCAAACATAGGTGATTATCTTGAATCAAATACATCAAACATCTCTAGAAATATTGTGGACTTGGAATGAGTCCTTATAGCCATTCCTGGTGAACCCTTTCCCTCTTTTACACTAAGTTTAGAGAACAATGTAGCTCCCGTGGTTCACCTCAAGGATTTCTCTCTTTTGTAGATCCAATCTTGAGAATGGTACGTGGTAGGGCAGTTTTCCCCCTCGACATCTTTGGTGAACCTGACGTGAACACCTCCTTTTCTTTTAAAATTTTAAATAAGATCATTAACTTTTTTGTGTTACTGAAGATCATTAATAACATCTTTAAAAATATTTTTCTATGTGTAGACACCAAAACCTAGCCACTTGTCATCCATCCAGGTCTTCCCACCATTTTTCCCATTTATTTATATATATATTTAGGCATATTTGTTAAATATATGTTTAATATTAATATTTTAATATTATATTTTATATATATTTAATAAATATAAATATTATATATGTGAATAAATCCCAGCCATCCGATTTAACTTAATCCTAGCCATCCATCTACATCAATCCATGCCACACACCCAAAATTAATATCCACCCTCCGTTATGTTTTAATCTGAGCCACACAATTCGTGTTGCTCAAACCCTAACATACCCTAGTGTGGATTATTAATAGGAGCCATTTTGATGGCTCAACCCCTAAGTTTTCCTTGAGTTGAAGTTTTCCCAAAGTTTTTCCTAAGTAATCCAAGTATCCCTGCATTCTCCATCCATCCTCACTCACCATAACCCCCGTCACCACCCATCTCACCTAGCCAGATCTACTTCTACAGATCCTCACCTCAGCTCTCGAATACCTTCGAGTACTCCCTATCACTATCGAGCACCTTCGAGTGCTTCTCCTCCACTACCAAGCACCTCTAGGTGCCCTCCACCATTCTCGAGCACCCACAAGTATTTTCTACTACTATCAAGTACCCATGAGCATCTTACACTAGAGATCTACAACCCTACTAGCCCTCGAGTGATGCTAGGGCATCACCGCACCTATTTCCTACAACAAATATCATATATTAGAAAATAAGCATCACAAGGTAAATATTTCATTTTGGTTATTATTTTAATATTCTTCATATTTGCATGCAGTTTCATTATTGGATAGCTAGGGTTTTATTAATTTATGAGGGTCTCACATAGTGGAGCCCTCATAGTTATTACTAACCCTTTGTTATTATTTTTTGTGTGTAGATATGGAGTGATACATAAGCATTATGCAACTATTTAAGTTGGAGTGGCCCAACATTGGATAACAAGAAGCCCACTCATATATATTGGGATGCAAGAGATGCATTCTTGAAGACACCACCAGTATTGTTAGCTAGGGTTTTAAAGAACCCTAGCTATTGTGTATATTTGTATCAAAGAATTCAAAGATTCTTTATTGTAACAATGGAGTTTTGAGGCTCCCCCCATTAATAATAAAATCATTTCTTCTTGTGCAATATTGTCTTTTTGAGTTCAATCTATATCTTGTTATTTGGTGTTGCATTTTTGTCTCTACAAATGGTGATCATGGTGGGAACCCCTAAGGGTTTCTTACTTTGATTTACCTTGTTTACTAATTTACTATTTTTTGTCTCATCTTGTAGGGTTTCCAGAAGCACAGAATTCATAGTTTTTCATTGGATCAGAGTTTCTAGAGATTTGCAGAAGGTTGTAGAAGGTGTGCGAACACCCAATGATGCTCGAGGGACATCCAAAAATACCTAGGTGCATTTCAAAAGTGCCTAAGGGTATTTTAAAGAGAGTTAGAGTAGAAACATAGGCTTTTAGGTAAGTTTACTATCAAACCCTAACTTTTTATTTTTACATTTTTTGGCACTTTTACATTTTTTTTAGATTTTGGGATTAAAATGAACATCATTAATAAATATAGTAAAAAAAAATCATGTTAGTTGCATTTTTAGACATTATATTAATAATTGCATTCATCCACACATTTTTTGCTTAAATATTTCTCAATTTTCTGGTGTGCTGCATTATTGTTTGCATTTGAACTGTTAAGTGCATTCATTAGTTTGCATCCTAGGGTTAGAGATTTCTATTTTTGTAGGTCTAAATAGGAATATTGTTCAGATACCAAAAGTATCCTTGTACTTGGGTGATTCCATACAGAGGAGTAGACGAACCCCCTAACTATCTAGAGTGGGTCTTAAGCGGTGTACTTTACATCCTTTGGAAAAATTGGTATTCTAAGTAGTGGATTCTAATTTAGACTATCAAAAGTAGTTATTCTTCTAACATTGTATGTACACAATAGAGAACTAGAAACTTTAAAAATAATCACACACTTCATGCTTCACATTAAATAGTAGTGGTTGGATTTCATCACCAACCATTGCTTGAGATTAGGTGATGGTGGCTTTCATCTCCATCCACCAATCTCTGCCCTTAGACACCTTAGATTACCCTCAGCAAACTTGTTAGATTTCATCACCAACAAGAATCTCATTGCCCCATCCAAGCCATAGGATTCACCCCATTTAATTCATATTAGCACATTGAAACACACAAGATCAAAATCTAAGAAAATGAATTCACATTAAAATGAGATAATCAATGAATGAGGTAAGACACACTTGTTGAATAAACTTAGCATTGATTATTTATTTTTCTTGTGAAATTTTAATTTTGTGTTTCATTTTACTACATAATCTATATTTTGGTTTAATTGCTTATGGTATTAACAAGAAAATAAAAGAAAGCATTAAATCAAGACAATTCAATGGAACCTTCATCCACCTTCCCCACCACTTATATGGTAGATTCCCTAAATGTGACACAGGCAGATTTATCTATAGGTCCCTCACATTCCTTATCACCCACAACCTTTCATATGGTTGTTCCCCAAATAGAGTCAACCTCACCAACCATTGATCACCACATTACCCACATAGATATGGCACGAGTAGAAGCTCTCATGAAGTCTTCTAACTATGTCTTAGAGTCAGTCCCCAACTCACCTAGACAAGATCCTACTTTACAGTAGGAACTTGTTTATTCCCAGCCACCATCCAACTTTACCCAAGTGTACACTAACCCTCTTTTTGAGGCATCAGTTGCACCTTCCTCTCATATGTCCATTCCCCAACCCTCATGTGCTCCTAGCACTTCATACACATCCACATACACTAACCCCTTGTATGAAGCACATGTAAATGTTGCTTCACAAGTTTTAGCCTCCCAAGTTACCATACCAAGTGTAACTTGTCCCCCAACCACATCTTCCATACCATCTGCTTCCATACCCTCCATTTATGATAGAGAGATTAATGAAGCATGGGAACATTTGAACAAATTGCTTAAGCAGCATCAAAATGCTCAACAACAAGTGCAAGTGAACCCTAAGCCTCTACCAAACTCTACTCAGACTATCCTCATTAACCAGGGTCCATCATGGACACCATAGTATTCTATGGTTTCTATCCATATTCCTCCACCAAGTCATACCAATACCCATCCTATTCCCATTGGCCAACCCAACCATAACCCTCATGCATTGACCCCATTCCAAAATTCTCCATATCTTCATCATAAATCTCTCATTCATCAATTTCCATCACATTCACCTAGTCATCATCACCAATCTCATCATCATTTGGTCACCCCACAATATTTTTCCACCTCACCTCAAAATCATCAGGTAATTTAGGGCTTCCACATTCCTAGGGAAGACCCTCGAATTAAGGCCATGCAACAACAAATAGATCAGTTGATACAACATACTCCTAGTTTGACAAACCAGAAGCCAACCTTACGTCAAATGATCAACCAACCCATTCATCCTTCGGTACCATCACCACCATATCCGAAAGATTTCATGATGCCTAAGTTTGACAAATTCAAGGGAACTGAGGATCCCAAAGAGCATGTGAGCACATTTGTACACTCATGTTTTAGAATCCAAAATGACAATGCTCTCATGCTTAGAATATTTCCTCAAACATTAGGAGGAGATGCCATAGAGTGGTACAACCAATTGCCTAGTCATAGTATTTATACTTTTGAACAATTGGTTGACCAATTCTTTGAGCGTTTTATCCTAAATGTTAGAAAGAAAGTCTCATTATCTGATGTCTATGCTTTAAGACAACATGACGATGAGTCTATCTATGATTTTGGAAACCATTGGAGGGTCGTCATTACCAAGTTGCCATTCACCCTACCAATGGAAGAGCTTATCAAACTATTCACCAAGAGTTGTTTAAAACCTATCTCTTGGATGCTTCAATTATAGACTTATCATTCATTTGAAGAAGCTCTAGCACATGCTAGTGTCATCGAGGAAATAAAAATCCAAGAGGGCATACTTAAGCCTAAGAAAAAGGAATGGCAAAATAAGGGCCAATATAAAAGCAATTATTCTAGCCAATAAAAATCAACACAAGCCACTTCGACCAATCAACCTAATCATGTTAATCAAGTGGTCATGAGCCAATCGGTAATGGCTCAACAACAATCAGTGCAACAATCACCATAACAAATTGCTTATCATGCGGTACCCTCGGTAACTCAAGCCATGCAAAACATAGTGCCAACTATAGAAAACCATCCTCGATGATAGTCTATCCAATAAAATCACCAATACACCCCTTTGGTTGAGTCATATGCTTCCATTTTTCGAAGGTTGTATGACACAAACAAACTTGCTTTACCCAAAATCAGACCAGATGATCCTGCTAAATATGGAAAACATTATCGAGAACATTTATTTTGTCCTTACCATAGGCAAAATGGGTATGATATTAATAATTGCCATGTATTCAAAGATATCATTCAAGACCTAATTGACTTGGGGGCCATCAAGCTTGACAACCCCCTTGCTCAACAAAACCAAAACCTTGGTATTTTTCAAACACCACTTCCTCACCATGAGGAGGTGCAACCAAATATGGGAGGAGCTAATACCAAAACTCCTCCTAACCAAGTTAATCACATCCAACAATACCAAGGGTTTGTAGGTGCCATTCATGTGGTCACTAGAGGTCAACGAAACAATCAACAAAATGCAAGGCAACAACCTCAAGCAAGTGTGTCACAACCTCCCACATCACCTCCCATCCAAATTTCCCCCAATCCTTCATCACCAATCCACATTCCTAGCCAATCAAATCCTCCAATTCCACCCATCAATCATCCACCATGACCAGTCATCTCATTGAGTAGTCGATTAACCACAAGTCTAAAGATGGCTTCCACCAAATTGTCAATTTATGAGTTAATTCAACAATCTCCCCCACATCATGAGGCATTAATGGATATTCTAAAATCCATTGAATTACAATCTCAAGATTCTAATGCCTTCAACAACTTTTTAGGGAGCATTCAAACATGCATGGAGCCTTCCATTACATTTTATGACTTTGATATTAAGCCAATCTCATCGGAATCAGTAGATCCTCCATTGCACATCATGGCTCTAATTGACAAGAAGTCATTTAAAAGAGTTCTAATTGATATTGGTTCCTCCATCAATATCATCACCACATCTACCCTTCATCATTTGAATCTTCCTCCATCTCATATCACCAAGTCATCCTTCACCCTAAAAGCATTCAATGATGCTTTATGTTCCATAATTGGCACTATTATTTTGCCCATTGAAGTAGGGGTCAAAATATTGCACACTATGTTCCACATCTTGGAAGGATCCATGGCATACAATGTACTCCTTGGAAGACCTTGGATGAGGGAAATGAGATGTGTCCCTTCCATTTTACATCAATGCTTGAAATATGTTCATGAGGGACAAGTACATTGCATACCAGCAGATGTCGAACCATTCAAGTATTGCAATTTCATTTCAAATCCTTATGAATCCATGCTTCCTTCCACCCACATTTTCCTATCACCATCAACCAATCCATCTACCACTCCACCCATTTCTTCATCAAAGGCTCCCATTCATGAGGACTCCCTTATCATCAATCCTTCATCATCTTCATCATTGACTACATGCACATGTGGTCAAAGTCAATCCACATATTTACCTTCCACTTCATCATCATCATCCATCCAACAAACCAATCCCTCTCCATCACCTAATGTTTCACAAGTCGAGTTGATGGATTGTGAGACATCTTCATCTCCACCATTCCTCGAGCCATTATCCAATCATGATCCTTCCACATCATCCCAAGTCGAGGTCCACCTCACTAATCCCGGTATTGGTGAATATGTGGTCCAAGACATCACCGTCACACCGCTCACCATTCCTAATGCTAAGGATTTTGATCACCCACGTGACCCACCTTTATCCATAGGAGCAATATATGACATGGGTTCAACTCCAAATAGCATAAATTTTGTGTATGGGGGGATTGATTCTTCATCAAATCTAGCTCCCCTAGAGGAACCCAAGGAACCAACACTTGCCAACATTCCAAACATGTCGGGATTTCCATCCCGCTATTTTCACATAGTTAATTGGCAAGGTCATGGCCTAGGATTGCATGAATAAGGAGTGTCTCAGCCTATTGATGTTCCATATCAAGAAGTGCATGACCATTCAGGTCTAGGTTACCACCCACTTTCCACCACCTCTTCTCTTGAACAAGCCTTCCAAAGGCTTAATCTAAATTCAGGAGAAGAAGCCCTCCATCCCGATGATTCTGATGATGAAATCTATGAAGAATTTAAACTTATGTCGATAATTTTAGATGAATCTAAAGAAGAATCAGAGCCCATTATTCCCCATACCGAACAAGATGAGTTTTATCTCAGAATGTTCCCCATCCATGAGCCCATATTTCACTTGCTTCTTCCACAAGAGTGAGCCGACCCTACTAGTGAACCACCACCTCCACTTCATTAATCCATTTCATAAGCCAAACTTGTAACATATGTACATAACACAAAAATAATGGTTTTCACCACTACAAAAAAATAAAAAAATAAAAAATCAAACAAAAACATATTTTCTTTTTCAGCATTGCATGTATATATCATTTAGTTAAATGCATTTATTTATGTTGCTTGCTACTATCCAAGTTTACCAAGCTCCTAGCACCGGTTCTTAGGTTCCATTCATTCCATCAGACCTTATCCACTTTTCCCATAAATCAACATGAATCCTATTGATTTATTCACCCCACTCCATAATCCATATGATTCAGCTAAACCAATTCCAATTGACATAAGTCTCATTGATATGGACCAGATTTCCTCACCTCCATCCTTTTTCAAGTTTGTCTTATTCGAGGAATTGTTAAGGGCTTCAACCAACTACATTCCTCCATCCCCTCCACCTTCACCTTCACCTTCACCTTTAAATCCTGAGGTTTTCTAGGAAGACATAGATGAGGATAAGTCAGAAGAGTTTGATGACATCTTAGATGACATTCATCTGATCCCTATACCCCATCAACTTGAGGAAGGTTCCCATATGTCCATTGAAGATACCATCGATGTGGACCTTAGTTCAGACAAAGACAATCCCCAAATTTTCAAGCTTGGAAAAATCTTATCTAATGATGAACAAGAGCAATTAATTGCTCTCCTCAAGAGGAAGAAGGGTATTTTTGCATGGTCCTATAAAGACATGCCTGGTCTTGACTCTAGCTTGGTTGTCCATAATCTCACCTTACATCCTGATGCTAAGTCGATCAAACAAAAACTTAGAAGGATGCATCCTACCATTGCCCTCTTGGTCAAAGAAGAGCTCCAAAAGCTTCTAGATGTGGGTTTCATCATACCCATTGATTATCTCGAGTGGCTCTCAAACATGGTACCCATTCGTAAGCCTAACGGGGTGATACACATTTGCACTAAATTTCGAGATCTTAACAAAGCGTGTCCTAAGGATGACTTTCCTCTTCCAAACATCGATACTCTTGTTGACACTTGCACTAGCCATGAAATGCTTTCACTCATGGATGGTTTTTTAGGATACAACCAAATTTAAATAAATCCTGATGACCAACACAAAACAACATTCACTACACCTTGGGGAACTTTTTGTTACAAGGTGATGCCCTTTGGCCTTAAAAATGTAGGTGCCACTTATCAACATGCCATGACATACATTTTCCATGACTACATGCATAATATTATCGAATATTATGTGGATGATCTCTTGGCTAAATCTAAAACTCGACAAGAGCACATTGGTGTATTGGAGAAAGTTTTTGATTGACTTCTAGAACATAATGTAAGGTTGAACCCCAAGAAATGTGTCTTTGGTGTTACCTCGAGAAAACTTCTAGGATTCATTATCTCCAAAAGAGGCATTGAGGTGGACCCAAACAAGGTCAAGGCCATCATGGAGATGCCTCCCCAACTAACTTAAAGGAATTGCGTAGTTTACAAGGAAATATTCAATCGATCCATCATTTCATTGTGCAACTTTCTGATAAATGTAGGTCATTCAATCACCTACTACAAAAGGGGGTGCCATTTTCTTGGATAGATGAGTGTCAAAAAGCCTTTGATGACATTAAGCAATACCTAGCTTCTCTACCAGTCTTAGCTCCTCCTCATCCAGGGGTCCCATTCTATCTTTATATTTCAGCAATGGACTTTGCATTAGGGACAATGCTTGCACAAAAGAATGAAGAAAATCGAGAGCAAGTTGTCTACTACATTAGTCAAACATTGGTAAGCTATGAAACTAGATACGCTTATGTAGAAAAATTGTGCTTAGTAGTGGTTTTTGCCACTAAGAAACTTTGACATTACATGCTTAGTCACACAACATATGTCATAGCTAGAGAAAATCCTCTGCATTATATGATGTCTCACACTTACAATAACACCTGCACCGCTAAATGGATAATGCTCCTTACTGAATTTGACCTTGAATTCATTAGCCAAAAATCCATTAAAGGTCAGGTAATAGTCGATCAACTTGTGGAAGCTCCACTACCTAGTGATCATCCTTTGATTATTGAGCTCCCAGATGATTTGGTATTTGCTATCACCGAACAAGAAGAAGATGTCATTCCGGAGGAAGACATCGATATCACACTATTCTTTGATGGCTCTAAGTGCATGAAAGGTCAAGGTGCTGGAGTCATGTTTCATACACCCCAGGGGGTACCTATCCCCTTATCATTCAAACTTGACTTCCAATGCACAAACAACACTGCAGAGTATGAAGCCTTAATCTTAGGTCTTCAATCAGCTATAGCTATGAGCATTAAGCGTATCAGGATATTTGGTGATTCTCAACTTGTCGTTAAGCAAATCAATGGAGAATACCAATGCAAAGAACCTACCATTAAGCTTTATCATGAAGTAGCAATGAAATTGCTCTCTAAGTTTGATTGGTATGAAATCAATAGTTTGCCATATTTGACTAATAGATTTGTAGATGTGATGGCCTCCCTTGGATCATTGATTCCAAAAGACTCCTTTGGAGAGGTACAACCCCTTATAATTTCAATGGTCTCTAAATCTGCAATTGTTCATGTTGAATCTAAAGATGAAAAGGATGTTTGCTTTATCCAGTCGGATCCATATGAGCCTTGGTCAAGCCAAATAGTAGCCTTTCTCAAGTTTGGAACACTCCCATATGACATGTCTCGAACTGCTAAATGCACATTCAAGAAAAAGTAGCTCATTTCATTCTCTTGGGGGATGTGTTGTATAAACATGGTTATGATGGAGTCCTCCTTCGTTGTCTCGAGTCTAGTGAGGCACAAAGAGCCATAGATGAAGCCCATGATGGTACTTGTGGTGGTCATTTTAGTGGAATGGCCATTGCAAAGTGTATCTTATGCATGGGTTATTATTGGCCCACAATGGAACGTGATTGTTGCACTTATGTTAAACATTGTAAGAAATGTCAAGAACATGCTAATTTAACTCATGTACCATCACAAGCTTTACAACCTATTCAAAGCCTTTGGCCCTTTTCACAATGGGGTCTAGATCTAATTGGAAAAATTTTACCTCCTTCATCGAGACAACATACATTCATCATCACAACCACTGAATACTTCACAAAGTGGGTTGAGGTAATTCCTCTAACCAATACGACAGGACCTAGAATTGTGGAGTTTATACTTCATCACATCATTTGTCATTTTGGTATCCCCTCAAAAATCATCTCTAGTAAGTCTTTCAAGAACAAGGATGTTCGAGCACTTTGCGAGAAATATAACATTCAACATAGTTTCTTGACTCCTTATTACCCACAAGCAAATGGACAAGTTGAAGCTTCCAACAAGACCTTAATTGCTATTCTCAAGAAACTTGTTAAAGAAAATCATAGATATTGGCATACACAAATTCCCTTGGCATTATGGGCTTATCGAACAAGCATCCGCATGCCTATAGGGGCAACACCATTTTCACTAGTCTATGGAGCCGAAGCAATCATGCCTCTTGAGCTTGAGATCCCCTCCTTGCAAATTTCTTTGTAGGAATTCATAGATGATGACACTGCTAGACAAGCACGTCTTGACCAACTCACACTTCTTGATGAGAGGTGAGTCAATGCTTTAGAGCATTTACGAGTTTATCAAGACCACCTAAAGCATGCTTACAATACCAAAGTTCATCTACATGAATTCCAAGTAGGAGATCTTGTCCTTAAAGAGAATCAACAAAACACCAATGCATTATTGCATCTTCATGATAAATTCATAGCTAATTGGTTAGGTCCATACATTGTTACTCAAAGAGTGGGTAACGATACTTATAGGCTTGCCAGTCTAGAGGGAGAAGAAGAACCCAAACCACTTAATGTTATACACTTGAGAGCATTCTATGCATAATGATATATATATATATATATATATACATGGCTAATACAAAAAAATATTGCACTTCATTTTGCATACATTTCATGCCAAAACATTATATTAGAACACATTTCATTTCACAAATTGCATTTCATACATTTCATTTCACACATTCCATTCCCATTTCAAATTTCATAATAAGGATCATTTATTAAGTTCAAGATTTTAATTGGTCCAATAAAATCATGTTGCCTTAATCAGGGGCACCTTCACATCATCATCCATTTTTCCACAAAGCCAAATTATCATTAACAAAGCTTGCCTAGGTGTTTTCAATCACTCAACCACTCCTAGTATTTTAAGAAACCTCCAAAATACATGTCAAGTTCCTTTTAGGACCATCACACATATACACTAAGAAAATCTTGAGTTTTGGGAATTGACTCCAAAACATTCTTGAACCAAACACAATTTCACATCTTAAAAACATCTTGTGTCAAAGAGGGATAACACCATACTTGGTATGAACCTCGAAGTGAAAAGGGTCATCCTTGCTAGTCCCATCATGCAACATAGTCCACAAAAATAGTGGTTTTCACCACTATCATAGTTGCTTCCAAATTCAAAAGATAGAGTAGTAAGGATAGGGTACAATTCTCATCACACTTAGGTTGAGAATCTGATTCCCCAAAGCTCTAAATATTTTACATCACACACCACTGATCATTGGGTTGTAAGGATCATACTACATTTCTAGTCAGATAGTTAAGTAGTCATCCCCAAAACTTAAGAGATCAAAACACAAATCATGGACTATGGAGTTAGCCTCCACCGAAGCTATAGATGCTTGACTAGTAGTGGAGTACGCTCATGCATGGTGACACATCTCTTTTAAAGAGACCTCTGACCACACATAAGGACAAGCTAGCTTCTTGGTTTCATCCATAATAGGTCATACCCAATTTACTCAAGATGAGTTAATGAACTCACTTGCACACACATTGGTTCTTGATTACCTCGAGTCATTACCATGCTCTTGATTCGGTAAATGAATTCACTGCACACACATTTGGTCCTAGAGGGATTAGGCAGTTTTAGTGAGTTTGTTTGATACCACTAGTATGTCTGAGTCTCTACAAAATAGTCAATTCTTCCATATCAACATCCATATCTTCTTCCATGTCAACATCCATGTCACTTCATGAGTCATTCACCCCACATACCACCAAGTTTGGTGCCCCTGATTAAACAACAATGCTAGAAACATGGCCAAGCAAGATCTAAACTATGAATGATCATTAGAACATCTGCATTCCATACCTTGCATTAATCATCCATAACATATCATATGCATTCATCATCCATATAAACATGCATTCCACAAAAGCATTGCACAAAAAGCATTCACAAAAATATATAACACAAAAAGGTAAAAGCCATGTATATATATGTATAAATATCGCATGTACAATGAGTGCCAAAAGGCTACATACAATGGAGCACCAAGGCTCATATACAAAAAGTGCATCTAAGCACTAGCTACACCCTCCAAGAGGACCCCTATGACCTAGAAGGAGCCCTAGACCTAGAGCTATGCCTAGACTCGCTATGCCTAGAAGCCTCGAATACAGATGAGGTTGGAGGATCAAGAAGTGGAATATGATGCTCCATCAACCTATCCTCCAATGCCTCGATATACCTATGCCAAGATCGAAGGTGCGCTATATCGACATTATGTCGATGCTCCCTCTCTAGTAGCTCTACCTAGAGCCTCATGATCCTTGCATCCCACTCTACCACCTACTACTCCAACCTCACCCAATCCTCCTCACTTCGATCTAGAGGCCCATCTAGAGTCTCCTCCACATCATCCCCATCTCCACCATCTCCTCCACTCTCGAGAGCCTACCTAGTCACACCCTTAGTCCTCCTCCTTTGACTATCTGATCGAAGGTGCCACTATCACTTAGGGGCCTCATGGGTCCCCTCATCCTCAACCTCATCCCCATATCCACCAACTACTACTAGAGTCGATGCCCATGGTGGCTATGTAGAGAACCATGCATCATACTTTAGAGTAGTCCCCACATCATCTATATCAAGGAGGTCCATCTCCTCATCATCCTCATAAACCTCCCTCCATGGCTCTACACATGGTAGACCTATCTCCTCCCGATACCTCCTATAGAGCACCAACTCATCTAGAATCCCCTACCTCAAGCTAAACTATCAGAGTACCCATGAGAACTAAAAATACTCAACCTCACTTTGATATCTCCCAACCACCCACCTAGCCTACCACACCTATCATAGATGCTCTCCATATTTGATCCACCTACTACCCTACCATGGCCTCCATATCACTTGGGTAGATGTCAATCCAACCCATAAATCTTGGTACCACTAGCTCATCCACACAAGCTAACTCAATTGTACCTCCTCGACCACCACCCATCTCCTAACATAGGGCTACTCCCTACCCAAACCTACCATTGGTAAACCCTTTGATCAAGCCATACTAAAGTGCTCCCATCCCCAACACTACAATAACAAGATGCATCCTAACCCCTTCCTCCCTACCTCCTCACCTCATAGAGCTCTCGATATACCTACACCAATAAGGTAGGAGCCCATGCATACACCTACTGCATAGTGAGCATATCACTCACTAACCCTATCAAGTTCCAAGGGAACCTACACCTAATACTATTTAAGGCCATGATGTTGGCCAACATAAACATCACCAAAGCACGAAGGGCATCCAACTCCTTGTCCACATACATGGACAAGTAGGGAATACCCCCACTCTCCACCCTCACACTCTGCCAACCATCATCAAACATCTTCTTCATATTTATACCTCAATCGCATCCAACCTCGATATGAATCCCCTCCACTAGCACCTTGAGGATGTGGTATACATCCTCAAGTGTAAGGGTCACCTCTCCCATGGGGAGCTAAAAAGTTCCCCTATCCAGATCCCACCTCTCTGCCAAGGTAGAGAGGTACCCCTCATCCACCCTAATCACATCAATCTAGGCTACCTCCGCTAGCCCCACAACCTCCAGTAACTCCCACTCCTCCTCCACCAGTGCCTTCCTCATCCCAAGAATGTAAGATGAGAACCGATGTTGAGCCTCCAAAATCCTAAGCTGCAACACAACACAAAATATTTGTCATTTACACATGTTCAAAAAAACACATAAATTATTTTGCACAAAAAGAAGGAAATTACCTCAACTTCTCACACTCCATCGTAGACCCCCACCTCCGCTCCTACTGCCATAGCTTCTATACCCAATTCAATCCACCTCACTCCACTCCACTCCACCCAACTCTCCTAGACATAGCTTCTCAAACTCACAAATGCACAAATGAGCTCAAATCTCACCCAACAAGCTATTTATAGCTGCTTCAGGTGCCTTGAGATGCCCATGGGTGTTTCCTGGTGCACTGAAGTGCACCAGGGCATTTGTAAAATGCCCAAACATAGGCGAGCATCTGTGCATGCCAAAAGTGCCAACCGACGTTTGGCATCAATTTTGACAAAAGAACAATTTTTTACAAAATAGTGGCTTATCCCCACCAAATCACTTCATATTGCATTCATGCATCTGTTTCATCATATTAACAAGTTTTGTGAAGGTTCCAACTGATTTGGATGCATAATTCTCATTTGTGACCACAAATTGCAAATCCCTTTAACAAGTTACAAAAGCACTCCAAAATGGTCCAAATATTCACAAAATAATCATAATCATCATTAAATCATTTTCACATCATTCCATATCATCATTTGCATATTTTCCAAGTTCAAACAACATTCAAGTGAACCTTGTATCTAGTGGGTTATTCTATATACTTGGTGATTGCAACGATTTGCATCCATGCAATTTAGTAAGATGAATAACCTACCATAAGGACACTTGGTCATTTTCATCATTCCATATCTCCTTGTTCGAAATCACAATCACATTTGGTACTTCACTTTTTGGGTGAAACTATGCCAAGACCAATTTGCACAAAAGCTATCATTGATGGCCTAGTTCATGGGGCTTAAAACATGGACAAAAATCACATTTCATCATTTCAAATTTCCTTGACAGTCATCACAGAGATAGGCACTAGCTAGGATGATTGGTTCCAATCATGGGAATTATTCAAACAGTCACTAGTAGGCCCTCCAAAGTTGACTCTTTTTTTTTTTCTTTGCATCTTCATCTTTGCATATCAATGACGTCGGAAGGCACATTCTTCAACAACATCGAATCACCCCAAATTTGGGGTAACCACATTTGGTTTTGACTTTCCCACAATGGGATACATCTTACATGATCATGACATCTATACTTGGAAAAAATCCCTTCATCTGTTGGGGCAAAAATAGACACATTTTTCATCATATTTTTCACAAAACCCTTCATCTATTGGGGCAAAAATAGATGCATCATTTCACATTTTTCACCAATCCCCTTCATACCATTGGGGCAAAAATGGTATCACATTTACATCATTCATATCATCCACCATTCATTTGCACATATTTTTCAATTGGCTCATGAGATTCATCCACAAACTCACTCACCAATTGAGGGGGTAAGCTATGCAAATCCAAATTCTTTCATTCTTTTATCTTCAAGCTCATGTTTCACATCTCAAGAGAAAGTTGCTTCTGCACCTAGCCAAAATAGGTGTCTTGTATTTTTGCACTACATTGTGTTTCATGCAATGCAGTACAAAAAGGGGCATCTATAGACACCAAAACCTAGCCACTTGTCATCCATCCAAGTCTTCCCACCATTTTACCCATTTATTTATATATATTTAGGCATATTTATTAAATATATGTTTAATATTAATATTTTAATATTATATTATATATATATATTTAATAAATATAAATATTATATATGTGAATAAATCCCAACCATCCGATTTAACTTAATCCTAGCCATCCATCTACATCAATCCATGCCACACACCCAAAATTAATATCCACCCTCCATTATATTTTAATCTGAGCCACACAATTCATGTCACTCAAACCCTAACATACCCTAGTGTGGATTATTAATAGGAGCCATTTTGATGGCTCAACCCTTAAGTTTTCCCTAAGTCAAAGTTTTCACTAACTTTTCCTAAGCAATCCAAGTATCCATGCATTCTCCATCCATCCTCACTTACCATAACCCTCGCATCCATCATCACCCCTCTCACCTAACCAGATCTACTTCTATAGATCTTCACCTCAACTCCCGAATACCTTCGAGTACTCCTATCACTATCGAGCACCTCTAAGTACTTCTCCTCTACCACCAAGTACCTCTAGGTACCCTCCACCATTCTCGAGCACCCATAAGCATTTTTTGCTATCATCGAGCACCCACGGGCATCTTACACCAGAGCTCTACAACCCTACTAGCCCTAGAGTGACACTAGGGCATCATCGCACCTATTTCCTACAACAAATATCATAGATCAAAGAACAACAAGAGTCACAAGGTATATAATTTCATTTTGATTATTATTTTAATATTTTTCATATTTGCATGCAATTTTATTATTAGATAGCTAGGGTTTTATTAATTTTTGAGGGTCTCACATAGTGGAGCCCTCACAGTTATTACTAACCCTTTGTTATTATTTTCTTGTGTGTAGATCTGGTAGCATTACACTAGCATTGTGTAGTTGTTTAAGCTGGAGTGGCCCAACATCGGATAACCAGAAGCCCACTCACTTCTGTTGGGAGCAGAGATGCATTTTGAGACACCACCAACATTGTAGCTAGGGTTTTGGAGAACCCTAGCATTGTGTATATTTGTATCAAAGAGTTCAAAGATTCTTTATTGTAACAATGGAGTTTTGAGGCTCTCCCCCATTAATAAAAATCATTCATTGTGCAATATTGTCTTTTTGAGTTCAATTTATATCTTGTTATTTGGTGTTGCATTTTTGTCTCTACACTGTGTGTTTGTTATTAGTATTCTCTTTTATCCTTTCACTTCTTCTAATGGCTCCTTTCCTTAGAAGTCAGTGAAAGCACCTTGAATTTGGTTATGTTCCTCCAGAAGATGATCAAATTGATAAAGAGGATCCTAGCATAGATCCAGAAGAACAAGATAATATGGAAACTGAAATGAGTTTTGATATTTATGGACCTAATGGTGGGTTTGTCTTTTTATCATATGAGTATATTTGGGGCTTCATGAAAGCTAATAGAGATAAGATACTGGAGGGTATGGAGCGATAATCTCATCTTGAAAGAGGTGAAACTCCTCCACCTCCTCCTCCAATAAGTTCTCCTATGCTTGATCAAAATAACCCTTTGCCTAAATCAATACATATTGATAATCTGAGAAACCAAGCAATTTATACTACTACTATAACCACCAACATTGGAAGGAATATACAAGTCCCTCCAACTAGTAGTGTCACTCCAAATTATTTTCAATTTCCTCCTCAATATCAACACTTTTGCTTCTATCCCACCAAATATTGGTTTTCCATTTTCATAAGGTACCGCATATAACAACAGTATCCATGTATCCAACTCGATCCAAGCATTAATTCCTCAACATACATATATCCCTCCTTTAGGGAATTTGATAAAAATACATAACAATAATCCAGAAGTGTAGAATTTAACAAATATGGTAAAGTAGTTGGTTTCAAAAGTTGAGATGATTCAACCTTCAAGCTTCACTTACAATTATAATGAAAAGTGTAATCAGCCATTGGATCCTATTGTTGCTGCTAAGCCTTATCCTAAGCATTTTCCCTTGTCATTTTTACCTATATATAAGGGTATAGAAGATCCAATAGAGCATATAAGAATATTTATAACAGCTTGTCATGATCTCATTTATGATGACATGTTTCTCAAAACATCTCCTATAAGTCTTGGTGGCATGACATTAGAGTGGTATTATCGATTTCCTAATTATTCCTTGAAAGTTTTTGAGGAAACAATAGAATTATTTTTTCAAAATTTTGGTGCCTATATTGAAAATGAAGTGACAATGAAAGATGTTTATAATTTAAAACAAGGTAAAGAGAATTATTTTTAGAATTCTTGGCTCACTGGAGAAGTTTAGTTGGACATTTAAGATATACTTTATCTCCAAAGGATATGCTTGAGATATTTATTGGCAATTTACAAGAGCAATTATCTTATGCATTAGAGACTACTACTATTACATATTTTGATCAAGCAATTTATTTAGCAAGAAAAGTAGAACAGGCTCTTATCAGAAGAGGCCAACTCAAAGTCAGAAGAAAAAACAGCTAAGTCTCAACATAAGAGTAAACACATAGGAGGTGATAGTGGAATGGATAGTAGGCTTGTTAATAATGTTAATAACAACCTAAAATATATAATACTTCAAAAACCTCCACAAAGGAATTTTACAAGACTTAATATGTCTATGGAAGTAGTTTTAAAATAAATTTTAGAAGCCAACGCAATTTAATTTCCTCCCATAAGAAAACCAGATACTATAGCTCATTGGTATAAGGCATGACAACATTGTGCATATCATAGAGTGGAAGTACATTGGACAAATTCTTGTAAGAAGTTGAAACATGTTGCTCAATATTTGATTAATGTATGATGTATTGATATGGAGAGATCTCAATCATCAAATAATCAGGCTCCTACTCAACAAGCTTCAACTACAAATCAAGATATAGGAATATTCAAAAATCTATTGCTAAAACATAATAAAAAAGCAGCTAATTAGGTGGATCATTAGAATGATCCTCCTCCCTATGGAAATATGGTTGGCATGGTTGGGATAACTACAAGAAGACAAGTTTAGACTCAACATCTTCAGCAAGGATAGAATTTTGTATTACAACCCAGTTCAATTTTGAAGAATAATCAGATAAAGGTTTCAGATATATGGACTCCACATTTAGTGTTGAAACCACAGTCCAAGGTTTCATTTGATCTTCAAAAGCAGTTAGCTAATACTCCAGTAAAGATATCAGTTTTAGAGTGCTTACAAAATTCTCCCAACCATAGAGATGCTTTTATGGAATTTCTAAAACAACAATAAGTTCCCTCAGATATTTCTCCTAATGCCATAGTTGATACCGTAGGATCTTTTGGAATACATCACATCTTATTATCGTATGATGATAAAATTTCCTCAAAATTACAAGAAGATTATTCACTTTACATCACTGCACTTATTGGGGATACCTTTATTAAGCGAATCCTGATTGATAATGGTTCTTCCCTCAATCTGTGTACATATCAATTCTTTCAAAAAGTTCGATTAAAAGAGGAATATTTAACAATATTTGATATCATTATAAAAGCCTTCAACAATGAGTCCCAAGAGGCATGCGATGTTATATCACTTTCCCTTAAGGTTGGGCCCAAAATATTGGATACTTTATTTTATGTAGTGCATTGTCCAACATCTTTTAATATTCTTCTTGGATGTCCTTGGATACATGCAATGAAGACCATCCCTTCTACTCTTCATCAATACCTAAAGTTTGAATATAAAAATCAAGTTATCACCATTTCAGGTGACCCTTGACCATTTGAGTTTTGCTCAAATGTTGAGTGAGCTCAATATGAGTTCAACCTTTGTCCTTCTATTTCTTTAATGATTTCTCCATGTTACTCATATCAAATATTAGAAAATTTTCAAAATTTAAAAATGAGTGAGGAACACATCTTGAATTTCTCATCTCAAGATCATGATAATTGGTTTTTTCGAGAACCTCTTCTGGATCTTTCCAATCTACCACCATCACAAAGAACCATGGGATTGACCCATAAGAAATATGATGTTGTACACATTAGCATGTGTACCTTTATATTTGTAGGAACTACCTTTGAAGAAAATATATGTGGTAGAAATCCCTCTCTCATTGAGTGTTAATTTACTTTTTGTTACCTTTCTAATGACTATCTACTTCCTAAATAGATACTATCGAGTATGGGATATGTAGGTAAAGGTTTAGGGAAACAATAGAAGGGCATTCAAGAGCCTTTGGATGTCGGGATCTGGCCTAGGATATGTGGCATAGGTTTTATATCTAGCAAGGACTAACCTTTCCCATTTGACGATGATGATCATATTATGACTTATAATGAGTACATGGATTATCAAAAATTAGGAGTGGGTTATGAGGATGATGGTCCCCTTTATTCTTCTAATATTTTGTTCTGTAATATGATTGGTTCGGTGTGCTCCAAAATAATCTTTCTTCTTTAGAGGAGGACCCTAATTCATTGTCCTAGAGTGGTCTTGCGAGGTTAGGAATTGCTCCTCATGTTAAAAATAATGGTTTTATTCGAGAATGCATTGATTATCATGCTATGGATGCCAAATAAAGAGCTATGAACGATCCTCTTCATAATTTTGATTATTGAGAAGGCTTGCCTTCTAAATATTTCTTTGATAAAACAGTTCATGGTACGCCTATTTCTTTTGTCAAAAAAGGTGGTATACTTAGATTTTGTGTTGACTATCATCCTACTTGTTCAAAATAATAGAAAATAAAACAAAAGATAAAATAAACCAAAAATAAAAATCTCATAAAAATTTTCATTTATATTTTAGCTATGCATTTGCATTTTCGTTGCATCCATATGCTTGTTCATACTACATTGTTGCATGTAATTTTTTGCAATGATTGCCTAAAATTTAACACAACCTACATGTTTGAGTGTCATATACTGCATAATTGCTTGTTCATGACTACTTGAAAAGAAAATTTTGAAATATTTAACTAGAAATAAGGATGCCCTAGTTAGAGGTATGGAAAACCTAGTTGGATATAAGAGGAGGAGTGAATATATGACAAACCCTATCCAAGAAAATGATCAAGCATGATATAATTCTCCTTAAAAGAATAGGTTTGTTATGAATATTATATATTCACCTTATGATTACATAGGTTATAGGAAGTTGGAAAGTAGTTGTAACTCCTAAGCTTTTCCCTTCTTGATTTCACATGTATATATACTTCTATCACATAAATGCAAATGTTGATTGTAGTGTACAAATATATTTTGTGTTTTTAACAAGGGTTAATATGTAAGAAATTATGGATATTGGTTAGGTTTTTCATAGATTCAAAATTGGTTCAAGTAGAAATGGGGATTGAATTCAAATTATGCCATGAATTTTCTTCTAAAATTATTTTTCTTCATCATATTTACCATTTTGTAAATGAGGGTTAAAATAATTGGTGATGAATCTTGGTTTAAATGGAGAGATATCCTATATTTAAGATCATGGAGTAAGTATTTTCTATTGAAACAATTTTATTTTAAAGGTTTCTAGAGTGGATTAGGATTTTTTGACTTCCATATCAACTTATCAATAAGAAGCTCTTGAAGCATGTGAGCAATACTTTAGGGGAGTTCATCAAGGATGGACTAACTACGAATGAGCAAAAGCATTTTGTATATACATGAATATGTGTTTCCATGGATATTTTAAAACCTTTGTTATAATCCATTAATACTAAATGTGAATCATGAGAATGGGATAAAGAAGTGGATTATGAAAATATTGTACTTTTATGTCATAAATGTTAAGAGCCTAGACACATGACAAGAGATTGCAAAGTAAAATAATGAAGAAAGAGACAATTGTTTTTGGTCAAGAGATAAATTTCAAGATAAATCAAGGGGATCATACTATAGTAGAAGTTGGATTAAACCAAGGATTTTCCACTCCCAAAAGTGGCAAAGAATCCCCTCTACATTATAATATGGTGAAGACCATCACTTTTCACTCAAATCAACCATTAGAAGAAACAAAAAAGGATATAAAGGATGAGGGGGATTAATACAAAAATCCAAATATAAAAGGAAATAAATGTGGAAAGGAATATATGGAGGAAATTTTTAAAACAAATACGATGGAAGAGATCAAGTTTAATCTAAGTAAATTGTCTTCATTTTCCTCAAGTAGTATAAAATCTTCTTATTGCTATAAAAATAAAACTATTGAAGAGTTTATCCCTTGCACTTTGGGGTTTCAAGAGTAACATGATAAAGAAATTAATATGGAAGATATTCATAACATTTAGGGATTTTAGGGTAGCATAAGAATGTAGTTATTTTTAAATATGGTCCTTGCACTTTTATATGTATATACATGCGTGTCATTAATAGCATAATTTAATCTTATGATTTGTCAAATTCGGGGTGGTGTCCAAGGCTGTCTAGGATAGAAGGTTAGGGTAGATTACAACTCAAGTATTCAGATTTCAAGCATTTATTGGATGAAATATATGCGGATTTAGAATTTTTGTGTCACACTAAACCTAATTTGCATGAAATACAACTACTTAATTACAAAAATCGAA
Organism: Wollemia nobilis; assembly: GCA_028583015.1. Lineage (NCBI taxonomy): Eukaryota > Viridiplantae > Streptophyta > Pinopsida > Araucariales > Araucariaceae > Wollemia > Wollemia nobilis. Next base: position 14,752,982 of record JAQPPZ010000737.1, read on the forward strand.
AACTGTTTCTAAGACTTGAAATTACAAAAATATAAATGTTACAGAATTGAAATCCTAAATTACTCTTTCAAAATTGAAACCTAATTTACTTTTGTAGAATTGAAATGATGCTTTGGAAATAACACTTATGCTAAAAACACCTGTTAGTGTCCTGCTACAGAAGGTCATCAAGCTTTTGCTATAATGACTGACAACAAAATGAAAACTACTGAAAAACTGATAAAAGTTGCTGAAACATGAAAGACAGAGGGACATGGAAAACAAGGGAAATAGGGGAAAACATAAGCCTAAATTATTTTTTCAAATGACACACTCAAATGCTAAAAACAAGAAGACATCACATAAACTTAAAACAGGAGTTTGTACAATTAACCAACATGAAATGGAAAATGAAAAGCAATCTGTTAATTCTACTGTAGCAAAGTTATAGAAAAACGTCATACAAATCCTCCTTCTAGGCTTGAAAGTGGGCCCAAGCTTCCTGATCTAGAAGAAGGTGAATAAATGCTTCTAACTACCTAACACTTACACTCACTTATTAATAGAAATTGATAAAGAGATTGTACTTTTATTAATTATTGCACACCATTACAAAGCTGCAGGAAATTCTTACTTAATTGCTAAGAAAAATAATTACAAGCTATCATCTAACTTCTATTTTCTAGCTACTAGATCAACCAATAAGGGAGATTTTATTTATAATAAACTATTACAATTCTTTGTTGCTCATTATTAGTTGTATGGTATTTCCTAGTGTTTTACAACAGTTCTAAAATAGAATGAGTCCAATTTAGGATAAAACTACTGCAACATTATTCATTGGCCCTTGGAATGCATCTCTAGTGGTGGGAGTGAGTTTGAGGTGGTTTAGGAATATCTTGTACACATGTATCCATCTAAAAATACCTTTTCCCTACCATTTTAGGCACATAAATATTTGTTTGACCAAAACTGGTTACTCTTCCCCTTTATTTCGGAGCATCTTCAGAATATTTGACTGTGAAACAATTTTATACTTTTTATACTAAAAATATCTAAAAAATAGGTTTGATAGAATAGGACATCTTTTATATCCCTCATAAGTCAGATCCAACAGTATTTTCACTCCAATTCTAACAAATTATAGGTCATCCAATAAAGTAGTAGCTTGCTAGTTTTTGTATGGTTGTTTTTCCTACAATTCCAAATTTGTTGCACAGTCCCAAAATGTTGGTATTAGTTTGCTTTTTAAATCAATCCAAGAGCGGTAAAGATATCCAAAAACCATTGTGATTTTATAGACATCATCACACAATATAATTTATTTGAATTTACACATTTTATTCACTAAGTATTCAAACAAAAATAGTGCAGAAAAATTGTAAAACAAAGGTAATATTTTTCTAAATATTTTAATCATGCAAACACTTAATATATAATGTATTTAACCATCTAAATTAGCAAAAATAAACAAAAATAAAGGTCCATAAGGTATTTTATTATAATCCAAAACATGTCATGAATGAGATAATTTCTTGCCTCATCATTCTCTCCCCAACCTAATCTAATGCATGCCCTCATGCATTCTGTAGGGCTACAAAAGTACACAAGTCCATTTACTAATTCCAGCTCTCCCAAAATAGCATATTCCCTGTATATTATCCTTTGCTCTTCTGCAGCTTCCTAAGACAATTTTGAAACTGGTCATATGGTTGAAGATCACTATCAAAGTAATAAGGAATAGGGGTAATGATATGGTTGAAGATCACTTTAGTAGTTTAATTTTTAATTTAGTCTCCTTGTTCTATTTCTCTTCTTGGTCCTAGTAAATTTTATTTTGCAATGTTGACACAAAAGATCTTAATTGAACATCTCCTGTAAAAATATGAGGCAAGAACTCCACATCCTCTAGCATGAAATACTTATGTAGGAATAGTTCACATAGTAAATTTTTTTCTTCTTTGACTATGCAGATAAGCATCCAGAAATTCTTCAATAGTGTCCAAGTTGTAGGAAAGTTTAGAATAAATTCTCATTATTTTCCAGCAAAAGTATTTCTCCTTGAAAATCAAACTATAAAACCTAGCTGGCCTCCTACATTAGAATAAGCTTTCTGCAACCTGGCAGAGATACTGTGTCTGTTCTTGTAACTTATTTATCTCTGCATTTTTGGTTTCAACCTATTGTTCTAATGGCTTGAGTACTACAACTTGGGCTTCTAATTTTTGATATTTTAATACCCAGTATGCAATATCCTCGTTAAACTTAGCCAAGGGAACTATTTGTGGGGACCTAACTATCAACTAAGACTTTGGTAACAGATTAAATTGTACACCTAACTCTGTTGTTTCATTTTGATGCAAATTTAATGGAAAATTTTATTCAGGGAACTTGTGTAAAATTGAACTTACTGGTAATGCAGCTTCCTGAACATCTGCGACTTCCTCCATAGGTGATGTTTGTTCCTCCTACTATTGTAGGCTATCAAATGTGCACTCTACATTTTATAGCTTTTTTGTTTGCTCCATTGTATGATTTCACCTATATCTGTTACAACCTTGGCACTTCTCATACTGCAATTTCCTCTATATTCACCTTCTTCGTCTAATTCTGCTATAACTCGAGTTCTGCAAACTTTTGTATTTCAAAACCCGTGCTCATGAATTTTATGATTTGAAACTACGATGATTATAAGGTATATCATTGAATTCTAGAAGCGCTTGAATCAACTACAGAAGGTGGTGTAGAATACATTAAATATTTGGTACATTGTAAATAGATGTGTGGCAGACTATAAATCATTGTTTTTCTAAATTTTCAATTTGTAGAACATGCATTCTAGGTGATGAGATTGTTCAGGCACTGATACTCTACTGCTAGTCATGGATTAGCCGATTTGGAAGATTATAATTAGTAGTGACTCATCTTGCTCCATAGACAATGAATACATATTGCATTGATTTCCATACTCTTGCTTGTCGAGGCATTTGTGATTGAATGGCGTGAAGATTGTAAAAGAAAATGAGGTATTCATTTTCCATAAAATCCTAATTCAACAACACTTGGTAAAATGCAACATGTGACCCTTGGTACTTACGCTTTGACCTTCATGCCTGCTCGGATGATGTGGTAAAACAAATAAATTTCCTTACCCTTTTTATGCATGTGCCATGTGGAACTTTGAATTTCAAAGTCTACCATGAATTTTACATTTCAAACCTTTCCATTTCTCATTTTGAAGCTTAGAAACTCGTTCCAGAGCATTTTGTATTTTCCTATCATTTTGTCAAACAATTTCTTATTTCGAAGCTCTGCTTATTCTGAAGATCTGCAATTTTTCACTTATAAAGCAAACAAAACAATATTTTTATTCCAGAGCGTGGTATCATTCCAAAGCTCTATTAAAACTCTATACAAATATGCAATTAGATGTATGTCTTATTTCATGGAGCTACCACTTTCAATCATTTTTCTTTTTTTGTCCCTTAAAAACCTGTAATTTTGCAGAACAACAGGGAATCACCTTGTTTCCTCTAGATAGTTTGGATGCTTTTGGATTTTCCAAACCCTATAAATATTTTTATGCTAACTAGTTATTTAAAAACACTACATACTAAATACCTACAATGATAAAAAATGAAAGAAACACATACTTGATTTGAATAATTATCATACACTCTACTGATGGCTGCTTTTGCTGATTATTAGCTGATTTTTTTGAAATCAAACAAAAACAAGTGCAGCTGGTGAAATTTTTACAATGGTGGAATAGAAGTGGGTGGATCAAATCAAGGTAATGCACACTGAAAAATTGGTTTTCATGCAATCCAATTCAGAAGCACCTCTAAGGAGGTTTTCACTACTGAATTATTCATTTTTTCATTATTTTTTTCATCTTTCTCTTTTTTTATCTCTTTTTTTTTCATTTTTTTAAGATTAAAAAAATATGATCATTTGGAATATTTGTTAGAAGAGGAAGCCTCTTCTATCATATGCAAGTTTGACTATGGGAAATATCAAGTAAATTCCACCTTTGTTAGTGGTTTATGGTACAACTATAAATGATGTTCATTCATCACTAATGTCCTCCTTAAATCATAAATTGAAGATAGTTTAACAACTTCATTCTCAAAATCCTTTGGTTTATCCTTGCTACTCTTAATGTGATCACCATGCCACATTCTCCATTATTGTTGAATGAACTCTATTTTGTGAAGTGCTTCCAATCAAAGTTCATCAAATGTATTCAAATGCAAAATCTGTTTGTTTTATACCTGCAACAACTCAGTGCCAAATTCTAAATATGTATGAAGTGTTAGTAAAGCATGAGGATGTTGTATCAATGTAGCAAACAAATTTACTTCCTAGTGATTAGTCAACCAACTATTGATGTTCAATGGCTATTTTCACTGCATTTCAATTTGTGTCATACCAAAATGTATTAAAATGATTCTTGGAATATGATGCATTAATGAATTAAGAGAGAAATGGTGTGGTGGAAAGGAATGAACAATATGCGTATCTTTATAAAAAATAATTCTTGAAGGAATTAACTTTGATAAATGGAAATGAAAATATGAGAAAAGATAATGCCATATATATGGTAAATGAAGAAAATTGTTTTGTATTAGAATGGGTGACAATTTTTCAGAATTTTGTTTTTCATCATTCCATAATAATTGCTTAACAGTATTTGGTTCATATTTAAAATCTAAATTTTGAACATTTTCATCAAAAGCAGACTTTTTGGATGAATCCAACCCTTCTACATTATCCTTTACAACAATGGAGGCCAAAATTGAAATATTATTTTCATTTTTCTTATGTGATTTAAGAAATAGTGAACTTCCTAGACAATCATACTTAGGTGGAGTAAGTTTTCCTGCAAGCAAGTCAACTAATTTTCCACCTACTGGTATGGTTTTAGAATATACTTTCTTCTTTTTCTTTGTTTTTTTAAAACACATTTCTTGAACAATCTTATTAATGATTGGTACATCTTTAATATCTTAAAGTAAAGGGATTTTAATAGTTAAATGTTTTAATTCCTTTATCCAATATGATTGTGAAGATGTCAGTTTTGATATTTCAAACTGTTCAAGATATGACACTTCCTTTGATGAGTTATCTTGTGGGAGGTTTTCTTTTTCTTTTTGATGTTTCAATGTAGATTTATTTTCATGTTCATTTTTTCTAACTCCCATTTCTACACTGATAGGTGGAATAGGTTCAAGAAGTGGTTTTCTTGAACACAACTGAGTGTTATCACAGTCACTAGCATTTATTATGGGTATATTTTTCAGCCATAGAGACAAGGGTTGCCTATTTAACAATGTTTGAATTGGCCATAGGTTGAGCTGAAAATAGAGGCTGCATTGCTTGTTGTTGTTGTTGTCCATGAGAGAAACAATGGGTATGAGTAGGCAATAAATTTTTATTTTTGCTTTTGATAATGTTTTTTCCCTTTGTGCAGTTTTTGTTGTTGTACCCATTGATATCCTTGCAGTTTTGGTTGCAACCATGGTAGATGTTATTGATTCCAATGTTGTTTCATCCATAAATGTTGATACCACTCTTGGGAATATGTCCATGATGGTTGATTCCAACATTGTTGAAGTAGACCTGAACCAAACCATGGCATATACCAAGGATTATTTCCCCAATGTGCAGGAAATTAAGAAGCATTATGATATAGAAACTTAAGAAAATTATCCCCTTGTCTTTGTCCCATAAAATTTAACTCTTTCATAGGTTGAGACTATTTTCAAAGGCACTTTTGAGTTCTGGTAATAATTAACATTGATCTATAGGGTGTCCTTTTTCACAAATGCTACATGTAGCAGGTATAAATTTTTTGTTCAAAGGACAGTCATGAAGAGAGTGAATCTTCTTGCATCTTGAACAATAGATGGCTAAATATTTAGTGGATTCATTCTTTTTATTTATTCCATCTAATGTTGTGTCAAGATGTTCTAAAATATTAGCTTTTAGATTAGCAACTTCTTTCATGAATTTTTTCAAATCATTTGTGTTATTACTAGTTTTGTATTTTCTATGCCTTGAATGAGAATAATTTTTATGGAGTTCAATGATTTCCTGAAATTCAAGTGTATGTGCATCTTCTCTTCCCAAAATATCCAATACATATCTATATTTATCTTGTAGTCCCCTTAAGAATATGACTTTGCAAAGTTCAAGCTCAACACTTCGACATCTCTTATGAACAAAAGAAAATATATCTAAATAGTCATCTAAAAATTTTTTTTTTTTTGTTTTATTGTAAGCAACTCATCATTTTGATTCTTGACTTGATAATATTTTTGGTATCTCTCCAAAAATATATTTTTCATCTCATCCCAAGTTCTAATTGAATCAAGTGCTAAGGTGATAAACAATAATAGGGCTGATTCTTTAAGAGTGGAAGGAAACAATTTGAGCTTTTGATTGTCATTAATGTAATCATAAGCTTAACATACAATCTTAAAATCAAACAAAAATATATCAGGGTCTTTAGATGTAACTCCCTTGAAATTTGGTAACACTGAAGGTGAAATGGCCTTCATGGGAGCATTTTGGTTAGGATCTAATTGAATGGGATTTTGAAATGTTTTAGCAGGTGTACTAGTTGCACTAGGGTGGAGCACATTATTGGCTCTCCCTAGATTCTCTTGTAAGCCTACCATTATAGGTTCCAAAAAACAATTATAAATACTATTAAAACGTCTTGATTGTATGGATTTATCAAGATAAAGTGGTGTTGAACTACTATTTTACCTTCTTGTAATGATTTTCCAAGGGATCTTGTAGTTCTTGAAATAGATGATTGTGATTCTCTAAGAATTCCAATATTTTTGGAAATCATAAATTTAGACAAATTTGACGTAGTTTCAACCTCTTGTGAAATTATTCTTCCTGTGGTTTCTTTCTATGCTTGTTTTCTAAATGGACTAAAATGAAACTATCAATAACTGTTACTTATACCAACTATTATGTTCAGATTTTATTTTGAAATTTATGGCTTAGCACACTTAAAAACTATTTGACTACTTTTACCCTCTAACAACATCGTGTTCCTGAACAATGATGCCAAAAATTATGCGTGTCATTAATAGCATAATTTAATATTATGATTTGTCAAATCTGGGGTGGTGTCCAAGGTTGTCTATGATAGAAGGTTAGGGTAGATTACAGCTCAGGTGTTCAGATTTCAAGCATTTATTGTGTGAAACAAATGTGGATTTAGCCTTTTGGTGTCACACTAAACCTAATCTGCATGAAATACAACTACTTAATTGTATGAATTGAAAACTGCTTCTAGGACATGAAATTGTAGAAACATAAATGTTGCAGAATTGAAATCCTAAATTACTCTTTCAGAATTGAAACATAATTTAATTTTGCAAAATTGAAATAATGCTTTGGAAATAACACTTATGCTAAAAACATTTGTCAATGTCCTGCTATAGAAGGTAATTAAGATTCTTCTATAGTGACTGACATCAAAATGAAAACTACTGAAATTTTGATAAAAGTTGCTAAAATATGAAAGACAGAGGAACATGGAAAACAAGGGAAACATAGGAAAACATAAGCCTAAATTATTTTTTCAACTAACACACACAAATGCTAAAAACAATAAGACATCACATAAACTTAAAACATGAATTTGTACAATTAACCAATATGAAATGGAAAATGACAAGCAATCTGTTAATTTTGTTGCAGCAAAGTTACAAAAAAACCTATCATACAAATCCTCCTTCTAGGCCTGAAAGTGGGTCCAAGCTTCCTGATCCAGAAGAATGTGAAGAACTACTGCTAACTATCTAATTATCAACAAAAATTGATAAAGAGATTGTACTTTTATTCATTGTTGCACACCATTACAAAGCTACAGGAAATTCCTGCTTAATTGCTAAGAAAAATAATTACAAGCTATCATCTACCTTCTATTTTGCATCTACTACCTCAACCAATAAGGGAGATTTTATTTATAATAAACTATTATAATTCCTTACTGCTCATTATTAGTTGTATGCTATTTCCTAGTGATTTTACAACAGTTCTAAAACTGAATGAGTCCAATTTAAGATAAAACTACTGCAACATCATTCATTGGCCCTTGGAATGCATCTCTAGTGGTGGGAGTGAGTTGGAGGCTATTTAAAAATATCTTGTACACCTATATCCATCTAAAAATACCTTTTACCTACCATTTTGGGTACTCAAATATTTGTTTGACCAAAAATGGTTACTCTTCCCCTTTATTCTGGAGCATCTTCAAAATATCTGGCTGTGAAATAACTTTATGCTTTACTGCACTAAAAACGTTCGACAAAACATGTTTGATCAAATAGGACATCTTACCTATCCCTCAGAAGTCAGATCCAACAAGTTTTTCATGCCAATTCTGACAAATTACAGGTCATCTAATAAAGTAGTAGCTTGCTGGTTTTTGTATGGCTGTTTTTCCTGCAATTCCAGATTTAGCTGCACAATCCTAAAATTTTGGTGCCATTTTGCTTTTTAAATCAAAGAGCGGGAAAAATATCCAAACACCATTATGAGGTGATAGACATCATCACATAATATACTGTATTTGAATTTACACATTTTATTCACTAAGTATTCAAATAAAAGTAGTGTAGAAAGTGCAAAAAACTGTAAAACAGGGTAATATATTTCTAAACATTTTAACCATGCAAACACTTAATATATAATGCATTTAACCATATAAATTAGCATAAATAACAAAACATAAAGGTCCATAAGATAGTTTATGATAATCCAAAACATGTCATGAATGAGGTAATTTCTTACCTCATCATAAATATTATATCTTAAAGTGTGTGCCATGGATTTTGTGGTATAGGAAAAGTCTTAGAGAGTCTTTTGATGTTCCATGATTGTTGGGTTACTTGGAAAGTCATTCCAAGGGTTATAGATAGAGAAAACATGTTAGTTTTTATATGGTACATAGAAGCAAGTGTAAAAACATGAGGAGAAGCTGAATAAAGACTTTGCAAGTGTTCTGGGTTTGTTTGAAAGTTTTAACAACTTTGGTTCATCTCCTTCTCTCTCAAAAATGTGTGTGCAGACCTGGAAAAATCAGTCAACTTGCAGAGCGTGTAACTTTTGATTTACAGCTCCAATTAATGCGATTTTTGAACCGTTGGATAGGTATGGATGTCTAGAATATACTCACAAAATTTTAGCTCATTTGCACAAGTTTAAGGCCTCCATTTTCTGATTGTTGTCACAAAGTTCGGTTCAGAAAAAAATAGTTTTTGCAACTTTTTAGTTCATAAACTTCACATGGTATCAGAGCTCAGGTTTTGAGAAGGGTTTGAGCGAACTTGTTGCACGAGTTTGTTGAAGGAAGACTTCAATTGTTCTTGTTTGAGTGTCATGGCCAACTTGAACAACTCACTACCCATTCCAGAATTCAGTGGTCAGGATTATGAATATTGGAGCATTAAAATGAGAACTTTGTTGATAGGGAAGGATCTTTGGGAGGCAGTTGAGAATGGTTATGTAGAACCAACTGATTGGAGCACACTACAAGGCAATGATAGGACAACCAAGAAGGAAGCAAAGAAGAAGAACTCTCTTGCCCTCTATCACATTCAGTCTGCACTTGACAAGAGCTTATTTCCAAGAATTGTTGCTGCTACAACAGCCAAAGAAGCTTGGAAGTCTCTCAAAGAGGCTTACCAAGGGAGTGACCAAGTGAGAATGGTCAAGCTACAAACCTTGAAAAAGGAGTTTGAGAACTTGAAGATGAAGGAGACTGAAAGTGTTGGAGATTATTGTGTGAGAGTGAAAGATGTGGTGAATAAAATGGCCACTCTTGGTGAAACTTTGGAAACACTGGTAGTTGTGAAGAAGGTGTTGAGATCTCTCACATCAAAATGGAACCATGTTGCCATTATCATTGAAGAAAGTAAAGACTTGTCAAAGCTGGATTTTGAATATCTTGTTGGGTCTCTCATGTCACATGAAGAGAGATTCAAAGAAACCACCAAGGAGAGTGAGGAGAATACCTTCAATTCTGAGGTAAAACATTCAAGGAGAGATGAAGATGAAGGCAGTTCCAGCAGAGGAAGAGGTAGAAATCAGCAAAGAGGAAGAGGTAGAAGAGGAAGAGGAGCTTCTAACCAAGGAAGAGGTAGAGGAAGGACTGATCTAAGGAATGTGGAGTGCTACAACTACCACAAGAAGGGTCATCTTGCTAAAAATTGCTGGTCAAAGACTGCAAATGAGGATAAAAGGGCACATTATGTTTGTGAAGATGAAGACACTCAAGGTAATATTTTCTTAACTAGTGATATGGTGGAAAAGACTAGCAATGAAGTTTGGTATTTGGATTCTGGTTGCTCTAATCATATGACCGGGAAAAAGGATTTGTTTGTTGATGTTAATGAGAGTTTTAAGTCAAGAATCATGCTTGGAAACAATAATTCTTTGGAAGTGGTTGGAAAAGGTTCCATGGAGGTTGGAACAAAAGAAGGTACAAAAAGAATCAATGATATTTTTTATGCTCCAAATCTGAAGAATAATTTGTTAAGTGTTGGACAACTTGTTGAAAAGAATTACAAAGTTGTGTTTGACAATAGTGAATGCATTATTTATGATAAGGGTAATAGGAACCGTGTTGTCACAATTGTTCCTATGTCTAAAAATAGAATGTTTCCTTTGAAGTTTGGTAACAAGGGAGGTGTGAACTTAGCAAATTTGGCACTTGAAGATAAGAATTGGTTATGGCATTTGAGATTTGGGCATTACAATTTCAAGAGTTTGAAATTTTTGTCAAATCAAGGCATGGTGAATGGGCTTCCAAGAGTTGAAGAGAGGAAGGATGTGTGTGAAGCATGTGTGTTGGGAAAGCATGCTAGGACTGAGTTTCCTAAAGGTAAGGCATGGAGAGCCTCATATCCTCTTCAACTAGTTCATTCCGATATTTGTGGGCCTATGCAAACACAAAGTTTGGGTAAGTCATCTTATTTCATCACTTTTATTGATGATTACTCAAGGAAATGTTGGGTTTATTTTTTGAAGCACAAGGATGATGCATTTGGGGTGTTCAAGACTTTCAAAGCACTTGTTGAGAATGAAAGTGGTCATAAAATCAAATGTTTGAGGACTGATCATGGAGGAGAGTTTTGTTCAAAATAATTCAATGATTTTTGCAATCAAAATGGCATTAAAAGACAACATACAACTGCATATACACCTCAACAAAATGGGGTGGCTGAAAGAAAGAATAGAACCATAGTTGAAATGGCAAGGAGCATGCTCAAGACCAAGGGTTTGAGCAATGGATATTGGTCTTATGCGGTTGATACAACTGTGTACATCTTGAATAGATGTTCAACAAGAGCCCTCCATAAAATGACACCTCATGAAGCATGGTATGGTACTAAACCCACGGTTAGCCATTTGAGAGTTTTTGGGTGTCTTGCTTTTTCACATGTGAATGATGAAGTTAGAAAGAAGCTTGATGACAAGAGTGTAGCATGTATTTTTGTTGGCTATTCCGAAACTAGCAAGGCATATAGATTGTATGATCCAAAAGCTCATAAATTTATTGTGTCTAGAGATGTGATTTTTGATGAAGGGGGAGTGTATGGTCATAAAAAAATAGTGGACAACAAAGGAAAAAGTGCAGCCATGGTTGATGAAGAAGAAATAATAGTTGGGGGACAGCCACCAAGTGTTCCCTCACCTCCTCCTAGCCCACTTTCAAGCCCAAGCACAAGTTCTAGTTCCACTAGTCCAAGTACTAGTGATTCTTCCTCAAGTCCAAAGCAAGGAAAAGGTAAAAGAACTTTGAAATCTCATCCACCAAGTCAAATGCTAGATAAAAACTTTGAGAAGAGGTTGACAAGGAGTCAAGCACAAGAGATGGACCAAATTGTTACAAGGCTGGAAAATATACATGTGTATGGTGATGATGAAGAAGAACCCAAAGGTGAGATGATGCATTATGCTTTGTTATCTTCAATTGAGCCTTCTAGTTTTGAAGATGCAAGTACTAATGATGTTTGGGTGAAAGCAATGGAGAATGAAATTCAGTCCATAGAAAAGAATGATACATGGGAACTTGTTGAGTTGCCCAAAGGAAAAAAGGTTGTTGGTTGCAAGTGGATTTTCAAGACAAAGTATAACAGTGATGGCAGCATACAAAAACACAAAGCAAGGCTGGTTGCAAAGGGGTATACACAAAGGTTTGGCATGGATTATGAAGAAACATATGCACCCGTAGCAAGACAAGAAACCATTCGAATGGTTCTTTCTTTGGCTGCCCAAAAATAGTTGAAAGTGTATCACATGGATGTTAAAAGTGCATTTTTGAATGGCTACATTGAAGAAGAGGTTTATGTGCAACAACCTCAAGGCTATGAAGTGAAAGGTAAAGAAAATCATGTGTACAAACTGAAAAAAGTATTGTATGGGCTGAAGCAAGCACCTAGAGCTTGGTACTCTAGGATTGACAAATATTTTCAAGAGTATGGTTTCAAGAAGAGCAAAAATGATCCCACTCTTTACTTCAAAAAGGAAGGTGAGGACATTCTTCTTGTATGTCTTTATGTTGATGATTTGATTTACATGGGGACAAATAACAAGATGTTGGTTGATTTCAAGACTTCCATGATGAGTGAGTTTGACATGACTGATTTGGGTTTGATGAAATACTTTCTTGGGATTGAAGTGTTTCAAGGAAATGGTGAAATTTTTGTTTGCCAAGCTAAGTATGTGAATGATATGTTGAAGAAATATGAGATGCAAAACTGTAAACCGGTTTGGACTCCTATTGCACATGGTGAATCATTGTGTAGAGATGATGGTTTTGAAAGGGCTGATGAGAAGTTGTATAGAAGCATGATTGGGAGCTTAATGTTCCTTACCACTACTAGACCGGACATTGCTTTCGTTGTTTCACTTGTTTCTAGATATATGAATCAACCACCACAAAATCACATGAAGGCTGCCAAGAGGATTTTGAGGTATGTGAAAGGAACCTCAAAATTTGGAATACATTATTTTTCTAACAACAAGTTGGAGCTTGTTGGGTATTGTGATTCAGATCATGGAGGTTGTTTAGATGATGGAAAGTCTACATCCAAAAATTGTTTCACTCTTGGTTCCGGGCTGATCACATGGAGTTCCAAGAAGCAAAGCATTGTTGCTTTGTCATCCACGGAGGCTGAATATGTTGCTGCAACAGCAACAAGCACTCAAGCTCTTTGGTTGAGGAAGATGCTTGAGGAGATTGGAGAAGTCCAAGACAGTCCTACGATTATCAATTGTGACAACACTAGTGCCATCAAGATTGCCAAGAATCCGGTTCATCATAGTAGGACAAAACACATTGCATTGAAGTATCATTTCATTAGAGATGTCATTGAAAAGAAGTTTGTTGATCTTGTCTACTGCAACACAAAGGAACAACTGGCTGATTTGTTTACCAAAGGAGTTGCTAAAGAATAATTTTTGTATTTAAGAGATAGAGTAGTTTCACCACTTAGCATCAAGGGGGAGTATGTTGGAGATTGATGCTAAGCATTAATACATTATTGTAATGTAAATATTATATCTTAAAGTGTGTGCCATGGATTTTGTGGTATAGGAAAAGTCTTAGAGAGTCTTTTGATGTTCCATGACTGTTGGGTTACTTGGAAAGTCATTCCAAGGGTTATAGATAGAGAAAACATGTTAGTTTTTTATATGGTACATAGAAGCAAGTGTAAAAATGTGAGGAGAAGCTGAATAAAGACTTTGCAAGTGTTCTGGGTTTGTTTGAAAGTTTTAACAACTTTGGTTCATCTCCTTCTCTCTCAAAAATGTGTGTGCAGACCTGGAAAAATTAGTCAACTTGCAGAGCATGTAACTTTTGATTTACAACTCCAATTAATGTGATTTTTGAACCGTTGGATAGGTATGGATGTCTAGAATATACTCACAAAATTTCAGCTCATTTGCACAAGTTTAAGGCCTCCATTTTCTGACTGTTGTCACAAAGTTCGGTTCAGGAAAAAATAGTTTTTGCAACTTTTTAGTTCATAAAATTTTTACTCCTTGTGAAAGATGTTGGAAGGACCTCGGTTTATTCATATCAAATTTAATTATTATTGATAATTATGATCTATGCATTCATGGGAGGACTTCAACATAATTCTATCTCTTTCCACGAAGAAGGGTGGTACTCTTAGACGGTACTAATTAGTGGAGAATTTTACTTTATTTATCAATTCAAATATCTTTTAGGATGTTATTTATTCAATGATTCAATATACATGGGATAATAGATGTAATGGGCACACTTATATAGAAAAAAAATTGGACATTTTTATTCTCTAACACATGGTTACAAACAAAGTATACAATATCTTAAGACATTTTATTACAGGAAATCAAACCATAAACCCATTCTCTTGAGATGTGATCTACTCAATAATGGTTATTTAAAGCCATTTTAGTTTCAATTTATGTGGCTCCAAGACCTTGATTTACTATATGGTTATGTTATAGTTGGATGAAGGAAGGATTGTAATATCGTGTGTGTATAAGTTACATCTAAAATATGAAATATCTAAAGGGGAAAATGAATATATGGAATGACAAATATTTTGGTAACATATTTAGAATAAAGAAAAAATTAAATTCAACTTCAATGATATGACAATAATATTGTTATGATTGTTAAAATATTTATATTGTTTTAGATAAAAAAAATTATATTTATTTATCACAATAAAAATTATTTAATAAAAAATATGTTTCAGGGAAAATTTGCATAACTAATACAATCTCTAGAACTAATATAAAAATGCTAAATATTCTAATCAAAATAACAAAACAATATAAAGATAAGCATAAATGTAATGATTGCATGTTATTTCAATCAAAGCAAATAAAGGGACATGAAATTAAAATTATTTTCTACACCAAGGTACTTGTAATCTAAGTTATAATACCAAAAAAAAAAATACTTTATGCCCTAAATTGTCAAGAAAGTAATAAACACTCAAGCCTAATATATCTTTCTTAAGGTGTTACCATGCCAATAAGAAGGGAGAACACTTTGGATAAACATAAAGGATTTGAGATGCCTTGGAACCAATCCTCAAGCAACAAATTTGATCTTTGGTTGTGAAGCTTGATGAGGCATCTCATCTTCCTCTATAGAAGGTAGTGAACTAGTGGTCAATAGTTTCAGTTATATTTGCAAGGACAAGAGAGATGGATTGAGAGAAAATGATCGCATGTTGTGACAATTGTAAAGGTTAAGGATTTTTAGAAAACTAGAAATATGAACAAATGGAGGAATTATTGTTTGAATATTTTGATGGAAATATAAAATAAATATTTAATATAAGAGAAGAACAACTATCCTTTTTTAGATCAATGATTGGATTACACTCTTGCCAAGGCTATAAAATAGTAATTGTTAATCATAAGGGTTTGTTTTTTAAATCTTAGGTGTAAAAACATGTTAGGTTTTGGACTACACATAAAAATACTAAAATATAATTAATGGCCATTATTTCCTCTTAAAGAGGTGATCAATATACCATTGATCATATGGATGCGTGCTTTTGGGGACACATGCAAACATGTCCCTTAATCTTACCCATATCCTTATTTAGCATTTAGGGAAATTTGGCAAGTGAAGCAACAAGGAAAAGATATCTAAAAGTGATAAATTGGATGCTATAAGGGAACCAAAACCTTTGGACAACATGGATCATTGTTGTTCTACCCAAGGACTAATAGAATTAGGCCACTCTTATCCTATATTACGAGGATAAAGCTCTTCACCACCTACAAGTTAGTTTGTAATGTTATTTTTACAAATACATATTGTCCCTACCTCAAGACCATAAGCAACACTGTAAGGGATAGCTAATAATAAGTCTTTAAGGAAAAATAAAAAGAGCAATGTGTGATAGCTAAAGCAATAGAAATGAAATTTTATGCTACAATAATTTTTTTTTGTTGGTTTGAATATACTCTCTATACAAAATACATTTTTTGAAATAACAATAGAACAAATGTAAAATCACAATCAAATAATATAAAATATAGAGAAAATATACATAATACTTATCATTGTGTTCCTACAATTTTTAAATAAGATTTATTTTTTCTTGCTCCATGTGACTTTAATGGAATTTATTTAAAAAGTCCTAAATCATTACATATTTTTAATTAGCTATTGAATGAACAAAAATAAATTGCATAAATGAGTTCAAAGTGAACCCAATAAGAGCATTGCTTTTATGATATCCCTACAACACTCAACAAGATATTATACAAAAACCATTTTTGCACTTGTACTTGCATGGATGTTCCATTGTTTTTAGTGCAGGATTCTTCTTTCTAGTAGTATTTTGCATGATACATTACTAATAGGATGTATGTAACTTATTTCCTACAACCTTATATGTCATTCAAAATATTAACACCATTGAATTCATATCTAAGTGGTAGAGGAATTAAATGATGAAAAAATGTAAAATGCAGGTGATATTTATCTTGATGAAGACCACTTCCCTACAATGTTAAGTAGGCATGATGTGTTAAACAAGGTATGCATACCACTACAAGAGATTGACAACACATTACAATATTAAGCAAACATGATGTGTCAAATAAGATATCCCAACCACTACATTGGGACAAGAAACCTTAATGCAGTCTTTGATAATATGATGCAATACACAAGACATACCCACCACTATAGTTATTAGGGATAAAGTGATACCACCAATAAGAAATGCAAGTGATTTACACCTGAACCCAAGAACATTATTTAGTATCCAACATTTATGATATGTTAAATAAGATATACAATAGTATTGAGATGACGATGTGTCAAACAAGGTATGCCAACCACTATAGCAGCAAATGCAAACTACAATACAATATTTGGTGAACATGATGTATCAAAAAAGACATATCTACCACTATTGCAGGGGACCAAAAGTATGCTACCAACATAGACATGCATAGGTTATCTATCTCTTTGTCCAAATCATGCCTTGTCATATCTGATGAGTGTGATGAAAACACAAGGTAATCCCACAATAGTAAAGGGATGATAGAAAAATGAAAGAGATGATGAAAATATATAGGTAAGATATGGACTATAGGTTACCTAGAGCAAGAGGTTCCTATAAATAAGAGAAGAAACATACCTTTATTATAATGGCCTAAGCTCACATGCTATAGTATAAAGAAAAACTTGATGTACAACACAAGGCATGCTCACCAATATAGTGGGAGATCACAATGATTCATTGGTTGCTTAAAAGTGTTTGGTTTTATTTTTATGGATTTTTAACATATTCAATGTGCAAAAAATATACAAATTCTACCAAGGTGTTCATGCCACATGCCATATAAAATATATCATGAATTGAACTAACATGATTTACTTTATGGCACTTAAAGCATGGGATTGACACAAAATATTACATAAAATAAAAAAGATATTGAAGACATCATGATACCCCTTGCTAGAAATAGTGACATCATTATGGGAAAAACAAAGTGTAAACAAAGTCAACAATAATTAATACCAGTTAAAAAGGACAACATACCCTAGACAAATGGAAAAATTAAAACCGACCACATGAATGGAAGAAACAAAGATCAAAGGATGATAATATTTGTTGCTTGTTTGACCAAAATCATCAAAAAACTAGGATTTCCACTTAAAGTGGAGATCATGGCCAGTAGAGGAGATTTGTAGAAAATGATATCACAAGAGTAGAAAAATTGTGCCAATAATCAAGAATGTACATGATTGACGTAGACACAACACTAAAAGAAAATAAACAAGGTAAACAAAAATGAAGAGTCAACAAAAATAATAGGCATATCAAGAAGGCATAAGAACTAAAAAAGATGAGACAAGGGGCTATGCTTAAAAGTGTGACATGCATGGAATTGGTAAATTCCTCCAACTCAATTTCATCCATAGTTTACAATTTTATTGACTTAGACCCATCAACACTATGACAATATATGAACCCAAATTCATTGGAATAAACTTATCATTACAATTTTTATGCACATTATCAAGCTTTAGGACAAGGTCCCCAACAATAAAATTATGATATATTTTCTTGTTAAATAATTTGGAAAAATGACTCTTATAGGCCCTATTGTTCTCAAGTACATGAAGATGTTTGTCATCAAGAATAGTGAGTTTGACAAGACAAGCTTCTTGATACTCGTGATGATACTCATTGTGACTCAAAAAATTCCTTAAAAAAATACATAAGGAAGACAATCAAATCTCAATTGGCAAAACAAATTTAATACCAAAACTAAATAAAAAAAAGTTTCCTTTATGGATGTTCGAATACTGGTGTAGAATGCCCACAATATAGCATATATTTTAGTTCTTTTTAAGTGCCCATTTCATTTCAAATAAGATAGGGCTAGGTATGAATGCCAAATATGTGAGGGAAAATATATGGCTCTAATTGTTTATAAACCTTCATTATCTTAGATTGGAGGTTTGGAGAATTACCTTAATAAGGTGTCAATCAATTTTTTATACCACTTGTCTAATGATATATTTGAGAAAAATAACATCACTAGGCATGGAAGAGGGTAGGATAAAATAGATTAAATGTTTTACTTAGAGCATGTACCCTTTAAGTCCATATAAACAAAGATCACCACTTAAAGTGGTTATCATAGTTTAGCAAAACCTGGTCTAAGAATGCCAAAATATTCTAATGAGAGAAACAAATATGAGATTAAACAATCACCTTCAAATGCAAAACTAATATGAACATACCCAAAAAATCTATGGAAAAGTGATTTAGCTATGATTGTCCCTTTAAGTGGTGATCTTAGTTTTTCAAAACAATGCCCTAAATTTTCTCTACAAACAATGACTTCTCAAAATAAATATTCTTTAGAAATATACACCATAAGGGAATTATGTTTATAAGGGACAAGATAACAAACTAAATTTTTGACATAACAATTTGATAAATGATAAAATTTTAGCTTGGGTTAAATCTTATGGTAGATGGAATATTCTTGTTTCACTCAATGTGTGAAGGTTTTAGTGTAGAGATAATTAAAACATTAACATTCCTATGCCTATCTAGCTCAACTATATATCTATTACATTGCTTCAAACCATACACCATGTAAAACAAATTACTGTTATCTCTATTAGATACCTTACACATTAATATCTACATAATAATTATCATTATTCAAAACAAGAACTTTCATTGAACCTACTTGACAATACCCCATTCCCATATTAGAAATATGATTACTAAAAGAAGCATTCATTTTATCAACATTGTAATACTAATTTATGTCATTATCCCTATCGTTACCACTTTTTTCTCCCATGCTATCATTATCTATACAACAAGTTGCTTTAATTTTACAACATTCTCATAAGCTTTATATAACTTAGCCAAATGTTGGTAAAACAAGCTAGGATCTTCTCTCATTTTTTTTTGGTAATTTGGTGTTTTGATTATAAGGGTTTTAACTGGGTCCCAACCCCAGATATACAAAAACCTTCAGTAGGCAGAGAGAAAACATTGTTGCAAAACCCCATTCCATGAGGGATAGAGGAACCATATGCCATCTTAGAGATTCCCATGCAGGGGATGTCTTCGTCAAAATTCCCATGCAGGGGATAGTATTACTGGTAAACTGGGGATACTTGCCCACGCAGGGGCTACTAGAAACATGTAAAAGAGAGACCTCGACCAAAGCTAGGACCCATAGAGGGGCCATCTCAAAGAAACCCAAAAAACCAAACAAACAAAGGACACCAAAAAGGGCACTAGAAGATAAAACCAGAGAAACAACCATACCAATCCACAGAAAACACCCTGGTTAGGAGTAGAATTAGGGATCGATCTCCAGAGTGTCATCTTCGATGTGCGGTGCATTCTATTGTAGGGAATGCTTCAGTGTCGTGCCAGCACTCTCGAAGGCCATGATGAAGCTTTTCAAGAACATTATGGTGAGCCGATTGGAAATGCCAGAGGTGGGAGTCGAATCCCCACTCAGGTCATCCACCTCGAGGGGGAATTCTGGCTAGACTCAGCCCTAGGTTTTTTAGTTCTGGAAGACCTACGGACCTGAGGGGGCACCTCCTCTGTTTTGACTTTACGCTTGCCCAACGAAGCTTTCCTATTGGCGGAGGGGGTGGGCTTGGCAGGGGAGGTTGTGGGCTTGGAAGGGGAAGGGGTGGGCTTGGAAGGGGAAGCCATGCAACATCACCTTTCTTGGAGGTAGGGGTGTTGGGGACACCATCACTAGTCAAGGGCTCACTGGACAGAGAGTGAGCAGGGCTTTGGGCGGGAGGGGGATTAGGGGGATTGGACTATAGGGGGTGGCCGCAATGGGAGGGTTGGACAGGATATGGCGGTAAAGCACAACAAATAACCCTTGGTGGGTGGGAGGGGCATATTTCTTGCGGGTTGCAGACATCGAGAGACGGATTGACCGATGTAGGAAAGTAGGGATATTCAGGGGTTTGAACCCGCGGACATGGTTGACTAAGGCTAGATGGAAACTGGACATGGGCTTAGATGGGTCATCGCAGGAGAGGTATTGCATGAGGGGAATTGCAACGATGGGCCACGGGGAGGGAAGGGACTCTCACGCTAGGGCAACTCCAGTCCATTTGAAGTCCTGATAGTTGGGGAAGCCTTCCAACTCTGGTTCCCAGTAGTGTTTGTCACACCGAACCAAGCGAAAGAGAGGCAAATCGACAACCTCTGCAATCAAGGTGGGAGTAACTTTAAACCGAACATTTTTTATGTAGACATGGTCATTCGACCATATTCTTACAAAGTCTACCGTGATATCCTCTTTGACCCCTCAAAATTTTGATAGAAGGGTGGTGAGCCTACAACCCTGTAGGAAAGAGGAAGACAGGGTATCAAGCTGCAACGTACTCGGCTCCAAGTAAGCCATGGTGGTGGGGACAAGGATAAAGGGGAAGGTGGTGGAAGAAATGAACCAAAGGATGGGCTGGTAGAGGATAACAATGATGAGCATGCGATGATGAGGAAATAAATAGGCAGGGGAAGCGGGAAGATCATGCCGAAAGCAATGGGAGGGAGATAGGTGGATGGGAGATTATCAGGCCAAGGGGGAAGGGGAAAGGGGAAAAGCCTTGGAAAGATGTCCACATAGGCAAAATTGAGATTATAAAGGCTCTCAGCATACGTGGAGGGTGGCGGAGAAACGTGCAGGGGAGCGGCCACAAACGCAACATTGGGATTGGGCGTGAAGCTTTGGAAAGCAGCAACATGAGGAATTAAAGTCCACTCAAGAAATTATGATGAGGATCATCGGTAGGATGGCCAATCATGGGATGGTAGTGGAGCAAGCACCACGGGAGCCTCGAACGAGAAGAAACTTGGGAAGATACCTACATCACCTTGAAAAACAAAATCATTGATTAGAGTGAAGGGAGTTAAGGCACCTGCCATGTTTGTCCGTAGCCGCAACTTGGAGGACATCTGGCGGAAAGGAGTCATGCCACACCGAGATAGGTGTTTGGCCTATGCCCACATTGGCAAGCTTGTCAGCAAGCCGATTGGCTTCTCGGTACACGTGGCCTGCTTCCACCTGGCAATGTTGACCCATTAATTTTTTGCTTTCTTGGATCAAGGATCTAATGTTCCACGGGGGATTTTTGTCGGAGGTCATATAGCCAATAATGTTGAGGGAGTCTCCCTCAATGTGGAGTTTGATCCGAGTGTCTCTGATCAGGTGTAAGCTTCACCACAGAGCCCAAGCTTTGGCCACATTGTTGGTTTGGTGGTTCAAATTTTCTGCAAATGCTATGACAATCTCCCCTTTGTGATCCCTGACAACACCACCTACCCCTGCCATACCAGGATTCCCTTTGGAGGCACCATCAAAATTAAGCTTCAGCCACCCTTCCAGGGGGGGATTCCAATAGGCTTTGATTCTGGGATGGGGAGTGGGATGGGTCAGGGTGGGAATGGGGATTTTGAGGGATTGGATAATCTCAACTTCAATCTTGCTAAGCAGAGAGCTGGGCCAGGGAAAGAGTTGGGAATTCTCGGAAGCGTAGGTTATGGCTTTGGCTGCCATGGAGATCGGTTGTTTGAAGTGGTGGAAAACACCCTACGGTTGCGCTCAAGCCAAACTTACCAAATGAAGTGGTGAAGGCAGATTTTCTAGAGGAAAGCAACTTTGGGATTCTTGAAAGGGGTAGGCCATTGGATGAACAGGTCCAAGAGGGATTTGGGGTGGGCCCACTGGGTTTGAAAAGTGGAAAACATGTGGTCTAGACCCTCCCTAGCATACTCACATTCCACCAGGAGGTGGTTGACAGATTCCCAGTTGGATAGACAGAGGTGGCATCTGTTGGGGACAGGGATTCCCCTCTTCATGAGATTTTCAGTGGTGAGGGCCTTGTTTTGGATGGTTGTCCATGAGAAAAACCCTATTTTTGGAATAAGACACTTGATCCACACCACTTTGAATAGAATAGTGGGAACTTGAGGGTTGAGCAGAAGGGAGTGGGTTGTCTTGACTGAGAAATCCCCATTGTCGGTTCCTGCCCACACCGAGTGATCTGGGGTAACTATGGTGGGGATGATGGTGGTTCTTAGCAGCTCAGATAAAGTGCTCCCTGCTCTAGCAAGATGCTCATTGCCATTTGGGGGAATCTTCCACTTGCCTTGCCTATCCATGTAATATTTCACTTTGCTTCCCCATATTCCCTCCAGACCTGGTCTAAGGATGGAAATCTCAGGGATTTCCTTGAGGGGCTTGTCCTTCAGCCACATGTCTTCCCAGAAATTGATCGATGTTCCTTTGCCTAGCTACCATTGGGTACCTCTGATGATAAGGGATTTGGCTTGAATCACGGCCCGCCAGAAGGCTGATCCATTAATAGGGATGTCATTATCCATTAGGGACATGTGCTTGAGGTATTTGCTTTGAACAATTGACACCCATTCTGCCCTATAGTTAGTGAAGATCTTCCACGCCTGCTTGGCCAGGAGGGCAAGATTCATGTTAGCTGATCTTCTTAGGCCAAGGCCTCCTTGGGGCTTGGGTTGGCACACTTTGTCCCAGCTTACCAAGTGAAATTTTCTTGTGTTTTTTGGACCTGTCCATAAAAACCTCTTTTGGATCTGCTCTATTTTGGAGTGAACTGATGTTAGAGCTTTGAAGACTAACATGAAGTAGACCGGGATGCTCTGGAGAACAACCATGGTGAGGGTCGCTTTGGTTGCTTGGGATAGGAGGGATCCCTTCCAAGCAGTGAGCTTGCACTTGATCCGGTCAATAACATTATCCCACATTGATTCTTTTCGGCTCTTAGTGAACAGGGAGAGTCGCAGGTAAGAAGTGGGGAGATCAACGACGCAAAATTGGAGGATGCAAGTAATTTTGTGTTGCCTATGGCCCGGGGTGTTGAGGAAATAATATTTGCTTTGAGATAGTTGATATCTTGGCCCACTATAGAAGCATAAGTATCAAGGATAATCTTTACAGATTTAGCTTGGACGAGAGAAGCTGAAGTGGCAATGATGGTGTCATCTACAAACTATTGATGAGATAGGGGAGGGGAATATGAATAAGCCTTGATCCCGGTTATACACCTAGAAGAACATGCCTGCTTGAAAGCTCTACCGAGGGACTCAACTAGGATGATGAACAAGAAAGGGGACAGGGGATCTCCCTATCTAATTCCTCTGAGGCTTGGGAAATAACCTGTAGTAGATCCATTGATGAGAATCGAGAACCAGGGAGCGGTGATGCAGCCTTTGATGAGGTTAATCCATTCTATGTGGAAGCTAAACCAGGAGAGGACTTTCAGGAGGAAATCCCTATCCACCCTGTCAAAAGCTTTGCTGATATCCAGTTTTAGGAACATGGCAACTTTTTTGTTGCACAAAGTCGAGTGGAGGGTTTCATGAAGAGATATGATGCTATCAGTGATGGATCTCCCTTCTACTGAGCTGCCTTGGCAGGGATCTATGATGGTGGGGAGGATGATTTTTAGCCTGAGAGCTAGGGATTTGGCTAGGATCTTGTAGACGATGTTGCACAAGCTAATAGGCCTAAAATCATTCATAGATTTGCATTGGGGGGTTTTAGGGACCAGGGCAATGAAGGTGGAATTTGTCCCTCGTGGGATGATTTTGGTACGTTGGAGCTCCATGATGGCATTGCAAATATCTTCCCCTACTATATCCCAAAAGGTCTAAAAAATCGAGGGGGAAACCCATCTGGCCCCGGGGCCTTGTCAGCTTTCATGGAAAACAAGGTAGTCTTGATTTCTTTCATGGAAAGAGGTTGGATCAGGGATAGGTTCATCTCAGGGGTGACCAAGGGGGAATGTTTTCCAGAAGGGCTTCCTGGGCTTCTGCGTTGGTGGGAAGGGCGGTTCCCATCATGTTGCTGAAGTAAGAGGAGGCCTCTTCTCGGATCTTGAAGATGTCCTGAGTGACTGACCCATCCACCAAGGTGAGCTCTCTGATCTTGTTCGTGCTTCTATTTCACAGGGTAGAGGCATGAAAGAATCTTGTGTTAGCATCCCCATATTTGAGCCAGAGGGCCTAGGATTTTTTATGCTAGAAGGTCTCTTCTCTGGCTAGAATATTGTGGTCTTGGGGGATCCATTGGTCATGTTGGATTTGTTGCTCCAGAGTTTTGAGTTTGCTCAATGTCTTTTCTTTGATCTCAAAAATGTTCCCAAATACCTCCTTGTTCCAGGTCTTCAAATTTTCTTTGATTGATTTCAGTTTCTGGGATACCTGTGATATGGCTGATCCTGAGAAAGGGGTCCTCCACCATTCACCAATCCTTTGCTTCAGGTCAGGGTGTTGGATCCACATGTTTTCAAATCTAAAGGGGGTTTTAAAGGACGGGGCCTTATTAGATTCAAGGAGAAGGGGGGAATGGTCAGACCCGATTCTTGGGAGAGAGATGAGAGATGTGTCTCCAAACAAGGGAATGGCCTACTGGGAAAGAAAAAACCGATCCAACTTGACCTGGATATGATCCGATCCAACCCTTTTATTGCTCCATGTGAATTGGCAGCCTCTGATCTGGATATCCATGAGTTCGTTCTCTATGACGAAATCCTGGAAGTCTAGGATGCTCTTGGACGGGGTAGAAACACCCCCTTTCTTATCAGAATGAAAGAGGGGGGAATTGAAGTCACCTGCTACCATCCAGGGGAGGTTGGAAAAAGCATCCTTCATGAGGGATAAAGATCTCCACATATTGCATCTTTCCATGGGATTGTTGGGAGCATAGATGTTGGATAGCACCCAAGTGATTTTGTTGTCCTTGCAGTAGAAAACCATATTCAGTGTTCTATTGGAAAAGGATATAACTCTGCCCTCCACATTTTTAGGGTCCCAGAAGCACAGGAGACCCCCAGAAGATCCTTCTATTGGGGATGAGGCCCATTGGCAGTTCTTCCAAATTTTTTGAGCTATATTGTGAGTTTTGGTAGCATCAGTTTTTGTTTCTTGAAGAATGAGGATGGTTGGTTTATACTCCTTCCTGATGGTTCGAGCTAACCTTTGTTTGCTCGTGTTGTTGAGGCCTCTGATATTCCAAGAGAGGATCTTCATCTAGATGTTTTGGTGGGTTTCTTGCCTCCCTTGCTCTGTAGAGGGGGAGGTTTGGGATTTTTTACCTCGTCCTTGGATTGGTTGAACAATTCTGGAAAGAGGGTTAACTGTACTCCATTGGAAACCTGGTCATCGGTATCCTTTCTGATCTGCTCATAGGTGGTAGGTCGACCTCTTTTCCTTTCACCCCCGATGTCAATGGGGCCTTTTTTGCTTCTGGTGATGATGGAGCTAATGTCCGCTTTGGTCTGGGTGGGACTAGAAGCATCCTCCAGGGATTCGGGACACGATCCGGTTGGGGATGAAGGGTCTTCTGAGGGAAAAGAGGAGGGGACACCATTGTGAAGGAGAGGGTTCACCTCAGACAAGGGATC
Source organism: Wollemia nobilis (assembly GCA_028583015.1). NCBI lineage: Eukaryota > Viridiplantae > Streptophyta > Pinopsida > Araucariales > Araucariaceae > Wollemia > Wollemia nobilis. The sequence goes on from JAQPPZ010000737.1 coordinate 14,778,975, forward strand.
TGAAGGGGGAATGAGAGGGGGGAGGGGGGCAACAGAGGTGGGAAAGGAAGGCCCAGATTTGGAAGGGGAGGGAGGGGGATGGGGGTGGGGGGACGGGGGTTGAATGGGAATGGATTCAGGGAAGAGAACCTCATCGTTTGAATAGGATAAAGGTCCAAATATTTTGGGGAAAGCAAACATAGAGCATACATATTCTGAGCTTGAAGAGGGGTTGTTGATGAGTGGTTCCTGGTGAGCAGTCTGCTTTCCTTTGGGCTCCTTTTCCTGCCTGTTGCCAAAGGGGCCTTTGAATCGATCATTGTGCACTCCCAAATGGGTATTCTGGTGATGGAGAGGGGGAATCTTGGTGCTTGGCGCCTCCTGCTGGGGTTTTAGAGATGGACATTGGGATTTGAGGTGTCCCTGGGATTTGCATTCGATGCAGAATATCGGTTTATTTTCATACTCGATAGCTTGGCACTAGTGAAAGTCCCCATAAATGAGGTTGATGCGGGTTGGGAGCTGGGATGCTAGATTAGCATTGACATAGATCCAGGCCTGGGCCATGCAGGAATAGGCTTTTGTTGTAGAGTCAATAGTGACAAGATCCCCAATGTATCCCCCGATCCATCGGAGGATGTCTTCATGGCAGAACTGGATGGGGAGATCGGGAAGACGAACCCAGATCGGTGCATAGTTGATGTCCTGGGTTTGGGGGTTGAAATATTCCCCCCATTTTCTCAAAAATAGACTTTTCCTTCCAAAAAACTAGGGCCCACCAGTGAGGATTCGGGCATAGTCATCCTGGTTGTTCAGACGGATCAAGAAGAAACCCCTTGATAGGGCTACAAGCTGGAAGCTTCCTATTGTGCGCCATTTGAAACTGGCCCATTTCCTTATGGATTCCATATCGGGTCTGCCTCCCACAAACTTGCCCACGAGGGAAAGGGATTAAAAAAAGATATTTTCTGCCTTGACAGAGGCAGGGATGACCAGATTTTTCCCTGATGTGATCACAGTGGGATGATTTAGGGTCCTAGTAGAACTAGGATTATGTTTGCCAGTTAGATTCTCACAATAAGTCAGTGGAGCATCGTCCTTCCTGCCAGGGTCTGGATCAGGGCCCTTGGGATCGCTTGCCTTGGGATCTATATTCGAGGGGTGAATTTCCCCTTGTTCCAAATCCCTTGAATGGCCATGCGAATTCCTGCCAGAAGTTGCCAAGGTTGTAGAGGTCACCATTGAGGTCATTTTTCCTCTCCAATTCTAAAAAAAAAATCATCTAAATCACCAACTAAATATTTTAGAACAAAGGTATCTCTTTTATTTAATTATGCATATGGTGTGACTACACGAGATTTTAACTATGCATACAAAGTAATGAGAGTGCATGAGAAAAAATAAAGGTATCTTATTTATTTAAAGTAGAAATGTCCTAGGATCTTCTCTCATTTCAGATATTAATGAAGGTGGTAATTTATCAACTATTTCTTGAGGGAGAGGAGGAATAACATCCATATCAAGTTGGTCATCCTTTGACTTACAATTTTTCCAAGATATTGCAAATGGAATTCAAGATGCCCCTTGTGTAACTTCCACCTAGAAGTCCATTGTTGTTCATGTTTATAAATGAGAACCTTTCACATTTCATCCATGATGAGCACCAAAAATGTTCATTTTTTGTATGTTTTTATGGGATAATTGTATGACATTATTATATTAGAAATGTATTTTTTGTGAAATTATTGTATGCATTTAATAGGAAATGGTGTATTATGCTTAACGAGTATTTTTAATGGAAAATGTGTGTAGACGCAGTATTTTATTATATTTTTTTACATTTTAGTCGAGGTCCCACATTGTCCTAGCATTAGAACATGTGTAATGTGTTGAAAGGAACGATGTGCAGCTTATCAAAGACAATAGTGTTGGAAAACAACGCCTAAATTTTCTAAGGCATGACACCTATATCTTGACAACAAGCTAGAAGGTTCCTAACTTCCAGTGATAGAAAGGCACATGAATTCCAGTGACAGGAAGGTGCCTAACTTCCAACTACAAAAAGACACCTAAATTACAATGACAAGAAGGCGCCTGACTTCCAGTGATAGGCTGGAAGGTGCCTGTCTTTTAACTACAGAGTGAGCGCATATCCTTCGACGATAAAAAATAATAGCAATGCACAACAAAATAGAAAAATATCTACATACAATGCCTTTATCCCGACGATAGGCCAACAAGGTTCCTGTACTCTAGCAACAAGTCAAAAAATGCTTATGCCCGACAAAATAAAGTATGTGTTGACTATGTAATTCGAAGATCGTGAATAAAATTAGATGAATATTGTTGTAAAATCATAGGGAGTGCTATGGTTATCTTGAAATGTATAATTTTAGTGTTACCTCTCTTTTATTTGATATATAATTAATTTATGCACATGCCCACCATAACGAATTGCATCAAAATGAATAAAATCAGCACAATCTAAATTTGTAACAAGGGATGACCACGTTCTATATAAAATGCAGGCCATCCCTGAAGCGAACAATCCCAAACCTGAACAATAATTTATACTTCATTATTTTTTTAATAAAAGTCTTGAGTGTTCGTGTTAATTATGTGTTCGAAATAGTGACCATGTGAATTAGTTGGGCAGACGTCTACGAGAGCTTGGGACCACTCCAGGCAGTATTCCTCCCATATTTTTACTATCATTATTTATGTTATTTATTTCCTATTCTTTATTTCTGCAAGTGTATTTTCCTGCTTTATTTATTTTTGCACAGTGTGTTTATTTCATGCAATTTCCTACTTTATTAATTTTTGCAAGAGTGTTTACTTTCTTGTAATTTCCTTTCAATCATGTGTTTGATAATTTCAATTAAATTTTCTTGTAGTTTCCATTAGTATTTACTTTCTTGCACTTTAATTTTATTGGTTTGGGATGAACTTAAACTACATGAACAACACACCTGTTGTGGAGTTTCCACAACCACACTAAACTTCTTGGGCGACGAACTTGTCATGTTTTGGTATTAAAGGTTTTTGTTTTTCTTGGGCTTATAAGAATAGTGATGTTTGACTGTTTTATTTTAATGATTTTAACTGCTTTGGTTATTTGATATTTAAATGTTTAATTAATCTAGGCATTAATGCTTCTAGATTAATTAAAATCCATTTTGATAAATAGAGTTCAATGTTCTTCATACTGTCTAATGTGATGGAATGTGTTTAACAAAGCAAAGCCTGACCAAAACATTACCTAAAACAATAAGAGAATGCAAAAGGTACAAATAAATTGAGATAGAAAATAATATGCTATTATCTACCTAATATAATTGCATTAATTATATTAGGTACATAATAGTAATATTATTATGATTATATTATAATGTTCTAAAATGTTATTATTATAATAATATTATTATAATATACTTTACAAAGGATGTGATAATAATATTTAGGGTAAGGTAATGTTTAATCATATTGTGTTTGATTGCAGGAGAAGGCGATGGTGGCTATTTCAAAAATGTTCGATGCTATGGCAGCGTGAGACTTCGTGGAGTAACACCGGCAAGGAAGAAGCGGTCCAAAGATAGCGTTAGGGTTTCAGGAGGACAACACATAAGGCAAACCCTAATTTGACATCGAAACAACATGTAAGACATTGGATTTGATAGTGAAACAGTTGAAAGATAAAGGTATGCCATAGAGCAAGGACAAAGAAGCGTTATTAGGGCAACCGGTAACACTATTCAATGGAGTTAAATGCCTACCTCAAAAGCATGGAGAGTTTTTTGTGTTGCATCTATTTCATTACGCTGGTGAAATTACAGCGTGAGTGCGAGAGTAAGGAGCTCGACAACATAATGGCAGTTTTAACAAGAGAGTAAAGATATCAATAGAGTAACAGCGCCATGGCTGCTGCGTACATCGATGGCAGCACCATGGTGTGATATTGATAGCACCATGGCTGCGTTGATGGTAGCACCATGACGACGTAAGTTTGACAGCGCTATGACTACGTAGGTAGCATGATGACATCACTTGGTTATATGGAAACCAAAGTGCCTAGGATGGGGGATGCCATCCCAATCCTTGGGCATGTTGGTATGGCTTTGGAAAGATACCATCGGGTCTTGGTTTTGAAGAGCAACATCAAAATTTCACTGAATAAGATTTTTCTGCCTTATTTTAATCTATGTGAATGTGGTTTGATTACATTCAATGTTTTAAAGGAGGTTTAAAAATCGTAGGGGTTATAAGGTATAGTTAAATGTTTTTATCATTCATTTTTTATGGATGCAAAGGGGTGTTCTTGGGTAGAATTCTTATGTGATAAGATAAAGGGGAGACATACGGAGTCATGCAAGGCTATATTTTTGGTGTAAACTCAACTACAAGAGACCAACAAAATGGACTCCAATCACATAACACAAATGCAATAATGGAAGAAAATTACCAATTGATATTATTCTCATTCTTGAATTCACACCCCTTATACAAAAGATTACAATCCATCATATAGCAATCGAAAACCAAAGAAACCCTAAAAATGTCTTTTTTCTAAAACTGCTAAAAATAGATCTTTTTCCTAAAAACTGCTAAAAATAGAAATGAGTTAGATTGCACCCAAATTCGGTGCACACATCCCTATTACAATAATGAACCTTAATTTAAAATATTAGGTCTCAAATTAAGGTATAAAAAAAGATAATAAACTTCTAACAACCAAAAAAACCCAAAAAACTCGAGAACCTATTCTAAAAGCTAATTTTGGGGCACTAGATGTTGGAGTTAGGTCCCAAAAACATGATTTTTGGAGGTTCAAGAGGATCAAAGATCATCCTGATGCAGAACACGCATGTGGAATCACCTGTTAAATTTCAAGGAAAATGGGCATACGGTTCACAAGTTATGGCTCCGACAAGGTGCATCATCCTCCTCTGGTGAAAAAGAACTTAGTTCCTATGAGTTCTGCTGAATTGAAATCCTGTAGCTTTGTTTATCAATTTTATTTAGCTCTAAATATGAAACCCAAGTGTTATCTGACTGTGGTAATCCTTCCCACTAAACCAAGAATTTATTGTAGCTCTCGTGTCTATTGGTGATCACCTTCTTATCGAGCACCTGTGCAACTCTATCTGTTTATTCTTAGGCATCTGTCATGCCCAATTTACTGTCTCTTGTAATTCTCCATCCTCGGTAGTACCAAGATACTAAAATAAATAAGAAACGTTAAAAGTGGGTGAAATATAAAATTCATCGGGTAGCTCCACTTTATAGGCATTATCATTGATCTTCTTCAAAATCCTACATGGCCCAATTTTCTTAAGTTTCAGTTTGTTATATGTACCCTTCTAAGATGAACCATGACCATATCACCCTCTTCAAACACTTTCACCCTTCTGTGTGCATCATCACTAACTTGTTCCCCAATTGGTAACTCAACCAAATCTAATACATCTCTAGGATTTTGACCATAAATAATTTGAAAAGGAGATTTACCTGTTGACCTGTTCACTGAATTGTTGTATGTAAATTCAGATTGTGACAAGGTTAAATCCCATTGTTTTGGTTTTTATCCAACTATGCATCGTAAGAGGTTTCCTAAGATTCTGTTCACTACCTCTATTTGCCCATCGATCTGTGGGTGGTAAGCACTACTGAACTGCAACCTGGTATTCAAATTTTTCCACAATGTCCTCCAAAAGTGACTCAAGAACTTAGTATCCCGATTAGAAGTAATAGTCTTTGGAACACCATGCAACCACACAATCTCATCAAAGAATAAGACTGCAGTCCTAGTTGCATCATTAGTTTTTTGACAAGTAATGAAATGCACCATTTTTGAAAATCTGTCTACCACAACAAAAATTGAATCCTTACCCCTCTTTGTCTTGGGCAACCCCAACACGAAATCCATACTCATATCGGTCCATGGTCCTGTAGGATCTGGCAGTGGCATATACAACCCTATATTTTGTGCATGACCCTTAGCCATTTGACATACTCTGCATCTAGAGACAAACTTGATTATATCTCTCTTCATTTTTGGCCAATAGTACTTCTCCTCTACAAGAGTGGTAGTTTTGGCGACTCCAAAATGACCAGCCAAACCCCCACTATGTAATTCCCTCAAGATGTTCTCTTTCATAGAGCCATTTGGAATGCATAATTGATTACCCTTAAACAAGTAACCATTCTATAAAAAATACTCTTCAAAAATAGTAAGGGACTCGCCCCCTACTGCAATTTTGTATTGTTGCACAATATTCCCAAAATCCGCATCAGATTCATACAGATCTTTAATCCCCTCAAATTCTACCACTTCATTCTCCATAGTGGTCAACAACAAGAATCTCCTACTCAATGCATCAACAACCTTATTCTACTTTCCTGACTTGTATTTCAGGACAAATGTATACTGTTGCAAAAATGAAACCCATTTGGCATGCCTGCTATTTAACTTTTTTTGAGAATTGACATACCTCAATGCTTCATGATTAGTAAACAACACAAACTCCTTTGATATTAAGTAGTGCCTCCAATGTTGCAATGCTTGCATAATTGCATAAAATTCCACATCATATGTAGAATAATTCTTCCTTGCATCATTCAACTTCTCACTATAAAATGCTACAGGTCGGCCCTCTTGACTTAAGACACCACCAATTCCAACAAATGAGGCATCACAATCAACCTCAAACACCTTACTGAAATCTGGTAACACTAGAACAGGGGCTTCTGACACCTTCTTCTTCAAGAGTTAAAAACTCTTTGTTGTTGTTGTAGTCCATACAAACTCTTTCCCCTTCGTGCACTCAGTTATAGGGGTAGCTATACTACTAAAGTTCTTGATGAAATTCCTGTAAAAGGTAGCTAGTCCATGAAAGCTCCTTACTTCTGTTATAGATCGTGGAAGAGGCCATTCCATAATTGCCTTCACTTTCTCATCATCCATCCTCATGCCATATCTCGAGATTACAAATCCCAAAAACACTAAACTATCTTGAAGAAATATACATTTCTTCAGGTTGACATACAATTTCTCCTTCCTGAGCACGTCTAACACTAATTTCAGGTGTAACAAATGGTCTTCTTCACTTTTACTATAAATTAAAATATCATCAAAATACACAACCATAAACTTACCATTATATTATCTTAGTACTCTGTTCATCAACCGCATAAATGTACTGGGTGCATTAGACAACCTAAATGGCATCACCATCCACTCATACAATCCATATTTTGTCTTAAAAGTTGTCTTCCATTCATCCCCTTCTTGAATTCTGATCTAGTAGTAGCCACTCCGTAGATCAATTTTATTGAAGTATTTAGCTCCAGCCAATCCATCCATCATGTCATCCACTCTCGGCATAGGATACCGATACTTTATTGTGATTTTTTTTATGGCTCTACTGTCTACACACATTCGCCAGTCACCATATTTCTTTGGGGTCAGCAATGCTGGAGTCGCACATGGACTCATACTCTCCCTAACTAATCCCTTCTTTATCAACTCTGTCACTTGCCTACTCAACTCTGCATTCTATTTCGGGTTCAACCGATAAGTTGCCTGATTTGGGAGCGCTGATCCTGGAATCAAATCCATGTGATGTTGGATATCCCTTTTTGGTGGTAGCCCATCTAGTAACTCCTCTGGTGTGATATCTTTATATTCACTTAGCAACTTAGCTATTGCTATAGGCATAACCACTTCCTCTATTTCTAGATTCCTAGTTGTTAAGGCATAACAAAAGCTAGTGTCCCTAATCTCTACAAGAAACTCCTTCATCATCAACAAGCTCTCACTTGGCCCATCCTCCTTCAGAGGTACAAGAACTACCTTTACACCATCCTTCCAGAATGTGTAAATATTATTTCTTCCATTTTTAGTTAGTATCCCTGTCGTACTTCCAAGGTCTTCCCAATAGAATGTGACATGCATCCATTGAGATCACATCACACCACACTTCATCCTTGTAAGTGCTCCCAACTAAAAATTTAATTACACATCTGATCTACTGTTACATCATTCCCATTCTTAATCCATGATATGCGATATTGATAAGGATTTTTTTCACATTTCAGGTGCATTTTATCAACCATGACATTTGACACCATATTCTCATAGCTACCACCATCAATGACAATGTTATATATCTTCCCTTGTGATGTACACCTTGTTCAAAATATGTTCATTCACAGCCAAGAATATTCACCATCTATGGTCTGCCCCTTTGCTTTGCTCTGAACCATCTCTTTCTTAGGAGCAATCAACGTCCTCCTTATCATAAGTGCTTCCCCCATGTCAACAACAACTTCATCCTCATCTTGCTCTTCCATCTCAACAAGATTGACCCTTCCTTGTCCTCCTTGACCCTTTTCTTGGACATCACGTTGGGGACACTCAAATGCTCTATGCCCCTCCTCACCACATCCATAATAGGTATACAACCTCCTCGGATCATTCTCATTTCATCCACCATCGTAACCTCTACCTCGTTGGTATCCTCTTCCTCTCATATTCTGCCCATCTTCTTCTTGTTTAGCAGGTATTGAGGATTATCCCTTGAGAAAATTAGATCCACTTCGACCCCGACCTGAAGAGGGTGTGAATCCCTTCTTACCTCTTCTATTAATCCTTTTCAATTTCTCCTCCACCTTGAGGGCCATTTGATACGCATCCTCCACTGTAAGAGTGCGATGCATGCTCATCTCATCTTGAACAACAAAACTTAGGCCATTTACATACCTGGAAACCTTTTGGTCCTCCGTCTCATTATGCTCCACTCAAATGGTTATCTTGTAGAATTCATTAGTATAGTCCTCAATTCTTTGATCCTTATGTCAGAGATTCTAAAATCTATGAAATAGGGTTTAGGAGTAGTCTACAGGTACAAATTTTTCCTGTAACTTCTTCTTCATCTTTGTCCAATCCTTGATCTTTTCCTTTCCATTCCTTTGTCGTGTAGTCTGTAAATGATCCCACCAAATCAATGTATTTCCCTTCAACTTTGTGCATGTGAGCTTAACCTTCTTCTCTTCAGTAAGGTCACTCCATTCAAAATATTTTTCTAGGCTATTAATCTAATCGATCAACTCCTCTGGTTTCAACCCACCAACATACTCGAGAACCTCGATCTTGATCCCATATTGATTCTCCTTAAGCCCCTCTAGAGCTCATATCAATCAATTTTCAAAACTATGTCCTTCTTCCTCTAGGCCCTCTAATTATACTTCTGCGTGGACCTCAAATCCACATTCCTCAAGTATATTTTCATCATCAATTCCTTGATCTACACATGCCCTGGTGTGTCTCTCTCTCATGTGATCAATCACACCAGTCAGTCGTACTATTTTTGCATTTAGATCCTCGATCTGCCTATTCATCTGGGTATATCTTCTAGGTGGCATCTTCCCTTCACTAGCGAGATCACACCCGCTCTGATACCAAATGGTGTAAACTCAGCTACAAGAGACCAACAAAATGGACTCCAATCACATAACACAAATGCAATAATGGAAGAAAACTACCAATTGATATTCTTCTCATTTTTGAATTCACACCCCTTCTACAAAATATTACAATCCATCATATAGCAATCGAAAACCAAAGAAACCCTAAAAATGTCTTTTTTCTAAAACTGCTAAAAATAGATTTTTTTCCTAAAAACTGCTAAAAATAGAAATGAGTCGGATTGCACCCAAATTCGGTGTACACATCCCTCTTACAATAATGAACCTTAATTTAAAATATTAGGTCTCAACTTAAGGTATAACAAAAGATAATAAACTTCTAACAACCAAAAAACCCAAAAAACCTAAGAACCTATTCTAAAAGCTAATTTTGGGGCACTAGATGTTGGATTTAGGTCCCAAAAACATGATTTTTGGAGGGTCAGGAGGGTAATAGATGCAGAACACGCACGTGGAACCACTTGTTAAATTTCAAGGCAAAGGGTGTACGGTTCACAAGTTATGGCTCCGACAAGGTGCATCATTCTCCTCTGGTGAAAAAGAACTCAGCTCCTACGAGTTCAGCTGAATTGAAATCCTATAGCTTCTGGTTATCAATTTTCTTTAGATTTGACTCTGAAACCCAAGTGTTATCAAGGAAAATGGGCGTACGTTTCACAAGTTATGGCTCCAGCAAGGTACATCAGTTTTTTGGTTTTACTATTGTTTAAAATAAAAAATGTTTAGAAGTGTTATTTTTATTGTATTAAATCACATAAAATGATGATGGATTATTTTCTTATATCCATTCATTATTTTGATTGTGAAATAAGTTGAAGCGAAAAGACTTCTAAGCATTATTTATACCTTGCTATCCTACCTTTTTAGAGGGGGCTGGAAATGATGTAACATTCCGAAAAGTAATAAGAAAGAGCATTTTTTTCAAATTTTGAAAGAGTAGCAAACTTTTGTGAGCAAAATCAAAAGGAGGGTTTTTATCATAAAACTAACGTTTTTAGTGTCTTATCATTTTTGCATTTTAGTGACTTCTAGCCATTGTCTTATGCCATGAAATGGGTTGCAATAGGTGAAGGTCAAGATGATGCAGTTTCTCTATGTTTCCTTTGAGTCTCGCACTTGATTTAATGGTATTGTGCTTATGTTGCAAGTCCATTAATTTAGGTTGTTTTATGATTACCTCATAACTAGGGATTTTGCAAGGAGGAGCTTGCTAAACTAATTCATAATTTGACTTTTTTAGCTAACCAAAATTGCATTTTTATTTATTTATTTTTAAGTTCATTTTATTTCAAGCACTCAATCATTCCATTTTGGTCCATCCAGAATTTCATTTTTTGTTATTTCCATTATGGTCCTTTTCCATAATTTTCGCTAATTTCCTTTTAGTTTTATTTATATTCTGCTCCATTTCCAGAATTGTTAAGATTTCAAGTTGTTTCCATTCTGATCATTTTCCAGAATTGTTGCACCTCCAAACTTCATTAATCTAAACTTTGAGATAAAACACATGGTTTAGGAGGGATACTAACCTACAATTTCACATTAAGTTAAGATAAGAAATGAAAGCTAACTTTGTTAACATTGCTAACATGCTAACTTCTACTAACCACAATTAGGGTAGTGGCATCAACACAAGGAAGATAAAATGAACCCACTATCTAAAATTTACTTCATATTAAAGGCATGGGCATTAAAATGAGGTGGATAATTCCATATTTTATCATTTGAAACCTTTTAAATGAAGATAAAATACTTTACTAACAGGGATTCAAGGTAGCACCAATTTAAAAAACCCTAAAAAGAACTGCTTTTATTTTACATTTGCTTTTTAGTTAGATATTTCAATCACTAAGCATTGTTTAGAACCAGCAAAGGCCCCTTGTTTATGGTCACATGCATTATTGAATTATTTCTGGCATTATTGTAATATTTTAGATATTTTACCAGAACCTTGGAGAAGTTGATTTTTTGTCATTTGGTTTCTTTTCAAGAGAGAGTTTTCTATTCAATACTCTGCATGTGGTGGTATTTTGCAATTGGGAAAAATATACACTCAAAATATTTGGCGCTAGAAGAAGGGCCTTCTTTTATGCTTTGTGATTTAGTTTTTTGCTAATACTAACGTGGTCAATTTTGGTTCAACAGTATTGTGTTTGCAGGTGCAACATGTTACTCTTGACTAGTTTGTGAAAAGCCTTAATAGAATAAATTTAAGTTTCCCAAGCTGGACCCCCCTAGACACATTGCTACTAGCTCTAAAACCACTGAGGAAACTATTTTTCAAAGTCTTTCTCCCAAACCTAGGAAACCGAGATACAAAATCTAGGAGATCGAAATCCCTTCCAAGCCTTCTAATACATTAGGTTTAGAGACACTTTGCCAATATTTGGAAAGGCTAGCTCTCAGACCTCTGAATCTGAATACCTTTAGTGGGTGTGCACCCATTAGTTCCACCACAATAGCTATATCAAGTGTACCCATCTCCGTCGTCTCGAGTGTGTCAACTGCTTTAGTAGGGTCATTACCTTTGGTTAATATGGCCCAACAACAATAGCAACAACAACCAGTTCCCTGGTTTGGTACCCAAAGTTCTTCGTTAAGTATACCTAGGGATGTACATGACATACCTAGGCACCTTGAGAGGTCTATCCTTAAGTTTATCCATGATGGTCCCATTTCATTTGAAGATCACGTTCAAATTTACAAGGACAATATGATTAGGTAGGGAGTTAGTCATGAAGACGTTGCTTGTTGACTCTTCCCTAATAGCTTTGACCAAATGGCTCATGAATGGTACAGGAATATTCCTATAGGGTCCATTACATCTTGGGCCCAGTTGGAAGTTGCTTTTGTTAATCAATTTAGGTCATTGCTAGATCCTACCATCATGTATAACTAATTTGTGTCATGCAAGAGGTATCTTAATGAACCTATCAGAACATTTAATGCTAGATTTCAAAATCTTTACATAGACGTGAGTCATCATTTTACAATAGACACTATTGTGGCATTACAATTATACCTTGTAGCCTTAGACCCGATGACAACCATGTTTACCAGGGGAAATCCTCAAGTTACAATGTTGGCCTTAGCCTATGTTGAAGCCATGACTATTGAGCAACAAATGACACCGCAAGGTGGCACTATGCCTCAATTTCCCATGTTAGGGCAATATGGCCCTTACAATCAATTTGCCATGATGAATCAAGCTGTGACACCTCATATGCCCATGATGAATGCTTTGCCATATCATCAGTCATACCCATTCGCTCCCACACTTCCATATTTTTTGATATACCCTAGTGTTGCCATTCCACCCACTCCGTAAACGATGGCTGCTAATCAAATAACCTTACCAAGATTTGAGGTGAGTAGTACTCAAGCCTCAAATGCATATCCCATGGTTACGCCTCTTTATGCCAAGGGTCCATAGTGGACCCAAAACACTTAGAGTCAAACCTTAGTGCCTAATCCAAAGGTTTATAATGTTGGAAATATCATTGTATTTGGGGCTATCATGCCTCAGCCATAAGTATCCAATTTTGAGTTGGAAGAGCTCAAGAGAATGACCATAAAATAGGGCAATGACATCATTTGGTTACAAAAACTAGTTGCCCAAAATCCCATGCCCAATTGAAACCACGGCCATAGGAGAACAGAATCGTACAATACGTAGCCTAACAGTGGGTGTGTATCCAATTCGTTAGCCAATCAGACCGATGTGTTAGGGGATTGTGATGAGTCAGAGTCATGTGATGAGGAAATGCATCACTGTTGCCATAGAAATTCAGACGCTTTGGTGTCTAAAGTCATTCATTATTTAGAAAATGATGAGATGGAGGAAGATATGAATGTGTTAGGAGAGAAAGAGGATGAAGCCTTGGAAGCCCATGCTGCTAGACATTTTGGGAAAGCTAATCACAAGTATTTTACTAGGAGTTCTAAGGATCCCAAAACCTCCTCTACTCCCCCAAACAACTCTTTAGTTCCTCCTGATACAAAATGTGATGTGAATCCACCACCTCCATTTTTAGAAGCACCTAGGACAATGCGAAAAGTGTCAAATCCTAGAACATCCACTTATGACTTGGAAGAAGACATGAAAAGGACCAAGGTCAATATCTCAATGTATGAGGTCTCTAAATTGTTGGGGTAGGATAAAATCATGGGGAATATATTGAATTCCCTAAGTCAAATTCATGAGGTTAAATCTGTAGAACCTCAACCTGCTATGAGGAAATAGAAACTATAGGTACCCCATTTTCTCATAACTGTTAGGATCATAGGCAAAGAATTTACACAACTGTTTGATTGATTTTGGTGCCTCGGCCAACATCATACCTCTTGAGATAAGCCAAAAGCTAGGACTTAAGCCTATTCATTTGAATGGCAAAGTGGTCCAATTGGACAGATCTATGGTGGATGTAGTAGGTGTTGTAAAATATGTCCTAGTTTAGATCAACTCAGAGCCTAGGGTCCAACATTACATGGATATCCTTGTGCTAAATATTGTTGCCAAGTATGGCATGGTTTTGGGCAGGGATTGGAGCAGAAATCTCAATGGTTATGTGGTGACTGATTCCTCCCATATGTGGTTGCCATGGAGAGGAGTTGCAAATCAAATCCGGGTAGACAGATAGTCCAAACTTAGGGAGATGATTACAGAGAATAATAAACCCAATGAGATTTAGTATACTGAAACAGAATTAGGGGTTTACAATTTTGACATAGAGGACATAGTCGAAGGGTCCCAAAACGATAATATTTACCATTGTACTTTGGAAGAAAACAAGAGGGTGTGGACCCTAAATTTTGATGGGTCCAAATAAAAACAAGGTGCGGGAGCTGGGGTAGACCTCACATGTCCTGGTAGTAAGCCTTCGCTTGCTACCTAAAGATTAAAATTCTCGACCACCAATAATGTGGGGGAGTATGAAGCCCTAATTTTTAGACTTCAGTAGGCCCTAAGAGAAAAGTTAAAATGCCTTAAGGCATCGGGAGACTCAGAGTTAGTAGTCAAACAGTTCAAGGAGTAGTATACCTGTAGAGACAAGAGGTTGAACCTCTATAAAACTAGAGCGATGGAATTAATTAATGAATTTGATGCTTTCAATATTTCCCTCATCTCAAGAAAAAATAATAAAATGGTTGATTCGTTAGCCGTAGCGGCCAGCATGCTTTCGCCTGCTGACCATAAAAAATGTAATTTTTTTTCCATAGAGTTAGTGCCTTGTCCCTCCATACCAGAAAATGTCACGAATTTATAGGTCTTTGATAGTGATAGACATATTTTTAGCTTTGTCACTAATTATGGTATATTTGAAAATCAGGTTATAGACGAAGAAGAGAGGAGGAAAGTAGAAGTAGGAACAACCGGAGTATGGAACGATATGCCAAGTGATAGGGCCTCTTTAGAAAATTTGTTTGATATATTGGATATCAAAAGAAAAAAGAAATAAAAATACCATCCCCCAAGGAATCATGCAATTCATTCAATTTGGGGAGTGCAGTAGATCCACGCGAAGTGTTCATTGCAAAGGCATGCACACAACGAGAGGATTCAATAGCTTAGGTTTTAGGAGAATACATTGATTGCATAGCTTGAAGCTATGAAGAACTAAAGACTTATGACCATAATGTAATCATGCATACTATTCCTCTGAAGCTTGATTCCAAGATAGAGGCAAATAACGGTTAACCCAATCCTAGAGTACCTAATAGAGAAGTAAGTGAAGAGGCTGCTAGAAGCCAAAATCATTTTCCCTATTAGGCATTCCACATTGGTGGCTAATATTGTCTCTATTAGGAAGAAGAGTGGAGAGATTCGATTGTGCATAGATTTTAAAAATCTTAACAAAACTTGCCAAAAATACAATTACCCATTACCCACCATTGACGAGATACTCCAAAAGGTAAATGGGTCTAAAATGATGTCATTCTTGGATGGATACTGAAAAGGATTGAAAATCCAACTAAGTGTTCTATTATTTACAATTCAATTTATAGGCACTAATGGCCCAAAATACATAACCAAACCCATCAAATCATGGATTTGATCCAATATGCTTAACCATAAGCTACAAAAGTGCAAGGGAGAATGCACGTAACTTCTAAGTTAAGAGAAAAGGAATAATGCTAACTAGAAGATCCATTTTAGCTATCTTGAAGTACACACTTCCTACTTTGAGTTCACACTTACTAACTAACACTCTAAATGACAACTAGAAGATAACTAGTGCCCACAAGTGCATGTGAGAAGGAGACTCACTTACAATTATTAATTTGCAAGAAATAAACTATGCAAACCTAGCTAGGAACTACTAGAGGGGTCATATGAAAGATCAAACATCAATCCTCATCATGCCTCCCCACAATAGAAGCATTGGACTCCAATGCTTTCAGAAGAGTAGGAAAGTCACGGGACATCTGATGAAAAGAAATCCAACGAGCCTGATGCGACAGCTGTCCTCGTCGAGCCACAAGATATGAGGTGGTAGACCCCTGGCGAGTCCGTCGAATCTTTGTGTCATAGATCTGATCAGAATCCAATGGTAACTGAGAATCAGGAACCACGTCCACAGGATGACTGATAGCTGGTGTTGTCTCCAATGTAGAGTCAAAATACAACTTCAAAAGATCTACATTGACGACGTCATGAATTCCCAAGTGTGCGGGAAGATCAAGGCGGAAAGCATTCTCGGACACCTATTGAAGAATAGTATAAGGCCCATAGCGAATCGGTTTGATTTTACTATGAGTCTTATCAGAAAAACGTCGCTTGTCAAGATGCAACCAAACTTTGTCACCAACCTGAAATGGATGAGGAATTCGATGTCGATCCATGGCCTTTTTCTGCTATCGCTGTGTCTTTTGCAAAATCTCAACCACCTTTGATTGCAGATTGTGCAAATGCTGAATAAATGAGTGTGCCTTGTCTTGCTCCTTCTGAAGATGTGAAGTGACAGGAGAAGGCAAAGACAAAGGTAACTCATAAGGTGCCAAGGGCTGAAATCCCATACAAACCTCAAAGGGTGAATGACCTGTAGAAGAATGTAGGGCCCTATTGTAGGCATGTTCAATATGAGTGAGACTCAAGTCCCACTTTGCTGGTGAAGCGTGATGATAGATTCGTAAACTTTGCACAAGGGTACGGTTTACCACTTCATCTGCCCATCGGACTGCGGATGATAGGCGATGGAAAAGTTAAGGGAAACTCCCAAAATTTTCCACAAAGAATGCCAAAAGTGACCCACAAAGCATGAATCACGATCCGAGATAATGCTGGTAGGTAGACCAAAGGAACGCCAAATGTTGTCAAAGAAAAATTGGGCTAAGTCTGCTGCAGAACTTGTCTTGCGGCATGGAATAAACTTAGCCATTTTACTGAATCTGTCAACCACCACGAACACACAATCATGTTGGCGCACTGTCATAGGAAAACCACTAACCAAATCCATGGAAATGCTTTCCCAAGGATGGGAAGGAATGGGCAAAGGCATGCCTAAGCCAAACTTCCTGTTAGCTGGTTTTGAGCGACAACAAACTGCACACTCTTTGAGAAATCTCAACACATCCCTCTCGCATTTTAGGCCAATAGAAAAATCTTTGCAAGTGATGAAGTGTTTTGTGCTTCCCAAAGTGACCACCATAAAGTGTAGAATGAGCTTCCTTAAGAAGTGACACTCTAGGCTCACAAGGAACACAAACCTTGTCCAATTTGTAAAGAAGTCCTTCTTTGATGTAGAAATCTTGGAAAGGACGCAAATTGGAAGAAGAAGGCTTACTCACTTGCTCAAATATTTTCCCAAAATTAGGATCCTGTGAATACAGATTAGGCCAAGTCTGAAATCCCAAGTGTGAAGTGGACATAACTCGTTAAGGCAAGAGCGGCTGGAGGCCTACTCAAACAATAAGCAATAGTATTACTCTTCCCCTTTTTGTACTTGATCACCAAGTGAAATTGTTGGAGGTAAGAGGCCCACTTCATATGTCTTGATTCTTCAATTTTACTTTGAGATTGTAAAAACTTGAGAGGCATATGATCAGTGTGTACTACTGTATCTTTTCCCAAAAGATAATGTCTCCAATACTTAATAGCTTGAACTAATGCATACAACTCCTTGTCATATGTAGAATAGTTCAACTTAGCAGCAGAAAAAGTTTCTGAATGATAAGCAACTGGATGACCATTCTGTTTGAGCACAACTCCTAAGGCAACTTTAGAGGCATCCGTTTCAATCTCAAAAGGTTGAGAGAGGTCGGGTAAAGTTAACACAGGTGTTGTACAAAGTTTCTTTTTGAGTTTCTCAAAGGCAACTTCTTGGCTTTTCTCCCAATGAAATGGAATTTTAGACTTAGTGAGATAATGCAATGGAGCTGCAAGGGTGGAATATTGAGGAATGAACTTGCGATAAAAATTCGCAAGTCCTAGAAAACTCCTTAACTCAGTGAGAGTTGTAGGAGGGGACCACTTAAGTAAAACATCAACTTTTATGGGATCTACCTGAATTCCACTTTCACTAATCACATAGCCAAGGTAAGAAACTGAAGTATTGCCAAAAGAACACTTGGAAGAATTGGCATATAATTGATTCTTCGCAAGAAGATCAAGTGTTTGTTGGATATGCCTAAGGTGTTCCTCCCAAGTTTTTGAGAAAATCAATATATCATCAAGATATATTATTACAAATTTGTCAAGTACATCACGAAATACATCATTCATCAACCTCATGAAGGTTGCAGGAGCATTAGTAAGACCAAAAGGCATGACCAACCATTCAAAGAGGCCCATCTTCGTCTTAAAAGTTGTCTTCCATGTATCCTCAACTTGGATACGCACTTGATGATATCCACTTTTGAGATCTATTTTTGAAAAGAACTTAGCTCCTTGAAGCTGATCTAATAAATCATCAATGCGTGGTAATGGATATCTATTCTTTACAAAAATTCTGTTCAAAGCACGAAAATCAATGCACAATCTCCAAGTGCCATATTTTTTAAGAACCAACAAAATAGGTGAGGCACAAGCAGAAGTACTTTCCTTAATGAAACCCTTAGACAACAAATCTTCTATTTGCCTTTTTATTTCTTCATTTTGCAAAATAGATTGTCTATACATGGGTGCATTAGGTAGTGAAGAACCAGGAATGATTTCAATGCTGTGATTAATTGTGCGAATTGGAGGAAGAGACTTTGGCTCCTGAAATATGTGTGAATAACTTTGCAATATTTTATCCATTGAAGAGTGTTGCTTTGGAATGGATGTGGATGTAGAAGTGTTTTGAGAGCGAATGAAAATTAGAGCAACATCACCACCTTTTTTAATTACTCTTTTTGTTTGCTTGGAACTTAGAATGATGTTAGGAGTGTTGGTGCTTTTAATGAGAAAGACCTTACCATATTTTTGAAGTGTGTAGGTTCTTTTGAAAGCATCATAAACAGCTCTCCTATCATACCGAAAAGGTTGTCCAAGCAAAATCCCACAACAATCCATAGGAGTCACATCACAAGTGACTTGATCTATGAAATGTGGGCCAAGTGCAAATTTTAATGTGCAAGTGTGAGTGATTTCTGAGCCTCTTCCACTATCCTTCCAACCCAAAGAATAAGGTTGAGGATGAGGCTCCATAGGTAACTTCAAACGCTCGACAATGGACCTCGCAATTAGATTTTTCTGCGAGCCATTATCCACTATACAATCTGTTGCAAAATTATGGAGCAAATGAGCTCGAGTGATGAACAAAGCATCACGAGCGCCCTCTGATGAACTTACATTTACCAAGGTAACTTCATTGAGCTTACCTCGTAATTCCGTGTATACTCTACTCTCTCCTACCGACTCAAGGGGACCTTTGGGAGCATCCTCCTCTTGAGTAGTAATGACTAAACTCTTCTTTTTAAGCTTAAAACAATCAGCTTTTTCATGACCTTTCTTCTTACAATAGTTACAAAAATTTTTAGAAGAAGAAGAAGAAGAAGGTTTAGAAGAAGAAGAAGAAGGAGTAGAAGCGGAAGGGGAAGGAGAAGAAGGAGATGGAGAAGAAACATTCTTCTTTTGAGCAAAATTCTTCTTTTGTGAGAAAGAATTATTCCCTTTTGATGAGTTTGCAACCACTTGAGGAGCAGTGCGTGGAATGCCTGCGAGTGCGCCTTGAACTTGTCCTCCGCAAGTTGCGCCTGGTTGAAAACTGAATCCAAAGTTTCCATAGAAACAAACATAATTTCTCTGTACAAGTGCTCTAACAAGCCACTTTGAAATTTGAGAATCAAAGCTGGAACATCATCCTCCACATTCACAAGTATCCTATACCTGTTGAACTAAAAAATATATTCCTGTACAGTCATATTAGTACTTTGTCAAAAACGAAACCATTTAATGACCAATTCCTTAGAATAATTGGAAGGATAAAAATTGGTCTTAAGACAATCTACAAGCTCATCCCATGAGGTGAGTTCATCATGACCTCTTTTTCGTTCAACAAGTACTTTAGCTAAACCAAAAAGTTTTAGCTTAGCATAAGGAACCACATCTTCATCTAAAAGTTGAGAGTAAGAAAACCAAGAACTCATGTCAAGAATCCAACTATTCAAGACATCAGGGTTCCTGGATCCATCATAAAATGGAACTTCACAACGAACTCTCAGACGAGAATCATGAGCAGAAGTTGAAGCATTATGCACATAAATGTCATTTACCTTCATGGCAAGATTGCCAAGGACTTCTGCCATGGTAGTATCATTAGCTTTATCTGCTAAAGCATTTACAACATGGGCAAGTTCTGCCACTTGGGCAGCCAAGTCAGAAGCCATATTCAACCGGGTATAAGCCAGGAGTAAAAAAATGAGAAAGCACTAAATCAAGGAAAAATGGAAATTTTCCTTGTTACAATGGAGTGCCTCTGAATTTTGAAAATTTACTCCTAAGGCTCAAAATTTTGAAATTTTAAACTAACCTAAGGTGCAATTTATAATTTATTAATTTAAAAATAACTCAATTAAAAATTAAATTTCAATTAATCAAAGATTAATGAATTTAATCAAGTTATTAAAAATTAAATTAATAAAAACAAAATTTAACATGCAACCTTAGAATAGTAAAAATTAAAAATTACAATAAATTACCCTGACTTACATGCAACTCCAAACTTCAGTGGCACTATTCCCGAGGCACTAATCTGCTGGCCAGTTGTAGTGGCACGGTTCCCGAGGATCTAATCCTGCAAAGTTTTCTGGACCAGGATCTAATCCACCCGACGGCTGGCCTGTCAGGCTCCAAGCCTGACGGTGGGTAATGCGGTGCGACCTCCAAGGTCGAGCACCCGTGTGGCGGCTGCCTCCAAATGCTGCCCGGCTGCTGACAGCAGTTTGACAGCGTAGCCAGGCCTCCTGCCTAGCTATGAAACTGTCATGCCTGACAGTAAGTCAGGCGTTGGGTGGCATGACGCCAAAGCGGTGTGTGCCCTAAAGCGTGCGCACCGTCTACCGATGCTGTTAGTCTGACAGCTCAGTCAGGCTCGCCTGCCACTATCAGTTCTAACAGTAATGTCAGGCCATAGTGCCTGACTATACTACTGTCAGATCTGACAGCAGCGTCATGCGGCTGGCCTAACACCAAGGCAGGACTCCCGCCTAGCACTGTCAATGGGCAGCGACGACCGAGGCTCGCCTAGCACTGTCAGTCTGACAGCAAGGTCAGCCAAAATGCTGACCACACTACTATCAGACCTGATAGCTACGTCAGGTGACAGCCCCAATCGTTGTCACACCAGACAGTGATTGTCGTCGGTTGTCAGCCTGACAGCAAACGGGCCGGTAAGCAACGGCGAGCAGGCACCGTGGGCTGCCGAATGCCGCCAAGGCCTGTCTGGTGCTGCTAAATGTAGCTAAACCCTGCTTCAAGGCCTTCGGCTGCCAAAAAAAATTTACAATTTTTTTTTTTTACAATAAAAACTAAATTAATATATTTAAACAAATATATATTAATTTAAAAATTTAAGTTTTTCTATCACAATGAAATTTTTTAAAAATTAACCAGGAGGGTTAATTCAAAAGCATTGAAAAACTTAAACTATAAAAATATGAGCAACCAGATCCCTTCAGTAGCTCTCCTTTCAAGATCCAGTCGACACACGACCAGCGTTTGAAAGGCAACCAGACCTAAGTCGACACATGACCTAGTTTTGATGATCTCCTGGAGCTCTTCAGTACTCGAAAATGGGGGGGTAGTAGGGTTAAATGGCTCCCTAATCCTAATTGGACCGTAACTACGATCCAATCCCTTCCAAGGATCGCAATAGGAAGAACTCTGAGGCAAAATTTTCCTATACCTCTTGAGCATAAGCAAAAAGTTGGAACGAGGAGTTTGTCGTCGAAGGAACTTCCTTCTACGAATGGTTTTCAAGCTCCCCTTGAGCTTAAACCGAGTCCTCAATGAGAAAGAATTTCTCATAACAAAATTTTATCTCCTATCCTCTCACCTCACAAGCCCTAGTGCAAACATGAACTAGGCTCTGATACCAATGAAAAGGATTGAAAATCC
Source organism: Wollemia nobilis (assembly GCA_028583015.1). Classification (NCBI taxonomy): domain Eukaryota; kingdom Viridiplantae; phylum Streptophyta; class Pinopsida; order Araucariales; family Araucariaceae; genus Wollemia; species Wollemia nobilis. The sequence continues at coordinate 14,800,978 of JAQPPZ010000737.1, forward strand.
AACTAAGTGTTCTATTATTTACAATTCAATTTATAGGCACTAATGGCCCAAAATACATAACCAAACCCATCAAATCATGGATTTGATCCAATATGCTTAACCATAAGCTACAAAAGTGCAAGGGAGAATGCACGTAACTTCTAAGTTAAGAGAAAAGGAATAATGCTAACTAGAAGATCCATTTTAGCTATCTTGAAGTACACACTTCCTACTTTGAGTTCACACTTACTAACTAACACTCTAAATGACAACTAGAAGATAACTAGTGCCCACAAGTGCATGTGAGAAGGAGACTCACTTACAATTATTAATTTGCAAGAAATAAACTATGCAAACCTAGCTAGGAACTACTAGAGGGGTCATATGAAAGATCAAACATCAATCCTCATCGGATACTCAGGATATAATCAAATTCTCATACATCCAAATGACAGGATGAAGACGACCTTCACCATGAAGTGGGGAACATTTGCCTATTGGAGGATGTCGTTTGGTTTGTTGAACGCTGGAGCCACTTTCCAAAGAGCCATGGATTTTGCATTCAAGGGGCTCATTGGTAAGTGCATTATTTTCTATGTGGATGATATTCATGTCTTCTCCAAGAAGAGGTAATATCATGTTAGAGACTTGAGGAAAGTGCTCCAAAGGTGCAGGGAACATGGAATTTCCCTAAATCCAAAAAAGTGCATCTTTGGGGTAATAGAGGGTAAGCTATTAGGACATGTCATTTTGAAATATGGGATTGCTATAGACCCAGAGTGGATAGCCGCTATCCAAGATATTCCTCATCCCAATAGCAAAAAGGAGCTTAGGTCCATTTTTGATAAGATTAACTTTGTGAGAAAATTCATTTCAGGTTTTGCCAAGATCGCCAAGACCCTAAATGATATGCTAAAAAAAGATGTTCAGATAAAATGGATCAGTGAGAATAGGGATGCCTTCACAAGCATCAAGGATGTTTTTTCCAAAGCCCCTGTTCTCATTAGTCCAGACTATGCTAAACCATTTTATGTTTACACATTTGCTTCAGTTCAATATTTTGCAAGTGTGTTAACTCAGAAAAGTGAAGACAACATCGAAAATCCTATAGCCTTTCTGAGTTCTCCTTTGAAGGATGCAAAACTGATGTATTCTATCCTAGACAAGCAAATGTATGCCTTGTTTAAAACTGTTAAAAAATTCAAGCATTACATTGTGCATAGTAAAGTTTTTGCTATAGTTCCTGACCCTGCAGTATAGTCCATGTTCTTACAGAGTGAGCTAGGTGAAAGAAGGGGGAAATGGCTTTCCACCCTTCAATAATTTGACTTAGATATAAATCCCATGAATATAGTGCATGGACAAGGTTTTGTCAAGGCTATCGCAGAAATTGACCCTTCAATAATGTGCCAAAACTATGAGGTTAATGATATCACTACAGAGGAATGGTACATAGATATTGTATATTTTTTGTTGCATGGTAAGTGCCCTTCTCATTTGAATTCCACTTAGCGTAGGGCACTGCATTTAAAATCAGCTAGATTTTGGATTAAATCTGGTGTGTTGTACAGGAAGAATCACAAAGGAATTTTCCTTCGTTGCATTACTCAAGAGGAAGCAACCCAAGTACTCAAAGACTTCCATGGTAAGTATGGAACTGGACATGGGTCAACAAACATGACAACACACCAAATTCTTAGAGTTGGGTATTATTGGCCCCACTTGTTTAAAGATGCACATGCACATGTAAGAACATGTCACATATGCCAAGTGGTAGCCAACAGAGAGTGAAATGCAGCAATGTCATTGCAGTCAGTGGTAGAGACGAGACCATTTGCACAATGGGGATTAGACTTTGTTGGGGTGATAAATCCTAACTCGTTCGATTCCCATATGTTCATCCTCATCGCTACTTATTACTGCACAAGGTGGACAAAGGCTATACCTACTAAGAATGCCACCTTCGAGGTTGTGATTAGATTTCTAGAGGAAAACATAGTCACTCATTTTGGAATGCCTAACTCCATAGTAAGTGACAACGGTTCTGCATTTTCCTCTTTAGAATTTGCAAATTGGGCGTACAACAATAAGGTGAGTCTAAAATTCTCTTCCAATTATTACCCCCAAGGCAATGGTTTGGCAGAATCATCAAATAAAAATTTATTATGCATAATCAAAAAATTACTTGAAAAGAACCCTAGAGATTGGCATAGTAAGTTAAAATTTTCCCTTTGGGCAGATAGGACCAGAAGCAAGGAGTCAATTGGGACATCTCCTTATCACTTAGTCTATGGGAAAGACCCTATTTTTCCCACTAATCTGAAGTTGCAAACTTTACATTTTATAAAAGACTATATTGGGACTGATAATAAACTTGAAACCATATTAACCCAATTAATGCATCTTGATGAGAAGAGGGAGGAAGCCATGCTTCATTTCAGCAAACATCAAGACATAATCAAAAGGTGGTTTGATAAACGGTCCAAAATTAAGGTCTTTAAAGTTTCATATTTAGTTTTGTTGTGGGATAAAAGGCATGAGAAAAAAGGAGAACATGAAAAGTTTGATTGCTTGTGGTTGGGACCCTATCTAATATCCGAAGTCCTAGGTGAAAATAGTTTTAGATTAAAAACCTTGGATGGAAAATATTTGGCCTTACCCATCAATGGCCTTCATTTAAAGCATTATTTTTAGGCCTAAGGGTAGAGTCATTGTATTATATGTACACTAATCAACTTGTTTGATTGTTTGTCTTGTCAGTTTTATTTCCTGTTTATTTGATCTTGTTTCTTTGATTTCAGGAGTTTTTAGTATGTCAAGGTTGTCCATTTTTGGATTTTATTGTAGGAGTAAGAGGTCAGCCTATGTGTATATGAATGTCAACCAAGACTAAAAGGATGTGAAACATTGGAATCATATGGCAAAAAGGCTTGAACATGTGAATATTGGTTGCAGCTCATGAAGCATGAAGTCTTTGATTTTGCATATCATCCACCCATGTCTCAAAGGCACATTCTTATTACATAAACATCATGACCAATCCACCTCCATATGCTAAACCCAAACACCGAAAGTGATGTCCAATTATCTTGGGATCAAAGGCACAAAGAACACTAAGAAGATATTAGGTTTGGAAACTGTTGCCGAAGTTGCCTTGGGTCTATCACATTTCTGTCCATGTCCAACATCTTGGGTAAAATAATATGAAACTATACTTGGATGGGGATGTGAGGCAAAAAGGTAATTTTGGTCTATCCCACCCTGCACATAGTCCATGAATAGTGGTTTTTATCACTACAATATTTATGCTCATAAAACAGTGGTTATCACCACTAGCATGATTTACAAATCAGAGTAGTAAGGATAGGGTCAAATTCTCATCACACCTTGGTTGAGAATCCGATTCCCCAAAACTCTAAACTGAATTGTAAGGATCATACTACTTGCCCCCTCAGAAGGATGGGTAGTCATCCCCAAAATTCTTTTAAAAAAAATATAGAGCAAAGCCAAGCAAAGAGGACTGGAATATGAGGTTAACCTCCATTGGGACTATAGATGCTTGACTGGTAGTGGAGTATGCTCATGCCTGGTGACATGACTCCTGTAAGGTTGAGATTTATGTTCGCCATGAGGATAGATTAGTCTAATGACCTCATCCATAACCGGTTTAATTATTTTGGTCAAAGATGAGAGCAGTAAAGGATAGGGTTATATTCTCATCACACCTTGGTTGAGAATCCGATTCCCCAAAGCTCTAAGGTCCACTTGCACACACTAGTCCTTGATGATGACGGCTCATAACCAAGCCCTAGATCTGGTCAATGAATTCATCGCACACACATTTGATCCTAATATGGTTAGACATTTTTGAGGTGTTTGCTCAAGCCACCATAGAATGTGTTGCCCATGCTATAAAAATTTTTACCCTCAAAGCCCTCCATATTCATTGCAATAATTCTAGTCAGGTAAAATTGGTGATGCAATGCGGAAAAGTTGCAAACAATAAGGTGTGGAGTGCTTCACACACACAGAGCTAATATTGCATGATTCTAATATTTTGTTGTTCTTATGAGTCTATTGACATTATTCATGCATTTGTTGATGCTTGCTGCTTTTTGGTTTGGAGTGTGTTTTCAGATTTTCTTTTTGGGTTCTCACCGAAATGCTCAGGAGCATTTCCCAGCAGAGTCGCCATTTGTTGTGGAGTTTCCACAACCACCCCAAACTTTTTGGGGACCCACTTGTCATGTTTTGGTATTAAAGGTTTTTGGTTTTCTTTGGCTTATAAGAATAGTGATGTTTGACCGTTTTATTTTAATGATTTTAATTGCTTTGGTTATTTGATATTTAAATGATTAATTAATCTAGGCATTAATGCTTCTAGATTAATTAAAATCCATTTTGATAAATAGAGTTTAATGTTCTTCATACTGTCTAATGTGATGGAATGTGTTTAACAAAGCAAGGCCTGACCAAAACATTACCTAAAACAATAAGAGAATGCAAAAGGTACAAAGAAATTGAGATAGAAAATAATATGCTATTATCTACCTAATATAATTGCATTAATTATATTAGGTACATAATAGTAATATTATTATGATTATATTATAATGTTCTAAAATGTTATTATTATAATAATATTATTATATTGTATATAATAATATTATTATAATATACTTTACAAAGGATGTGATAATAATATTTAGGGTAAGGTAATGTTTAATCATATTGCGTTTGATTGCAGGAGAAGGCGATGGTGGCTATTTCGAAAACGTTCGATGCTATGGCAGCGTGAGACTTCATGGAGTAACATCAGCAAGGAAGAAGCGGTCCAAAGATAGTGTTAGGGTTTCAGGAGGACAACACATAAGGCAAACCCTAATTTGACATCGAAACAACACGTAAGACGCTAGATTTGATAGTGAAATGGTTGAAAGATAGAGGCATGCCATCGAGCAAGGACAGAGAAGCATTATTAGGGCAACCCGTAACCCTAATCAATGGAGTTAAATGCCTACCTCGAAAGCATGGAGAGTTTTTTGTGTTGCGTCTATTTCATTACGTTGGTGTAATTGCAGCGTGAGTGTGAGAGTAAGGAGCTCGACAACATAATGGCAGTTTTAACAGGAGAGTAAAGAGCTCGACAGAGTAACAACGCCATGGCTGCATAGATCGATGGTAGCACCATGGCGACATGAGATTGATAGCGCCATGGCTGCGTCGATGGTAGCACCATGACGACGTAAGTTTGACAGCGCTATGGCTGCGTAGGTAGCATGATGGCATCGCTTGGTTATATGGAAACCAAAGTGCCCAGGATGGGGGATGCCATCCCAATCCTTGGGCACGTTGGTATGGCTTTGGAAAGATACCATCGGGTCTTGGTTTCGAAGAGCAACAATGAAATTTTGTTGAATAAGATTGGCCTACCTTATTTTAATCTATGTGAATGTGGTTTGATTACATTCAATGTTTTAAAGGAGGTTTAAAAATCGTAGGGGTTATAAGGTATAGTTAAATGTTTTTATCATTCATTTTTAATGGATGCAAAGGGGTGTTCTTGGGTAGAATGCTTATGTGATAAGAGAAAGGGGAGACATAAGGAGTCATGCAAGGCTATGTTTTTTTGGTTTTATTATTGTTTAAAAATAAATAATGTTTAGAAGTGTTATTTTTATTGTATTAAATCACAAAAAATGATGATGGATTATTTTCTTATATCCATTCATTATTTTGATTGTGAAAGAAGCTGAAGCGAAAGGACTTCTAAGCATTATTTATACCTTGCTATCCTACCTTTTTAGAGGGGGGGCTGGAAATGATGTAACATTTCGAAAAGCAATAAGAAAGAGCATTTTTTTCAAATTTTGAAAGAGTAGCAAACTTTTGTGAGCAAAATCAAAAGGAGGGTTTTTATCATAAAACTAACATTTTTAGTGTCTTATCATTTCTGCATTTTAGTGACTTCTAGCCATTGTCTTATGCCATGAAATGGGTTGCAATAGGCGAAGGTCAAGATGATGCAGTTTCTCTATGTTTCCTTTGAGTCTCACACTTGATTTAATGGTATTGTGCTTATGTTGCAGGTCCATTAATTCAGGTTGTTTTATGATTACCTCATAACTTGGGATTTTGTAGGGAGGAGCTTGCTAAACTAATTCATAATTTGACTTTTCAGCTAACCAAATTTGCATTTTTTTTTTTTAAAGTTCATTTTATTTCAAGCACTCAATCATTCCATTCTGGTCCATCCAGAATTTCATTTTCTTTTATTTCCATTCTGGTCCTTTTCCATAATTTTTGCTAATTTCCTTTTAGTTTCATTTCTATTCTGGTCCATTTCCAGAATTGTTAAGCTTTCAAGTTGTTTCCATTCTGGTCATTTTCTAGAATTGTTGCACCTCCAAACTTCATTAATCTAAACTTTCAGATAAAACACATGGTTTAGGAGGGATACTAACCTACAATTTCACATTAAGTTAAGATAAGAAATGAAAGCTAACTTTGCTAACATTGCTAACATGCTAACTTCTACTAACCACTATTAGGGTAGTGGCATCAACACAAGGAAGATAAAATGAACCCACTATCTAAAATTTACTTCATCTTAAAGGCACGAGCATTAAAATGAGGTGGAAAATTCCATATTTTATCATTTGAAACCTTTTAAATGAAGATAAAATACTTTACTAACAGGGATTCAGGGTAGCACCAATTTAAAAAAACCCTAAAAAGAACTGCTTTTATTTTACATTTGCTTTTTAGTTAGATCTTTCAATCACTAAGCATTGTTTAGAACCAGCAAAGGCCCCTTTTTTATGGTCACATGCATTATTGAATTATTTCTAGCATTATTGTAATCTTTTAGATATTTTACCAAAACCTTGGAGAAGTTGAATGTTTGTCATTTGGTTTCTTTTCAAGAGAGAGTTTTCTATTCAATACTCTGCATGTGGTGGTATTTTGCAATTGGGAAAAATATACACTCAAAAACACCCTCACCAAACCAAAGTGACACATAGGACTCATATTTTAGTTTACTACAGGCATATATTTTGCACAACTACTTAGTAAGTTTATGAACTCCCAAATTGATAAAACTAAATGGAAGAAAAACTAACTGTTTTCAAAAACATATTTTTTGCTCACCATTTTGGCACCATTGTTGGGGAGTGCCAACTGTAGTATTTCAAATCTATAGGTTAGTCAAACCTAAAACTTACATTTCATATTAGCTTGCCCATAGATTCTCTACTTGATATTGTATGAGTCCACCATGATTAAGAGGACTGAACGAATGCTTTGTTAGAAAAGAAATCACTCCAAAAATAACTGAACCACATTATAAATAATCTAAAACACTTCTCGAAGATGCACCATCATCTCCACCTAAAACACCTTGGCATATTAATCCAATATTCAGATAAACTAATCCAAGGTGGAAATCATTATAAAACATCTGAAGATTTATTGAACACCCAACTGTGGAAAGAAGTAGAAGAGGGAACTATTTCAAATTCAAATTTAGGAATATTATTAGAAGATAAGTGAAATGAGTGTAACGCTTTGTTAGAAGCTTTGAAAGTAGCCAGTGTAGAACCTACATTATTTGAAAATATGGCTGAGGTGGAAGAGGCTTCAACCAGTTTTGACTTTCCAATTGAGGAATCTAGAGGAGAAACCAAGATGAAACACATATCTCCTACTCATATTCCTAATTTTAGGGGATTACCAACTGAGGACCCTGATCTATTCCTTTTTAAATTTTATGTACTTTGCATATCAGTGGACTATAAATCAAACGTCCAAAAATTGAAATTATTTCCCTCTACACTATATGATTCAACACTACGCTAGTTTATCAGTTTGGGGAATAAACACATTGCTACCTAGGAGGATATGAAAAAAATCTTCCTAGACCAATACCAAATATTTGGTAGGGCACGATATGCTATATAATAAGTCCTCCATATGTCCCAAAGAGAGGAAGAATCATTAGAATATTATTGGGATAAATTTAACTTCAATCTTCAATGATCACCCCATGCAAAACTGGATGAGAAATCTTTAAGAAAAATATTCTTAAGGGGGCTCACAAATGAATCTTTAGAAGCTTTGAATTTTTTGTCAGGAGGAGATATTTACCAACATCAAATACCAAATATTCGACAATTGTGTTGAAATTATTCAAGAAGAAAAGGTATATTTTAGTTTGCACTAACTATGTGACTAAATGAGATCCAAGGTGTAGACCAATTGGTTCAACCAAACCCCATAAATGGGGCAAAGGTCCAAGGTTTAAATACTGGGTCTCGTTGGACTGAATGCTTGTCCCTTTCCTAGTGCTTTTAGTGGCATAAAAGGTTTAAAATGATTATGGCATGGTGGTTATAGGGTGGACTGCATGAAGATCTATGTGGTGGATTTCGGGGTGGACAACATAGAATACTGTGGTGGCCATAAAATCCAGACAACCTACCCGAATTCATGGTGGCTATCGATTCCACCATGTAAATTAAAAAAAAACTATGTGATTAAATGGGTTGAAGTCCAGACACTACGAAACACAAAAAAAAATATGGTAGTTGATTTCCTATATGAATCAATATTCACCAGGTTTGGTGTTCCCAAGGAAATTACCATTGACTAGGGGGCCTAGTTTACCTCAAATATAATTTAGGATTTGATTGAGAAATATCAAATACGACATAATAAAACTACCCCCTATCCTTTGCAAGCAAATGGGCAAGTGGAAGTCACAAATCGAAATTGGAGATCATTCTCACCAAAATGGTACAACAATATAGAAAGGACTAGGTAACTCATTTAACGAAAGCAGTCTGGGCATATCACACTACCTGAAAAACCACCATAATATTTACACCATTTCAATTAGTGTACGAAAAAAATACCATGATGCCAATCGAGTTTGAAATTAAAACCCTATGTACTGCTACAACTTGAATTTGGATGTTATGCAAAAAGAACGTATTCACCAACTTAACTAGCTAGATGAGTATCGGTAGGATGCATTGCAGTGCACATATATCATGTATAAATAAATGGCTAGGTGGCATGACAACCACATACAACCAAAATAGTTTGAGGGAGATTGTGCATTGCTTTACGATTCTTGGTTCCAAGAGTGGAAAAATAAGCTCATGCAAAGGTGGACGGGTTCGTATGAAGGGGTTGATACAATCAATGATGATTCTATCCACATCAAAACCATTGATGGCAATGACATCGTATTGACAATCAATTACCACCACTTACATTTGTATCATATGCCTCCAATCCGCATGATCGAATCCAAAATAGGCATGGGGAAGACCCCATTGCATTGAAATTTCTTTTCCAACAGTTGATGAATGCATGTGCATTCACACAAAAAACATTTTATATCATTATTTTTAATTAACATAGAGTTGTTATTTTTTTAATTTTTTATTTTATGATCTTGTAGGATTACATGCCTTGAATGCAATCTTAATGCATCCTGGGTAACGTAGGCTTATTAGGCATAGGCCACCACATTTCCTATTTTTCATTTTATGTGTTTGTATTTTTATTTTTTGTAGGACATGCAACCCTGAATACAATATGTAGGCAACCAGGTCAAACTAGGCATATCAGGCACAATATCTTGGTGTCATACATTTTTTTAGTTTCTAGGAGGATAAATGAATGAAGAAAATGCCAATATCTCACTAGGAGGGTGACACTTACAGCTGGATGTGTGTATAGGTGTTTACTTCTGAATGGAAAAAAATGCCTATATACGAGTCAAAGCAACGAATGTTGACATTATCACCAAGGGGAAGCATATATATTTGGATCGAATAAATGTGCCTATCTTTAGTTCAATTCAACAAACGTTGACTTCCCATTAGAAATAAGGCACCTATATCCCAAACATATCAAAGATGCCTATATTCGTAAAATTTTGGAGGTGCTTATATTCCACACGAGGTGCCTATCTCTCATATACATCAGGAGCCTAAAAATAATAATAATAATTTGTAGGTGACATAATAAAGGTTTCTATATTCCTCATAATAGATGACACTTGTATCCCAAAATTTATAATAAAAGCATCTATATTCACAATAACAAATGATACCTATATCCATTGGGTCGAAGTAAAGTGCTTGTATTCCAGACACAAGGAGTGCTTGTATCTACAGAGCAGAGATGAGTCACATGTCTTCCATATAAATAAAATACACTTGTATTCTAATGCAATGATGAATCCTATATTTAGTATCAGAGAATAGCCAAAGCCATGATGGTTCCAAAAATCCATACGCATTCAAAGTCAAACTGTTTCACTGACCAAAGTATACCTATTTTTTATTTTTGATGATGGAATCTATTTGCTTCTCAATTTATAGAGGGAAGGGTTCCCATTGAATACCAATCATATCTCACCCAGGCCCACCTATAATATATTTGAACCTTCAATTTGGATATAAGCCTCCTCCTTCTTCAATCTGGAGAAATGAGACTCCTTCAAATATTTTAAGAGGTCTTACAGGTCAAACAAATTCTACTTCAAGCAGGAAAGATATCTTTAAGAAATTTGGCTCTTATATTTTCTTCTCCAACCGCTATTGCTCTGTTGTTGATTGCACAATGTCTGCAATGACTACCATCTAAAACTGTGCAAGATCTAGGGCTACAACTATGTGGAGAACAAAGGGAAGATCCCTTCTCAAGCTCACACAAAGAAAATGCAAGCACATTCACCACAATGGAAAATTTCATTGCTTGCAATTTTATCCAACAATCAGAGGACTTGGATCAATAGGAGGACCAAATGGTGAACCCCACCTTCAAAAAGAGCATATATTTGTACCCTTTTTGTATCTAGAAGCACACTGAGCTAGAACTGAAATATACCTCGAAGAGCTCGACCAACCAGAAGATAAGTTCTAAGGAGATCCCAGTAGTATGGTTGCTACTGAATGAGCCCTACTATTAAAATTATGTGGAGATATTATAGGAGAAGGTGTTAGGGATTCCATAGTAGATTGATCCCAAAGAATGGTGATATTGGAGCCTATATCCATATGAACCAATACTTGATGAGAGCTCCCACATGGAAATATTTATTACCACATTGGTCATTGATTACATAAGTACTGGTATGCATAATGAATTACCAAGTTGTAGATACACTGTAACTTGGAAAATATTAGGGCAATGTCAACCAGACTACAAAGAACACCTCAAGTTTAGTATGATTTGGTTCAACCATTGCAGATTCACTAGATGATTTATAGGATGATTCATTGGTTACGACATGCCAATCGCACCATAGTTTTGTGTAAATAAGTCAACAACTAAATAAAAGTTTAGAAAGCACATGGTCATGCAATAAGTAGCATCTTCTTGTATCAAGGTGACTGTAACCCAGGATGGAAAGTGCAATATGAATCTTTAAAATATGCATCGATTTTGAAGCACTCCCTCTTGTATTCTGTGTTTTACCTTTTTGTGTTGCGACCCTATAAGCCTAATGAACTAAGACATCATATTCAAACAACAATTCATGCAATACCTCATTCACTGCATGCACCAATAATAAATATGACATCACATGATAAATGGGTAATATTTGGATCTGCCCAATCACTTACATCAAACAAAATATTTTGAGAGCAGTGCACACTCTTCGATCAAATGGGAAAATTGATTTACAAATAATACCTCAAAAGGTAATTGCAGCATATGTTGTGTAAGATGAAGCTAAGAATGATGTTGCTACTAAAGATTCTTTGGAGTAGTAATAATGAGTAAATAAATTTTTTGCTTGATTAGGTCTGAAAGAAGTGTTTCATCAGGACTGGAAAATACCCCTGTCATTTTGATTGTTCTTGCATGGTCCTTGATACTTGGTGGGATATGTTTATGGGAACACGATCTATGTGGGTTTCCCATGAATTACCTTCCCTTTTGTTCTTGTTAATTTTTGACGTCCTTCTCTTCCTTCCTTTTCTTAAATTCCTTGTTGCCACTAACAGAGGAGGTTAGTGGTCATCATCATCCTACCTCCTGTTTTTTCCTCCCTCCCCTCTTGTCCTCTTGTTCTCTTTCCCTATTTTTTCTTGCTATTTTTTCCAATGTTCCCCCTCCTTTTCTTCCCTTCTACCTTGTTTTACCTTGTTTTTCATTCACCTTTGGCCGCTTTACTCCTTTGTATTATAGCCTTTATTGGCTATTTGTGTTTGTGTCCTCTCCATCCCCTCCTTCTCCCCTTCCCTATTCATGAGTGTTTTTTTATAATAAAAATATTGTTGGGTTCTCATTCCCCCAAGTGGGAATCCTCTGTAAGTCATCAAAAGTGTGGGTGAGATTTTGTATTCTTCACCCACTCTTTCCTTTTTGTAAGATGATGATTCATAATGTGGCAAAATTTTGAAGTTTACTTAATGGTGAAGATTAAAATTCAATATGAAGATAGATAATATTCATACCGAATACAGTAGGATGGAAGGTTGATAAACAGCCTTCATGGATGAAATTTGAGTAAGTCTAAGGTCGGGTGGACAAATAGGCAGACAAAGTATTCAAGATAGATTCCAAATCCCCATCCCAACCTCTATATAGCAAAAAGGGATCCTAAATATCTTCTTAACTGGTAGACAGAAGAATGGGATGGCAATGCTCCAGTTCCTAGTCCCAAACTTCCATTCCAGGTGAATAACAACATGTCATGTCGGGAATCACCCTAATGAATGGAAAACCTGTCCTTCTTGGGATAGAGGTTCAGGAAAGCTAGTTAGGATAATATATGCCCAAATACCTACCCTACTGAAGATGGTTTATTGGAAATTTTTTTGGGAGAGCAGTAATTAAGAGTTAAACCTGATCACCCATCCCTTTGCAATATTACATTAGGCAAAAAATTTGGAGGGTGACAGATAAGGTAGCGTACCCGATTATACACTTGAAATTAAAATCATTTTCCATCAAAGTAAGACATCGGGAAACTCCAAGGAAGGTTATTAATTATCCTATATATCTTGGTACAACATGTCAATGGGTGTGAATATGACAATTCAAAGTGCTCAAATTTAGAGGTAATTAATCCTAGGCCTTCCACCCGCATGAAGGGGTAAAGTAGATCAAAATTTATGGCTTGAAAGAATGATAAAGCAGGCATGATAGAGCAAAAAAGGGCTTATATTTATGCAAAAGCACCTAACCCCCTCTAGAAAACTATCATTCTTCCATGAAGTTGAGCACCAACAGAACATCCATATGTTTCAACAATCCTTTCCTGATGAATGTCATTAATGCTTGAATTCAAATCTATTGTAATTTTTCTATAAATAGTAGAAGCTAGCCATTCCAAAGTACGACTCTTTAGCCATTACAATTCATATATAATATTTTTATCATGTTTTAAATATAAGTATGCTACTATTTGGTCTTTGATTTAGCCCTTGTATCTTTCATGAAGTGCAGATGTTTATTTCTATTTTGGTTGTCTGAGTGATCATGTTTAATTCTAGTATCTGGATTTTATGTGTTTTACTTGGTAGTTCTAGAATTCACATTCATATTAGGTTAAGGTTTTATTTATATTTAGACTACTTGAGTGGACATGTTGTAATTCTAGTATTTGGATTTCATGCATCCCCATTCACTGGTTTTGGAATTTGCCTTTGATCCACAATGCTAAGTGTTGAGTAGGGGTATGGTTGAATGATCTATTAGGTAGCATGCTTGTGTTTGTGCCCATGGTGTTTATGGTGCTTGTATCTTGATTCAGCTATACCCATCCTTGTGAGTTTTGGCTATGACCTCTTTTTATTTTCTTTCCCTTTTCCCTTGACCCCTTTCCTATACGGTGTAGGTAGCTAGGACTTGAGGAACTGACCTTCTCTGGAGATCGACCACCCTACCTCTCCTAGGTCAAATGGTCGTTCAATATTGGTTAAGGATCACCAATATCTATTTTTGCACCAACACTACCCTCATCACATGAATCCAAGGACGTTCGAGAAGTAGATTAAAATATGTAGGACAAGACACCATATAGAACAAGTTATCTAAGATCTAGGTCCAACCCTAAGGGGAGAGATATAACGTTGCAATCCTCTTGGGACTCATTTTGGAAATTTTTGATGATGATATCATATTTAGTTAAGTCTTCCTATTTTAATCCAAACTTTTGGAAGAATTGATAAGTGCATAAATTGAGGGAAGAACCATTATCAATAAAAATTTGCATGATAAATGTTTCCCTAATAAATTCAGTGATGTAGAGGTAAGAATCCCCTCATAAATCTGAGGAAGGCATGTCATTTTTCGAAAATGTGATATGATGTATCCCAAGAGAACTTACAATATTAACCATATCACTAGAGAAAATATCTTGAAGAATAGATTGTTGTATTAGAAGTTTCAACAAAGCTTCCCTATAAATAGGAGAATTTTGTAAAATATCTAATAGAGATATCATGGTTGGGATACTAGCTAATTATTTTTGAATGTCAAAGGAGACTTTAGGTTGTGGCTTCAACAATAAATATGGATTTTCTATTCTTGTGTTCTTGTTTTGGGTATTCTTCAAAACTAAGGTGGGTTGGATGAAGAACTTGTCTCCTACTGAGAATGTTGAGTCGGTTGAATCTACACTTGTTGCCTTGTATTTATTACTATTATACCATCCATATTATCATAGGGAGGTGACACATTACGATATGATACTTGATTAGCTACTTTTTGACCATGCTTAGGGAGAGGATCTTGGAATATTACCATGTCTTGATTAGTTGTGGGTGCTTCTTGAGTAAGATGTTGATTTTTTGTTGGTGTATTGGGTCGAGAACCTTCTATAATAAGGTATCCTTCATCAATTAGGTCTTGGACCACATGTTTCAACCTCTTAAATGATTTTTTCATAGGCCCCTCTACTATATGATATTCATAATTCTAACCAGACTTATACCAATTATTCATGGTATCAAGTTGCCTTATGGGAGGTAACTCAATCATGTTAGCTTCCAAAAGTTATTGTAGGACCACATTCATAGGCGTATTAAGTCTTGTGAAATGTCTTGATGGGGGTTTTTGAGGCTGGTAAAGCACCATATTTTGTAGGGTGTTAACCACACTATTAATAGGCCTACTATCCATTACCCCATCACTAACCACATGCTTGTTCTTAAATTGCATTTTAGTGGTCCTATCCTCTTTTAATTTAAGCTAGCCTTTTCTTAGAAGGGCTTGCTCTACCTTTCTTGCTAGATCTATAACTTGATCTAAATATGTGATAATTGTTTCCAATTCATAGGAGATTTGCTCATGTAAGTTTCCAATAAATACCTCAAGCATGTCTCAAGGAGGTAAGGTATATCTCAAGTGTCCAACTAGACTCCTCTAATGAGATAGAAATTTTGAAATACTTTCCTCTTTAGCTTGTTTTAACATATAGAAAGCTTTCATAATCACATTATTTTCAACATAGGCAATGAATTGTTGAACAAATATTTTATTTTTCTCTTCAAAGTTCCTCAAAGAATGATTAGAAATTTGATAATACCACTCTAATTCCATACCACCAAGGCTCTTAGGGAATTTATTTAGTAACAACATGTCATCATATATGATATCATGGCATGTTGTCCTAAATATTCTTAAATGCTCAATCGGATCTTCCATTCCCTTATATATAGACAAAACCGATATTGGAAAATGCTTAGGGTAGGGTCTAGAGGAAATGATAGGGTCTAAGGGCTTATTGTACATTTCTTTGTAGTTATAGGTGAAACTAGACATTTGAATCATGTCCACTCTCAAAACTAATTGTTTCACCACATTTCTTAAACTTTGCATCTCAAGATTGTCATTGTGCAATGTCCTTAGGTTCCCTAAGGGAGGAGTATAGGTAGGCTATTAAAAGAGAACTTGGTCAATGTTGGAGGTATTGACACTGTTATGGTATAGGTTATGATATGTGGTGTCTTGATGTGGAAGATAAATAACATTTGGTGGAATAAAAGCATGAATGTTGATACTAGCCGAATGAGAAGGAAATTAAACATAATTGTGAGTTGCACTTCTAGTTGGAGAAACTTGTGTAATTATTCCAACATTGGTGATCATAGTAGTAGCATATGTCTATTTATGTAAAGGATTACCATGATGTAAATATTCAAACAAGGGGTTGTTATAAACATTCCTAGGAGAGACATTAGAAGGAGGAGGTATCTCTCCTATTTCGAGTCGGGCTTCCTCATTCCTAACTCTAATCAAATTCTTCATATGGAATTTTAAGAAACCTCATAAATGATCAACTATTGTGAATGTGAAGCCTCCATAAAGCCCCTCATAGGGATCATAATTAGTATTAGTTTAAACATGTTCTTACTCTTCTACATCAAGGTTTGGATTCTCTCTATCAACTTGATTATCTTCTTGAGGAATTTTGTCAGATTCCAAATGCCTTCACTGGCTCCTAAGGAATAGAGCCATTGGGAGAAATGAAAGGATAGAGGAGAAACCTAAGGAAAGACACACAAGAATATTCTAAAGAGTTTGAAAATATTTTTTGATCTAAACAAATAGAATTAGTGGTCTTGCTTAAAGTTTTCAATAAAAATACAAAGGAAGAGGCTTATTATATTGGCCACTAAGACACGTTTTCACATTAGGTTCACCAAATATGTAGAGGAGGAAAATTTTCCTACCATTTTTTATTCTTGATTGGATCCATTAGGAATCGAGTTGACCATGAGTGTGTGTTATATTCTCTACACTTAGGGACACCAAAATAAATGGGTTCACTAGGAATAGTTTCAGGACTCGCTCCAAGTCTGGGGTGGAAATGTTAATGTATCAATTAAGCAATCACCTATGTTTGTTATTTTTATGCTCAAACTATGGAAATAAAAGAATAATATAAAAAACACAAGATGCAAGAAGATAATATCTAGTCCTAGTATGATTCTTTAATTCAATGATCTCTAACCCTAGGTTGCAAGCAAAAAAACCCTTTTTGCTTAAGCAAGCGCACTTATTTGATCTAGTGTTTGATCTAAGCTTTGTCTTGCATCCAAAATATCCAACAACTTCAAATCTACAAAAATAGCTTCACAACAACTTTTAAGAATATGGTCAACGTTTTGGGGCCTGCTTAGGTTGCTATAAGACTAAGCTTGAAGGCACAACAATCAAGCCCCCTTGGTCCCTTTAGTTGACTGTTCATAATAAAAATGAGATTTGACCTTTGAAACAAACATAGCAGAATATGACAATATAAAATATTGAATGAAACATAAACAGATGGATGCAATGCATGAACAAGAAAGTAATTTTGGAAACTAGGGTTTGGGGAATAGATAATTGCCCCCAATTTGATCTGATATAAAATACAATCAAAATAGAATGATAACAATCATAAAATAACACAAACAAAGATGAAACAGAATGTAGAGGGCACTAAAACAAAACCTTAGGATTTTGGGGAAAACAAGCATCCCAAAACCTAGCCAGACCAAATTTATGCCCTGTAGGATACCGATCATAGATTCAATAGTAGTGCTAAAATAGGTGTAGAACACCCAATGATAAAAAGCAAGGCTTTTATTGAATCTGCACCTTATAGCATATGAGGCATAAATTCACATATGAGGGTTTAAAATCCTAAAATAGAGGTAAAACACAACAGAACACAAACTAGAATGAAAATGCAAACTAATGAATGCAAAGAAACAACCTGGTGATCTTGTGGAAGAAGCAAGAGCAAATGTGGAAGACCCATCCTCCCTCAAGAAGACAAATTATCGTCAAGGCTTTCTCCACTTGTCAAATCACAAGGAACACATCAAAAACAGGACACCAAAGCACCAAGAGCACCAAAAGACAAGAGAACTCTAATTTGCATGAACTTTTGATAGCTTGATTACAAAAAAATTTGTTAAGTTATTGGGAGAAAGGTGATTCAATCTCTTTATTTATAATATTTTGGAAGGCTAAAAGGTGGGAAAACAAAATTTAACCTTGATTAAGTTGACATCTCAGATGATCGACTCAAAATTTATATTTTCTAAGAGAAAAAATCTAAATTTATCGAATCCATACCCCATAATTTATCAGGCATAGATTCGGTCAAGGTTAAAAAAAAGTAATGTAAAACACAAGAAAGAGGGGCCAAAATTGCTCCTAGCAAGTTTGAGAACCTCTCAAAGGAACCCAAGAAAAAATGACTCATTTGAGTGGGTCAATTGTTTGTGTCTATAGGTATAAATAAAATAAGTGTTGTAAAGAATACCATAAAGAGAAACACTAAATATAGTGACCATGAATAGAGTATATTAATCTCTAGTAAAATTTCATAAGCTTTACATAACTATGCTAAATAATATTATCATATTTGGACTTTGACAGTCACAAATGGCTTTATGTGAAGTGACTATATCATTACAATTTATTTTAATGATTTTCCATCATTCCTTGATCTTTAGATGAAAATATATATATTTTTAAATGCATTTGACCTATTATATTAAGTAATATCCACGTCCAATATTGATACTTAAAGTATTTATGCTACATATGTGATATTGTTAATTTTTTGAATGAAAAGGCCTTTATATTAAGTGAAAATATTTTCATACAAAAAAAGGGTTGGGTGGAATTAGTCACACCCCGTGGTAAAACCACTACGCAAAAACACTTAGCCAAAAAAAAATATGGTAACAGTCACACTAATCCCTAGTTATAAAAAACCAGTAATAGTCTAGAGAAACAAAAATTATCAATCTAATGACATCAACACAGAATAATCATTGAGGGGGTCAAAAATTATCCATTGACTGCATATGCTCCCATCCACCATGTTCATTAAAAGAAGCACCCCAGCTAGCATTAACATTACTTCCTATGGTATGATTATCCACCTACCTAAGAGAAGACACAGGCACATATCCCCATCCAAAAATTGGTTCATGAGAAGAAGGGTGAGCATCCCACCCACTCTAAGCATGAGAGGAAGAAGGATTTCCAACACAATGCCGCTTAGGATTCGACGGAGGCTGAGACCAGTGCCTCTGATGAGAGAGGGACCGAAGAATGACATCACAAGAAATGTTATGTACGAGAGAAGCGACCCCTAGATTGGGACCATGAGCGAGCAGCAGCATCCAGAGGCAGGCGACTAACCGAACATGGGGCATTTCCCTAGTGATCCAATAAGTTACATAAATGTTGCACCTCAACATTTACTTTTTTAACTTGCACAATTATCTGCAACTAACAGTCATAAAAAATCTCATATTTATTAGCCAACGAGAAAGAAATAGAAGGCTCTTACCAACCAAAAACAATATTTTTCCTGGTCTTCCATAGATGATACAAAATGCTGAGGCGAAAGATGTGCCAAATCTCTTGTAATTGCTCTAAAAAGATCAAAGGATCCCCTAAAATAGCATGCTCCCATGAACATTACGATTTGAGGAAGGGGTTAAAAAATGAGAGAATTGCTTTTGGCCAGTTCCAAAAAACATGAATAAAGTCATTAGGATTGTTGCGAAAAGCACACGAAGGACTAGGAACCCCTAGATAAACAAGATGAGGCCCAATAGGTAACCCTTGATGAATTAGGCTCCAAGTAAAGACACTTTGTTTAGGTTCAATATAGGAGGACCAAATAACTGAGAAACGTAGACTCCACCGAGATTGAGCAGAAATAAGACCCCATCGATGATTAAGAATGTCAATCATTGGAATTTTGGGGGATATCCAAGCATAGCCCAAGCATGGTCGATACTTAGCCAAGTGTCTATGATGAGGCTAGAACCAATCAGACCACCATGGCTTCTAAAAGTTCTTGTGAAGCTTGAGCCAAATTGAAAAGGGGGTTCAATTAATCACAAGATCATAAGTGGTTTTCTCATCCTCCTTAAGCCCAAATCTCCACTTAAATTGATCCCAGGTTAGCCAGCTCCTAGTATGATGATCAAAAAAATTATGATGGGAAACAATGCCTTTCCTATAAAATTGAAGGGTACGAACCAATTGAACTTGAGCTAGCATACTACCTTCAAAGTGAGTAACAAGGGACCACCAAGGGCTAAGAGAACCAAGAGAAGCCCCCACTGACTTGCCTTTGCCTTACCACTGAAGCCATAGTTTAAGAGATTCCTAGGACTTCCAAATAATTTTTATAACAAAAGAACCACCAATCTTAAAAGAGATTGGAGTAGTCAAAATAGTCTGCAAGGATAACCCTTTCTCACATTTCCAGCAAAAGGTAAGCCTTGTGAAATAAAATGGTGAATAAGAATTTTCCAGGCTTTTGCTCCTTCCAAATCTTGAACAATCCATTTGGCACCAAGTGAAATACCTTGATTATGACAATTAAAGAGTCCCATACCTCCAGTTGAGTGAGGAAGACAACAAGTGTCCCAGGCTACTCGATGAAAACCTCTCTTATTCACATATGACGACCAGAGAAAGTCCCTTAAGAGCTTATCCAAAGTTTGATAATAGGAGTTGGAAGGGACCCAACAAGAGGAGTAATAAACATGTGTAGAAGCTAAAACCTTAGAACATATTTGAAATTTCCCTGCCATAGAGAGTTTCTTAGTGGACCAGTATGACAATTTTTTCTCAACTTTCTTAACAACATAGGACCAAATTTGGGCGGGTGAGCCCTGAAAAGCAAAAGGGATTCCCAAAAATTTGAATATTTCCCCATTTTGGATCCATTTATACGGATAGCGAGCCAACCAATCAGGGATAGGCTTAGGATATTGCCTATAACAAGAAGATTTATGTCATTGGATAGAAGATCCAGAAGCAAGACAAAAAGTATCCAAACACTGAAAAGCATGAGCCACATAATATTCTTCTTCTTGTAAAGTAAGAAAATAATCATCTGCAAAATGGTCATTTAAAAGATGTTCAAAGGATCCAGGAAGAGAAATTCCCTTAATAAAGCCTTGAGAAGCCTTGTGTGCCAAAATATAACTAAACATCTCTATAGCAAGAACAAACAAAGAAGGAGCCAAGGGGCACCCCTATTTGACAGAGTGAGAAATAATGATAGATTTAGAGTGAATATCATTCATAGTAAGGACTGTAGAGGTATATTTGAATAACATCCAAATACAATGAATAAAAAAAGGGCCAAACCTCAATTCTTGTAACATAGCAAAGATAAACTGCCATTTAATCCTATCATATGCTTTGGAAAAATCCAACTTAAGAAAAAGAGCATCTTGATTAGAGGTTCTAGCCCATTCCATGCCTTCCCAAACAACAATAATATTATAAAGAATATATCTACCCTATACAAATCCAATTTTTTTAGGCCGTATGATGAGTGGAAGAAGAGGCCTTAATTTGAGAGCTAATTCCTTAGCAATAATCTTGTAACTAACACTCAACAAGGTAATGGAGCGCCGATTGGTGATGATTTCGGGGTCACCCACCTTATGAATAAATTTGATATTGTCCTTATTTATCAAGGGTCCCAAGGAGCCTGAAGAGATAGCTTCCTGATAAACATGAAGTAAATAATTGTCAACCATGTCCTAGAATTCTTTGTAGAATTCACAAGAAAATCCATCAATACCAGGTGCTTTATTATTGGCCATTTGAGAAAGGGCTGATTTCAAATCTTCCAGAGATAATGGCATGTCGCATGATTCTCTCTGATCTTGGGAGATTTTTAGAGATATGACAAAACAAAACTCCTGGAGTGCTTGTTGCCTTTCTGGTGTAAAAGGTTGGGATATGAAAACTTGTTGATAGTGAGAAACAAAGACCCTGATGATATCAGGAAGGGAAGTAAACTGGTCCCCATCAGATTGAATAGCTTTAAATTGAGTTGCATGCACAAGGGGTCGAAGGCATTTGAAAAATTCCTTGGTGATCTTATCTCCAAATTTGAGATAATTTAATCTAGCATGGAGTTGAGCACCTTTAGCTTCATACAATTTTGCCTTACGAATTTCATGATGTAGGGCTGCCACAAAAGACTAGGTGGGTTGGTGAAAAGGGTTTGCTTCCAACTGGCAGTTAGATCAATCAAGTTTAGAATGGAGAATGGCATTTGATTTCCTCCTCTTAGCAACTTCCCTGCCAAGAATACAAAGGACTCGAGTGGTGCGAATGATAGCCTCATTCCACCATTGAATCCATCCAATACAACCAACAGGGCAAGGTACAACATTCTAAATCCTACAAATATGAGCTTTCATGGAAGGATTTTGTAGGAAGGAGACATTTAGGTAAAACTGGGAAGAAAATAATTGGGGTTGTGAATGATACAGAGAAATTTCAAACAAAATAGGAGCATGGTCAAATAGGGTATAGTCAGGCACAACCATAACAGGGGGCTGAGAAAAAGAAACCCTATCAAAACTGAAAGAATCACTCTCAGAAAGCATAGCTTGATCTAATATTTTAAGAACTCTATTATCATTAGCTTAGAAATTAGACCACGTATACCATTGAGCTTCAGGGAATTTATCAGGGCAAAAAACTTTATTAGAATCAAATAAAGTAAGCTTATTTTTCATAAATAACCACGCCTCTCACTCACCAACACTCCAACACATAGGTGAGTGACTCTTCTTGTCAGAGGTTTTCTCCACCATGTTAAAATCCCCGCACAAAACCTAGGTGGCAAAATGGAGTGACAGAGCAAGCCATATCCATAAAGCACACATGTTTGGGGCATCATTGGAAGCATATATATTAATGATACCAAAAGGCTTTCTCGAGAACTCAAAAAGTACCAGGAAAGCTTGGCCAGAAGAGTCAGTCCCCCAAGTAACAAGATGAGTATGCCATATTAACCTCTTGCAAACAGATAAAATCAATATTGCCATGCAGACAAATAATATCATATAATTCACTGCAGACTGTATACTTTTGGGTTAGGTCTGTCAACCCTCTAATATTCCAAGAGAAAAAAAACATGTGAACTTATTAGGGGGGTCTTGAAAGTCCATGTCATCCTTGGGGCCATCTAACCCTTGGAGGGCCCCAAACGAGTTGCTATCACCATGAAATTGGGTAGACTGTCGATGAGCAGCATCAGTTTGTCGTATTTTCTCTACAGGGCTACCACCCCGCAATGGGCTTTGTGAGCAACGATTTTTGAGATTGGCTATGTATCCCTGGGCTTTCATGGGTAAATATCCAGAAACTATAGAGGCAAACGATGGGCCAGACCATATAGAGTGAACAAAGGAGTCAATATGAGCATTAGAAGTTTGGGTGTTGCTTGAAGGGGGTCTAATGACAGGGTCAACCCTAGAATATTGACCAACAAAAGTGGTGGAAAAAATAGCCATCTCTGTTCCAGTTTACTGGTGAGTACGTCAAGAGACAATAGTAGTCCATGCACCGTTCCCTTCCTTGTTAGAGTCATCTGAGGTTGTAGCTACAGGAGGGTAAGTAGAAGCCTTGTCCTTGAACTTGCCAGTCATAATAGGGCAATCACGAATCTTGTGTGCAGAGGAATGACAATAATAGCAAGTATTTGGGAGGTTAATATACACCACCCATTTCTGGAAAGACTCATCTCCAATGTTAATATCAATAAACTCTTGGAGGTCCTTGGTGAGATCCACTTTGACATAGACTCTTCGATAAGGCTGAGCCGAGAAAAATCATTCAGATTCAAAGTAGAAAAATGTGCCTAAGCATTCGGCTAGGGTTTGAAGGAAACACCATAAGGGAAATAGAAGGTTTGAGAACTCTACCCAGACTGGGACCTTAGTGGTAACTTTATTTTCAACAGAAAAAATTTGGGTATACTTTTGCAAAATTAAAAAGGAATTACGGATCGAACATGGTCCTTTGCTTACCACCTTTTGTGCATGTGTAGGCTCAGCAAAATGAAACAGGAAATACCCCTTAGTGAGGTTTTGCACATTCTCCACTTTAATCCCATAAGGAGTCCAAACCTAGCTAACCCAAGTATGCAAAATTGTATCATGGGGAATTCTACCCAAAAATTATCCTACTAAAGTATGTGATTCAAACCATTCATAGACACTCTTAAACTCAGAGACAGGAATATAAGCCTAAGGGATGGGACCTTTACCTCGTGTTCCACTTTCGAAAGGAATTTGTGAGGATGCTTGTCGGGCACCATTGTTCAAACCTGTAACTTCACCATATGAAGTGTGATCAGTATGGGCATCCATAATAAAGGTGCGGGACATCGCCCAAGGTGGTGGAACAATAGATCGCGTCAGAACAGTAATTATCCTGCAATAATTCCACATAGGGAATAATACAGTGGGACATCAACATTGTTAATTTTTAATTACAAATATAAATATGAATTATAATTATGGTATTAAAAAATCACATTCATATCAAACATATGTGGATCACAATCTTGGTAGTATATTTTGATATTGTATTTAACTAATGACATGATATGAAATATAAACGCATTTGAATCATAAGATAATGTTATGTTAAAATTCATAGTTCAACATTGATTAGAATTTGTCTATAAATATATTTATTTGTAGCTTCAAGGATGTTGCTTTTGCAAGACATCTGATTTCTTTATTAAAGTGTTATCTATGGTATTGAAGTTAGTAAGACATGATTTCTATATAAGAAAAAGTCATATGTTTTTCTTTGTAAAAGTACTAGCTATGGTAATGAAGTGTACTCTAAAAATGATAGATGCATTGGTAAAGAGTTCTATAATTATAATATATGAAAAATATTTATAATTTATTTGGTATAGTACGTATTGGAAAAATTAATGTAAAGAAGTCTTAGCAACATTTTATTTATGTATGGTATTAGAGGGTTATCTTGAGAAATTGATGATGTATCATACAATCAAATTTTATGTAGCAAGCTAGCCTCTTCCTTTTTAGGAAATATGTTCTATAAGAATATGAGGAGGACACTCTATAAGTGAAAAGAAATTAAATAAATGGAGACAAAAAAAAAAATTTAATGTCTAGCCTCCCACTTGTGTGTATAAGATATACCTCTTGTCATCTCTCCATCTATTTAGAGCTACAATAAATAGTGCCTAGAGTACAACTCTAAGGAGTGTTTTATTTTCTAAAGAATTAATTATCTTTATGTAAACTTCATTTTTATACATTTATGATTATATAAATTTTAATCTAAAACACTAGTACCATTAGTTTGTGCATATAAAAATAAGGATCAATCCTTCCTATGATTTGTTTTCTTGTAACTTTGATTATGTTTGATAGATTTAATAAAGAATTTAAAAATATTGTTTTAATATATAATTTCTAGTTTATAAAGACAAAATGTTCTAGTTGGTTATCTTTATATGCAAAAATTAGTTTAGTACTACTTGTTCTTTAGTGTGAAAACTATTAAATATGGAAATACTAATTACAAATAATCAAGATAGACAAATAAAGTAGTTACATAATCTACATTCAACTATGAGAGTGGCACCACCATAGGTTACAATATAGATATCCAAAAAATGAAAGTAATAACGTATTAAAGTAACAACACGTATAGTTAGCATTGCACAAAGTTTTTGGTCTTCGGAAAAATAAAATAAACTTTAGACACATTTCCATTTTTAGATATGGCATACTTAGCTATATTTGTACACTTTATTCTTACTTAGATGATATATGATTCAAAATCCAAAGCAATGTAACATGTTGTTCAAAAGTGGAAGTTAGATAAGTGAAAGTTTATACTCCATGACATTTTTAAACTTCACATGCAAAAATATCTCGAACCTACCTAACATTTATTTAAAACCAAAACTTGGCTATGGTGATGTTTGGACTCCTTACCACTTTTAGAATTTTGACACGAAGAATTTGAACCTTGCTAACATATTGCAAACTTTAGAAGAAAAAATTAACTAAGGTGAAGTTTGGACTTCTTTCCACTTTCAAACTTTAGATTCATAAAACATAACCTATTACTTTAGACATAGAAGTAAAAACCCAAAGCTAACCAATAAATATTATAGAAGTGGAACTTAGCTAAGGGAAAGTCCAGCTTCTTTGCCACTTTAGCTCTTTCAACGCCTTGCTATTTTTTTTAATTTGTACAATTTATAACCATTATTAACATTTTCCATAGTTATCTAAGATCATTTTTAAAACACCTTTGCAATAATACATCTTAAATAAATGATATTTAACAATATTGGCTAATGTTATTTATTTGTTTTCATTGGATGTACTACCCAAATTTTATACATGGATAGCATTGGGTAACCACACACTTTTACATATTTAACCACCATTAACCATGAATAATATTAACCTTAACCATGGCTAACCTTGATCATGGCTAAATGACTAAAATTAGCCTATGATTGAGAAGTTGAAAAAATATATTAGCACTACATATTCCTTACTAGTTTGAATTTTGTATATTCACTAACCGAGGAGTAATCATTGTTATCTAATCTAGTTAACTTATTGTTGAGAACCCAAACCTAGAAAGATATAACTTCAAATCATAATGATGAATATAGTTTATAAGAATTCAAATTTGAAACCATTTCAGTATTTTAGTACTTTTAATTTGAAGATGTAAACATGTTCTTTGGGTTATTTTTTGAATTGAAAGTAATAAATTAATAAAAGAATTGACTTTATGTAAAGCTAGCAATTTGGGTTTACTCTAATACATTATCAAATTAAATTTTTAGATTCATAATCTAATTTAAAATAGCTAAAGTTCTATGACTTACTTTCACATCCTAAAATGAAGAAATTTATTGTTAAGTTCTAAATTGTTGTTTTAGATATCAATTGTTTAACATAGAAAGGTGACACATTAAAACACTATAACTCTTTAAAAAAGTCTTAGAACAAACTCTTCTATTAAAAGCACCATAATTCATTAACCAAAATAAAAATTACAATAATTTTTTAAGAAATAACCACAAATTAAAATAAAGTTCTAAACATAATAGAAAACATACAATATCAAAAAATATGTAAAATGATAAATACAAAAGGTAAAATTTAACCAAAGTACAAATGATAACTTCGGTGAACAATATAAAAAATAATAAATATGAAGAACGTAAGCTTACACTGAGATGGGGGGGTTGAATAGTATAAGACCAACTTTTACTTTTCTTCCCAAACAATATTATCCAATGTTATCAATTGCAATATCAACAATAGTAATCAAAGCAATGCACAAATCATCACACACAAGAGAGACACCAATTTAACGTGGTTCACCCAATGTGGGCTACTCCACGGAGAAAATATTTCCACTAAATTTTCTCAATAAATATCTTGGGAATCAATTCCCTATTACAATGTTTATGGACCTCTGTCCAAAGGAGACACCAATCCCCTATGCTTTAATTTGTGGATCTCTCTCCATAGGAGAACTCTATCTCCTCAATTGGTTTGTGGATCTCTCTCCATAGAAGAACTCTATCTTCCCAATTGGTTCATGGATCACTCTCCATAAGATAACTCTTTCCCCTTGCTCTAGTTCTGTGGACACCACTCCACTTTATTCTAGTTTTGTGGATCTCTATCCATAGGAGAACTCTTTCCCCTTCTACTCTAGTTGGTGATCTTCTAGAAGACTTCTATCCCCACTACTTTGGCTTGTGGATATCTCTCCATAAGAGACCTCTATCCCCACTGCACTAGCTAATGGATCTCTATCCACTAGAGACTGATGTCCTCTTTACTCTATCACCTCCAAAGCTTGCTCTCAACTCTATCCACTAAACTTTATCCCAAGTCTAGCACAAATCTGCTCTAACTCTACCCACAAGTCTGCACACAAATATGCTCACAACATCTATATAAAATATGTCCTCAAGCCTTAACACAAAGCTTAATCAAATTACCAATCAACTCTGCTTAGATCTACCCCAAGCCTTAACACAAATCTTGAACAAATCATCAATCAACTCTGCTTAGATCTACCCCAAGCCTTAACACAAAGCTTGAACAAATCAACTCTTCTTAGATCTTCCCCAAGCCTTAACACAAAGCTTGAATAAATCAAATTTGCTTAGATCTACCCTAAGCCTTAACACAAAACTTGAATAAATCACCAATCAACTTTTCTTATATCTGCCCTCAAGTCTTCACCAAGACTTGCTCAAATCTACCTACAAGTCTTCACCAAGACTTGCTCAAATCTGCCTTCAAGTCCTCTCAAGAACTTGCTCAATATACTCTCAAGTCTTCACCAAGACTTTCTCAAATCTGCTCTAGCATATGCTCAAACTTGTTCTAACACATGCTCAAAATAGCTCACAAGATATGCTCAATCAATCTCAAATCTTGCACACAATGCTATCAAATGTTTTGTCTAATATTCAAAGTAATTCCTTTAACTTGAAGTAGTTTAGACATATTCTATTTAGAATTTGTTTAACCTCTAGAACATATAGAGAATAATATGCACTTGCAAATAGCTCAATATGTTCTACTCAATCATTAAGTCTGTCACTTTCACAAATCTGATTTCTAATGTTTGCACATTCACTTTCAATATCACTCAAGACCAATGCTCAAAACTTCACACATACATTCAACCAATGAAGCATAATTGTCTCACAAACCCTAGACAAATGTTCTTCCAACTTCTTTCAACAATGAGCACAAAATAGGTCTCAACACTCAATTCAAATATTTCCAACAATGCTTATCAAACAAACCTTTTCACTCCACCTTATGTTTCAAAAATATTCATTCAACCAAACACTTAAATAAGGGATGATATACCCATACCTTTTTTCTTGCTTTTATGGAGATATATCTTCAAAAATCTGTCTCACACACAATATCTTTTGCAACTATAAAAGGTTAGCACAACACTTCTTTATGAGTTAGCAATCCTTCAATATGTGTGCCCAATTAAATTCCAAACCACTCTCTTGGTTTCTCAAATTATAGCATCAACTCATATAATCAAACCCTTCAAAATATTTTAGCAAAAATACAAACAATCAAAATACCTCATACACCTTTTAACTCCCTCTTAACACATTCAAAACAAAATCAGCAAGGATTCTTATTACTCCAAAAATTCACTTTCAAACTAATTCATTATAACTTCCTTCAAAAATTAAATGCATGAAATAATAATAAAAAATTATTCCCTTATATCTCCCAAGGCCAACAATGCTCACAATAATCAATTAAACCACATGCGCCTATCCACAACCTTAGCAATTATCAAAAACAATTTGCGCTTACCAAAATACTTCTACAAGGATTTGAACACAATGCCTGCCGCTTGCCAACACACTACCTTCCCTTGGGCTGTGGCTAGGCCAACCGCCCACACAAGGATCTAAAGCCACTTCATGCTATCTAACCATGCTCACCCTTCTTACCCGTAAAAAAAAAATGTTACCATCGGGTTTCGAATGTAGGACTTGCCATCCACCAGCGCCTTAGCACGCTATGGGCTGCCACTAGACCAACCATCCACACAAGGACCTATTACCACTTCATGCTATCTAACCACTGCTCACCCTTCTCACTCATAAAAACAAACAAACTACTATCGTCAGGAATCGAACGCGAGATCTACCATCCACCAACATCTTAACATTGCCAAGCCTGTCACTAGACCAACCACGTGGTTGGTGATAGGGGCATACACCTTTGTCCTTTTATTCATCCATGTTTTCCTCTTTGTTTTTAAAATTAAAAACCTTCTTCCACCTTGCTCACGAAATTTGCATCAACAATTTAATTAAACATTCGCAACATGCATTCGAGAGACTTGATTTTGGCCTCCAAACTTTATCATATAAATACCATTTTTCCTCCATGCTTGGACATCGACGGAAATTAATAAATTAAACTTTATTCTTGGTGCCAAACCCACTTAGGGTTATAAAATATTATAATATAAATATTATAATTATTTTATAATTAACCTTAGGCTTTCTCTTAACAACTTTAATATTATAATAATAAATATTATAATATTATTTCCTTTGGGCCTAGGTATTTCCTTCCTTCGGGGTATTTAGACAATATTTTGACCAACCATGTGGAGCTTTATACCAAATATCTTAGGCTTAAAATATAAATATTTTAACCCTCTTTTTATCAATTCCCTTGCACTGAGATGAACTGACTTTTGACATCAATGACAACATAATTACTCAAAATTTCCAACAATCTCCCCCTTTGTCATTGATGGCAACCCTTTTCTAAAACTTCCTTTTTCAAACCATTTGACTCCAAATCTATTCCCCCTGAGAAACTGCTCCCCCTAACTGAATGCTCTCCCCATTACTCAAATCTCTCCCCCTTTGACATCAATGGCAAAGGGTCTCCTTTGGGGCTAAATATAAGACTCTTAGCTCAGCCCCCTCCCCACCTCCTCTCCTTGAGGTGATTAATTTTGGGGTGGGAGTAAAACTACTCCCAACATACACTATTCCTTTCCTTTATCAACCTTCTTTCTCAATATGCCCTTTTGATCCTTTTGAGTGTCCCTATTTTTGCTTGTCTTTGGAAACTCTGTTCTACACCACTTGGCCTTATGTCCAACATTATTACACTTGTAACACTTAATTTTGTAGTTCATATAAGGTGCAAATATCTTGAAGTTCCTCCTGGTGAAGCCATACTCCTTTTTGTCATGAACCCTACATTGAATTTCTTTATGCCCAAATCGATTACAAGAGTAGAAATACCCTTGAAATAGATGTCCATATTTGAAGTTCCTCTTGGTAACACCATACTCCTTCTTTCCATGTGTCCTGCAATGCATAGCCCTGTGACCAAATCTGTTACATGAAAAGCAACGTCCTTTGAAGAAATCTTGCCTTGAACCCATTGGTCTCCTAGTTCTTTCTTCTTTGTGATGATCCATGTTCCTTTTGTTTCCTTCCTTGGTGAGGCTTCTATTCACATAAGTCTCACTTTCTCCTTCACTCTCTTCCTTTGAAACTTCTTCCTCTTGTGTACTTGAGCTTGACCCTTTTTCTTGTTTCCCTTGTCCTTCTTCAAAACCAAGTCCTATTTTGATAGATGAAGGTCTTTGTGCATTGATAATCTTATCCAAGGTCTTTGAAATTTTCCCATACCTATGTAGCTTGTCTTTAGACTCTTTTACTTCCATCCTTAGTGAAGCTACCTCATGTTCTAATCTTTCACATTCTAATATTTTTACCTCTAAATTTTCTTTAAATCTCCTTGTCTTAGCTATTGAGTTTGTTAGATCTTGTATAAGCTTTCCTTTTTCTTCATCACATTCTTGAACTTGAGCCTTGAATTTTAAATTATGATTTCTAACCTTTTTCAATTCTTTGAGAGCAGCAATAAGTTCTTCTTCTAGATCTACTACACCTTCCTCTTCATTTTCTGAATCCTTTTCTACTTCTTGGTCTTCAAGAGCATCTTCATACTTTTTAGATTTAACATTAGTACTTCCTTCCTCTTCTATTACCAAGAATAAAATTTCTTCTTCTTCACTATCTGAGGATCTTCCATCACTGTCACTTGAAGCCTTGCTTCCCTTATCAACATAGAAACTCTTCTTGTGCCTTTGAAAGAATTTATTTTCATGCTTGTTTTGACCATACCTATTTTTCTTTTCATACCTGGATTTTCCTGCTTCCTTTTTCTTATGATCTTGTTTCTCTTCACTGCTATTGCTTCCAGCTTCTGGACAATTAGATGTATAATGACCAAAATTTCCACAATTGAAACATTTGACTATTTTCATACCTTTGTTCTTTCTTGAGTCCTTGTTTCTTCTACCATAGTTAGCTTCTTCATCACAGGTTGATTCACCGCTTGATTCTGGTTTCTTATCCTTTATCTTCTTTGATGCTTTGAATGATTCTCCTTTCTTAGGTTCCTTTACTATTCTCATCTCATAGGTTGTGAGAATTCCATGTAGCTCATCCATAGTCAACTTATCAATATCCTTTATCTCTTCTAAAGCTACAACTTTTCCATCATACCTTGTAGGAAGTGACCTTAAAACTTTTTGAGCAACATCAGATTCTTCAATTTCAAATCCAAGTCCATGCATGGTATTAAAAATCTCATCCACATGAAGTAAGTATGTAGCAATATTTTCCTCTTCTTCCATATTCAAATCCTCAAATATTTTCTTGTGATTTTGTAGTTTTGCCATCTTGACCTTTTTATTTCCCTCATAGGCTTGCTTCAATTTCTCCCAAATTTCTTTTGCTGATTTGCAATGCATAACTTTCATAAATTTTGCTTCACGTAATCCACTTAGGATTGCATGCATAGCCTTGGCATTATTCGCATGTAAGAGCTTACCATATTTATCTATGGGAGGATTAGATGTAGGTGTGAATCCATCCTCAATTGCTTGCCATATCTCATACCCTTGTGACATCAAGTAAGTCCTCATTCTTATGCTCCAGAAAGCATAATTGTTCCCATCAAACAATGGTGCCTTGTTTGATGAAGATCCACTCTAAGATGCCATTTGTGTTCCTGTAACCTTTTCCTTCAAGCTTTTAAACTCTTCTTAAGGAACCCACTTTGATACCAATTGAAGAACATAAGCTTATACTGAGAGGGGAGGTGAACAGTATAAGATCAACTTTTACTTTTCTTTCTCAAACAATATTATCCAATATTATCAATGGCAATATCAATAGCAATAATCAAAGCAATGCACAAATCATCACACACAAGAGAGACACCAATTTAACGTGGTTCACCCAATGTGGGCTACTCCACGAAGAAAATATTTTTACTAAATTTTCTCAATAAATCTCTTGGGAATCAATTCCCTATTACAATGTTTATGGACCTCTATCAAAAGGAGACACCAATCCCCTATGCTCTGATTTGTGGATCTCTCTCCATAGGAGAACTCTTTCCCCTTTTCTCTAGTTCGTGGAACTTGATCCAGGAGAACTCTATCTCCTCAACTGGTTTGTGGATCTCTCTCCATAGAATAACTCTATCTTCCCAGATGGTTCATGGATCACTCTCCATAGGATAACTCTTTCCCCTTGCTCTAGTTATGTGGACACCACTCCACTCTATTCTGGTTTTGTGGATCTCTATCCATAGGAGAACTCTTTCCTCTTCTACTCTGGCTGGTGATCTTCTAGAAGACTTTTATCCCCACTGCTCTGGCTTGTGGATCTCTCTCCATAGGAGACCTCTATCCCCACTGCACTGGCTAATGGATCTCTATCCACTAGAGACTGCTATCCTCTTTACTCTATCACCTCCAAAGCTTACTCTTAGCTTTGCACCAAACTTTATCCCAATTCTAGCACAAATCTACTCTAACTCTGCTCACAAGTCTGCATACAAATCTTCTCACAACCTCTATCTCAAATTTATCCTCAAGCCTTAACACAAAGCTTGAAAAAATCACCAATCAACTCTACTTAGATCTACCCCAAGCCTTAACACAAATCTTGAACAAATCATCAATCAATTCTGCTTAGATCTACCCCAAGCCTTAACACAAATCTTGAACAAATCAACTCTGCTTAGATCTACCCCAAGCCTTAACACAAATCTTGAACAAATCACCAATTAACTCTACCTTCATATCTACCCTCAAGTCTTCACCAAGACTTGCTCAAATCTACCTACAAGTCTTCACCAAGACTTGCTCAAATATACCTTCAAGTCCTCTCAAGAACTTGCTCAATCTACTCTCAAGTATTCACCAAGACTTGCTTAAATCTTCTCTAGCATATGCTCAAACCTGTTCTAACACATGCTCAAAATAGCTCACAAGATATGCTCAATCAATCTCAAATCTTGCACACAATGCTATCAAATACTTTGTCTAATCTTCAAAGTAATTCCTTTAACTTGAAGCAGTTTAGACATATTCTATCCAGAATTCGTTTAACCTCTAGAACATATAGAGAATAATATGCACTTGCAAATAGCTCAATATGTTCTACTCAATCATTAAGTTTATCGCTTTCACAAATCTAATTTCTAATGTTTGCACATTCACTTTCAATATCACTCAAGACCAATGCTCAAAACTTCACACATACATTCAACCAATGAAGCATAATTGTCTCACAAACCCTAGACAAATGTTCTTCCAACTTCTTTCAACAATGAGCACAAAATAGGTCTCAACACTCAATTCAAATATTTCCAACAATGCTTATCAAACAAACCTTTTCACTCCACCTTATATTTTAGAAATATTCATTCAACCAAACACCTTAAATAAGGGATGATATGCCCATACATTTTTGCTTGCTTTCATGGAGATATGTCTTCAAAAATCTATCTCACACACAATATATTTTGCAACTATAAAAGGTTAGCACAACACTTCTTTATGAGTTAGCAATCCTTCAATATGTGTGCCCAATTAAGTTCCAAACCACTCTCTTGGTTTCTCAAATTATAGCATCAAATCATATATTCAAACCCTTCAATTACCAATAAATGCAAGAAAAAATATTTTGATAATTTTCATCCAATAAGCAACAGAAGGAGAGATGGAGGAGAGTACCAACGGAAGTGGTCAAAGCAGTGGAGAAAATGTAAATCAAGAGTCCCTCAAACTACCAGGTAGGCGTAAATCAAAACCCTGAAGAATACAGAAAATGTGTGGAGGGGTTAGAATCAAAGGAAATAGTCCTTTCGAAAATCATAACCAGAAGCCCATCAAATCATCCAAAAGACTTAGTGCAAAAACTAGGAGAGTACAATAAAAACATAGAGGAGTTAGAATCAAGGATTGATGTGGTAGAAACGAATGAAATTGAGGAATGTTTTAGTCCGGTTCTTCAGCAGATCGATCCTCCACATTTTAGCCCCAAGAAAACCAGGAGCACTACCAAGTTGCCTGACTACAGTGGTGATAAAAAGAGGGGGAGGATGTCAAATGTTGAACACAACAAAATGAGGACTGACAATGAAATTGCTAGCAGTAAACAGAAAACACTGATACAACAAGTTATCCCAGGACAAAAAGATAATAAATTAGGGAAACCTCCTCAAGGGAGGGGGAAACCAAAAAACTCTAAACAATCTAAATGAAGGTTCTCTCATGGAATGTGAGAGGCCTCAATGGCCTACCCAAACAAAGCGGTTAGTTCAATAAGAAGACAATATAACCCAATAATTTTGATGTTGCAAGAAACAAAAATAGACGAAGCTCAATAAAAAATAATATAAAAAAAATGTGGAGTCAAGGGGATATGGTATGCAAACCGGTAAGAGGAGCTTCAGGGGGGCTTATGGTTCTTTGGGATCCTCGGGTGGTGGAAGGGAACATTATCCAGGATGATGATAGGGTGTTGAGTATTTTTTCCATGACATTGACAATAATAGATCATGGATTTTTTCAAATGTTTATGCCCCCAATTC
This sequence comes from Wollemia nobilis, assembly GCA_028583015.1. Classification (NCBI taxonomy): domain Eukaryota; kingdom Viridiplantae; phylum Streptophyta; class Pinopsida; order Araucariales; family Araucariaceae; genus Wollemia; species Wollemia nobilis. The sequence goes on from JAQPPZ010000737.1 coordinate 14,836,281, forward strand.
AGTTCAATGGAGAGCGTCTTTGTGGGAGTACCTAGGAAAATTGGGTGATGCTTTCAATGACATTCTGTGGGTGGTGGCAGGTGACTTCAACACTCCCTTATACCCCTCAAAAAAAAAAGGGTGGAGTAGGAATCCCAACCAAAAGTATGAAAGAGTTTAATCAATTTGTAAACTCAAATTAATTAATGGATGTTAGGCTAAAAGGAGAAAAGTACACTTGGAGTAATAGGCGAATATAAAATCAACTTATCCAGAAAAGACTTGACAGGTTTTTCTTATCAAAGGAGGTTATTACAAAATTTGGAGATTCTATTCTGCAAACTCTTCCCAAAATTGCATCAGATCATAATCCCATTCTTTTGGAGGTCCCAAAATCAAACTCCTTCAAAAAACCTTTTCGCTTATATTCAATATGGACTAGGCACCCGAAATTAAAGGAAAACATCTCTAGATGGTGGTAGTAACCTTTTTAGGGAAGTTCAATTTTCAAACTTGCTCAAAAATTGAAATTAGTCAAGGAAAACCTTAGAATCTGAACAAGGAAGTTTTTGGGAACCTGTTTGAGAACAAGAAACAAGTGGGGGATAGGCTGAAGTTCATTGACAACATGATTCAAAATGGTACCTACGACGAAGCTACCAGGAAGGAGGAGCAAATAAAGATATCAGAATATCATAATATCCTGGCTTGTGAAGAGACTTATTGGAGACAAAAATCTAGGGCTTTATGGTTAAAGGATGGTGACTTGAATTCAAAGTTCTTCCAAATCACAACAATCAAGAACATGAGCAATAACAAGATTAAAGAGTTAACCAAAGCTGACAGGTCCAAAATCTAGGATCTGATTGAGATCAGAGAAGAAGCGGTTACTTATTTTAGCTCCCTCCTCGGGGAATAATCACAGTGTAAAGAGGAAGCTAAGGACTCTCACCTTCATTTCATTCCTAATATGGTTGATGAGGCCATTAATGGCAGGCTTCTTGCTCCTTTTACTAATGAGGAAATCATAAATGCTTTATTTAGCATGGAACCCGATAAGGCTTCTGGCCCTCACGGGTTCCCTCCTTGATTCTATCAAACTTTCTAGGATATAGTGGGAGGGGATGTCATTTCAGCTATCAAGAATTTTTAGGATTCAAAACATATCCCGAGAGGGTTTAACTCCACCTTTATTACCCTAATTCCTAAGGGCCCAACCCTTGAGACAATGGTAGATTTTAGACCTATCAGTTTATGTAATGTGTCCTACAAGATATTGACAAAAGCCATTGCTAATAGGATGAAAGAAATCTTGCCCCTCATTATTGACCAGTGTCAGAGGAGGTCGGTTCAGGGGAGATCAATCCTGGATAGGGTGATCATGGTCCATGAAGCTCTTCACTTTGCTAGGTAAACCAAAAAGGAAATCTTTGCCCTAAAGCTTGACATGAACAAAGTGTTCGACTGCATTAACTGGGACTTTCTATCAGTTGTCCTTCTGAAATTTGGCTTTCATCCTCAATGGGTCAGACTAATAAAAGAGTGCATATCCAATCCCTGGTTCTTAATCCTGGTCAACGACACGACAGATGGATATTTCCAAAGTCATAGAGGACTCAGGCAAGGAGATCCAATCAGACCAATGTTGTTCATTATAGTGGCGGAGGCTCTAGGCAGAACTATAAAAGCAGCATGTAATGAAGGATTAATCTCGGGATCAAAGCCATATCCCTCACCAACCCAGTAAGTCATCAACAATTTTTCTATGACACTCTAATGTTGACCCAATCATTAGTTGTTGAATCCAGAAGGATCAAACATATTCTCCAACTCTACGAGGACGCGATGGGTCAAAAAGTGAATTTTAACAAGAGTAAGCTTTACTTCCTTAACACCCCAATCCAGAGATAAGTCAAAATAGTGGGGATTTTGGGATGTTTTGTAGTGACTCTTCCTACCTCCTATTTAGGCCTTCCCCTTTTCTCTGGCTCTCCGGGTGATTCTATGTGGGATAGAGTGGTAGAAAGAATCCAAAAAAAATTGGCTAGCTAGAAAGGACACTTTTTGTCTCAGGCAGGGAAACTTACTCTTACTATGGCATCTTTACAGAGTATTCCCATGTATTTCTTATCCATTTTTAAGGCCCCAACCAAGGTATACCAAAATATTGAAAAGCTCCAAAATAATTTTTTATGGTCCGGGTCGAAGAAAAAATAGAGGATCCGCCTAGTGGGGTGGAGCAAGGTGTGCAAGCCCAAATAAAATGGGGGCCTAGGATTGCGAAGAATTGCTCACTTGAATACATTCTTAATAGCCAAACAAGCTTTGCGTCTCATCACAAATGAGGAGAATTAATGGATCACCATAATTAAAATAAAATATCTCCAAGGCATTGATTTCCTAAATGACAATATTCACAGCAAAGGATCGACTTTCTGGAAAGCAATATTGACCAGCAGGGAGGTCATAAAGAAAGGGATGAGATGCATTACTTGGAATGGAAAAAATATTAGGTTTTAGGATGACAGGTGGGCTAATGAGGAGGCTCTATCTCAGGTGCCTAACTTAGTTATATCAAAAGAACCACAAATGAACTCATTGGAATGAGAGTAGCTAATTTTATGATACAGTACAGAGGAAGACTTAAATGGAAACATATAATGATTCAAGGATTTGAAGACGAATCAGAAGAGATCCAAAGCATTTTGCATCAACAATTCATACCTATGAGACCAAGACAGGATCAAGTAATCTGGGCAGCCACAGAAAATGGGCAATTCTCAATCAAATCTACATATAAACTAATGTTAGATCTTGAGGAGCCCATACTTTAGACTCAGTTGATGTGGGTAAAAAAACTAATTCCTAAAGTTACAATGTTCTCATGGCTAGTAATCCAAGGAAGGATACTTACGATGGAAAACATGATAAGGAAAGGTATGATAGTTGCTAACCGTTATTTTTTGTGCAGGGCAAATTGGGAGTCTACCCATCATATTTTCCTTGAATGCCCTTTTTTTTTGAATATTCTCAATGGGGTATTCCAAGAATTTAGCATCTCCTAGGTTAGTCCAGCCACCATCATTGACCTATTCCACCAATGGCCAAATCCCTTTGTCAGCCTTAGGCTTAGGTTTATGTGGAAAATATGTCTTCATCATTTTTTGTGGCATGTATGGCTAGAAAGAAATCACAGAGCACTCCATGATTCGAGCCATGATGTCACCTCCATTACCACTAATATTCTTGCCTTTGCCCATGAAAACGTTAGCCTTATCCCTCATGATAGTCGGAATCCTTCACCTGTGGAAAATCAGATCACTCGTTCCTTAAATATTGCCTTGGTAGAGGATCTTGGGTCTATTAAGGCCAATCCCATAATAGGTGTTAGGTGGATCCCACCCTCGGTTGGATGGCTCAAGCTCAACTTTGATGGGGCTGCTAAAGATAATCCTAATAGAGCAGGGGCTGGAGGAATACTGAGAGGCCATGAAGGAAACTTGGTGATGGCATTTTATGAGCATTTGGGAATAAGGATAAATAATGAGGTAGAAGCAAGAGCATTATGGAGAGGTCTTCATATGACTCAGGATATTGAAGGTAAATTAATAATTGAAGGAGATTCACTACATATCATAAATCTCCTCAAAAATGGGAAAAATCCTCCATGGCGGGTTAAGACAATTATTGAAGAGGTAAGGATCCTATTCCAGGATAGGAATGACTGGCTAGCCCAACATGTATTTTGGGAAGCCAATAAAACAACTGACAGATTGGCCAATATAGGGGTGGAAGCAGATGGGCTTGTCACTTGGGAAAATGGGGTCCCAAATGACGTGGATGAAATTATTCAAAATGAAATCAAGGACGAAGACGAAGAAGAATAGGGTCCTCATTGGAGGCTCCCAGTACAGAAGAATGTTGGTTTGTCAGCTCTGCTCTGCTCCATCCGGTGACAATTTTTGTTTTTATATGTACTGGGGAAGGTGTTTCCTTGTGGGCATAGGTCTTGAATAGCTATGTTGATATTATGAATATGGTCTAGGAGATATGCAGTATAGCTTATTTTTACTATCAGTGGCTTTTTGTGTATGTAAATATTGGTAAGGGGTGGTGTGTTCCCTCGGACGTATGTTCTAAGAAGGCTACTAGTAGTGGTGGATAGACTGTCCCTAATAAGGCTTTGATTCATAATAGCATAATGCTAATTTTTGTAAAAGGTTTTGGGTTAACCTGTAAAATCCAATATTAATGATAATATATCTTAACTACCAAAAAATATATATTCAAACCCTTAAAAATATTTTAGCAACCATACAAACAATCAATATACCTCATACACCTTTTAACTCCCTCTTAAAACATTCAAAACAAAATCAACAAGGATTCTTATTACTCCAAAAATTCACTTTCAAACTAATTCATTATAACTTCCTTAAAAAAAATTAAATGCATGAAATAACAATAAAAAATTATTCTCTTATATCTCCCAAGACCAACAACGCTCACAATAATAAACTAAACCGCAACCTTAGCAATTATCAAAAATAATTGATACTTACCAAAATATTGTTGCAAGGATTCGAACACAGCGCCTGTCACTTGCCAATGTACTACCTTCTCTTGGGCTGCCACTAGGCCAACCTCCCACACAAGGAACTAAAGCCACTTTGTGCTATTTAACCACACTCACCCTTCTAACCCATAAAACAAAAAATTGCCATCGAGTTTTGAATGCATGACCTGTCATCCGCTAGTGCTTTAGCGTGCTATGGGTTGTCGCTAGACCAATTGTCCACACAAGGACCTATTTCCACTTCATGTTATTTAACCATGCTCACCCTTATCATTCATAAAAATAAACAACTGCCACCACCAGAAATCGAACGTGAGATTTACCGTTCGCCATTGTCTTTACGTTGTTGAGCCTGCCGCTAGGCCAACCACGTGGTTGGTGATAGGGGCATACACCTTTGTCCTTTTATTTGTCCATGTATTCCTCTTTGTTTTAAAATTAAAAACCTTCTTCCACCTTGCTCACAAAATTCGCATCAACAATTTAATTAGCCATTCGCAACATGCATTCGAGAGACTTGATTTTGGTCTTCAAACTTTGACCTATAAATACCATTTTTCCTCGATGCTCGGAGGTCGATGAAATTTAATAAATTGGACTTTATTATTGGTGCCAAACCCACTTAGGGTTATAAAATATTATAATATAAATATTATAATTATTTTATAATTAACCTTAGGCTTTCTCTTAACAATTTTAATATTATAATAATAAATATTATAATATTATTTCCTTTGGGCCTAGGTATTTCCTTCCTTAACCTTAGGCTTTCTCTTAACAACTTTAATATTATAATATTATTTCCTTTGGGCCTAGGTATTTCCTTCCTTAACCTTAGGCTTTCTCTTAACAACTTTAATATTATAATAATAAATATTATAATATTATTTCTTTTAGACCTAGGTATTTCTTTCCTTCGGGGTATTTAGACAATATTTTGACCAACCATGTAGAGCTTTAAACCAAATCTCTTAGGCTTAAAATATAAATATTTTAACCCTCTTTTTATCAATTCCCTTGCACTGAGATGAACTGACTTTTGACATCATGACAACATAATTACTCAAAATTTCCAACAAAATATTTATACAAAAGTTGAAGTGCAATATAAAGATGACAATATGAACAAATTGAACAAAATTTGTATACAATTCTTTAAGTATGAGTTTAATAAAGTAGGAATCTTTTGTTATGGATGAAATATTTGTTATGATAAATGGAAAACACTTCAATTTAAAGGAGGAAAACACTCAACCTGAATGGAGCATTTACACATACACAAAATATATCATTAAGAACATGTAATCATGATAACATGGAGAATACACCCATATCAAAATGATTGAATGAGACAATTTTTTGAAGTCATAATAACAAGAAATATACAATAATTTATATAGTCATATAACCAAAGGTAAAAATTAATACGATGCATAGATCACATACACTATATAAGATAAAATATCTTTCTCACAAATAATCTCCTTGGAAGATTTATTTTAATTTTAAAATCAAGTTTATTATAGATGAAGGCTATAGTGAATATGCAAACTTTGCATATGGTAAAATCAAAACAATAAATGTTAATGAATACAATAGTTCTTTAAAGGTGTCTATTTTTTACGTGATTTTAGATCATCAGTTTTTTCAATATAGAAAAGTAATAATAGATATCATTAATACTAAATTCATCCTTGATGAAGCTACCTCTATCAATCGTCAAATAATATAGATAAAGCTAACACTACTTTCTTGATGCCAAAAAAATTATAGAAGATTGGAAAATATGTAAATCAACATGGGATATAACCATTTGTAGTACCTCAACATTACCTTATAAATGTTGTAATATTTAAAGGATAATTAGACAATAGAAATTAGGTAGTAGAGGCATCCCAAATTTTTTAAAATTTGACTTTGGGCAAAGGACTAATCTACTTGTAAAAACTATCTTATTTACTCTAAATGCCAATTTGCTTACTAAAAAGGAGAGGTTAGTTTAGAAAAATTGGTTGATCCACCTATAAATGCAAGTGATTTTCTCACCAAGCCAGAGCAAATCACTCTGATAGTCACAAAGGTAGATTAAAGGTGCAAATATCAAGGAAAATCTTCTAGAAAGTGATATTTTGGTATATAGTGGCACACTAAGTTAATTTAGAGGTCTACTAAGCCCATTGAAGGTATTATTGGAGGTATGTAGCATTTGTAGGTGTAATATTTTGGTAAAGTTACCCCAAATCATTACTTTTATGAGGAGTAATTATTTTTACCCCAACAAGGATCAACTTTTAATATAAATAGGGGCTTAGGGACCTCATTGTATTCATCTTTTGGCCATGAGAATTTAGAGCTACACTTTGTGAATCCACATTATGCTTTGTACTCATGAGGTTGTAAGAAATTGGAAAGTCCTTAGGCATTCCATTAGTGGCATTACCCTTTTGGTTTATCAAGTGCACAGTGGTTGTGGCATGGCCTTTCTAGCCCATCTTGACGTTCACTTATCAATTTTATAATCTAATGAATGGAAGGACATTGGTGTTATTCAACTTTTCATGTGTTGATTGATCACACACTTTCCTCACTACAGTGTAAAATTCATATTTGCTTAGATCCCTCGCACTCTTAAACTTATAAGGAATTTTATTTTCATATTTTACTATTTATGCAGTTTTTTATGTATTTTACTTTCATGCAAGTTAGTTTAGATTAGTATAGGATTTTTCTATCATGAAAATGGGGAGACACATTAAATATAGAGGTTAGGAGAAGCCATTGGAAATCCCATCCAATCTTGTTGAAATTCAAATTAGGGGCACCAAATCTCAATTAGAATTCAAGACAATTCCTTAGTTCAACATAGTTTTTGACATGCCTAGTGGGACTAACCGTCATTTTTTCTCAAATTTGCGTTAAATTTCTAAATTTCCATGTCAAAATCACATTCCTCACTAATGGAGTGATTGGATAAAAAGTGGGGAAAACTTTTACTAAGTCAAATTTTAGAAGTGGTTTGCTCTAAAATTTAGATTGATTCTCTCCATTTTTACCAAAACTTAATTTCACTAAGGTATTTATAAGCAAGCAATTCACTTGAAATTTCCAAGCAATTTTCCCTATTTTAGTGAGGGATTCATTCAAAAAGTTTTACGTTTATTTAGGTCAAATCCAAAGTAATTTTTGAATCCTAGGGACTAATTTTTTAAGTTCCAATCTCAAAATTGACTTTGAAATTGATCAAATTTTTGTTATTTGTGCTTAAATTTTGTAGGTACTTTGCAAATGATGGTTTTCACAACTTTAGATTTTTAATTTTTTTACAAATATGGCTTCAACAATATTCAAACAATATCAAAACTTAAAGTTGAACTCACTTTTACATCTACCATGAGAAAAAACACTTAAGATAGATTTTGATTCACTCCAAGTGAGTTATTCACTCCAACATGAGAAAAAGTGAATGATTCACTTCAACAGAGTAAAATCTCTTCAAAATAGATCTTACAAGTGATTCACTTTGAATATAAGAAGTGATTTTATAGGTAAAACAAGTTTCTTCCTCCCTTCCTTACAAGAAGGTAATTCATTCTAGTCTCAAGGATGATTCACTCTGAGTGATCCACTTGGATCCCTTTCCTGTAAAAATTTTTTTTCTAATATTTGCAAGCAAATTACCTACATTTTTAAAGTGAAGAACACCACCCATAAAAATCTTCAAAATTATTTTCTAGTAGTAAATAATCCTAAACTATGAACAAATTGTTCTAATTTTCTAAACAAGTCACTCCTTAAGTAGATTTTTGAAATTTTGTAATTTTGACCCTAAAAATCTATCCATGTAAGTATATATGTGCAAGCTTATGAGTATGAAATCAAAGGAATATAAAATAGGGATAGATCATAAAATGATAGACATTATTATGTACCACCAAATAAATGCTAAAATAAAGATAAAAGATCAAATTGTTGCATGGGTGCATAAAGAGGGCCAATTCTAAGACAATATAGTATCTAATCCCATCTTGTCAAAAGGTAAAATCCCCATGGCAAATCCTATTAATCGGGGCTTTACACCATCATAAATTGCTTATTTGATCCAACAAATGAGTTATTCATCAACTCTAACAAACAAGACTTGGTCTAGTCTAGTCCCTACCTTAACTCAAACTAATCTTAATTATGAGATATCGATCAATGTGAATAATATTACAACTAACCACCTTTTTGTAAGTCAATTCTACAACCCATTGACAATATCTAGTACATAAAATATCCCTCATACAAGTACTTCTATAACTCAAAGCCCACCTATATATAGTTTATCAAATACATCCAACATCCCTCTAGGTCAATCTTTCACTCCCATAGGATCATTAGGTTTAAATATAAACCTTGTTGAAAATATGCAAGTGATTTCTGGAAAAATGGGATCACAAGTTTCCTAGAGAAATACCTAGGGATTGACACTACCTCTATGTAGTTAGGAACAACAAAATGTGCAAGTTCCACCTTCCTAAAATTAGCAAATTCCATATATATATCTAAATTATCCTCCATAATAAAATATTCAACTATCTCAAAGCCAATAGTGGGTTTATCATAATTTGGCACCTAAGTAACATTTGTCTTATTATCATCCATATCCATATCCCCTATACCCTCCATACCCACATCATGACTATGTGATATACCTCTTCCTCGAAAAAATAAATCCTTGATTAGACCTACCAAGGACCACTAAATTTGGTGGTCTTTTCTCCTATTTCTCTAGAAACTATGAAAGCAATACCTACCTTTGATAGCAATGGGAATAAGATGACATTGGATTACCTCAGTAAATTATTGACATTAAAATCAATTCACCACACCTAGGAGGAGGGCATAATGGCACACTTACTAATATACCCCCTTTATGATAAAGCTACTCTATAGTATAGGGGATTACCAGTTAATTTAATTATGTGTTGGATGTCAATAGTGGAGTTGTTTCTGCATGGATTTTGTAGTATGAAAAATGGCTACTCAACGTATTCCAATTGAATGTAATGCAAAGACACCCTTAAAAATATATACATGATTTCAATACTATATTCTTGAGAACCTTGAACCTAACCCTACAAAATATTGAGCCAAATGAAGAATAAGCATACCATGTTACATCAAAGTTTTGCAACCTAATATAGCTTTAATAGTTTATAATTCTAATAATTGTACACTAGTTGCAACATTCAAAGTTGTGGCTAGAGGAGAGGATTCTCTCATATGAGTGGGGAAAATACTTCCTACTCCAATAATGGCCTATCCATCCCATATTTCCCATAATACACCTATACCTAGATCCACACCCAACATTTCACCTATTCCTAATACCTAACCAAATATTTTTTATCATCCTTCTACATCACCATACATCATTACTCATCCTAGCCAAAATATATCATCCACTATAGCCTATTAGCCATAATTTCCAACCCTTCCTGCTCCATCCAACTCATGCAATAAGTCCAACAACAATTTTCCAATAAGAAAAATGATGGAGATGATCAAAACTTTGGTGATTTAGAATAATGTTGCAAGACAATAGTGGCAACAATCAAAGAATTGGTAGTCTAAAAAAACTCCCTACCAAACAAAAGATAAAGTGCCTTGACAAGGAACTAATCAAGGAGAAAATGAGACTAATAATAATATGGTTAACACCAATATGAATATGGATCTAGTATGGTGTATTCCTTGTAATGATAGGCATGATTCCATAAAGTGTATTGGAGCCATCATATATTCTTAGACAATTTAATATAATTTGAAATATAGGATTAATAGGTTACCATCACATGTCAAATGGTTTCCATAGCAAATTTGACCATATAACAAAAAATATAGGCTCCACAATTATCACCCATCCTACCCAATCCCAATGATGTCATCCTACAAATTTTGATGCTATAGAAATATATGAAGAATTAATCCTCAAAGATGATACCATATACACTAATTATTAATGGATTGAAACTAGAGGTAAGAGGTAGGCTTCTAAAGAACATCCAATTATGGGTCAAGCTAAAATTGGAAAAGATACAATGGTCCTTATAATAGGAAGGCCACCATTACACTTAAAGGATAAACAACCTATCATAGTGTAGAAGGAGAGACAAAAGGAGAAGAAAAAAACAAAAAAAGTAGTAGGTATACCTCAAAAAGGGAAGGGAGAGACACAAAATGATGAAGACATGAGGATAGATAAATATGTTGAAATATTTGTAACCTTAATAGGCCAAGGACAACAATGATGAAGTATTTATGAGTTCTCTTGATGTATATCTACAATTAAGTGCTATATAAACCTTCAAGCACATGAATATGAGCATAGGATATATTGAGAGATTGACAAAATAGGAATAACATTAGAGATATTAAAAGGATAATAGTTGGAGATTTCAATTATCTACTATCTCTTAGAGAGAAAATGGTGGAACCCAAGGTTATTCAGAAAGTATGGGAGATTTAAATGATTCCATTTTAAGGAGTGGGGTTATAGATATTAATCTTAAAGATGCAAATTTACCTAGACTAACCATAGGTTAGGGTATAACCTTATTCAGGTTAGATTGGACAGATTCCTCATCTTGAAAAAATAGATATTTTAGAACATTGGCTATTATTTATCAACTCTTCCAAGGATGGAATTTGATCATAAACCTCTTACCTTAATATTGGAGACTCTAAAGAAGAAAGGACACAGTACTTTTAGATTTTAATTGATGTGGTTACTCCACCTTGAGTTTAAGAATGCTATGGAGGAATGGTGGAACATTCCTATCCATGGATATAGCCTGTATCGACTTGTGAAGAAGCTAAAAAATATGAAACAAATTGTAAACATTTGAAACAAAGTATCATTTGGAAATATCTTCAAACAAAAAATAGAAATTCAAGAAAAAATAAAAGAATTAGATGAGAATATAACTTTGGGGGTATGCATGTTGAATTGTACTGGGAAGAGCAAGATATGCTATATGAATATCACTCTTTAACAATAAAAGAGAAAATATTTTGGAAATAGAAATGTAGGACCCCTTAGTTGAGCAAGGAGGATAGGAACACAAGATTTTTTCACCACCTTGAAGCATAGACAAGTTGCCATCAAAAAGAGAAGCATATTTGAAGAGGGTATTTTGATCAAGGATGATCAAAAGAAAAAAGAGAAAGCAATATCCTTTAATAGAAATTTTCTTAGATCGGATATGGATATTAATGAGGAGGTATTCTCCAACATATCCCCAATTTGTTTTCTATAAAAGCAAATAAAAACTTGTTGAATCAAGCACACTCTTTTCTCTATGAAAAGGGATAAATCCCTTGGACTTGATGGGTTTCCAGTAGAATTATTTCAAGCATGTTGGGATATTATTAGATGAAGATCAAAAGGCCCTGATATAATAAATCTAGAAAAATAGTAAATATAAAATCAAAGGAAAAAAGAAGAAGATAACAGATACACACATAACACAATATTTCACCTGGAAAACCCTTACGAGAGAAAACCCAACACAATAATATCTCCTTATGATATAAACTTAATCATATCCAATACAATAATGTTCATATATCATCTCTCTTCAAACCCTGATGCTAGTGCAATTAAATAACAACACAAGAACGAATTTTACAATACCATGGGTGAAATAACCATGAGTTCAAATATTTTAACTCTAAATAGCTCATATGGGTCTAAAAAATAGCTTAAGAAACCCTAAAACTTTCATTGAGGGTTGTTGCCCCCAAACCCTTGCTCGAGGCCTAGATTGGCCTGGAATCCCAACAAGGATACATGGAAAGTGTCCAGTACCTTTTACAATTAATCCCACCATAATAACATGGAAAATATTCAACATATTTTCAAAATTCTTCCACTTTTTGAATACTTTCCATAGGGGTCGAAAACTGTCATTGTCAACTATTAAGGGCAACCATGCCCATAAATCTTCTACACCAATAAAATTTTTGAGTAGGTACATCCTTTTTTAATGAATTAGTAAAATTATTCTTTGTATCAACTTTATCCAGCATCACCTAACTCCTCTCAACCTTCTCTCTCACAAAATGGTACTTGATATCAATATATTTTGATCGATCATGAAAACTAGGATTGTTGACCAAAAATATTATACTTTGACTATCACTATCAATTCTCACAACCTTCTACTTAAGACCAAATATTGAACACAACCTCTATAGACACACTACTTCTTTATAGGTATGAGTTGCTATAATGTACTCTATCTTTGTTGTGGATAAAGCAACTACTGATTGATTTTTACTCATCCAACTTACTGCCCCTCCAAATAGTCTGAATACATAGGCACTCGTGGATCTTCCTTTTTCTAGGTCTACAACCTAGTTAGCATCCATAAAACCTTGTAGATTTACAATATTACTATCTCCAAATTTTCATTGGTAACATAGCATAATCTAAAGTTCCATGCAGGTATCTGAAGATCCTCTTGACAATGGTCCAATGTTCCTTTCTTGTATTGGACATATATTTACTAACTACTCCACTACGTATGTAATATTAGGTCTAGAATATACCAATGTGTACATCAGACTACCAACAGTACTAGCATAAGTAAATTGATGCATTTCTTCAATTTCCTTATCTGGTTTAGGACACTGTTCAACAGATAACTTTTTACCAACATGATATGAAGTACATACTGGTTTACAATAATGCTTTCAAAACCTCTATAATATCAAATCAACACATTTTATTTGATTTAACCACAAATTTATATTTGCACAATCCCTTATTATTTCCATACCCAAACTAAATTTTGCAGCACCCAGATCCTTCATGTCAAATTCAGAAGATAACTTATATTTTAGTAACTTTATCATCTTCTTATTGTTACCCATTAACAACATGTCATCCAATACAAAACAATGATAATAAAATTTTCACCTTCTTGTATAAAATACACACACATATCTGCTTTGCTTTTTCCAAGCCCAAGTGTCAAAACAAATCTATCAAATTTTTGGTTCCACATTCTTGGAGATTACTTCAAGTTGTAAAGATAATTTTTCAACTTGCATACCAAGTCCTCCTTACCTTTTACCCTAATGCATTCAGGTTGTGACATATATATATCTTCATCAAGTTCACCATGTAGAAAAGTTGTCTTTACATCCATCTATTCTATTTAAAGATCAAAAGCAACAGAAATAGCCAACATAAATGTAATTGAAGTTAGTTTAGCCATAGGAGAAAAAATTTCATCAAAGTCAATTCCCTCAACTTGAGAAAATTCTTTTGCTACCAAGTGAGCCTTGTACTTATCTAACTTTCCTTCTATATTGTACTTCTTCTTGAATACCCACTTACAACCAACTTGTTTTCTTCGAGGGGGTAATTTTACCAAGTCCCACATCTTATTTTTATCTAGAAATTCCATTTCTTCATCAATAGCCCTTTTTCAAGACTTATCCCCACTTGAATGAAATGCCTCCTTAAAAGTCTTGGATTATTTATTAGTAACTAATATATTAAATGCAGAACAAATATTTAAAGGGCTATACCTTTGTGGGAGTCTTCTCACTCGATCTAATCTCCTCAAACTTGGAGTTCTAGGTTTTGCATCTTCAGCTTCCTCCTCACCTTCTTCCTCTAAATTTTCCTCTTTAAACTCTCTCTAAATATTCTTTTGAAGCACTAGGTTCTACCACAGGTTCTTCCTCTTGTTCCAATTTTGCATAAAATATTTCAGGTTCTTTTCTTGGTTGCATTTGTTATTTTGGAACCCCTTTTGTTTCTCTAAAGATCACTTTATGACTGTAAACAATCTTATGTGTTATTATATTCCACAACTTATATCCTTTAACACCAATACTATAACCCATAAATATGTATTTTTCATATTTATAGTCTAGCTTAGTCCTTTTCTCTTTTAGGATATACATATAAGCATTGCAACAAAAAATCCTTATATGATTGAGAGAGGAATTCTTACCAGTCCAAACCTCTTGTGGAGTCTTGTCCACCAAAGCTAAGGTAGGAGATTGTCACAACCCAAAATTCCCTAACTCTTCCATGAGATTTTAAAAGTCACAACCCAAATTTACCTTTCCCAATGGTGAGTTTTTTTATAATGGTTGATCTATATCTTTTATCAAGAAATAATCCTAAGTTATAGCAACATACTTTTAGGAGTTCCTAGTTACAATGTATGCTCATCATAAATTGATTTTCTACTTAAACTCTTTTCGAGGCACACCCATCTCTACATCTTACACATGGCTGGCTATGTAAGTGTAATGGGTGTAAATATGTGGTTTACAAGCTATCTTTCTCATTAACCTCCAATGATCTAGCTTTCTCTCTTTCATCCTATCAAAAGAAGCATGCTATTCATCATACACTACATAATTCCATCTATGTAGGTGCTATGAGCACATAGTAATTGACTATCCTTCTCATCTAGTCATTCCTTAATAGGCCTCTTTCCAATTCTTACTTCATGCAATCAATATTTTAGGTAACCAAATTGTTCATTAAAACCATTAAGTTTTACTACATCACAAGCTTACTTTTTAAGCACAAAAAGGTTACTCTCTTCTATTTTTTTTTAGTCATCTATTAGCTACATCCATCAAGATCCTTTATGATGAATTTGAGTAATATTCTAGCACATTACTTTTCAATTGCAAATTGTGATCTACCATGCATGGCTTACACTATTCTATAGAGTCAATAACAAGCAATAATTGAATACCCAAAGAAAGTACATTTTCATAATTAAATGCCAAAATTCATTCAATCTTAATTTATTTCTAAATCAAGATACAAGTTGTTCCACATGGATTAGCAATATTTATACTACAATTTTTATAATTATCCCATGAAATTCATGTCAAAATCATTGCATATCTAAATAAATATTGACTCCATAACTAATTGAACATTTAATTATAGAATCATAACATTTTTTTATAGTATTTTAAGCAAATTACAACCATAAATAAAGAGCCTCCACAAAAATCCACGCAACTCACAAAGGAAACATCACACTTATTCTCACAACAACTCGTTTATCATGGGAACCCTCACAGGGAATAAAACCAACCTTGAAATGATTCTTTATTAATTTCAAAAAGTGTTTGGTTCCTTACATTAAGTTAAAGACACTCATAATGCCTCTACCTCGAAATGAACTCCTCGATATTTCATGATCATACACTCATTTCTATTTATAATTTTAACTCTGTTTTGATTCAAAGGTAGCTCATGGTACCTTTCTAGTCGTATAAGTGTTTCACATCTCTTATGAAAACTCGTCATGAATTTATCCTTCAACTCATAACTATATTTTGGTAACATTATTATGTCAAGTTATTCCTTGATACCTTATCTACCTCCTTAAAAATATTGTATCTCCTATGGTAAAGTAATAAGAACCTATCTATCAATCCATATATACAATCTGGGACCAAATTCAGAATTCAACATTTATTAATTTTAGCAAATCGTAGGAAAAATAGAGAAAACCACATATTTTCCTCCATTTCATTTATATAACTAAATAAATAAGCCCTCAAAGACTCTTCCTAAAGAAGTATAATTTAAATAATGATCATCTCAACTAGATAGAGCAATTAAGCTAGCCAAAGGAAACTCTTTGTTACCTTTGCAGATAGAAGCTTCACACCCTTCAAAACTAAGGAGTTTTTCAACACAATTACTTTAGCGTTATATCAAATACCTTACATACATAACTGCATTAACACAATAAATTATATCATATCTCAATTAATTACACAACATATCAAGGAATCAATTAATACATGGCTCAAATCTTTTCACAAAAATGTTTACTTGTTCTTGGAAAACTCCATCACGAGATTTAGGGATGTTCCAATATTTTCTTCGACTAGAAGGAATGCTCTTGTATTTTTGAGTGTGAATATGGTATAATTAAATCAGTCAATAGAATCTAAAACTAGTGTACAACAACCATACTTATAACTCAAACTAATAAACCATCTTTCCTAGAACAAAAGTCTATGTATGTTTTTCCTTCTCTCAATTCTGACGAAGACTCATAGATGAACCCAACACATTTTAATCCCCCAAAACTAAGACTAAAATTTGAAATAACTAGCTCCACTTTTATTCATTTGAAAACAAAATTACATTATGGGGATTTCCTAATGTAACCAAGGTCCCATCAAAGTCTAGTACATACACATATTCGCGAAGGCTTCCTATGTGTGACCCTAATTTTTTATTTTGTGGATGCTCGAATGGTTAACCCTAAACTATAGCAATACCAGAAATATGTATATATAATCAAAATACTTTGAAATATGTGATAGGACCTCAAGATTTCCTTTACCTTGATTTACTTAACATGGAACCGACTCCCCACTGTTTCTCAATCAACAAAATATATTAAGCGATTAAATAGGATAGATATCACCTTTAACCAATTTTTCATTGTACAACATCTAAGGAATGTACTAAGATTCAACACAACCATGTTGTTCATAATAATATGTAGTATTTTTTTAAATAAACCATGCACACAATGGATAAACTACCAAAGCATCTTCTACCTAAAAGTTCAACGTACTCCATTGAATGTTTTAGAAACAACTAAATACCTTGCTAAATACTTAAAACTTTAAGTTCATGAGATAATTAAACACATAGGTGAGCACTAATACGCACCCATAAAAACTATGAGTTCTAAAGTAATGCATAGTATGAAACTTAGTAAACTAGAATGTGCACATCAATATGACTAATTTTAAAGAGGTAAATTTCAGCCAACAAAAATTACCACAAGAAAACGCTTTGAATCAGGTTGAGATTCTAAAACAAAAGTATAAAACCCAACATAAAGCAAGTTTTCCAAAAACTACCTAATTAACGCAAGAATAATTTTTAGCAGCGTTCATGGGCGATTATACATTATTCTTCTTCACGTTCCTCCGCTTCTTATCCTTCTACGTCTATTCTTCCCCAAAACCTCTCTTCTTCCTTTTTTTTCTGTTTCTCTTCAAATATAATAGTTTGTTCCACCTTTTTTTTCTTTTTGATCCAAAATATTTGTTTCTGAGTGGAAGTGTTATCCATTTTTCCACTATGCACATCCTCCTCATCCTTCGAAGCATGTTCAAGCCATAAGCAACTCTCCTACATTCAATTAAGTGGTTATCTTAAATATTCAACCTATATATTTTTTCCAAGGTTTTACCAACATAAAACATTTTAATAGTATACCCCTTTTGATTGTCATCTGAACATCAAGATCCACCATAAAGCAAGGTGGCATCCAATCATTCCAAACTAAATAATAAGGTTCCTACATAAATAATTCTTCTTTCAAGTTATACTTTCCTTCCATGTTAAATGAAACATGAAGCCTTACTAAAGCATTAATGAAGACTTTATCCTTTATTAATTATGAGAAAGCTTGATTGTGTCCTCTTTCCTTATTTATGAAGGTAGTAATGACAATTGAAAAACAATTTTCTTATATCTTTAATAAAGAAAGTAGATAATAGACTCTAGCACTTATTATTTTTTCACAATAGAAATTTTGTATCAAACTGAATTTCATCTAAGCTACAATCGCCATGCAGCAAACAAATTTAAATAATAACTTGATATATTTCATTTGTGTTATTCATGATATGCGACTTCATGAAAGAACACTCATCCATGTTGTCCTTTTTTCCCATGGCATCTTGTTCTCGGTGGCTCATTATTTCTTCCACCCATGAGAAGCTTATTCCTACAAAATTGAAAATCTAAATGCAACATCATATTCATCCAATCTATATATTTATATATCTAATAGACTTAGCATAAAAAATCATTCAAATTATCAATGAGTTACATCATATCCTCTATACAATGTGTGCCAACAAAAATAAAACATGAAATAGTCAGACATTTCATCGTCAAGATCACATAGTCAATCATAAGTCCATCCAATAAAAATTCTACCAAGGTAGGCTCATGACAACGATATTTTTATGAGGTAGAAAGTAGTTAACATGGCTTCTGCATAGAATTTTTTTTTAACCTTACACCACTTAACATGATTATGGTCTTATCCATAAATATTCTATTCATTAGTTCTACAACTCCATTATATTGTGGAGTATACAGAGTTATTTTTTGCCTTTCTATTTCACAATCCTTGCAAAATTGCTCAAATTCATTAGAACAATACTCACCACCATTGTCACTACTCAAAACCTTTATCTTTTTCTCTATCTGATTTTCTCCAAGAGCCTTAAAATCTTTAAATTTATTGAAAACATTATATTTGTTCCATAAAAATTTTACCCAAGTCTTTCTTGAAAAGTCATCTATAAATGTAACAAAATAGATAGATTTATCTAACAATGGTAATTTTGTAGATCCAAACACATCACTATGAACTAGATGTAAAATTCCTTTAGATCTTGTAGGACTACTAAGAAACTTGACTCGGGTTTGATTTCCAAAAATACAATGCTCATAAAAATTAAAAATTAATGGGTAGTCAAAAATTCCTTTAGCCATACCTTTCATTTTAATGTTCGAATACCTTTCTCATCAATATTCCCCATGCATTGATACCATAAAATTGTCTTTGCTACAGGAATACTTAGAGATCCTTCTACCATATTATTCTCCTCTACAATTGAAGATTGCAATCAATACTTATAGTGCTGGCATAAAATCTAAATAGAGTTCTTGTACAAACTTCCCTTGCCAACACCAAGAATACATGAACCATCTTGCAGCTATTCTTATTGAATACCACAGTCTCAGCCATGTCATTCATCTTACTCGTGGATATCAAATTCCTTGCCAAATCCAAAAAATTCAACATACCAAGAAGGGTTTTAATTCTTCCAACTTTTAACCTCAACTTGACTCTTCCTCAACCTTTTATTTTATATGTCGAATTATCTCCCAAGAAGAATTCACCTCCATTTATCTTTTTATATTTATAGAACCCCTCCCTATGAGGAGTCATATGCAATGAATCACCTGAGTCAATCAACCATGAGTCATGGCATTCACTTGAGCACGTTGTAGCTAAGAATAAGTCCCCTAATTCTTCATTTATGGTCTTTATTTGTGCAGAAGTTCCTTCATCATATGATCATCTATTATCAACCTATTTAGATACGTAGTCTCTTTTATAATGCCTTGTTTTACTACACTTACAACATTTCCTCTTTTTTGGAGCAATAAATTTACCCCTAGATCTCACTTTCCTTTCTCCTAATTTATTTTTGCTTATTTCTTGAGATAACCTCTCAAAAACAAGGCATCCTTCTGATAATAATCCTCATAATATTTTCGTCTCGTTTCCTCAGATAGCAATGTTCCTACTATATCCTCTACTTTCAATTTAGTAGTATTGGTAATAGCCATAACTAGGTTATTCCATAAATCAAGTAATGAACAAAGTAAAGTAATACACTTTTCCTCTTCATCCATTTTTTCTTCAACAGAGTTTAATTGACTTACCATGATATTAAAAGCATTCAGATGTTCATCCATAGAGTCACCATCATTCATACAAAGCGAATACAACTTCTTTTGAAGAAATAGTTTATTTACCAATAACTTTATCTGATACAAAATTCCCAGCTCATCCCATAACGACTTTGTCATGGTCTCTATTGATACATTCAACAATACCAAATCAAATAAGCATAATATGATAGAACTCCTTGCCTTCCTATCGATTTTCATCCAATCCTCATATGTCATTAATATTAGTTTTATTATCGATACTGCAATCTACTAATCTCTATCAACCAACAAATCCTCCATCTCGAGTTTCTATAACTCAAAAATTTATCTATTAAAATTTTTAATCTCTACTCATGTGCTTCTTGTTATTTTCCTTTTCCTAGAGTCTTTCGTGTATGGCTTCGACTCAATAATTAATTTATCACAGGGTTGAAACCCGTACTCCTTGAACAAAGCTAAAAAACCCTAGCTCTAATACCAAATAAAGAACAAAATGCCTTGATAAACTAAATCTAGAAAAATAGTAAATACATAATCAAAGGAAAAAAGAAGAAGATAACAAATACACACATAACATAGTATTTCACCTAGGAAACCCTTACGAGAAAAAACCTAACACAATAATATCTCCTTATTGTATAAACTTAACCATATCCAATACAATAATGTTCATCTCTCATCTCTTAAAATTCTTATGCAAGTGCAATTAAATAACAATAGCACAAGAATGGATTTTACAATACCATGGGCAAAAAAACCATGGGTTCAAATATTTTAACCCTAAACAGCCTATATGGGTCTAAAAAATAGCTTAAGAAACCCTAAAACTTTTGTCGGGGGTTGCTGCCCCTAAATATCGAGGAGGATACATGGAGATTTTCCAGTACCTTTTAGAGTTAACCCCACCAGAATAACATGTAAAATTTTCAACATATTTCCAATATTAGATAGGACTTAATGGTAGCTATCCAATATTCTCAAAGATTGTGTAAGATCTTGAGATAATTGAAGAATATTTTTCTTGTCCTCAAGAGACAAGGGGTTCCTAAGAGATAGGGGGTTAAGGGATTCAAGGATTATAGACCCATAATTTTATGTAACATCACTTATAAAATCATAACAAAAGTCATGGCTAATAGGATGCAACCTATCTTGAACCAGATTATATCATAACAATAGGGAGGGTTTGTTCAGGGTAGGCAAATTCTAGATGGTATTATTACTATTCATGAAACCCTCCATTCCTTGCAAAAAAGTGGAAGAGAAGGTATGATTTTAAAATTATATATGAATAAGGCATATAACAAGGTTTCTTGGAGATTCATGAACATAATTATGGAGATATTTTATTTTAAGGAGAAATGGAGAAGATGGGGT
Organism: Wollemia nobilis; assembly: GCA_028583015.1. Lineage (NCBI taxonomy): Eukaryota > Viridiplantae > Streptophyta > Pinopsida > Araucariales > Araucariaceae > Wollemia > Wollemia nobilis. The sequence goes on from JAQPPZ010000737.1 coordinate 14,857,760, forward strand.
CTAAGTTGCATAACAACTCCTATGTTTTGAAATTACTTAATGATATTTTAGTAGGATTTTTTGGAAGTAATAGAGGTATCAAACAGGGATATCCTCTATCTTGTACCTTTTCATTATCAAGGCCAAAGCATTAGAGAGAAGTATTATAGCAACAAGAAATAGAGGAGATATTAATGGAGTTATATTGACCTCCTCTTTGAAACCAATATCACATCAACAATTTGTTGATGGCACTATAATTTTGAGAAAAGCTACTATTAAATAAGCTAAGGCTTCAAACAAGTCCTAAATATTTATGAGGAGGATCCTTAGCAAAAGGTGAATTTGAAAAAAAATAAAGTATTTTTGTTAACACTCCCCTTGAAAGACAAAGAAGGAAGATCATTAGGATGTGAGGTCAAGAATCTACCTTCAGTATTTTTGGGCATGCCTTTATTCTATGGGAAAAAAAACATGACTCTTCTAGGATCCTATTATTGACCGATTCCAATGACAACTAGCTAGATGGAAAGACAATTTTTTAAGTCAAGCTGGTAAATCTCAACTTGTTAAGAGTCTTTTGAAAACCATTCTAGTCTACTTTATCTCAATATATAAAACTCTAGTCAAGGTAGCCAATATTTTGGAGAAGATCCAAAGAACCTTTCTTTGGAAAGAAGCTAAAGAAAAACAAATATTATATTTGGTGGCTTGGAAGAAAGTTTGAATTTTTGGGGGTCGAGAAAGACCCATGCGCCCCGATCACCACATCCACCTGCATATGTAATTTTATTCTGGTATGTCTAGTTCTTGCATCTCGCTTGAGGTACAAGTCATGGGAAGTCTGAGGAGCATGGGACATGGCTCCTTTGAATATCCTTTGGGATTTTTTACCAAGTTTGGCTCCTTGTCTAGATGTAATCTTTATTCTAAGCTAGCCTAACCTATTAGGTGTTTGCCAAGGAAAATAAAAAGAGATAAAAGTGATAAATAACTAAAAAGGAAACAATAGAAAAGTAAACCTAACTAGTCTAAGCTACAGGTGGTGATGTGCCAAATATTGTGGTTCCCATTCTACACTTTAGTGGGATAATTGAACACATGAACCAAGCATGACAATATTAAGTTGAATACAATCCCAATTATACAAGATTGCAAATCATATAATCTCTTGTGGGAGCCAAGATATAAATATTGGAGTAGTCACAACCCCCCACATAAATATACACGAACACTTAGACTAGGACAAAAATATTGAAGTAGTCACAACTCGTATTTATGTTAAAATGTATTGTATTCACATGCAATTGGAAGAGGCTCAATGACCTATACAGGATATAGCCCAAGGATTGAGTCCAAACTAAAGTAAAAAATGGAAAGAGGAAAAATTGCTTAAGATTAGATGTTATACACAACAACAATTCAACCTCCTTTCCTTGGGCCTCAAAACAGATATTTATAATGCTTATATTAAAATTCAAAATTCTCTCCCAAACGGTGAGGGGTGTAAAACTTATACATTCATTAATGGTCAAAACAAAGGTACAATATTGTAAAATAAAGAGTGAGCCTAGGTTCATGTGATGCAAATATCTATCAAGGAGGCAACCTATTATTAGGTGTGGCATTAATGGGCCTTGCTTTTGAAAAAATATCTTGATAACTTTGCATGTTGTTCCTTCAATTAAATAATCCCTACTCCTGGTAACTAGATTTTGGTGCTACATCATGCTTGACACCTCCCTTAGGAAGTCTAGTTGGTCTGGTAGTGGTTCCTTTTACTTCAACCCCTCTACTAGTACTAGGTTTTTTTTGGGGGCTTTCCATAAAACATGGTGTAGTAAAGGATTTACTATAGTTTGTAAACCAAAAAAGTAGGGAGGACTGGGTCTTAGAAATATTAGAGTCAAATGAAGTTCTGGTAGGTAAACTCTGGTGGAGAATGATGAAAGAACCTGACAACCTTTGGATCAAAATTATTTCATCTAAATATTTGGATAATCAAGATAAGCATAGGGTACTTACTATTTGAGACCCTTGCAAAGGTTCAATGATATGGAATTTCCTAACTCAAAGTAAAAAATTCTTATGGAGAAATGTGAGATGGAGGATAGGGAATGGGAACTATATATCCTTTTGGGAAGATACATGGTTGGAGCAAAGGCCTCTAAGTAGCATAGACAAATGGAAGAATATTAAGGATGGCATCAGAACCAAATATGGCAACTACATTTACAATTATATTGAGGTAGTTGGAGGGGAAAGGAGATAGATCCAACTTAGCTTAGATTATTACAACAAAAACATGCAAGACTAGGAACTAAATGAAAAACTATAATAATTTCATTTATCACAATAGGTTGGGGAAGATAAAATAATATGGGCAACAAGTCATTCAATCGAATACAGTGTAAAATCAGGTTATGAGATCATATTTTCACAGTAAATAGGATATTATAATTGAGGAAGTATATGAGGAAATTTTATCAATTCTAGGATCAAAACCTTTAGCTAGCTAGCAGTTCAGAATAATATTTTAATTTTGGATAATATGTAGAAGAGAGGATTAAAGTTCCCCAATATATGCTATCTCTATGGAAACAAGGAAGAATCAGTCAATCATTTATTTCTAAAGTTTTATTTTTCTATAAGGCTCCAACAACTATTACAAAAGATCTTGGTGTAGCATGGGTCTTCCTTAATAACATTTAAGATTGGATTACCCAATGGTTTAATCCTTGTAATAGAAATAGACTTAAAGCATTATGGAAGTTAATACCTTATGTGAGGGAATTGGTTGAAAATAAATTAGAGAATTTTCAATAATGTTGAAAAAACTAGTTTAAGAGTATTTTTTAATATTAAATGTAGTATGGCAGATAACTTGTCTATCATAAATTTCAAGGAAGGGTATGAAGCACCATATGAATATAAAATTACAACCAACTAGAACCTTAAGGAGATGAAAGGGGTACAATAAGATGGTAATAAGAAGAAAATATCAAAGGTAAAATGGGAAAAGCCAAAAAATGGATGGTTTAAGCTCAACTTTGATGAATCAGCTAAATGGATTCCAAGTAAGGAAAGGGGTATAGAAATAATTAGGGAGTCATAGGGAAATATTGTTGGAGCATATCCAAATTACTATGGAGTAAATACTAACCATGTGGTAGAGGCCAAGGCATTGTTGGTAGGGCTCAAATCAGCCAAGAATATACATATGAGGAAATTAATCATTGAGGGAGACTCTCTAAACATATTAAAAGGTTTAAGACAAGAGGTTTTAGTTAGTTGGAACATACATGATATCATTAATGATGCTATCTATATTAAGAATACATTTCTATTCAATAATATCAAGAATAATTAAATGGAAGGAAATTAGATAGCAGATTGGATGGCAAATTAGGGGATATAAAGAGGCAGTAAGATCATGGTAAAAGAGTTAGAAAATATTTCTAGCATCATATTGGAGATGGTATAGTAGGAAGCTATATAGATATGATGCAATTTTATTGTGATAATTCCAAAGAAGTGGAGGAAAAATATCTACTACAAGGGAAAAAAGGATGATGAGATCATTAGAATGGAGATTGTTAGAAAAATAGCTTGAAAGAGGAAGATTATGAAATAATTTCTTTGGTAGCTATGACTCAATAGACTTGGATGTGTAGTATATGTATATAGAACCCAATATTCTTGATTACTTCTTTTTTTAGTCTTAGCCATGGCTATTGGTTTGCTCTTTTTGTATGTCATTAGCTTGAAGTTTAGGTGGAGTACTCTCATTATTTGTTGGTTGTCAAGTTTATGTTATATTGGCAGTTTTATATCTCAGTCCCAGCTAGTGTAGTGTATTTTGATTTCTGTCGACATTCTTTGAATATGTGGTTTTCTTATCTCATGTTTAGTCTTTGGGATTTCAAGCCTCTATGTAAAAGGGTAAGGGACCCTTTGAAAACTCTTTTCTTAGCTTTATAAAAAAAACTTTCAAAGAGGAGATTTAGATTCAAATCTAATATATATATATACATTACTATTAAATGATTATTATTATTATTGTTATTTTTCTTGAGAAAAGTAGGTTGTAATAAGGTTTCTTGCCCTTGAAAAATCATATCTCTCTCCTTTAGAACTTGGGAGTATACAAATAGATTTAATTCTCATCTCAATCGAGTTGCTATAGCTAGATACCTACATATTTTTCATAAAAAGTTGAATTCTTGATTTCCATTTTCTAGATCTTCAATTTTCTTTGTAAATACAAATATTCTAGAATTCAAAATCCTTCTTTTTAACATTTTTCTATAGCAGTCTTCATAATACCAAAACTCCACCTCCACTGACTACGTACTACATCTTCATAGAGTAATATTTCTAAAAATTTGTGTTATCATAGTATGCTTTACCATATTTGTACTATTAGTTTCCTTAATGAAGCATAAGTACAACCATAATAACTGTAATAAATAGTTTAATAGTCTCAAAATTTTGAAAGTTTCAATCCATACTCTACCCCATAATCCAACTAACAACCACACAAAAGGGAATAAAAAACATTGATATTTGCATTGAAGACCCGATGGAAGCACCTAATAAAATGTCTAGTCTATTATCATTGCAAACATTATAGCACTTGCATGCTCTACAATGTTCCCAACTATCGGTAGGAGTATAACACTTATAAACTTAACGATCATATTCCAAGACTCTAAAACCCTCTTTATTGCATTAACAAGATATTCTAAGAGGAAAGACATCCAAGCAATCAGGATGGAAATCCATGAGATTTCTTGTCAATTATCTCTACTACTTCCTCTTTATTTGAACCTCTTTGACTTGATCTGCCACTCTCATCTATAGGATCATACAAATTCCTGTGACTCTTCATCTAGATTACGAGGTAAAATGCATATGCCTCCTCCAATGCATTGATCTATAAATGGATCCCCTAAAATATTTTGTAGTCCTTTGGAACATTAATTTGAATTTGCTCCTTTCATATTTTTCTTGTTAGCTTTAGCTATACTTACTACTTCCTTTAACCATGGAAAAGAGAATTTAACTTCATGATCATCTATTAAAACCCATCTATTGGCTATCTTATTTGCACATTTGTTCCCTTTCCTTAACATATGTGTAAACCTGATTTATTCAAAATTTAGCAAGGTCTTGTATTTTCAAAATGATCTCTTATATGTTCCATGGAGCCTTTTCTTTTCTCTAAATTGTATTTATTACTATTAGGGAATCACCTTCCATATATACTTTATTTGATTTCATTTGTCTACATATTTTTAATCCTTCCAATGCCACCCAAGCTTCAATTTCATTATTTTTTTGAAATCCACTATTGGAAGCGTAATGAGACAAAATCTCACCCATATTATTTCTTATTATTCCTTCTTGTCCTTCTGTTCTTGGATTTCCTTTAGATGCTCCATCAAAAATCAATTTGACCAAATTCGCTTACGGTGGTTTCCACTTTATATTCTTTGTATTTATTTTATTTCTCTTGTACCAACATCATAATTCCATTTGATGACTTTACTCCATCTATCAAGGCTCTCTAATTCGATATTATGGGTTGAGTGGGTTTATAGGGTTGGTTTAGACTCCTTTATGGCTAAACAAATCTTCCTTTCATTACCTCTAAATTGCTTTCCTTTCCTTTAAATATTCTTATGTTCCTTTCCAACCATACTTTCTAAAGTATTGTATCTTTTGATGTATCCCAAATTGTCTATAATGCCTCACTTTTAAAAGTGTTTTGCCATTTTTTTAACCATTATTCAATTCTACCATTCATAATCATGCATTTACCAAACATATTAAGAATCCATTTCCATAGTTCCTATACTTTTAAGTAGTGTCCAAAGAGATGGTCTATACTCTCCTCCTCATTTTTACATAGAACACATTATGAGGGGCCATGAAAACCCATTTTATTAGGGTATCCCAAGATAAAATCTTCTTGTGACCTGCTAGCCATACAAAAATTAACTTTTGTAATGCTTGGGCTATTCCAAATACCTCTCCATATTCTTGTTGTATTTCTATTTTGTTGTTGCTTTATATTATATCCACTTATTGTTGTGTATTCTTCTAAGGTATTCAAATCCTAAATAAGCTTATCCTCTGCTCCCCTTAGAACAATCATTTTCATTATCTTTTTGCTCACTTACCTCATAGTAGCAATATCTGGTATACTTGTAAAAAAATCATTTTTCTATTTGTATCTTCCTTCCCGATACTTGTATATAATGTTTTAAATCTTATCACCATATTTATCTTGAAGTAAAATCATCCATGGTTTCGATATTGGGTCTATATTGAATGATTTTTTATCATACCAAGTATCAAGTCAAATAGAAAGTTTTCTCCAATTCCCACCACCCATCTTAGACCTTTAATTACTAGAACAATTGATTTTTTAAATTGTTCCATAGTGAAAAACATATGGTAGTGAGAATGTAATAAAGATTAAGCTTGGATAATTAGGCTCAATGCAATTAGAAGAATTCTTACCTTTTTTTTTTTACTCTTTTTATACAATATCCAAATTACTTTTCCTCTTAGAGATAATTTTGCATCCATAGGAACTCTTAAACCAAGACCTCCCCTAGTTTTATCTTCACACATTGTTCTCTATTTCACCAAAATAAATGTATTTCTATCATGTAATCCTGACTGCATAATATAGGTTAAACTTTTCTCTACCTATTTTGACATAATATATAAGGACATATAATATGTTTAAATGGATTATAAGACTAACTTAAGTAGCTACACTCTTCTTTCTAATAATAACCATCTACCTTTCCATATTGGTAGTTTATTCTAAACTTTACTTATAACCAAATTCTATAATTATATCCTCTTTCTTCCCTCAAATAAGGGCATCCCTAGATATATTGCTAGAAAATTTTCCTTCTTCATTTGAAATTATCTCCATATCCCTACTATGATTCAAGTTGGAGTGTTTAAGAAGTAAATTTTAGATTTTGTCATATTAACTTACTGAATAAGTTATTCAAATATTTGGCCTCGTTTTTCCCTACCCTCTCAAAAAGGGTTGTATCATTTACAAATTGTTTATGGGTGATGTTGTCGATGTTATTACTAGCCTTAAGTTTGCTTATTAGCCCATTTTTGTATACCTTCTTTAGGTTCCTTCTCAATACCTCTACCATAATAATGAACAAATATGGTGACAGAGGATCTCCCTATCTAAGACCCCTCTTGGCTTTACGTGATCTTGTTACTAGCCTATTGACTAGCACTAAATATGAAATAATAGATACAAGCTTTAATCCATCTGACTCATTTATTCCCAAATCTAACTTTTCTAATACTGTAAAAGAAAATCTCATATAACCCTATCAGAGGTTTTATTCATATGAAGTTTTATGATCATTGCTCTCTCATTTATTGAAGTAATTGAATGCATTATTTCATGAGCTACTATGATCCCATCCAAAATTTGTCTCCCTTTTACAAATCCTCCTTGCTCTTTTGAAATAATGTTGTCTAATAGTGGTCTTAACCGATTTTCCATCACTTTGGAGATTATCGTACATGCAATATAACATAGGCTTGTGGGCCCAAATGAATCAAACAATTATATAGTCTTCTTTTTTGTAATCAGGGTAAGATATATTACATTTATTTTATAAGGTATGCACTGTTTTATCCTAGACTATTCTATTGCCACCAATAAATAATCCTTCACTATTTCCCAATCATGTTGATAGATGTTGTAACATCCCTCCCATTTTTCTATTTATCTACTTGCTATTTCTTTTAGAATGAGATACTGTTGATCGACGTTGTGAGTGTAGGAGCAGGTTTATCCTCAAAGAAGCATATCAATAGAACCTATTACCCACCTTTAGGTGAAAAGGAGAAGGTTGTCCGCGTGATGTAAGGTAGGATATGATGCTATCAACCGCCTAGTGAGTACAAGGAAGCTCACAAAATTCATTTAGAAGCATCCTACATGTTGATTGGATGGTATTGATGCATGCCTTATTGGTCAAACTGCATTATGCATATGTTTGGTATTTGCTCGTTCGACCCGAATGTGTGATGATAGGATAATAGGATGTCACTTTCTTTAAATATAAATAATTAAAAGTGAAATTTAATATTGATTAGTAAAAACTATATATTAATATATGTATATAAACATAAAATAATAATAATATTAAGATATATAAAAATCCAAATAATACATTCTTTTTGGCTTCCAAAAGGAGGTGCCACCTGGCTAGCAAGTCGGTTTGCATGAGTTTCTTATGTGGCATCAGAATTGAGCCTTTAATTGGCTATATAATTAAGGTAGAAACCATGATATGGGTGTGGATAAAGTGTTTGATGCTTATGGTCATCTGGTTTTTGGAACATCTTGAGTCTCAGTTTCTTGTCAGCAAATGAAAGGACTAGGTCGGTCATGTTTCCTTTAAAAGAAATGAATGGTGAAATATGTTGGTTATGCATATTTGTTTGAGTTATAATTTGTGTTAAGATAAATCCATATTGATGTGTATTATATTCTAGTAGATTGCTTGATGTTTATAAAAGGATTGGAACTTTTGTTCTCTGTTGAAAATGGAAAATCGACTAATGGCTTGCTTGAGTATTTTTAAAACAATATTAGCTTTTGGCCAGTGGTTTGGAGGACATGTTGAACGAAGACTGCAGCTATATTAGAATCTGTTTATCAAATGATCTACTAAGATTCTATTAGATATAAGATTTTCTATGATTCATTGTAATATTGTGAGGAAACGGTGTTCAAACATTCAAAATTATAAATTATTTGAAACATGCAAATATTACTAGCTTGTCATCGTTTAATATGAATGACTGCATGGTAATATTCTAGGGGTAAGGGTTATTATTGTGATCGAAGTATTAATACAATGTTGAATATTATTTGATAAGTTATTTGGCTTTTAATGAATTAGCAAGGGGAATTCATCTTATTTGAAACTTTAGTGTTAAACCTTTATCTCAATTGCTATGAAGGTCACCTTTGCCTTATGACTACAACAATGTGTTGGGAGATAAATATTCATTTAAATTATGACATATGTTTTCTATTATTTTGGAAATTAATATTAGGGTGTAGGATAATTAAGAGACAATAACAACCAAGTAATTCAAACTGGTAATGTGAATTAATTGATTTGCAATGCTTTATATGGTAACCATGTTATGGTAGGTAAAATGAATTTCGTGCTATGATATGCCTCTATATTGCATGTGAAACTGAAGCTAAGACATGTTGTATTGCGTAGTGAAAGATTTTTTTTTTTTAATTTAGCAAAAAAAAAAATCCTTGCGGGGTCGCCTTAGTCTAAAAAAACCATGATCAAGGGGTTCTACACCATCAAAATCACTTAGGAGCCCTTGATCACACCAGCATAATCAACTGGATTTTGGGTACCCAATGTGTGTTTAGTAAGGTACCATGATCAAGGGATTCTACACCATCAAAATCACCTGGGAGCCACGCCCAGCCCTGATCACACCAGCATAATCAACTGGATTTTGGGTACCCAATGTGTGTTTGGATTTTGGGTACCCAATGTGTGTTTGGTAAGGTGGAGATTCGAATTTGAGGATTACCCTACCCTCTCCAACTCACCTACAACAAGTGGGTTAGTGAAGGACATTATTAACTTCTTGGTGGAAGTGATAATTACTTAGCGTAAAAGTTTATATATGATTTTCATGTTTGATTTAGATTATTGTGAGATGATTAGAGAACCTTTAAAAAATTATAAAATCAATAGTAGAAACTGAAGCTTGTGGTAGTAAGAGGAATTATCTCAGTAAACTTCCATGCTTGTAATAATTACCCTGTCAAAATGACCTTTACTTCAAGTATTGTAGGGGAATGGGAATTATATGGGCTTGCATGCCCACCAGCTTACCTTTAAGAATGCTTATCTCTGGATGCGCATTTTACTTAGAAGATAAGTGATATAATATATAGGGGTTAGAGTTGAATGATTAGGATATAATCATTCTCTCCTTTAAAATCATATATAAATATAGGGGCAAAGTTAAATTTATGTTCTGACATTATGATATGATAAAGTATATTAGTCCTTTTAAATGTATTGAATATTTTAGGTAAGATAGTTAGGAATTTACGTTTTTTTAGGTTTTTCATCACGCATAAAACTTCTATCCATTAAATAGTTGGATTTTAGTAGAATAGGTTTTTCATCACGCATAAAACTTCTATCAATTATAGAGTTGGATTTTAGTAGAATATGTTAAGCAATTTTGTTTTTATGAATATTTCCTTTAAATAAAAATGTTTAATAATTATTAAACAAGAATTCATAGGCATCATTTAGATATCGTGAATAATTTTGAGAAGTTTGTTTTTATGAATATTTCCTTTAAATAAAAATATTTAATAATTATTAAATAAGAATTCATAGGCATCATTTAGATATCGTGAATGATTTTGAGAAGTTAGAAGTATGATTAGACAAACGCATCTTGTAAGCGGGTTATCTTTAGTATTTTAGTGGTTCACGATTTTGAGAAGTTAGAAGTATGATTAGACAAACGCATCTTGTAAGCGGGTTATCTTTAGTATTTTAGTGGAATTGGAATAAATGTTTTATTTAATAATATCATAGGTCAAACTATTTTAATCATGTGGTATAAAGAAAAGATTAGTCTTATAAAGGGTTATTAATTATGTATGAAATTTAAAGTAAAGTTTATAATCCTTTGAATTACTATTTAGTAACTGAGATAAAAGAAATTTTTTTTGCAAAAATAAACACTTACCTTTGTGAATAAACCAATTTTATGGCTTAAATACCTCAATCTCTTTTTTCAAACACCAAGTAGGGGTGTATCTTAATATCTCCAAGTCAAGAGGATTCATTTTAAAACGAATTGTCAAGATAGACAATCATCCGCCCAGCACCAGTAGTCTGTAAGTGGCAACTACTGAGATTCAAAGATAGTTATTCTCTAGCAGACTTGCATAGGGCAAGTGGCCCTCTTTCTATATCGAGTAACGAATGGTAGAATGGGACGTCATTCTAGGCTGTCAAATGAGTAGTATTGTGAGGAGATCTCATGATCACAGCTCAACTATGAAATATCCAGTAGTAATCTGATATTAAAAGTGCTAGTCTTTGAGGCTAGAAGGTACAATGATGGGATGGAATGGGACATCTCATCATCAGTTGCAACGTGACTTGGGATACCTGGACCCAAAGCCAAAGAATTGGTGGGCCCTAGTTGTGTCCATAAGTCGATGGATGATGGACTACAATCAGACACTAGGCATACTAACGCTATCCCTAGCATGGTTAATATAAATAAAAGAAAAATCTAAGGATAAAGCATAGGTTAGAGAAACCTATGTCCTCCATGCTATGGGGTGGAGAAACTATGCATCTACCCTTCTAGGTATTATGGGCCCTAGAAGGAAAACCCTATACCGAGATCTCTAGTATGAAGGAGTTCACTAAAATGTACCTTTTACGAGATTTGGCCAATCTCGACCACTCGAGAGACCATCTGCAATGGTCAATAGTCTCGGAGCGAGTAAATTATGCCTATGTACTAATAACATGTTGGGTGAATCTTACTTTAATTATGACTTAAATTTTCTTGTTGAGTCAAAAAATTTCTTTTGTGATTCCAGGGAGTAAGACTGGAATAGACAAGTAGGTGAGTTATGTCTGGGTTGTTATAGTTGGTATCAGAGCCCTAGGTTGCGAAACCCTAGGTTGCAAAATTGTGTTGGAAATTTGTATTTTAAACTATGATAACCCTTAAAAGTGACATAGCTCTTTTGCATCCAGGTGTAATGGTGGGAACCTCCAAAAGAACTACTACAAGAACTACTCTGCAAGAAGGACTTGCAAAAAATCTGAGAAAGGGATTAAGAAGACTTGTTAGGGAGTTAGACCAAGAGCAAGCAGTTGAAATACCTCATCATCTCCTAAGAAAATAAAAAGAACCTATGGCAGAAAAGACTACGCAAAAAGGATGATAATATGGCTAAGATGATTCAGTTGATGCAGGAGCAGCTAAATCAACAAAAAGAGCATATGGAAATGCAACGAGCTCAAATGAATGAGCACATGGAACAACAAAGAGCTCAGCTAGCCCAACAATAGGAAATTATAACCCAACAACAAAAAGTAATTGAGAATTTGACCAAGAATAAGGAACCTGAGGAAAGACAAGATGATCCAATGGAGGGGTCTACCAGAAGGAAAGTTGGTGCGGAGTTAAGCAAAGAAATAAGAAAGTTGGATATTTCTAAATTTTATGGAAAAGGTGATGGGGAGGTAGCTGAGAATTGGCTAAGTGAGGTCGATGGATACTTTGCTATTAAACCCTTGTCATCAGAATCTAAGACAACATGGGCAATGGTACATTTTTCAGGACCTACAAGGGATTGGTGGACAACATATAAGAAAACCAATCAAAAGGAGGTATTCGATGTACCTTGGGATGTATTTGTAAAGGAATTCAGGGATAAATTCCTCACTCAACAATTTTATATAGAAAAATATACCGAGTTTACAAATTTACACCAAGATAATATGTCAGTCATAGAATATCACCAGAGGTTTGTGCAATTGTTGAAATATGCACCTGAGTATGATAGAAGAGAAGAATTCAAGGTACAAAAATTTATCATGGGGTTACATCCTAGAATTGGATCACCAGTTGGTTTGGTTAAGCCAAAAGACTTGTTAGAAGCCTTCGATTCAGCACGTTATGAGGAATCGAGTCAGAAAAACAAGAAAGCATACTACCAAAGAATGGAAAAATATGATCCAAGAAAAAGAAGGAACCCAAAACTAGCAAGAGGAAAGGACTAGTACAAAATACTCAAGGATAGGGGTTGATACAAAGAGGGTAATAGAAATAGGGACAAAGGCAGGTTTCAAAATAACAAAGGGCAACATGATAGAAGGGATTTTTTGGGTAAAACTGCGCAGTGAACCTTGACTCAAGATACAGGAAAGGGAATTACCAACCAGAACAAAGATGGGGTTGGATGGAAAAGCAAAGCTCCTTCGAATGGGTGTTTCGTATGTGGAGCCAAAGACCATTATGCCAGCTAGTACCTAGAAAGGGCTGACAGAAGAAAGCCAGCTGAGGATACATCCCATAAAATCTATGCAGCTATAGGTAACCCTACTCTCTCAGGACAAGCTACACCATTTCTTTTAAGAGGAAAAATAGGTGATAGAGATGTTTGTATTTTGGTTGATAGTGGAGCAACTGATAGTTTCATATCTACTAGTATTATGAGGGACATTCCAGTAAGACCTAGGATTATGGAAAATGGGTGGCAGGTCGAGTATGGGTCTGGTCAAACCTATTCGATCAACCAATGTCTATTCAATCCCCAAATAGTTCTACCTCAAGGGAAAACAAGTTGGCACTTATATGTAGCTCCTTTACATGCTTTTGATGTCATCTTAGGTGTAGATTGGCTTAAGGATCATAAAGCCCTATTAAATTTTGAAGAAATATGGTTAGACTTTACGAGTGACTCAAAACAATGGGTTTGAGTCCTCTGTGGTCGAGAAACCCTAGAACCTCATAATCTATTAGCTATGCAAGTCAAAAGGGCCTTAATAAAATGCTGTAAACTCTACGTAGTTAAGATGAACAAAAAGTAAGAAATCGAATCCAGTTTTGATCTTTTCCAATAATACCCAATGTTGAATGAGTACAAGGATGTATTCCCTGAAGACTTGTCAGGTCTTCCACCCCAAAGGGAATTCGATTTCTCTATAGAAATTTTACCTAGAGTAGAACCTATTACCAAAACTTTGTACCGAATGATACCCATTGAATTACAAGAGCTCAAGACTCAACTGCAAGATCTACTAGAGAAAGGTCATATCAAGCCTAGTGTTTCTCCATGGGGTGCTCCAGTTCTATTTATCAAAAAGAAATATGGGTCCTTAAGGTTGTGCATTGACTACCATATGCTCAATAAAATGATAGTCAAGAATAAGTATTCACTACCAAGAATTGATGATCTTTTTGATCAATTAAGAGGAGCTACAATATTTTCAAAAATTGACCTTAGGTCTGGTTACCATCAATTGAGGATTAAAGAGGAAGATACCTTCAAAACTACTTTTAGAACTCGATATGGACATTATGAGTTTACAGTATTACCCTTTGGCTTAACAAATGCCCCTATTGCATTCATGAATCTTATGAATAGTGTGTTTCGAGAGTAGTTGGATCAATTTATTCTTATATTCTTAGATGATATACTAATCTACTCTCAAAATAAGGAGGAGCATGATCAACACATGAGAGTTGTTTTGGAAATCCTCAAAAAGAATCAATTATATGGAAAGTTGTCCAAGTGTGAGTTCTACTCTCTGCAAGTACAATATTTGGGACACATAATCTCGGTCGAAGGAGTTGTGGTAGATCCCAAAAAGATAGAAGCTATTATAGAATGGCCAACCCCCACTAATGTCTCAAAAGTAAGAAGTTTTATGGGTATGGTAGGGTACTATAGATGATTTGTTAAAGGATTTTTAAAAATTGCTTTTCCTATAACCAATCTGCAAAGAAAAGGAAGAGCCTTTAAGTGGACAACTCAATGTGAGGAAGCATTTAGAGTGCTCAAAGAGAAGTTAACATCAACACCTATCCTCCAGATACCAGATCCAAATAAATCATTTACAGTATGTACTAATGCTTCTATAGAAGGTTTGGGAGGTGTCCTAATGCAGGAAGAAGCAGTTGTGGCTTATGAGTCCAAGAAATTAAAGAAACATGAAATTAATTATGCCACCCATGATTTGGAGCTAGTTTTTGTAGTCCATGCCCTCAATATTTGGTGACATTATTTGCTGGGTAAACCTTTTGAACTTAAAATAGACCACCAAAGTCTAAAGTATATTTTTACTCAACCATTATTGAATGCAAGGCAACGATGATGGATGGAATTTTTGGTTGAGTATGACTTTGGGATTGAATATATAAAAGGGAAAGAGAAAAAGCTAGTAGATGCACTCAGTAGAAGAAGACATATAACTGCCATGACACAATGCCAGTATGGACTATCTGGACAAATTAAAGAACTCCAAAGGACTAATGAATTTTGTGTTCAATATCGGGCTCAGGTCGAGCAAGGACCCAATAAAAATAAGGATTTTAAGCTCAAGGAGGACTTATTATATTTTAGAGATAGAATAGTTGTGCCAAATAATGAAGAAATGAGAAAAACTATTCGGTAAGAGGTACATTGTACTCCGTATTCTGCACATCCAAGAGTGGTAAAGATGCATGAAAACTTGAGGAAGGACTACTATTGGCCTGGAATGAAAAGAGATAATAAATTTTGTGGCAAGATGTTTAGAATGCCAAAAATTCAAGGTTGAGCACCAACATCCAAGAGGATGATTATACCCTTATGAAGTTCCTACACAAAAATGGCAAGTCATCTCCATGGACTTCATAGTTGGTCTCCCTAAAACTTGTTTTAGACATGATGTAATTTTGGTCATAGTTGATAAGTTGACCAAGGTGGCCCACTTTATACTAGGAGATGTACACGATGATGCACCTGCAATAGCTCAAAAAATTTGCTCGAGAGGTGGTGAGATTACATGGGTTTCCTGAGGTAATTATCTCAGATAGAGATTCGTGATTCACATCTAAATTTTTGTAAGCTTTACACCGAGATTGGGAAAAAAGATTTACATTAGCATTGCTTATCATCTAGAAATAGATGGACAGACCGAGAGGTTCAATCAAGTATTGGAAGATATGTTGCAAATATATTGCATGGACCACTAGAGCAAGTGGGAGGACTATCTCTTCTTAATGGAATTTACTTACAACAATAGCTACCATACCACATTGGGTATAGCTCCATTTGAAGCCCTATATGGGTGAAGGTGTAGAACACCTTTGACTTGGGATAACCTAGAAGATCGAGCAATGATCGATCCAAATACTATGAAACAAATGGAGGTACACTTAGAGGAAATACACCAATAGTTCAAAGAAGCCACAAACCACCAAAAGAGCTATGTCGATCTGAAGAGATCAGCTAGAGAATTTATTGTGGGTGAAAAAAAATTCCTAAGAGTCAAACCCTCAAAAAGTTCAATAAAATCCATCAAGCTCAGTCTTATATTTATCAGACAATTCAAAATTATTACCAAAATCAGTCTTGTAGCCTATAGATTGGTCTTGCCACCTAATTTTTCCAAGATCCACAATACTTTCCATGTGTCCCTCCTTAGGAAGTATGTGGTAGATCCCTCACATATATTGGATGTTTCACATTTGTAGATGTCGGACCCGTGACACATTGAGGTCCGCCTAGTCAAAAGCCTTGGATACAAAACCAAACAACTCAGAAAAGGAGCTATAAATCAATGTAGGGTCCAATGGGACCAATATTCTGATAGAAACACCATGTGGGAAGATGTGGCAATTATGAGAGAATAATTTCCATATCTATTTGACTAAATATATATAGATATATAAAATTTTGCCTAGTAATTGCATATACCTAATGAATGGATGTGTACTTTGGATGAAAATTTTATAGATGTATATTTTGGATGTGTATTTGATGGATGTAGTATGTTCCTGAATGCATGTTCTCCATTATAGCAATGCATATTTATTTTAACACAAAGGACTGTGTTTGTTCTGAGAGGGGGAGAATGTAACAAACCTCTCATTTTTCTATTTATCTGTTTGTTATTTCTTTTAAAATGAGATACTGTTGATTGACTTTGTGAGTGCAGAAGCAGGTTTATCCTTAAAGAAGCAGATCAAAAGAACCTATTGCCCACCTTCAGGTGGAAAGGGGAAGGTTGTCCGTGTGAGGTAAGGTGGGATATGATGTTATTAATGACCCAATGAGTACACAGCAGCTCACAAAATTCATGTAGAAGCATCCTACTTGTTGATTGCATGGTATTGATGCATGCCTTATTTGTCAAAATGCATTATGCATATGTTTGGTATTTGCTCGTTTGACCCGAATGTGTGATGATAGGGTAATAGGATGTCACTTTTTTTTTAAATATAAATAAAAAAAAGTGAACTTTAATATTTATTAATGAAAACTATATATATATATATATAATACTAATAATATATAATAGTAAATAAATAATAATATTAATATTAATAAAAATCCAAAATAATACATTCTTTTTGGCTTTCGAAAAGAGGTGCCACCTGACTAGCAAGTCGATGGGCATGAGTTTTTTATGTGGCATCAGAATTGAGCCTCTAATTGGCTATATAATGAAGGTAGAAACCATGATATGGGTGTGGATAAAGTGTTTGATGCCTGCGGATATGTGGTGTTTGGAACATCTTGAGTCTCGGTATCTTCTCAGCAGACGAAAGGACCATGTTGGTCATGTTTCCTTTAAAAGAAATGAATGGTGAAATATGTTGGTTATGCATGTCTGTTTGAGTTATAATTTGTGTTAAGATAAATCCAGATTGATGTATTATTTTCTGGTAGATTGCTTGACGTTTATAAAATATTTGAACTCTTGTTCTCTGTTGAAAATGTGAAATCGACTAATGGCTTGCTTGAGTATTGTTAAAACACTATTTTGTACAAGGATTTCAATAAATAATACAAAAAAATAACTTTTCTTACTTGTACCCTATACTCTTTCTCTATCCAAGGTCTAGACTTCAGTATTAGGAAGTATAGAACAACTTGTCTCCCAACTGCCAGAGTACAGAAGTGAACTGCAAAATATCATCAAGCACAAAAATATAGAAGAATTACCAACTAAGGATTGATAAGATAATAAAATGCTTTATGTTCAAGTTTTGTCGTGCATATATTTTATAATGTGCTTTCATTTAGATGCATCCATTTAAATGAACCGCGCTAATCCAAGTAGCACCAACCGAAAACTTTTCATCTTCCTTCGGTAAAAACAAGCGTAGCTTTTGGCCAATGGTTCGGAGGACATGTTGAACAAAGACTACAACTGTGTTAGAATTTGTTTATCAAATGACTTATCGAGAGTCTATTAGATAGAATTTTTCCCATCATTCATTGCAATACTGTGAGGAAACATTGTTCAAACATTCAAAATTATAAATTATTTGGAATAGCTAAATATTTGTAGCTTATTGTGGTTTAATATGAATGACAACATGGTAATATTCTAGGGGTAAGGGTTATTATTGTGATCAAAGTATTGATACAATATTGAATGTTATTTGATAAGTTATTTGGCTTTTAAGAATTAGCAAGGGGTATTCATCTTATTTGAAAATTTAGTGCTAAACTTTTATCTCAATTGCTATGAAGCTCACCTTCACCTTATAACTACAACAATGTGTTGGGAGATAAATATTCGTTTAAATTATGACATGTTTTCTATTGTTTTGGAAATTAATATTAGGGTGTAGGATAATTAAGAGACAACAACAAAGTAATTCAATCTGGTAATGTGAATTGACTTATTTGGAATGCTTTATATGGTAACCATGTTTTGGTAGGTAAAATGAATGTCGTGCTATGATATAGCTCTGGATTGCATGTGAAATCAAAGCTAAGACATGTTATATTTTGTAGTGAAATACATTATTAACTTCTCGACGGAAATGATAATTACTTAGTGCAAAAGTTTGTATATATGATTTTCATGTTTGATTTAGATTACTGTGAGATGATTGGCAAACCTTTAAACAATTATAAAATCAATAATAGAAACTAAAGCTTGTGGTAGTAAGAGGATTTGTCTCAGTAACTTCCATGCTTGTAATAATTACCATTTACTTCAAGTATTGTAGGAGAATGGGAATTATATAGGCTTGCATGCCCACCAGCTTACCTTTAAGAATGCTTATCTCTGGATGTGTATTTTACTTAGAAGATAACTGATAGAATATATAGGGATTAGAGTCGAATGATTAGGAGATAACCATTCTCGTCCTTTAAAATCATATATAAATATAGGGACAAAGTTGAATTTGTGTTATGACATAATGATATGATAAAGTATATTAGTCCTTTTAAATGTATTGAAGGTTTTAGGTAAGGTAGTTAGGAATTTACGTTTGTTTAGGTTTTCATCACGCAGAACACTTCTATCAATTGTAGAGTTGGATTTTAGTGGAATATGTTAAGTAATTTTGTTTTTATGATTTTTGTTTTTATGTTTATTATTATTCAAGAATTATTTTGAGAAGTTAGAAGTATGATTAGACAAACACATCTTGTAAGCGGCTTATTTTTAGTATTTTAGTGGAATTGGAATAAATGTTTCCTTTTATAATATGATAGGTCAAACTATTTGAATCATGTGGTATAAAGAAAAGATTATTCTTGTAAAGGCTTATTAATTATGTATGAAATTTATGAAATTTAAGGTAAAGTTTCAAAGGAGTTTTTAACCCTTTGAATTACTATTTAGTAATTGAGATAAAAGAAATTGTTTTTGCAAAAATAGACACTCATCCATGTGAACAAACCATTTTCATGGCTTAAATATTCCAATCTCTTTTTTCAAACACCAAGTAGGGGTGTACCTTCATATCTCTAAGTTGGGAGGATTCATTTTAAAAAATTTATGAATTGTCAAGATAGACAATCATCCGTCCAGCATCAGCACCAGCAGTCTGCAAATGGCAACTATTGAGATTCGAAGATAGTTGTTCTCTAGCAAACTTGCACAGAGAAAGTGGTCCTCCTGCTAAATCGAGTAACAAATGGCAGAATGGGACATCATTCTATGCTATCAAACCAATAGTACCGTGAGGGGATCTCATGATCACAGTTTAGCTACAAAATAGCCAGTAGTAACCCGACACTAGAAGTGCTAGTCTTTGGGGTTAGAAGGTCTAACAATGGGATGGAATGGGACATCCCATCATCAACTACAATACCTGGTCCCAAAGCCAGAGAATTGGTGAATATTGGTCGTGTCCATAAGTTGATAGACTATAATCAGGTACTAGGCATATTGACGCTATCCCTAGCATGGTTAATATAAACACAAGCGAAAGCTAATACAAAGCATGAGTTAGAGAAACCTATGTCCTCCATGCTATGGGGTGGGGAAACTATGTGTCCACCCTACTAGGTATTATGGGCCCTAGTAGGACAACCCAATACCGTGAACTTAGATCTCTAGTATAGAGAAGGAGTTCACTAAAAGGTACCTTTTGCAGGATCTGGCCAATCTCAACCACTCGAGAGACTGTCTGTAGCGGTCAATAGTCTTGTAGCGTGTAAATTGTCTACGTTCTAATAACATGTTGGGTGAATGCTACTTTAATTATGACTTAAATTTTCTTGTTGAGTCAAATTTTTTCTTTGAGATTCCAGCGAGTAAGACTAGAATAAACAATCAGGTGAGTAATGCATGGGTTGTTATAGTTGTATAGATTCCATATAACCCTAGGGATTTATCCTTATCAACAGACAAAAGATTTTAATGAACTTCTTCCAGAGTAATAGGATCCATCAGTTTGTTATTGTCCTTATCTATTATAACTAAAGATACTCCTTACAATAGTTTATCATTATAAATTTCATTCTCCTTTAATCCTAAAATATTCTAAAAAAACTTGTCTCCTTTCATATTTTGCTCTGGTCTTCAATCCAAATCCTTTTAAATTATTTAATTCTACTTATTCTTGTTGTCAGTCTCTGAACTATTGTCATCCTACAAAATAATGTGTTTTTATATCCTCCTTTTAATTGATTCTATCTCAATTTTAACCTCCAAAATTTCTCTTCCTTACTCAAAATATTATGAGATTCACTAAGAAACAATCTTTCCTCTAAGATTGAATTATTGTGCTCAAATTTTTTTAAATTTAAAAGTTTCTCTTTTAGTTCTTTCTTCTCAAAAATATTTCTGAAAGTGTTCTTGGTCCATTCTTTTAATCTAGGTGTCATTACGTTTATTTGTTTTGGAAGTGTATACAACCCATCATTTTTAAAGCACTTCATGTATGTGCTATCATATGAACAACTTGAAGATGGTCTTCCGACATCTGCTCATATTTAAACTATGATATTTTTTGGAATTCCCTTACCCTTGTTTCAACTCTGATTGGCCAATGATATGAACCAATCCTTGTGAAGGTAATAATTGTATAACAAGTCCTTTCATCCAGTCAATGATTTAAGATGAGGCCTCTTTTGCTATCAGGTTCAAGTGTATCCTATTGTTGGTACACGTATAAGTTTCCTCTTCAAACTCAACCTCCCATAGATTATTATTTTGAATAAAAGTTGAGAAATCTCTCATGCTTTAAGTTATTTTTCTAATTCCCCCAAATTTTTCATTCAACTCGGTTATGGCATTAAAATCTCCTATGATCATGAATCGTGTTTCTTGGTCTTTACTTCTCATAAAGGCTTCAATCCCACTCCATACTTTTGATCTGCTTGACTGAGTTGTGGGTCCATAGACATTGAGAAGGACATAACAAATAACTAAAAAGTAGCATGTGACTAATGAGGCTAACTGTTGCCCAATTTTATGAGTGGTTTCATTGGAGGTTCTATCTAGATTCCAACATGTTAGAATCCCCCCTGAAACTCCCTTTGAATCCACGAAATCCCATTCACATCTTGCCCATATTGCTTTTATAGTTTTGGAAACTTCTTCCTTTGTCATTTTAGTTTCCTAGATACAAATAATATTATAAACACACCTTTATTCCATGAGATGATAATTATATCTCATTAGGGGATATTGGCCCCTCTTAAAAATTACTAATATCATTTTGCTATTTGGTAAATAGGAGTTCTACCAACTTAGATTGTGTTCATTTCTCAATGTTTGCTCTTGCTTCCCTAGATCTCACTTGGTAATTTGAAGGTTTTGTATTTTTTTCTTGTTAGTAAGTATTGAGGGCAGGTCTTATTATTATATTCCTCAATATTCTTTCACACATTTCCTTTTCATTAGATTTATCCTCTCTTGGCTCGGTTAAGGAATCTTTTAACTTATCTTGTTAATTTATTGGTATTTCCTTCTAAATGATAGAGGTATTAACATCTAGTATTGAATTTTCTCTACCATTTTCCTTCTCCTAAATAGTGCATGGTACTTCAAGAGATTCTTCAAATTTTTATAAGATACATTCCGTAGGTTCATCAAGAATATTCATCCCTAAATCAGGTTCAAACTAGGTAGACTATTCCTTGTTAATATTTTGATCTTGTTGGAATCTCATCTCGATGGCGACAAGAACAGGAGCAGGAGCGACCCCGACAACCCTGGTGCCTTCAGGCGGGATTTCCCAAACCCTTGCGGGGGTTTTTGAGTTGGAGCAGGGAGAGATTCCCCCTATGGATGAAGCCGCCAAGGCGGATGATCCCAAGGGCCCTGACCCTGATCCTGGCGGGCAGGGAAGTTTGAACTACGATCGACCATGGGAAAACTACAAGGGGTTTGTTCCCCCCTCCTTGGTAGCAACCCCCTTATGCAGCGTGGAGTCCCCCTTTCATACCTTGAGAAGGTAACGGGCACTCCAAATCCTAGCTCCTCTGGGACTGCGACCTATCCCCCGCTAACCACGTCGGGTGAAAACTTGGTGATCCCAGAAGCAGTCATGGCACCAAAATTGTCCATGGAAACTCTCTCCCTTGTGGGGAAATTTGTCGGAGGGAGGCCTGACATGGAGTCCATAAGAAAATGGGTGGGGTTCAAATGGCGAACAATAGGGAGCTTCCAGTTGGTGGCCCTTTCCAGAGGGTTTTTTTTGATCCAGCTGAATAACCAGAATGACTATGCCCGCATCCTCACTAGGGGGCCATGGTTTTATGGTAGGAAAAGCCTATTTCTCAGGAAATGGGGGGAATATTTTAACCCTCGTACTCAAGACATCAACTTCGCACCCATCTGGGTCCGCCTCCCAGATATTCCCATCCAGTTCTATCATGAGGACATCCTTCATGGGATTGGGGGATACATTGGAGACCTTGTTGCCATTGACCCTGCAACGAAGGCTAGAACCCGCATGGCTCAAGCCAGAATCTGCGTCAACGCCAACTTGGCCTCCCAGCTTCCCACTCGCATCAATCTCATCTATGGAACCTTCAGGTGGTGCCAAGCTATCGAGTACGAGAACAAGCCGGTATTCTGCATCGAATGCCAATCCCAAGGACATCTCAAGTCTCAATGTCCATCCCTCAAATAGTAGAAGGAGGCGCAAAGCTCCAAGCTTCCCCCTCAAAAACAAAGCACCCAAGCGGGATTCAACAATGAAAGACCCACAGCCCCTATCGGCTTCAGATGGGAAAAGGAGTTCAAAGGGAAGCAGTTGGTTGTCCAGGCACCTATCATCAACCATCCTGCTGCACAGTCGAGCCAGGTATGCTCCATGTTTGCTCTTCCCAATAGGTTCGAACCTTTATCTACTTCCATTGATGAAGTCCTTTTCCCTGAATCTGCCCCCTCCCCCCTCCTACCAATCCCCACCCCCTTCCCTCCCCTTCCAGATCCGGTCCATCCCTCCCCCTCCCTCTCGCATCGTCGTCCCCCACCAGATCCACCTCTGGATCCCTGGCTGTTAACCCCTCCCTCCATGAGGTTGATCCCCCCTCCCCTCTCGGAGGTACCCCTTTCCCCTCCTAGATCCTCTATCGAATCCTTGAAGGAAGCTGATAGCCCCTCCCACCTCAGAATGGACCTCAGCCCCATCATCACTAGAAGCAAAAAGGGCCCAGTTGACACAGGAGGTGAGAAGAAAAGAGGCAGACCTACCTTATCCGAACAAATAAAAAAGGACACCAAAAATCAAGTAGCCAATGGGGTGCAGTCAACCTTGTTCCTGGATCTGTTCAACCAGACAAAGGATGAAAACAAAAATCCCAAACCTCCCCCCTATCGGGTAAGGGAGGGAAAAAACCCACCAAAGTTTCCAGATGAAGATTCTCTCCTGGAATATCAGAGGTCTCAATAGTATGAGCAAACAGAGGTTAGCTCGAACCATCAGGAAGGACTTCAAACCTACCATCCTTATGTTGCAAGAAACAAAAATCGATGCATCCAGATCCAATAACATCTCCCAGTTAGTATGGAAGAATTGTCAATGGGCTTCCTCCCCTATCGAAGGTTCATCTGGAGGCCTCCTGTGCCTATGGGATCCAGACAAAGTTGAAGGTAGGGTTATCTCATCCTCTGACAGAACGTTGAACCTAGTGTTCTACTACAAGGAAAACCAATTCACCTGGGTCTTATCCAACATTTACGCCCCAAATAATCCTCTGGAAAGATGCACGCTCTAGAGATCTCTGTCTCACATGAAGGATGCTTTTTCCAACCTCCCTTGGATGTTAGCAGGGGATTTCAATTCCCCCCTCTTTCCCTCGGACAAGAAGGGCGACATTCCCTCTCCCTCAAAAAGCATCCAAGATTTCCAAAACTTCGTCACAGAGAATGAACTCATGGACATTCAGATCAAAGGCTGCCAGTTCACCTGGAGCAACAAAAGAGCAGGCCCTGAGCACATTCAAGTCAAGCTTGACAGAATTTTCCTATCTCAGTAGGCTATTCCCATATTTGGAGACACCTCTCTCATCTCCCTTCCCAGAATAGGCTCCGACCACTGTCCCCTCCTTCTAGAATCCAACAGAGCTCCATATTTCAAAACTCCCTTCAGATTTGAGAATATGTGGATCCAACACACTGATCTGAGGCAGCGGATCACTGAGTGGTGGGGGACCCCTTACTCTGGGACTGCTATTTCTTGGGTATCTCAGAAACTGAAGGCTATAAAGGAGAATCTCAAAATCTGGAACAAGGAAGTGTTTGGGAATATCTTTGAGAGCAAAGAACAGATTTTGGGCAGCCTCAAAACCTTAGAACAACAAATTCAACATGACCAATGGACCCCTCAGCTACGAGAAGAAGAGAGAAAGCTCTTGTCAGATTACCACAACGTCTTAGCCAAAGAAGAGACCTACTGGAGGCAAAAATCCCGTGCCCTATGGCTGAAATATGGGGATGCAAACACGAAGTTCTTCCATGCTTCTACTCTGCGAAATCATAGTACAAACAAGATCAAGGAGCTCACTCTTTTCGATGGCACAGTCTCATGGGACATTTTCAAAATCAGAGATGAAGCCACTTCCTACTTCAACGTCATTATGGGAACCAATCCCCCTGAACATCCTGAAGCCCAAGAGGCTCTCCTACAGAACATTCCCCCCTGGTCACCCCCACGATGAACTCCTCCCTCATCCAACCCCTCAACAATAAAGAAATCAAATTTGCTCTGTTCTCCATGCAAGCTGACAAGGCCCCCGGGCCAGATGGATTTCCCCCCGCTTCTTTCAAACTTTTTGGGATATCCTAGAGGAAGATATCTGCAATGCCATCATAGAACTCCAACAAACCAAAACCATTCCTAGAGGAACGAACTCCACTTTCATTGCCTTGGTCCCCAAAACCCCCAATGCAGATCTATGGTGGACTTCAGACCGATCAACTTATGCAACATCATCTACAAGATTCTAACCAAATATTTGGCTTTAAGGCTCAAGAGGATCCTTTCGACGATCATAGATCCCTGTCAGGGAAGTTCAGTGGAAGGCAGATCCATCACCGACAACATCATCTCTCTCCATGAAATGCTCCACTCAACTCTGTGCAACAAGAAGGCGGCCATGTTCTTGAAGCTGGACATATCCAAAGCTTTTGACAGGGTAAACAGATATTTCCTCCTAAAAGTCCTTTCCAGGTTTGGGTTTCACAAAGACTGGATCGACCTCATCAAAGGCTGCATCACTTCCCCATGGTTCTCGGTGTTAGTGAATGGTTCTACTGCAGGTTTTTTCCCTAGCTCCAGAGGCATTAGACAGGGAGATCCCCTATCCCCCTTCCTCTTCATCATTCTTGTTGAATCCCTCGGGAGAACCTTCAAATCTGCCTATGCTTCAGGGAAAGTCTTCGGGATCAAAGCCTCTTCTAGCTCTCCTCCCCTATCCCATCAGCAGTTTGTGGATGATACTATCATTGCGACCTTGGCCTCTATCCTCCAAGCTAAGTCCATCAAGCACACCCTTGACATCTATGCTTCTACAGCAGGGCAAGAGATCAACTACCTCAAGAGCAAATGCTATTTCCTCAATACCCCAGGCAGTCGACAACGTAAGATTACCCGTATCCTCCAATGTTGTATTGTTGATCTCCCCACTTCTTACTTGGGCCTTCCCCTATTTACCAAAAGCCTGAAAGCATCCATGTGGGACAATGTCATTGAAAGGATCAGACGCAAACTCGTAGGGTGGAAGGGTTCTCTCCTATCTCAGGAAGCCAAAGCAACTCTCACCATGTCAGTCCTCCAAAGCATCCCTGTCTATTTCATGTCGATGTTCAAAGCTCCAACTATGGTTCACTCCAAGATTGAACAGATTCAAAAGAATTTTTTGTGGTCCGGGCCAGAGGAAAAGAAGAAGTTCCATTTAGTAAGCTGGGAAAAATTTTGCCAACCCAAATCCCAAGGAGGGTTGGGCCTCAGAAGATCTATCGATATGAACCTCGCCCTCCTTGCTAAGCAAGCTTGGAAAATCTTTACAAACTACAAGGCAGAGTGGGTTTCTATCATCCAAGCCAAATACCTCCGACAACTTTCCCTGGTAGAGGACAATGTCCCCTCTATTGGATCTACTTTCTGGAGGGTTGTGATTCAGGCTAAATCCCTCATTGTCAAAGGTATCCGTTGGCAGCTAGGCAACGGGTCTAAGATCAACTTTTGGGATGATATTTGGTTAAAAGATAAACCCCTTGCGGGAATCCCTGAGCTCTCCATTCTCAAACCTCTCCTGGAAAGAAGGTGGGGCGTCACAGTGGCGGACTACATTGATAACCAAGGCAAATGGAAAACCATTCCCCCTACCAGTGAAAATGGCCAAGTTCTCAGAGCTGGGAATCACTTATCCCGCCTTCTCAGAACCACTATCATCCCAACCACAACCACCCTGGACTACCCTATCTGGAAAGGGAATGACAGTGGGGAATTCTTCTATCAGGTCAGCCTACTCATTTCTTATCAACCCCCAAGTTTCCCCTATTCCCTTCAACGTGGTGTGGGTCAAGCATCTCATTCCCAAGATTGGCTTCTTCTCATGGATTGCCATCCAAAACAAAGCCCTCACTACCGATAATCTCATGAAAAGAGGCATCCCTATCCCGAACAGATGTCACCTTTGCCTTTCCAGCTGGGAATCAGTCAACCACCTTTTTGTGGACTATGATTTTACTAAAAAAGGCCTGAGCCACTTGCTGACCATTTTTCAAATCCAATGGGCCCCCTTGAATCCCTGGTGGACTTCTTCATTCAATGGCCTATCCCATTCAAAAATCCTAGGGTCTCCTTTCTTTGGAAAGTCTACCTCCATCATTTCCTTTGGAAAATCTGGCTAGAGAGAAACCATCAAATTTTTTCCACGTTGTCCAATGACCCAGTGTCCACTGCCTCCAAAGCTATTGCCTACGCCGCTGAAAATTCCCAACTTCTCCCATGCTCCATTCCCATCAACAACCTCGAAGTGGACATCCTCCAATATCTGAACATTCCCATCCCTCCCAACCTGCCCCCTCCCATGCCCCACCCCAGAAAGAAGGCTCGTTGGAGACCCCCTCGGAAGGTTGGTTGAAGCTCAACTTTGATGGCGCTTCCAAAGGGAATCCGGGTCTAGCAGGAGCGGGCAAGATTGTCAGAAACCACAGAGGCGAAGCTATCATAGCTTTCTCTGAGAACTTGGATCACCAGACTAACAACGTGGTTGAAGCATGGGTGCTTTGGCATAGCCTGCACCTCCTCAGGGACCAAAGGATCAACCTCCAAGTCGAAGGGGATTCCCTCAACATCATCCGGTACATCAGCAATGACAATATCCCACCATGGAACATCCGATCCCTGATACAAGAAACTAGATCTCTCATTGGTCAACAAAGATAGGTTGTAGCTGCCCACGTGTACCGTGAAGCCAACAGGCTTGCTGATGGTCTTGCCAACATGGGTACCACTCAACCGTCTCTATCCATGTGGTGCAACTCTCTACCACCAAGCATCATCCACATAGCGACCGTTGATTGGCCAAGGTAAACCAACTACCTTTAATGTTTTCCATGCTAATCTATGATTTTTTCGATCAAGTTTTTGTAGGTCTCATGGTGTGCAATTCCCTGGGTGTCCTCTCCATGGTGTGCGCCCCATATCCTCCACATGATTGGCCATCTGCCTGACCCCCATGGCGGTGATGTTCGATCTTGGGTGCTCATTTCAAACTTCATCGATTTCCAAAGAAAGATGCTCATTCTCGACCGTCAACACCTTTTCGTTTCATTGCCAATTCTCCCGCTAAGCTTAGCTATCATTGAGTCCCTATGGTGTGTCGTCTCCACCCATGTGGTCTTTGTTTCATGGACCCTCATCAATCCCCAGTTACCCTCCCCTTTCCACCACCTTTCCACCTATCATCATCCCACGGCCAACGACATGACCGACGTCTTGCCTCATGCCTATTTAAGAACAAGTCGAGCCACCACCCAGACCTACGTCCTTCATCTCCGCCACCCCAGCCTGTGCCCTTATTCCCTTGCCACCTTCCATATGCCCCTTTCCTCCACCACCATGGCCTTCCTCGAACCCAACAGTCTGCAACTTGATACTCTGTCAGCCTCCTATCTGCAAGGATGTGGCCTTATCCCTTTCCTATCAAAATTCAAGGGTGTTGAGGCCGATATCACTATGGACTTCATCAGGACCTGGTCGAATGGCCATGTTACTGTTAGACACATCCATTTCAAAGTAACCCCTGAGCTTCTTGCCGAGGTGTCTGGCCTTTCTCTCTCGGGCCACCTGGTTCGGTGTGACAAACACAACTGGGACCAGGAGCTCGAGGGATTCCCGAATTACCAAGAATTCAAGTGGATTGGTGTTGCCTTGGACCGAGAATCCCTTCCCACCCCATGGCCCATCGTCACCATCCCCCTGCTTCAATATTTGTCTTGTGATGATCCGTCCAAGCCACTCTCTAGCTTCCACCTTGCCCTGGTGAACCATTTTCGGGGATTTCGGCCCATGAACATCCTTGCTTTCCTCCATCGGTCCATTAGGCTCTCTATGGTCAGCGCTCACAAGAAACACTCGGCTCCCATTCACCAGGGGTTGTTGGCTATTATTTTCCACCATGTCGCCACCTCCACCCCACCACCCATTCCGGCCAACCCCATTCAATCCAACCCCCCTCTCTCCCGCTCGCAGTCCTGCCCATTCCCTGTCCAGTGAGCCTCTGGTTAGTGAGGAAACCCCTGAAGCTTACACTCCCATCTCCAAGAAGGGGACCCCATCTACTGCTACTCCCTCCAAGCCCATTGATGCGAGTGGCAACAAATCGATGTCTGCTAAGCGCAAAGCCAAGGTCGAAGATAACTCTGCCCAGGTTCGAAGGTCATCCAGAGTGAAGAAGGTGAAGGCAGAGTCAAGCCAAAATTCCCCTATCCATGTTTCCGAGGACATCAATGGGAATTCGATCCCTGGCTCTGAGATCTCCAGCAAGATTTCCAGGATGTTCATCAAGAGCTTTA
Source organism: Wollemia nobilis (assembly GCA_028583015.1). Lineage (NCBI taxonomy): Eukaryota > Viridiplantae > Streptophyta > Pinopsida > Araucariales > Araucariaceae > Wollemia > Wollemia nobilis. Next base: position 14,887,339 of record JAQPPZ010000737.1, read on the forward strand.
TTGTCGCTTTCGAGAGTGTCGGTACAACCATGAAATAGTACCTCCAATAGAACACCCCCAACACCAAGGAGGACTCTCCGGAGGTCGAGCCCCTGTAAGCATGCTTCTGCATCTTTGGTTTATCCGGTTTTTGGTTTTTGTGATGGTATGGGTTTGGGTTGTTATGATGGTCTGGGTTTCTCTTTGTCTGGTTTCTGGTTTCCAAGATAGCCCTGCGTGGCTTATGGATTTTTTGTCTGTCGATGTTTAGTCTCCGTAATGGCCCGCCCCTGCGTGGGCGTTTTTGCTCTTGGGATAGTACCACCCTCCCCTGCGTGGGAAATTTTGTTTTCGTCCTCCCCTACGTGGGAATGATAGTCGCAATGATATCCACCCTCCTCGGTAAGGGATTTCCCAACAGTATGCTCTCTTTTTCTGTCAAGATCTTATGTAAATCTGGGATTGGGACCCAACCAAAACCCACTTAATAGAACCACCAATTACCAAAAAAAAATATTTTGATCTTGTTGTACCATGTCTTCTAAACTTTGGTTAGATTTTTCTTCATAGACTAAAGCCTCAAAAGAATTGGTGTTTCTTCCAATATCCTTACTATTCTTCATTGTTTATTTACTTTCATTTGTTTTGACCTATTTTTTAGATATTGAAAACTATCTTCATCCATATCCATTTATAAGTCTCTTGTGGTTTTTACAAATGTTTCTTGGACTCTTCTTTGGACGCTATAACTTAATATATATTAATATCTACTTATATATCCTATAGCAATTATATTATTTGAACTAAAACTTACATCTTCCAAAATTTAATATATTTGAAAAAGGTATACCTTTATAATAAACTTATAAATCTATTCAACTTTATAAACCTATAAACCTTTTTAAAGTTATACTTTATAAACATAACTTTAAAAATAATAAATAAATAAATAAAAACTTGGCTAATTTTTTTTTTTCCTAGATTGAATGTCCCGCTTTGTTAAAGCCCCAATCCTTCCTTGTACCCAATTAAACACCAATTAAACCCTATATAATCAATGGTTAAACCAACCTTTAATTATCAAATTAATATAATACCATTACATAATTATAATATAATATAAATCAACCTCCTTCGATTTTATATATATATATATAATCAATTCCAAGGCTTTGCTAGTGAAAGGGGTTATGCAAGGCTAATTTAGAAACCCTTGAATTTTGATCTCTCTTGCCTGCCGGCCCAACTAGTTGTAACCAGTTGTACCTGTTTTGCGTAAAGTGAGGCTAAGATATTTTATCGCTAAATATTCATTGTTAATGTTCTCATGCTTCGAGGATATGACGAGTTACTATTTTCCTGCGCGGTATATGTATATTCTCCTATATTTTTTTTTAAGCAAAAAATCCATTCCAAGACCGTTTTGGTTTGAGAGACCACGAATAGGGGTTCTATACCGTCAAAGTCACCCAGAAGTCGCACCCAACCCTATCCGCACCAACATTATCAATTGGATTTTGGATACCCAATTCAACTTTTTGGTAGGGTGGAGACTTGAACCTAGGACCTCCCTTGGAGGATTGCCCTCTCCTCTCCAACTCACCTACAACACCTGGATGTCTTCTATACGTTATTTCATATTAAAAATAATAATTATACATAAAATTCTTACCACTTAGAAATTTGTCCTTAGAATCTTTGTTTGTGGGTAGCTTAAAAAATTCTTTAATTGTCTATTTTTGTAGTGCAAGTGGAGAAGTGTGCCTGTCTATTGAATAAGTAGGCTTATGGTTCAAATTTCTACAATAAGAAGGGAAACACAAAAAAAAATTTGTGGCTTCCCTCTAAATAGTGGTATACCCTAATGGATAGTATTGTCGGCTATATAAGAACAATTCTCAAGGTTTTTTTCGAGGTTTTTTTTTAACTTAAAAATTTAGTCTGCCTTTATAATGCAAGTGGAGAAGGTGAGTTTAGCCCATTGAACTGGAGGTCCGCCTTTATAATGCAAGTGGAGAAGGAGAGTCTACTTAAATCTCTCGTGGCTTCCCTCTAGATACTAGTGTACCCCGATGGGATGGCATTGTTGGTGACCTAGTAACGAATCTAAGAGCAGCTTTAGAGGTTTCTTTCTAACCTAAAAAGTTTTAATCTCCGGGAGGACAAAGCAACATTTTGGTCTTTGGTTCTTTTTCGAGAGGTTCAAAGTTCAAACTGGGGCATGGACGAGTGTGTGAGGGAGTGGGTGTGTGTATAGCTATGTGTTTGGCCCTTATTGATAAGCTCAACTCTCACCCTTATCAGATGTCATGGTTAGGATGGGGATGCCAAGCGTGAACGTGGGTCATAAGGTTTCTCACACTTACCTCAATTAAAATATATATATTTAAATTTTTTTTATTATATATTAAAAAAATAATATTAAATCTCTTGTGGCTTCCCTCTAAATACTAGTGTACCCGGATGGGACGACATTGCTAGCCACCTAAGAATGGCTCTAAGAGTGGCTCTCGAGGTTACTTTCTAAACTAAAAAGTTTTAGTCTCAAGGAGAACAACTCAATGTTTCTGGTTCCTCTTTGAAAGGTCCAAAGTTCAAAACGGGGCATGGAAGAGTGTGCGAGGGAGTGGGTGTGTGTATAGCTATGTGTTTGGCCCCTATTGATAATCTCAACTCTCTTCTTATTAGATGTCATGGTTAGGATGACTTATCCATGGGTCATAAGGTTTCTCACACTTATCTCAATTAAAAAATCTTTAATATATATATTTAAAAGATTTTTATTATATATATTAAAAAATAAAAATTTTAAAGGTTGTTCTTTTTCTTTTATATTAACTTAATAATATTGAGCTATAAAACTCTTTTGGTGCTGGTGAAATTTTATCTTTGGTTTTAACTAAATCATTCATACTTCAACCAAAATCCCATTAGTAAAATTTTAAATTATTCATTTATGTAACAAAAAAATTAAATTATTTATAAATTTTTAAAAAGATCCAAATTCTTTCATATCCAAATTTAAACTTTAAAGAAAAACAAAAAAAAACACCACTATAATATCTCACAATAATTTTTTTTTAATATCTCATACTCGTAGATGTAGATGAAACAGCATCATATCGATGGAGTCTGAGGTTGGCTTGAGTAGAGTTTTTATTATTTTAATAATAGAGCTGATATTTAACTGTTATTGGAATCATTGCATTTAATTTCATAGCCATAACGGTATTAAATTTAAGTAATACGACGGGCAGTATAAATCACACTTTGAACGGGTTTAATTTGAAGTTAGGTAGATTGGTAAGTCTTCATTTGATTAGAAGATACCCAGATTCAAATCTGAAGGTAGTAGTTTGATATGAATTTTTTGAGTGTATGATGATCATACAAACCCCATCCTCAGATTCAAATCTGAAGGTAGTAGTTTGATATGAATTTTCTGAGTGTATGATGATCATACAAACCCCATCCCCAGCAATACATGGTTCCCTTCATATCCGGAAGAGAAATAGGTTTGGTGGAAGCAACCTCATTTGAACCTTGCAGTTATCAATTACTTAAATAATGTAATTGTGACCAACTTTTTTATATAAAAATAATAATAATTTGAACTAAAATAACCAAGCCAACTAACAACAGAAATAAACATTAAAATTGAGGGCAAACTTTATCTTAAAGTCTTTATTGTTTAGGTTGAAATAAAAAATACCTTAAACTTCACAAACTTTTTAAGAAATTACCTATAATGAAGGGTAGCCTGGAGCACGAATAAAGAATCTTTCTAGTCAAGGACGCCTACGTGATCTCCACAAATATTATTCGCACGATAAACAGCATTATAGCTATGATGAAGGGTAGCCTGGAGCACGAATTAAGAATCTTTCTAGTCAAGGACGCCTACGTGATCTCCACAAATATTATTCGCCGTCACGTTGGGATGTTGCCACCAACCGCATTCAGGCAGTCAACAAAGCGCGCTCTTAAAAAGTCCTTTTTAAAGAACGATGTGTGAAATACAATAGAATATAATAAGGTTATTTTAAAGTTATAGGGGATATGGTTTTTTTCGTTAAGGTTTAAAATTTAAATTGATGGTGGATATTATGGTAAAGGGCATGGGGTATTATGGTTTTAATAAAAGAGGAATGGGATAGGGTCATTAAAATTGAAAAACAAGATGAAAACAAACAGTATATCTGGATAAAGATCCTAAAAAATAAGTCAGTTATTAGCATAGCAGCATGTTATTTTGGTGTCAAGAATTCTAAATTCTATAAGAAACATGATCTTATCAGAGAAGACCCATACTCCTCCCTAAAAAGAGACATTTTAATATACAGTAAGTTGGGGGAGATTATATTAATTGGAGATTTCAATGCAAGGACAGCAAATAAGCAAGCTAACATTCTAGAAGGTAACGAAGATATTGAGATTAATCCTCTTTGGATGCTAGAAGAGGAAAATCAACAGTGGACCGGGACTTCAGAAGATGAGCATGGGGCTATCACGCAATATGGAGAAGAGTTGTTAGGTCTTTGCAGCATATACAATTTGATTATTTGCAATGGGATGAACAAATGGAAAATTTTAGGAAAGTATACATGCAAAACATATAAGGGACAAAGTGTAATAGACTATGTAATATGCTCACAGAATTACATACCAAAAATAGAGGAGCTAGAAGTGGAAGATTCTCCAGTGGAACTTAAGTCAGATCACAACCCAATTGTTATGAAACTTCGAATGCATGGAGACAAACCAAGGGAAAAACACTTGCAAGGCAATCAAAATAAATATCCTCACAAGGGAAACATTCTCTTAACGAGATGAAAATCGACAGAATTTTAGAAGCGGTATTAAATAACAAGTTACGGGAAAGGGAAGAACTACATCACAGTAGTAGAGATTACAGTAAGAGTGAATGGTTAATGCACGTTATTCAAGAAGCTCTAAACAAATGCAAGAGAGCTAAACCTAAAAAGAAAGAAAGGAATAGCTTCCCAACCAACCCATGGTTCGATGAAGATTGCAAAAAAATGCGAAGATTACTAAAGGAACCAACGGGTAAAACAAGAGCAAACAAAAAAGCATATGAGAAGCTGGTAAGGGCAAAAAAAGAAGAATACACTAGAACAAGGAGGAAAGAATTGATTTACTTAGGGAAGCATGAACCAAAGAAATTTTGGAAGGAACTAAGCGTGAAAAGGATGCAAACTGAAAATAACATAACAGTTAATCAGTGGTTGGAGTATTCAAAACAAGCTGTATCGAGCGTAGTAACCAGCGAGGAGACACCCCCTACTATCATTGTCAAGAAAGAACTTTTCACAATTGAAGACATTATTCAAGGGATAAAAAAGTTAGCAACTGGTAAAGCCCGTGACATAGACAATCTTCAAGCACGAGCATATAAAATGGGGGGTAGATATCTTGGCACCGCAAATCAAAGAAATTTTCAATGAGGTCATACAAAATGGCTTCCCTACGGAGTGGACAACTAGCTTGACCATTCCTTTGTTTAAAAGTGGAGATGTAAATAATCCCTCAAACTATCGAACTATCATGATCAACCCTCTCTTTGCAAAGTTGTTTGGGAGTATGATAGAGCGTAGGATCAGCATATGGGTGAAAGAAAAGGGAAAGAGAGCAAAGGGGCAAGCAGGTTTTAGGCCCAAGCACTCAACTATTGATCAACTGTATCACGCTCAGACACATAGTGGAAAAAATATGGGACAAAAAGAGGAGGCTTTTTGTTGTTTTATAGACTTCAAAAAGGCATTTGACACGGTGCCAAGGAAAAAATTATGGAGCAGAATGGAAGAGCTAGAGGTTCCAATTCACTACAGGGCAGCAGTTCACAGACTATATGAGCATGTAAAGGCTAGAATCAGAACACAGGAAGGGTTATATGAATGTTTTGGTAGTGACATAGGTGTCAAACAAGGTTGCCCTCTATCTTCGACCTTATTTGGGTTGTACATTGACAAGTTAGAAGAATGGATAAACAAATTTGGGGGAGAGGGTGTGCATTTAGCCAAATATGTGGTAAAACTCCTCATGTATGCGAGATGATGTAATTCTTGTGGCCAAAACAGCCAAAGATCTAGAAGATCACCTTCAAGCTCTAGAACTCTTTTGTAAAGAAGTTGGGATGCAGGTGAACACGAGCAAAACAAAAATTATGATTTTTTCAAAAAGAAGAAGCAACAACTCAAATTTCAGTTTGCGGGAGAACCGCTTGATGTAGTAGTAGAATACAAATACATGGGCATAGACTTTCATGACAAACTTAATTGGAATACATGTAGGATGAAAAGAACTCAAAGTGGTTGGAGAGCACTATATGCACTTCAAAACAGGTGTAGGAATGCCGAGTTGTGGGATTGGAAGACCACCAAGGTCTTATTTGGCCTACTTGTTACACCGGTTCTGTTGTATGGTTGCGAGGTGTGGGCTAGTGGCACAACAAATGCAAAATGGAGGCAAATAGAAAGGATTCAAAAATATCTAATCACAAACTTTCTCAAAATTAAGGCCACAACCCCTTATGAAATTATTCTAGTTGAAACTGGAATGTTCCCTTTAGAAGCAATTGCTATGACCAAGTTGTTATGTTACTTGAAAAAAATAGAAAACATGACAAATGATAGATGGCCTAGGGCGGCTAGGGACGAAGAGTTGCATAGGCGAAAGAATACATGGATGAAACAAAATGAGAAATGGATGAAACGTTGGGAAATCAACATAAATGAATGCCCAAATGTCAACAAGGAAATAAAAAATTATGTGAATAAAAGTACAAAAGTGGAATGTGGAAAAATGCAAGCGAGGAAAAGACAATATTATATTGCAAATTTTAACCCAATGTATGACCACAAGAAAAAAAGCGTATATAGGCGTTGAAATCAAGTGGAAGGAAAAAATACTCATTGCTCGAGATAAGGACTAGCTCTCATAGGCTTAGATGTGAAACGGGGAGATGGACAACGCCCAAAGAACAATGGGAAGAAAGGATATGTACTCTATGCGGCACAGGGGCAGTAGAGACAGAGGAACACTTCATCTATAAATGCCCGAGTTTTTCAAATATCCGTGACAAATACAAAGAAACACTTGGGAACGAGTTTATGGCAGATTTATTTGAAGACGGTAAAATAAAAAAAGTTGGGGAATTGCTAACACAAATCAGCGGGAGAAGGAACAACCTTCTCAAAGATATTAAAGATCATATGATATGATTTGAGTAATTGTACTTCCATATTTGAGGTCCCATAGACCATATTTGGGTCTCGCGGACGTAATTAAAATCTTTCATTTCATAACTATAATATAATACAAATCAATCTCCTTCAATTTATATATATATATATATATATATATATATATATAATCATTTCCAAGGCGTTGCTAGGGAAAGGGGTTTAGAAGTCCTTGAATTTTGATCTCTCTTCACTGCCGGCCCAACTAGTTGTACCTGCTATGCGTAATGTAAGGCTAAGATATTTTATCAGTAAATATTCATTGTTAATGTCCTCGTGGTTCAAGGACATGACTAGAGAGTTATCATTTTCGTATGAGATATATGTATTAATAATTATACATAAAATTAAAAAAAAAACTAGAGAGTTATCATTTTCGTATGAGATATATGTATTAATAATTATACATAAAATTTAAAAAAAAAAAATTATCATCTAGAGACATAAAATTTGTGTTGATGTTAGCTTAAATTTTAAATTTTTTATTTTTATTTTTTATATATTTTTAAAAGTAGGTTTTTGAAAGGTTACTTTTTCCTTAAATTTCTATATATATAGTGGTTATAGTCTTTGTGAAAGGGTGCAATCAAGTGATAGAACAAAGCAACAAATTTGACTACAGTCTTTGTGAAAGGGATGCAAACCTTAAATACAATCAAACATTGAATAAAGAGGGTTGTTCGCAAACCATCTTTTCAGTATGTAGGAAAGCCTCTTCCATTAGAAGAATTATTCTCAAGGATGATAGGATCTAAAAATGAAGATCCTATAAAATGTGTTACAACTAGATATTACTTTAGGAGTTTGAAGTGCAAAAGTGCATTCTCAGATTTTACCACTACAAAGGAGGAAGAACTTTAGCTATAGAAAAAAAATAATCCAACTGATTTCCTCTTTGATGGATGACTATTATGTTTGTTTTCTTTCTATCTATTGGAGTTATATATCGTGTAAAGATTGTTCTTGTTGTTAGTTCTTTAAAAAAAATAGTTGATTATGGAAACTTAATAATTTGAGGAAGATGAAAAATATTTTTTGATAAAAAGGCAAAGATATGTATGTTTTAATTAACTTGTTACAAATATAATGGGAACAATGTAATGTTTTGTTTTTGTAATTGGAGTGGCCTCTGATAAAAACCACATAACTTATTAAAAAAAAAGTTGTTCTTTCCATTTTACATTAGTTATATTGAACTATACAACTCTTTTAGTGTTGGTGGGATTTAATCCTTGGTTTGAGCTAAGTCATTCATATGTTTCAACCATTAAACTAAAATTTCTTTTAAATTGCAATCCCTCCTACTAAGGTTTGAACTTAAATTTTCTTAATAAAAACCCCAAAACATACCACTATAATACTTTTTACAAAAAAATTATTTTTTAAATATCATTAAATTATATATAATATTAAATTAAAACATTCTACTCACCTAAAAACTCTCAAAAAAATTATTTTTTAAATATTATTAAATTATATATAATATTAAAAATATTCTATTCATCTACAAACTCGTAGATGTAGATGAAACAGCGTCATATCGTGATGTTGTCTGAGGTTGGCTTGAGTAGTGTTTTTATTATTCTAATAATATAGCTATTTTACTGGTATTGGAGTCATTGCATTTAATTTCATAACTATTAAGGTATTAAACATTAATTTTTTTAAAGTAATATGACTAGTAGTATTATTGGGTCATATTATGAAGGGTAAAAAGCGTTTATTTTGGGATTTTTTTAAGTTAACCAATAATATAATAACAAAAATAAATATTAATAAATATGTGCATAATTGAGCAGTTTCCTTTCAACCATGATCTCTCGTAAAGCTAAGAGCTATATTTATCGATAAAGAATTTAACACAAAACCACCACACACCCACCCCTCACACACTCACCCATCCCCTCACACACTCCCACCACACACCCATCCCCTCACACACTTTATTACCGGAATGGTAACAAGGGTTTTTTCATAATTTAATAGTAACAGGGATCCTTTTTCACAATTTAAAATGGAGTAATTGAGCTAACCAACAACATAACAACAAAAATAAACATGCGCAGGGTTGAGCAATCTCCTCTCAACCATGACCGCTCCTAAGGTCGAGAGCTACACACCCACCCCCTCACACACTCGCCCATGCCAAGCCACCGCACACCCACCCCCTCACACACTTGCCCATGCCAAGCCACCACACACCCACCCCTCACACACTCGCCCACACCGCAGTTTGAATTTTGGACCTCCCGAAGAAGAACCAAACACCCAAACACACTCGCCCATGCCACCACACACCCACCCCTCCCACACTCGCCCACACCGCAGTTTGAATCTTGGACCTCCTGAAAAAGAACCAAACACCGAACCCTTCACCCCTAGATGTTACATTAAAATTTAAATCTTAAAAAAAGGACCAAACCAACCCAAAGAATATTTTATCTTATAACTTTACAATTTTTTTAAAGAAAATAATCTCTACCCTGCTATTTTTACATATTTACTCAAGTAAAAAAAACTTGAAAAACAACTAATGTTCTATAATTGCGTGAGTTCTCTGAAACTTTATTACAGCAGCACAAAAAACAGCATGTAATAACTATGATGGAGCCTGGAGCACAAATAAAGAATATTTCTAGTCAAGCACGCCTACGTTATCTCCACAAATATTATTCGCGGTCACGTTGGGATGTTGCCACCAACCGCGTTCAGCCAGTCAAAGCGCGCTCTTAAAAAGTACTTTTTAAACACCCAACTCAAATACAATAAAATATAATAAGGTTATCTTGAGTATGGTGGAACGATTCAGATTTTGGTTTTTTTTCTTTTGGTTTTGTCTCGGAGAACCAAGGTTCAAATTGTTGGTGGGGAATGTGTGAGGAGGTAAGTGTGTGCATGGCTATGTGTTTGACGTTCTCAAAGGTTATCAACCAGTCAACAAAACCCGCTCTTAAAAAGTCCTTTTTAAACATCCATGTGAAATACAATAGAAAATAATAAGGTCATCTAAAAGTTTTGGAGGCAGGGCAACGATTCAGATTTTGGATCTTCGTGTGGAGGTCCAAGATTCAAACCGCTGGTCGCGAATGTGTGAGGGGTAGGTGTGTGCATAGCTTGTGTTTGGTCCTTATTGATAAGTTCAGCTTTCACCTTCATCAAAGGTTATGGTTCATCAAAGGTTATGGTTGAGATGGGATACCCAACCCTAAACATCAGTGGCAGAGTTTCTCACACTGACCTCAATCAAAAAAATAAGAAGTTATGACTGGAATGCCCAACCCAGAACGTCAATCACAAAGGTTTCTCACAGTAACCTCAATCAAAAATAAGATCATGTTAAAGACTTTAATTCTAATAAAAGGGAAAAAAATGGTCAATGATTAGATGATTAGATTAAGAAAAGACTTTAATTCTAATAAAAGAAAAAAAATGGTCAATGATTAGATTAAGAAAAAACAAAAGAGGTGGAAGTTGTGGGTTCACATCTTCAGGAAGAGGCGGTGGGCGTGATATTTGTATTGGGGTTGTTGGCCCATCTGCTGTCAAGGGTTGGTGAGATGGACCAAAGGGATTTGGTGGACTTGTTCCTGTCAGCCATTTGTTTTTTTCAAAAAAAACTCTTGAAAACGTGTGTTTTTTTTCTGTATTGAACTTCCTTTTCATGGCACAGTCTAATCAATTGGTGGTTATTGGTTCTAGATCGTCGTTACTTCCACCAACCTACTCACAATACAATTCCATGAAAGTCTATATGCAAGCTTCTTCTGGCCGATCATGGTTTCAGACACAAAAAAACAAAAAACAAAAAAAACAAAACTTAAACTTTAGACAAAAATGTATAATGATTCAATACACGAGATTTGTACAGAAAGATAAAAATTTAAGGCTTTTATATAATGCGAAAGGCCAAGTTTTGGCCTCTCAAAACTTGTGAATTTAACAGACAAGTAAGTATATGATCAGCAAACGCCGCTTCTTCTGCGGCAATCAGCTGTGAGACTTGAAATCTACAAAATAAAAATAAACCAACCAAAAATATATATACCAGCGAATTTGGATTCTAGTTCCTCCTCCTCTCCACAGAAGGGGAGAGAGATTTCCAATGGCGCAGCATTTTTTTTTTTATTAGTACTACCCTGGGCTTTCCTTCTTTACATAAAATTTCAATAAATAATTTCAAAAAAAAAACGGAGGCAAGGTGAGATTTTTAGGGTTTCACCAGGGGGCTCATATCCATGGGGTAACTCCCCAGCACCCTCAAGAAATTGGTGAACTCCTGCAGTTCGGCGAGCGCGTTCTGGGCGCGCGGGTCGGCCATGGAGGCCTCGAAATCGATGTAGAAAAGGTATTCGAAGTATTTGGCGGTGCCGAGGTTCGAATCGTCGACGACCCGGAGCGGGCGGTTGCGTTGCGGGCGGCTCTCGATCTTGGTGAGGCTGATGTCGCGGAAGGCGAAGGCGGAGAGAACCTTGAAGAGGATTCCGGTGCCCTCGTCGTGGGCGAAGACGATACTGGTTTTGAAGGGGCGATCCACCCGGGGAATGATGGGTTCCCGGGCCAACATGAGGAATCGCGTCACATTGCAGGCGTCGTCCTGGATGCCGTCGGCGAGGATGTTGAGGCCGTAGATGTCGGCGGCGCGGGCGCTGGCGATGGCGGCGGTGTCTCTGAGGTACTGCTCCGCCACGATCTGGGCGGCGCCGGCGGTGTCGTCGACGGCCTCGCGGGCCACCTTGAGGCCCAGCTTGGTGATCGTGTGCTCGCACTGCGCCAGCGCCTGAGGGTGGCTGATGACGCGGCGGAGATCCTCCTTCCGCGTGCCGGGCAGCGCCATGAGGCAGTGGTGAACGGGCAGCTGCACCTCCCCCACGATGTGGAGCCGGTGGCGGAGCAGGAGGTCGTAGTTCCGGTGGATGCTGCCGCCCAGAGAGTTTTCCACGGGCAGCACCGCCCGGTCGGCGACCCAGAGCTCCACCGCCTGGAACGCCGCCTCGAACTGGTCGCAGGGGATCGCCTCGCACTCCGGGTACGCCTTCCCCGCCGCGGCCTCGCTGTAGGCCCCCGGGACCCCCTGATACGCCACCCGCAGCGCCGCCCCGTGCATCGGCGGCGACGCCAGGTCGCTTATCGTCAGCGGCTTCGGCAGCGCCCCCATCGGCACCGCCACCGCCCCGTTCTCCTTCGCCGCCGGCACCAACGCCGTTTCCGCCTTCGCCTCCCCCTCTTGCGTCTCCTCCGCCTGCCGCTGCAGCGACACCTGCAAGTGGCTGTTCAGAATGGCGCACGAGCTCTGCCATTCACAGAACCTCTGTAGCCCCGATTCCATTCCCTTACTCTTATCTCTCTCCAATTTCGCTACGATTCTGAATCCGACGACACGGGAACAACTCAAACAATTTGGGGATAGAAGTCGACCCGGGGATCGAAGTGGGTATCGGTGGGATGAAAGGGTATCGACCTTCAAGGCAATACATCTCGCTCCCGCCACCATTTTGGAAATTTCTTGGGTAATTTCTTGTCAAATCTGGGTGTATTCAAGGATAAATTAAATCGCCTTCCGGTTCTGTTCTTGTGCGACAGAGGGTAGTAAGGAAGGCGAAGGGGAGGGAAGGATTGGTGGAGGATTTTATAGGAGAGGTGGGGGTGGGTGCGGATGACGGCGGGGACGTCACTTCAGCGTTCGATCGATCATGGGTGGGTGGAGGGAAGGGGAATTGTCTCTTTTCTTGCCGCCGACATGAGTGCTGGGATTTGACGGCTTCCAACTCCGATCGTCGCTTACAGAGTTCGACTCCATTATAATAATGTTAGATCGTTGTTAGTGGTGGAGTGGAGGTGGTGCGTTCCCACCGTGGGCTCCAGCCGGCTGGACCGCCGGAAGGATTCAACAGCAAGTTAAGACGTCCGTGTCTTCTACCCTTCCTTCCCAGACTTGCCCTTCTCTACGCATTGCGTCTGTCGATCTATCTATCTATCTACCCGCGCGAGCTAGCTGTCGCGCTAACTATAATCCGCCCAAGGTTTTTTTTCCACGGATGTACCAAACCCTCCACGGAAAAAGAATAGAAAATGCTTAGGAACAATGGAGTCGTCACCTGCGCGTGAACACGCCAAGCAAAACTAGTAATTTATTATATTCCCGCTTGCCAATAATTCGGTCGCCCTCGTGGACACGAAGACAAACGTGGATATCATAGATGTAATGGACGGCACATAGACCCTCGGTACATGCAAAGTCGCTAAAATTTTGGGATCTGTGTGTGAGGTTGATAACGTTAGTTGGTAGCGATCATAGGTTTGTTGGTAACGATTGAAGTTTAGTTGGTAGAATCATATGCTTAAAGTTTAGTTGGTAGCGATCATATGTTTGTCGAAACGACTAAAGTTTAGTTGGTAGCGATTGTATGCTTGTCTGTAACAATGTGTGATTTCTGAAGGTTTGTCTGTAACGGTATGTGGTTTGTCTGTAACGGTGTGTGATTTCTGAAGGTTTGTCTATGATGATGTGTGATTTCTGAAGGTGTTGAAAAGAGATATGTTAGTTGGTAGCGATTGTATACTTATTTATAACGATTAAAGTTTAGTTGGTGGCGATCATATGCTTGTATGTAACAGTGTGTGAGATACATAATCATATGCTTGTATGTAACTGTATGAGAGATACGTAGCTATATTTATAACGATTAAAGTAGTATGTGAAAGATACGTTAGTTGGTAGCGATGTCTATAACAATTAAAGTCTCGTGTGTGAGATTAAAGTCATGTGAGAGATACGTTAGTTGGTAGGGATGTCTATAACAATTAAAGTTTAGTTGGTATGAATCATATGCTTAAAGTTTAGTTGGTAGCGATTGTATACTTGTCTATAACGATGAAATTTTCGTTGGTAGATCATATATTTGTCTATAACGATGAAAGTTTCGTTGGTAGATCATATATTTGTCTGTAACGATGAAAGTTTAGTTGGTAGGGATCATATGCTTAAAGTTTAGTTGGTAGGAATCATATGCTTAAAGTTTAGTTGGTAGCGATTGTATACTTGTCTATAACGATGAAAGTTTAGTTGGTAGATCATATACTTGTTTGTAATCATATGCTTAAAGTTCAGTTGGTAGGGATCATATGCTTAAAGTTCAGTTAGTGGCGATGTCTATAACAATTAGGGATTATATGCTTAAAATTTAGTTGTCTATAACGATTAGGGATTATATGCTTAAAATTTAGTTGTCTATAACGATTAGGGATTATATGCTTAAAATTTAGTTGGTAGAGATTGTATACTTTTCTATAGCGTAGATCATATACTTGTCGTAACAATGAAAGTTTAGTTGGTAACAATCGTAAACTTGTAACGGTTAAAATTTATTAAGGTTCCCTCAGCAAAAAAAGAATGTAGACTCTTACGGAGCAGCGTTACGACATGGTGAGGTGTAATTCTTCGCTATAGACGTGTAGTAGATCGAAAGAGATGGGGGTGTGAAATTAGTCATGCCTTTCACATGGCAGGAGAGTTTACATCTACAAAAATTTGTCCGTAGTATGACTTGACGTTGTGGAGAATGATATGAGATAAATGCTTCCCGTTCATTGAACGTTATTAAGATTGAGCTCCATCAATGTTTTTTTTTTTTTTTAATTGTACTACTTTCGGCTTACGACACTCAAACACCTAACTTTTTCAAATAATTTATTTCTTAAGGTTTTAAATTATTTTATATTATAATTATATAATAATGTTATAACATTTTAACTAATTTAATTAAACGTATACTAAAAATTTAACAAATTAATTAAATATCATTTTAGTTTTTCTATTAATTTTGTTGTAGGATGGGGAGATTAAAGTTATTACATTATTATTATCACCAACTTTTTTTTTAAAACAAAAGAAAAATCAGATAAAAATAGTTCGGGTTTACTTTAGGTGTTGTAGGTGAGTTGGAGAGGAGAGTGAAATCCTCCAAGGGAGGTTCCAGCTTCAAATCTCCACCCTACCAAAAAGCTGAATTGGATATCCAAAATCCAATTGATAATATTAGTGGGGGCAGGGTCGGATGTTACTCTCAAGTGATTTTGACAATGTAGAACCCCTGTTCTTGGTCTCCCATACCAAAACGGCCCAGCAAAAGTTTTTTCGCTTTAAAAAATAGAAAATAAAAATAAATAAATAGTCCGGGCCTATGAATAGCGGAATGCAAATCTGAACGTTCCTTGGATTGGCGGTCAAATGTCAGATATTATGGTAAAGTCTATAGTAAGTCCAAAAAATGGAAGCCAGGAAATGATTGAAACAAAATAGATGGAAGCTATGGAAAATATTTGAAATTAGAGGAGACACCAAAGTCGGAGATTCCCCATTAAAACAGGTCTTGGTGTCCAACATATAGCGTGCGAATATTTGACTAAGATTTTAGCGAAAGAGCAGCTTTAATTAGCACATTTGATCCTATACTTAAGTATTTAACACTATTGAGAGAGGATTTGGAGGAATCTTGAGTGCACAATTTTAATGAAGAAGTTGTAGGTCTATGGAAGTAAAAGGAAGAAGTTGTAGGTCTATTGGATTGGTAAGTTGGGGGGTATTTATCGAGAGGAGACTTAGGTTCCAAGATTTCATGGGCGTGCCTATGCATAGTTAACGACGGCACTCAAGATTTTATCAGACTCCTTTACATGTTACACCTGGCTAACGACGGCGATCTGTTTCTTGTTTGTCCGACGGTCTCCTTTATACTACATGTTGAACCAAACTGACGAAGACGATGCAAACCCTGTGCGTCCGACGGTCCCCATCTCACGCCGGGTTACCATTAACGAGACGATGGGTGTGTTGGAAGCCTTCGCTGATAGTTTGAACCCTGCAATTGCACTCGCAGTTACTAAAAATTGTGATTGCAACCAATTCATCTATGTAACCAAAAAAAAACTATTTCTGTTTTTTCAATAATATTTTTATTAATCTTATATATTTTTTAAAATAATATTATTATTTAATTTAAATTATTTTTTGTATTATATATATATATATATATATATATATATATATATATATATATATATATAAGATTGTGAATATATTTTAAAAACTTTATTTTAAATATAGAAATAAAATGTTTTGTTTTTTAAAAAATAAAAATTAATTGTAATGTTTAATACAATATAAAATACAAATTTAAACTTTGAATCTGAGTAACAATAAAATAGAAAATCATCGGGGTAACATTCTTGGTTCATGGAGGATTTTTGATTTACTAGTGTAAATCATATTAGATCTGAGTAAAGAGACCAACAACGGAGTATAGAGTGGGTTTTCTTCAAAAAGCGCACACGTAATTTTTATTTTCTTTTTGTATTTTTTGTTTTTGAAACAGATTAGAGTTTCAAATATCCCTACAACTCCATCATGGCGACAACAGTGGGGGATCTCTCCTTCCTAAACCTTCTTTTTGGGATGTAGTATGTTCGAGAGGTGGAGGGCACTTGGGTAATGTCACAACCATATTTCCTCGTAGACCTTTGAGAATGCCACACATAGACCCCAGAAAGAATGACAATGGATGCATGAAAGCAAAAGATGGCTTCCCAATAGTTTAATTGAAAAAACATATCTTCAAATAGGCATAGAGGATATGGAAAGGAAAGGTTTGATTTGTAGATTCATGGGTTTTAGACCCCAACTATCAGTTTTTAAGGATTGGGCATCTAGGAACTGGCAAACTAAGGGAAATTTTCATATTACACTCTATCCCAATGGTTATTTCCTAGTACTCTTTGTGTGTGAAGAGAACCGAGATTGTGTTTTCCAAGGAGGGTCATGGTTTCTTGGGAGAGTGGGTTTGTTCATGAAATCCTAGCATACAAAGTTTTGAGCAGAGGAGGAAATGCCTTCTATGGGCCATGTATGGGTTAGGTTATTTGGGTTACTAGTTGAATACTAAAACCCCGTCTCCTTTGCAATAATTGAAAATAATCTTAAAACCTTTATGATGGTGGCTAATAGTACTTATAGTTTTGACCAAATGTTATATGCTATAATATGTATTTAATGGACCTCAATAAACCTTTTCCAAAAAATATCACATTACAAATAGAGGATGAAGTCTGGAAGCAAAAAGTTGATTATGAAAACATCGTATCATTGTTGAATCATACTTCTCTACTATTGTCTCTACTTATTTAGGGTAATTTCATATTGTGGCACTAGGTTCATTGCTAAATTGGATGTCTAGGTCTAGTGTATGATCCAATAATCTATTTGGAGGGGCTAGGTTATACCTCCTTAGGACTTCTTTCCTAACTTGCCTCATGGAATGTGTATAAGTTACCTTCTCTACCTCCAAATAAGGGTCTTCAAACTACTCTTCAGGTCTCTTGGGCAATGGGGAATGCCTACTTTTTCTCTTTTCCCTTTTTTTTTTCATGCTTTTCCTTTTGGATGGCTTGGCCTTAGTGGTTACTATGATTAGTGATAACGGGATGGAAATGGATGGGGTAGCAGTTGTAGAAGATGATGATGCTACCTAAGCTTTAGGTAATGAAGGGCTGACAAAAGGGGATGAAATGTCCATGATGAAAATGGCAAGAAAATAGGCAAAAAAAATAAAAAATTAGAAAAGTTTGATCTTTAGTGGCTTAGAGTTATTTGTTGTAATTCAGATCAATTCACTCAAAAATATGAATGATTCACTCATTGGAGGTATTTTGCTATTGTTTGAAATGAGGATCGATTTGATCAATAAAAATAAATGATTTGCTTGGTAAATAGGATAATTCACCTAATTAAGGAAGGATAATTTGGTCAAAATTGAGTGATTCACTATTTATGGTGAGTGATTTGCTCGTATTTTTGGACTTAGACATTTTTTTTTCAATTTCTTCCTCGAGTTATTTGATCACATACTAACAGAGAGCTCTTGTAGGGCTACAACCGATTTGGCCTTCAATATAAAATTGGTTATAGGATGCATGGTTGGCTTGTTGAATAGAGCACTTCAAAAATTTTAGAGGGTGTTGATTACATCATTTATCATCATAGCATAAGATATTGAGGAAATAGTACCTCTAATCCAATCCACTCAATATTGGGAGAATCCAAACTTCCTTGAGACCTATAAAAGAAAAATCTAGTCTACCTTGTCATAAGCCTTGGAGAGGTCCAAACGAAAAAATATGGAGAGAGATTTTGTGCTTGCATGGAGTGAAAGGTCTTTGAGCAATCACTATTTTTGTCTATAATTTATCTCCTTCCTATAAATCCTCCTTGCTCTAGCAAAATTATTATAGGGAGGAATGATTTCAATCTTTGAGCTATCACCGTCATAATGATTTTGAGAACATTACATAAAGATATCAATGCCAAAAAATTGATTTGTCTCTTAGGACTTAGGTATGAGTGCAATGTAGGTTTTATTGATTTCTTTTAAAACTGACTTTGCCACCCATAATTCTTCTACCACTACAAGAAGATAATCCTTAAGCAAGTCCCATAATTCTTGGAAGAACTTGATGGGAAAACCATCTAGACTAGGATTTTTTCCTTTTTTCACCCTGAAAATTGCTTCCTTTACTTCTCTTATAGAAATTGGTGCTATCCATACCTCATTATCCTCTTCCTTAAAAGAGAAGGAATTCCCTATAGAATTTTCTCTTGAGCCTTAGAGTCTAGAGGGACTGCAAAGAAAAGTTCCTCAAAGTAATCAATGATAATTTTCTTCATCCCATCCCAAGAGTAAACTAGAGTACCATTGTTGGTCTTCAAGGAAGATACAAAGTTTGAAACTCTTATGGCCAGAAGATATTTATGGAAGAAAGTAGAGTTTTTATCCCCTTCCTTTAGCTACTGGATCCTAGATTTTTATTTCCATAAGAACTCCTTCCTCGTTTTCCATTTCGCTAACTCATAAAAGACTTGGATTTCTTGTTTGCTAAGTTCCTCTATAAGTCTCGAGGAATAAATTTGAGCATTCACTTGCTCAAATTGGGAAACTAAACCTATTTTTTTAGCCCTCACATACCCAAAATCATGCCAGTTCTATTCCTTAATTCTAGTTTTGATGAACTATAATCTCTTAGCAAAACAATACATTTGAGTGTCATATCTTGTCTTTCCTTCCCTCCACCACTAGACAACTAATGGATTAAAAGAAGTATCTTTGAACCACAAGCTAGAATTTAAAAGGCAAGTAATTCCTAGAAGATTGCTAGGGATATAGCAAAAGAGGCTAGTGGTATGATCTCACATTATTAAAGATAAGAGATTTCAAAATAATTTCTAGAGAGAGAAGGTCATTCGAAATGATAAACTTGTCCAAACACTCTAGGATGCATGCAGATTCATGTTGTTTGTTCATCTAAATGATTAATCCATTTTCAATCTTGACATAAATTAGGTGGAGATACCTCAAGTGTTCTTGCATTAAATCAGTCGTAGTGTCTAGTGTTCTCATCCCTCCCATATTTTTATCTAAGGAAAGAATGGTATTAAAATCCCCTCCTAGTACCATCTTATCATTGGGAAATTGGAGCCTGAGATACCAAATATAATCTCAATACCTTTATTTTTCCTCTTTGATAATGGTTGCATATATGTTAATACATAGTAGTTGTTGGTTCTTTTACCTTCATTGCCCCTAAAGTCCCAAAATTGCCTAGATTTTCATAATCGCTTACACCAATTTTTTTTTGGATCCCATAGACAGAAAAACCAACCCAATGCTCCTTAAGAGTTGAGAGATTCTACTAGACCTGTGGACCATAATTTCTTAGCCACTATCTCCATATCCTCTACTAATAACTTAGTCTCCTAAAGAAAGACTAGGTTTGGCTTATTTTTTGAATCAACCTTCTAATTTCATTGTGTTTAAGGGGGATGCATTTTATTCTCTAACTAATATAGCACATGTTGCTCCAAGGGATACTTCATCCCATGGTTCTCTAAAATGTATTTCATCTCTAACAATTATAGCCACAATAGGAAATGCTTCAATCACCTTATTTCCATCCCCACTCACCCTAGTCCTCACATCGTAACCATTAGTTTCAAAAACCATGTCATCTCTTTTGTCTACTTTGGTTAGATTGGCATCATATCCCACTTTTCCCACTTTTACTATATTTTCCATCATCATAGCTTGGTTCACACCTCTTTCCATTTCATCCACCTCAACTTTCTCACCATCTCATGCATGGTAACTTCTCTTGTAGGAGATGAAATCCACCATTACTACCTAAGTTGATTTTGTAGAGATTACCCCATGAATAAGTGCATTTGAAGGGCATGGACCAATCTATGCTTACAAGGCTAGAGAAATTGACATCACCAAGGTGTTGGATATCCTCTTTGCTAAGGAGAAAGGATGGAAGAAAGATTACAAGCTCCTTAGTAGGAAGAAATCCAAGGTCTTAATGTTCTTTCATTCACAACTATCTAGGAGGGGGAACAAAGTGCACTTTGCTAAGGCTTCAAAGACTTGCCCCACTAAGGTAGCATCAACTCTTGTTGACTTGATTACTAGGGTGTTATAGATGGTTCTAGACAAGATGGACACATACCAATAAGTTTAGTTGGCTAACCAACTCACACTTATTGTAGCAAAGAAATAAGACCAACTAGTAGTTGAGGATGAAGTAGTATTGATCAATAATAGAAGAGTAGATGCATAACTGGCTTAGCTAAAAGAAGAAAGGGATCAAATCCAATAAGAGAATGAAGGGATAAAGAATGAAGTTTTTGAGAAGGATCATTTGAAGAAGTAAGTTGAGGACCTTAAGACCCAACTTGCCAAAACTAAACAACTCATGCAAAAAATGATAGAAGAACAAAGTAGACTTATGGAAATCCTAGAGCAAAAAAATCAACAAATAAAGAAGTTGGTGGCTTCAATATCCAAAGACACGACTATAGAACCAAAGTCAACATAAGAGATTTAGATGGTCAGGGTCTTTTGGGACCATATTAAGAAGGAAATATAAAATTATTATGAATATTTAGTTGATGTCCTTTATAAAGGAGATCCTAGAACAAGTTGATAATACCATTAGGTAAATGGAAGTGCAATTATCTACTAGGCATGAAAATCAAGAAGTCCTCAAAATCCTTGCATCTATGATCATAATACGGGCACAATAATAAGGGATAGAAAAATACGGTCAAGAAACTAAGAAATATCCTAGACATCTAGAGGAACATGTAGACCTGTAAAGATAACTTGGCATCCTTGAAAATCCAAGTGCAAAAAATGGACGAGAAGATTCAAGAGTTAATTGTTGTTGGTATACTCAATATTTGCACAATTATCAAAGAAGAGAAGGACAAAACCAACCAAGGAAATGCTAACTCCTAACATAGCAAATGCTAACTTAATTCCTAGATGCTCTCAAACATATTCTAGAATAACAACTAATAGCAAACCTAGATACGTAGGAAAATGCTTTCAAAGTCCAACAAAATTTGGCATGGATTACAAGAAACTATTTGAAAATTATTTTTTTTGGTGTTTTATGGTGTAGTAAACATATTTAGAGCATTTTAAACCTATTAGAGGTATAATTAAAGGTATGCAACATTTTGTTAAAGTTATCCCCAAATATTTACTTTTACTAGGAGTAATTATTTTTTACTTTAGGTAACTCATGGGTAAACTTTTGCTATAAATAGGGGCCTAAATACCTCATTGTAATTATCTTTTGACCATGAGAATTTAGAGCTAAACTCTATGAAACCCACATTGTGCTTTGTACTCATGAGGTTGTAAGAAATTGATAAATCCTTGTGCATCCCATTAGTGGCACCACCCTTTTGGTTTGCTACAATGATTACAACATGACCTTTCTATCCTATATTGTCATTCACTTATCTATTTTATAATCAAACAAATGGATGGATATTGAAGTTATTTAATTTCTCATGTGTTGGTTGATCACATGCTTTCCTCACTATAGTGTAACAACCACTTTTGCTTTAGTTTCTCAAACTCTAAACTTCACAATTTTATTTTTTCACACTTTAGTTTTATGCAATTTCCATTTACATATCTTATTTTCATGCATTTAATTTAGGTTAGAGATATATACAAGGACAACAAGGAACCAACCTTAATCTAGAGGTTAAGGGAAGCCTTTGGCAAACTTGTCCAAACTTGTTGAAACTCAGATTTAGGGGCACAACACTTAAATCAAAAGTTAGAACAATTTTCTAGATCAACATATAGGCTATCTTCTTCTATACTAAATTGTAAAGTATTAATGTTTTAAATTCCACCTTTTGTTTAATATCTTTTGATCTCTTAATTATATGTTAACTAGTAATTATTGATAATAATATTCTTTTATAACATAAGAGAAAATCCTCTAATTTTTATAGAATTGAATGTTAGGTTTACAACCTATCACCTAAGGTGTTATCCTCTAATTTTTGTAGAATTGAATGTCACATTTGCAACCAAGACAACTTTAGTGGTATTAATAGTGAAGGTTTTTGAAACGTCAAAACCGAGGTCCAAGGTTTGAACATGAAAGCGGGTAGGGTTGTACACCATGCTTCAATAACTAGTAGATGACTAGATTAACATATATTGGATAAACAACATCCTCCATGAGGATCTTCCCATATGGCCTACGACCATGTTAATAAAAACTACTTTACTCTTACCTTTTAAAATTCTATTATCTTTTCCCTCTTAAATATTTGAATATCCATGTATTTAATTAGTAATTTAAAACTAAATTATTTATTAGATCTCATTTGCTCATTCTTTAAGAAGATATAAAGTTGTTCCTAAATTTAACGTTCTAGATTGATTGATTATTTTCTCATTAAGTAATTAAAATAAAACTCAAAATTGGATTAATATATATTTAGATTCTTCATAAATATTCTTAAGAATTCAATTATTTAATCATAATCTATTCAAATTAAGTTTATATAATGATCTTACACACATACGCAAGTCTAAAACTATAAAATAATCTAGGTGTATGTGGTCTAACAACAAATATACCACTTACATTATTGATGATGAGATCCGATTCAACCCCTCAACAGATGTATATAACATGTATACCCCCGAGGGCTAGGTGGATTGGTAAGTGCTTGTCTGGCCATGCATTTACCAAGAAGACACCCAAGTTCAAACTTCGGGGGCAACCTGTTTGCAAAGGTAGTAGTCTGATTTAAATTTTCTAAGTGCGCGTCAGATCGATGATGATGGTACGAATCCCGAGCGACCGTGGTCCCCTCACGCCGGATCAACAATAATAAAGCCGAATAAGTTTGGTAGAAGCAGCCCCTGTTACTAAAAATAGTGAGATTGTGAGCAACTCTCCTATATAATGAAAAAAAAAACGTACTATTTAAAAAAAATATAAAATAATAAGCTAGTACTAAATGCACCCACCCTTACAAAGACAAAATTCCCTAAAAAGTTGACCTTGCATTAAGGATTACAATAGGTCAGCTCTTTATGACCTACAAGTAGCAAGCTAAATCCATGTTAGGACCTGCAAGTAGAAATAGAGATAGAGATAACCTAAATGCACCTCTTTATGATCTACAAGTAGCAAGCTAAATCCATGTGAGGACCTACAAGTAGAGGATAGAGATAGAGATAACCTAAATTCATCTTTAACCTTGCATCACATTCCCATTCGCAGTGCATAAAAAAAGTCCAACCACAATAATTGTCTTATTATAGAGTGCACCAGCCGGGAATCGAACCCGGGTCTGTACCGTGGCAGGGTACTATTCTACTACTAGACCACTGGTGCTAATGAAAAATTATTTGATTTCTTATGTCCACCTTGTACGATCAACAAACTGAAACTAAACTTTATATTTTTTTTGTTTAACTTTATATATTTTATATCATATATTTTTATAATTACAATGATTGTTGCAGATCAGTATTCAATAGTGCCTTGCCTTTGTGTAGATTCAACTTCACACCGTGACCAACTCTCCTATGTAACGGACAAAAAAAACTGCACTCGTCTGCTCTATTCTCCCATGCACCATGCCCATAAATGCTAATAGTAATGGCAGTAGCTATGCACGTGCATTGACTTGCTTCTACTAAGAGTTCTGTCGAGTAATTTTCATCCGGTCGTTGTAGTATAGTGGTGAGTATTCCCGCCTGTCACGCGGGTGACCCGGGTTCGATCCCCGGCAACGGCGTTCTGTTTTTTCTTCACTATATTTCCTCCTCCATTTGTTATTATTACCCAACAATTACAATTAGAGACATCATCGGCAACTTGCTTTTTTCCTTCTTTGTCTTTGGTCAGTTTTTGTAATTTTTTTTTTTTGTTAAAGTAGTATGTAAAACCCATATTAATGTATTTCCTCCTCCATTTGCTATTATTACCCAACAATTACAATTAGAGACATCATCGGCAACTTGCTTTTTCCTTCTTTGTCTTTGGTCAGTTTTTGTAATTTTTTTTTTTTTGTTAAAGTAGTATGTAAAACCCATATTAATGTTGAGGGTTGAGTACTTTCATCTCAATCATGACTCATTTTTAACGCGGAAACCCTTACTATTGATGTTCAAGGTTAAGCATTCCCATCTCAATCATGATTCTTTCTTAAGGTCGAGAGCTAAGCTTATCAATAGAAACTAAACACACAGTTATACACACATCCACTCCCTCACACACTCGCTCAGGGCACCTTGAATCTTAGACCTCCCAAACCCCCTCACACACTCGTTGAATCTTAAACCTTCCAAACCCAGGGCGCGTTGAATCTTAGAACTCTAAAGAAAATCCAAAACTCGTATAGTTGCGTCGGACGGTCAGCTCTTTGTATTAACAATGACTCTTTGTATTAACAATGACTCATCTCTTGTCCGTAGTGGTAAGGGTTCTAGATTCTTTGAGCTTTGGATTCTCTTTTTAAAGTCCCCACAAGAAGATAAGTTGATTGATAATCGATTTAGACCCTAAAATGGATAGAATCCCTAATTTTTATTCCAAAAAAAACTAAAATTTATAATAATAATCATTAATATCCTTTCTAGTATTAAAAATTAATATTTATATGATCCTTTAATTTCATCTAAAGTTTTCCCTTTGGTTCAAAACTTTAGAAAACAACCATGAAAGTCACTTATTTAATGCAAACACCGAGAATGTTTGCATAGTGATTCGCTTGATATCAGTAGTCTAAAATTTAATTTTAGGTAGAAAATCCTTAAGTTTGATATCGAATGTGATTTCCTGCAGAGCTTCAGTCCAGAAGCAAATTAAATGTTTGAGTGACAAGCCAACGAGAGAACCAGTTAGCCAAAGTTGCAATGCTACCACCTATACCTCTCACATTAGCAGGAAGCATCCACAACCAGAGTGCACAGTACAGCAACAACAGAAAACCGTCCTACTTTCTCAAATTAATTGATGAACAATGGAATTCATTTAGTGCTATAGAGTTGGTCACAATTATACCATTTTTAGTAATTAGTAAGTGTAGGGTTCAAATCATAAGGTTGCTTCCATAAAATTTCAAGTGCAGGGTTTAAATCACAGGAGCTGCTTTCATCAAACCTATTCCGCTTTGTGATTGTTGATCCTTCATGAAAGGGACTACAGTCCTACCGTCATTCAGAACAGACTACTGTCTTAGCAAACAGGCTGCCCTCTTAGTTTGAACTTAAATGTCTTCTTAATAAATACATGACCACACAAACACTTACCAATCCACCTAACCCTTACGAAATTATAAATATATTACATACCTCAATTCTGATAATCCTTAAAACTGATTTAACAACAAAAAGTCTGCCACAAACACATATAATTCTAAATCAACAAACTTTGAATCTAAGTGATTATTTTTTTTCAATTTATGTTGATTTATAATATGTTTGTTGATATTTTATTTAAAAAACCAATTGTTAGTGGCGCTGATTATGCCACAGTTGTAATTCGCTTTACTTTATTCAAAAAAATTATAAATGTTATTCTAGAATTCTAGAATCTCCTGCTTACCAATATAAAAATCACAGCCAAAGTAGTGGGGAGCTCTTCGAAATTAGAAGATTCATGGAGATCTTGTTAGTTTTTTTTTATTAGGATCAGTTTTATTATAAAAATAAAATATTATAATGTTTTCATTGCATTTTTAACAAATTAAAGTATATTAACTTTACTTTTTTGTTAAAGATATTTTTTATTTGTTTTTTTTTCAAAAATAATTTTTCTTTCTCAAATTGCTAAGTTTCCATAATCAACTTCTTTTATATCAGATGTCTTCTGAATTTTAAAATTTGTGAAGATGAAGTTGAAATTCAAATTCTGTGAAGACGAAATTCAACACTGTCAATAGCTAAAATATTTGTTATCAACACCATAAATAAACAAAATATTTGTTGCCTAGCTTCTCTATCTATAAATATTTTGTCTATAACAACCTTACAATTTTTTAATACTTTTTAAAAGGCTTTTATTTATTCCCCTAATATTCCAAAATATTATTTTCATTGTTATTTTTTGTTTTTATTTGTGGTTTTAGTCTATTTCTTGTTAGCACTTGTGATATTTTTTTCAAAAATAATTTGAAAAAACTTGTATTAAAACAAATTATTTACAAGTTGGGATGAGACTTCTCTCAGCCTTAGCCAAAGAGAACACATGCTTACAACAGTAAAAGAAGATTTGCGTTGGAGCCAAATCTCTTAAACCATATTTCTACAATGGTTGTTCACTTGTTTACAACTATAAAAGAAGATCTACATTGGAGCACAAATATCCTAAACCATATTTATGGAATGGTTGTCCAAATTAGTTAAACACTGGATTTTCTCACCAACCTGCCTAATCATCTCATCCTCAATAGTCATGTCATTGTGCCACTGAACTCCTACCTCCTTCTCAGTGCCCATCTTAGCCAGGAAGTCTGCCACTTTATTTAGATCTCTACTCACATAAACTAGAATCACATCATCTAATTCCCTCCACAATTCCTTAATTTGAGTGACAAGAATCCTCAACCTCCATGTCTTCAAAGTAAAGTTCCTCATGCAATCTACAGCTCCAACCATTACTTGAGAATCTAATTCTAAGATTATCCTCATGTAACCTTGTTTTAATGCCCAAATAGAAGCAAATATGATAGCTAAGGCTTTCAATTTATTGTTTGTAGCCCTTTCCAAGCCTTGCAGTTCCCAATAGAGCACTATTCCAACATGATTCCAGAAAACCACTCTAATTCTAGCTCTACCCGGATTGCCTTTTGCAGCTCCATCAGTATTAATTTTAATCCAACCTTTTGGGGGTGGTTTCCAACTAGCTTTGTCTTGCCCCTCTTGCACTTCAACTTCCTTCTCCATTGTCCCTATAACAACATGAGTTTTCTCTTTAGCATACATTGCCACAATTTATGTGACTTTGCTCCAAATGACATGCCAAATTCCACCTAAAGATGAAAATGTTTCTCTAAAAATTCTATCATTTCTCTCCAACCACACTTTCCAATAAAGTTTAATCCAAGCTCCCAACCAATACAAAGAGCTTTATATTTAAATCTACCCCTCTTCCATCTTTCCCAAATATTAATACGATTCAAATCACCATTAACTCGAATTTTATAATATAAAAACCATCTCTTCTAGTCTGACGCATGAATGGGCACTCAAACATCAAGTGATCAGATGTTTCCTCACTCTTGTAGCATAAAACACATTGAGATGGACCAATGATTCCACTACATATGAGATTATCAAAAGTAAGAATTCCATTATACATGAACTGGCAGGCAAAAAAATTTACTTTCGACCAACCCTTGGACTGCCAAATATTTCTTCAATCCTCAACCTGATATGCATGAGGAGGCTCTGGAAGGATCTTATTATATCCATCCTTCACTGTATAGACACCAATGCTCCCATAGCCCCAAGCTAATTCATCCTCCTCATCTCTACCAGTGAGAAATATTTCTGCCAAGATTTTAGTCATGATGGGTGTCAAATCCGGAGGGATTGAAATTGGCCACTCATCCAACTTATTAAACTTCTTAAATTTATAATCCCCCAATTGAAAAGTGTTAAACTAACTTTTAATTTGGACCCAAACCCTAGTTTCCATGTTTGTTTTTATTGGTTGCAGTTCAGGGAATTCAACAATGATAGGTGGGTATTGATCCTATGAATATGTCCAAAACTGTGCCTTCTCCCCTCTCCCCACTTTCCAAAATAATCCATATTTCACTACCTGAGATCCTAACTTAAGAGATTGCCACACTAAGGATCCATTACCATCCAAAGGGAAATGACCCACCTCATTTGGGTTTACATGTCCCAAATATTTACTAGTTAGAATTCTACTGAATAAAGAAGTTGGTTGGGAAATCCACCTCCAGTAAAGCTTTCCAACCAAAGCTTTATTATTTAACTTTGATCTTCTCAGTCTTAATTCTCCTTTTACCTTGGGTTGGCTTACTTTCTCCCAACCTACTAAGGCCCATTTTCTCTCTCCTTTTACTTCTTCCCATAAAAATTTTCTAGCCATCTTGTCCAACTCTTTCCATATGGTATGTGGGGCAACAAGGATAAAAAATTTATAAATTAGCATGGCTTGAATGATTGACTATAAAAAATTTAATCTACCCCCATAACTTAACCATTTGTGAGACCAATGATTAATTATTTCCTTGATACAATCCAAAATATTCCTCTAGATATCTATTTTTAGTTTTTTAAAATGCAAAGGGACCCCTAAGTATACCACTAGGAGAGAAGTCCTTGTGAATTCCAAGATCTCTAAAATTATGTTCTAAAGCCTTTTATCAAAGATTGAAAAAGACCATTTTAGATTTTTTATCATTGATGACTTGGTTTGTAGCCCTAAGGTAGACATTAAGTGTATCTCTAATCATTCTTGCTTCCCTGAAGTTGGCCACTCCCACCAATCCTATGTCATCCATAAATTGTAGGTGAGTCAAAACTTCCTCACCCACCTTGATACCTATTAGAAAACCTTGTTGTATTCTCCTCAAGATGAGTCTACCCAAGCCTTCAACCAATATGAGAAAAAGATAGGGGAACAAGGATCTCCTTGATGAAGGCCTCAAGTAGCTCCAAACGGTTGTGAGGGAAGACCCTTGATTAACACTGAGTATGTCGGAGTAGAAACACAAATCATGAACCATTCTATCCAATCTTGAGAGAAACCAAAGGCTGCCATCATCTTTGATAAGAAGCTCCACTCCACCCTCTCATGAGCCTTTGACATATCCAGTTTTATGAACATTCCTCTATTACCAGATATTTGCATTGAATGGATTGCCTCCTGATCTAGAACCACACCATCCAAGATCTGCCTACTCTCTACAAAACCCCCTTGCTCCGAGGAGATAATGCTATGTAGAAGAGGTTTTAGCTACTCATCCATTACCTTTGTGATTATTTTATACATGACATTGCATAAGGTAATAGGTCTATAATATGAAATATGCACCCCATCCTCCCATTTTGGAATTAAGGCAATGAAAGTATGATTTAATGCTTTAAGCATTCTTTTACTACCTTTGTACTCCTATATAACAACCATTACATCCTCCTCCAAGTTGTTCCAAAAGGCCTAAAAAAAATCAATTGGAAAGCCATATGGACCTGGTGTTTTTTTGGTGCTCATTCCAAATACTACATTCTTAAGTTCCTCTCTATCAATGGCTTTAAGTAGAGCCTAATTTTCTTCTTCAGATATAATGGAGGGTATGACAACACGAAATTATTTTTGAGCTTCTTCATCTTGCACCATACTTTCCTTAAATAGTTTAGAAAAATAATCCATTGAATGGAAATGCATATCTGGAATTGTATCAAAGGAGTGTCCGTTCTCATCTTGAAGAGCTTCCATGTTGTTTGTCTATATCCTAGCATAGGCAGCCCAATAAAAAAATTTGGTATTTTTATCACCTTCTAATAACCAAGTGGTTCTTGCTCTCTATTTCCAGTAGGTCTCCTCTTGGTTGTCAATGTACTCAACCACTTTACGCAATGCATCATCCTCTTCTTTGATTTGCTTTGTAATTGTTCCTTCCCTAAAGTGTTTTTGAACCTCATACCATCTGGCCACCAATGGAGCTCTTTGGACCTGGAAGTCTATCTTGTTAGCTCACCTCCATTGTTTCAGTTGATATTTGATATAATGAAGCTGTTTATGGAATATAAATATTTTTGTCCCATATGCTGGGCGACCTTCTTCCCACCACTATGGAATTTTCTTTTGAAGTTCCTATTTTTGTAACCAAAAGTTTTCAAATTCAAATGGTTTGTGATGCTACACTATCTTGATCCCCCTTTCTAAAAAAATGGGAAAGTGATCTAAAACTGGACCCTCCAAAATCTGGAACTTTATATTCCATTTTACAAATGCCTCTGAAATCAAAAAATAATCTAACTTCACCTTCCTGCTATGTGGCTTCCTCTTCTTATGAGTCCAAGTATAGTTGGTTCCAAGGCATTTAATAACCCACCAAGTGTAATGCCTAGACTTGGACAATCATAAGTCGATCCCCTAGATCCAAAATTAGAATTCCCCCTTCCTGATCTCTAGAGGATAAATTACCATTAAAATCCCCAAAAATAATCTAGTCTAACTCTTCCCTTGAGACTCTCATGTTATTCACAACTTTCCATTGATGCATTTGACCATCTAGGTTTTGAGCCCCATAAAAATTTATGATTAAAACATGTTCAGCTATGACATTATTCCTAAAATGTGATGTGAGGACACCCCTCCAAGCTATATGTTCTATTGTAGTCCATTCAAGAGAGTTCCAAAAAGTAACTATCCCCCTTGAGACCCCTTGGACAACCACTTCCATATGACCAACACCCCTCCAAAGTCTATTTATTGTTTTACACATAAGATCCAATGATATTTTTGTCTCCTGGATAAGCAAAAAAATTGTTTTACATTTTTCTAAGAGTATTCAAACAACAAATTAATGGGTTCTACTATTTAAACCCCTAATATTCCATGTTTGTATAATCATTGGTTACCTTGAGAGCAGTAAAATCTATTGGCCTCACCGATCCTCCAATGATCAGTTTGTCTTCTTGAAATGCTATCAATTCCTTATTTGATTTTCTACCCACTCCTTGAGAGCTACTATTTTTTTTATCTCTTTTCCACTTGAGTTATCCATAGAGTTGGCCATTCTCTATTATTTTCTACTATGCCCATAATGACATCCTTAATTATCGGTTGCTCTTGGTTATGCACTATCAATGCCCCTGCACTCTCTGATTGTGGTAACTCACTGCACTCAATTACCTGCTCTATGATGGGAGGAGATGAAAGAGGGGCTTGAACATGGCTATTATTGTTTTTATTATTCCCATACACTCCTTCCATGAATTGTTCTTCTTCTTGGTCCATTAGTGTCTTGAATATCTCATACCTATTGGAGGGCTTGAGTTGGGTTTGCTTTTTACCATATTTTTTCTTTTGCCTTCTCCTTCTTTTGGGTTGTTCAAAACCATATCCTTGTGCTTCTTTGCCCTGATAAATATTGGTTGTTTCTTTATTGATTGTTGACTTACCCTCAAGAAGATTTGAAATTCCTAGAGGAGCCTCAATTTTTATATTCATATTATTTGGGCAAGATCGGGCTAAATGCCCATATTTGTGGTAAACTCTGCATCTAAAGGGCAATGCCTTATAATCCAGCTGTTAAATCCAAGATAGTCCTGCAAGTTCGATTTCCACCTCTACTGGAAAAGGTTGGCTAAGATCCATTTCCACACATAATATTGCATAAAAAACTGTATTTCCTTCCATTGTGTGATTGGAAACACCCAAATGTCTTCCAAGGGAATTGTCGATAATTTCCAATACCTGCTCACTCCAAAAATCCATTGGAAGTGCATACAAATAGATCCAAATTGGGACAACAATGGGTTCAATTCAAGGATCAAATCCCACTCTCCAAGGTTGAACAAATAATCCTGTTGGACCATGATTCCTCTTTTCTGATTCAAAAGCCCTATTTCTATTGGCAAGAGAAGAAAAACTAACAATAAAATATCCATTGCTAATAAACCACAAAGAATACTCACCAAGAGGCTCCCAATTTTTTTGGACCCAAGAATGCAAAAAATTTAGGGTAGGGAGAATACCCATGAATTTATAGATCAAATCATGATTGGCTCTATATAAAACTATTTCTTTGACCATATTTTGCTCCATGACAATATTTGGTCTTGATTTTGACTGTGGCAAGCATCCATAAACTCGTTGAGATGTTGATCTATTTCCAGCAGCCGTAAATAGCATTTTTAATGTAGTTTTTGTGCTTTTTCAGTATCTTATGGAGATTTATCCTTTAACAAATCTACAAAAGAACTACGTCTCTCTAAAAGAGGATATGAAGGTGTCCCCATTGGGCCCTCTTGGGGCAGTAATCTTGTCTTCAAGTCCACAGTAACCAGAAATATCTTTGGCTACCCAACTGATCTAGCATTTGTGATATTTGCTTTTGTTTTTCCATATCAATATTCCATATCTTAATTTCATCTTCATCAATCTCTTCAATCTTCTCACACTGGTTACAATAAGACTAAGACTTATCATCTTTAGGTTTGTCTTGTTCTGAAGGATCTGAAGTGCAAGAATAACCTCAAAAGCACAATTTTCTTTATGTTATCTAGAAACCCTAAATTGCAAAGATGATCTTATGTAGCAATTAACTTCTTATTTTTCCCTAAAAAACCTAAATTGTTATGGGTTTTCTCCATCTTCATTTCCTTATATGGTGCTCTTGAAACCTTAAAGTGCAAGAGATAACATCTTCACCCTTTCTCCACATTTTTTTTTCATATTTAATTCTTTTTGAACTTGCCAAATGATACTATAGGTAGGCTTTCTTTACCTCTTCTTTCGAAGTGGAATATCCTTGATGTGATCATTCTATGATGATTTACATGGAATAATAGATTTTGTTTCAACAAAAAAATATCATTCCATGGTCTCAAATAACGTGCATCTCTTCCCCTAAACCATGGGTCATCATTATTTTATCCATAATTTTTGAACTGGAAAATATGATAAGAAAAAATATTTAGGAAGAAAAGTCACAATTTAATCTCCACTTCCACTTGATCCAATTGTGAATTTCTAGAAACCCTAGCCATGATCTATGATACTTACATATTAACCCTCTACTTTTAAGAACCACTATATCATGTTCAATCATCTCATACTTGATACTTACTTATGTTGTGACATCTACTACCTAGATCATGCTCTTCTGATTATATCCAACTTGGGCCTCCATACTTCCAACTATGACATCTTGACTTCCCATTAGGGCTTTCAAATATGACTTTCCTTCCATACTAGCTAATGGAGCTCACTCTTGACGTGCACTCCCTCTCCTCGCACTTACTATCAGCTTACACTAGCTCCTCACACTCCCTTTCAACTTGCACTCTCACTCCCTCTCAGCTTACACTCTCTCTTGCCTCGCACTCGTTCCCGCTTGTACTCCCTCTTGGATCACAATAGCCCCTATCTCTTTTTTTCTCAATGTTACTTTGCTTTAGTAATTTTTTGGAAACAATGTTCCACACATTAGTGATAAGGATTTGAAGCATTAATGCACTCCGAATGAACCTCCCACTCTTCCGATTGGCTCACATTCGCTTTTAGCTCATACTTCCTCCACACTCGCACTAATAAAATAATATTAAGTTAATAAATTTTTGTAATAAATGATTTATAGATTATGAAATGGTTTCAGTTTAATTGGTTATATTTTTTAAGAAAATCAAAACTTCAATAATTATATAAGCTTAATTGTAATCTTGTAATACAATCATGTGACCATAATATACAATATAATACTGGTGAGGTTATATTAATATCACTCAAAACTTTAAAAAAATTAAAAAATTAAAAAAACAACCTAATAACAACACTCAATATTAATCCTATGTAACCTATTAAAATAATAATAATAATAGAATTAGGATGCCCTTTTGGGCAGAGAATGACTTTGGTAGACGACCTTGATTTCAATTGTCAGTCTGCAACCTGGAGGAAGGTTGGATCAATTGGAACCCTAGTTGGAGGACTAGGGGGATGGCTGGGCAGCTAATAGATCCACTTTGACTGGCCATGAATATGGGAGATTGGCTGGTTTTATTCGTTCTAGTTGTAGAGTTCTCTGGTTTGGCTAGTTTTTTGCCCTCTTGAGTCGTTGTTGGTTTCTAGTGATGGAAAATCAAGTTTCTCTCTATAAAATTCTTTGGTCTTACCCCTTCTCTGGTTCATTTACAGGGGGAGACCTTATGCCTTCAATGTTAGTGGAGACATGCTTGTGTTGTCTAGTCACTTTGGCTAATGGATGTGTGGTATTTTAATCTAACATATTTTTGGAAGATATTTCTGGATGTGGGTATGTTGGTCAAAATGGCCACATCTAGGGGAGTAAGGAGTAGTATTCTTAAAATTTTTACTAAATATAAAAAAATTTATGACAGTACGACATTTTGAAGATAAAGGCAGAGCTAAGGGCCAAAAGTCACGACAACACAATATTTTGAAGTCCAGGGGTAGAGCTAAAGAAAATGGTCATGACATCATGATATTTTGAATATCAAGGGCAGAGCTAAGGCAAATAGTCATGATAGTGCAACATTTTGAAGACCAAGGGTCAAGCCATGACCAAAAATTGTGACAATGCGATATTTTGAAGATAAAGACGGAGCTAAGGGCCAAAAGTTGTGACAACGTGACATTTTGAAGACCAAGGGTCAAGCCATGACCAAAGTCATGATAGCGCGACATTTTAAAGATAAAAACAGAGCTAAGGGCCAAAAGTTATGACAATGCGACATTTTGAAGACCAAGGGTCAAGCCATGACCAAAAGTTTTACTGTTATCTAATCTGTACCGCTTAACACTTCTAGCAATAGCTATATTTCCCTCTCTTTATGCATTTCTTTCTCTCCCCATTTTCCTAAAAGAAGCAAGGAACCAGCCTCCTCTGGAGATTGAACTGGGTAAACTCTGTTTTAACCTGGTCTTTCAATGTTGGCAAAGTCTTGGGCGCAAACGTAACCAAAGGCAGATTTTGCACCAACAATTTTTGGCACGCCCGGTGGGACCCAATCCCACGCAGCATACAGATCAAAGCTCCGGTGAATACCTTTGCCCTGTCAATTTTTTTTAAATCACCTGGCGACTCCTCCCTAGAAAGGAACCCTATGAAAGCCTTTACCCAATTTTTGGTTATATACCATCTTTTATGATAACCAGATCTAAAGCAAAAAATTTAGAAGAACCCATCGAGTTCTTTGAACTACACCTTGGTAGCCTTAGAGCTAATCCTGTTTTAGTTGCTAGAACAACTTCCTCATATACTGCTAACACAGGATACACAAATCTTTCCCCTGCAACCTTCCCTAGTACTGCTGCTAGTGGAACTTTAACTCCAGCTACCCATATACCCATAAGACCTGGTAGAACCATAACCACAATGGCCGCAAATCAGCCAATTCTACCTTACCCTTTATGGAACCATACAGGCCCCCTGAATCTGGTAGCTCAACATCTGATTCCAGTAGCGGCCTTGAAAGCTCTACCCTAGTATGATGGTACTAGAAAGATGGCTTACGAACATTGTCAAGATGTAGCCGCACTAGCCCCGATACATAACATCACTGAAGAAGATGTTATGATAAGATTGTTGGTCATTTCCTTGAAAGGGAAAATGCTCTATTGGTATAGAGCCCTTGACAACCAAACTATATCTACTTGGGCCCAACTTGTTGGTAAACTAGTGGAGGAATTCAATGAGCATGCAGACCCATTCTCCCTACTGAATCAGTTTACTATTATCCAGAAACACCCTCAAGAGGAGATTGTCGACTTTAACATCAGATTCAGTCAAACTTGGCAGAGAGTACCCGATGGGTTATGACCAACTAATGAGAAGTCAATGTATTATTATCTCAGAGCTTTCAACTCAGATATAAGCATGGCCATCAGGCAGTCCCAAGTGTTTACCTTCCCTAAGATTTACCAGGAAGCACAAAAAGTAGAGAGAGATCTGATCACTATTGGAAGGTTCCCGAAAAAGATGATAATGCCCATTTTCCCAGATCTACCTCAAGCATCGAGTACTACTTTCCCAACTCCTACTTTAGCTTCTAGTACTAGTCTTCCCAAATGGACTGGGCAGCCTAACATTCTAGTAATACAGGCACCCCCTACCCCTCCAATGCTTCCTGCTATCCCTGCACTCCCTATAGCGACAATTCCATCGACCCTAGATCCTCAACTTGTAGTTCTACAAGATCTGCAAGCATATTTGAAAACTTTGGCGAATAAATTCACATCAATGGAAAGAAGAGAAGCAGAAAGAAATTTCCAACCAAGGAGGTTCCCACAAGTGACAAAATATCAAGCCTCCACGAGTGGTAGAAGCTATGATAAATCTAACATGGTTTATGCCAATGAAGAGAGTGAACCCAGTAACTTTTGACAGAGTCAAATTTCTGGTGCTCCACGTGTAATGACCCTCATGGTGAAACTTCTTGCATGATTCACCAACATCATGTCCAAAGGATAGCTATTGAGAAGGCCAAAAGAACCCTCAAGGGTCAGGTTAATATGATCAGAGAAGAGAATCAAAATTTCATGATGCCTTCTATTGAACAAGTAGTTGTCCTAACCAGATCAGGGAAGAAACCCTTGTAGGTTGATCCCAAAGAGCTTAACCCTTTGAAGGTGCCTTCACCTATAAGAGACCCTATTGAGAAAAGACCCCCTTAAGAAAAATCCCCAGAATTCAATTCAAAAGGGAGTAGAAGCTCGTAAAGAAGCACCTCAACAGAAGGAAACAGAGACACAGGAATAAGCTAGAGATAAACTGAGATACCCCTCACTGACTAAGCATCAAAGAATTGATGCTACTCAGGGGTACAAGAATAAATACGACACAAGTGTAAAAGAGAAAAGTGTCGATCCCCTCCCATTCAACATAGTTGAGGAAATGAAGAAAACACCTTCCAAAGCAACTATGTACGAAGCTTTGCAACTTTTAGGGTAGATCGACTTGTTGCAAGAATCCTTGAGATCTATGAAGAATAAGAATAAGACCCCAACTCAGTTAGATTCTGCACAAGCTAGTCTGACATCCACTTCGAGAAAAAATAGACCTCCTCCTTTCTATCTATCTCTCTAGATGGAAGGGTGGGTAGTTCACAATTGTATGATAGATTCTGGAGCTGCAACCACTATGATGCCCAAGGTAGTATGTGACATCATGGGAATGGAATATACAAGGAGCAGTCCTAGTGTCTTGCAATTGGATGGAACCCCTATCAAAATTGTAGGGGTAATTAAAGATATTCCAATACTTCTTCACAGGCTACCTCAACTCACAGTTATACAAGAGGTAGTAGTAGTGGATTTAGAGCCCTATTTTGGTATGTGTCTTTCCAGGGAGTTCACTACAAAAATAGGAGGATATTTATCATTAGATTTCTCACACCTAGAGATCCCATTCAAGGGCAAAAGAGTGAAAATATTTAATGAGAAACCTTCAACTTTCCACATTGAAAATCTTGGAGAAGAGGGTAAATCAACCACTACAGTAAACATGATGACAGAAGAACTAGGAGATTTGAACTTGATGGAAGAAGCTCTAAATGTGTTGTAGGAGGAAGACCAGTTCTCTCTCCAAGACTTCAATGCCATGATCAAGACTGACATAGGGAGCTACACAATTTTAAAACCTAAGAAAAATAGCCCCATTCTTCTTCCTCAGGTTGACCAACCCAACAATCAACTATGGAAACTTTTCTTTGATGGTGCTAGATGTAAAAATGGAGCTAGAGCAGGTATTGTTCTAATCTCTCCAATAGGTGAAGAGAAATTTTTCTCTTACCGATTAACCTGGAGTTGTACTAACAATGCAGCAGAGTATGAAGCACTCTACTTAGGCCTCAAGAAGGCTAAAAATATGGGTATCAAGCAACTATAGATCTTTGGGGACTCCGAACTGATAGTGAACCAGGTAACTGAGAAATGTGTAAGCAAGCAGCATTACCTTAAGGCTTACAGGAATAAGGTTTGGGACTTGCTAGAATCCTTTGAATATTTGAATCTCAAAGCAATCCCAAGGGAAAAGAACACTCATGCAGATTTGTTGGCTTTGGTAGGGGTAAATTTTTGCCCTATCAGCAATGTCATTCAGAAGTCCAAAATAGTTAGGCTAATCTACAGGCCCTCTATGCCAGATAAGGATACCTTTTGGCAAGTATTCAAGAATGACAAATAGATAGTGGACTTCCTCATTCATGAGATGAACTGCTCAAGCAATAGAATGATCGAAGATGAAGAAGATACAAGCATGATCCAGTTAAAGAACAATCACATCCCAAAAGGGTTGATCACCCTTGAAAGCTTATTTGATAACAATGATAGGTCAACTGGCCATAAAATGAAAGTTGACAAGCATAGATATAGAGAAGCTCAAATGGGACCTGATAAATCAATCAAGGTGGGAGTAAACACCATAGAAGAAGAACTGGACCAAATCAGGGAATTATGCAAAGAATACCCAGACATCATAGCCTGGACTTACGGTGATCTCAAAGTCTACTCCAAAGAAACAATCCAACATACGATCGAACTTGAAGAAGGTGCAAAGCCATTCTGATAGAAGCAATGACTAGTGAACCCGAAGATCGAAGCCTTGATGAAGCAAGAGCTGCTAAAATTGCTTGAAGCCAAGATTGTTTACCCGATCAAGCATTCAACTTGGGTAGCCAACCTAGTCCCGGTTAGAAAAAAGAATGGAGATATCCAGGTTGTGCATCGAATTCCACAACTTGAATAAGGCTTCATTGAAAGACCATTACCCTCTCCCATAGATAGACCAGATCCTGCATACAGTAGTAGGAGCAGAAAGGTTCTCACTCCTGGATGGCTTCTCTGGGTATAATCAGGTGTGGGTTAAAGATGAAGATCAATTCAAGACTGCATTCACAACCAAGTGGGGGACATTTTCCTATCAGAGGATGCCCTTCGGATTATCTAACGTTGGAGCAACTTTTCAAAGAGCGATGGATGTGGCTTTCGGAGAACTTGTCAACAAGATAATAGTGATATATCTAGATGATATGATAGTGTTCTCCCATCGAAAAGAGGATCACATCGAACATCTTAGGAGCATGTTTGAAAAATATAGAGAGTTTGGCATCTCTCTAAATCCTAAGAAATCCATCTTCGTTGTAGAAGGACTCTTACTGGGCCATGTCATTTCTAAGATCGGGCTAGCTATAGACCCTAACAGGGTGAAAGCACTATTAGAACTCCCTCTACCCCCTAACAAAAAGGGCTTACAGTCCTTCTTCGGCCAAATCAACTTCATGCACAAATTCATAGCAGATTTTGCACAAATTGTCAAACCCATGACCGAGTTGTTGAAGAAAGATGCTGAGTTCAAGTGGACAGACACAAGGAAATAGGCTTTCCAATAGATCAAGGAGCAAATAGCTCAAGCCCCCATCTTGGTAAACCTAGACTACTCCAGGGGTTTCATCTTATACGTTGTAGGTGAACAAGAGAGCTATGCCATAGTGCTCACGCAGAAAGGGCCTGACAATGAAGAAAGGCCCATAGCTTTTCTGAGTCAGACTATGCAAGAACATGAAGAGAAGTATAACTTCATTGAGAAATAGATCTATGCAATAATGAAGTCTTTGAAAAAATTTAGGCATTTCCTTTCATAGAGCAAGACTATAGTTTATGTAGTTCACCCCTGACATTCAAAACTTCATCATACAAGGGGAACTCGATGATAAAAGAGCTGGTTGGGTGTCGAAGATACAAGAATACGACGTGGAAATACATCCAACCAAGTTGGTAAGAGGTAGAGCACTTTTCCAAGAGCTCACCAAGCTAGCTTCACCAGAATACATAGCTTGCCAAACTCAAGAAGCAACCTCAGATGATGATCAACCTTCAGAGCAGCTTGACTGGGCCGATGAATTAATCAGGTACTTCCAAACTGGAAAGTGCCTTGTAGGTCTAAATGCTTCACAGAGAAGAAGGTACAGGATCCAAGCTTTGAAGTACACTCTGCTACCTGAGGGGTTGTACAAAAAAATTTGGATGGAGTGTTACTTCAGTGCATAAAGGAAGATAAAAAATAGAAGATCTTGGAGGAATTCCATGGAGGCTCATTAGGAGGACACTACTCAGGAAGGACCACTACCTTAAAGATCATCAGGACTGGATGTTACTGGCCAACTATCTTCGTAGACACTTTCAGAGTAACAAGAAACTGCGAGGAATGCCAGAGATACATTGGGAGAAACAGAAATGCTTCAATACCTCTAAAATCCATTCAGGTTGAAGAACCTTTTCAACAATGGGGATTGGATTTCATTGGAATAATAGAGCCCAACTCATCCATTGGGCATAAATACATCCTGATAGCTACCGACTATTTTACTAAGTGGGCAGAAGTAATACCCACTAAAAAAGTGGACCAAGAGGTTGTGATGGAATTCATGGAAAGTTTAATCACGAGATTTGGCATCCCAGATGCATTGGTCATGGAAAATGGCTCATATTTCGTAGGTGCCAAGATGATTGAATTTACATGTAAATATGGGATTTACTTGAAAACATCCTCAAACTATTATCCATAGGGAAATGGATTAGCTGAATCAATGAATAAAAACTTGCTCAGGATCTTGAAGCGGACTCTAAAGGACAATAAGAGAAGTTGGCACTCTATGATAAACCAAGCACTATGGGTCGATAGAATAACCATCAAGAAGTCCATCAACACATCTCCCTACTCTCTGGTCTATGGAAAAGAAGCAGTTCTTCCAATACACATAGAGATGCCAACTTTAAAACTGCTCAATCAAACTAGCACAGAGGAGGCAGAACCAATGGAGAACAGGTTGATCCAACTCCTATAGTTAGAAGAACAAAAGGAGCAAGCCTATGACCACTATCAAAAATATATGGTCACCAAAAAAAAATGGTTCGATAAAAAGGCCACTCTGAGAAATTTCAAGGTGGGAGACTTGGTCCTAAGATGGAATGAAAAGAAGGTGAAACCCAAAAATCATGACAAATTTGATGCATTCTGGGAAGGCCCCTTCGAAGTAATAGAAGAAAAATAGCAAAACTCTTTCCAACTGAGAAACAAACAGGGTCAAGTTCAACCCATTCCCATCAATGGCTTCCATCTAAAGTTGTACTATAAGTAAAAGGTTTCCCCCTACCTTGTATGTATTTTATGTAAATATTTATCTTCTTTCAAAGGCTCCAAGGAATTTTGTCATGATTTCATGATATTTCGATGGCCCATAGCCACTCTAGGGAATTTTATCACGATGGCATGACATTTCGGCACCCGTTGGCCACCTCAAGTAAATTTTTTGCAATAGCATGACATTTTGATGACCAAAGGCCACCTCAAGTAAATTTGTCATGATGATGCAACATTTTGGCAACCAAAGGCCACCTCAAGTAAATTTGTCATGATGGCATGACATTTTAGCAATCGAAGGCTGCCTCAAGGAATTTGTCATGACGTGACATTTCAATGACCAAATGCCACCTCAGTAAATTTTTCATGATGGCACGACATCTCGACACCCAAAGGCCACCTCAGAGTGACCATGCATTTTGGCGGGAAAGATAAGATAATTTTCTCAAAATTTTAAAACCTCACTTTTCAAGGTACCATCATACCTGCTTATTGGCCCAGAGTAGAGGTGACACCAATTTATTGGCCCAGGATAGTAACAAAGCAATGCTATTGGCCCTAGAAAAATGGTAATGCATGGTAGTTGGTTTCTTGAAGGTGGCACATGAACCGAAGCATCCGAAAACATTCAAATTTAGGAGTGGGGTGTGTGCCACCAACCATAGTTATTGCATGTCAC
Source organism: Wollemia nobilis (assembly GCA_028583015.1). NCBI lineage: Eukaryota > Viridiplantae > Streptophyta > Pinopsida > Araucariales > Araucariaceae > Wollemia > Wollemia nobilis. The sequence continues at coordinate 14,929,499 of JAQPPZ010000737.1, forward strand.
CTTGGCACGCGCATGCACATCCACTTATATCACAGAAGTTTTTTCTCTTTAAGCACTTCTTCATCCTCTGCATTCTTTTCCTTCTACTCACTGCACTCCCTACTTTCTCAAAATAATCCTACAAAACTCTGCTAAGCATGTTCCAGGCTATTTTTATGTCCAAATCATAGTAGGAAACCATGACGGCTTCCCCACTAGCTACTACTAAAGGGAAACAAAAGTTGACCAAGAGTGGAAGTGGCTTCATGGACCCAGACATCCACATCACTGATACCAGGGTGACATGGAAAGATCCAGAGCAAATTCGAAAGGACGTAGTGGCCAGGGTTGCCAAGAATGTCACGCCATCATGCCCAAGCATATTTTCCTACCACGCCCTACTATCCTGGTACATCTGCACCCAGGTTCACCCCTACCCTGAACTGATTAAAGCTATGGCAGAATTCTATGATGTCAAGCATAGAATTGTGAAAGAATCCAAGGGAGGAGTCATATTTATGCTCGATGCCGATGCAATTAGGGCTACCTTCAGCTATGGTAGAAAGCCTACGATAAACCCCATCCCTTTTGACCCCATTAATTCGACAAAGTTTTATACCAACACCAAGAACATTAGATTGTTCCTGCAAGAACATTTGTCAGACCCTCTCCCTGAGGGAACCTTCCCAAAATCCCCAATTCCCCTATCCAAATTCAAGAACAAGGAGATTTTTTCTATGCTGGCCATGGTGGTAGGGTTAGAAACAGATACACAGGTCTACGAATGGCAGGTTGCAGTAGCACAGTGCATATCCAACCCCAAATTTTATGATGCATCACGCGTGGACCCAAAGATAGTGCCACTCTACTTCGATTGGCCGACATACTTAGCCCAACAACTACATGCAGGCCTCTTCAAGCTCCAGAGAGATATCCCTGATACCTTCAGGTTTTCTTCTTACCTGGTATGGCTTTTCTTTTTCTTTCAAGCAAAGAATTTAAGTTTCATCTCTACCACGAAAAAAGACTAGAATGGAAACCTCCTGCCTGTGTGTGAGTGGATGCCTCTCCTTTCAAAGGCAGAATCATATTACCATTTTAATATGGAATTCTTGGGCCCTGCATTGAAGCTCATGTATGGCACCATGCCAAGAATTCCCTAGTAGATGCGGGATACTTTGCAGCACATCCACGCAGAGGAAGGGGATTGGTTTATTTTGACACAGGGAGTGGTCGTTAGACTATATGGCTTCATAGGGAAGCCTTTTTTGCTACCTTATTACGTCACTAAGTGATTGTTCACTCTAGAATACATGAGGTAAACTGAGTTCATCAACAATAAATTCGGCATAGGCACTAGTAAAATAGGTACCTACCTCATGCCCTTTTAGTTTGAGGGTGTATCAGTGTCAAAGAAAGGAGACCATGAGCGAATTGCTCAAACTTTGAGAAATCTAAAATTGGTTGAGTTACTCGTTAGTCTTACAATGACACTGAGAGGTGGGGGGGTGAATCAGTGTAGCTATTTAAACTTGAATTTACAGCTCTTAATACTACAACAATTAAAACTTATTACTAGATACAGTAAGTATAACAAAAGAGCATCACACAACACAAAATTTAACGAGGTTCACCAATGTGGCTACCCCTCAAAAATTGACTGCTTGGACTACCATCCAAATCCAACCTTTGCAAAGCACCAACTTTACAATCAATTTACCAGCACCCACTAGAAGGAGCACCAACCCTTGATTTATCTATACTAACAGAAAGGAGCACCAACCCCTGATTTATCTGCACCAATAGAAAGGAGCACCAACCCTTGATTTACCAGCACCAACTGGAAGGAGCACCAACCCCTTATTTATTTGCACCAACAGAAAGGAGCACCAACCCCTAATGCCAAGATGCAACCTGGACTTCAATTTGAATCTCTAAGTTTGACAGTAAGATACCTTTGCTTTTTAAAGACCCTGACTGGTCTTCTTCACCTTTGCATTTTCTATGCACTCTGCTATCTCTGCGTAATCACTTCGCACACTCTACTTTGTTACAGTCAAACTTCACGATCATCTTCTCCCTTTTGCGCACTCTGCTCTCTTTGCAAATTTTGCACTTAGCATGATTCGACATGACTTGCTCTCTGCGCACAATGATCGTGTTTCACACACACATGACCAATTTGTCTCAAAGATAGAATGCACCTCCACTGGTACTTTTTTTGTCATCAACACATCTTGCCCAATCTGCATCTGAATATGAAATAAGGGTGAAGTCTTTACCTTTCGGATACCATAACCCATACTCCATAGTACCCTTGAGGTACGGAAGAATCCTCTTCACTACTGTCACATGAGTCTCCTTGGGATTAGCTTGAAATTGTGCTACCATGCATACTGCCTGCAAAATATCTGGTCTAGTAGATGTCAGGTACAGTAAGCTCCCAATAATAGATCTGTACATGGTTTGATCAACAGGTGGAGATTTTTCATCCTTGCTCAACTTGCAACCTATCGTCATGGGAGTGCTAACTGGCTTACAATCCTCCATTGTGAACTTTTTTAACATCTCTTTCACATATTTAACTTGAGAAATAAATATGCCCTTCTTATGTTGATTAACTTGCAACCCGAGGAAATACGAAAGTTCACCAATCATTGATATTTCAAATTCTTTCTGCATCTTATTTGCTAAATCTTTACACGACTCATCTTTGCTGATGCCAAATATGATATCATCTACGTATACAACAAGAACAATAAGATGCCCATTTTCTATTTTGACATACAAATTACTATCCACCATACCTTTCTTAAACCCTTGTTGAGAGATATAGTTGTCTAGCCTTGCATACCATGCTCGGGGTGCCTGTTTTAAGCCATATAATGCTTTCTTCAACTTGCAAACCAAGTTGGGATCATCACCAAGTTGGAAACCATCTGGTTGCTCAATATAAACCTCTTCTTCAAGTTTTCCATTCAAAAACGCTGATTTCACATCCATTTGATAAACTTTGAAATTCTTATAGACTGCTAAAGCCAAAAACATTCTAATTGCCTCTAGTCTAGCTACTGGTGCAAAAGTTTCCTCAAAGTCAATGCCTTCAACTTGTGCATAACCCTTACATACCAATCTTGATTTATTTCGACTACCTGTCCATCTTCATTCAATTTGTTTCAAAAAATCCATTTAGTCCCGATTATATTTTTATTTGCAGGTCTAGGTACTAACTCCCAAGTTTCATTTTTCTCGATCTGATCTAATTCTTCATTTGTTGCCTTCATCCAACTTTCATCTTTGCTTGCGTCAGCAACATTTTTGGGCTCAATGCTGGATAATAGAGAGTAGTAACTTACTACTCTTCTTCTTGTCTGAACACCAACTTTGGGGTCTCCAATTATTTGCTCTCTAGGATGATTTTTCTGCGCTACTTGTTTTGAATTTCTTATTTTATTCCACTTCTGAATCACAACTTAAATCATTTGAGTCAAATTTTTGTATCTTTTTCATTTTGTTTTCCTCATCTCCTTCAATAATCTCTTCATAAATTGGGTAGTTCATTTCATAGCTAATTGCTCGTTCTCTACCTTCATCAAATTTAACATCGACACTGTCCACAATTTTCTTTAGCCTCTTGTTGTACCATTTGTAAGCTTTGCTTTTTGACGAATAACCAATAAAAATACCTTCATTCGCTCTATATTCAAACTTACCAAGATTATCTTCAGTTCTTTTGATGTAGCACTTACTGCCAAAAACTTTGAGGTATTTTGCTGTTGCCATTTTACCGAACCACAACTCATAAGGAGTTTTGATTCGTGTTCTTAGCATGTACCTATTTTGGATATACATCGCAGTATGGACTGCTTCTTTCCAAAATACATGCTTGCTACTCGCTTTCGATCAACATAGTCCATGCCATTTCCCTGCACTTGTCCTATTCTTTCTTTCTACCACTCCATTCTGTTGAGGTGTCTTTCTTTGCTAAAAACTGTCTCCTAATATCGTATTTTTCATAGTACTCTATAAACTCCTCTGAAATGAATTCTCCTCCTCTATCTGATCTTAAAAATTTGATCCTCTTTCCTATTTCATTCTCAACTTGGTTTTTGAAAATCTTGAACTTTTCAAAAGCTTCTGATTTATGCTTCAAGAAAATTATCCATGTCATTCTGGAATAGTCATCAATGCACAACATAAAATATTTGTCACCATTTATGCTTTGTGTTCTCATGGGTCCACATAAATCAGTGTGTATTAGTTCCAAAGGTTTGCTTGTGTAGTACTATTTTATTTTGAATGTGACTCTAGTTTGCTTCCCCTTTTGGCATGAAGCACAAATGCTGTTTGCAGGTTTGCTGATGGTGGGAATATCTCTCACTGCCATTTTTGAGTTGATTTTTACTAGATTATCAAAATTGATATGACCGAGTCTCTTGTGCCACAACCAATTTTCTTCTTCTTATCCAATAAAAAAAGCTCCTTCTGAAGTCTCTAAGAGCGTGTACATGTTTCCAGATGTCCTTGATCCAGTTGCTATCAAATTTCCATTGTTTGTTTTTCTGACTTCACAACCCTGCTTCTTAAAAACTACTTCAAGACCTTTATCACAAATCTGACTTACGCTCAACAAGTTATGTTTCAAACCATCCAAAAACAAGACTTCTTCTCGACTTAATTTTTCCGTCACTAATTTTAACTCGAATCTTTGCCAACTATCTTAGCTCCATCATTATTTCCAAACTTTACTGAACCACCTTCATATTTCTGTAACTTCTCAAATTCATGTTTGTCACCTGTCATATGACTGGAGCATCCACTATCAAGTATCCATGGTACATATTTATTCTGTGCTTTAAATGTTTTTTGTACGATTAAGGATTCCTTTTCTTCCTTAAGTCACTCTTTTTCTTTCCACTCCGTTTTGATAGTAGTTTTGGGCTCTTGTTTTGCCTTTCCCTTATCAGTAGCTTGTGCATGTTTTTCGAGAAGTTTTATATTTTGTCTCATCCTATTTGGTTGAAATTTTCTTCTTTGAAACTAATTTGATGCAAATGTACTTCTACAGTTTCTTGCAATGTGCCCAAAATTATGACAATTATAACATTCTACTGTATGATTCATCAAAGGAGAAAAAGCATTTCTACTAGTGAAATTCCTTGGTCTTACATTATATTTACAGTCTGAGATTTTATGTCCATAGCCATTGCATTTTAAATAGAAACCATAAAAGGGATAATTGAACCTGGGTGATGGTCTTTGCCATGTTGCCATAGGAGCCATAGGTCTTCTTCTTCTTTGATGTGTGACATTTGTGAATCCATCATTGTCAATTCTCCTTTCGTGCCTGGCATTATTTCTTTCTTTTGTTGGAGACATTTTTCCTTGATCAACCCGTTTCTTATCTTCATTCTTTATGGATTCTACATTTATGGCCTTTGATCCATTTGATGATTCTCCTTCAACGAAACCCAAACTAAATTTGATGCCTGCAGGTCTTTGGTCATTTATAATCTTATATAGCTTCATAAAACTTTCTTCGCGTTTATGATAGTAACTAATTTTGTGATTCATCTCTTCTATCTGCGTCCATAAACCAACATTCTCTTCTTCTAGTTTGCAGCAATAATCTATTTTCATGGTAATTTGTACTTCGAGATCTTCAAATATTTTCTTGTATTCTTCTGTCTATACTTTTAGACTGGTTATGATTTCGTTTGCATCCTCAAGCCTTTTTGAAATTTTCTTATTCTTTTTCCTCTCTATTTTCCACTCTTCAAGTGCAGATATCAACTCACCTTCTAGATCTACTTTAGCCTCAGGGTTTTCACAACTTACTTCAGAGTTCACTCCTTCTTTCTTTTTTGATTTTACTTCTTCAAATGCCATTGCGTTACTTCCAAGATCACCCTAGCCGGTTAAGCTTGTACATGAACTTAGCTTTGATACCAATTGTTAGTATTACAATGACACTGAGAGGGGGGGTGAATTAGTGTAGCTCTTAAACTTGAATTTACAGCTCTTAATACCACAATAATTAAAACTTATTACTAGATACAACAAGTATAACAAAAGAGCATCACACAACACAAGATTTAACGAGGTTCACCAATGTGGCTACTCCTCAAAAATTGATTGTTTGGACTACCATCCAAATCCAGCCTTTGCAAAGCACCAACTTTACAATCAATTTACCAGCACCCACTAGAAGGAGCACCAACCCTTGATTTATCTATACTAACAGAAAGGAGCACCAACCCCTGATTTATCTGCACCAATAGAAAGGAGCACCAACCCATGATTTACCAGCACCAACTGGAAGGAGCACCAACCCCTTATTTATCTGCACCAACAGAAAGGAGCACCAACATCTGATGCCAAGCTGCAACCTGGACTTTAATTTGAATCTCTAAGTTTGATAGTAAGATACCTTTGCTTTTGCAGACCCTGACTGTTCTTCTTCACCTTTGCGTTCTCTACGCACTCTGATCTCTCTACGTAATCACTTCGCACACTCTGCTTCGTTACAGTCAAACTTCACGATCGTCTTCTCCCTTTTGCGCACTCTGCTCTCTTTGCAAATTTTGCACTTAGCACGATTTGACACGACGTGCTCTCTGTGCACAACGACCATGTTTCACACACATTCCACCCTCATATCAATTCTCCAAACAACCCTCCTTTTAGAACAATATTTTTTATGATGAAAATCCTAATCTTAGTCGGCTGTAAATCCTAATCTTAGTCGGCTTTCATAACAACTGTAAACCCTAATTTTAGTTGGCTTTCATCCTTCTCATTTTAGTCGGGTTCTCCTTATTGACTTGCGCATTTACGACCTATCGTGAAATCATGACATTTTTGCCTCTGTAGCTTCTTTTGTTGCTATTGCCGCGAAAATACATGTCACGATATCGCGACACTTTTGCCTCCGTACGCTTTCTCTATTCTTTTGTCATGATATCATGACATTTTTTCCTCTGCAAACTTCGTCTTTTATTTTGTCGCGATATCATGACATTTATGCCTCCATATACTTTGTCTTTGCTTTTGTCATGATATCGCGACACTTATGCTTCCATAGACTTCGACTTTACTTTTGTCACGATATCGCGACACTTATGCCTCCATAGTCTTCAAATTAGATTTTGTCATGAAATCACGACACTTCTGCTTTCGTACTTAGCTTCTTTGCTTTTGTCACAAAATCGTGACACTTCTGCCTTCGAAGTCTTCTTCTCTACTTTTGTCATGAAATCATGACACTTCTGCTTTTGTACTTTACTTCTTTGCTTTTGTCGTGAAATCGTGACACTTCTGCCTTCGAAGTCTTCTTCTCTGCTTTTTTCATGAATTCGTGACACTTCTGCTTTCGTACTTTACTTCTTTGCTTTTGTCACGAAAATGCGACATGTCGCGATATCGTGACACTTTTCAAACTTACTTTCTCTCTCCTATTTTAGTCGTGAAAATACGACATGTCACAAAATCATGACACTTTTCAAACTTACTTTCTCTCTCCTATTTTAGTCATGAAAATGCGACATGTCGCAAAATTGTGACACTTTTCCAACTTACTTTCTCTCTCCTATTTTAGTCACAAAAATGCGACATGTCACGAAATCGTGACACTTTTCCAACTTACTTTCTCTCTCCTATTTTAGTCGTGAAAATGCGACATGTCGCGAAATCGCGACACTTTTCCAACTTACTTTCTCTCTCCTATTTTAGTCATGAAAATGCGACATGTCACGAAATCGTGACACTTTTCTTACTTGTTCTCTTTCTTCGAACTTGTCGCGAAATCGTGACACTTTTTCCTGCTTTCTCTTTCTCTTCCAACATGTCATGAAATCATGACAATTTTTCCACTTGCCTTTTTCTCTTCCAACATGTCGCGAAATCGCGACAGTTTTTCCTACTTTTTCTCTCTCTTCCAACATGTCGCAAAATCGCGATAGTTTTTCCACTTGCCTTTTTCTCTCTCTTCCAACATGTCGCGAAATCATGACAATTTTTCTTGCTTTTTCTCTCTCTTCCAACATGTCGCAAAATCGCGACAGTTTTTCCTGCTTTTTCTCTCTCTTCCAACATGTCGTGAAATCACGACAGTTTTTCTTGCCTACTGTATATGTCGTGATATCGTGACACTTTTCTTACTTGTCTTTTTTCTTTGATCTTTTGCATATGGGCCACTTCGGTCTTCTTAGAAAATCACTGTACATACTCTGAATAACCTTTGAACTCCTGTCTTCTCGCATCTGAATAGATTTTGAACTTCCTGTCCACTGCATCAACAGATCTATCTGACTGTGTTGACAAAAATGACAATACTGTTGCTGCACCTTGCTCAACATTACCACAAAAATGGAAGTATGACCCTGCAAACAAATTCACTCAAAAGAAAGCTGCCCTGAATCGACCCCCCTTCAAAAAATTTCATGCATCAGATAGGTAAATTGATAAGCATGGAAGAAACAATGAGGAAGATGAACCATTGGAATGGCACGTTGAATAGATGCAGCCACTACCTCCATGGCATGATTTCTATGAACACCTAGCAGACTGGATCCCTAACGTGAACCCAACCCAAAAGCTGAAGAATAAGGTCATCGAAAGGATGAAGGGAAAAGGGGAAGATTGGGATCATGCTAAAATATTGGCGTGGTGGTAGATGAGATGTCACATACAAACATTTTCTAGGTATGGGACGAATATTGACAAAGATTTTTTCGCAAGATACAACGAGCACCACGACGCATGGTTCAAAACTCTTGCAAATAAAATCCCTTTGGGTATCAATGGTGTCCCCATCAAACCCATTGAAAGTAAAGCAGATACCAACAAAGGTAAAGGAAAAGAGATTGCCACTGAGCAAATAGAAGTCCCTAAAAAGAAATCTCAAAGCTTCATTCTCCCTTCTAGATTAGACATAGAGTCTGACGGTGATATTTCTCTCCTCCATAGGAAGCGAAAGGTAGAATCAACAAAAGGAGGAGAACGAAAGAAAAGAAAGTAAGAGCAGACACCCTCTAAAGAGATAAAGGAATAAGAGGAAACAAGGGATCAACAAGAAGCAAAAGAACGAGAAGAGATGGGGGAAGCCTCTGAGCAAAATTTTGAGCACTAGGAAATAGATAACTAATAATTGGCCGATATGACCAAAAAAAACACCCCTACAGAAGAAGCCCCTAGCAAAGGAGGCCCCAATGAAAGTTGAAACTAATACTGGTGACTCAAGCTTGAAGATAATTGCAAAAAAATATATAGAAACTCTCGAGAATACACCAAAAACTAAATATAATGACCCATAAAAAAGACCAGGTATATCTCCTATCAATACTGATACTCCTTATCCTCACTCCCAAAGGAATTCCCCTTCCCATTTTGTAGGTCAAGGTAATACCTCTCCACCTTCCACTCACCAGCCTCCACCATCACCACCACTAGCCCAAAATGATCCAAAAGGATCCTCGACTATCCTCACAAACCCTCTCACTGAGTAATCAAATGTGGATGTCTCTCTATCCACTATTCCATTTCCTTATACAACCAGTCTCTAAAGCTTCCAAACCATTCCTACCTCTTCTTTCGAAAGAAAACCTACCATTGCCAAGTTGAAAAAATTTTTAAAAAGGTAACCTTGAATGCTGCTACCTGGTTGAAATCATGCAACACTCAGAGCTCTATGGATATAGCCCGCACCAAGGAAGGGATAGTCCTAGACCCAATCAACATGTAATGTTCCACCCTGAAGATGACGCCACTCGTCCAAAAGCCCGAGGGAGAAATGACCCTAGAAGACTACCAAGCTGAGATAACTACAAAATATATCACTTAGTTTCCAATGGAGGATGAGTGGGGAAAGGCTCAATCCCACATGGGAACCATATACCTAAATTTCGAATACTACAAAGAGAAGTACCTCAGGGCTGAGCAATAAAAAATCATTTAGAAGAGGCCTTAAACCAGTAAAATACAATTGAGAAGGCCTTGAAGAATGAAGCAAAAAAGTGGGAGCTAATGTTCAATGAAGCAGCCCCCTACAAGGAGAAAGATGAGAAGGTCGAAGAACAAATACAATTGTTAAACCAATAGGTTGAAGACCTCAAGAAATAGCTTTCAGATAACACTGACAAGACCAGTGGGTTGTCTAAAGAAAAGGCCAGAGCAGTAAGAAGAGAAATGATTGGAGGCATCCAAAAAAGGAGCATGAAGGTAAGACCCACCTTGTCGTACCTGGTAAGGAATAAGGAAACGCTAGGTCGAATGGAAGATGAATTTGATAAATCTATCAATCTTCTAAAAACTAGGTTATTTGCAGTGAAAAATATTCAAGTCCTGGTAGAAAGTACATAAACAATACTTGGATACAGAACACGAGATGAAAATGATCCCAAGTCAAGCTTACTGCTAGGAATTTTTTCAAGAGGTACAAATTGGTAACAAAAGCTGCCAAGGTAATGCAAGAACTCAAGGTAGAAGCTAAGGCAATTTTGAAATATGTGAGCATAGCAAAAAACTATAGAATGCTTAGCTTTTGGGACAAATATTCTAACTTCCTAACAGAAGATCAGTTGAAAAATTATTGGGAAAGTTTTGTAGAAGATGAGTCAAATATTGATAGCTAGAAAAATATGGTTCAAGAGGAACAAATATTTAGTATGGCTCAAGACATCACATAAATGAACTCCTACTTACATGAATTATATATGAAGTCAAAAGTCCTATCATACGACAAGGTTGAGGAATTGGAATATTTGTACCTAACCTTTAAGGAGACTTTAGATATAGATGAAGAGACATGGAGAACAGCCTGCGCCACCTATATTGAATTCACACAAGAAAAGGACAAGCATGAAATGGCTAAAAAAGCCTCAGGAAGTAGTACAGTAGCACCTGGATAGGACGAAACACATAAATCTATTGAAGAAGACACTCTAGATGAATGACTACATAGAGCAAAAAGCATATTTTTTCTTGGTATCATTCCCATTTATCCCCTTATTTTCTTAGTTTTTCTTTGACTCCATTCCCCAATGGATAAAGGCTCTAGATTCTAACATTCTACTAACATAATTACCCCAAGAGGCACCAATAATATTGGTCAAAATGACCACATCCATGGGAGTATGGAGTAGTCTTCTTAAAATTTTTACTAAGTATAGAAAAAGTCATGACAACACAACATTTTGAAGATAAAGGCGGAGCTAAGGGCCAAAAGTCATGACAGTGTAATATTTTAAAGGCCAAGGGTAGAGCTAAGGTAAATGGTTGTGACAGTGTAACATTTTGATGACCAAGGGTAGAGCTAAGGCAAATGGTCATGACATCATAACATTTTGAAGGCCAAGGATCAAGCCATGACCAAAAGTCGCAACAACACAACATTTTGAAGATAAATGTGGAGCTAAGGGCCAAAAGTCATGACAACATGAAATTTCGAAGATAAAGGTAGATCTAAGGGCTAAAAGTCATGACATTGCAATATTTTGAAGACCAAGGGTCAAGCCATGACCAAACATTACGACAGTGTGATATTTTGAAGATAAAGGGTCAAACCATGATCAAAATTCGTGATAACATGACATTGTGAAGATAAAGGTGGAGCTAAGGGCTAAAAGTCATGATAGCATGATATTTTGAAGACCAAGGGTCAAGCCTTGACCCAAAGTCATGACAACACGCCATTTTGAAGGCCAAGGGTAGAGCTAAGGCAAATGGTCATGACAACATGATATTTTGAAGACCAAGGGTCAAGCCATGACTAAAAGTTGTGACAACGTAACATTTTGAAGGCCAAGGGTAGAGATAAGGTAAATGGTCATGACAGTGCTGATGTTCTGCTTTTACTCTTAAAAACCATTAACATATTATTTCATTCTAGTCCAGTGCAAGGTCTTTTTCATATTCTCTTTCATATTTGCACTTCTATATGAGTAGAATATATAGAACAATGTACCTCATGCATAATAATTCTCCTTAAATCATCAATATTGGGTATAAAAACCCTATCTTTGAAACATAAAAGTTCATATTTTATATTAAAATACCCATTTTCCTCAGGATTTACCTAAAATTTAGCCCAAATTTCAATGCAATATGGATCATGTAATTGTATTTCCTTAACTTTTTCAATCAAGTCAACATGACTTCGGGTTAATGTTGCTATACGCCTCCTACTAAAGGCATCAACAACCTGATTTTCCTTTCCTTTGATATATTCTATGCCAAAGTCATGCTCAGTTAGGAACTCTATCCACCTTCTTTATCTTGCATTCAACATTGGTTGAGTAAAGATGTACCTTAGGCTTTGGTGATATGTCCTTAGCTCAAAATGTTTTCCCAAAAATTTGTGCCTCTAGATCTTAAGAGCATGGGCAACCGCTACTAAATCTAGGTTATGTGTAGCGTAGTTCAACTCATGCTTCTTAAGTTTTTTGGATTCATAGGCTACTATAGCTTCATTTGGGATAAAAATCCTTACAACTGTTTTAAAGAAGAATATGTGCATACTGTAAAATTCCCAAAAGGATCATGTATTTTGAGAATTGGTATTGCAGTCAACTTATTCCTTAGATTTTCAAAGACAACCTCACACTTCTCTATCCATTTAAATTATTTTCCTTTTCTTTGAAAGTTGGTAATAGAGTAGGCAATTTTTGAGAAGTCTTTCATAAATCACCTATAATAACTAGTCATTCCCATGAAACTCCATGTTTTAAACACATTAGTAGGTGCAGACCAACTTAGTATGGCTCAATTTTCTTTGGATCAACAACACTTTCTTTTGAAAATATAATATGCCCTAAATAAAATAGTTGTGAAGAATAGTATTCACATTTTGATAAATTTCCAAAAAGTTGATTCTTCCTCAATACCTCTAAAACCAATCTTAAATGTTGGTCATGTTCTTCTCTAGTGCAAGAATATATCAAGATATCATCCAAATATGTAAAAGTAAAATGATCCATATATTTCTTGAATACATTGTTCATCAGGTTTATAAAGGTTGTTGTTGCATTTATCAACCCAAATGGTAGAACCATAAATCATAGTGTCCATATCTTGTCTTGAAAGTTGTTTTACGAGTGTTCTCATGAATTCTTAGTTGATGGTATCCTGATATTAGGTCAATTATTGAGAAGATAGTGGCATCCTTTAATTTATTAAAGAGAACATCAATTATTGGTGATGGATACCTTTTCTTGATGGTCACCTTATTCAACATCCTATATTCAATACATAATCTGAAGGAACCATCCTTCTTCACAAACAACACCGGAGCACCCCAAGGCAACACACTAGGTCTAATTAAATCTTTATTCAATAAATCTTGGAGTTTCACATTTAGCTCTTGAAACTTGATAGGGGTCATTCTATAAGGTGTCCTAGCAATAAGTTCAAATCCAAGTATTAATTCAATAGTGAAATCAAATTTACATTGATGTGGAAGACCTAGAATATCTTTTAAAAACACATCCCTAAATTCATGTAGAATTGGATGTTTCTTAAATAATTTCTTATCTCCCTTCCTTCCTTTCCATTTATTTTGACCACATAAAACATTCCACCTCTTTTGATTTACTTCTTAAGTTGCATAGCCAATAATAAATATGGTTGGAAAAACCCTTGTTTGCTTTGAACCCTTAATCTTGGTTTATCTTTATCAGTATAATCCATACACATATTTGAAATTGAATAGGGGTCCATGGGATTTTAGCAAATCCATCCCTAAAATTATATCAAAGGCATATAGTAGTGCTATATATAAATTCCAAATAGTTGATCCATTGGGTAAGGATATCTCGACAGTGGACAAGCATTGATTCATTTAGTAGGTCTGCCTAGACCCATACTCAAATTTCCATCCTTGTGCCAAAAATCTAGGTTTTTTTGGCATATCCCCAAAAATACTAGTAGAAATGAAACTATATGTGGCTCCACAATAAATCAAAATATTTACATTTCTATTGAAAACTTACCATTTAACATCATGGGAATTTCCCAACCATATAAGTTATGACTTTCTATGGTTTCATAGATTCAATGAGGATGCTCTTCTTCTTTGCCAATTTGCTCTGCCCATTGGGGAAACTTGTTTGTATAATGAAAACCTCCACAAATGAAATAACCTATCCTAGGTGCATGAGAATTCTCATGTCTTTTGTCCCTTGTCTCCTTTTGTGCTAAATTATTCTATTTTTGAATTTAGGGTTTTGGATTGTCCTTTCTATGAAAATTCATCTTGTAATTTTCCTTGTTTCCACTATTTTTATTTTTGAACCTTGGACCTTCTCTTGGGTTTTATTTAATTTTCTTATTTTATTCTTTGTTCCATATTGCAAACCCAACACTCTTCCTATTTTTAAGTTCTTGTATCTCTCCTTCTATAAACACTCCATAATTAAAAAAGGTCTTCTTGGTGTGTTGAGTTTTCTCCTCCTGTCGAGCCAAATCATATACCTTCTGTAAAGTTTTGGGCTTAAGAAAATTGATTACTATTTGAATCTTAGGATCCACTCCCATGATGATACTTTGCACCTTAAAATATTTCTTAGTCTCATACTCAGGAACACATTTAAAAAATTTGATGATTTTTTTATAATAAGCCTCCATAGTCAAGGTGCCTTGTTGGAGCGTAGAAAATTCTTTAAATTTCTCTACGTAGAATTGATCTATTAGGAATATTTTCTTGAATACCCTTACCAAATCATACCATTTTAGATCCATCACTTGGATTCCTTTACTTACCTTGAATATATTCCACCATTCCAAGGTAGCATCTTAGAGATGAAGGGTGCCCAAATAGTTTGTGTTTCAAGCAAGTAGTTCTTCATGGAAAAGTAGGTCTCCAATTCATTTAGCTAGGAATTTTCTACATCACCCATTATTTTCCATTAAATTTAGGTACCTTGACATTATTTAAGTCCTTGGTAATATTAGCCTCAATCTGAGCTTTACCCTCATGGACTCTTTTAACAGGATTTTCTTTCTATCTACTCTTTGAATTTCTATTATTGGATTCCTAGTTAGCAAGTGTCTCCAAAATTTTCCATTGTTGTTCCATCTACTCTTGAAGCAACTTAACTATTGAAGTAAGGCTTTAAATATTCTTTTTGGAGTCCCTTAATCTTCTAGATTTATTTAGGGGAAGAGCTGTAGATTTTTCCTACATAGTTGACATAAACTTCTTGGAAGATCCTTCTCTCAAAATAGGTGTCATCTCATATCCACAAAAGGATTTGGATAAGGTATGATTCCCTAAATAGAAGCTATAACTTCTAGGATTAGTTAGTTTCATATCCCCATGAACTAACTAAGACCATTATCACTCACCTAATAATAAGCATGGCCACACTTGCCTACCTACAAGGTACCATCTCCTATCCAAAAGAAAGAGTTTAATAAGTTATGATCCCCAATAAGAAGTATTTTATAGGATTTTTACTCCTTGGTCTAACTAGTCAAGATGGCGTGCAATAATTACCTTGTTCCAAATCAAATTAAGGTCCCTAAAAGAGTTATACTTATTTAAAATTAACACATCAAGTCAAGGTTCAACCTAGATTCTTTTCATGGAAGCATTGAGTCCTACGACCTAGGCTTTGATATCAAGTGTAATGACCCACAAACTTGAGCCAAGTGAGAGAGAGCTATTTTTTTTCATTTCCTACAAATATTAGCTCATAAATAAGACCCAATATTTTCATCAATATTAAGACAACCACTTTTGAGTTTATTGTTGCTATAGATGACACTCAAGTGGACATGAGTGGCCAACTTCCTATAATACTCTAAGGTTCACTTTTCTAATCTCACCATTAGAAAAGATGCTATCAGTGGTCCCCCAATTTTCCCATATAATCACCTATATAGGAAAACTTGACCATGATGTAGAGATTACCCTTCAAGTCACGTACATGCAGGATTATTATGGTGTGATGCCTTATTTATTAGTTAGATTCATATCCCCATGATCTAACTAAGACCATTACCACTCACCTAGTAATGATCATGGTCATTCTTTCCTCATCGTAAGGTACCACCACTATACTACCTTGTGAATGATATAGTGGTTTATCCCATACCAATCCATTGTTAATATTTCTAAGCCTCACCACTAGGAATACATCCAAGCCTCACCACTAGGATATGTTCAAGCCTCACCACTAGGACTACCCAAGCCTCAATACTTAGGGTGTATCATTCATAAATACCTAGTTGATTGTCTCACCACAAATCAACTAGGATTGGGTACATCTTGACTCTAGGGATTACTAATATGGTGCTAAAACATGCCCAAAATAACCCCCTTCCAACCCAAGGGTTCTAAACAATAATTATGATCATTTCAACAAAAGAAAAGAGTGTTATATTGAAACATGCTCAAAATTAAATATCAAAATAACATATTGATAAAGATTAAAGAATTTAGGTACTTCATTCCAAATTTAATACTTGAAGAGTAAAACAACATCTAGGAGAATCCTAGCCATAATCCATCCATTATATTCTATCAATCTCTTCAATAGCACAACTTTTCCATTTTGCAATTAATGATTCATTTCCAAGGAACTTTAACATAAATAAAAACATTAATTCATCATTCATTCTTTGAATAAATTTCAAGATAATATAACAAAAATGTTTACAAGACATCTTTTTCTTTATCATAATATTTGCATAGCATAATTTCCACACAAGATACTTTCCAAGTATTTCTCATATCCAATTACAAAATTACATTTTAACATATACATAAATGATCCCTAGATCATCTTCTTTCTCAAAGTCTTCTACGTAATATGTCTTCTTTGTTAGCTTTTTATGAGTGTATCTATAGGAAATGCAACCACAAGATGTAAGATAAGCAATCTAAGATATCTATATGATAATAACACTATAATATGTAGGAAAATGATAAGATAAACTTCTACAATAACTCATAAGCATGAAATTAATTAAAGCATATGAATATAGTACAATGCAATATAATGAAGGACATGAACACTCCTTAAACTATTTTTGAAGAGCTACATTGTACCACACTACCAATATATACTATGGACTCCCTATGTTCTCTCCTCACTATTTCACTCACTATAAGGCCAATATATAGGAAGATAAGTTCCTTGGCCTTTACTCTACCTTTGATTATATCCTATGACTCATGTACATATGGACTGCATGCACATTTACATCATTGCATATTCTAACACTTGTGCAATTATTACATGCTGAAGTAACTACATAACTTTACTCTAAAGTAAACTCCTACTCTGGTACAATAGCATGTACCCAATAATTTAATATACTCTAACACCCCCTGTATTACATTATTTGGGTATTGGAGAGTTTAGTCTTCAATATGAATCTTCATATTTAGATGTTCTTCATCTTGATCTGGTTCTTCTGTCTTCATGTTGTCTCTTCTTGTATTTTTTATTCCACTGTTTTTTATTGTCTCAAAGAGTTTGGAAAAGTCTTTGTTATTGTAGTCTTCTAAGTATTCTTGATGTACTTGTGATCTTATAATATTGCAAGTCATACGTGGATCAAAATTGCTTTCTTTTCTATTTGATGGTTTCCTTTATGACATGTTTCCTTGATCTTCAAAAATTTCAAGCTTGAAATCATTGTTAGTGGATGATTCTGAAATAAGAACTTGGAAGAAATAATCTAATCTGAATATTAGTCTTTCCTCAAATATTTTATAGTATTTGTCTTTGTAGTAACAAAATTAAGATGAATAAAAGTTCTCTCCACAATATTACATGGGTGGAAACTCTAGTAGTTTACCTTCTCATGCCCAAATTTGCTACAATAGGTGCATAACAAAGGTACCCCAACTTCTTTGTTATCTATTTTAGGGATATCATGTTTGTCTATTTCATTGATGAAATAGTTAAACCATGTGTGTACAATTGAGGCTATGCCATATTTACTCCTTTCATAGATCTGTATGAGGTCTTTTTGATTTTTCTATCTTTTCAATATCTTCATTAGTGTAGTTATCATCAATTCCCTTTACTATTTTACTAGAAGATGTTCCTGAAGAATCTACTTTCACCAAACTATTATTTTGTGAGTTTTCAAAAATATTTTTCATTCCATTGATTCTTCTCTTCCATTTTTTTTTTGGTAAGTGGTGGAATTTTATTTACAAAGTGGGTTTTTTTGAGGAGGATCCCAAAACCTCACTACAAGATTGGGCATAGGCCCCTTTACAATCTGGGTAGGAATTGAACAAGAAAAAAACAAAAAAAACACCCCTGAATCAAACAGTACCAAAATTCCTTCTTGACTGAAACTACCCTATGTAGCCTGACAATGTAATTTCCCACAAAATTAAAACTAATATCCGAACTATAGAAACCATATAGGAAAGATAGCAGACACTTATCCAATCTGCAATTTGGTAACCAGCCACCAAAAAACAAAATAGGAGATTCGCCAGGTCAGACAGAAAGAAGGTCAGACATTTGACACATCTGTAGCTTGGTCTTTAGTGGTCTTGTCAGCTTCGATAGATTCAACAGTCGCCTAGTCGAAGCATTTGAGGTACTTAGCCACCTCTAATATGAAACAAGCAAACTCCTCTAGAGATCTGATGCCTTGTTTCAGGTTGAGGGAAGAACTATCTCCATTGCCGTTGTTCGAGTCTGAGATGACATGGACGTCCTCTATCTTCACTTTATGGGTTTTGCTCGTATTCCTCATATTTCTTGGGCCAGGGGATGGGACGGCTTCAGATTTTTGGTGTTTACCTCTGGCACTTCTACGGATGGTCCACACCTCGCTGGTCGCAAAGCTGGATGTCTTGTCAGACATTAGGTGGCTTCTTGTCGTTGGTCATGACCCACAACTCAGGAGGGAAAGAATATCTCAAAATATTCATTTTCTTGTCATCTATACTATGGTTTTCTAGAATTTTTACTGCAAAATTGGCCTCTCAGTACCTGTGATGGGCCACATGGGTTCTCAAGACTGGAAAAGCCTTATGGCTTCAAGAATAATAGAGCTTAATTTCCATGATGGAGCTTTGGAACTATTTAGGTAATTGATCACGTTGCTAGAGTCTCCCTCAACTATAATGTCCCTGGGATCCTTTGAAATCAACAAGAGACTGCACCAAAGGGCTTTGGCCTCTGCTACATGGTTGGTTTGCTTCCCCAAGAATTTGGAATAGGCTAACACCAAACTGCCTTTGTGGTCACGGACGATGCCCCCCGCTCCGACGTCTTCGGGGTTTCTTCTGGAAGCCCCATCGAAGTTGAGCTTGAGCCATCCATGGGGAGGAGCCTCCAAGCTTGTATTGGTAGTGTAACCTGGGGAGGGGTGATCTATGGGGATATTTAAAGTAGTGAAGATTGAAGCTTCGAAAGGAGACAGAGTTCTGGACCCGCAGTCAACCAATTTGGTGTTTTCGATAGCATAAACCAAAGCCTTGGATGAAACAGATAGGGGGTCCCTTTGCACATCGTTGAATGTTCTTTTGTTTCTCTCTAACCAAATCTACCATAAAAGGTGATGGAGGTAGTGGTCCCAAAGGAAACACAACTTGGGATCCTGGAAAGGGTTGGGCCATTGTGTGAACAGATCTTTGGCTGATCCTGAAAGATCCCATTGAACCTGGAAAATATTGAGAACTGCCCCTAGTGCATTATAGGAGAAATCACAGCTTAAGAATAGATGGTTAGTAGACTCCCAGTTGGCCTTGCATAAATGACATCTTTTAGGAACAGGGATGCATATTTTGAGGAGATTTTCCATAGTAAGAGCCTTGTTTTCGAAAGTTAGCCAAGAAAAAAAGCATAACTTAGGGATTAATTTTTTCCTCCATATCAGATTGGTTGGAAAAGTTAAGTCATACTCTTCCAGTTGAATGTTGTAGGCCGACTTGACAGTGTACATCCTACTTTTTGATCCACCCCAGATAATATTATTTGGTTGGGCAATAGAAGGGATGATGACCGATTGGAGGATTGAGTTTAGGTGGCCCCCTGCCTCTTGGTGACCTTCTGGAAAAATATTCTTCCATACACCCTTACCTTCATGAAATGATAGGAAATCAACAACTTTGGTTCCCACAATGGCGCCAAAAATTCTTTTCAACCTCGTAAGATCAGCGAGGTCTGCCAAGGGGGAATCTTGGGCCCAAGTATCTCCCCAAAAGTCAATTTTCTTCTCGTCCCCAAGGATCCATATCATACCCTTTTTGATCAGGGTTTTTGTTTGGGATAAAGACCTCCAAAATGCTAATCCTCTTGGGGAGGCTCTTTCGTCCATAAAGTGGAAATTTCCCATATATTTTTTCTTGATGATCCTCACCCATTCCTCAGGTTTGCTGGTTAATAATCTCCACACGAGATTGCCCAGGAGGGCATCATTCATTTTGGAGGGCTTTCTAAATCCTAGACCCCCTTGGTCTTTGGTTTTGCACACTTTGTCCCAAGCCACCAGAGGTATTCGAGACTTCTCATCTGTCCCAGACCAGAGGAACCTGCTTTGTGCTTGTTCAACTTTACGGTAAACTGTTTGGGGAATTTTGAACACTGACATGAAGTAGATGGGGATACCTTGGAGACACACCATGGTAAGGGTGGCCTTGGCAGCTTGGGATAGGAGCTTCCCTTTCCAAGATGCTAACTTTTTTTGAATATTTTCCAGGATGACATTCCACATGCCCTTTTTGGAGCATCCGCTAAACAAGGGCAACCCCAGATAGGTTGAGGGAAGAAGGTCAATAGTGCATCTGAGGATCCTGGCTATTTTGATTTGCCGGATCAGGGGATTGTGGAGGAAGAAAAATTTACTTTTGATGAAGTTAACCTTTTTTCCAATAGCTCTTTCATAAAGAAGGAGGATGCGCTTGATGGATTTTTCCTGAGGAACCGAAGCTATTTTTGATAGAATGGTATCATCCACAAACTGTTGATGGGAAACTTCTCTGGTGCCTGAAGCTACTGGGATCCCAGAGATGGTCCCGTTGATTTGGGCAGCTTTGAAGGCTCTGCCAAGGGATTTCGCAATAATGATGAATAGAATGGGAGACATAGGGTCACCCTATTAGAGGCCTCTAGTGCTGGGGAAAAAACCTATGGGGGATCCGTTGACTAGGATGGAGAACCAAGAGGAAGATATGCATTTTTTGATCAGCTTTACCCAAGCATGCTGAAACTCGAACTTGAGGAGGACCTTGGAGAGGAAATCCCAATTTACCTTATCAAAGGCCTTATTCATGTCGAGCTTGAGGAAGAAGGTTGGGCATTTGGCCAGGGAGCTGGAATGGAGAGTTTCATGGATCATGATGACTGTATATAGGATACTCCTACCTTTGATAGAGCTACCCTGGTTGGGTTCAAAGATGGAGGGGATGATCCTCTTCATCCTGTTGGCCATGGCTTTAGTTAGGATTTTGTATAGAACATTGTAGAGGCTGATAGGTCTATAGTCTGACATTAACTTGGCAGTGGGGGACTTGGGAATAAGAGCAATAAAGGTTAAATTAACTCTATGAGGAATAGCTCTACAGGTTTGAAGATCCCTGACCGCTTCACTAACCTCTTCCCCCATGATATCCTAAATGGTTTGGAAAAATCATGGGGGGAAATCCATCGGGGCCAGAGGCCTTATCAGGTTGCATGGCAAAGAGAGCCTCTTTAATTTCCTCTTGGGTGAAAACCTTGGAGAGAGCAGTGTTGGACTCAGGGGAGACTATGGTTGGGATATTGGATAGGAGGGAATTCATTGCCTCATCATCAGGGGGGAAGGGCCACCAAGAAGAGATTGGAAATAAAGAGTTGCCTCATCTCTTATATCAAAAATATCATGGGTGGAGGATCCGTCCAGTCAGGTATCTTCCTTGATTCTGTTGGCCCCCCTGTGGCAGAGAGTGGAGGCATGAAAGAACCTTGTATTGGAGTCACCGTCCTTAATCCACAAATATCTGGACTTCTGTCTCCAATGCGTTTCCTCTTTGGCTAGAATATTGTGGAGCTTTGCAAGAATAGTCCTTTCTTCCTCTCAGGTTGCACTACAACTATCCCCTGATTCAATTTGCTTTTCAATAACCTGGAGTCTCTCAGAGATCAAATTTTTTTACAGGAAGATGTTCCCAAAGGTCTCCTTGTTCCAAAATTTGAGTTTTTCTTTAACCCATTTGAGCTTCTGAGCTAGCTGAATAGACGAGGATCCTTTGAAAGGCTGAAGCCACCAGGTCTGAATTTGTTATCGAAGTTCGGGGTGGTGAATCCACATGGATTCAAATCGAAAAGGGGATTTGAAGACTGGGCTGGCTCCCACTTCCAAAAGGAGGGGGTTGTGGTCGGATCCAATCCTTGAGAGTGTGGTTAGGGTGGCATCCCAAAACACTGGGATCACCTCGTTGGAGATGAGGAAGCGATCTAACTTAACTTGAATCAGACCATCCTCGGTCCTCCTGTTGCTCCAAGTGTAGTTTACCCCTTTGAGTTGAATGTCAAAAAGCTCGTTGGAGGATAGAAACTCGTTGAAATCCTCCATGATTCTGCTGATGGACCCCTGTCCACCCTTTTTTTCGAAAGGGAATAGGGGGTGTTGAATTCATCTCCTAATAGCCACGACCAATTGGGGAAGGATCCCCTCATCTGGATTATGGTGTTCCATAGTCCTGCTCTATCAAATGGGAAGTTGGAAGCATAAAAATTGGTGAGAACCCAAGTGAACTTACGGATCTTGCAATGAAAAAGGATGTTGATGATCCTATAAAAGGAGGGTAAAAGTATTCCTTCAACACAGGTCGAGTCCTAGAGGACCATGATTCCTCCCGTAGAGCCACGAGCCAGGCTATTAGGATATTGCCATCCTTCCATATTACCTTGGATGATTTTGGGGATAACAAATCATCATTTTTGGTTTCCTACAACATGAGAATAGTAGGTTGGTGATATTTTCTTAAGTTTACAGCAAGATGTTTTTTTGTCGCCGCATTGAGTCCTCTCACATTCCATGAGAGGATATTCATCATAATTTTTTATGAATTTTCTTGCCCCCTTTCCCTTGCTGGGTCAGAGGTTTGGTTCCTTTTGGATCATCTTCCCCGGGTTTACTCACCCCAGAGAACTAGGTTGCTTGGATTCTATTGGTAATGGCTTCCTTTGTTTCTTTTGTCCTTTGGTCAAAACCTGTAGGTCTCCCCCTCTTTGTGATCAAACTGCAGTCAATGGCAAGATTTTTGCTTCTGGTGTTCTTGGGGCTGAAGCGTTCTGCATGTGGATTGATTGGAGGGCTTTGATTTTCATAAAAGGGGCAATAGTGGGTCTCCAAGGCTGAGCTAGGGATTTTTGAGGTAGGGGGAGGGGAGGGGGATCGATCCTCAAAAGTTGAGCCTGGGAGGTCCGGGTTGGCCCCGAGGGCCCTGGTGATGATCGGGGGAGGGTCGGGTCAACCCTGTCTTGGTCGCTGATTTTACCACCCTCTACTTTTGGGTTCTCTTCCTGTTCCTGAGTGGGTGGTTCTGGTGTGGTCTTCTGGAAGATCTACTTTGGGGGCCTGGGTGGAAGGGTTTCATAGGGTGGATCCCTGGCACCTCTGGTGGGCTGGCCTTTGAGAGACGAACATTGATTTTTAAGATGCCCTTGGGAATGGCACTGGATGCATAAAGCAGGTTTGTTTTCATACTCAAGTGCTTGGCATATTCTATAGGAGGATCTGTAGATGAGGTTCACAAAGGTAGGTAGCTAAGAGGCTATGTTGGCATTGACGCAGATCCTATCATGGACCATGCGTGATCGAGATTTGGTGGCAGGGTCGATGGCCACAAGCTCGTCTATCATTTTAGATATGCCTCAGAGAATATTTTTCATGCTAGAGGTGGATGGGGAGGTTAGGAATCCTAAACTAGATCAGAGTTGTGTTAATGTCCTAGGTTTTGAGATCGAAATCCTCCACCCATCGACGAACGAATAGGCTTTTACGCCTTAGGAACTAGGGCCCTCCTCCAATATCTTGCATGTGTCCTCGGGATTGTTTAACCTGATAGCGAAAAACCCTCTGGCCATGGATATGACCTCCATATGCCCACTGGTTCTCCATTTGGAAAAGGCCCATTTTCTGATCGTTTCCATGTCCGACCGGCCTCCTATAAATTTCTCTATAAGGGAGAATTTCTCTCCTTCTAGGTAGCTTGTTACTAGGGTTTCAAGGATCACCAAATCTGAGCCTCTAGGGGTCAGATTATGAGATGTTTGGATGGGCCCGATGCTGAGAACCTGGGCGTAGGATGGGCCCTGCCCTCATGGACCTCCCCTTGGGACCCCACGGTCTGGGGGTTTTTTTACATGACCGATAAAGGGGTCCACCCCGAAAGAGGCCTCACCTGCTTCGCCCACTCTTCGGTCCACGGTTGAATCATAGTCTGACCTGAAACCTGCAGAAAGCCTGCCCTCCCTTGGATGATCTTCCTGCTCCTTTGAAACTCCCACCTTCTTTTATCTGCTTGCTCCCAAAATCCTCTTTCCTCCAGAGGTTGTGTTTTTGTCTCTAAAGGAAAATTAGATCTATGAAAATTCTCTTCTCTTCCATTTTCATCTTCCTTATTATCCAATGAATTCTCTAAATTATCAATCATGCTTTCCATTGAATCAAGTGTATATTTAAACCATTTCCTTAATCCTTTTATAATTACATTATTTAATGTGTTCTTTGGAATGGACATCCTTATAGCTCCTTAGTTTAGAGTATGTGAACTAATTTTATAGAACCTATCCAAGACTTAGGTTTTGTAGGATTCCTTATGTCTCCCAAGAGTAAGATATAAACTTGATAATATGCTTAGCTACTATTAGTTCACTTTTTGAGATAATAACCAACTTCTATTTCACCTTATTTCTCCTATTGAAGTATTCACTTTTCAATTTAATGGAGTTCTCTATGGTTGGATTCCTTTTATCTCTTTAATGTGACTATGAGACAAGTGTAAGCAATAAATTCCAACTCTTTTAGTAAGCAATGATTTTGCTCCTTTATCCTTAAATTTCAATGATTCAATTTTCTAAATTCCAATTAATTAAAGTTTGATGTAGCACTCCTTATATCTCCCTAATTTGGAATTATAGAAATTGATGATATTTGCAATATAATAATAATTTGTTTTCCAAGTAGAAACCCTTATATCTCCTATGATATTGATTGTAAATATTAATATACTTGTATTTCAATTAATATGATTTGAAATACTATTTAAGGATATTAACTCCTATTGATTTGCTTTCAAGTTTACTAAGGTTGAGTTTGCAATAATAATTTCAACCTTATATACTATGCCTTATTACTCCTTAATGAAAGCAAATATTATAGTGTGTGAATCTCAAGCAATTAATACTTCCTTTGCTTCTATCTCTCTAAGGCTGATTTTTCAATGCCATATTATATAGCTTTCAACCTTATATTAAGCACCTTATAACTCCCTAAAACTTAAGGAAAGTAAATATTAAGTAATAAATGTCTATTACCTTCCTTGCAAAGTATGACGCATGAGCTGATTGGTCGGTGGTGAGACTCTTTAATCCAAGTGCTGGTCTTCACCTTATAACATGAGCATTAATGCTCTTCTGCGAACGATGCTCCTCTATGATAGACTTGTGCTACACTTTGACTCCGATATCGATGTTGGTAATGATCAATTAATGCTCGATGTTGAGCATTCCTTGTCTAATCCTTGACTTCATGCCTTGAGCTCGCTCTCAATCATACCTCTAATTCTATCTCAATCGCATTTGTTTCCTTTCCTCACTTAATGCTTGTTGAAGATACGCTTCCACTCCCTAAGTGCTCTAATTTGGGTGGCTATAAATATGCTTCCTTTTCCTTTAACTTAGTGCCAAGTGGCACTAGCTATTGCACAAGACTCTTGGTCTTCTCCTTGGATGGCGTAGGTCTTGAAGAGTGTTATACCATGTGGTGCAAGTTTAAATATTTTCTTGGGTATTGGCTAAGGTTGGTGAGCACTCAAAATGATCTCCTTGAGCATTGAGGAAATGATGAAAGGCATTACTTAGTTGAGCACCTTTTCTCTTGAGTGTTGGAGTTAAGAGGATGAATATGCCCTTTGTGCCAAGTGGCACAATATTCCTTCCACTATTAGGACAAATGTAGATGTCTCCCCTTGCATGCACACTTCTTTCCAATGTACCAAAATCCTTTAAGCTTCTCAACACTTGTTCTTGCCAACTATTTGCAAGCTTTATTTGGCTCCTTTGTGATAGTGAAGTGTGGGATGGCTCCTCTTTTTCTCTAGCAAATATAGATGGTGTTTTCCCATAAGGTTGGCTCTAGCTATGGTGATTGTGGGGTGCTCCAATGCTACCCTTTTGGCTTATGATTTATCTCCAATTGATGGTCGTTCTTGGTTGCTTCGATCACTATCTTCCTAGTTGGTGATTCATATCCAATTGATGGTAGCTCTTGAGAGCTTTAGCTAGTGGTTCAACCATGATATGGCTTGGTAATGCACCTTTTATTTTCTCTATAACTTCCTTCTATTCATTGTAATGAGCTATCCTTTAGCATTGTTCCTTCTACGTTGATATACAATAGATGATGTCCACTTTAAGTAGACCTTGTTATGCTATCCTTCTTATATGGATATGCACTAGATAATGGGCTCCTTACATTGGCTTTGATGTTGTAGGTATATGTTGTTGTGGGCACTTGATTTGGTGTCTCTATACACCTTCAAAAAACTTAGCTTATGAGCCCTTTGATGGCTCTACCTCTATGCCTTGATGTCTACCCCTTGACATCAATGATGTGGCCACTCGATGATGTACTATGCTAACTATTTTGGTGTCTTTAAGACACTCTTTATTTTGTCCCTACTTGATGTATTTGAAAGGATAAAATCGGTGCCAATGTAATGCAAACACCTTTGCAATGGATAGGATTAAGTCCCTTATTTTGCACCAAAGTTATATGTCTCCTTTTGAAGCTTTCTTTTGCTTCTTAGATATGGTGGCTCTCTACTCTAATCCCTAAGAGTAAATAGTAATGTATTGTTGCCTTCCTTTCTAGACAACACTAACCTCTAACTCCTTTACTTGGATATCTTAGTAACAATGAATCCAAGATCTTAACCATGCAACTAATATGCTATTTTAGAGGTTTAATTTTGCACTAATTTTCACTGCAACTAAAATACTTAGTGCACCTTTAATAATATTTAAGAATGATCAATATAGTGCAATAGAAATCTCTCCTTATTACTCCTGTAAATGAACTCTTAATGCACTATAATGTCTTCTTCACTCTAGTAGATAATAGGAAGATTTTTCTTTCTATAGAAATATATCTAATCTCCTATTTTAATGTGCAGGTATTAACCTTAAAAGAAATTATCTTCTGCACTCCCTTGAATATTATAATATGCAACCTTCTCTTTGCAACTTTTTAAACTCTAATATGGTGCTTAACTAATCTTAATAAACTAAAAATTTGAAGTTCAACTAATGAACCTTTTTGCACCAAAGTTGCTTACCTTAATGAACTCTATAGATGAAGGATTGCAAGGTGATTAGATTCACATTATTGCTGCCTTTTACTAGATGAAATCACAACTCTTATTGACTATCCGAAATAGTTCTTTAGCTCACCTATTTGCAGATTTGAAACCCTCTAACTTGCTGCCCTAAATCTGTAGTAGGTGACTTTAATTATCCTTTAGAATGTATTTTATAAATCTGAAGTTTTGCAACTAGTAATGTTATCCTAATTGTTGTCCTTTTGCAGTCAAATGTTTCATTGAAATGTTGTCCTTGAATATCAAAAATTTGGTAGGGAATTCCTCCAAATTGTAGCTGAGATTTTCCTTCAAGGACCCTTCAGTTTTCTACTATAAATTTAGTTTATTTCCTTTCTTCGAATGAGTCTTCTAGCCTTTAAAGGTAATATTCAAATCTCTTAGGTTTGGTAATAGTGTCTGGCTACTTTCTCCTTCAACCTCCTTTTCAAATTCTGACTTCAATTAGGTCTTCTTATCAAGAATTTTAAAGTCTTAAGATCTTCACCAAACTCCTCCAAAATATGGTAAGCTTCTTACCAAATCTATCTTCACTTGGGATTTTTTGTGGATGGCGATAATTGTCCCAAAAAATTCCTTTATCAAGAACTTCTCCTTGGTGGTAAATTTCTCCAATGAGTTCTCCTAGGAACTCCTTCAATGGCCTTCTCTGAATCTCCTTCAATGAGGCTCACCAAGCCTTCTTCTTGAGACCTCTTCTCTAGGGTCTTCACTCTTGTAGCTTCTCTGGTCTTCCCAATGAGACATTTTCTTCAACCTTCTACTGTGGAAGTGTTGGTAATGAGATCTCCTTATTGGATCTCTGAAATCTGTACTTCAAGAATAAGAATTTTGCTAGTCCTTTTCTATCTCTTCCAAAACTGGAAGTTCTTCAATGGGACCTTCTATGGGTCTCTTCAACTTCTTCAAGGTGAAGTCTTCAATATTCAACAGAGATCACCAATCTCCTATCTTCACCAAGACTCTTCTCTGGAGTCTCTTCAATCTTCTATTTATAGTCTTCAATGGAGATCACCAACCTCCAATCTTCTCCTAGACTCTTTTGCAACAAGGCTCCTATAGCCTTTTCTTCTTCTGCTCTCTATAGGTCTATGATCTCTAGCAATGGGACCTTTTCTACAGGCCTCCAAATCTTTGTTCTTTCATTTGTTGCTTTTGGTGCTGGATTAATTCCAAAGAAGATATTCTTCCTAGCTCTATGTAGGAAGCTTCCCAACTTTCTTTGAATCTTATTTTTTTGCAACAAAGTATTAGAAATTGTAATGGAAGAAATTCTAAATCTAGAGATGATCAATCTTCACTAGTTGATTTATCAAACTAGTGGAATCCTTACTGAGTCCTAGTCTTCATGAGTTTTTCTACAACCCTATGGAAAGACTCTAGCCAAATGCAATCTCAAAAATTTTGTAAATGATATTTTTGGATTTCTCTCAATCTCACTTGTGGCTCTACCTATTTTCTATTGATCTACCATGTGCTCTGATACCACTATTAGCTTTTGATGAGTTTATAATATAGTAAATGCAACCATAATATGTAATATAAGAAATCTAATATATCCATATGATAATGACACTACAATATGCAGGAAAATGATAAGAGAAACTTTTGTAATAACTCAAAAATATACCATTAATGAAAGCATACAAAAATAGTACAATGCAGTATAATGGAGGACATGAACACTCCATAAATTATTTTTGAAGAGCTACATTGTACCACACTACCAATCTATACTATGCACTCTCTATGTTCTTTCCTCATTGTTTCACTCACTACAAGGTCTATTTATAGGAAGATAAGTTTCTTGGCCCTTACTCTACCTTTGACTCTATCCTATGACTCTTGTACATGTGGACTACATGCATTGCATATTCTAACACTTGTGCACTTATTACATGCTGAAGTAACTACATAAATTTAATCTAAAGTAAACTCCTTCTCTAGTAATGTACCTAAGGTGGTACATTAGCATGTACCCAATAATGTAATATACTCTAACATTCTCCATATAACTTGAATGTAAGTTTAGGGACTAGGATAACTCTTGAATGCATATGTAAGCCTAACATGCACTATGCAAGAAAATACATACAACAATGCAAGTCCATGCAAAGCAAATATCATGCAAGAACATTGAGAGAATCCCATACTTATCTCAATTATGGATTCCTTAGCTACTCAAACCTCATCCATCTCTTGGAAATATTACTATTTAATCCTTCAAATAATAACTTCCCATTTCCTAAGATTTAGAATATACTCAATACATTGGAATATACTTCACTAGTAAACCAATTTATAATATTTATTTTCATAAATTAATATGAGCTATTATGCAACACATTGTTTAATTAATATTAGACAGAGACTCTCATAGTTTCTTAATAAAATTATTGATTACTTAAAATATTGATAAATAATCAAACAAATTATTTATTCAATATTAAAAGTATTCAATATTAGTAGTTCCATATCTATATTTAATAAAACCATTGATCAACCAATATATTAATATTGATAAATAACCAAACATATTATTTAATCAATACCAATAAGGCAAAAATCCCCAATATTAATTAATAGCTCCATCCTAATGTCTTAATAAAACTATTTTAATAGATATATATACATTTACATAATATGATTAACATAGTATGAAATTATCCAAGGCTTATATACTTAATCAAATAACTTTAAAACCTAAGATTCATCATACTTGTAAAAGTACCATCAAAACTCCATCTTCTCACAAGGGTGAAGGCCCAAATACAATTTCTACTCTTAAATATAATTCATAGGTGTAGGCTAAGAGTGGAAAACTACCTCAACGAGAAGCATAGCTACCAGAACCATGGTGTTAAACCTAGCCTTCATCACCTCTACATATCACTATTATATAATATTATAATAATAACAATTGGAGCATGATCTCATTTCAATTTCTATAGGCAGATGATATTTTTATGGGTGCAACTTATAAAGCTTGCAAGAACCTTGCTTTTTTTTTATAAGAGTTACTAGTTCAAGCTAGGACAGTACACTATGTTTAATGTAGAGGAATACTAGAAAAAATAATAAATGATGAGGGTAGTGGTATGAATATGTGCTTATTGCAATGAATGACCTTACAAGCACAACTGGGAATTCAACTCTCAAATGACACAAACATTTTAAACATTTATTTTCAAAAAAGTGGCATTAAAATTCTTCATTAAAATGACCACTAAAAATTTAGACTAATCACAACGCACCTGAGGTAGGAGACGACACAAGATGGATTGGAATTAGATTTATTTGAAACAAATAATGATAATAGTTGGACATATTACACAACAAATGGAATTTCAGGTAGGAGGATAATAAATTTTTTACCCAACCATTTCTAAGGTTTAACAGTATATATATTCATGTGTATATATTATAATATAAAACAAGGTATATCAATTTGGCTACGCTTGGAATACTACCATTAACAATGGAGAGCATAATAATGGAATGCAACTACATATTATTAAACATTATTCATTCAAAGAAAAAGCAGAGGAATAATACCTCTACAAAAACTCTAAGTATATATCCCTCCCACAAGATTTCACCTTCCAAATCCTTCCTCCAACTAGCGATACCAAAAACTTGGTAGATGATATTTTTAGGGTGTCACTTATAAAGCTTGCAAGAGCCCTACTCTTTTTTACAAGAGTTACTAGTTCAAGCTAGGAGAGTACACTCTATTTAATGTAGAGGAATACTAGAACAAATAATAAATGATGAGGGTAGTGGTATGAATATATGCTTATTGTAGTGAATGACCTTACAAGCACAACTGGGGATTCAACTCTTAGATGACACAAACATTTTGAATATTTCTTTTCAATAGAGTGACATTAGCATTCTTCATTAAAATGACCACCTAAAAATTTTGACTAATCATAATGCACCCGAGGTAGGAGACAACACAAGATGGATTGGAATTGGCTTGATTCAAAATAATCAATGATAATAGCCAAACGTATTACACAATAAATGGAATTTCAAGTAGTAGAATAATAGATTTTCTACCCAAACATTTCCAAGGTTTAACAATATTCTTGCATATATACGTTTAGAATTCTACCATTAACAACAAAGAGTAAGGTAATGGAATGCAACTACATATTAAAAATTATTCATTCAAATAAAAACTAGAGGAAGAATACCTCTACAACAACTCTGAGTGTGTCTTCCTTCCACAAATTTTCACATTCCAAATTCTTCCTCTAGCTAGCGATACCAAAAACTTGGCAGCCTCGATGATAAAATTATGATCGAAAGAAAAGAAGATCAAGGGTTGGAAGTGGCTCGTAATGCATGCCTACCACACATAATCCTTCATTAGCCCATTGCACAATTAGAGTAATGTTTCAATTTTATGTTACAAAAATATTTCCAACGTTTCTAATTTTCCAATATTACCAACTTTTCAACATTATTAAAATATGAAATTTATTCATATTTATTTATTAACTTATTAATGCTTACATTAATTTACTAATACTCTTAGGCTAAGAATTACTCATCTAATTACTTCAATTGTTTTCTAATAATAGTATTAATTGGTAGCATTAGGATGATAATAATTAAATTATTACTTACTGTTGGCAATTTTGGGTACTTTGGGTACATTGCCTTTGCTCAAGTGTATAAGTTGTCATTGATGTCAAGAAGCTCTTGAAGGAATTTGATTTGATGTCAAATAATTTGTTTTGATGAAGGTTACGGCATGACGAGTTTCAAAGGTCTTTTGCAAACCCCAAGTTGGCAGGTTTAGAGATTACAGGTGGATGCATTGGTTTAATGCATTTGGGTCCAGGAGGAAGTATTTATTTAAATAATTAAAAACCTTGTTAAGGTTCCATTTAATTATTTTTAAATAAATAAATTATTATTTGCAATGGGTTCTCCTAATCCATGGCGCAAATGTTTTAACATTGTGGGCGCTAGCCAAGACCTCCGTCGACGTGTTAAACTCCTCGCCGACGTCAAAGAGCTTATGGTAAATTGCATATAAATCTCCCTCGACGAAAACAAAGATTCATCCCATCCAAATTTTGAAAGGAGTTGCTCGCTGTAAATTCGTCTATGTATTCGCCATTTTTCGTGGATCCGTTGTTCGTTTGTCTGCACTCGCCGTTTGTCGAATCCGTCGTAAATTTTATTGTCGTCGTGTCGTGGCAGAGGAAAGGAAGGGACTCGTGGTTTCATTTTATCCTCGGTGCAGAAGGATCAAGGTTAACAGCGTGAGGTTTAAACCTCACCGGGTGCCTTTGGCGCACCGGTAGCGGCTAGGTTGTTGGCGCGCTACCCGAACGGGAGGTTCCACGTTCGAATATCGTGAAAGGGTTTTTCGTCATGAAGTGGACGCAGCAGGTGGTGTTAGAATTCATGCGCAAATTTCTCCATAGCGATTTTTGATGTTGGCTAAGGTATTTTCGAAATTAATTTTTGCTAAGTGTTTTTGCGGATGGAGGAAGTTTGTTAGAGGGAAAAACAGCTTAGGAGTTATAAGGAGTTTAAAGCTTGTTTGTATTTTGATAAAAGATTCTTTTTGAAGATGTTGTTGAAATTTCTTATTGCATTCTTATGAGAGATAAATTTTATTTGTGATAAGACTATAAGGGAGAAATAAGGTGTATAAGGGTTAAATATTTCTTGTAATGTTGAGAGTGCTTTTGGTTGTTTATGGAAATGAAAGCATGATGTTTTAAGGTCAATTGCTTCTTGTGTGAAGTTGTGAAACCTTAAGTGGGCAGCTTTGAGATTGATATTTGCTTTCATTAAATTGGTAATAATCAAGCTATTCTTTACTTGGTTAAAGTGTTGAGCTTACTCCTTTATTGATGATTTGAAAAGTTGTGTGTGCTATTGTGAGTTGAGTTGGTGGATGCTTTTGTTCAAACAATATTGGAGAGAAAAGGAGTTCTACTTGTTTCCTTTTCTGATGTTGATTGTGAAATGCTTCAAGGTTGTGTTTTGAGTTGAATGGTGTTGATTGAACCTTGTTTGATGAGCATTGTTGTTGAAGCCCTAATTGATGGTGAAAAGAACATGAGTATCATTGTTATGTGATTCTTTGCATAGTTGGCAATTGTTGGAGTTTCATGTTCTTGAAAGAAAGCATTCTATCCTATCCATTTCAGATATTGAGTTGAGTTTTCAGATTTGAGATTGAGTTTGAGTTGAGTTGATTTGAGTTGAGTTTTGAGATTGGGAGTTGAGTATAGAACATATTGAGTCTCTAACAATTCTCTTTATGCTTCTATGAGTTTGAAAAATCACATTGGGTCTCTAACAATTCACCTTGTGATTTCCTACTAAGAAAGTTTTTCTTGGTGAGCTTGCTGAGGTTTTGGACAGGTTTCAGTGGGGACTTGTGAGCAGGTTTTGGACAGGTTTCGATGGGGACTTGTGAGCAGGTTTTGGATAGGTTTCGATGGGGACTTGTGAGCAATTTTGGACAGGTTTCGATGGGGACTTGTGAGCAGATTTGGACAGGTCCTAGCAGAGGACTTGTGAGCTGAGTTTTGATAGTTCTATCAGAGAACTTGAGGACAGAGGAGCACTGGTTCTTTGAGAAGAACCTGAGGATAGATTTGGCAAGTCTTTGAGAAGGCTTGTGTGTAGAGGATTGATTTGTTCAAGTGTTGGACAGATCTGACAGACAGAGGAAGACTTGTACTAGACCGATTGACTATGTTTGGTACAGGTTGTTGAGCTACTGTGGACGTGATCATAGAAGGCAGAGGTCTCTTAGGCTAAGCATTGAGGACAGGAGGTCTTCGATGGAAAGGAGTTCCACGTGTTGGCAAGAGGTAGAGGCAGTTGATCTTCTAAGGGATCATTTCTAGAGCAGAGGGGAAGGTATCTCCTTTGAGCAGAGGCTCATAAATTTATATTGAGGGGAAGGTATCTCCTTTGAGCAGAGGCTCATAAATTCTGATTGGGGGAAGGTATCTCCTTTGGGCCGAGGCTCATAAACATTGTAATTGGGAAGGATTCCCAAAGAACTTTGAGATAACTTTTAGAGAAAAGTTTTGTGGACGTAGCTCAACCATTCTGGGTGAACCACGTTAAAATTGGTGTCACTTTGTGGATGATATTGTGCATTGCTTTGATATTGCTTTGGGTATATTGCTTTACTATTTTGAAGTATAAAGGAAAAAGTAAAAAGAGGTCTTATACTGTTCACCCCCCTCTCAGTATAAGCTTGTGTTCTTCAATTGGTATCAGAGCAGGTGCCTTCGAAAAGTTTAACAGCTTGAAGGAAAAGCTAGTAAAGAACACAATGGATCATTCAAGTAGTAATGTAGCACCTATTCTTGATGGGTCAGATTTTGGTCTTTGGAGTGCAAGGATGAAGGTTCATCTAATGGCACTTGGTAATGAGGTATGGGAAGTGATTGAAGATGAGTACACTATTCCTGTACATGGTCCTAATACTAAAGAAGAAAGGCTCCTACATCACAACAATTCAAAAGCAATGAATGCAATCCTGAAAGGCTTACAGAAAGCAGATCTCACCAAAGTGATTCACTGCAAGACAACTAGTGAAATGTGGAAACAGTTGAAGGTGGTTCATACAGGTGATACAAATGTCAGAAAAGCCAAGTTAAGACACTTCAAAGGTATGTTTGAACAACTCAAGATGAATGATGATGAAAATATTAGTGACTACATGCTTCGTATGGATGAGGTTGTTAACTCCATGAAAGACTTAGGTCTTGAGCTTGCTGAAAATGATGTTTGTGATAAGATTTTAAGATCTCTTCCTAATAGATTTAGTGAAAATATTTTTGCTATTGAGGAAGCTAAAGATTTGGATAAGTTGAAAAAGGATGAGCTCCATAGTATACTTGCAAGCATTTGAGTTGAGAACTCAAGTGAAGGTTGATGTCAAGAAAGAGGCAGATTTCAAGGCTACCACGGAATCCAAGGGTAAACAACTTCAAGATAGTGATGAGTCTTCTAGTGATGAAGAGGCATATTACAGCAAGAAAGGCAAGTTCTCTAGAAAACACAAAAGTATGAAAAATATAAGATGTTTCAATTGTGGAAAGTTTGGTCATTATGCTACTAACTGTATTGTTCCCAAGAATGAAAGTGATGAAGATAAACAGGATTCTAAGAGCAAGGATTCTGAAAAGCACAAGCATCACAGGAAGATCAAAGATGAGCACAACAATCAAGGAAAGAGGTATTCTCACAAGCACAAGAAGAGTTTCTACCTAGACAAAGCAAGTAAGTGTTCTAGTAGTGATAGTGAAAGTTCTTCAAGTGATAATGAAAATGAGATGTTGTTCATATCAGAAAAAGAGGAAGAACCGAAACATAGATTCATTATCATGAAATGTCTTAGATGTGGAAATTTTGGTCACCTTGAGGATGATTGCACAAATAATGATTTGGTTTCTAGTATGTATGAGGATGCTTCAGAAAACTATAAGGAAGATGCATGTATGGTTTTTGAAAAGGGTAGCACCTCTAGTGATAAGAAATCTGAAAAAGGCTTTGATGATTCAAAAGGCAATCAAATAAAGGATCTTGAAAGTGAACTTATTAGTGCTCTTAGTGCTTTGAAAAAGGAAAGAAAGAAGAATGCTAGACTCAAGGATAAGTTAGATGAATGTTGTATGGAGAGAGATGATCTTATAGAAAGTCTTGACTTCTCTATAGCTAAGACACAAGAACTCAAGGATGAGTTAGAGTCTAAGGTTCTTGAGTATAGTGAGTTAGAACAGAAAATGGCTTCTTTGAAAGAGGAAACTAAAGAGTACAAGGATAAGCTTTACAGGTTTCAAGATAGCTCCAAAAAGGTTAAGTCACTCATCAAAGGTCAAAGAAAGACAACAGATAAAACAGGCCTTGGTTTTGTTAAGCCACACAAGGAACAAGTTGGAGAGTCTAGTAAGAGACTCCAAAAGGAAGAGAGTTCTGATGAGGAAAGTACTTCAGAAAAGGAGTCCTTGAATGATAGATGCACAGAAATAGAAAATAGAATTCAGAATGAGAAGAAGAAGTTTTCAGGACCCAAGAGGTCAAATAAAGGAAAGTTTCAAGGCGAGATGTTTTGCTTGTCACGAGGTTTGGTCACATGGCTTCACATTGCATGGCTCAAGTGAAGAAGGTAAATGACAATTTCAGAAGTGCTAGTTTCTTTCAAGGGTATTGCTACTCTTGTAAATAGTTTGGGCACAAGGCAGTCTATTGCAAGGTAAATAACAAGAACAGGTTTGATCGGAACAGGTTTGGTCGTAAAGTTTGGCCAAAATAGGTTTGGTCAGAATAGGTGGATTCAAAGATCAGGTTTACCTCAGAGAAACAACATCGTCAAGTGTTTCAAGTGCAACAATGAAGGTCACATAATCAGACAGTGTAGAGCTGAAATTCTAGAATACAAGAACAGGAACAGTGGCATGATCAGGTCCAAGGATCAAGGCATGGACAAGAACAGGGATGAGAACAAGAACAAGAACAGTGACAAGAACAGGAATATGGACAAAGAGTTCAAGAGAAGGCCCGACAAGGAAGTTATAGATGCTGATGATGATCAGTGCCTAATGGGAGTTTTACTCCCACCCCAGAATTAATCACCTCATCAAGAGGTGGGGGAGGGACTAAGCTAAGAGGCTCATTCTTAGTCCCGAGCCCCAAAGGTGGCCCTTTGCCATTGATGACAAAGGGGGAGAGATATGAGTAAGGGGGAGAGCTTCAAAGTGAAGAGGAAAGCTTCAAGTCAGGGGGAGCAAAACTTCAAAGGAAGATTCTCAGTTGTGGGCACAGTTTCTCAATTGTTAGCACAGTTGGTTTCAGTTTTGGCTCTTGAGAAGTGTTTTCAGTAAAGGTTTGCCATCAATGACAAAGGGGGAGATTGTTGGCAATTTTGGGTACTTTGGGTACATTGCCTTTGCTCAAGTGTATAAGTTGTCATTGATGTCAAGAAGCTCTTGAAGGAATTTGATTTGATGTCAAATAATTTGTTTTGATGAAGGTTACGACATGACAGTTTCAAAGGTCTTTTGCAAACCCCAAGTTGGCAGGTTTAGAGATTACAGGTGGATGCATTGGTTTAATGCATTTGGGTCCAGGAGGAAGTATTTATTTAAATAATTAAAAACCTTGTTAAGGTTCCATTTAATTATTTTTAAATAAATAAATTATTATTTGCAATGGGTTCTCCTAATCCATGGCGCAAATGTTTTAACATTGTGGGCGCTAGCCAAGACCTCCGTCGACGTGTTAAACTCCTCGCCGACGTCAAAGAGCTTATGGTAAATTGCATATAAATCTCCCTCGATGAAAACAAAGATTCATCCCATCCAAATTTTGAAAGGAGTTGCTCACTGTAAATTCGTCTGTCTTCACTGATTTTCATGGATCCGTTGTTCGTTTGTCTGCACTCGCCGTTTGTCGAATCCGTCATAAAGTTTATTGTCGTCGTGTCATGACAGAGGAAAGGAAGGGACTATGGTTTCATTTTATCCCTGGTGCAGAAGGATCAAGGTTAACAACGTGAGGTTTAAACCTCACCGGGTGCCTTTGGCGCACCGGTAGCGGCTAGGCTATTGGCGCGCTACCCGAACGGGAGGTTTCGCATTCGAATATCATGAAAGGGTTTTTCGTCATGAAGTGGACGCAGCAGGTGGTGTTAGAATTCATGCGCAAATTTCTCCATAGCGATTTTTGATGTTGGCTAAGGTATTTTCGAAATTAATTTTTGCTAAGTGTTTTTGCGGATGGAGGAAGTTTGTTAGAGGGAAAAACAACTTAGGAGTTATAAGGAGTTTAAAGCTTGTTTGTATTTTGATAAAAGATTCTTTTTGAAGATGTTGTTGAAATTTCTTATTGCATTCTTATGAGAGATAAATTTTATTTGTGATAAGACTATAAGGGAGAAATAAGGTGTATAAGGGTTAAATATTTCTTGTAATGTTGAGAGTGCTTTTGGTTGTTTATGGAAATGAAAGCATGATGTTTTAAGGTCAATTGCTTCTTGTGTGAAGTTGTGAAACCTTAAGTGGGCAGCTTTGAGATTGATATTTGCTTTCATTAAATTGGTAATAATCAAGCTATTCTTTACTTGGTTAAAGTGTTGAGCTTACTCCTTTATTGATGATTTGAAAAGTTGTGTGTGCTATTGTGAGTTGAGTTGGTGGATGCTTTTGTTCAAACAATATTGGAGAGAAAAGGAGTTCTACTTGTTTCCTTTTCTGATGTTGATTGTGAAATGCTTCAAGGTTGTGTTTTGAGCTGAATGGTGTTGATTGAACCTTGTTTGATGAGCATTGTTGTTGAAGCCCTAATTGATGGTGAAAAGAACATGAGTATCATTGTTATGTGATTCTTTGCATAGTTGGCAATTGTTGGAGTTTCATGTTCTTGAAAGAAAGCATTCTATCCTATCCATTTCAGATATTGAGTTGAGTTTTCAGATTTGAGATTGAGTTTGAGTTGAGTTGATTTGAGTTGAGTTTTGAGATTGGGAGTTGAGTATAGAACATATTGAGTCTCTAACAATTCTCTTTATGCTTCTATGAGTTTGAAAAATCACATTGGGTCTCTAACAATTCACCTTGTGATTTCCTACTAAGAAAGTTTTTCTTGGTGAGCTTGCTGAGGTTTTGGACAGGTTTCGATGGGGACTTGTGAGCAGGTTTTGGACAGGTTTCGATGGGGACTTGTGAGCAGGTTTTGGATAGGTTTCGATGGGGACTTGTGAGCAGTTTTGGACAGGTTTCGATGGGGACTTGTGAGCAGATTTGGACAGGTCCTAGCAGAGGACTTGTGAGCTGAGTTTTGATAGTTCTATCAGAGAACTTGAGGATAGAGGAGCACTGGTTCTTTGAGAAGAACATGAGGATAGATTTGGCAAGTCTTTGAGAAGGCTTGTGTGTAGAGGATTGATTTGTTCAAGTGTTGGACAGATCTGACAGACAGAGGAAGACTTGTACTAGACCGACTGACTGTGTTTGGTACAGGTTGTTGAGCTACTGTGGACGTGATCATAGAAGGCAGAGGTCTCTTAGGCTAAGCATTGAGGACAGGAGGTCTTCGATGGAAAGGAGTTCCACGTGCTGGCAAGAGGTAGAGGCAGTTGATCTTTTGAGGGATCATTTCTAGAGCAGAGGGGAAGGTATCTCCTTTGAGCAGAGGCTCATAAATTTAGATTGAGGGGAAGGTATCTCCTTTGAGCAGAGGCTCATAAATTCTGATTGGGGGAAGGTATCTCCTTTGGGCCGAGGCTCATAAACATTGTAATTGGGAAGGATTCCCAAAGAACTTTGAGATAACTTTTAGAGAAAAGTTTTGTGGACGTAGCCCAACCATTCTGGGTGAACCACGTTAAAATTGGTGTCACTTTGTGGATGATATTGTGCATTGCTTTGATATTGCTTTGGGTATATTGCTTTACTATTTTGAAGTATAAAGGAAAAAGTAAAAAGAGGTCTTATACTGTTCACCCCCCTCTCAAGTATAAGCTTGTGTTCTTCAATTGGTATCAGAGCAGGTGCCTTCGAAAAGTTTAACAGCTTGAAGGAAAAGCTAGTAAAGAACACAATGGATCATTCAAGTAGTAATGCAGCACCTATTCTTGATGGGTCAGATTTTGGTCTTTGGAGTGCAAGGATGAAGGTTCATCTAATGGCACTTGGTAATGAGGTATGGGAAGTGATTGAAGATGAGTACACTATTCCTGTACATGGTCCTAATACTAAAGAAGAAAGGCTCCTACATCACAACAATTCAAAAGCAATGAATGCAATCCTGAAAGGCTTACAGAAAGCAGATCTCACCAAAGTGATTCACTGCAAGACAACTAGTGAAATGTGGAAACAGATTGAAGGTGGTTCATACAGGTGATACAAATGTCGGAAAAGCCAAGTTAAGACACTTCAAAGGTATGTTTGAACAACTCAAGATGAATGATGATGAAAATATTAGTGACTACATGCTTCGTATGGATGAGGTTGTTAACTCCATGAAAGACTTAGGTCTTGAGCTTGCTGAAAATGATGTTTGTGATAAGATTTTAAGATCTCTTCCTAATAGATTTAGTGAAAATATTTCTGCTATTGAGGAAGCTAAAGATTTGGATAAGTTGAAAAAGGATGAGCTCCATAGTATACTTGCAGCATTTGAGTTGAGAACTCAAGTGAAGGTTGATGTCAAGAAAGAGGCAGATTTCAAGGCTACCAAGGAATCCAAGGGTAAACAACTTCAAGATAGTGATGAGTCTTCTAGTGATGAAGAGGCATATTACAACAAGAAAGGCAAGTTCTCTAGAAAACACAAAAGTATGAAAAATATAAGATGTTTCAATTGTGGAAAGTTTGGTCATTATGCTACTAACTGTACTGTTCCCAAGAATGAAAGTGATGAAGATAAACAGGATTCTAAGAGCAAGGATTCTGAAAAGCACAAGCATCACAGGAAGATCAAAGATGAGCACAACAATCAAGGAAAGAGGTATTCTCACAAGCACAAGAAGAGTTTCTACCTAGACAAAGCAAGTAAGTGTTCTAGTAGTGATAGTGAAAGTTCTTCAAGTGATAATGAAAATGAGATGTTGTTCATATCGAAAAAAGAGGAAGAACCGAAACATAGATTCATTATCATGAAATGTCTTAGATGTGGAAATTTTGGTCACCTTGAGGATGATTGCACAAATAATGATTTGGTTTCTAGTATGTATGAGGATGCTTCAGAAAACTATAAGGAAGATGCATGTATGGTTTTTGAAAAGGGTAGCACCTCTAGTGATAAGAAATCTGAAAAAGGCTTTGATGATTCAAAAGGCAATCAAATAGAAGGATCTTGAAAGTGAACTTATTAGTGCTCTTAGTGCTTTGAAAAAGGAAAGAAAGAAGAATGCTAGACTCAAGGATAAGTTAGATGAATGTTGTATGGAGAGAGATGATCTTATAGAAAGTCTTGACTTCTCTATAGCTAAGACACAAGAACTCAAGGATGAGTTAGAGTCTAAGGTTCTTGAGTATAGTGAGTTAGAACAGAAAATGGCTTCTTTGAAAGAGGAAACTAAAGAGTACAAGGATAAGCTTTACAGGTTTCAAGATAGCTCCAAAAAGGTTAAGTCACTCATCAAAGGTCAAAGAAAGACAACGAGATAAAACAGGCCTTGGTTTTGTTAAGCCACACAAGGAACAAGTTGGAGAGTCTAGTAAGAGACTCCAAAAGGAAGAGAGTTCTGATGAGGAAAGTACTTCAGAAAAGGAGTCCTTGAATGATAGATGCACAGAAATAGAAAACAGAATTCAGAATGAGAAGAAGAAGTTTTCAGGACCCAAGAGGTCAAATAAAGGAAAGTTTCAAGGCAGATGTTTTGCTTGTCACAGGTTTGGTCACATGGCTTCACATTGCATGGCTCAAGTGAAGAAGGTAAATGACAATTTTAGAAGTGCTAGTTTCTTTCAAGGGTATTGCTACTCTTGTAAATAGTTTGGGCACAAGGCAGTCTATTGCAAGGTAAATAACAGGAACAGGTTTGATCAGAACAGGTTTGGTCAGAACAGGTTTGGTCAGAACAGGTGGATTCAAAGATCAGGTTTACCTCAGAGAAACAACATCGTCAAGTGTTTCAAGTGCAACAATGAAGGTCACATAATCAGACAGTGTAGAGCTGAAATTCTAGAATATAAGAACAGGAACAGTGGCATGATCAGGTCCAAGGATCAAGGCATGGACAAGAACAGGGATGAGAACAAGAACAAGAACAGTGACAAGAACAGGAATATGGACAAAGAGTTCAAGAGAAGGCCCGGCAAGGAAGTTATAGACGCTGATGATGATCAGTGCCTAATGGGAGTTTTACTCCCACCCCAGAATTAATCACCTCATCAGGAGGTGGGGGAGGGACTAAGCTAAGAGGCTCATTCTTAGTCCCGAGCCCCAAAGGTGGCCCTTTGCCATTGATGACAAAGGGGGAGAGATATGAGTAAGGGGGAGAGCTTCAAAGTGAAGAGGAAAGCTTCAAGTCAGGGGAGCAAAACTTCAAAGGAAGATTCTCAGTTGTGGGCACAGTTTCTCAGCTTTTAGCACAGTTGGTTTCAGTTTTGGCTCTTGAGAAGTGTTTTCAGTAAAGGTTTGCCATCAATGACAAAGGGGGAGATTGTTGGCAATTTTGGGTACTTTGGGTACATTGCCTTTGCTCAAGTGTATAAGTTGTCATTGATGTCAAGAAGCTCTTGAAGGAATTTGATTTGATGTCAAATAATTTGTTTTGATGAAGGTTACGGCATGACAGTTTCAAAGGTCTTTTGCAAACCCCAAGTTGGCGGGTTTAGAGATTACAGGTGGATGCATTGGTTTAATGCATTTGGGTCCAGGAGGAAGTATTTATTTAAATAATTAAAAACCTTGTTAAGGTTCCATTTAATTATTTTTAAATAAATAAATTATTATTTGCAATGGGTTCTCCTAATCCATGGCGCAAATGTTTTAACATTGTGGGCGCTAGCCAAGACCTCCGTCGACGTGTTAAACTCCTCGTCGACGTCAAAGAGCTTATGGTAAATTGCATATAAATCTCCCTCGATGAAAACAAAGATTCATCCCATCCGAATTTCGAAAGGAGTTGCTCACTGTAAATTCGACTGTGTCTTCGCTGATTTTCGTGGATCCGCTGTTCGTTTGTCTGCACTCGCCGTTTGTCGAATCCGTCGTAAATTTTATTGTCGTCGTGTCACGGCAGAGGAAAGGAAGGGACTGTGGTTTCATTTTATCCCCGTGCAGAAGGATCAAGGTTAACAACGTGAGGTTTAAACCTCACCGGGTGCCTTTGGCGCACCGGTAGCGGCTAGGCTGTTGGCGCGCTACCCGAACGGGAGGTTCCGCGTTCGAATATCGCGAAAGGGTTTTTCGTCGTGAAGTGGACACAGTAGGTGGTGTTAGAATTCATGCGCAAATTTCTCCATAGCGATTTTTGATGTTGGCTAAGGTATTTTCGAAATTAATTTTTGCTAAGTGTTTTTGCGGATGGAGGAAGTTTGTTAGAGGGAAAAACAACTTAGGAGTTATAAGGAGTTTAAAGCTTGTTTGTATTTTGATAAAAGATTCTTTTTGAAGATGTTGTTGAAATTTCTTATTGCATTCTTATGAGAGATAAATTTTATTTGTGATAAGACTATAAGGGAGAAATAAGGTGTATAAGGGTTAAATATTTCTTGTAATGTTGAGAGTGCTTTTGGTTGTTTATGGAAATGAAAGCATGATGTTTTAAGGTCAATTGCTTCTTGTGTGAAGTTGTGAAACCTTAAGTGGGCAGCTTTGAGATTGATATTTGCTTTCATTAAATTGGTAATAATCAAGCTATTCTTTACTTGGTTAAAGTGTTGAGCTTACTCCTTTATTGATGATTTGAAAAGTTGTGTGTGCTATTGTGAGTTGAGTTGGTGGATGCTTTTGTTCAAACAATATTGGAGAGAAAAGGAGTTCTACTTGTTTCCTTTTCTGATGTTGATTGTGAAATGCTTCAAGGTTGTGTTTTGAGCTGAATGGTGTTGATTGAACCTTGTTTGATGAGCATTGTTGTTGAAGCCCTAATTGATGGTGAAAAGAACATGAGTATCATTGTTATGTGATTCTTTGCATAGTTGGCAATTGTTGGAGTTTCATGTTCTTGAAAGAAAGCATTCTATCCTATCCATTTCAGATATTGAGTTGAGTTTTCAGATTTGAGATTGAGTTTGAGTTGAGTTTTCAGATTTGAGATTGAGTTTGAGTTGAGTTGATTTGAGTTGAGTTTTGAGATTGGGAGTTGAGTATAGAACATATTGAGTCTCTAACAATTCTCTTTATGCTTCTATGAGTTTGACAAATCACATTGGGTCTCT
This sequence comes from Wollemia nobilis, assembly GCA_028583015.1. Lineage (NCBI taxonomy): Eukaryota > Viridiplantae > Streptophyta > Pinopsida > Araucariales > Araucariaceae > Wollemia > Wollemia nobilis. The sequence continues at coordinate 14,973,923 of JAQPPZ010000737.1, forward strand.
AACAATTCACCTTGTGATTTCCTACTAAGAAAGTTTTTCTTGGTGAGCTTGCTGAGGTTTTGGACAGGTTTCGTGGGGACTTGTGAGCAGGTTTTGGACAGGTTTCGATGGGGACTTGTGAGCAGGTTTTGGACAAGTTTTGATGGGGACTTGTGAGCAGTTTTGGACAGGTTTCGATGGGGACTTGTGAGCAGATTTGGACAGGTCCTAGCAGAGGACTTGTGAGCTGAGTTTTGATAGTTCTATCAGAGAACTTGAGGACAGAGGAGCACTAGTTCTTTGAGAAGAACATGAGGACAGATTTGGCAAGTCTTTGAGAAGGCTTGTGTGTAGAGGATTGATTTGTTCAAGTGTTGGACAGATCTGACAGACAGAGGAAGACTTGTACTAGACCGACTGACTATGTTTGGTACAAGTTGTTGAGCTGCTGTGGACGTGATCATAGAAGGCAGAGGTCTCTTAGGCTAAGCATTGAGGACAAGAGGTCTTCGATGGAAAGGAGTTCCACGTGCTGGCAAGAGGTAGAGGCAGTTGATCTTCTGAGGGATCATTTCTAGAGCGAGAGGGAAGGTATCTCCTTTGAGTAGAGGCTCATAAATTCGAGATTGAGGGGAAGGTATCTCCTTTGAGCGAGAGGCTCATAAATTTTGATTGGGGGAAGGTATCTCCTTTGGGCCGAGGCTCATAAACATTGTAATTGGGAAGGATTCCCAAAGAACTTTGAGATAACTTTTAGAGAAAAGTTTTGTGGACGTAGCCCAACCATTCGGGTGAACCACGTTAAAATTGGTGTCACTTTGTGGATGATATTGTGCATTGCTTTGATATTGCTTTGGGTATATTGCTTTACTATTTTGAAGTATAAAGGAAAAAGTAAAAAGAGGTCTTATACTGTTCACCCCCCCTCTCAGTATAAGCTTGTGTTCTTCACTTACTTCATATAATTAATTTAATTAATATCGAATGTTAATATTTTTTACTGGTAAAAGAGGTTTTGAAAGGGTACCATAACCTTTTATAGAAGTAAAATCATTACAAAAAGCTCCATAAAGGCAAAAAGGAACAGGAGTACCAATCCTGGCTGAGATTCCAGGATAATCCCAACACACATTAAGTGATCCAAAATAGGACAAACACAAAGCCATGAAACAAGTCCACACAAGGTTTGAACCAACAAGAATAGAAGAGATACCCATGCAGGGGCAAAAATAGTAACACCTAGACCTTTATTAAACAAACCCAACCAATAATGTTGATCGATTTTTTCCCTCAAAGGTGGTTCAAAAAATCCAAATGAAAGCTTCTCAAAATTAAACCAAGATTTTCAAGGGTAAAGTATTGAAGAATAGTGACCATGATAGTGTCCCATGGCTTCGGTAGTGTCTCTCTCACAATGCCCTCTTTCTCCTTGCCCAGGGACTCTCCTCTTTCCCTGAAGAGGGCCAATTATCCTTGGAGGGAATGCTTCTTACAATTGATAATTTATGTATCATTGGGGAGGCCAATGATTTCGGCTGGTAAATCCATCATGATAGTGAATTCTAGGCCTTTGAGGATGACATATCCTCTATTCCACGTGCGAATGAAGTCCAATGATAGGTCCAGTTCATTTCCATTAAACAACTACAAAAAATTGAGGAGGCCATGGTATTTGAAAATATCTTTGACCAAAGGGGTGAGCTGAAGAGAGGATGGTTCAATTTTGGCCATGGTGGGAGATGTACACAAAGTAAAAGAAATAGGCTCAAGTAAGGAAAGGTGGCAAATATGAAAAGCCAGTAGAAAGGTGATGGTGGAAATGAAGCTGGTGGAAGGACCTAGAAGGCATTGAAACATGGGGTGACTCATGGCCCACATCATCTAAATCAAACGAAGAGCCACAGACATGGGTGAAAAGGTACATCAAAAAAGGGAATATAATAGATGGATATGGGTGTGAGTGAAACCAAGGCTAGTGAATGAGATGGTATAGGTCATATTTCGGTGATAGGGATAACCATCCTTTTTGGACAAGGATGCATGGCAAAGGTGGTAAGAGTGGTTAACGATAACGAGGCCTATGTGGTTGTTAGAATTAAGGAAATCCTTCTAATAAAGGATACTCAATGGGGTACCTGACTCCAAATACACATGAACTATCACATCCCACCTTGGAGGACTATTTTTAAGATGCTATTTGTGTAGTGATATCTAGTTTTAATGCTTAATATATTTGCATTGTATTTATCAAAAGAAATGTTGTGTTGCTTGATTGGAGGAACATTTATTATCGTAGGTGGAAGACTGACCACCAATAGATGATAAGGGAAATTATGACTATGACAACTCAATAGGTAAAACTCATATTCCTATCATCACTAGTTACCTCTTTGATGGTGGTGTTACTTGAGTATTACTCTAAAAATTCCCACCCAATCAAAGTAAAAACGGTGATGGGGGATACTGACCACATGCATCGAGTGCTTGTATGCCATTTGTGTGTGATTTATATTTGATTTTATGATTAATTTGCATGAGATTGGTTTAATTGAATTTTAATTTGAAAATGCACATTAATAATGTTTTGCATTTTACAAATTATTCTAGAAAATATTGAAAAGAATATCATGCAATGATTTTGTGAAATATTTAAATGGAGCAATTTTTAAAGTAAAGGATTTATTTTGTTAAGCATGCTTTTTGGATCTAGTTGATCCTATTTTATAAGGAAATTAGGTAGTTTGTTTTTTATGAGCTTGTTCAATTTTAAATTGGATTAAAACATGAAAAGAAAAAACTACCTTCTAGATCTAAATAATCAATATTTCCTACATATGCATGGCTACTTTGGGAAGGTTGAAATGGTGGATAAGATTTTGCTTTTATCTCTATGGATTCCATTTCCATTAAAATATATATATTAAAGGAAGCTTTAACTTGGGATGAGAAAAAGAAGATAAAAATAAAATAAAAAATATATATAATTAGAAGCATATTTTCTGAAAGAAAGAAAGTAAAAAAAATAAAAATAAAAAAATAAAATTTATATGTAGAAGCATCTTTCTTGTCAAAAAGAAAGAGAGATATAAATTACCATTAATATTGAGAAAAAATATTCTATGTTACGTGGGAAGAAGAAGGCTAGAGAAGAAGAAGAGCTTAAGGAAGCACAAGGGAAGCCTTCAATTGTAGGAGTTCCAGGTTGGGAGTTTCCACTCTATTTCTTTTATGAATAACTGAATGTTTGTTTGGCTTGAAATGAATTAAAATCATTTTGACTATTTAAATTTTGACAGTGCATTTTAATAATTAGCCCAAGCCATAAAAGACTCCCGTATAGATTCATTCTTAAGTGTAGTTGTTAGGCCCTTGTGATTGATCTTCGATTTGATTGTATGGATAATCTTATAATTAACTCCTTAAAAATGGCAAAATTTTGTTCATTAGGTGGTCAAACCAGACCTTGCCAACGTAATACATTAGATCTGATAGTAGATCAATTAAACTGTCCCTAGTATCCCTTTAAAAGAAATATATGTAATGATACCCTACGCCAGTCTGTGATTGTGGATTCCTATGTTTTTCTTTTGTAAAGAATTCTCCAGTGCCTTGTATAATGATTCTAGTAGTCATGGTAATTTAAGTATTGTAATTACGAACTTCATTGTCACCCTGTACACCCTATAATTTTTCCACTATTTTGTGAAAGAGATGATCATCAAAAAGGTAACCTGACTATCCAGTGGTAACGATAGGGACTTTGGCAGTAGCGTGACCAGATAGCATCTAAAACTCAAATGTAGGTTGGCTATGTGTAGAATCTAAATGATCGCTCGAACTTCGATGTGAGAAATAATGAGGGGTAATTTCATCGTTGGCACAATATTGAATTTGGTGGCTATCTTTTTGTAGATGTCACTGATATAGATCAAGTATACCTTCTTTGAGTGACTGTCTTATCTCCACACATCTCCAAGTTTTGTTCTGTATTATGAAATCAAGATGTTTTGGAAATTAGAGGTCATTAAGATCATTGTTCCCCCAAATCATGATAGACCTTAACCAAGTATGTGTAGCATTATCCAAACTCATCTCATGTGCATACGGGTACTCTAATTGATTATCTATATATGTACTCTTTATCAAAATCAATATGGTTGCATGTTAAGCGATGTCGCCCAAAGTATTTATGTTTAAATCTAAACCTTTTTAGTGTATATGGCTCTTCCTTCCATGGTCATTGGATCATATGCCAAGCTCTGTTGAGCTCTCGGTAGACAATGTCGGTCTGATGAAAAATGTCCCACAGTGGAATTATAATACAAATTCCAAGAAATCGTATAAATTTTATAATCTTTCCCTGGACCACGCTGATGAAAATCATAATTTTGACCATAATAGTATTCATATTGATTGGACCTTTTTCCACTTCACCATCCTCTCTATTTTTTTGACGAATTTTATAACAAGATCATAGCTTAATACTTGGTAAGAAGGGTTTTTGATGCATATATGGGTACCTTATAATCATTCAGTATATATTTGTATGCGATCTCTTGAACCTATTGATGTCAAAATATACCTATATTAGGGCTATTGAGGATAGGTTGATTGGTCTTAGCACTCTTATTTGAGGATCAACATAATCCTTAGGATCATCTTATTTTGGTAGACTAGGGAAAATTTTTGGACCATAAAGAGGTTGAATGATGTATTAAAATATGGAAAGCCAATCTATTTGCTAAATGTTGAGTATATTTCGGAAGTCCAATTTCAAAGAAGATTTCATGTATGTTTTAATGTCATACGATTATGGAGTAGGGATTTTATCTATATTGGATATAAGACTATTGCATACTAGATTTAAATTAATTTGGGTAAGAAATTTGGATATATTGGAAATGATTGTGTATAATATAGAAGCCAATTAACTTTGGATACCTTGATTAGAGATATTATATAAACTTGAATGGCTTTAAAATTAAAGCAATTTCCTTTATTTTTGGAATGATTGGAAATCATATTGAAATCAATTAGATTTGTAAATATTGATTTTGTTTTATTAGAATTCGAATTGATTATGAAATAAAAATAAAAACAACTATGATTTGAGGTCTATTAGATAGACAAGTAGAATGAACAAGTGAAATCTAGTAATTAGATTAATTGAAGGAAAAAGTAATGATATATTATGCATTATATGTATTATAATGAAAAATTGTAATTGAATGGAATTAACTAGTAGAGCGGAAGAGTGTCTTCTAGTTTTGGGAAAGGATGGATTGGTGTGTATTCCTTGGGAAGAGGTATGGGACTCTTCCATTTGTTTGGTGTTAATCCAAATGAATGATGAATAATATTAAGAAGTAATCCTTGTTATGAAAATATTAATGATGAATGAATTGTTTAATCATTCTTGGTGATTTTTTGAGATATGTTATACATTTGGTAAATACTTGATGCATGATTGCATTTAATTTGGATAAGCATGGCTTGCTTGTAATACATTTGGCATAAATTGCATCCGATTTGTCCTTATCTCTTCACTATCATATCTCACTCCAATAAGATTCAAGACAAATCAGAGGAGAACCAAACAATAAATTTTGAAGACTATACTTTATGTTTTGAGATATTCTCATTGTAATCATGAATAAGCTTGTATTGATATAGATCCAATGTAATTATGCAGGGCTGAAATAATTTATGGAAAATTAGCCATGATTTGTAATACTTTATGTATTTGATTACTAGCTTTGTAAATTAGAGATAAAGTCTTCATATTGTAATATTCACCTCTAACGAATGTTAAGTGATATATGTTTTGGAAATTGATCAAGTAATGAAAATTCTTTGATTAGTATATTTTGTCAAATATATGATGTTTAATGAATGTTTATAATTTTTATCTCTTATTGATTACAATAGTGTAGAGGGAAACTTATGGAGGGCCTATACAACAATACTAGACAGAACAATACCATTAGTCTAAGATAATTAGAAGCAAACAAAAAACTCAATACATCTGGAAGGATGACAATCAATAGCCAAACAAATAAGATCGAATTCCAAAGATTATGTAATTTTAATCACGTGTAGTGATTTTGTTATCAGGTAAGATCTAAGATCTAGGAATAACCATTGTTGAGGTTATTTCATCTATGATGGTTTTCCATATTCAAGGAATTCATCTATATAGGGTGATTTTCATTTTATGATGGATGAAACGTAACGCTTGTGCATTCTCATATCCGAGTGGTATGAGGGTTTCATAGAAGCTGATCACTTCTACTCAAGAGTGACTCTGATCAAGTCTTAATATCTCTTGATAATATTTGTCTTAATAACTTACAATTCAAATGGAATGATTCTATTTTAGATTATGATTATGTACCTTACCTCATGAAAGATGTATTTATATATAAAAAAATGTGGATAAGAGGTGGTAACAATTGATGTTGTTATAGTTGGTATTAGAGCCCATGCTAACTAGTAGACTCTAGCTAGATCTAGGTTAGCAAAATATTTGGGTATGAAATAGAATAACTCAAACATAAGTTCCATAATTCTAAATGATGCACAATTGGTAAGGACAAGGTCAGTACTTGATATTACTGATGTCTGAGTTCCTATCCCCATGAATAGATCCACAGTCATTCAAAAGTGGAAGAGCTAAGCAAACTCTACTTCTATGGGTTTTAAGCAGTATACCTTAGACTCTTTTGGGAAAATTACTCGACATCTATGTCTTTTGACTTACTCCTTATTCTCAAGTGTGTATGGAAAAAAATAGAGTTAGTGGACTAAACTAAGGAATGAACCTAGTAGTAATAGATTACTTGAGAAACTATGATGAAATCTAGTTGTCTAGAATTTCAACTATGAAAATCAGTGAGAATTAAGATAAATTTTCACTCCAAGTAAACATGGTGACAATTTTGAGAGGTAAGAGGAAAGGAACCTTGCAAAAAGCTAGTCCTGATTGTCATGAAGCCAGATAGATAGGATAAAGTTTTAGGAATTTAGACAAAGATATGGAGAACCTTACTACCATGATTTCCATAATGCAAGAACAAATTCAATAGATTTTGCAAGCTATAAGTTTACAACATCACCACAACAACAATCATGAGATGGAAAATCTAGAGGTTGAAATTAGAGAGGATGAAGATCCCAAAGAGCATGAAAACAAGGCCCGCATGAAGAAAGAAATGGAGAATGATATAAAGCATATTAAAGTGACTAAGTTCACGAGAAAATGAGGAGAAGATGTAGCTGAGTCATGGTTAGATGAACTGGAACTTCATTTCTCCATAAGAAACTACTCCTTTGAAACTAAAATGGTATTTGCTCTTTCTCATATGGGAGGAATAGGAATTGATTGGTGGAATGCATATAAATATGAACATAATATCTCACCTAACAAGTTGAAGTGTGAAGTTTTTGTGAAAGCTTTTAAGGATAGATTCCTTACAAAACAATTTTATTTGAATAAATTTATGGAATTATTTGCATTTCAACAAGGATCAAGGTCTATGGAGGAATACTATGAATAATTTGTGAGACTCCTTAAATATGTGTCATCCTATAATTAGAATAATGAGATGAAAATACATAAATTTGACCTAGGAATGAAGCCTTGGTAAATTTCTAGGAGAGATGGATTGAGTTTACAAATGTAAACAAAGAAAGACAAAGGATGTATAGTGAACCAAGAGAATTTCAACCAATGCTAATTTCAAAAATGCAACTAAAGAAAACTATTAGAAAAGGAGGATTGGTTTATGTAGTTAAACTCAAGGAAAAAGAGGAAATTCCAAAGGAATAAATTATTGGAAAATATCCATGAGATACCTGGATTGCCACCTAAATGTGAATTTGATTTCACCATATAATTGATGCCATGTACTGAGCCTATCCATAGAGATAATTATAGAATGAACCCCATCGATATGTAGTAATTACAAGTGCAACTTCAAGAGTTTCTAGAAAAAGGGTTGATAAAACCAAGTGTATCGCCTTGGGGAGCACCTGTTTTATTTGTGAATAAGAAAGATGGTTCATTAAGGCTATGCATAGATTATAGAATTCTAAACAAGGTAACTATCAAGAATATATATCCATTGCCAAGGATAGAAGATTTATTTGATCAGCTAAAATATGCCACCATTTTTGTAAAGACTGATCTAAAATCCGTATATCATCAACTGAGAATATGAGAAGAAGACACACATAAAATCGTGTTCAAGATTAGATATGGGCACTATGAATTTACAGTCCTACCATTTGGATTGACTAATGCACCAAAATTTTTCATGAATTTGATGAATAGTGTGTTTAGAAAACAATTGGAACAATTTATGTTGATATTCTTGGATGACATTTTGATTTATTCTCGTAATAGAGAGGAACATGATAAGCACTTGAGGATAGTGCTAGAAATTTTAAGGAAGAATCAACTCTATGAGAATTTTTCTAAATGTGAATTCTATGTTCCACAAGTGAATTACTTGGGGAATATTATATCAGTGGATGGGATCATTGTTGATCTAAAGAAAATAGAAGCCATTTTGAATTGGCCACCTCCAAAAAATGTTATAGAAGTAAGAAGCTTCATGGGTTTGTCAGGATATTATAGGAGGTTTGTTAAAGACTACTCTAATATTATTTATTCAATAACCAACATTAAAAAGAAAGGGAAGGAGTTTAAATGGACATAAAAGTGTGAAGAAGCATTTAATTTTCTTAAACAAAAACTAACCTCAGCTCCTATTATGAAGATTCTGGATCCCACAAGAATTTTTTCAGTTTGCACCAATGCCTCTTTGAAAGGGTTAGGAGGAGTCTTATCCCAAGATGGTTCTGTAGTAGCATATGAGTCTAAGAAACTCAAAAAGCATAAATTTAACTATGCTACTCATGATTTAGAACTTGTTGCAGTTGTGCATGCCTTGAAAATTTGGTGATATTATCTGGTTGGTAGACCATTTGATTTAAGAGACGATCACCAGAGTTTGAAGTATATCTTCAGTCAACCATCACTAAATGTTAGACAAAGAAGGTGGATAGAGTTATTACCAGAATATGATTTTGGTATTGAGTATATCAAAGAAAAATAAAATAAATTCATTGATGTCTTAAGTAGGAGGAAGCACATGGCTATATTGACTCATAGTCATGTGGATTTAATAGGGAAAGTTATAAATATGCAGTGTCAGAATCTTGAATGTAGTGAAATTTAGGTTAATATAGAGCAAAAATTGAATGAAAACCAATATTATAGCATGAAATATGGACTTTTATGCTTTAGAGATCAAGTAGTCATACCTAAAATGGGTGATTTGAGGAGATTGATCATGCATAAAGCTCATAATTCCCCTTATTCCGCTCATCTTGGAGGAGCCAAGATGAGGGAAAATATGAAAAAACCTTTTACTGGTCGGGCATGAAGAAAGATATCACTGATTTTGTGGCACGATGTTTACAGTTTCAGAAGGTGAAAGCTGTACATTAGTATCCAGTAGAAAAATTGTTTTCACATGCTATACCACTCACAAATGGCAAGTAATATCAATGGATCTTATTTTCGATTTGCCAAAGACAAAATATCATCATGATGCAATATTTGTTATAGTTGATAAACTCACTAAGGTTGCACATTTCATACCAAGATGTACTATAGATGATGTTGTAGTTGTTGCCAATAAATTTGCAAAAGAAAATTTTTAGGTTATATGGATTTCTAGAGATGATTATCTCTAACAGGGATTCTAGGTTTACTTATGAGTTTTGGTAAGCTCTCCATCGTGTAATTGGCACAACTTTGAATATCAATTCTGCATATCATCCTAAAATGGATGGACAGATAGAAAGGGTTAACCAAGTTCTGGAAGATATGTTATGCATGTATTGCATGGACCATAAGTCTCGTTGGGAAGACTATTTATATATAGTTGAGTTTACTTATAATAATAGCTATAATTCTTCCTTGAAGATGGCCCTTTTTGAAGATTTGTATGGCAAACGGTGCAGAACTCCATTATCATGGGACAATATTGAGGATCAGATTTTCATTGGACCAAAAATGGTCAAAATAATGGAAAAGCAGCTAGGACTAATCCATCAAAGGCTCAAGGAAGCCACAAATAGACATAAGAGTTAAAAATATTTGAAAAGAATACCTAGAGATTCTTCGTAGGTGATAGAGTGTTTCTAAGGGTAAAATCTAAGAAGAGTACCATTAAATCAATAAAATTGGATCCTAGATTTGTTGGTCCATTTGATATTGTGGAGAAGATAAGTCCTATAGCCTATCGACTTGACTTACCACCTAACCTGTCAAAGATCCATAATACTTTTTATGTATCCCTACTTAGGAGATATATTGCTGATCTTGACCATGTGTTAGATGTTTCTAATTTACCAATGGCATATCTGACAACCTTTGAAGTGAGACCTATGAAGATCTTGGAATTTCATTCCAAGACTATGAGGAAGTGTAATATTGATCAGTGCAAGGTCCAATGGGACAAGTATCCTGAAAAGAATTCCATTTGGGAAAAAGTGGAAGATATGAAAAGATACTTTTCTTATTTATTTAATGATAGAGTGTTTCTAAGGGTAAAATCTAAGAAGAGTACCATTAAATAAATAAAATTGGATCCTAGATTTGTTGGTCCATTTGATATTGTGGAGAAGATAAGTCCTATAGCCTATTGACTTGACTTATCACCTAACCTGTCAAAGATCCATAATACTTTTTATGTATCCCTACTTAGGAGATATATTGCTGATCTTGACCATGTGTTAGATGTTTCTAATTTACCAATGACAGATCTGACAACCTTTGAAGTGAGACCTATGAAGATCTTGGAATTTCATTCCAAGACTATGAGGAAGTGTAATATTGATCAGTGCAAGGTCCAGTGGGACAAGTATCCTGAAAAGAATTCCATTTGGGAAAAAGTGGAAGATATGAAAAGATACTTTTCTTATTTATTTAATGATGTTATGTAATAATACAGGTTGAACTATGGACCACTTATACAAAGTGGAAACTATACCAAAAACTATGTTTTATTGATTGTTATGTAATAATTGCAAGAAAACATAGAGGACTATGTTTAATCTAAGGAGGAGAGTATGTCACATCCCACCTTGAAGGACTATTTTTAATATGTTATTTGTGTAGTGATATCTAGTTTTAATTCTTAATATATTTGCATTGTATTTGTCAAAAGAAAATTATGTTACGTTGCTTGATTGTAGGAACATTTAGTCTCATAGGTGGAAGACTGACCACCAAGATATGAGAAGAGAAATGATGACTATGACAACTCAACAAGTAAAATTCATATTCCTATCATCACTAGTTACCTCCCTGATGGTGGTGTTACTTGAGTATTACTCTAAAATGTCCTGTCCAATCAAAGGAAAATTGGTGATGGGGGATACTGAGCATATGCATAGAGTGTTTGTATACCATTTTTATGTGATTTATATTTGATTTCATGATTAATTGACATGAGATTGGTTTAATTGAATTTTACTTTGAAAATACACATTAATAATGTTTTGCATTTTATAAATTATTATAGAAAATATTGAAAATAATATCATGCAATGATTTTGTGAAATATTTAAATGGAACAATTTTTAAAGTAAAGGATTTATTTTGTTGAGCATGCTTGCTGGATCTAGTTGATATTATTTTAGAAGGAAATTAGGTAGTTTGTCTTTATGAGCTTGTTCAATTTTAAATTGGATTGAAACATGAAAAAAAAAACTACCTTGTAGATCTAAATAATCAATCTTTCCTACACATGCATGGCTACTTTGGGAAGGTTTAAATGGTGGATAAGGTTCTACTCTTTGAAGAACACAAGATTATACTGAGAGGAGGGGTGAACAGTATAAGACCATATTTTAATTTTCTTTCCAATCAATATTATATAATGTATAGATAGCAATATCAACAATAGTATTCAAATCAATGCACAAATCACCACACACAATAGAGATACCAATTTAACATGGTTCACCCAATGTGGGCTACTCCATGGAGAAAATATTTCACTAAATTTTTTTGAATCAATATCTTAGGAATTATTTCCCTATTACAATGTTTATGGACCTCTATCCAAAGGAGACACCGATATCCTAATCAAGTTCATGTATCTCTATCCATAGGAGAACTCCTTTCTCCTCAGTTATGGCTGGTGATATTCTAGAAGAAATGTTACCTCCACTACACTGGCTAATGGATCTCTATCCAATGAACTCATATCCCAACTCAGAAGACATGTCCTCACTACCATGGCTAATGGATCTCTATCCACTGGAGACTGTTGTCCTCTACACTCGATCACCTCCAAAGCTTGCTCTTAGCTCTGTCTCAAATCTGTACTAAACACTGTCCTTCGGTCTGGCACAAATCTACTCAATATTTGTCTCTGGTCTTGCACAAACCTATCCTCAAATATACACCAAACTTTATCCTCAAATATGCACTAAACACAGTCCTTCGATCTAGCACAAATATTTTATCAATATCTATCCTTTGATCTACACTAAACATAGTCCTTCGATCTAGCACAAATTTGCCCAATCTCTATCCTCAAGCCTTAACACAAAGCTTGACTTAATCACAAATCAACTCTATTGGATTTGCCCCAAACCTTAACTCAAGGTTTGAACAAATCAATCAATCAAATCTGCTCACAAGTCTTCTCAAATACTTATCTCAAATCTACCTTGTAAGCTTCCACAAAATCTCATAGTAATCTATCCATAAGTCCTTTCTAGAACTTGTCCAATATTCTCAACAAGTCCTCACTAGAACTTATCCAATATGCTCAATAATATCTGTCCTCAATTCTGTATTGTAAGCTTCCACAAAAGCTCACACTAATTTGTCCACAAGTCTTCTCTAAGACTTACCTCAAATATGCTCAACAAGTCCTCACTAGAACTTGTTCAATCTCATAGAAACATATAGAGAATTGTTAGAGACTCAATATGCTTCTCATTCACAATAATGCTCAATCACTTTCAATCTCTCTTTTTACCATAGAAATATATAGAGAATTGTTAGAGACTCAATATGTTTCACACTCACAAACACTCAAAATATTTCTCAAATCAATTTAGAATAAGGAATAATTTATTTTAGAGAACTTGAACTATCACTTAAACACATCCACTTGACTAGAATCAACCAACTCTACTCAACCAATCACTCAATAAAATAATCCTTGCTCACAAACCCTAGTCCAAGCATATGAACACTCACTCAATTATTTCCAACAATGCTTATTAACCAATACCACATAGCAATGATACTCATGTTATTGCACAAACCCTAGTTCAAGATAGTTCACAACTTCATATAACAATGATACTCATGTTCTTTCACAAACCCTAGTTCAAGGTAGTTCACAACTTCACATAACAATGATACTCATGTTCTTTCACAAACCCTAATCCAATATTCAAACTCAACAACAAGGGATCTCAATCACCCAACAATGAAGCATGCATTGACTCACTCAAAATTTCCAACAATACTTATCAAACAAGGTTTATAGCATTTACTTCCATTTTAGAAAACTCATCAACTCAACAAACTCACAAAGGAAAACTTAACCAAGTCCTTTTCACTCCAAACTTGTTTTTAGAAAATCTCAACCAATCAATTACTTCAACCAAGGAAGAATATGCCCATACCTTTTATTTGATGAAGAATAGAGTTCAAAACCTATCTCAATTATAACCACTTTTATTGCCGAGAACAAAGGTTAGATGACAAGAATTATCACTCTAACACTTCAAAATATTTCTTCAATAGAAAAATAACACTCCAATACACCTTATAATCTCCAACTTAAAAATAATATTCAACAATATTCAATCTCAAAAATAAACTTCCTTACTACCTTATAACTCCTTAATCACTTAAAAATTCAATTCAGAAATCAAAGTTTTACATTCCCATTTTAACTCCCCTAAACAAATTATAATCCAAATTAATTATGCAAAAACTTTAATTAACTTAAACCTTTGAAAACAAAAAATATTTTTCTCTTTTTATTTTTAGCAAGCCAAGTCAACCCAAACAAAGCGCATACCTCTATTATGTTGCCCAAAATATTTTGGCAGGATTCGAGTTGTCGATGGCTCTCTCCCAAGCGCTTCCTCAGTGCTCGCGCCCACCAACTGGGCTGTGTGGCTTCACAAGAGCCAAAAGGTATGAACATGCCTTTGAATTCCTTCTCCCTCGAACAACATAAACACAACACAAAATTTCCTTCAGCAAAACGGTGTGCATGAGGTTTGAACCCACACCAGGCATCCCGAATGCGTCTAACGCAACCCTTGGCTTCCAACTCAGCTACGAGGGGCTTCGAGTAGATTTCGGAGGGCACTAAACTTTGTCCTTTTCTTTGCTCAAATACACATGCAAAAAATACACGTCTTTCCTTTCTTTTGCATGAGCCAATCAACAATCGCATGGATGATTTTTCAAATGCCAAACCTTGGCATTATTTATATGCAAAACCATAGCATATTCCAACGTCGATGAGTATTCGAATTCAAATTCAAATATTTATTTTAAATATTAAATAAATATTTAAATTAAACCTTAGCACCCATCATTATTTAAATTAAAATTTTAATCAAAGATTAAAATATTTTAATTTAAATTAAATTTGCTTGTGGGTCTTTTCAACTTGATCACTAATCTTCTTAAACTCGATTTTTGATCCAAAATAATAATAATAAAATATTATTATTTAATTTAAACTTGCTTGTCCTTCCTTGGATTTTCATTCTTTGAGCCCTCTTGGGTGTATAATATTTAAAAATAAATATTATAACCTATTGCTTTTCAAGATCTTCTTGCTTTTGGAAGAAACACTTAATGTCCTAAAATATGAGAAACATGGCACAAGAATACTTTTGATATCAATGACAACAAATACTCCTCAAAATGTCCAACACTCTTATCTCTATGGATTCCATTTCCATTAATATATATATTAAAGGAAACTTTAACTTGGGGTGAGAAAAAGAAGATAAAAAATAAATAAAATATATATATAATTAGAAGCATATTTTCTGAAAGAAAGAAAGCAAAAAAAATAAAAATATAATAAATAAAATTTATATTTAGAAGCATATTTCTTGTCAAAAAGAAAGAGAGCTATAAATTACCATTAATATTGAGAAAAATGATGCTATGTTATGTGGGAAGGAGAAGGCTAGAGAAGAAGAAGAGATTAAGGAAGCACAACGGAAGCCTTCAATTGTAGGAGTTCCAGGTTGGGACTTTCCACTCTATTTCATTTATGAATAACTGGATGTTTGTTTGGCTTGAAATTAATTAAAATCATTTTGATTGTTTAAATTTTGAGAGTGCATTTTAATAATTATCCTAAGCCATAAAGGACTACCGTATAGAGTCATTCTTAAGTGTAGTTGTTAGGCCCTTGTGATTGATCTTCGATTTGATTGTATGGATAATATTATAATTAATTCCTTAAAAAAGGTAAAATTCTATTCATTAGGTGGTCAAAAAAAACCTTGCCAACGTAATACATTAGAGCCAACAATAGATCAATTAAACCGTCCCTACGTATCCTTTTAAAAGAAATATATAATGATACCCTGCGCCATTCTGTTATTGTGGATACCCATGTTTTTATTTTATAAAGCATTCTCCAGTGCCTTGTATAACGGTTATAGTAGCGATGGTAATTTGGGTATTGTAATAATGAACTCCACTGTCACCCTATACACCCTATAATTTGTCCACTATTTTGTGAAAGAGATGATATTTAAAAATGCAATCTGACTATCCAGTGGTAACGATAGGGACTTTGGCAGTAGCATGATCGGATAACATCTAAAACTTAAACGTAGGTTGGCTATGTGTAGAATCTAAACGATCGCTCAAACTTTGATGTAAGAAATAGTGAGGGGTAATTTCATCATTAGCATAGTATTGAATTTGGTGGTTGTATTTTTGTAGATGTCATTGATGCAGATCGAGTATACCTTCTTTGAGTAACTATCTTATCTCCACATATCTCCAAGTTCTGTTTTGTATTATGAAATCAAGATGTTTTGGAAATTAGAGGTCATTAAGATCGTTGTTCCCCCAAATCGTGATAGACCTTAACCAAGTATGTGTAGCATTATCCAAACTCATATTGTGTGCAAACGCATACTCTGATTGATTATCTATATCTATACTCTTTATCAAAATCAATATGGTTGCATCTTAAGCGATGCCATCAAAAGTATTTATGTTTAAATCCAAACCTTTTCAGTGCAGATGGATCTTCCTCCTATGTTCATTGGATCATACACTGAGCTCTGTTGAGATCTCGGTAGACGACATCCGTCAGATGAAAAATATCCCACAGTGGCAGTATAATACAAATTCCAAGAAATCGTATAAATTTTATAATATTTCCTTGGACTGTGCTGATGACAAACATAATTTTGACCATCATAGTATTCATATTGATCGGACCTTAGTCCACTTCTTCATCCTCTCTCTTTTGTTGATGAGTTTTATAACTAGACCGTAGCATAATACTTGGTAAGAAGGATTTTTGATGCATATATGGGTACCTTATAATCATTCAGTATATATTTGTATGTGATCTCTTGAACTTGTTGATGTCAAAATCTACCTATATTAGGGCTATTGAGGATGGGTTGATTGGTCTTAGCACCCTTATTTGAGGATCAACATAATCCTTAGGATCGTGTTCTTTTGGTAGACTAGGGAAAAGTTTTGGACCATAAAAAGGTTGAATGATGTATTAAAATATGGGAAGCCAATCTATATGTTGAATGTTGAGTATATTTTAGAAGTCCAATTTCAAAGAAGAGTTCCTGTATGTTTTAATGTCTTACAATTATGAAGTAGAAATTTTCTCTATATTGGATATAGGACTATTGCATAATAGATTTAAATTAATTTGGGTAAGGAATTTGGATATATTGGAAATGATTGTGTATAATATAGAAGCCAATTAACTTTGGATACCTTGATTAGAAATATTATATAAATTTGAATGGCTTTAAAATTAAAGCAATTTCCTTTATTTTTGAAATGATTGAAAAATCACATTAAAAGCAATTAGATTTGTAAATATTGGTTTTTTTATTAGAATTTGAAATAAGAAAAAAACAACAACTATGATTTGAGGTCTATTATATAGACAAGTAGAATGAACAAGTGAAATCTAGTAATTAGATTAATTGAATGAATAAAGTAATGCTATATTATGCATCATATGTGTTATAATGAGAATTGTAATTGAATGGAATTAACTAGAAGATCGGAAGAGTGTCTTCTAGTTTTGGAAAAAGGATGGATTGGTGTCCATTCCTTGGGAAGAGGTATGTGACTCTTCCTTTTGTTTGGTATTAATCCAAACGAATGATGAATGGGATTAAGAAGTAATCCTTGTTATAAAAATATTAATGATGAATGAATTGTTTAATCATGCTTGGTGATTTCTTGAGATATGTTATACATTTGGAAAATACTTGATGCATGATTGCATTTAATTTGGATAAGCATGGCTTGCTTGTAATGCATTTGGCATAAATTGCATCCGAGTTGTCTTGATCTCTTCACTGTCATCTCTCACTCCAAGAAGATTCAAGACAAATCAGAGGAGAACTAGACAACAAATTTTGAAGACTATACTTTATATTTTGAGATATTCTCATTGTAATCATAAATAAGCTTGTATTGATATAGATCCAATGTAATTATGCATAGCACTCAATACATTTGGGAGGATGAAAATCAATCACCAAATAAATAAGATGGCCTTCCAAGGATTATGTAATTTTAATCACGTGTAGTGATTTTGTTATCTGAGTGACCCCATCGAGAAGATGTCGGTAAGATATAAGATCTATGAATAACCATTGTTGAGGTTATTTCATCTATGATGGTTTTTCATCTTCAAGGCATTCGCCTATATAGGGTGATTTCCCTTTTATGAGGGATTAAACCTAACACTTGAAAATTCTCATATTCGAGTGGTATGAGGGTTTCATAGAAGCTGATCACTTCTACTGAAGAGTGACTCTGATCAAGTATTAATATCTCTCGATAATATTTGCCTTGATAACTTACAATCCAAATGAAATGATTCTATATTAGATCATTATTAGGTACCTTACCTCATGAAAGATGTATTTATATAAAAAATATGGATAAGAGGTGGTAACAATTGGGGTTTTTACACGAACCAACTCACAAGAAATAAAAATGGACAGTGATAAGTCAGCATGCTTTGGTCAAAGACAAAAAACAAAACTAAGAAATGTAGGGATCCTCAAAATTGGAGTGGTGAAAAAATCAAAGTTTGAGGAATGTAAATTAGATGACATGGTCAAAAAATGATTACTCACAATCTGACTTAGATTCCCAATGATGAGGGTGAAGAAACTATTGTTAATATCAAGAGTCGGGGTGCACATTTCAAACATAGACGAAGAAAAAGCTGGCATATTATAATTCCAAGGGCTCGCTTTACTAAGAATTAGATTTGGGCTCATCTTGGAAACATATGTGATGTCATTCCTGTAGAATCCGTTATACGTGGGAATCCACATTTTGAACATGTGATGAAAAATACCATTGCAGATTTCATTTGGGGTATGGGTAGACAGTTATCTGTAGCTAGGAGCCCCTTTGACCTATCAAAATGGGAAAGGGTCCAACTAGATGCAGAGCATATGAGATGCCTTGCTAAAAAAGGGTTGACCACTCACGAAAGCACCTTGTCAAAGGTAAAAGGACAAAACTACCGTGTTGTGTAAAAATTGACCAATGACAAAGATGAGAAGAGAACGAGCTTGGAACCAATGAGGTAAAAGTTTATTTTTAATCCCGAAACCCCAAGATTCACTATGTGTTGATTTCAATGATATTGATGTCGATAAGGGGTTGGGGGAAGGATTCTCTCCACATAGTGAGACTATGTTCAAAGATGCCCATATTTGCTAAAGTTAGTGGCCTGATTTCCTGCCCTATAAATGTGGTTCAAATTATGTTCGAGAAAGAAAGTATTAGATGTTTAATTTTAGTGATCATGTTGGAGATGTTCTATGAGGATGAAAGAGTTTTCGTTGTAAGGTAGTTGATGATGTTCTTTGAGTCCCCTTCCACCAGAACATTAGGGGCCTACAAACTATGAATGAGAACAACACCCTAATAAAGTTGTGTCTTAAGTTCTCAGCATTGGTCAAAATGATGTTTTTTTAATGGTTCCTAAAAATGCCACCCGCTCCCGCTACCCCAAGATTACCTTTAGCTACTCCATCAAATTTTAGCTTGAGGAACCTGTTGAGAAGCAACACACCCCCACTGAAAAATGAGATTCCATCCTTAGAAAGCCCTGAACTTCCATTTTTGCAGCAGGGACCCTCTTGATAATTTTCAGGTTTAAATCCAATTTTGCTTGCCTCTTTGTTAAAGTTGTGCCTTTTTCCAAGTCTTTCTAGCATTGTTATTTCAAGCTTAACTTTCTACATGCTAGAATCATTCATGCACAAAGAAAATCTCGCACCGATACCGAGAAAAATCTAGAAAACAGTTGCATAAATTCACTGAAAACCAAAACTTTCCATTTTTGGTAGTGTCGCGATATCGCGACACTTCCATTTTTGGAAATGTCACGATATCGCAACAAATTTTGGCAAAAGCAGCTAAGTCGGAAAAGTGTAGCGAAATCGCGACACTTTCCATTTTTGGAAGTGTCGCGATATCGCGACGTTTCCATTTTTGGAAACCATCGCGAAATCGCTACCGACAGGAGGAGAGAGAAGGAAAGTTGTGCGGAAGGGCGCGATTTTGTGACATGTCACGAAATCGTGACATGTCGCAATTTCGTTTCAGGAGAGAGAAGAAGGGTTGCAAGAATAAAAAATTGGCTAAGTATGAAAATGGTCGCGATTTCGCGACATGTCGCGAAATCGCGACACTTTCTGGAGAGAGAGGAAAATCGTACTCAGGAAGCAAAATCAAGTTGCATGAACAATCTAGGGGAAGCCAAGTGCAAGGGCAGGCGCGATTTTGTGACATGTCGCGAAATCGCGACATGTCGCAGTATCACGGCTTGCAAAGGAAAGGTTGTGCGGCGGCCAGGAAGGTGTTGCGATTTCGCGACATGTCGTGAAATCGCGACATGTCGCATTTTCATGAACAAGATGGGAAGAAGAGCTGCTAGCGCCGAGGACGTCGTGATTTCGCGACATGTCACGAAATCACGACATGTCGTAGAATCACGGTAGGAGAGAGAAAGTTACATGAAAGGCCTGAAAATGCAAAACAATCGTAAACATAAGGCGTCCTGGGATAGTGACACATGTCAAAGAGCGTATCAGATAAAACAGAGGCCGACATGCAAGTTTACTTTGCGGTTTTAATTTGATTTTAATTGTTAAAGCTTTAATTTAATGATTTTAAAATACTAATGCATCTTTTTGTCTTTCATTTACGAAGCCATCTGTCACCTACGGGACAACTGGAAAAGGGCCGTAAAGACAAAGTTAAAGTGCAGATTTAATCAAGGACCGCCATGCTAGAGGAGAGGAGGCCGGTAAAAGCATTCAATGGAGATTTATTGCAGACTTAATAGCTTGAAGACCATTTCAACTCAAGGATGGATATGCAGAGATGGAATAGCGGAGAAGTGATGACTCATCCGGCTCACCCGCAGGAATTAATGAAATCATTTATTTGCAGTTGCGGGTGAATGCAAGTGGCATTCGAATTTCATCTTCTCCATTTATGGCAACTAACTGCACTGATTTGCAGAGGGGTTAAGTTCTATCCGGACTTTGATTTTAAAGTGGCTTTATATTGTAAAACCCGGTCTTAGGGTTTAAGTGTGATAAGATTTAGGGTTTGAGCAAGATATTTTGAAAAGATTAGGGTCTGTCCTGAGCCTATAAATACAAGTTCTAAATGTAATCACAGGAGGCAGAGACTTAGAAATAAAAGGCTTATAAGCAATTTCTTGCAAATTTTGTGAAATCCTTTGTTTTATGGACTGGGAGTTGATGTGCTTTTGCTATTTTCTGTGGTAGCATGGCCAGGAGCCTAATCTTTTACAGATCTGTGATAAGTGTATTTTCTTCTGTTATCTGTTCCATTTAAGTTTATTAGATATATGCTGTAAATCTGAGATATCAAAATTAAATATGCTGTTAGGCTTCAGTTGTTCCATTGTCTGCTAGGGGAAATTACATATTTGAGGTTCAAGTTTGTTCTAATTGCTCTGTCTTCACTGTGTGAGCTAGGCTGCCGGTGAAAGATACCAGTTTTAACCAACTTCCCTTCGGTTTATAATTTTTTGCTAGATCTGTTCCACTTTGCCTTGTGCTCCTAGTTGAAAGTGATCTTAGAAATCTGGACACTTTCTTCTTGGATTTGTTCTGTTGTGAAGCTAGTAGCATAGATAAAATTGACAGTTTAAGTTTTACAGTTTAAAGTTTGATAAACTTCCCTTTCTGCCTTACCCTACCCTCTCTTTGCTTATCGTGAATGATCCATTTTTATTTTCTTTATTTGCCTTTTATTTAAATCTGCTGACCCATGAGAGCCAGATCAAGAATCAATTTCAAAACCTGATTGTTAACAAGTAACAACTTCTGCAACTACTGAACAAGTTCAAGAACCCCCCTGTAAGGTAACAGACAGTCCATATTGAAATCTATTCCAGAAGCGGAAAAGAGTGAATAGACATTCGACCCGACTCTATAACTCGCACCTTGGATAACCATCTAAATCCTAAAGTGAGTGGGATTCATCCCGTGGGTGTCTCCGGAGCTTCCTACTCATCCTTCGTAGGGTGCGTATGAAAGCCAGACCAACAGAACCCTAGAGGGAGGGGTCCATTTGAAAAAAGAGTGGTCTACCCTGGGAGGGACATGGATGTGAATGCCCTTGGGTATCCTGAGGGAAGTGGCTAGAAGAGCTTCAGATCTTAGCTCAGGATCATCGTCATCATGGGTGATGGACACATTATTAGTAGTTATAGCAATGATTCTGGATAGAACAATACTTCTTATTATGAATGAATTCCTTGAAAGCACAAGCATTACGTTCCCGCTAGATCTCCCACAGGAGGTGGGAAAGATAGAAAGACCAAAAATTCTTCAGGCGATGACCTCTAAAAGGATTAGACCACTGGATACAAAGATCACTTAATAGAGTAGGTGAGACCCAGGAGATAACAACAGAGGAGAACAAGGATGAGAGAATAGACTAGAAAAAAGGGTAAGATAAAATTATGTGCTAGGTAGACTTACAGTCCATGAGGTAAATATAGCAATGGTTGGGGATGGAACAAGTTGTGGTGATGGAGGTTTAGGATGGTGAGGATATTATCCTAGATAGTAGGCTAGAGGAAGAAATTGAGCTTAGAGATAAGATGGGGTTTCCATATGAGCTTGGAAGGGAAATAGGGAGAGCCAGGATTCTCAAAGAGGGCATAGGCTGACTTGACAGAGAAGAGACCATTGGAGGTGGGAGCCTAGAGAATGGAGTATTCCATAGGAGAGGAGAGAATGGAATAAAAACATAATGTAAGAGGTCAGCACAGACTTACTTCTATTCATAACTGAGTATGTCAATAGGTAAAGGTTTCCAAGAGAGACTATTGAGAAGGAAAAAAATGCATACCTTAGAACCGAACAAGGCATCAATCATCGGTTTGAGGCACAAGAGATTCTCACACTTAAGGAGTGGACTATTGCCTATCTAGAGGTCTTCCTAGAATCTTATCCTGTTACCTTTACCAAAATTCCACTAGAGATCCTTCTAAAGGATTTGCTTGATTTTGAGGACAGAGTTCTAGATAGCAGATCT
This sequence comes from Wollemia nobilis, assembly GCA_028583015.1. Lineage (NCBI taxonomy): Eukaryota > Viridiplantae > Streptophyta > Pinopsida > Araucariales > Araucariaceae > Wollemia > Wollemia nobilis. The sequence continues at coordinate 14,996,811 of JAQPPZ010000737.1, forward strand.
ACAAATGGGAGCGGGGTCATCCAAAAAGTTTTGATTGTGCCATAGGTATTTAGCTTTGATTATGGAGACCCAAAGAGAGTCTTAATTGGTGAGAATGCACCAAACTTGCTTGTCTATGAGCTAAAGCTTCATGTTACAAACCTTCCAGAGTCCAATGCCACCATGTTCTTTCTTGGAACAAACCTGATTCCATGCTACTAGGTGAATCCGTTGCTTGGTCTCTGATCATGACCATAAGAATTTCCTTTGAAATTTATCAATGTGATTAGAAATTCCAATAGGGATCTATAATATAGAGAGGAACAATACAAGGATGCTTTGTAGAGTGGCCTTGAATAAAGTGGCTTTGCCTTCTTGACCAAGGAGGCTCCCTTTCCAACCAACCAATTTTTTTTGGATACACTCAATGACAAGGTTCCATAATATTTTTTTGAAATGGCCTTCAAAGAGAGGGAACCCTAAATAGGTGGTAGGAAAAGAAGCAATGGAACAATTAAGGATGGTAGCAATGCAAGCTTGACATCTTGTAGGAGTATTGATAAAGTAAATTTTGCTTTTGTTGAAATTCACCTTTTGACTAGCAGCAGCCTCAAAGGAAAGTAGGATGGATTTTATGTGCAGGGATTGGGAAACCAAAGTAGAGGTGGCTAAAATGGTGTCATCAATAAACTACTGGTGAGATATGGCCTAGAGAGAAGAAGCAAGTTTGATGCCAAAAATTGACCCCTCAAAGCAGACATGGTTGAGAGATCTCCCTAGAGCTTCAGCAACAATGATGAATAAAAAGGGAGAGAGAGGGTCTCCTTGTCTAAGACCTTTGAAATTTTTGAAATAGCCTACTAATAAGCCATTCACCAGGACTAAAAAGGTTGTAAAAGTGATGCATTCCTTAACAAGAGCAATCCATTCAGGGTGGAAATCAAATCTATGGAGAAATGAGAACAGAAAATCCCAGGAGAAATTGTCAAAGGCTTTATTCATGTCAAGTTTAAGAAGAATGCCAACCTTACCACTTGAAGAAATAGAATGAATGAGTTCATGGATGGTGATAATTTTGTTAGTGATATGTCTCCCTTGGATGAAGCTTCCCTAGTTTAGAGCTATGATGCTGGGAAGGATGGATTTGAGTCTTGCTACCAAGGCTTTTGTGAGGATTTTGTAGACATTGCAAAGGCTTATGGGGAGGAAGTAAGAAATGATACGGGCTTGGTTTACTTTGGGAATGAGAGATAAAAATGTGGAATTGATTTCCCATGAAATCTCCTTATCTCTTTACATATGTTGGATAGCAGAGACCACATCTAAGCCCACTATTTCCCAAAAATATTGGAAAAATATGGGGGGAACCCATCCAGGCTAGGTGCATTTCCACCTTGCATGGAGAAAATAGCGGTATGAATTTCTTTAGCAAAGAGAGTTTTGATTAAGCATATATTATGATCTATAGTTACTAACTTGGGGATGTTCCGAAGGAGGTCCTCAAAGTTTTGGTGGTCGTAGCCTGGAGTAGGTCCAAGAAGTTCCTTAAAGAAGTTAACTACCTTGGTTCTAATTTTTGAGATTTCCATGACTACCTCACCATCCTGCTAGACTAACTTCTTGATTTTATTGTTTCCTCTATGTCTCATAATTATGGCGTGGAAAAACTTTGTGTTTGAATCATCTTATTTTAGCCAAGTGACCCTAGACTTTTATTTCCAAAAGACTTCTTAATTTTTAAGGATGTTGTAGAAATCTAAGAGGAGGATCCTTTCTAACTCTTGGATATGGGATGAGGTTCTCCATGCTACATTGACAGTTCAATGTTTTGGAGTTGGGACTGGATTTGCTATATTTTGTAGAAGTTTTTGAAGATCTCCTTATTCCACTATTTTAGTTTGTATTTCACATATATTAGTTTGTTGCTCACTTGGGAGATTATGGAGCCCTAAAAGGATCAAGTCCATCATTGGAAAATCAGAGACTCAAGGTTCAGATCTTGGAGCCACATGGATTCAAATATGAAGGGAGATTTGAAAGTAGAAGCTTAGGGAGAACTTTCCAGCAACAAGGGATTATGGTCAGAGCTAATATTGGGTAAAGAGCGCATGATGTCATCGTTGAATTTAGGGATGGCATTGGTGGAAATAATGATATGATCAAGGTAAATATAAATTAGTTGATCTCATTTTTTGTGATTGCTCCAAGTGTATTTTGATCCTTTGAGTCTAATATCCATCAATTCATTTTTGTCAATAAAGTTTGCAAAGCGCTCATAGGAACCCTCAATGATTTGAGACCCTCCTTTATTGTTTGTGGGTAAAATAGAAGAGTTGAAGTCTCTAGCCAGCATCCAATATTTCAAGGAGAAGACTTCCCATAGTTGGTTGAGAGAGTTCCATAATAGAATTATTCTAGAGGGAGAGTTAGGAGCATAAATTTTGGACAAGACCCAACGAAAACCATCCTCTTTATTGAAAACAAGATATTTATATAGCTCTCAATTTTTATAGGAATATTCCATCGACTTTGGATGGGTTCCATGGTCAGAATGAAAGAAAAACTAGAGTCCTTCCAAATGTAATTAAATATGCAAGAAAAACTCTGAGGATTAATCTTGGTTTTTAGCAATAAAAGAATGGTGGGTCTATGTTCTCTCCTCATGGACTTAACTAGGCATTGCTTGTTTTATCCATTAAGCACTATCACATTCCATGAGAGGATCTTCATTTGGAAATTCTTGAAGATGTTGGATTACCTCTTCCAAGTGGGAGGGGAAGTTTGGTTCTATTTTGATCTTGAGACTCCAAGAGCCTAGATGACCCTCTGAGGGTGAGTTGAGTATCATTTGCAATTTCATCTAAAGATTCCTTGTTCCTAATATCCTAACCTGAAGGGTGGCCTCAATTTTTCTTGGAGTCCACATCAATCGTTAATTTCTTCTAGAAATAGGTGGGAGGAGGGCTAGGGGAGGGGGAGGACTATTGGGAGAGGTAGGGGTCTCAACAAGGAAGGTGGAGAAGGTGTAGGTTGCAAGGGGTGATTGAAGATAGGATCAGTGGGATCGAAGGAAATATTAGTAGAGGAGAGAGGCAAGAAGTGGTTGGAAATCAGGATCGACATACTACGGGTTGGAAAGAGGTCATGATCAGGTTGGGCACCTTTTTTAGGAGGCCCATGGGATTACCTATCCTAGCAAAGATCTATGGAAAATTAGGAGGGGGTATTAGCCGTAAATGTGGGGTTTGATTTGGAGTAGGAAGGGTAACCAAATTTTGGGGGATAGTGGCTCTTACAGGGAACAACGGTAGGAGGTTTGGAAGGGCACTAAGAGGTTAAGTGACCTTGCTTGGAATAAAGGCTACAAAATATAGGTTTATTTTTGTATTCAATAGTTTGATAAAATGAAAAAAACTTGGATATGAGGTTGATAGACATCGAAAGGACTACATCTAGATTAGCATTCATGCACATGCAATCTTGGGTCATGCGGGTCCTATATCTGGTTGGTGAATCAAAGGAAATGAACTCCCCAATGCTTCTATCAATGCTATAGAGGATATCTTCATTCCAAAACTAGACTAGAAGGCCAAGGAAACAAATCCAAATTGGAGCAATATTTATATTCTGGGTTGATTCATCAAAATCCATACCTTATTTTTGGAATAAAATACCTCTTCATTCAAAGAACTAGGGTCAATCTATGAGAATCCATCAGGAATTTGTAAGGTTGTTTAAATGGATCAAGAAAAATCCTCTTGAGAGTGCTACTAGTTCCATGGATCCTATAGGATGCCAAGTGTAGTGACCCCAGGGAAGCGGTGCACCATCCACTCACTCTATTTACGATTATTATTATTAAATATTTTAAAGTTTAACATGCATTAAATGAAAAAGAATAAAAAAAGGCATAGGCAAAGTACGAAGAAATAAATGAATGAATGCTTTGTATTGATATTTCCAATATCCGGTTACATAGAAATCCCTCTATAGGATACCCTTTATTTGATACATGATTTTACACAAAGAGGGTAGCAAATGTATAAAATATCCCCTAATAAGGGGTGATGCACCTTTATAGGCTTCCAGGTGACACACACATAAATGTATGAGGGCTTAAAGATGCCTTCTTCTCTAGGTTTGATTCCTAAAAGGATCCTCTTGCTTTTGTATGTTATGGATTTGTTCGATGAACCTGTAGCCTTACAAGCAATGAAATGATAACACACACTTAGATGTCTGAGATTGCCTCCCTGGATGAGGCTATTAGCATAATGAAAACAAGTGCAATAAAACTAGTACTATGAACACAAATAACGAAAATAAAGCTTATGGTAATGACATGAAAACATGGAGAAAGTAGAATAAAATAAACTATCACCTAAAACCTAGACTAGGTCACGACCCACTATCTAGGACAACGAACACTGAGGTGAAATCTGTCTCTATTGATCCAAAGGATATGAGCTTAAGTTTGCTATTAATGTTAAAATATTATTGTATGTGCATAGATGATTACCTCTTAGTTGGCTAGCACTTCGTTGCTCCTAAAGGGTGCTCAAATTCACTCTCCAATTCGACAAGGCTTCACCACAAAAATGGTCTCCAAAGGAAGCTCTCCAAGTCTCCAAAATATCTCCTCAATGATCCAATCTGTTCAAAGTTCTGATATGTGATGTTCTCTCTCTCTCTCTCTCTCTCTCTCTCTCTTTATTCATCAAAGAAGGTCCCTTAGTGGTTTTAGGTTTGCTACTTATAAAGCATTTGAAGCCCTAGGTCAATGTTCAAACCCTAGGAATGAATCCCTCATGTGCACTGGAGGTTAGCATGAGAATTTGAGATTTTGTCTACCCTTGAGGGGTAGTTAACTGATGTCTAAATTTAGACTTGAGTCTTTCATGTAGACTAGTTGTGTGGAGGAATGTAAAGTTGTCCCCGCTCAACCTTATTGCATGCAGACTACCACTTTCGCTCTATATTAGGCTATATTGGTGGAAAAATGTATTTAAGGTTTAGCCACTATCGTCTACAACGACTAAGGTTTGGCTGCTATGAGCTTTAGCAGTCAAAATCTAGCCACTCTAGTCGATAGTGGCTAGGATTGGATGGGCTAAAAATGCCCCAGATGAGTGGTAGAACCACTTTTGATACTTGTGAAGAGTACAAGCTTATATTGAGAGAGGGGGGTGAACAATATAGTGCCCACTTTTTACTTTCTTTCCAAACTAATATCAATTAATGTCCTTAATTGCAATAACCAAACTTATTAGTGTGCATTAATAATTCAGATAACAATAGTAAGCAAGAGCACAAGTCACCATACATAATTGAGACACAATATTTAACGTGGTTCCCCCAATGTTGGGTACTCCACAAGATAATATCCTTATAATATTTCACACAAAAATAAGGATCCTTATCCAATACAATGATTTATTTGATCTACTCAAAGCTAGGCAATAACAAGCTCACACAGAACTTATCCAAAATTGCATAACAAGCTCACACAAAACTTGTCCAAAACTACTCAACAAGCTCACACAAAACTTGTCCAAATTTCTTTGATCTGCTCAAAGCTAGGCAATAACAAGCTCACACAAAACTTGTCCAAATTTGCATAACAAGCTCACACATAACTTGTCCAAAACTGCTCAACAAGCTCACTAAGAACTTGTCCAAATCTGCTCTAGCAAGCTCACCAAGAACTTGCTCAAATCTACTCCAACAAGCTCACTAAGAATTTCTCCAAAAATGCTCTAGCAAGCTCACAATAACTTGCTCAAATCTGCTCCAACAAGCTCACTAAGAACTTGTCCAAAACTGCTCTAGCAAGCTCACCAAGAACTTGCTCAACTTTGCTCAATAGACTCACTTAGAACCTCATCAAAATATATCCCAAATCTGTCCACAAATCTGTCTAAAACTGTCCACAAATCTGTCTAAAATTGTCTATAAATCTGTCTAAAACTACCCATATATCTATCCCAAAAAACTGTCCACAAAGCCTTCTCAAAGGCTCAATCAATCATACACAAACTGCCATAAATTTTTGTAGTAATCTATCCCAAAGGCCTTCTCAAAGGATCAATCAATCATGCTCAAGTAGTACTTAAATCTCATCCAAAATTATATGAAGGCAAGGCTCAAAGATGAACTCAACAATGAATGAAAATGCACTCTACAATGGATGACAAAAATGATCCACTATGATCTCAACTCAACTCAACTCAAATCAATCTCAACTCAAGTCAACTCATAGAATCATAAAGAGAATTTTTAGAGACTCAATATGTTCTAAGCTCAATCTCAACTCAAATCAGAATTATAGAATAGTTTTTTTTATGGGACTTGAACAATCACCTCACACAATCACTTGACTAGGCTCAATCAACTCAACTCAACCAATCACCACAAGGGACACTCTTTCTCACAAAACCCTAGTCCAAGTATGTATCAACCAACTCAAATATTTCCAACAATGCTCAACCACAAATCTCACATAACAATGATACTCATGTTCTTTTCAAGTTCTTTACATAACGAATGGCCTTCAACAACTATGCTTATAAAATAAGGTTTAAACACAACTATCAAACCAGAAAACCTTGAAGAATTCAACCAACCACTTTCGAAAAGGAAACCATAATCAATCCTTTTCACTCCAATGATATTTCAGAAATCAACCACCATAAACAATCAATAGGAGAATGTGCCCATACCTTTTGATGCCAAGAAGTTTTCCACAAAATCTGCCACACTAAACACAACTTTCCTTTCCAATATTAATAAGGGTTAGTGGACTTCAAATAATAATCAGAAGATAAAGCATAACTCAATTTACACCTTTTTACTCCAACTTAATAAACACATCCACCAAAGTCATTTTTTAATAAAAACCCTTATCAAAAATAATAATCAATAAACCTATCAAAAATTAATGATATAACAACTCCTTATTTCTCCTAAATCTTAATTCTCAATTTCATGAACATCAAATTAAATCAACAACTCATCCACCTTTGAAAAAATAATCACAACCCCTATAAAAACAAAGTTTAATTAAAAAATTTAATTATTCCTAACCACCTTATAACTCCAACTTATGGCTTAACAAAATTAATTAGAGCAAAAATGCATTTACCTCCTCAAGGGGATTCGAACCCGATTTGACCACACCGTGAGCGCCTTAGCCGCAACTAAGGTTGCCACACAAGCTAGCCTCTCGTTCGGAAGGGAAAGACACAACGTGCCTAAAACCCTTTCCTCCTTTCGCAAATCAAATAGCATCGAAGCGCTTTTCTTCCATGCCTACCAAATGCAGTCAAGGGGATTCAAAACCTTGACGTTTCATCTGCCCCATGCCTTAGCCAAAATCCAATTGCCAATGCATCACGCTGCCCACTATGCCTTTTGTCTTAACCTCACTTTGTCTTATTCATTGCTTCCGCTTTCCAAAGGATTTCGCACGAGCTCTTATTCAGATTATTTTTCCAACGATTAATTCACGAGCAAGGATAATATTTGAGAACTTTTGGTACCCCCTTTATATAGTCTCCTCATTATTTTGATGACGTTAACGAAAATATTGCATATTTAAATTTAAATTTTAAATAATTAAAATTTAAACTAAATATTAAAAATTAAATATCTCCATCACCGGGGCACCCTTTTCGATGAAACAAAAGGCCAACTTGGGTTTTAAGAAAAACCCAGTTCAAATCTGCCATCCATAGTTTTAAATAAAACATTTTATTTTTCCTGCCTTGGTTTTCACAAAAACCCTGTATTTATTCATGCTCTCCAAAATATCATTTGGCCACCAAAACTCAATGTGATCCATGTGACATCAATGACAACATAAAATAAGTCAAATTTCCAACAACTTGGAAGGTCCCAAGGTTTAGTCACATGATCTAGGAATGTGCCCATGTGAGTAGTCTCCCTGAACATGACATGTTTTAGGTGTCTACAGATGCCCCTTTTTGTGATGCACTGAGTGGAAAACACAGCATGAAACAAAAACGTAGACTGCTATGTTTGTAGGGTGTATGATGATCATTGATCTGATCAATGTTGGATGGCCCAATCACGCAAGATGACACGCATCCTTGAATCATTGCTTCAACCTGATTGAAGGCTTTAATTTAGCATAGGGCTTGCACATGTCCACTTGCACTCATTCCTCAAACGCAATCGGGTAGCTTATGTTGCTACAACAGAACCGACCAGTAGGAGAGCTACAAGTTGAAGATGTCATATTTGCTTATGAACCCAACAAACGGGGAAAGTTTTGTAAGAGTTGTATGCAATGATTCGTAGGATGAACACTATTTTGATATGATCGAGTGATCTTTGGTTGACTTTGATTATGATTATTTGAATATTTGAACTACCCCCTCACACAATGAATTGGTGAGGGAAGGGCAATGAATGAAGCGACAAGTCGCTTGACCAATATGACTAGTTTTGGTTCCTTTCTAGTTGTTTGTTCTTTTAATGGGCAAACCCCCATCCAAGTGTGATTCCAATTGTTTATGATGATCACTCATCCCTATCCCGGGGAGCGGTTCGGCCACAAATAGCCTTCTTAGGGAGTTAGGATGAGCGATTCTATTTATGCTTGTATTGCATCACTTGGCTCAGTGTTTTTGGTGTCATAAGAGAATTAGGATGATTCCCTCGTACCCGTGGAGCAGTCCGACCATCTTGATCTTCTTCGAGGTTGAGGTGATACATCGTAATTCCAAAATGAGTAATTTTCCCCAAGTAGCTCTATGGTAACTTACTCATCTCATCGAGTTGCATGGAGTGAAAATCGTTGCAACCGCTGAGTTGATAGAGTAAGTAACTAAATACGAAGCTTACTCGAGATTTGTTTTTATGTAATTTTTTTGTTATTTTGATTATTATGATGATCAAGGACCATCAAAATGTGCTTATTTGATTTTTTTGTTATTCCTCCTGGAAGGAATCTTCTTGATTTTGCTTGTGCATCTGGCCGTTGTCAGATCCAGCGGCCGCTAAGTCCTTGCCTGTGGCCGCTATCGCCTTGAGCGGCCAAAAAGTTTGGGCCGCTGATGTCAGCAGTGGCTGAGGCATAACTTGAGAAGTAAAAAGGGGAATCTAGGGTTTTGACTTTTCATTTTCCAACTAGTGATTTTGCTTTCTAGAGCTCTGACGAGAAAGCGACATTTATGACTTGGAGTGTTGTTGCGTTGGAGACTATGGCTGCGCAGGGCGAGACATCGACGAGCGGAGGAGCCGAAGCTTCTCGGGTATTCTCTCAAACCTTAACCCTGCTTTCTCTTTTTGGGTAAAATTGAACCTCATTAAGTAACCGGTAAATGAACCTCACTAAACTTATCGGCAATGAACCGAATCCGTAGATAGGTTCAGGTTAGGCTTTGTTTTGGTGGGCTTGCCCCCATTTTGCAAATTTTTCAATTTTTTTTGGCATTTTTGGCTTAGGGTGTACGCGTTTGTCGCATCGCCCATCGTCCGCTGCTGCTCAGAGTGGCCATCTCGGCCTACAATTTGGCCATTGTCACTCAGAGCGGCTAGCTTTGAATCCCAATGGTCAAGAAATTTGACCATTGGGGTTTGGCCGCTCCTGTCCTTAGCGGCCAGTTTTTGGTCACTGTAGGTGACAGCGGCCAGGATACTTAGGCAAATTTTGTAATTTTTTTGGATTTTGTGAGATGATTAGCTGATTTTTTTGAATTTTTGGGCTACTTTTTGTATTATGTTGCTTGATTAGGTGCACTTATTCCTCTTTCACTCAGACTTAGGATAGTTTATCATTATGTGCACCATTTTTCATGTTTTATTTGTGATTCATGCCTTAGATGCATTGTAGTTATACCTTTGATTTTTGCTCTTAGATTCTCACTGCTCGGGCTCGGGACCCGAGGCTCCTTAATGACCTCCTCCCACTCCTGGATGATACGGACTGGGCCTGGCTTAAGGCCCATGGACTATAGTATGTTACCCGACTACCTCAGATTATGTCGGATCAGGCCTACCTCACTACCCTGGTTCACCGATGGGACCCTAGGATGAACACCTTCCATATTCCTACCGGTGAGATGACTATCACACCGGAGGATGTGTATAGGATTTTTTGGATCCCCTTTGATGGAGTGGCCATCGTCTCTTCAGCCACTAATGATCATGATGCAATTTTTCTTTGGGTGTTTGGGGAGCATGCGATGGCTGCCTTCAAGGACACCAAGTCTGGAGGTGTATCTATTATACGTTGGTACAGGGAGCATGTCTTCATGGAGAGGCATGCGGTATTGCTGATGGTCATCAGTAACATCCTCATCCCAGATTGCTCAGGCTTGAGGTTCCCATGGAACCTCCTTGCGATGGTTCAAGATTTGTTGGACAGTGAGGAGCCCATCATCTATGCATGGGGGAGGTCCCTGCTAGCACAATGTTATGATGAGTTGTATCACATCCATCGGTGGGGCCGCATCAGCATTGGTTGTAGCTTGCTCCTTCAGGTATGGGGATGGGAGCATATCAGCGTGGATCATCCCAGAGGACTCCTCACTAAGATTATAGTTATTGATGCTAAGATGCAGTGCTATGCTACCAGGTGGGCTCGAGAGCATGAGGAGTACAAGAGCCATCCTAATGCGGGGAGCTCCCCCATTATACTACTACTTTCACTAGGCTAGGCCGAGGCCATCATGTGGTGCCCATATTATGAGTGCCCAGTTTGGGATGATCCACCTAGTTTTACAGCTAGGATGCGATGTGAGCGGTGGCTCATTGGTCACAAGGTCGACATCAGGGAGTATTTCTTCTACTCTCGAGTTCTTTAGTACGGGTTACAACAAGATGTGCCACTTATCCCATTCTTGTATAGGTGCATCGGAGCAGAGAGAGACCTCCCTCCCCCACATATCATAGAGTTGGATGATGAGGAGGATGCCCCAGTAGTTGACCCATGAGTCATTGGGGGAGTCACAGATGCATTTGCACAGTGGTGGGGTGACCGGATGTGGCATGGTGATGGTAGTCTAGGCCATGAGGGTGATGGCAGAGATGGTGCAGATCCAGCAGGGCATAGAGTCCGAGCTAGGACTGAGGTATGGGGCCAGTAGAGTAGGTGGTAGTGGAGGAGCAAGAGGCTCCTGAGGAGGAGGATGAGGAGTTGGATCCCGAGGAGAGAGATTCTCCTCTAAGAGCATAGTTGCATGATGTAGAGGTCGAGCTCCAATCGACCAAGATCCAGGTACAACAACGTGATGCTATCATTACCCAGTGGGATGCTACTATAGTATAGTGGGATGCTACTATAGAGCAGCTCATAGCTCAGATACAGGCTTTGTAGGCTACTATCAAGGGTGGTGCTTCTAGGATACAAGTTGTCATTGATCCTTCCACACCTCAAGGCTCTACAGGTATAGATCCGGGGGTAGAGATCAGGTGGATGCAGACTCTACTGGATGAGTATGAGGTAGATATTATTGGTCATGTAGGCCACATTGCTTCTCTCGAGATGCAGATCAAGATGCTAGGAGCCACTCCTAGGGAGAGGGTAGGTGCAGGTGGATCACAGGCTAGTGGGCGCTCTACTTCAGGGTAGTCTTCCATCCAGCCTAGTCAGAGGACCCAAACTCGCACAGAGAGGCCAATGGGCTCACATCGCTCCACCCATGATCCATCCATAGGGGGTGGTGCTGTAGGGGGCACAGGCCCAATGTTTGATTGATGATGCATTTGGCTTTTATTTTTGAGGTCAACTGACCTATATGACTGTAGCCTTCGGGCATTTTTGTATATCTATGCACTTTGAGACACACATATTTATGAGATCTTTGCATTATGCTTCATTATGTGTGTCATTTATTGCTTATGTTTTTGTTTTACTTATGTGATGTGATGATGGAATTATGATGAATTTATGTATGTGTTAGATGATAGGTGATATTTATGATGATATGGATATTTGAGATGGATGCTTATGTATATGTTTATGTAAATGCTTATGTGACATGATGTGATGTATCATGAGTTGATTTGATGATGGATTTATGATTCTAGGTGGATGCAGTGATGTGATCTTAGATGTAGATGGATGATTTATGAAATTATGTATTTATGGATGTTTTGTTAGATGCATGTTTAATTTTGATTTAATTGTATGCATCTAACTTATGTTATGATATGGTAAATGCAATGTGTAATGTATTGTCTATATGATGTTTAATCTAATGTGAATGAACCTGTATGCTTTAATCACTTAAAACATAAGGAATGCATATGATATGATTTCAACAATCTAAATGGGTGATACCATAGAAAGTATAACAATCATGAATGTAAATAATCACTCTTATCACAAGAACTAATTATTTGGGCATTCATATGTGAAATGTAATGACGTGGAATGTATGTAATTTCTTGATAAAGCTTATGTGATTTAAAATATTACAAAATAGTCAGTGGTCATCTAAACATCATTTTTGACATCCATCCGGTATCTATCCTACTTTGTTAATACCCCTTAATTCACAAAACCTCATAAAGAAAATTGATGATGTGATGGATGATATGATTTGTTGCTATGTAGGAATTTTTGAGGCTCTTCCTGAGACTCAAACACTCTAGTTACCCTATCAATAACTGCGTACTGACCATACAAGACTTTTGAAAAGCAAGGCTTTCATCATGGACCTAGAGATTCATTATCCCTATGTGTGCAAATGAATATATTTAGATAGAACTCAAGCATTTCCTCCGATGTCAGGTGGGATTCTTTCAGCCCATTGCTAAGATCGTGGATCCTCAATTGTTCATCTTATCCTGTGTTGGACTTAGTTGGACTATACCACTAGGTAGCTTTGGGTTACCTAAAGCTAGCTCATCCACATGCAAACATTGGTCTACACAAATGCAAAATGCTATTGTGATAGACATATCATCATGCATAAGGGTATCACCATTTCTAGGCATGGTTGTACACCAACCTGTAATGGGGATCACCTTCCGATTTTGTGCAATGTTGAGAATTCCAAGGATTCAAGTTCCATTCCCTTCTTTTCTTCATTTCATTTGGGATACTTGCTCATGCTTAGTGATGAAAATCACTATTTATTTTTGACTGATTTTTTTTTTGAGCAAGGGACTTATGTAGTGATGATAATCACTATTTGCTTTGTTTTATTTTTGTACTTTTTGAACTATGACTTTGGAAACTGGGGTTTTGAATTTGTGCTTTGTTTCAGGATTTTTGCTTGTTTTAATGAAAGCAAGGGATTTATGTAGTGATGATAATCACTCATTTCTAGGTAGGGTGGAACTTGTCCTTTTGCCAATTCTCAGCACCTTTGAACCGGTCACACAGGGGGATAAGCAAGGAAGATCCTTTTTGCTTAAGGTAACCTAGACCACTTTTGTAGCTTTCATATTTCCCTTGTACCAACTAGGATTTTAGTGTTTCAATTAGTGATGGGATCCTGAATATCTAAGGCATTATCACGACTAGACCTCACTCTCTACTAATCAAGATGGCTTCCCACAAAAACTGATAAGACCACTAGATATGGTTGAATGACCGAAAAATCTTAGCCTATTCCTTATAGCAACATGATATGGTTGTGTTGAAAAACACAGTTACACACATGGATGAATGGATGAAGGTGGACTTATGTATTTGTGGTTGTGATACAAACTGTGGCATCATTTGTAAGAATGTGATCATAACATATGCAAATGCAATGGATATGCATGTTTGATGTTATGCAACTATATGGATGCAGATGTGAGATGCAACTATTTTTGTATTTTTTATTTTGCATTGTTTTTGTATTTTTGATTGTATTTTGACCAAAGGGCTTATTGTGCCTTTGGGGCTTTTTAGAGTTTGACCAAGTGGCGTGAAGATACCCTTGGAGCTTTTTTATTGAATTTTACCAAGCGACTTGGATTACCTTGGAGCATTTTTATTGAATTTTGACCAAGCGCTTGTATACCCTTTGAGCATTTTTTATTTTTACCAAGTATACCCTTGGAGCATTTTTGATTGAATTTTGACCAAGTGGTTGGTATACCCTTGGAGCATTTTTATTGAATTTGACCAAGTATACCCTTGGAGCATTTTTATTGAATTTTGAATTTTTATGTTTTTCGAATTTGTTTGTATTTTTTGACATATTTGAATGTTTTTGTATTTTATGTATATTTGAATGTTTTTGTATTTTATGTATAAAATATCTTCAAATGAATGATATTGAGGGGCTCAGGCTCCTCAACGCCATCCAATGATGTGAGGTGATATGCCCTAGGCCCAACCCTTTCTAAAATCATGTAGGGGCCTATCCATTTTACCATAAATTTGTCTCATAGGTGCGATGGCAGATTTGAGTTCTATTGGTTTTCTTTAAGCACAAGATCCCCAACTTTGAATTCTCTCAAGTGGACTTTACTATTGTAAGCTCGCGCAAGGTGATCTTGATAAACATGGAGATGCTCCAAGGCATTGACTCGACGTTCATCAAGAAGCGTTAACTGATCAAGGTGGGCTTGCCGTGCGGTGTCATCATCTATGAAATCCTTCAATGCTATGCGTAGGGTTGGAATTTCCAACTCTAGGGGCATGATGGCTTCAGTGCCATATACAAGTGAAAATGGTGTTGCCCCAGTGGGCATCCGCACACTAGTCCTGTATGCCCACAATGCCAGAGGCAATTGCAAATGCCAGTCCTTATGATTATCTTTCACTATTTTCCTCAAGATGGAGACTATTGTTTTGTTTGAGGCTTCTGCTTGCCCATTTTCTTGCGGATAATAGGGTGTTGAAAAACTATGTTGAATGTGATATTTGTTCATTAAAGCATGCACATTTTTGTTCTTGAAAGATGGCCCATTATCCGATATTATCTTCGAAGGGACCCCAAAATGACTTATGATATTGTGGAGTATAAACTCCGCAATCCTAGGTCTAGTTGTCGATGTCAAGGGGATCGCTTCGACCCATTTGGTGAAATACTCCATGGCCATTATGATGAACGTGTGTCGGCCTGAGGATGGGGGTGAGATCTTCCCCACTAAGTCTAGTCCCCACTACGAGAAGGGCCATGCTACCTGGATGGGTTGCAAGGCTTGTGATGGCAAGTGAGTGAGGTTTGCATGATGCTGGCATTTAACGCATTTCTTGACATACTCGCAATAGTCCTTTTCCATAGTGGGCCAATAGTAACCCATTCTCAAGATGCGCTTAACGATGGCCATGCCACTGAAGTGACCACCACACGTGCCATCATGGGCTTGCAAAATTGCCCAAGATGCTTCCCAGGGCTCAAGACAATGAAGGAGCATTCCATCATAGCCTCGTCTATAAAGGATCTCTCCTAGCAAGATGTACCTCATCACCTTCTATTTAAATGCTCATATTTTGACATGCGATAGGCCTTGTGGTACCATTCCAAGTTTTAGGAAATCTTATAATTGGGAAAGCCAATCCTGATAAGCCACAACCTCTATGGATAAAATGGCATGCTCCTCATATGATCCAGAATCTGAGAACATAGATTGAGAAACAACCCTATGGTGAATGGTCGTACCACACTCCGTAGGACCTTGAGAGATCAAAGATTCCCAAGGTGTCATTTGCAAGAAAGCTCTAGCTCTGAAGGACCAATCCTGATTTGGTTCAGTCTGAATCATGTTGACTGACTCTTGATTGTCCATAGCCTCACGTTGTATTGCTGAGTGTACGAGCACTTTAACATGAATGGTTGTGAAATCAATAGATGGATTCTGAGGGATTAAGGATCCCAAATATGCCATGGTGTCTACAAATCTATTTGACATGTGAGGGATTGCCTCGATGTCATACCATTCTAGTCGGGCTAGGTAAGTGTCAACAAGCTCCTTGTAAGATTTCAGGAGTGGGCACCTACATTGGAACAATCCTTTGACTTGATTAACTATGAGCAAAGAGTCACCAAAGATATTCAATATTTTAATGCCCATTGCAATAGCTTCTTGGAGTCCCAAGATCAGGGCCTCATACTCTATGTTATTATTCATGCAAGGGAAGTCTAGCTTGAATGATAAGGGCAATGGAGCACCCTATGGTGTGATAAATACTATCCCTACTCCGCCCCCTTGCTCGCACTTTGAACCATCGAAGAACAATGCCATGTCTCTTTCTTTCTTAGGTTCTTCGAGTTCGGGTGGATCTGATAATGCGAAGACCGCATCATCAAGAAATTCTATGGTGAGAGGCTTGCTATCCTAAAGAGGTGCCTCTGCTAATTGATCTGCTATGACTTGTCCCTTGATGGACTTTTAGCTTATGAACTCTAGATCAAATTCTATCAATAGCATGATCCACTTTGCAATACGTGTATTGTGATAGGTCTTGTTCATCATATACTACAAAGGATTTTGTTTTGATATAACGTAGGTCGTATGGCTCAACATGTAGTGTCACAACTTTTTGGTTGCAAAGACCACTGCTAAGCACAACTTTTCTACATACGCATATCCTAGCTCATAACTCACCAAGGTGCGACTAATGTAATATACGACTTGCTCTTTATCTTGTGCATTCTTTTGGGCCAACATGGTGCCCAAAGCGAAATCAGTAGCCGATATGTATAGTAAAAATGGTACCTCTGGCCTTGGTGGAGCCAACACTGGTGGTGTTGCCAGGTAAGTTTTTATCTCTGCAAAGGCTTGTTGGCATTCTTCATCCCAATGAAATGGGACATCCTTGCATAGCAACCGGTTCATGGGCCGACACTTATCTGATAATTGAGCAATGAACCATTTGATGGATGCTACCTTGCCTTGTAGGCTCCTTAACTCCCTAATGTTGGTAGGGGTGGCCATTTCCATTATAGCCTTTACCTTTGCAGGATCGACCTCGATGCCTCTCTTAGAAATGATGAAACCTAAGAGCTTACCAGAAGTCATGCCAAACACGCACTTCTTAGGGTTCAATCTGACATTGTGCTCAATGAGGTGATCGAAGACCTTTGTAAGGATTCCAGCATGCTCTTGCCACACTAGAGACTTGGCTAGCAAGTCATCCATGTAGTCCTCTAGGATTGTGTGCATATAGTCATGGAAGATGTATGTCATGGCCCATTGATATGTGGCACCAACATTCTTTAGGCCAAATGGCATCACCTTATAATAGAATGTCCCCCATGGAGTAATGAAAGTAGTCTTATGTTGGTCTTCGGGTTTGATTCGGATTTGATTGTATCCAGAAAACCCATCCATTAGGGAGAGCATCTCATGACCTGTAGTGGCATCAACAAGAGCATCTATGTTTGGCAATGGGAATGAATCCTTTGGAGTTGCCCTATTCAAGTCTCTAAAATCTATGCAAATGTGGACTCTTCCATATGGTTTTCCCATGGGCACCATGTTCGAGACCCATTCGGGGTAGTCAATTGGGACTATGAAAATCGCATCCAACAGTTTTTGTAACTCGTTCTTCACCATCAAAGTGATGGTTGGATGCATTTTCCTCAACTTTTGCTTGATCGACTTCTTCATGGGATCCAATGAAATATTGTGAACAACTAACTTTGGATCAATCCCTGGCATGTCTTTGTAAGTCCAAGAAAAAATATTTGGCCTCTCTTTAAGGAGAGGAATTATGATGGCTTGTTCCTCGGGAGACAGACTTTCTCTGAACTTGACTTTCTTTGGTTGAGTAGGATCATCACTGATGTCCATCTCGAAAGTCACTTCTATAGCCATATGTGACCCATCCTCCAACTGATGAGGCATGGGTATCAAATGAATGTCATCGATGGGATTTATAGGTCCTACTGAGTCAAGATCCAAACCGGCATGGAATACATCATATGCATGACCTGATGCAAAATGAAATGGTTGTAACACCTCTTCGTTAGGGAAAAGGTCCTCAGGCTCTATGGGTGAATCAACATGATCCCAATCAATAGCCTCTATATCAAGACATAGTGGTTTAGTAGGATCTGTTGGGTTATGAAGTGGAGTGGCCAAATCAATGGAGATTGTATTGATGGATGGAATGAAATCTCCAGGACCACATGGGTGAAACATTGTGTCAGAGGTTTCTCCTCCATACTCATGATGAGGCTCTAGAGGAAGAGGAATCTCTAGATCTAGCCCATGAGTAGGCTAGATAATAGGATCATTGGGTTCTAAGAGCTCCCTGAATGTAGGCGAAGGGGGATTGACCGCATGATAAATGGCATTTAAGTCGATAGGTCTCCCCAAAAACTACAAGCCAGGGTCTATGGCATGAAGTGCCACTTCTCTTTCGACCAACATGTTGACTTGCCACAAGTGGTGAGGCCCAAGATAAGCCATCTCAGTCTCATCTTCAAAGTCATCATCACTTATCCAAAAACCATTAGCATTGGTATGTGGCCCCAAGATAAGGGGCACGTCTCTTGGCCCCAAGTAGGCTATCTCTATTTCATATTCATATTATTCATCACTTATGAAGATGCCATTTGCATTAGTATGTTGTCCCAAGTCATGGGGCCATTGCCTTACCCCTAGGTAGGCTCTCTCTATTGAGTCCTCTGACTCATAGCCACTTTCATCCGATATGTATCCACTCTCATTATGGATAGACCAGGTAAGGCTTTGTAAATAGTGAGGCCCATGATAGGCTAAGCTGGCTTGTACTTCATCATCACTTACCTCATATCTATTTTCTTCTTGCTCTTCATCCCATAAGTTGTAACCTATTGGGATGGCATCAATTATGAAGCTTGGATGATAAGTTTTGGGAGGTGGTATGTTTACCATGACCACTTATCTATTACTTGGATGTCTTGTACTTGGTGGATGATAAGGAATAAAATTGATGTCTTCTCCTAACCCCAAGCTTAATCTATCCAAGGCTACTACTAGAGAGTCATCTCGACCTCTGATGTGATAGCCTAACCCAAACCTATCAGAGGGAAGTTGGTATTATGACTCGAATGGCCGCCTACACCCCTGCTCATATATACCAAGACCATAGCCATGCCAATGGCAACGTTCAAAGTAGCTTAGAGAAAACTCAAGATTAGAGAGGTAATGAACATTAATAGTGAATAGTTCATCATTGTCCTCTTCTATGTCTGTAGACTTATGGGCGCAGTCCAAGCCAACATAGACAAAGTTGGTCTGGTTGGGAGGGATTCCAAGTGGCACCACTATTCCCATTGGTGGTCTCAGGTCTTTTGGTCATCCCATGTCCTGTGTAGACTCTATGATGGGCGTGAATGTTATGTTCTACACAAGATACTCTCCTATCCCTATGCTTTCCAAGTGTATTGTTGCATGTGATGTAGATGATCCTACAGATGACACTGGTGAAGCGGGTTCTAGTATCTCCTCAGCTTGATCTTGGAAATCTTCTTCTTCCATTGGACTTGGACTTTTCTCAATGGCTATGGTTAGCACTTCCTTGGGCTTTCCTTCCTCAACTAAGGGTGCCTTTAGCTTCTGATTATCTTTTGGTTTAGATGTTGATGGTCTCTTAGAAGCAGTAGTCATTTTGGGTGCAAGATGAGGTGTTGATGTTGATGGGTCTTTTCGTACCCCTTTGTCTCTGTTATCTAGTTGCGTAGTTGGAGATGAAGGTCCTACATATAGGTGGGTAGAAGGAATCACAAATTCTCCTAGAAAATCCACCTGATGGACATACTTGAATGGCTCTTCATCCGCCAACACCACATAGACTTTGTCATCATGCACATACTTGACACATTGATGTAAAATTGAAGGAACACACTTCATATCTCTTATCCAAGGGTGCCCTAGGAGGATGTTGTATTGCATGGCCCCTTCCAAGACATGACACATCATAGGGATGGTCTTATGCCCTACCTTGATGGGTAGGACTATCATTCCCATAGTATTGCATAAAGCATCATTGAAAGCTCTTAATGTGTAGGCTCCCGAAATGATATTTGACTTGGGGATCTTAAGGTGTTCTATTGTTGTAGTTGTGATGATGTTGATTGAAGAACCTGTATCGATCAAGACCCGCTTAAAAGGTAAATCATTGACTGATGCAACAATGTGCAGTGGAGGGTCTAGTAAGGCAGTAGGCACTATCTTAATCTCATGATCATAGAATCGAATTATAGGTTCCTGGCACTCTTGTACTTGTCCCACAAAATGCATGAATGCATTGGGATCTTGTGGTTGGAGCTCAATCGATCTCAAAATCTCCATCAAAGTCTCCCTATGCTTTGGGGACTATTGTATGAGCTCATAGATAGATAGCTTAGCCAGAGTCATTTGTAAATTTTGCTCTAGTCTACTCCGAATAGTTACCACAGGTCGAGTTGGTGGACCTAGAAAGTTGTTCTACCCCTACCTCTACCTAGGTGTAGCTGGGACATTGATTGGAGCCGTAGGAGGCTATGGTTGACCATATCATCTAGTCCTAGTAGCTATATTGACAATTTCAACCATCCCAATGCACCCATGGGTAGGCGTATCAATTCGGACCTGATTGACTTGGGCACCTTGCCCTCTAGGGACCTCATGGTTGGGCAACAGGTTTTTGTATATGCCCATATCTCTATTATCAGGAGCCAATGGGTTGTCAACTTTAAGTTCTCCTGCCTCAATCATGTTTTGCACTTGATGTTTGAAACCAATGCAAACTTCAATATTATGCCCCGGTATCCTATGATAAGGGTAAAATTGATCTTCCCTATATCCTTTTGGCTTAGGATGGTTGGGATCTATGAGAGGTATATCAAGAAATCTGATTTTCCTAGCCTCGCTCAATTGGTTGAAAATTGATTGCATTGACTCTGATAGAGGTGTAAAATAGTGAGGTGGCTTGCATTCTCTGTTTCACCCCTGATTGTTCTTTTGATCATAATTGGCTGGTGGGGGTTGTGCTTGATAATTATGGGGTTGTTGCGCAGCCCCATCCTTAGGTGCAGCCAATACTACTTGATTAACTAGAGCAGGGTTGGCCTATTTCTGCTTGTGTTTGTCATTTTTGCCATTTTTGTTCCACTCCTTGTTTTGGAGCTTGATGGTTCCCTCATCTACCTTTATGTCCTCAATGAGTTTGGCCTATGCCAAGGCTTCCTCAAATGATGGATATTGTTGAAGTTGTAGCAAGAGGGAAATGTGTTTAGAACAACTCTTGGTGAACATGCGGATGATTTCTTCTATGGGGATGGAGAATGATAACTTTGCCATGAATTTTCTCCATCTATCCCCATATTCCATTACTGGCTCATCGTCATAATGTTTTAGGTTGGCCAGGTCCGAAAGGTTCACCTTTATTTTAGCACCAAAGGAGAAATGCTTTAGGAATGCGTTTACTAGTTGTTCAAAATTGGATATGTTGTGCTTAGGCAGTTGGTTGAACCATTGAGTGGCAGCGCCCAAAAATGTCATAATGAAAGTCCTTAGCATAAGAGCATCATTGTCTTCAAGATGAAAACATGCATTGATGAAATTGGTAACATGCTCTTGTGCATCCTCTTCACCCTTAAACTTTTCTAACCTAGGCATCTCAAAATGCTTAGGATATGCAGGGCTAGGGACTGATGGGCATAATGGTTGGTTGTGTATTTTACTCAATGTTGGTTGGCTCCCTACCATTTCTTGTTTCTCAAAGGACTTCATATTTTTAGTGAGTGCCTGAAATGCCTTTGAGGTGAGGAGTTCCTCTTCTTGTAGGCCCCCTCATGGTGGTAATGGAGGTAACCCTATGTGCACTTGACTTGTTCTATTCTCTTCCCTCCTACGAGGGGATTCAGGATGTGTTTGATCCTGATTTATCATGTTTACCCTTTCTCCACCAGTTTGATGTTGTTCATGATTTGAGTGGTGGTTTCATTGTGGGCTTTCTTCTTGTCTATTGCACCCTTCTCTTGGTGAGTCAGCACATTTATCTCTTTGATGATCATTGCCATTGGCTTGTAAATTGATATGAGCTAGTTGCTCAGCTTGTTCTCTTAGACGTTGCTCATGTTGGTGCAAAAGCCTTTCTCTTTGTTTGTCATGCTCAAGAGCTTCCACTAGCTCTCACTCTTTGCGCAATGCATTCTCTAACCATCGCATGCAGTCAGATTGCACTGTTAAAGAGGACTCATGTTTGTCTGATTCTATTCTTGTGGTTTTGATTCATAGATTCCTCGAAGAGGTCTCTACAGTTTCTTTGCTCTTGCTAGCTACTATAATTTGTTCCATGTGTTGATAAGTATCTCTATGGTTAGACTCTGCATGAGACTTGTAGAGTCACTCTAAAGCATCCCCAGATTGAGAGGTGCATTTAGAAGTAATAGTTCATGAACTTCCAGATGCAAAATTTTCTATGGCTATGGTTCTGGGAGGTGGCCTCGGATGAAACCGATCCAACTCATCTAACTATCTTATTTTCCATGGCTGATCCCTTGGGGTGCCATTTACTCCAATGAGGTCATGGTCTATTGGAATCCTTCCTCTTGTGTGAAGGGTATCTTCTATTTGATGTCTATGACTAGATGTAGCTCTAGTTTCTTGCCCTTCAGTAGGCAGACATGTTCTCAATGTCTCATGTGAAGTTTGAGGTGTTGTGACTCTGGTGTGTCTTTTTGGTGATGAGGGTTTTGTGGCCCTATCTACCCTCCATGAGGATGGATATGGGGAAACCTCATCATCCCTATGTGAAGAATGGGGTCTAGAACCCTTCTTATGTCCATGTGGGGAGGAAGCCCTTGAAGCCTCCTCATGTCTTTGAGAAGTTTCTATGTGTTTAGAGGAAGACCTTGAGGCTTCCTCATGTCTCCTTGATGATGATGGCCATGAAGCCTCTTTGTGTTGTTGTGATTTAGTTCCATGATTTGACTCTCTATTTGGGGTTTCTCGAGGAGAACCCCCAAGGGTTGAATTATCACCCCTTAGACTTACAGAACTACGTCTCACTATTTTATGAGCATGTGGTTCAATGTTACTACGACTTCATCTATGAGTATGTGTTGCTTCAGATTCTCCCTTGATATTGGACCGAGGATGTTTACTTCTAGTTTTGACCATTGTGTTTATGAATTAGTTCTTTTGGATTGCAATTTAGAGATAACCAAACAATATCAAGCAAGTGTTTATCTTGATTACCAATTTATGTGTGCCCTAAACTATTTGATGTGTCTTTGATATGTTGTTCTTGTTGTTTCTTGCTCTTGTTTTGGATTTAGAATAAGGAGACTCATCCATAGTGGGAATCAAGAACACCCATGCCAAACATGATTTTCTCAAAAAGAGACTAGGGTACACCGCTTAAATCCTAGTGGGGGGTTCACCTAGCTCTTCCACTCTAAACCAATTGTTCCAATAGTGGGAGACAGTTTGAACATGAGTAACTTAGTACCACTATAAATAAGTTCCCAATTCCATTCTAAGAAGATCTAGGGGGCAAGCCGGTGGAAGGAGATGAATGCCAACATCACCAGACTGAATTGAAGGTTGGTGATGAAATCCAACTCTCCAATGTTTAAAACATGTGTGTGTGTGGGGTTCATTTTAAGTTTGCATAAAATAAAATGCATCATACAACAGAAATGTATCCTTCCTATATGCCTGATATGAATGATGTTTCACTTTTCAGAAAGATGCATAACTAGTATGAGATTCATGGATGCACTCTATTTTGTGCAAATATGGCCTCTAGTAGGGCCTCAAAGCAAGCAAACCAACACACAATTTCTAGCACGCTGGATTCTAGGGTGGAATTTACAAGCATAAGCCATTGTTCCTAGCAACGCCTAGTGGAAATCTAAAAAAACTCTAAGATGCACAAGATGCAAGTTCTTTCCTTTCCATTCCTTGATTTCCCAAATTAAAATGTGTCTTAATGTTCACTATTTTAGGAAAATAGAAGCAGATAAAAGAACATAAATCATCAGAAAAGTTGTACCAACCTCTAATCCAGCTCAGAGCATCAATATTTTGACCTCTGCTGCACTCCAGTTTCAGTCACTATCGACCAAAGCGACTAATTTTTGGCCATTGTAGACTAGAGCGGCTGACTCCTAGCCACTGTAGACTAGAGCGGCTGATTTCTAGCCATTGTAGACCAGAGTGGCTAAACCTGCACACAAAAACATGGATCAGTAAAGTGGTAGAAAAATAAAACTAGGTGGGGGTCCCACCATGATCGCCATCTGTAGCGACCCCAGGGAAGTGGCGCACCATCCACTCACTCTATTTGCGATTATTATTATTAAATATTTTAACATTTAACATGCATTAAATGAAAAAGCATAAAAGAAAGGCGTAGCCGAAGTACGAAGAAATAAATGAATGAATGCTTTGTATTGATATTTCCAAGATCCGATTACATATAAATCCCTCTACGGGATACCCTTCATTTGATACATGATTTTACACAAAGAGGGTAGCAGATGTATAAAATATCCCCTAGCAAGGGGTGATGCACCTTTACAGGCTTCCCGATGATGCACACGGAACTGTATGAGGGCTTATAGATGCCTCCTTCTCCAGGTCTGATTCCTAGAGGGATCCTCTTGCTCTCGTATGTTGTAGATTTATCCGATGAACCTGTAGCCCTACAATCAATGAAACAACAACACACGCTTAGATGTCCGAGATTGCCTCCCCAGATGAGGTTGTTAGCATAATGAAAACAAGTGCAATGAAACTAGTACTATGAATGCCAATAAATGAAGTAAATCTTATGCTAATGATATGAAAGCATGGAGAAAGTAGAATAAAAGAAACTAACACCTAAACCCTAGACTAGGTTGTGGGCCACTATCCAAGACAATGACCGCTAAGGTGAAATCTATCTCTATTAATCCAAAGGCTATGGGCTTAAGTCTGCTACTAATGTTAAATGATTAATGTATGTGCATGGATGATTACCTCTCAATTTGGCTAGCACTTCGTTTCTCCTCAAGGGTGCTCAGATTCACTCTCCAATCCGATAGGGCTTCACTATAAAATGATCTCCAAGGGAAGCTCTCCAAGTATGTGATGTTCTCTCTCTCTTGATTCATAAAAGAAGGTCCCCTAGTGCTTTTAGGTTTACTCCTTATAAAGTGTTTGAAACCCTAGGTCAATGTTCAAACCCTAGGATTGATTTCCTCATGCACACTGGACGTTAGCATGAGAATTTTAGCTTTTGTCTACCCTTGAGGGGTAGTTAACTGATGTCTAAATCTGGACTTGAGTCTTTCATGTAGATTGGCTATGAGGAGGAATGCAAAGTTATCCCCGCTCGACCTTATTGCATGTAGACTGCCACTTCCACCCGATATTAGGCTAGATTGGTGGAAAAATGCATTTAAAGTTTAGTCGTTGTCATCTGCAGTGGCTAAGGTTTGGCCGCTCTGAGCTTCAGCGGCCAGAATCCAGCCGCTCTGGTCCATAGCGGCCAGGCTTGGATGGGCTAAAAAATGCCCCAGATGAGTGGCAGAACCACTTTTGATACTTGGAAGGTCCCAAGGTTTAGTCACATGATCTAGGAATGTGCCCATGTGAGTAGTCTCCCTGAACATGACATGTTTTAGGTGTCTACACCAAGAGGTATTGGCCCATATACGAATAGAATCCTATTGGGATCCAAATTGACATCAAGCAAAACTTGATACTGTGATTGTCTATCTTCCAACTTTTTGATTAGGCTTGCACCCGCTAGTCACAACTCAGAACTCAACATTGGATGGACTAAATATTGCTCTAATCCAACCTCCAGAGTAGGTTGGTTCCTTGTCAACTGACAAGGTGTTGACTCAATTAAGTTCAGTAATTGTTTAAGAGATAGGGATAGAAAAGGGTTTAGGGTTAAGGAATTATAACTAAAATAGTGGTCAGATAGAGCTAACAACATAGGCATCCACAGGGAAAACCTTTCAACAAATCATTTCTAGTGTCCCACACTCAAGATTAACAACACCCAAAAACAAAATAATCTTCATCAAGAAACACAAAATAGAGATATACTCCAAGAAGCTATTTCAACATCCACAATACTAATAATCCAATTTAGCAGAATAAGATCAGTATCTAGATTTAACAGAAATGAACTTCTTGTGAGCATAGATTCAATTATGAAAAGGTTTCAATTGCTCTAAAGCTAGTAATTCAATATCAGTAGAGTAAACTAACCATAGCAGCATTAGTAGAAAAGCAATTCATAACTTGAATCTCTCAAAAGAAATATTGAAGACACCAATTTTTGAGTCAAAAATCCAAGTAATGCTCCTTCTATTGATTTGCAGAAGATGTTACACAGTAGGGCAAGCAAACACTCTAGAGCCGACCCTAAAAATCGAGGGTTCGACCTCTATTAATAGTTTTACAATGAAAGAAGAATATGGAACATTACAAGGAGAAAACCATGCTAGATCGGTAGAATGTTGAGGTGGCATCATTTCATTCACCTTTGAAGCCCAAAAAATCCATGCGATGTCGCACACCATAGCAGCACTCTACAACTTGCTCGCTCTACAATGGTAGTTAGGCTCCAGGTCATTAGATTCTAGATCTAAGTCATCTATCTTTCTTGGGGACTTCATCTAGTCATAGATCTGTAACTACCCGAGTTCTTGTTTCTTGGCTCCATGGATGCTTCATCTACCTACTTGAATCAACTAGTTCTTATTTACAAAGACTTCGCTTTTGTATGCCTAAGAAAGTGTCAGCATAAGCTTGACCATTGATTCACTCATGAATGACTACGATTAAATCTCAACAATGCTTGGAGATGAGTGACGTAGAACATGTCGCTAGGCCGCTCTTTAGAAAAGCTTATCACTTGAATTGATTATTTTGACCAGCGACGTGGAGCATATCAAAAAATACACTACAATCTAAGTGGAATAGAGCATGTCGCTAGGCCACTCCCTTTAGTTCTTAAAACTGATTAATTTACTTTCGTATCCATGATGTAGAACACTTTGTTCATAGCCCGCTCCTTGAAATCTATTCCTTGAAGTTTTGACCAAAGTTGACCGTGGAATAGAGCATGTCACTAGGCCACTCAAGAAATAATGTAAAATAACCTTTCATGAGATTTTGTATTGTACCACTGCCTTGTGCTTCATTTTGGGCATCTTGACCTCTTTGACCAGCGGCATGGAACATGTGTTCTGATCCACTCTAAAATGAACGTGAATCTCAGTGGCATAGAACACATCAAAAAGTTAGTCATTTTATTGCGTGGGCTAAGGCAATGTGCGTTGGGCCGCTGATCGAAGAATGATGATGTCAGCTTTGACCCGAGTTGATAGTGGCATGGAACATGCTATTGTGCCACTATAAAATACACTAAGTGTTGAGTGGTTGAGAACATGTCTTCTCACCTTAGCAAAAATGTCGTATTCCACTCTATCAAAGTGATCGCAATGCAAGTTTGGTTGTTCCACCAGTGGCGTGGAACATCCTGCGTTGTGTCACTGCAAAATACACTATGTGTTGAGCGGTTGGGAACATCTTCATGCCTTAGAAAATATTTTCAAAATTTTTCTAAGGATGTGGCCATTTTGGGCCTACATTCTGGCGCCTCTCGGGTGGATTTGCTTGCAAAGTTGATGAACTCAGAATCTTATCCATTGGGCATCAAGAGTCAAAAAATTAAGTCCATGAGCAATGCTTCATAGAATAATTTCTATATGATAATTACCCTCTAGAATATTTGTGAAGACATTCAGAGGGTAACGACTCATATGGAGATCATACTAGAAACAATGATATTCACCACTCCTTCCGACTGAAAACTGCTCCATGTCAAGAAAAATAGAGGTATGCTCTCCCTTATAAGCCCAAGTGACATGATCAAAATATCTTCATGGAATTTTCATTTCTTGCTCTTTTGCTTCATGCTTTTTCAATTGTTTTCTGACAATGTCAAAACCAAAAACAATATACAACACTTTTTACATGAATACAAAAAATGACTAAGTTATAGGACTTTCAACTTAACTTATTCCTTCACTGAATTTTGACCATTGAGCTGCTCTTTCTATGTTTCCTCAGAGTCTTCGAC
The DNA here is from genome assembly GCA_028583015.1 of Wollemia nobilis. Classification (NCBI taxonomy): domain Eukaryota; kingdom Viridiplantae; phylum Streptophyta; class Pinopsida; order Araucariales; family Araucariaceae; genus Wollemia; species Wollemia nobilis. The sequence goes on from JAQPPZ010000737.1 coordinate 15,024,769, forward strand.
AACCTTATCTGATTGTTCTTCTTCCTACTGAGTTGCTTCTTCATCATTGCCTTCCTACTCTTGGTCAACTTCTTTTTCTTGGGAAGCTTCTTCTTCTTGATCAACTTCTTCTTCTGGTGAAACTTCTTGCCGATCATTAGGCTATGCATTAGTCCCAAAAAGTTGAATCATCAGTTTTAGAGTCTACAAAGCTTGACTCCAAACTACCTCAGAAGGGTTGGAAGTCTCCTTAAGTTGTTTATGAATGAACTCCAACTCAGAGGTCTCCTCATAAGTTGTAGAGCTTCCTTTGTTCACCAGGTCCTCCATCAAATCCTTGAGCCTGGTTAAATATTTTATCATCTGAGAGACCTGTTCTTGATCAATTGGCTCCTCCCAAGCATCTACCTCAGATTCATCCTAGATGATTGAAGCTACATTCTTTTTTATCTCTTTCTCAGACAATAAAGTGTTTTTTTTGACCTAGAGTCCTTCAAAACCATACTGAGTCATCTCTTGGTTGATATCAACTACATCTTGGATCATGCTTTCCACTTTATCATATAACAACCAACCCTTTTGTAACAATCTATTCTTCTTGACTACAACTCTAGCAACTAGTCTAGAAATATTCCATGCCTTGTTGGGGATCGGCTTAGCAACCTCATTGAACCTGCTATCAGACAACTTATAAATTTGTTCTACTAGAATCACCATAGGCTGCAGCTCCTGAGTGAACTTATCCAGGTCTTCTTTGATGTTTTGGAGTAGATGGCTAGCATCATCCATATAATCTATTATGGGTTGTATTTCAGAGCATTTCTCCAAGACTTCAGACCAAAGCTCTTTTCTTACCTTCTTCACTCCTTTTGAAAAGCCTGAAGACTTGGCTTTCTCAATCTGAAGTTGGTGCTTCAAATCTTGTATTTCCTTGGCCTGATCTTCATTCTTCTTTTTCTGCTCCTCAACTTGGTCTTTAAGCTTGATGGCCTCTTGATATTTATTTTGCCAGCTCTTAACTTCATTTTTGATAGCCTTTTCTACCTACTTTTGATTGTTGACTGTCTTCTCCAGCTTCTCTATTTTCTCCTCCAACTTTCCAACTTTCTCCCTATAGATATCAATTTTGACATAGAAAGTCTCCAGATGAGCTTTCACTATGACCAATTCATCCTCTACAGGTAGCTGCTCAATGTCTTCTATATACTCCTCGAGCTGGTAATCTTGAACAATCATCTCTTCTTCAGGTTTGTTTACCAGAGGAGTGATAGACCTAGATGTTCTTTGCCTTGTGACTGGATCAATAGTCATTGTCTTCCTCTTCGTAGCCATTCTCTTGGAAGGCTTAGAGAGTTTCTCTACCCAAAAATCTTGGATCTTTTGTGAAACTTATTTTCCTTTTTGCAAGGAAGACAAGGTGGGATGACTTATAGGGAGGAGGGGAAGTTATAAAATAAGGGAAGATAGACTCAAAGACTGGTGGTAGTGAAGTAGTAGTGACAATAGTTGAATCTATGCTTATTGTTGGAGTTGCACTTGGGAGAGACATGGGTATGGAAGCAAAATTCATGGAATGAGCTGGTGGGGATGAAACCACTTGTCCTTCTGATGATACTAGGGGTTGTGAAGGTGGAGATGGAATTATAGGAGATGATGTGACTAGGATTTTAGATGAATGTGGAGGGGATGGATTGGATTGACCCTCTGTATCAACTACTAAAATAGATGGTGAGTTATGAGGAGGAGAGGGTACCTTTTGATCAAAATTTTCTTGAGAAAGGGAAGGGGATTTCTTTGGGGAAAGAGAAGGAGAAGAAGGGATAGAAATAGTACCTTCACCTATAGAAGTAGGGTGTTCAAGAATCTCCTCTGCTCCTTGGTGTTGTACTTGTTGTACTGGTAGCTCTACAACTGAAATAGGGGTCTTTTCAACACTCTTCCCCTTATCCACTTTCATCTTCTTACAGACCTCCTTCTGAGTTTCTCCCAGTGCATCTTTAGCCTTTCTCTTAAAAACTTGAAACATTACTAGGCTTATCACTCTCTGTATCCTCTTCGGATTGCTCCTCCTGTAATACATCTTTAGTAGTAGGATTTGACTCAACTGTAGCTATAGTAGTGAAACTCACAGGTGTGAATACAAAGTCTTTATCCTTTTTCTTCCAATCTACCTCAATCCTAGGAGGCTCTCCACCTAGGGCTAGATGTTTGGGCCTATTAGCTATCTGAATGACTTCTGTATTTACTACCCTACTATCAGAGTAATGCATTTTACTCATAATCTAGGCCCCTTTAGAATATTTCTCTAGTTTCTCTTGTGAGGGCTCAAATGTCTTAGGGACTCCTTTAGTAATTGGTGGGGCATTAGTCTCTACTTCTTGCATTTCCTCTTGTGAAGGTGGGGAAGGAGAATCTATCCCTGCTTGAGTCTTCTTATAAATCAATACCAGATTCTTAGGATCTTTAGCTTTCTAGGTCTTAATATGCTTGTCATATCGATCAGAAAACTCATCATCTATTATTCGATCGAATCTGGACTTATCTATACCAGTTTCTACTCTCATCCTCCACCAATCTACAATTTTACCTTCATCCCATTTCTTTTTCTTTTCAACATCTTTAATTTTGGACTCCTTCAAACGATGGCTTTCATTGTTAGTAGGATCAAAATCAACTATCTGCTCATAGAAGTCTAACCATGGGGGTAGTTGTTCCATTTTAGAGATATTCCAATCCAATGGAGCACTTTCTTTGTTATTCCTCCCCTTTTCAAAATGAGGCCTCGAAGTCTTCTCAAACTTGAGGGCTTTTTCTCCATTAAGTTTGATATTCCTCTTTGAGAATTTGTCATCAAGGTCATACCTCCACCTCTATGGGATGTAAAATAGGCCCAACCTATCCAAATATTGGGTGATTTGTTCACCTTGACCCCTTCTGACAATTGTTATATCATCGACATTATGGGAGTAGGTCAACAAACATTTCCTTCCTTTTCTAGAGCCATAATTCATGTTGAGGAAGTCTTCCTGCCTTAAGTACTCCAATGCCAACAACCTATTAGTCACAAAATGTGACAGTAGAAAAGGTTTGCCAGTGAAACTATAAAGCTTGATGATAGTACCCTCTATGACAATATACCAGTCTTCCTCTTTGACGTCTGTTACTCTTAGTAATTCTCTAGCCAAATATGGTAATCTAGGGCATTTCCCATACATGATTTTCAATGCTGGCCCTAGGAATTCCAAATTGAACCTATAAAATGACTCTGTGCTCCTCAAATGAGTGGTCCAATAATACACAAGGATAGGGTCTCCTTTGTCATTCTTTTCTTTCATTAGAATCTAGGGCATCATGTGCCTTACAATAGCATAGAACATCCAAACCAAATTTGAACAGTGTCAAAAAGAAGGGGATTCTGAACCCCTTTTCATTCTAACCAATTGCTCATGCATTCACTTAGCGAGAAAGGTTGGCCAGTCAAAATAAATCACCTTGACACCCTCTTCCTCTACTTTAGGTCTGTACATTCTCTCATTTGAAATGTAATATACAGTAGCTATTTGCCAATCTCTTACCAACTGGTCAGAATCTAAACCCTCTAAGCAGGCTAACATGGAAAAGAGCTCTGGGTTAGCGAATTGCTCAATTGGAATTGGGGTTTTGGGGAGTCCACTTTTGAGCTTAATAGTTTTGAACTGACTATAAACCCACTTCCTAAAGGGTTCTCCTTCATGAGCACGCCTTTGCAGAGAATAATATCTAGTTTGTTCAGCCACATCAAAAAGTTTAGGCCTTACAGGTGGTTCTACTCCTAAAGCAAAAAGGTCATGACAAGCTTTGGCTGTGATACTAAATAGGGTTTTGCCATCAACTATTTTCACTACTTTCGCCCTAGGATCATAAAACTTGACAATGGTCGCTATTAATTCTAGATAGGGATGAACTGAATCATAGATATAAAAAGATAAGAAGGAATGGATAACACAATTACCTTGGACTATCATTGTTTTACCTCTTCGATATTTATCATTGATATTATTTTTGAGCTTAGTTCTCTCTATGAGAACCAATCTAGTGTCAACCACTACTTCTGCTTTATCAATGTAGCTACCCAACTCATCATTTGTTGACAACACTGGTTCTGCTACTTTGAGAGCCATTTTCTATGAAAATCTTCAGAGTGCTTCTCCCTTTCTTCTTTGTGAGCTTCATCTCTCTACTCTTTGGCTCTTTCTTCTAGGTAAGTGCCACTTCACAAAATTAATGGGCTTTGCATTTCAAATTTTTAAATGCTCCCGCATGTATACCTTCCACCATTAATGTAGTTGCCAAGAATCTATCCATTGCACATTTTTCAATTCAAAGATATGCATCTTGGTGGTCGAAATCATTATGTCCATCATTGATTGGTTGTGGCACGAAGCACTCACTGAACTCATGATGTTTTTTATCACTTTTCTTTTCTTAGAGTAGCAGAGGTCAGTCGTGGTAGTCCAAGGCTCCTTTTATTCATTGAAGAGTGGTGTAGAACATGTGTCCTAATCCACTCTAGAATGAATGTTAACTTCAAGCAACGTAGAGCACATGTTGCATTCCATTGTCACCCTTAGCTTATTGGAGAGCGGCATGGAACACATGTTGTATTCTGCTGCCATCCTTAGCTTATTTTACAACTTTGCACTCTTAAAGTAAATTTTCCTTTTTTTTACTTTACAAAAATGAAAACTTTAGCAAAGGAAAAACAATATAATACAAAATATGTACATATGTTACAATGAACGTATATCTCAATCAAAGTAGAGTTTTATATGAAAACCATTGATCGGGATCGATTGCATGTTTCCTTCTAGATCTTCAAGCTAGAAAACATTGCTCTCTTTAACCTCTGCTACTTTGAAAGGACCATCCCAGAAAGAATCAAACTTCTGGTGGTGCCCTGGCTTAGCTCTTTCCACATTCCACCTTAGGATAGAATCTCCCACTTTGAACTCTCTGAACCTGGATTTCTTGTCAAACCATCCCTTGATATCAAATGAGTGCTTCTGGAAGTCCTCATATGCTTGAGTCCTTTTCTCTTCTAGCTGCAACAAATGTGTCAACCTGGTTTCAACTGGATTCTGCTCGGGCTCTTCTTCTGTATCTATCAACTTGAGAGCTAGAATTTCCAAGTGAATAGGTAATACTACTTCTTTGCCATACACCAGAGCATAAGGAGAGGTCTTAATGGATTTTTTTATGGTGATCCTATCTCCCACATAGAGCTTGTTCTAACAATAGGTGCCAACTTCTCTTGTTACCTTCTAATGATCTCCTCAAGATTCTTAGCAGATTTTTGTTAGTTGATTTTGCTAATCCATTCCCTTGGGGATAGTAGTTGGAGGTATTTTTTATAGTGATGCCATACTTGCTAGAAAAATCAATGTATTTAGCTCCTATAAAAGCTGGGCCATTGTCACTTACTATAGCTTCTGGGACACCAAACCTCGTAATTAAGCTTTCCATGAAGTCAATAACCACTTCTTGATCTGATTTCTTCGTGGGAATGGCCTCTACCCATATGGTAAGGTAGTCTATGGTAGTCAAAATGTATTTATGTCCTACTAAGGAATTTGGATTAATCACCCCAATGAAGTCTAGCCCCCATTGTTGAAAAGGCTCTTCAACCTGAATTGGCTTGAGGGGGAATGATGCATTCCTAGTTCTCCCCACATACCATTGGCATTCATCACAGGCTCTTGTAACTTTGAAGGTATCAACAAAAATAGTAGGCCAATAATAACCTGCCCTAATGATCTTCAAAGTTGTGACCCTTCCTAAAAAGTGTCCTCCAGATAATCCTCCATGGAACTCCTCAATGACCTTTTGCTTCTGATCTTCTTTCAGACATTTTAATAGGACTCCATAAATATTTTTTTGATGGGAGAGGTAGGGGCTCAGTGGGGAGGGTGGATAAGGTGGAGGGTGCAAGGGGTGATTGAATATAGGATCAGTAGGATCAAAGGAAAGATCAACGAAGGAGAGAGGGGAGAAGTGGTTGGAAATCGGGATCAGCAAACTATGAGTTGGAGAGAGGTCACGGACGAGTTGTGCAACCACCTGAGGAGGTCCAAGGGTTCCCTATCTTGGTGAAGATCCATGAAAAAGGAGGAGGGGGTATTAGCAATAAAGGTGGGATTTGATTCGAAGTAGGAAGGGTGACCATATTTGGGGGTATAACGGCTCTTGTAGGGAGCAACGATAGGAGGTTTGGAAGGGCACTGAGAGGTTAAGTAACATTTCTTGGAACAGAGGCTATAAAATGCAAGTTTGTTTTTGCATTCAATAGTTTGATAAAAGGAAAAAACCTTAGATATGAGGTTGATAGACATAGAAAGGACTGTATCCAGATTAGCATTCATGCACATGCGAGCTTGGGTCATGCGGGTCTTGGATTTGGTTTGCAGATCAAAGGAAAACAACTCCCCAATTATTCTCGTGATGTCGTAAAGGATATCTTCATGCCAAAACTGGACTGGTAGGCTAGGGAGACGAATCCAAATTAGAGAAATATTTATATTATGGGTTGATGGGTCGAAATCCATGCCTCATTTTTGAAGGAAAAGACCTCTTCGTTCGAAAAACTAGGGTCCACCTATGAGAATCCATCGAGAGTCTGCAAGGTTGTTTAAATGAATCAGGAAAAATCCTCTTGGGAGCACTACTAGTTCCATGGATCCTATAGGACACCAAGGGGTATTGTCCATCTTTGGATATACTCATGTTGGTATCCAAATTGACATCAATAAAAACTTGATACTGTGATTGTCTATCTTCCAGCTTTCTAATTAGGCTTGCACCCGCTAGTCACAACTCAAAACTCAACATTGGATGGACTAAATATTGCTCTAATCCAACCTCCAAAGTAGGTTGGTTCCTTGTCAACTGATAGGGTGTTGACTCAATTAAGTTCAGTAATTTTTTAAGAGATAGCAATAGAAAAGGGTTTAGGGTTAAGGAATTATAGCTAAAATAATGGTCGGATAGAGCTAATAACATAGGCTTCCACAGGGAAAAACTTTCAATAAATCATTTCTAGTGTTCCACACTCAAGATTAACAACACTCAGAAATAAAATAATCTTCATCAAAAAACACAAAACAGAGACATACTATAAGAAGCTATTTCAACATCCACAATACTAATAATCCAATTTAGCAAAATATGATCAGTATCTAGATTTAATAGAAATAAACTTATTGTGAGCATAGATTCAATTATGAAAAGCTTTCAACTTCTCTTAAAGCTAGTAATTCAATATCATTAGAGTAAAATAACCATAGTAGCCTTAGCATAAAATCAATTCACAGCTTGAATCCCTCAAAAGAAATATTGAAGACACCAATTTTTGAGTAAAAAATCCAAGTAATGCTCCTATTGATTTGCAGAAGATGTTACACAATAGGGCAAGCAAACACTCTAAAAATGACCTTGAAAAATGAGGGTTCGACCTCTATTAATAGTTTTAAAATAAAATAAAAAGATGGAACATTACAAGGAGAAAAACATGCCAGATCGATAGAATGTTGAGGTGGAATCATTTCATTCACCTTTGAAACCCAAAAAATCCATGTAATCTCACACACCATAGCAGCTCAACTCTACAAATTGCTCACTCTACAATGGTAGCTAGGCTTCGAGCCATTAGATTTCAGATCTAAGCAATCTATATTTCTTGGAGACTTCATATGATCGTATATTTGTAACTACCCAAGTTCTTATTTCTTGGTTCCATGGATGCTTCATCTGCCTGCTAGAATCGACTGGTTCTCATTTACAAAGACTTCACTTTTGTATATCTGATAAAATGTCAGCATAAGCTTGATCGTTGATTAACTCATGAACAACTATGATTAAAACTCAACAATGCTTGGAGATGAGCGACGTAGAACATGTTTCTAGACCACTCTTTAGAGAAGCTTATCGCTTGATTTGACCATTTTGACTAGCGATGTGGAACATATTATAAAATACACTACAATCCAAGTGGAATAGATCATGTCGCTAGACCGCTCCCTTTTGTTCTTAAAATTGATTAATTTGCTTTCGTATCCACAACATAGAACACTTTGTTCATAGCCTGCTCCTTGAAATTCGTTCCTTAAATATTTGACCAAACTTGATCATGAAATAGAGCATGTCACCAGGCCGCTCAGGAAACAATGTAAAATAACCTTTCATGATATTTTACACTGCGTCATTGCTTTGTGCTTTATTTCGGGCATCTTGACCTCTTTGACCAACAACGTGGAACATGTGTTCTGATCCGCTCTAAAATGAACGAGAATCTCAACAACATAGAACACATCAAAAGTTAGTCCTTTTATTGTGTGGGCTAAGGCAATGTACGCTAGGCTGCTGATCGAAGAACAATGATGTCAACTTTGACCCAAGTTGATAGCGGCATGGAACCGAACATGGTTCGTTGATCCACCCATTGTTCTTGATATTATTTTTTGCTCTGAAGAATCTTGAGCATCTTTCAAAATAGGTATTTTATTGACTGTGCCTTTAGGCTAGATTTTGATCCATGGTAGCGAAATCCAGTTTTCATCACATTGGTTGGTCCGGAGTCCTCCCCTTGCATCACATAAATTTCCTCCCATTTGGTCCGAGCGGGATAGGGTCCTTCCTCTATGCCGTGACTCGGACCACCCTTTTTCGAAATGCTTGAGATGGCGATACTAATTTTGTCATCACCACTATTAGGAGTGTCTTCGTATTTTCTATCCTAATCAGTGTTGACTCTATCACTTCATCCAAATTCTTTTGTGTTAAGATTTCTATCCCCGTTCATTGTTGTTGCTGCTTTGTCTTCATTCGCTAATTCTTTAATTTTTTCCGCATCTCCTCCGCTCCAAACTCTATACTTGCCTCACAGATAAAAGATCAATTGTCCAAGTTCAAAAAAAAGATATATTTCTTTGAATGTTAATATTAACCATTAACATCGATATTTAATATTTTAAGTATTAATAATACTAACATTATTATTAATACTTTGTTTGATAAATCCTTAACCAAACAAATTCCACACTTCATAACACATGCAACAACACAAGGGCTCTTGCTAGAAGTTATCCTTGCCCAAACTAAGATGCAATAAAAATATGCACAAACAATATTTTTCCTTAAGCATGAGGCTTTATGATAACTGCAATATTATCACCCACCTACGAAGGATCCCCTATGCACAAGGTAAGGGCTCTTTTACTTTTATAGCAACCTCCTTGTTCGATGATGCATTTTAATCAAACATATGCAAATGCATCTATATGAGGGTTTTACCCTTGTGGTTGTCGATGAAAATTCATCCATCATTTCCCTTTTCTCTCAACTCTGGTGGTTGTCCCATACCAATCCACTCATGAGAGTACCTAGTCTTGTAACCACAAAATTCATCAGTAGTATCATATTCTAAAAATAACATAATCCAAATTTAGAAAGTATAAAGTACAACTATCAACTCATCTTGATAGAATAAAATAGTATCATGCATTAAATATCAACATATAAGTACATCAATCAAGCAACAATGGATAGTCCTACCAAGGTGGGTCATTACACTTTGAAACTTTAACTAATTTTAAATTTGAATTGCACATTGTACTTTTTCATCCCTTGTATCCTTCTTTGTTTCTTCTAGTATTTAGTTTGATGGACTATAGTGGTATTTTCCATCTAATTGTTATAGATAGGCTTTGTTTACCTCTTCTTTTGGAGTGGAATATCCTTGATCTAACACAACTACTTTTGAAGTTGGTCTCATGACTAGATTTTTTCTCTTTCTTCATCATTTTCATTTTGTAATCTCGTGTTATGTGTCTAATCACACATAAAAATGTAATGCTTTAATAATACACTTGTTAATTCCATTCTCTTGTTTTAGATTTAATCTTAATGGATTCTAGAAATGGTTTTGAAAAAACCATAGCAACATATATCTAGGTATATATAGCATATTTTTATCCTTAGAAGTTGGTCGCTCCTTAACGAATTTTTCTTAACTATTTTCTTCAAAACATCCATGTTGACAAGTTGGTATGGAAGTCCAAAAAGCCTAATTTATACCAAATTTTAAAAAAAAAAAATTCTTTAAAAATCACTCTATGGTCTTAAATAAATGACATCTCTCCCCCTAAACTATGGGTTACCACCCATTATTTTATTCCTAAATTCAAAACTAGGAAATATGATGAGGAAAAGACCTTCAAGAAGAAAATTCATCGGATAATTTGAATTCAATCCCCACTTCCAGTTGATCCAATTTTGAATCTCCAAAAACCCTACCAATATCCTTGGAATTTACATATTTTTTATAGATAGAAAGGGTTTTGAAAGGAACCCTAAACCTTTTACAAAGACAACAAAAACAAGGGAGCCACTATGGGACCACCTCCAAAAACCCAAAGCAAGACAAACTTCCTAGAAAAAAACCCACAACCCCAAATATTATATTTGGAAAACATTCAAAGAGATGAAACCAAGACAAACAAAACCAGGGAATAAAGTCCTAAAAGGACTGCAAGTCAAGAGTGCCAGAGGACATCTCAATATGGTTTTGATCACTGATAGTGGGAGAGACATCATCGATCACCTTGGTATTCCCCTTCTTGTTCATATTGATAGCATTGGCCATATTTACGGCTTGTTGGAGAATGCTCTAGGTCGTGTTGAAGGCCATGGATGTATTATCCAACATATTAGCCAAAAGGATTGATGGGACTTACATATTAGCCATGAAACTTACATATTAACCCTATGATTTTAAGAACCATTATATCATGGTCAATCATCTCATCCTTGATAATCATTTTTGGTGTAACATCTGCTCCTTAGATCAAACTTAGTCAAATATTTTATCTTCCTATTATCTCAAACTTAGGCATCCATATTTTTAGCTAAGGCATCTTGGCTTTCCATTAGGGATTTCAAATATGATTTTCCTTCCATGATACCTAGTGCAACTCTCACTTGTTCCCGAATTTAATATTATTTTTTATTTGTAATTTTTTCATATATATAAATTTAAAATAATTTAAAAAATTTCTTTATATTTTTAATTGGTTATATGAGAGTACCCCACCCATATTACATCATGACCACATAACAATATTACAACAAGTTGACAATTATGCATGTAAGATTCAAATTTGAGTCTCCTCCTAAGAAGTCAATAAATTTAACAAGTACAATTCATGCTATTTTGAGAAAATTTAAGGTTTATCCATGCAAGTTGATAAGAATTCTAAGACAATTCCATGAAACATCCAAGATTTACTTGTAAATTGACAATTGATCACTTTTATTAAAAAAATTACAATATATTATACTTAATATTATTATAATATAATTTCAATAAATATGTATATTATTATAACACAATCAAATGATATTAGTTCAACCATTCAAATTCCTCAATTTTCAAGGAAGAGACCAAGGTTTGAATCTTTCCAAGCATACATGCATAAATTTCAAGTTGTTTTTTTAATACCATTGTGGTCATGATGTAATACATAGGGGTCTATTTCAATCACATATAACCTATTGAAAAATTATCATTGCAATAACAAAAAAATAGCATTAGCTCAATCAGTTAAGTTTCTCAACTTTTAAGGAGGAGATCAAGGTTCCAATATTACCAAGAGATATATCCACAATTACCAAGTTGTTACAAGACTAGTATGTGGTCATCATGTAATGTGGGGTGGGGTTGGTCATCATGTAATGTGGGGTGGGGTTGGTCATCATGTAACATGGGGTGGGGTCAGTTTCAATCCCATATAACCAATTAAAAAATATTACCATATTATATAAATACAATAAATTTTAAATTAAAATAAATTAAGCTCCATATCTTTATACAATATCCATAGTAAATATAATTACAAATTAAATATATTCAAATTAATATAAAACTTAAATTTAAAAAATAACAATAAGTTAAATTATTATAAACTAAAAAAGCTTAAGTTATTAAAATTAGCCATAGCATTATGTACCAATAGAGTGTGTTTAAAGTAAAGTAGATATTAACATTGATGAGGCCTATGAAATGATGTGTTTTATTTTATATGTGTATCCAATTATATGATATACAGCCATACCATTACATATTAAACTAGAATCAAGCAACCACAAATATTTTTACATTAAACTATTATAATATATTATAAACATAAATAATTCTTCTCAATATTTCCTTCCACCACCATAAGGACCATACAAATTGGCTACATAAATAAGCTTTTGTAGCTCTATACAATTTTAATTTGTAACCACACCTGCCTTATTATATACCTTGTCAACTAGCTAGAAGGAGGAATTCTATCATGTTACATTCCCCCCCGAACTTCCATTTGACTCTATTCCTACAAAGTTTCAATTTGATAGAGAGAGGCGAGGATGGCTATTTTTTTTTGCATCCATCATAGTCTCCTAGATTAAAATTATATCTAGCTTATGAAGTTTAAACAAATGCTTTAGGACTATTTTTTTATGAGAGGCCTCAAGCCCTTTAACATGTAAAGAGACGATGATTATCAATTTCCTTTCCCTTGGAGATGTCCTACTCTAAGAATCCCAACTATAGATTTTTGTTTACTAGATAAAAGTTTCTTCTTAATTTTTTTGTGCAATTTTTAATTAGGATTTCCTTCCTATAATAAACTCTTGAGATTGAATTGTCTCAAGATACAAGACCCCTGATACCTGACCATACCATGTATCCCCTTTACTTTTTTTATAGCTCTTAGGGCATATCTACCAAAAGATATGCTTTTATTATGGTAATTTGGAGGACTTTGTGGGAAAGAGAACCTACTAGGGTTGTTTAAGCCTTGCTTGATTCCTTGACCTAAAATATATCTATCTAAAGAAGGTAAGAACTCAATATTATTTACACCCTTAACCATTACTTTTTCGAAGCCCTTGATAGAAATAGGTTTTAGAGCCCCCCTTGGATTTTAAACCCTTTCCTCTTCCTCCTTTTGACCATAATATTTCCCCTTGCTACCTTCCCAAAATGAAGGAACAACACCACCTTCTTGTAATGTCCTATCAGAACTATGGCTTGACAATACCTTCATATAGGAACTTGGACCAGGACAAGATGATATAGCAAGTTTATCATTATTAGAATTTAATCTCCCATATGTAATAAAATATTAGGTTCAAACTTTGATGGATACATATATTTTTAAAAGAATGAAATGTAGTGGTGGGAGGAGACTTAAATTTCGTAATTAAAAGGATAGAAATATGGTTAGAGGAGGTCATAATGGATCCCCTCATTCCTTAAAAAAAATTCAAATTGTAGGGCTATGTGATGTAGAACCCATTAAATTAGTTCCCACTTGGAGAAATCAAAGAACTAGAATACATGGTTTTTTTACGAGGTTGGATATATTTTTAGTGTCTAAAACCCTCATAGATCAAGTAGAAATATTTAGGTCTTGGATAGATCAAGGTGGGGGATTTGATCATTCACACGTTTTCTTTCAGTTAGAAAAAGATCAAGAGAAACCAACTAGACTTTTCAAGTTCAGTTCTATCTGGTTGGAAGATGAAAAATTTATAAATATAGTAAAATATGAGTGGAGACATATTGAACCAACAATGAAACAAACAACTATGAGTTTTTAAAGAATATAAGGAGAATCAAATTTGCTACAATCGCACAAGCCAAAGGTAAATATTGGGAAGTAGAGGTAAATATAGTTGACATAAAATCTAAATTGAATCAGTTGTATAATCATAAAAGCAATAAGGTGTTTTCAGATAAGCAAAATATGTAGGTCGAGTTGGAAAAAAGAAGAGGGAATTGCTAGAATGGAAATATGCAAAGTGGAGGATAAAAAATAGAGCACTTTGGCTGGAGCAAGGGGATTAGAATACAAAATTAAAGAAAGATGATAAATACCATCTGGGAGATCAAAGGGAAGGATGGAAGAAATTTTACAAGGTTTTAGGAAATAGCTATATTAGGAGTATCCTACTTTAATAAAATGTATCAAGAACCCAATAGAACAAATATAGAAGAAATCATTACGCTAGCACTTTATCTACCTAAGATGGTCAGTGATGAACTCAAAGAATCTTTGATGATAGAAGTTACTAAGGAAGAGCTACAAATAGTAGTTAAAATCTTTTCAAAAAGGGAAGATTTCAAGATCAGATGGTTGGTCCATTGACTTTTATGTGGGTTCAACAGAAGAACTACTTTTGGAAGGAAATTAAGTTGAGCAATGAATCAATTATACAAGGGGTCTAACAAGGGTTTTTATTAGACTGAGACAAGAAGAAAACTCTTTCGTATGGTAAAATAACCCAGCTAGTGGATAGTTTTTAGCTAAGGAAGGATACAAGGCAATGTTTGAAGATAATAATAGGATCCTTTGGTGGTGGAGCAAGACTTTAAAGGTGAAAGTGCCCTTGAAAATTAGATTTTTTCTTGGTTAGCATTAGCTAAGAAGGGATTAACATGGGATGTTACAAAACAAGTCTTGGTAAGGTCCAAGTCAATGCAACCTATGTAAAAGGAAAGAAGAAACAATGGATCACCTATTGGTTCATTGTGATTTCTTGAGAAAATTATGGAGGTCTATTCTACCACTGCTTAAGAGGAAGGGATAGTGGCCAACAAGGAATCTGTTGGAGAATATGTAACAATGGTTCAAAGACAAAGGCTTAAAGGAATATAGGTGTATTCCTCTAATAGTGGCATGAGGTTTATAGTTGGTAAGAAATTCTATGTTGTTTGAGAGAAAGAAAATTCCACCTAGAGAAGTTTAAGTTTGGATCAAATATACTTATGAAGGCATAAAACAAGCCCCAAAATTAAAGGTTGTAAGGTAGGTTGAAAATTTAATAGTGGACATTACAAAGTCTTGGGCTTTTTTCAATGGAGCTTGTCAAGACAGTCAAGATAGATGTGGGAAAAGAGTGTAATATCAAGATGAAAAACACCAATTCACTTTCAAAGTAGGTCTTGGTGAAGGCACCAATTATATGACAGAGTGGAAGGCTTTGATCTTTTTGATAAGAATGGCAGTGGAATAGGAAATAACAAAACTTTAAGTTTTTAATGACTCAAAAATGGTGGTGATTGGACTTCAAGATTAGTGGGATGCAAAATTTGATACTTAGGCCTTATTATGATTAGATGAAATTGCTAGGAGCATCACTTGTATAGATCTTTTATAAACATATCTATAGAGAACTAAATGAGGAAGCAAATGGTCTATTAAAGATGCCTTGGATATTCTAGTTGGTACTTGGTTAAAAGTAGTGTATGGGACCATGATTCCACTAGAGTCTACTACCTTTTGATACTTGTTTTCTTTTAATAGAAGTTATTATTTAAGGACAATTTTTGTATTTTTTAATGTTTTTTTTTTTTAATTTACATGGTGAAATCGGTAGCCGCCACGAATCCGGGCAGGCTATCCAAATTTTTATGGTCGCCACAGTATTTTGCGCTGTCCACCCCAAAAGCCGCCACACAAATCTTCGCGCAGTTCGCCCCTATAACCACCATGCCACAATCATTTTAAACCTTTTACGCCACTGAAAGCACCAAGAAAGGGACAAGCGTTCAATCCGACGAGGTCCGAGATTTGAACCTTGGACCTCCACCCCCTTATGGGGTTTGGATGAACCAATTGGTCTACACCTCGGACCTATTTTTTAATATTTTTTAATAATTAAAGTTATATCCATAAGATGATTGATGGTTATAGATTTAAAGTGCCAAAATGACACTTTATAAGATGAAGATGACACAAGGCTTGTATTAGGTTGTTCATAGTTTTTATTCTATTGGGTTTGATAAACTTTTCTGAAATATTTGAGTATTGTTGAAAGATTTTTGAATAGCCCTTAACAAAATTATATGGTAAGGCCTATAGGATGGTATAAAATACCAATCTCAATGTAATTTTTTTCAAATTTTTTTTTTTTTTTGAGTAAATACTTTTTATACACATTCGTCGCAGGGATTGAACCTAGATCACATCACCGATAATGCAAGTTGCATTCTTACGATCTTACCGATAGACTACAACACGCCCATATATATTTTTTTCAAACTTTAAAATAAAAGTTATTGATTTTTTCAATGGAACAAAAATATATTTTATAAAAATATATGTAATTAACTACTTACTTTATTTATTTGTTTGACTTCACCTTAATTATCAAGAAATGTATTATGTTATGCTTTAATATTTAAAATAAGGCGAAAAGATTCTATATGTCAACTTCATGCTACTTCTTAAAAAAAAATATAATGTAGAAAATATTCTACGTTATGGCTCTCGAAGGTAGTTGTAACAATAATGCACAATTCTTCTATTAGAACTATAATGATTACAATTGTTTTTCCTGCACTAATGTTGATACGGCCTGTTTTTTCATTATTATGATAGACTACTGTAACCCTAATAAGACAAGGACAATGTCCAGAAGCCAAC
The DNA here is from genome assembly GCA_028583015.1 of Wollemia nobilis. Taxonomy (NCBI): domain Eukaryota; kingdom Viridiplantae; phylum Streptophyta; class Pinopsida; order Araucariales; family Araucariaceae; genus Wollemia; species Wollemia nobilis. Next base: position 15,041,256 of record JAQPPZ010000737.1, read on the forward strand.
CTCAATACTTAGAAGGTTATTTGTTCTTAAGCAAATAGGGGTTAATGTCATTTTTTTAAAAGGAAACTTGACTCACTTTTCCTTTTGTGTTTTGAGAGAGAGAGTGCTGTTCGGTTGGTCACTTAAGGTAGGTCAATATGTGATAGATAAAGACAGTTCTCCTTTATAAGGAGACTTTCCTCATTAAGTTGAGGTTGGTGAGATTTTATGGTGGCTATGCATTATACAAATGGAGCAACAATCTAACTTTTATGTTATTAATGTATATAAAAATTTGATATCATAAATGAGATTATTAAGTATAAATAAAATTTAAATCTTTAATTTTTTTAGACGTGAAATTACTTGCATAGTAAATTGATCTCCATATAAATATTAAGCTTTCTTTTAAGGTGTTACCTAGTCTAGGTAAGTCTAATAATGGTTTATAATTTAATATTTTTGGTTTTTTTGGTTGCATAGGAATTTGTAATTTGTTTTTTAAATGTGGGTATGGTTTTCAATTGAATTAAAATGTTATTATAAATTTTAGTTTTTTTAAAAATAAAGTCAACGATTTTAACCATTTAAAAAATCAAACTAAAACAATCTACTGACAAGCCTTCGATCACTACCAACCAACTTATTTGTTGTGACTAATTATTACATAAAATTGTTATCATTTTAGACACTATCATTATCACTTTAAGATACGAGTTTGTGTTTTTCATCTAAGTGTTATAAAAAGTAGAAATACATACGAGTTTGTGTTTTTCATCTGAGTGTTGTTGTATAGGGGAATAAATGTGAGATGTATGAATATAAAGTTTTTTTTTGTTGATAATGAGGTTTTAACAGGATCCACGAACCTTTACATCAACAAAAGAAGGGGAGAATCCCGATTAGGGGATGACTTCCACCGAACACAACAAAAGAAGGGAGGATCCCAAAGAGAGGATATCCTCAACCAACCAAAACAAACAAAATTGTGAAACAGACGAAAAAGCATAAACATCGAAAAAAAGAAAGAAGGGCACTAGGCCTACAAAGCAGTTTGTAGATAGAAACAACCCTAAAATGAAATAGCACACCCAAAAGGGTGGAGATCATCCCACCTAGTCGAAAACGTGAATCTAATCCAGAGCCCATCATCCACGGTGGTCGTGTCCTCATTCTGTCTAGCCATCAAACGACTTTCGATTTGATTAATCAGCTTCCCTGCACGAAGGAGCATGGTGGTGGCAAGAGAAACAATTTCATCCAAGTTGACCATAGGGCTGATCTCATCGCCAGAATGGATTACCTTAGCGCTAGGGGAAGGACCTGCGCTCGTCTTCTGGATTTTATGAGTAGAGGAGGAGAATTCAAGATTCACCTAAACCATACTTTTATCTTTCTTAGTAGATTTACCTTTCTTCGCAGATGATTTGGATCTGGTGGTACGACAATAGGGATAAGGTGACAGAGTCAACAACCCTATCAAAATTTTTTGATTGCCAGCACAACTTTACAACGCTCTTGCAGGCTCAGCCTCTTCACTCGAGGTATTTTTTTAATGTCCATGTCAAGGATGGGCTCAACTGGATGAATCTCCATGTTGACCTCCACAGGGAAGAGAATTTCTCTGAGCCTCATTCTAGACCAAGTAATTGAATATTAAAAAATGTAATCCCTGGTGTTTCATGTGTGTGGATTTTCCTTTTCTCACACTGTCCACAAAAATTTTCATCCATCGGTAGAGGTACTACTCTGGAACATTAATCATCTTCACATCTCTCAAGAAATTTAAAAAAGCCATGTGAAAGCTTCACAAAGGGGTTGATGGCTCGTCAATGGTTAGGTATTATATTATAGGAACCAACACACAATTCCACAGGGATGGAAGGTCTTCCCTCACAATTCCATTATCATTCTTGGATAGAAATTTATCTTTATACCTAAAGTGCATTAGCTTTATTGCCATGGAGTGTTTATCGGATAATCTCTCCATCATTGGGAAGTCCAAAAATATTTGCAATTAAGTCAATTATCACGACAAAGGTTATGCCACGCAATGAAACAATACCATTGTCCCAGGTACGAACAAATTCTATTAAAACGTCTAAGTCATTTCTAGCGAATTTATCTAGAAAGGGAAGCAGGTCGTGAGTCCCTAGGATGTCCTCGACCATAGAGTCAATCTAGAGAGATTCAGGTTCCAACAACGCCATCACGAACCTTCTTTGATCACTCAAATTATTTGCAAAAAAAACTCCCACACCTCCCTAGAGATGGTACTTACTCAACATGAAACCCACTATTAGATTTAAAAGTATGATGAAGCATGGGAAATACATGCCATTAGATTTGGGAGTTTCATAAAATCTTGGTCGTTGATGAATTGATATGACACCAGGATGCATTGCCAAATGTGCCACAACAAGATAGGTGATAATGGTATTTATGGGAAATGTAATCATAAAGGACCAAGGAAAGTCTTGGGGAATGATCAAGACAACATCGTGGCCAAAAAAACTGATATGGTTGGAGGAATTAGGGTGATGGACAAGAGCGATGAGCATAGGCCACTGGAACAAAGCATTTGGAGGTCAAGCATGTTGACGACCAACATGCACAAGGAACCTAGGAAAATACATTAGGTTGCCAACCCGCAATAGAGACAAACCTCCTCCCAACGATCCTGCGTCCCACAAATGCACAAAAATTTAAAATATTCTTCCAATGACTAATGTGGAGGGCAGTAGAAAGATTATAATTCCAACTTTGGTACAAAAATTTAGGATGGATCTCTTGATGATAATGTGGGCTAAACTCGAAAATACTGGGATATGGGTCAGACATAGGAATGATGATGAGAATTGGGGTCCAATTCACATGAACCGAACGGGAGAATAAATTACTAACATTCCTAACATTCGCTATGACAATAATATGAAAAAGGTGTCTAGTAGTCAGACCATGAAGATAGTAAGGTTTAGGCATAGGATATATTATCGTTGGTTGTACACATAGGATATATTATCGTTGGTGGTACACATGTTCAACAAGCATTGAGGGAAGGGACCCTTCCAAATTTTTAAAGTCCCCTATAAAAGCCCATGGTTGGCCATGGTGTCAGCTACTTTATTCCTTCCTGATACACATGTTGAACAACAATATTACTAAAGCTTTGAAGAAGGGACTTCGATTCTTCAATGAGAGTGACAATATTCCATGGGGGATGCGCATAATATTTTAGAAAGTTGATAGTATTGAGAGAATCACCTTCCACAATAAGATTTTGAATGTGGATCTCTTTTACCACAACCAAGCCTAGAAACACTCCTTTAGCTTTAGCAAAATTGTTATACTGACAACCAAAGTTCTCTAACAAATACGAGGACAATCTTGGCTTCATTATCTCTGATCACTCTTCCATAACTGGCCCTACCAGGATTACCTTTTGCTGCCCCATAAAAATTAAGTTTAATCCAACCCAGTGGGGTGAGGTCCAAGACACCAAGGACCTATCCACAGTGGGCAATATTTGAATATTGGGGTGGGTGGACAAGTTGAGGAAGCTCACCAATCTAGATTCAGATTGAAAAATGGGTCTTTCATCTGAAGGGATAAAGTTAGAATTGTCAACAACCATGGATATAATCCTTGAAAGGATAGATTTAGGACTGATGTCTTCTTTCTGAAAAGCTCTTCTATTTCACTCCAACCAGATTTGCCATAAGTAATGAGGGAGCGTGAAAGACCACCAAGATTTAAGACAGGGGAAATTGAATAAAAGGGGCCACTAAATGCAAATATTAGCTAAAGAATTGGGGTTGGTCCATGCTAAGTCAACCCAAGCAAGCTGGGAAGACAATATACCAACATAGAAAGGATATTCAAGGAATAGGTGTTTTATCGAATCCCACGGTACCAAGCAGATATAACACCGTTTTAGAATGAGCATACCTCAGGAAATAATATTATCAATAGTGAGAATCTTGTTCTAAACCAATAGCTAGAAGAAGTGAGCAATTTTGGGAATAATATTTTTTAACCAAACACTTCTGACAGGGAACCAACTACAGGAGAGCTCATCCTGAATGAGATAGGCTGACTTAACAGAGAATATACCTGACTCACAAGGTTGCCAAATAGGAGTATCCTGAGAAGGGATGCTTGGAATGACAACACAACGAAGCATAATTGAGATAGTTTTGCTTGCTAGGCATTGATCAGGATCACCTTCATCCTGAGACAAGGCTTTCCAAATGGGGCGAACATAATCATTATATATAAAGTTACTGACCTTATTACACAAAATACGATCAGAGATCATTTTGAACACTCTTAATGAAGTATCATTGATCAATGATTGGCTGGATAACCACGAGTCTTTCCCAAAATTTTACTAGAGATCCGTCTCCAAGGCACCATATAATGCCTTTCTTCAGGATATGGATAGCATAAGTAATGGAATTCCAGAAGGTAGAGGAGTATCATCAAGCAAAGATCATCTCCTTAGATATTTTCTCTTAATGATGTCAACCCAATCAACTCTGGAATTTTTCAAAATTCTCCATCCTTGCTCTCTAATCATCATCATATTAATTTTGTGGATTATTCTAAATGCTAGACCTCCCTGCTCATTTTTAAGTTAAACCTTATCCCATGCCATTAAATGAATTATGGATTTGTTCTTTGCCCCGGACCAGAGGAATTATTTTTGTATTTGTTCAATTTTGCAGCACACTAACTGTGGAGCCTTGAAGAGAGATAAGAAATAGATTGGGATGCTCTGGAGGCTCGACTGAACAAGAGTGGCACCTTCTTGAGTGAGAAGAGCTCATTTCCACCCTGCCAATTTTTTCATGATTCTTTGGATGACCCCATTCCACAAATTCTCAACAGGATTTCCTTGGAATAAGGGTAGGCCGAGATAGGTGGAAGGAAAGGAAGATATATTACACTCCAAGATTCTGGTAATTTTGATTTGTCTTTGAATATGAGTGTTGATGAAAAAAAGGTTGATTTTATTGAATTTGATTTTCTAACCAATTTCTTGTTCGTAAGAATCTAGGATAGATTTAATGAATCTAGCTTCAGGCATTATAGAACGATTTGCGAGAATGGTATCATCCACAAATTGTTGGTGTGAGATCGGATGGAGATCGAAGGAGGATTTGATACCATAGATAGCTCCAGAAGAACATGAAGCCTTAAGAATCCTTCCTAAAGAATCAACAAGAATAATGCAGAGAAGAGAGGATAGAGGGTTACCTTACCTTAATCCATGCCCACTTTTAAAATACCCTGCAACATATCCATTAACAAGGACAGAAAACCAAGCGGATGAGATGCAAGTTCTTATAAGCTTGATCTATTTGGGATGGAAATCGAACCTAGAAAGAACAGTGAAAATAAAGTTCCATGACATCCTATCAAAGGCTTTATTCATGTTAAGCTTCAAGAAAAACCCTAGTCTCCCACTTTTGGTAATAGAATGGATAAGCTCGTGGATGGTAATAACACTATCAGTAATCACCCTTCCCTTGACATAACTCCCTTGGCATGGGTCGATGATAGATGGCAAAATGAATTTCACTCTATTAGCCATGGTTTTGGTTAAATTTTTGCAAAGCACATTACAAAGGCTAATAGGATGATAGTCGATCAGGGAGGAAGCATCTTGGGATTTGGGGATAAGGGTTAGAAATGCAGAATTGGCAACCCTAGGAATGAAATTGGATTTTTGGATTTCTTGGATGACTGTAGTAACATCACTCCCAAAAATATCCCAAAATGATTGAAAAAGGCATGGAGGAAAACCATCCAGACCAAGGTCTTTATATGCAGACATAAAAAATAGAGCTTCTTTTATTTCGTCATTAGAAAATGGTTGGAGTAAAAACTCATTAACATCTTGGCTGACGTGAGAGGAAATATGTTGAATAAGGAAGTTGACCACATGATTCGGACAAGGTTAGGATGAGCCCAAAATATCCTAGAAATGCTCTATAGCTTATGATCTAATGTCATCCATGCTGCTAGTGGTTGACCCATCCTGTTTGCAAAGTTCCCTGATTTTATTAGCACTCCTGTCTTAAAGTAGATGTATGGAAATACTTAGTGTTAGCGCCTCCTTACTTAAGCCACAATGCCCTGGATTTCTACCTCCAAAACATTTATTCTATGCCAAGGATGTTGTGGATTTTTGAAAGCAAGGTCCTCTATCTGAGTATGAGATTATGGCTGGAATTCTTGAATTTGAGCTGGTCTTCAATCTCTTTGAGTTGACTACTAATAACCTTCTTGGATTAAAAAATGTTGTTGAATACCTCTTTGTTCCAGATTTTGATTTTATCTTTAACAAATTTGAGTATCATGGAAACCTAGAAATCTTTGGACCCGTTGAAGCTGTGCTACCACCATTCCATGATTATGGGCCTAAGGTCGTGTTGGATCCACATGGATTCAAAACTGAAAGGAGGCTTAAAAAAAAGACCAGATTTATGGATTTCGAAGACTAGGGGATTGTGGTCTGAGGTAATTCTCAGTAGGGAGAAAAGGGAGGCATCTCCAAAAATAGGAATGACCTCCTTAGATATGAACAATTTTTCCAGGCTAAGTTGAATGAGATGATCTCCCTCTCTTTGGTTAGTCCAAGTATATCTAGAACCTTTTAGTTCAACATACATGAGTTCATTGGAGTCGACGAATTCATAAAATTGTTCGTAACATCGAGGCATGACAGGGATTCCCCCATTTTTGTTAGTAAGGTAGAGGGGGTTGTTAAAATCACTAGCAAGGACCCATTATTTATAGGGAAATGAGTTCTTCATTTGGGACAAGGATGTCCATAGAGAGGCTCTTTCGGTAAGGATGTTGGGAGCATAGACGTTGGATAGAACCCAACAAAATTTGGTTTCTTTACAACAAAAAAGGGTTTTTATGACTCTGTCAATGTGGGATACTAGTTTCCCATCAACTTTGAGAGGATCCCAGAGACAAAGGAGACCACCTGAACCTCCTTGAGCCGGATTGGCTATGAATTTACAATTCTTCCAAAGGGATTTGACAATCCTTTCTATGTTTGGGGAATCAACCTTGGTTTCTTGGATGATTATTATTGATAGTTTAAGATCTTTCCTCAAGGACGAAATGACCCACTGTTTTGTTGCTCCATTGAAACCTCTCGCATTCAATGAGAGGACTATCATTTGATAAGTCTAGACGAGGATTTTTTCCCTCCTTTAAATTGGGAGGGTTTGGGTCTTTTGCCTTCTTCTTTGGTCATCTCCTTGATTGGTGATAGAGACAAGAGCAAGGTTGTGGTAACCTGACCCTTCCCATCTAGACAACCTTGATTTACGAGGGAAGGGTCAGGATGGGGAACCTGTTCGATCACATAATTAACTTTGGGGATATTTGTAGTAAGGACAAATAACCCACTTGGATCCGAATCAACAACATCAAACAAAACCTCAAAAGGATTGGATTTTTCTAATAGAGAATGTATCTGAGAAGGAGACTAAACTGGTGGTTTGGAGGAAGAATTGGAAATGATGTGCTTCCCTTTGTCCATCGACACTCCTTTAAAGGACCATTATTTAAATTATACTTTATAGAAAGTAGAAAGATATATGAGTTTAGATTTTTCATTAATGCATTTTTTTGTTGTAGTATGGGAATAGATAACACCTTTTGTCTTATGTCTTCTGATGTGGGACATGGAAAATTCTTAGTCGTTACCAATCAACATATTTATTATGACTAATTATTGTGTTAGACATTTTTCGTTATCACTTTAAGATGTGTGAATATAAAGTATATTTTATAAAAAGTAGAAACATATATAAACTTGTGATTTTCATCTATGTATTTTTTTATGTTGTTATATAAGAAAATGATAATTTATCTAATGCAAGGTATGACATGACTTAAGATCAAACTCAAAACCATCACTATAAACCTTAATCTATTAAATAAACACCACTAAATTAAATAAAACAAAAACTAGAGTTTTGGACATTTGGACATTACACACGGTTCTACATAATGCTTTTGCATATACTACATGATAATATAAAGTGAACCTCTTAAAATATAGGTGTAAGATGATGATATGCTATTCTAATTACAAAGAAGTTGTACGCGGTTAATGGAAAACCTCTACTTTAAACGTTTTTTAAATAATATATTATAATAAATAACCTAAAATAAGAGTTAAAAGCTATACAATTAGCATATCAACAAGGTAAATCTCAAAAGTAAAAGTAATGGCTCTTTATAGGATGAAAAGTGCCGTATTCCGCAACGATATTTAGTGGACAATTATAGGGTTATATTGAAAAATAAAACTTAAAATTAGGGAAAATGCAAAGATTAAGAATAGATTAATGCACAGGTTCTTCAAGTCATGTTTTAGTCACACTATAACAATATTCCTTATAATTTTAATAGTGTTTTTTAAATAAATAATTTAAAATTAGATAAAGAATAGATTAATGCATAACTTTTTTAATCATTGGTCTTTTAGTTCTCTCTACTATTTTATTAGTCACATTGTAACAATATTTTATAATTTAAATTACCATGTTTTCAGTCACATTGCAACAATATTTCTTATAATTTTAATAATGTTTTTCAAACACAACCTAAAATATGAGGTAATAAAAGCTAGACAATCACCATGTTAACAATATAAATTCCAAAAGTAATGATTCCTTTTAGGATGAAAAATGCTATCTACCACAATGATATATTAATATATAGGTGGACAATTTTGGGTTATATTGAGAACCAAGACTTAAAAAGTTAAATTCAAGAAAATGTAAAAATAAAGAATAAATTAATGCATGGTTCTTTAATCATTGGTCTCTAATTCCTTATAAATTCTAAAAGTAACAATTCTTTTTAGGATAAAAAAATGCCATATACCGCAATGATATATTAATATATGGGTGGACAATGTTGGGGTTATATTGAAAACCAAGACTTAAAAAGTTAAATTCAAGAACATGTAAAGATAAAGAATAAATTAATGCATGGTTCTTTAATCATTGGTCTCTGATTCCTTATTCTCAAGTTTTTAATCACAGTGTAACAATATTTCTTATTATCTTCATAATGGTAAAGATTTCTATCCTTATTATCTTAATAAAAGCTAGACAATTACCATGTCAACAATATAAATTCCAAAAGTAATGATTCTTTTAGGATGAAAAATGCAATATACCACAATGATATATTAATATATAGCTGGACAATTTTGGGGTTATATTGAGAACCAAGACTTAAAAAGTTAAATTCAAGAAAATGTAAAGATAAAGAATAAATTAATGCATGGTTCTTTAATCATTGGTCTCTGATTCCTTATAAATTCCAAAAGTAATGATTCCTTTTAGGATGAAAAATGCCATATACCACAATGATATATTAATATATAGGTGGACAATTTTGGGGTTATATTGAGAACCAAGACTTAAAAAGTTAAATTCAAGAAAATGTAAAGATAAAGAATAAATTAATGCATGGTTCTTTAATCATTGGTCTTTCCTTATAAATTCCAAAAGTAATGATTCCTTTTAGGATGAAAAATGCCATATACCACAATGATATATTAATATATAGGTGGACAATTTTGGGGTTATATTGAGAACCAAGACTTAAAAAGTTAAATTCAAGAAAAATGTAAAGATAAAGAATAAATTAATGCATGGTTCTTTAATCATTGGTCTCAGGTTTTTAGTCACATTGTAACAATATTCCTTATTATCTTCATAATGGTAAAGATTTCTATCTTGATTCACTGGTCTACTAGTAAGAATGTCACTTGCATCATCGGTGATGTGACCCGGGTTCAATCTCCATGGTGGATGCGTATAAGAAGTATTACTAAAAAAAATATTTCCCATATTTTCATTGTAAAATATTAGTATTAGAATAAATTTGTTGTGTACTTTTAAATAAAATAAGGTAAATTAAAGTTGTTAAAAAAAAAGATTTTCCATCTTTCGTTGTAAAATATTAGTATTAGAATAAATTTGTTATGTATTTTTAAAATAAAATATGGTAAATTAAATTTGTTTGTGATATTTATAAGGTCGTGGATTATATGGGATAATCTTCATGGAGGATGTTGTTTATATAATATATGGTTGTCTAACCATACTCCGGATATTGAATTATGGTGTACAACCATACCTCTCATAAGATTCAAACCACAAACATCCTATTTTGAGATCTAATACTTCAAACTCTTATAAAACTTTCTAAAATTGATCATTTGTTCCTTGAGTTTTATCAATTGTTGATCAATCTTAAAGTTCCTTATTAACTTCGACATCAAGTTGCTTTGAAAGCACTACCATACCATTTGTAAGGAGATGCTTGAGTTAAGTCATTCCTTTCTAATATCTAATGGATATGAGAATCATTAAAGCAAGAATTATATTTTAACCATCCACACATTTTTAATAGTCACTTGTCTAAATTTTTTAGCAAGAATATTAAAGCTACTAGAGCAATACTAAGTATCTAAAACTTTCAGGAAATTTTGACTTGAAGCATAACAAGTTAAAAATATAGAATCGTATTCTAAAATATATTTAGAAAATTTGAAGAACCAACACACTTGCTTCACTATTTTATGTTTAGCACATGTATTACATTTCGATTTTGAGATGACTATTGTCAAAAGCATTCTAGATAGCAATTTATGGTGAAGCAATCTTCGAGCCAATAACCAAGTAGATGATGTTTTTTATAGGTACATTTTTATTTCTCATTCAAACAAAATGGATGTGAAAACACAAAAGCAAACACATGAATATGACCTTAATATGATATATTTAATTCTCTAAATCATCCAACCATTACCAATATTTCATAAAAATGTAATATATTGCAGAAGATGGCTTCAAAAGAGATCATTGTCCACAATAAATTTATTGTGATCCATGATAATTTTATTAGAATTACGTAGTGAAAATTAGATATGTAGGTTTGGATATTGCTTCCAAGTCTATATAGGTATATCTCAAATATCCCTAGATAAATGAAGACTCGTCTTAAACAAAATTTTTGCTTTTAGGTCTACAAACAACACTAATGGTTTGCTATATCAAATAAGCATTATGTTCTACCAAATGAAATAGGAGGTAAATTTTAACCATTGTCAAAGTATAGATCCATCCCAAGTTAGGTACCTATTGATTGGTTTTCAATCCCACTATATACCTTAGACATTAACGTAACATTTTAGCTTGAAATGAAACTACATGAAGTAACTTGTCTTGAATTTTAACACACTTAAGTTTCCACAAAAAAGGTTTGTATGAGGGAAAACCTAGTTTTCTAAGGTTCATCACTTAATAGGGCCCTAACAATACATTTAGACAATAAACAAGTACCTTACATCCGTGGATCAACTAAGCTAAACCTTACAAGTGGAAACAATGATAAATGAATGTAGAAATTTACATTAGGAACCAAATCAAATTAAAATAAATATAATAGTAAAAAAATATAAAAAGTATGATGAGATGTCCATAGACATCAATACTATCTCACTATCAAATGAGGAACATCAAAGTGACGTAAAAATAGATGGGCGAGTGAGGCTATCAATACCCACCATAATACAATAGATGTGTTAGCTTTCCAGATAGATTAAATCATAGAAAGCTTTAACCAAGATCAAGTATAAATCAAATAAATTCCATACAAAATAACAATGAATCTCAATATTGGAATAACAACAATATCTCACAAATATAACTCAAATATATACAATATCAAAAGATTACAAGAATGATTTAGATTGATTACATTGCATGGAGATTTATCTTTAATATATAATTTTACATAACTTTTCAGTACTCGACTATTGCTCTCCTCAAACATCAAGGAGATGCATCCTTTCATATTCCTCATTAAAATAAAATTCTCATCTTGCCACATATCAATGTGACTCTTCATTCTCTCTCTTGACACCTTGCACTTTCTCTCATATTGACACATACATTATCTTAAGTATAAATCATTCTGTCAAACTAATATTTACAAAGGGACCAAATAATGTAATACCGCCAACACCCCCTTCAATATTATTGTTGGTCAAATATCTGCCTAATATACAAACATACGTTTGTGCACCCTAGATATGACAAAAATTGAAAGGTCGAAGGGGAGGAATGTCCTTCGGACCAATATCTAGAGAGGGCCGACTCCCTTACTAAATCCTACACCGATTTCAAGTTTAGAGTTACAAGAAAGAAATAGGAAATAACATAAAGAAATGGGAAATGTGGCTATGACCCAAAAGATGAAGGATTGGAGACAGACTAGCAGTGGAGGTTCAAATCAAGTAGTTGAGCAGCATAGAATAGAAAGAAGGAAAAAAAAACTACTTATAATTTTGTGGAGATAACTTCCAAAAATGCATTCCAGAATTCACTTCCTTACCAGCAATATTCAAATCCAATTGCAGAATTCAAACTTAGTAGATAACGAACATGAATGTAAATAGAAAGAAAATCACACACAAAAATCATTCGTAGAACTAGAAGTTGAACTCCTTCTATTTATGCAGAAAATTTGAAGTGTTTTTCTGCAGAGTGTCCCTCCTTATTACATTGAAAATGTCTAGTATTTGTAGAGGTTTTCACCTCTTTGATTTAATACACTTGAGGACAATATATCCATAGATCAGGAACCTGCGAGAGGAATTTCCTCCTTGAAAACTCTCCTTTGATGACAGTGATCCAAATTTTATGGGGAAGACCTTGAATGGTCGATCAAATTGGGTACAAGTGCATTGGAATACATAAAAAATGGAGGAAAATAGGGAAATTGATCGTTGAATCTTGGCCACCTTTGTGCTTTGGAAATCTGCGTTTGCCTAGGAAATATTTTAGATATTGAAACTATTTTGTAAAAATGTGAAACTGATAGGGGGCGCCTTTGGAAATTATGAAAATCATCCTATAGAATTTAGTCTTGCATCCTTCTAGCATAAAATTTGGGAACATAGCTTGTTTTGCCACAATCATTAAATTCTCACCATTCTCAATACTAGACACTTTTGAAGAGCCTTCGTGGATGTTTGAAAATAGTTTAGCCTGAAAATACTACAATACTTCTTCATAGAACAAATAATGGGTAAAAGTTTTTGCTCACATTTTCATTCATCACATATTTCATGCTAGAAAATCATCTCTATTTCATTAGCCAAGAAATATCCTCTACATCTTCCTTAATGCTCTGTTCGGCTTTGGGAATTTTGTCTTTGCCCTCTTTAATGTTTTCCTCTTACGCTCTGGGATATCTTTATTTTGTTTCACCCCAAGGAGGAGCGAATGGAAGTTTCACCCCTCACTTGGGGAAAAAGTATTGTTGACCACGTTCCTTGGACTATTCCTTCCTATGGTGCGTGCTTTTATTTCAAACAACATTTGCTTCGAAGAAAGGCACATGAAACCTTCAAAACACATTCTTCTTAAATGTGGAGCCCTCACTTTGCACCTTCGAATTCCTTTAATCTACACTTTAACCTCGGAGAGGGGTGATTGGGAGGTTCACCTCACACTTAGGGTGAAATCTCCGTTGATCGACTTCACCTTTGACTTGAGCTTATTGGCATCTATGCACTTTCATTCACCCAAAAATTATCGTCGCCTTGCTTCCCAAGCGATTCTTTAGAACTGCATATTGGTTTAATTGTGTGGAGCCCGTGGCACAATATTTTTTCCTTTTGAAAATTCCCTTGGTGCTTTTGCTTTTGCCCCAAGGATAGGCGAACGGGAGTGTTGTTCCTCACTTGAGGTGAAAGCCCTGTTGAATTTTTCATAGACTCCTTTAAATGTCATTCACCCCAAGATGAGGCGAAGGGTATTTTTGCCCCACCTTTGGGGTGAACGTACTTTAAACTGACACTTTTGAACCTTAACTCCAGGCCCACCATAAAATTGCTCTTGAATATGTGACTTCACGTCAAGGAGGGCCGATAGGGATTATCACCTCTCACCTGGGGTGAAACCTCTACATCATCCATATTTAACCTGTTTTAACTTTACTGCACGAAATAGATGCATTTCACCCCTAGGAAGAGCGACAAAGGTTTTCATCCCTCCATGTGAGCGAAAAATCTTTATATTTTTCTCCATGTTGCCTTTATCAAACATATTTTAATACACACATATTAACACTGCACTTTAGAATTCCAACACTGCACTTTGGATGGTTTCTAATTTTTAATTCCCAACATGATATCCACAAAAAGATACAAAAAGAGGATAATTAAAACATAATATATTGTAATGATAAAAAAATTTTGAATATCCATTTTATCCATTATCTATCATATTTTACCGAGATTTACAATCAAAGCTGTAAATAAAGTCTCAAATAATTACAATGTGGTAAGATGCAAAACTGCCAATATTTTTGATGGCTCTCAGGATATCCAACTCACATGGAGGCAAGTGACCCCAGGCCTTTATCCATTGGAATTTTAGTGGTTTGACTTATGGGCTACATGGTTTGAACGTATTTCCCTGCCCTTGCTCAACTACTGCCTATTTTGCTACCATTTGTTCTACCTGTTACTTCAAAATTTCACAAGTGACTTCATAAACCATAACTGTTTTAGCCCAAGCATCTATGGTGAATAGGGAAGGAACACTAAGTGATTCATAAATGTATCACATATTCTAAATATCTTCCAAGCTAATGCGCTTAGATCTCTGAGCTAATTCAAACAAGGACGACTCCATGTGAGTGAACCTTTTCATGAGCGACAACACTTGTTCTTCCGTAATTGGCTCTTCCCAACTATCAATTTTTGATGTATCCTACACAAAATTCTTCCAAGCCTCTTCTAATTGTTCCTTCGACAGTGGCTCACCCCATTCATCTATAAAACCTGGGAATCCCATATCAACGAGGGCATCAAAATGAACAAGTGAAATAGAATGCTCCCATTCAATTACGTTAAGTAGCTTCCTACCCTCTCTCACTAGGTCCAACCTATGAAAATAACTATGCAACATAATCTTGGTACTAGACTAGGCTCGGTCCATCTCACTCATGGGGTGAATGTGCATATTAGACTGAGCAAGATCTTGGATATTTACTACCAAATCCAAATGTGGCTCTAGGGAATTTTCCATATTTTCTATCACCTGTTCACTCAACTAAATCTGTATTCGAGCCTCATAGAGATACTGCAGGGCCAGGACCACTTTCACCGCTATATTCTCATAAATTTTAGCCAATCGAATGCATGCCTCCTTTATTATCTTTTGAGAGAAGCCCACGACCTATGAAGCCTTCTCTACAATTTGGTTCTGTATGGAGTTGAGCTATATCTTTGTCGCCTATACCTACTACTCTGCTGCTTTTCTTACTTTCTGGTGGGCTTCCACTTGCTATCGCAAATGTTCCACCTCCTTTGTGCTATTTTCCTATTGTTCTCTACTCTCAGCCAGAGCTTCTTCTAGCTCAATAATTTTTGCTCCAGCATCATAGAATTTTTGCTTATAGTGCTCACCGTGTAAGTAAACCAAGCTCATGTCAACCTGGATGTTTCCCATATTCTCAGTAGGGTCAATTTTTGTTAGGTCCTCTATCATGACTTCGTAAGCGTAATCGCTCGGAGTCATTTCTCCTTGTGGTTTTCGGACCAGGGGAATCATCTTGGTAGTGTGGGTCTCCATGGCAACTGGATCGAAGGTGACTTTCTTGAGTGGCTTAGCTAGAGTGAGTACCTCCTTTCTCATGCGATTCTTCAACCACTATGATAAAATTAGATGAGCTCAACTGATATTCACTGCAACTAGCTGTTTGAGCATCACCTCAGACTTGGGAAATACCTATAGCTCCAAAAATAGGGTGAAGGGGAACAAAGCCTGTGAAAGGTCTAGATCGAAGGAAGAAGTGGACATAGAAATAATAGGGGAACTAAAATAGTAGAATGGATGAAATTTCTAGGGGTGACTGCATTTACACTCACTTGTGAAGGAGCTTGTGTACTCATGGCTTCGAAAGAAGTGACAAGAATGGAAGGTGAGGGACACAAAAATGGATTTGGGCCTAACACAAATAAACTGAAAGAAAGGGAGGCCGAAGAGAGGGGAATAGAAGAAGGAGAAGTAGTGACTTACGGGTGAGAGATAGGGGGTAAAATGGAAACAGAAGGTATTCTAAATGAAGGGGCAAAAAATGTAGAAACTGAAGGAAATGAGGAGACAACCACTAACTACTCAAAAGAGGAAGAGAGAAAGAGAGACATACCTTCGGGCTCGGACACCATGTGATCCGATGATGGGAGTGGTTGCAAGACAAGTTCCTCTTACACTTGTTGTTTCTTCACCTTTATTTCTAGATCTATGACCTCCATTTGCTGATCAAGCTGCTGCTCCTATTGTTCCTCAATCAATGGGAGGCTCTGGGACATGTCGGCATGAACCACTGATAATATTGGAGGAGGAATGGCCACAAATTAAGGAACTACACCAGTTCTTGGATTCTTCACATCTTTAGGAAAAGGAAAAACCTATTTTTAATTCTTTCTTGTTCACGAAGGCCTCCTTTTAAACACTAGTGACGGTTCCTCTTCCCCATGTGTCGCTTCCTCAACTGTTGGGCGATCTTCGACCACGCTTTGTTCACTATCAAATTTTTGAAAACTTCAAGGTACGACCTTGGAGAAAGCGACATATTGATATATGTCGATAAATTCATCATATGCATCGAATAATGCTTCATCCATCTTCAACCCATAAGCCGATGTAATTTTTCCCGGTGGACCCTCATAATCCACCAGTTTGTGATCTTTTCCTCAGACCACGTAGGCAACTGATCTTTCATCTGGATAAATAGTCTCGAAGGAGGAATATGCTCTCTGTGCACTATGGGATTATATTCAGCCTCTTGCTCATAAAAATCATGCCATTTTGAAAGTGACATCATGGCTTCAACATGCCACTCCAAATCATGCCCCTCAAGATTGTTGCGATTTTGCTAAATATCAAGCCGTGGGCAATAATGAAACTGCTTGGCCTTAATTAATTCCAAAAAATGACCCAATGGGTCATACCTCCATCTTTGAGGTAGTTCCACCAGACCTAGATCTTGGAGAGCCTCCATGAGCAATCTATTATGACCAACTTGGCTCACCTCTATACTACCGAATCTGAAAGGCATTGTGCATGTTGTCCTTTTACCATGCCCTGCTCCATAAACATCATTAATGTAGTCATTATGGTGCACCACCTCCATTGCAAAGACATGCTCTGTGGTAAAATATGGGAGTAGGAACGGCTTACCCATGAAGCCAAAAATCCACACAACTATACCTTGATTCAACAAGAAGATATTGCCATTTTCTGTCGTGACAACCGCTTCTCTCATTGCCCGCGACACCCTTTCACTCTTATCGCAAATCAGCTCAATGGTGAGGCCCAAAAATAAGCGATTAAAATTATAAAATGACTCTCTCCTTGATAGAGCGGGAGTCCACATATAAACCGGCAAAACCTTGTTCACCTCATCAACTTGTTTAATAGCTATAAATAAAAAGTGTTGATGCAAATGGAAAAAGAAATACCATACAAGGAATGATGTGTGCTTGAATGATGTCGCCTCCCCCGTATTCATTTTTTCCAACTGAATGTGCATCTTTCAAGATATAAAATCTACCCAATCAAAATAAATTGGGTTTGTACCTACCCTCATCATTGTCGAAGCGTAAAACTCCACCTGTGATATGCACTATGCAAGTATTTCCTACCACTTGTGAACTATGGAATATTGTAGAGATACCAACAATCCATGCCAACATTGAGAATATATTTGGGCTCTTAAAATCTGAAAGTGGCTTTGGCAGATTCGATAACTGCCCTAGTTGTGACTCTCTGATTAACTGCATCTCCATAAATTACCACATCGACACAATAGATAGGTACTTCTCCTACTCATTGATGTATAATTTTTAAAGATCATGTCGAAGGGAGGCTTCACCTCACAAGCAAATGCATCCTGAACTATGTTAGATGAAATGGTGAAAAGCACTTCCCCATTCATCTTTCAAAAAACCCTGGTAGTTGGGTTATAAAATCTAGCAATTATCTTCACCAACTCTGGGTAAGAATGTACGGGCGTACACAAGTATCAGAACAACTATGCATAATATGCCATAGTTAAAGGACTCTTCGACGTCAACCCCTAATTGATGGTAAATTCCACATATTGGCACAATTTAACCATGCCCTTGTTAGTGATGACGTAGTCTCTGACTTCTACCATGGTGTTAGAGTACAGATCCAAATCCACATTTTCATTTCATCACATTTTTTTGGACTTTTTCCCACCTTCTGCTATCTTTTTGGTCTGCTTTTGCTCAATGGCATATTTCACTTATGCAGTTCTCTTGCCCATAGTGGATACCCTGGCAATTCTTTACAATGCTTAATTTATAGAGAGCGTTTACAACTACCGTAGTAAATTCGAAAGGGTGCATGCCTTGTTCCACTCAATTGGCACTATTCTCCATGATTTTAATGGTTATTAACCTCCATTCACCATAATATATTTTTTGAAAACTATGTTTTCATCATGTTATACCTCGAAAAGTGCACCCTAGGTCCCCAACGACCACTCCAAAAAACTAATTCACCACATGAGGGCCAATGAACGCTCTTGCTTTAAAATCATGAGATCTTGGTCCTTGGTAATGTCAACACGTTGCCCGAAGCAAATCTGAGCGCAATCATTTTCAACCGAGCGCTCCAAAAATTCGTTTCAATGTCGATGGTCATTCTTAAAATTCATCACATGCTGATGGGAGAAATCGCCTTGAGAGGGCGCTTCTCCTTTTCTCCTATGCTCCCGAAAAATTCCTCCACCTATTTGATTAAATTTCATGGCGAAAACCCTCCTTTTAAAATAATATTTTGCTTTTCTTTTTCACCCCATATTTAGAAAAAGCCAATTAAAAAAAAAAATTAATCTTTGCTTTTTTCCCAAAAAAAACTTTTAATCTTGGAGTTGTAAATGGGAAATTTTGCTTTTTTGCATTCGCTCCAATCTTGATTTCATCGAAACCCTTTATATGCAGTTTCCCGAAATATCGGAACGCACCCCCATGCTTTAAAATATTTTCATGTAGTTTCGCCCTTGTGAGAGGCGAATGGGAGTTTCACCCCTCACTTGGGACGAAAGCGATGTTGACCATCCTTTCCTTCGATTTCCACAGTGCACCTTTTATCCCAAACCATGTTCACTTTGACGAAGGGAGCGTAAGACTTTTACCCAAAATTTGGGGTGAAATTTTTTTTAATCATTTATTTTAATCGATCGGTGCAGGACCCATGATTAGTGCCTTAAAATTTTTTACAATATGCTTTTGCCCCAATGAAGGGTGAATGGAAGTTTCACCCCTCATTTAGTGGTAAAATGCCATTTGAGTTTCTTCACCATGGTGACTTGGTGATTTGTTGCCCTTTCTTAATGAAATTCGCCCCAAGACTTTATGCAAAGTTTATATCTCCCTCTCTCCTTGCACCTTTGAAAAAATAAATTCATTTTTAACTATAGGGCCATCAAACACCTACTAAAACTTAAAATAATTAATTATTCCATAAACCCATAATGTATCCTTGGAAAAAAATTTCAGGATGAAATTAACTTTTAGAGAGAAAAGAAACATTTTGGAGCAAAAGTAATTTTTTTTTCTCTTGAGGGTAGCCTGGCATCCTTCCAGCAAAGTCAACTTCATCCCCCTTTTTTTTTTTAAAATAAAGCAATACAAATACTTGTAGAAAATAAAATTTGTACATATTTACATACTTGCACCCCTGATCATGTCACTAAAAATAGGCCTTTCGGTGAAGGACATTAGCTGGAATCGGTAGGTCCCAACCATACATGTCTTGGAGATGATATGCATTCACCAAATCTACCCCTGAGACTTGAAATGGACCTTCCCAGATCGCATCAAATTTATGGTGCTTTTTGGGTTTAGCTTTGTTCTCATTCCATTTAAGCACTAGATCTCCAACCTGAAACTTTCGCTTTGTTGCCCTCTTGCTGAACCACTTCTGTGTCATTCTAGCATGTTCCATGAAAGAAACATATGCCTTTTCTCTTTCTTCCTCAAGATGCAGAAGTTGGGCCAACCTTGCAGTCATGGGATCAGATTCGCCATATTTATCTTTGAATAATTGCAAGGTTTGGAGAACTAGGAGCTCAATATGATTTGGTAAAACTGCTTCCTTACCATACACCAAGGAGTAAGGAGAAGTTTTAATAGACTTTTTAACTGATATGTGATCCACCCATAGAGCCTGATTTAACAACAAATGCCAACTCCTTTTATTGCTTCCAAGTATTCTCTTCAAGATCCGAAGCAAATTCTTGTTCGTGGACTCGGCCAGACCATTTCCCTGTGGGTAATAATTGGAGGAGATCTTCAAATAAATCCCATACCTGCTTGCAAATTCAGTAATATTTGCCCCAATAAATGGAGTCCCGTTATCTATCACAATGGCATCTGGTACACCAAAATGGGTAATCAGTCCTTCGAGGAAGGAGATGATTGTAGCCTAGTCTGCTTTTTCGTTGGGATGGCCTCCACCCACCGAGTAAAGTAGTCTATCGTTGTCAAAATGTATTTATGCTCAGTAGAAGAGTTAGGATCGATGATCCCAATGAAGTCTAAGCCCCACTATTGAAACGGAGCTTCTACCTGGATCGGATGTAGAGGCAAGGATGCCTTCTTACTCCTACCAACATATCTCTGACAATTATCATAACTTTGACTCACCTTATGTGTATCTACGAAAAGGGTGGGCCAAAAATATCTAGCCTGGATGATCTTCAAGGCCATAGGCCTTCCTGCATAATGTCCATCGGACAAGCTAGAGTGGAACTCCTCCAATATTTTTTGCTTTTCATACTCTTTCACACATATGAGGAGTACTTCATCTATGTTTTTGTGGAATAAACCACTTGGCAATAGGATGTACTTAAGGGCCTATAACCTAAACCTTCATATTTGAGAGGAGTTGAGGTGAGGGGGACATCTTCCATATGTGAAGAACTCGACAAGGTCTTCTATCCAGTCATGATCACTTGATACTTGGTTGGCAAGATTACTCTCGCTGATAACCTCATCATGTAATGGTACTAGTGACTGAGAAGTTGCGCTCTTAGCCAACTCTTGACAAAGTGCCCAATCGTGAACCAATTTGGTTGGTCGAATATCCACATCATACTCTTGAATCTTTGAAACCCAGCCTGCTCTTTTATCACCAAGTTCTCCTTGGATGATAAAATTCTTGACGTCCGGATGAATGACATAGACAATCATTTTGCTTTGAGAGATGAAATGTTAGAATTTCTTCAAAGACTTCATAACTGCATAAACCTGCTTTTCAATGAAATTATATTTCTCCTAATGCGGCTGAATAACCTGGCTTAGAAAAGCGATGGGCTGTTCCTCCCCATCTCCTTGCTTTTGTGTAAGAACAATGACATAACTCTCCTACTCACCCACTGCGTAAAGGATAAAATCCTTGGAATAGTCTAGATTGATCAATACAAGTGCTTGGACTATCCTCTCTTTAATTTCTTGGAATGCCTACCTCCTATTTTCTATCCATTTGAAATCCACATTTTTCTTTAGGAGCTCTGTCATTGGCTTCACCACCTGAGCAAAGTCGGCGATGAATTTACGGACAAAGTTGATTTGGCCAAAAAATGACTACGGGTATTTTTTGTTAGCTGGTCGTGGCAATTTGAGGAGAGCTTCAACTCTCGCAGGATCAATGGCCAATCATTCCTTTGAGATCACATGTCCCAAGAGCTTTCTCTCCTTGATAGTAAAAATGGATTTCTTCAGGTTGATGGAGATACCAAACTCCCGACACTTTTCGAACACTTGTCTAAGATGAGAGACATGCTCTTCCCTGCGATGTGAGAAAATAGTCATGTCATCAAGGTAAATTACAATAATTTGATTCAACAACTCACCAAAGGTGACATCCATGGCTCTTTGAAAGGTGGTGCCAACATTGGAAATATCGAAAGGCATTCTTTGATAGGTGAAGGTGCCCCACTTTGTAGTAAATGTCATTTTGTGTTGGTCTTCGTCCTTCACCTAGATTTGGTTATAGTCGAAGAAACCATAAAGCAATGAAAATATCTACGCTCCAATGACTACGTGAAGAATCTGATCAATCTATGATATGGGATAGTGATATTTCAAATATGCTTGGTTCATATTGTGAAAGTCCACGCACAGGCGAATATCTCCATTCTTCTTCCAAATTGGAACCAAATTTTCCACCCACGTTGAGTGCTTGATAGGATAAATTATTTTTACCTCCAATATTTTTAGTAGCTCTACTTTCATAAGCACCTCAATCTTTGGATTAACAGGCCTCTGCTTCTATCGAAAAGGTTTCACCCCTTCTTGTAACTTGATGGTGTGTTGTATCACATTTTTGTCATATCCTTTCAGATCGTGATAGCTCCATGCGATAATGTTAGGGAACTCATAACATAGCTCTTTAATTTCTTCAAGCTCTCCCAGGAGAGCAATCTGTCCCAACTTTGATGACTTTATCTAGCTCCAACTTCAGCTCAGTATATTCCTTTTCGTCCACCTTGATTCGATGATTTTTTGCTCTATCATTTTGATCAAAGAGACTTTCCAATGTAATCAATCCTTTTGGGATATGATTATTTTTGAGCTGAATCAAGCCTTCAGCTTCATCTCCATCTAGCATTCTCCCCTCGATACTACCAAAACTTATTTAATCAAAAATTTTACGATCTGCTCATCATTATCAAAAACTTGCCAGTATATGTTCTTATCAGGGACTGAAGGTCTATAAATCAACCTTACAATCTTGGGCTTCCGCACCACACTTTCAACAGGAGAAAAATTTGCACCAAGGGATGCTAGGAGATCTGCATGTTTATTTCATTCTCGTGAAATCACTTGAACATTTAATGCATCAAATGATTCAAAAAGATCCCATACCTTATTGCGATATACCTTTAGGTAGTGTTGCTTTGAAATGCACTTGTTGGTCACTTGGTTGACAATCAACTTGAAATCGCCAAAAATTTACAACTATTTAATCCCGAGCTTCTCTACTTTCTTTAGGCCCAAGCATAGTGCTTCGTACTTGACAACATTATTTGTACAGCTCCAGGTCAACCGGTACGAATATGTTTTTTGGATTCCTAAAGGAGAGATAAATACTACTCCAGCTCCGACACCATTCTTGCATCGAGTGTCGTTGAAGTACATTTTCCATAATTGATCGGAGGTAGAACCTAAACCATCAACCACTTTCACCTCACCTTCCTTAGGCTTAGTGATGGTATAGCAGTTGATCTCGATTTCCATCATTGCATTAAAATCGAGCATAGAAAACTCATCCTCCAACCGAAGCTCATCTAAAGCTTCCTCCATCAGGTCCATCTCCTCCAGCTCTTCGATCACCATGTTCACTGAGTCTACAACTTTTTCTTCATCTTCAATTTTTTTGATATGATATGTGGAGGGCTTCTCATTATAAATCCATATTCTCTTCCCTTTGAATAGAATCTCCAGGTGAGAATAGTCCAATGACAGGTAACCTCCCAACTTAGTTGTAAATTCTCTAGATAGACACATGTTGAAATATGGTTCCAAGTCTACCACAATGACTTCTTGTATGACAGTAATCTATGGTATGTTGTGCAAAATAATTGGGATATCTTTGATTACTCCTACTATTTTGATAGGAGTACCATCCAACTACAAGACACCTAGGCTACTTCTTGTATACTCCATTCCCATGACTTTACATACTGCTTTTGGCATGATAGTCGTTGTTGCACTAGAGTCAATCATGCAATTGTGTACGATCCAACCCTCCATCTTGAGAGATAGATAGAATGGGGGAGGTCTATTTTTCCTAGTGGCTGAAGTGGGCAATGTCTGGGCCAACACTATCTATGCAAGATTTTTCTTCTTATCTTTCATGAATTTCAATGATTCCTACAATAGATCCACTTGTCCAGGTAGTTGTAGCGCATCATAGAGACTCACCTTAGCGAGAATCTTCTTTAGTTATTCTACGATGTTATATGACTGCATGGGTTAGGCTCCTTTGATTCACCAACAACTTCATATTTTCTTCGGTATTATTGTGTAGCCTCTACTCTCTGATGCTTGGTCAAAGATGGGTACTTGAGATTTTTCTTCTCCTGTTCTTTGGTCTCGATCTACACTCATGTAGTGGAAGGTTGTGAAGTTGATGCTTTCACTTGTGTTTTATCCTTTGCTTGAGTAGGCAAAAGATATTTCAATAAAATAGGCTCATCTGCTTTGGGTGCTGGCACAGGTGCTTTCACTTGAGGCTACATTTTTTCATTTTGCATCTTCTGTTTGGTAGGTACCTTCAATGGCTCCATTTCAGCTGGATCTACAATGACAGGTTTCTTCCTAGATATTGTGAGGACTAGAAACTTGCTCAACATATGGGACCATGAAGTTGTGATCAATTTCTGAGATCATATTGACTTGACCACCGATAGCACTTTCCACCAATGTCTGCACATAGTTCAAATGAACCATGTAGGTATATTCACCATGAGGATCATTATAGGTAGAGCACCAATATGTCCGCTCTGATGTACTAGCTTCTTCATTAACCAACACAATTATATTTCTCTCAGCACCTTTGCTAGTTGAAGTTGCTTGCTCTCTAGTAATCGATGGAGTTTGAAATCTTCTCGATCAAAAGTCAGCTTCAACTTGCTTCTTCTTGATAGATGTGATTTCATTTGATATCATCCTCATAGTTGAATTAAGTGATTGCATCTCCTACAATAATTTCATGTGGGGATCGGGATTTGAGGGCATTGGAGGTGCTGGCAAAGGTAAGGGTACTAGCGAAGAAGGTAATTTTGGGATAGAAGGAGGAGCAGGTAATTGTAGAATAGTTGGAGCGGGTAATTGTGGGATTGGAATTGGTGCAATTTGAGGTGGACTTGAGCTCCATGAAGGAACAAGATACATAGAAGGCATGGGTTGTGAAAATGCACTAGAATACAAATGTTATGGAAGATCAGGAAGAATAGGCATTGTTACCTTTGGAGGTAGCTTACCTATGGCAATCAGATCCGCTTCGGTATTTTGTGCTTGCATGTACAAATCTAGAAATGTGTTGATATTGGCTTGTCGTACGACCATACCAATGTCAGAGTTGAAAGCTCGAAGATAGTAAAATGCAACTTGTTCATGGGTTGGCCGAAGACCATCAGGCACTCTTTGCCAAATTTGAGTGAACCTGACATTGAAATCTACTATTTCCTCCTATGAATGTCTTTGGATATTTGTAAACCGATGCGGTAAGGAAAAAAGATCAGCTTGCTCATGGAAATTATTAATCAATAATTTTGCTAACTGATCCCATGTGGTGATAGTAATGGGTGGTAGGTACTGGTACCAGTACATAAATTTCCCTCTAAGAGATAACATGAGCAATAATACCATAATTCCTTCGTCTATATTGCCATGTATTATTACCAAAGAAGCCACATATTGAATATTCTCATAAGCAGTATTACTCATACCATCATAGGTGGGCAAAGCCTTCAATGCTGCTTGAGGAACTAGGTTTTGAGCTTGTAGATTCAAAGCTCTAGAGCTATTCCATGCTGGAAACTACCTTGGTGGTGGCTATTGTGGTGGTGGATTTTGAGCCATGTGGATTGGTGTGTGTGGTTGGGGAGGTGGAAAACTAGTAGTTGTACTAGCAGGACTTGAAGGAATGGAAAACACACCATCTAACTAAGAAGATGTTGTAGTTGATGGGATAGTTGGAGGAACTAACCTAGGGTGCTCTCCTAGCTCTTGGATGTCAAGTTCATAAAACTCAATAGGCTCTTCAAAAATTTTGGCCTTCGATCTTGTAATCATGAAGAAATATTTCGCTCACTTCATGTTCGGAGGCTTCTAGGTAGAGCTGAGTCACTAGATGTTCTAATCATACAATACAAGGTGAACATCAAACCTTAATACTATTGAAATTGGAACCTTTTGAAAGTCCCATCGGACGTGCCAAAAACTATTGGTCAAATATCTACCTAATATACAAACATACGTTTGTGCACCCTAGATACGACCAACATTGAAAGGCCAAAGGAGAGGAATGTCCTTTGGACCAATCTCTAGAGAGGGTTGGCTCCCTTACTAAATCCTACACCGGTTTCAAGTTTAGAGTTATAGGAAAGAAACGGGAAATAACAAAAAGAAATGGGAAATATGGCTATGAGCCGAAAGATGTAGGATTGGGGATAGACTAGCAGTGGAGATTCAAATCAAGCGGTTGAGCAACATAGAATAGAAAGAAGGCAAAGAAACTACTTACAATTTTGTGGAGATAACTTCCAAAAATGCATTCCAATATTCACTCCTTCACCAATAGTATTCAAATCCAAATGCAAAATTTAAACTTAGCAGATAATGAACATGAATATAAATAGAAATGACTGAGCAGAAAGAAAATCACACACAAAAATCATTTGTAGAACCAGAAGCCGAACTCCTATTTATGCAAAAAACTTGAAGTGTTTTTTTGCAGAGTGTCTATCCTCCTTATTACATTGAAAATTTCTTAGTATTTATAGAGGTTTTTGCCTCTTTCATTTAATACAATTGAGGATAAAATATCCATAGATCAAGAACCTACGAGAGGAATTTCCTCCTTGAAAACTCTCCTTTGATGACAGTGATCCAAATTTTATGGGGAAGATCTTGAATGGTCAATTAGCTTGGGAACAAGTGCATTGGAATACATCAAAAATAGAGGAAAATAAGGAAATTGATCATTGAATATTTGCCACATTTGTGCTTTGGAAATCTGTGTTCACCCAGGAAATCTTCCAAATATTGAAACTATTTTGAAAAGAGATAAAAATGATAGGGGAATCTTTGGAAATTATGAAAATCATCATGTAGAATTTAATCATGCACCCTTCTAGCATAAAATTTGGGAACATAGCTCCTTTTGCCACAATCATTAAATTCTCACCATTCTCAATACTGGGCGCTTTCGAAAAGCCTTTGTGGATGTTTGAAAACAGTTTCACCTGAAAATAATATAATATCTCTTTATAGAAAAAATTTGGGCAAAACGTTCTACTCACATTTCCATTCATCACATATTTCATGCTGAAAAATCATCTCTATTTCATTAGCCAAGATATCTCCTCTTCGTCTTCCTTAACGCTCTGTTCGGCTTTGGGAATTCCTTCTTTGCTCTCTTTAACGTTCGCCTCTTACACTCCGGGATATATCTTTATTTTGTTTCACCCCTCACTTGGGGTGAAAGTCTCGTTGACAACGTTCCTTGGACTATTCCTTCCTATGACACACACTTTTATTTCAAACAACATTTTCTTCGAAGAAAGGTGCATGAAACATTTGAAACACATTCTTCTTAAATGTGGGACCCTCACTTTGCACCTTTAGATACCTTTAATCTACGCTTTCGTCTTAGAGAGGGACGATTGGGAGGTGCACCTCACACTTAAGGAGAAAGCTCCATTGACCGACTTCACGTTTGACTTGAGCTTCTTGGCATCTATGCACTTTCATTCGCCCAAAAATTGTCGCCTTGCTCCCCAAGCGATTATTTGGAACTGCATAGTGGTTTAATTGCATGGGGCTCATGGCACAATATTTTTTCCTTTTGAAAATTTCCTTGGTGCTTGTGATTTCATCCTAAGGAGAGGCAAATGGGAGTGTTGTCCGTCACTTGAGGTAAAATCCTTATTGACTTTTCCACAAGCTCCTTTAAATATCATTTGCCCCAAGGTGAGGTGAAAGGTGTTTTCACCCTACCTTTGGGGTGAACATACTTTAAACTGACACTTTCTAACCTTAACGCTAGACCCACCACAAACTTGCTCTTGAATATGTGACTTCACCTCAAGGAGGGATGATAGGGGTTGTCACCTCTCACTTGGGGCGAAACCTCCACATCACCCATATTTAATTTGTTTTAACTTTACTGCATTAAATAGAGGTGTTTCACCCTTGGGAAGGGCGACGAAGGTTTTCATCCCTCCATGTGAGTGAAAACTCTTTATGTTTTTCTCCATGCTGCCTTTATCAAACATCTTTTAATACACACCTAAAACACTACACTTTGGAAGGTTTTTAATTTTTTTAAATCCCAACATGATATCCACAAAAATATACAAAAAGAGGATAATTAAAACACAATATATTGTGATGACAAAATTTTTCCGAATATCCATTATCTATCATATTTTGCCAAGATTTACAATCAAAATTGCAAATAAAGCCTCAAAAAATTACAATGTGGCAAGATGCAAAACTGCCAACAATTATATTATTTGGTAGGAAGCTTTTTTGCCTTCATTCTCTGGTTTTTTGTCTTTTTTGTTCTTTGGATATGCCTTTAGTATTGTTAAATATATGTAGCCTTCATTAGGTTTACCTTTATAAATTATTTGTATCTACCTCTGGATCAATGTATCTAAGTTGCCTTTGGGTCTCTGCCTCTAGGTCACTACTTTTGGGTTACTGCCTCTAGGTCACCTCTGGATTATCATTATCTTTGGATCATCCACTAGAACAATCATAAGACTATCAGATCTGTAGGATCATCACTACAAGTGCTTTCATTATATGCCATCTTTCAAGGTGTGTTTGGATCATAATCATTCATTTCACATTTCTTTATGGTAAGACCAATATCATTCTTTACATTTAATAAACCTTGAATTTTTATCATACTTGGTTTTCTTTTGTAGAAACCATACAATATTCCTTTCATCTTATTCCATTCATTCATACTTATCCATCCACAATCTATTTTTAATTTTTGATTGTCCTTTTTATGTAGACAAGATTTTTTAGAATGATTATGTCCTCCACAAGTTTCACAACAATGGAGAATCCAACATTTCTCTATCTTATGTCAATATCTACCACAATGACTATATTTTTTCCTTTTTAAAAAAATTATTTTGCCATTTTTCCTTCATTGTTACTAATTCTATCAGTCTCTGTCACTATTTTCTATCATGAATTAAGTTCCCGATTTATTATTGCTCGTCCGTCTTGTATATCCAAGACCTTCATATTTTGGTCTTATTTTTTGTATAATTGGCTCTTTCATTCCTTGTCCATGTTTTCACAAACCTACATCTTTGTTTCTCATTTTATTTAAAATTTTTGAACAAAGTCCTTTAGTATGCCTTTCAAAATAACTAAATTCTTCATCACTCTGATATCATTCAATATCAAGACAAATTTGAGCATGATTATCCCTATCATCATATGAATCTTTTTCATCATCAATTATGACAATATAAGCTTTTTCTAACAAATCATAAACTACATTTAAATCATTTGAGTTGCACTTTATATCTTTTTCTTTTATGTCACAACATGCATTTATTATCATAGATTTCAAGGTATTACTGGATTTATCATCACTTGATAATAAACATATGTGGTTTTCCATAATATTCTTATGTACACATTTTGATTGTGCAACATACCTTTGCTGATTACTCCGATCTCTTTTATTCCCTTTAGGAGATTTTTGGTATTGACCCTTCCTAGTCAATGCATTATACTTACAATATTTTGTAGTAAGTTCTTTTTTTCACAAATATGATAATATTTCTTATTTTTTTACTTTGTTATGAAGTGCAAGATTCATTTTCTAATACAAGAGCCTTATTGGATGACTCATTTCTCAATTTATTTTCAAGTTCATATTGTTGAAAAATATTTATCAATTTCTCAAATGACACCTTTCTATTTAATACTAGAAGGGATGTGATCACTATTTTGAATGATTCAGGAAATGCTCTAAGTACAATTGAAACCAAGGGCTTATCCTTTTCCCCTAAGGTATGCAATTTTGATTTTAATTCTGATATCCTTCGAAGAAACAGTTCTATGTTTTCTTCATCATGAAATTTTAGTGCATACAATTGTGATTATGTGTAAAATGGTTACCTCATTCTTTCTTTCAAATATCATACTCAATTTTCCCATGCACTTTTCGAAGTTTCTGCTTCACTAATGTGTGTTTGAATTTCATCAGATATGCCAAACAAAATTAACATCAAAGCTTTAGCATCATCATCTTTGAATTTTTAAATTCTTGTTTTATCTTCTCAAATGTTTCTTTGTCCATTCACTACATCCCAGAGTTTTTCAACAATAAGTATTGACTTCATATAATTTTTCCATGGGGTAAAATTAGGCCCTTTTAATAATTGAGATTAAAAAAAGATAGTTCTTGTATTTTTCATTTCCTTTGAAGTTGACAACCTTATAACTCCCAAATTTAAAAAAAAATCAATTAATTCCTTTGGAGTAGAATACCTTATCTCTCCAAAGTTTAATTCAAACTTTTAAATTTTTAATTAATATTTCACTTTCACTTAATTCTACTAAAAAAAACTTTCTCAATCAATCTTAATAATATAAGCTTATGAAATTTCTCTATTTTTTATTTAATGAACAAATCTCAATTCAATAATCACTAAATTCTTTCATTTAACTTATATCTCCCAATTATTTTATTTCTCCTAAATACTTTCCAACTTCCACTTATAACTCCCAAATAATTTTTTTCAATATATTTCTTTTCTTCTTCTCAAAGTTTTCCCTAAAGATTCTCCTCTAAAAGATTTTGTGTTTTTCACTTATATCTCCACGTGCATGCCTTAAAAAAACAGAACATTATTTTTTCACAAAGTTTATTTATATGAAACCATGCAAAAGTTTTTTTTAATTTTTTTTAATCTGTGATATCTGTTGTGTGCTTCTAACAATATTTGATATTTTCTTGAATTTTAATAAATCACCATGCAATGTGCACACTATATTCTGTAGCGAAAAATTAAGATAATATCCAAAGTTTACTGCCAAGTTGCATTTTTTTTGGTGGAAAACATCCCAGAAGGGATGCCACTTTCGGGTAAGATCCAAGGAGGCAGGGGTACTGCTAAGTTGCATTCATGCAAGCAAAATTTCTAGCATTAGATGATTACTATATTCTAGATGTTAGAAAGAAAATGAGTGCGGATGTTACTGAATGAGAGGGTTTCTAGATGTAATATTTTAGGTGAATCATTGTCTACCTTTTAGGTTACTTTGAATGAATCTTCCCAAAAATATTTGCTCGTTGTTATATTTTTATTTTCGTTGTTAATCTAAATAGCATCCAATGGTTTCTACAAATTATGGATTGACAATAGCTTCAAATGACTTATATCTATTGGAGGATTTTTTCACCTTGCTCTTAGATTCTTCACAAGGGCTAGAAATAAAAAATATACTAGAGATTTGCTTTTTATTTTTATTTGTAAAGCTCCTATTGGTGCTTTTTTTAATTCCACTGATATTTCTTCAACTAACTCAGATTTATGAAGATTGATGTCTCCTTCTTTAGTTCGGGTTGTTAACTAACGTTTCTAACAAAACATCACTTCAATATTTTCCAAAGTTCTATCTTGGTAGTGTTCACAACAATCTCTTTGGTATTCATCCACTTTTTTTAATCTCAAATTCTTTCTGAGACTTTGGTTGTTCCTCTTATTCGATTTAATTTTTTAGCCTCTGATTTCAATGCACTAGGTGCTTCAATTCCTTTGGTATCTCTAAATGCATTCTCTAGCAACAGAGATGCTTTTCTTCAACAACAAAAATGTTTACAAAGAATAGCTTCTTTTATGTATTT
This sequence comes from Wollemia nobilis, assembly GCA_028583015.1. NCBI lineage: Eukaryota > Viridiplantae > Streptophyta > Pinopsida > Araucariales > Araucariaceae > Wollemia > Wollemia nobilis. The sequence goes on from JAQPPZ010000737.1 coordinate 15,073,013, forward strand.
TGGCTTGGCTCACAACAATGCTTCTCTTTTTTTTGTTGTTTTTTCTTTGTGATGTAGTAGTCAATCAATCATATTCTCGACCTTTCTTTTGTGCCTTACCTTGTCATTTTTTTATGACTACATAACTTCTGGATTTATTTACTGGTTCTCTAAACGAGATATCATAGTAATGAAGGTTCTTTTGAATTAATGACTTTGGCCTTATTTTTTCTTTCTCAGATTTTAGTCTGAGTTTTTCAATCCATTTTTTTTAAAATAAAATCTTCTTTCTTTTCTCTTAAAAAATTTTTAATCTCTCTAAATTATTTTAATCAACCAAATAAAAAAAAATCTTCTTTCAATATTTTTCTCTTCTTATCACTCCATATTTGAAAAAAATCTCTTCAAAAATGAGTTAATAAAATTATTTCTTCAAATGAAAACCCTAAAAAATTGGAGACCTCTCGCTCCGACTCTGGCTCTCTGAAACCCTTTGAGCAGGACGCATCCTGTTCTCCCATTATGCATCTGGATGCTATCCATGCTTAGTTTCTCTATTATGGCCCATGACCAGGGTGTTTAGTTTGTTGGGGGTCTTGCTGGTCTGTTTCTGCTCCCTTATGGGTTTGGCATTATCACTCTTTTCTAGGGCAGATGGTCAAATACTGACTCAAAAAGGTCAGGGTGATTTTGGGCTAATTTATTGCAGTGGAAAATTCTAGTTGTTGACCCCCTGGATGGCCTTCGTTTTGGTTGGTGGATGTGTAGGGTGGTTGCATTTCTTAGTTTGGTTTCCAGTTTGGGGGACTTAGTTGGATGGTGTAACACTTCTTCTGGGTTCGGCAGTTTCATATTTTTTTAGATTTCCAAGGAGGTGAAAAGGCCATCTACCGATCCAAAACTGTAGGGGTGAGCGTGTAGAAAACACATATAGAGGTATGGTATTTCATTGTAGATTCTGATGATGTTCCCTTGGTTGCATTCAGTTTCGAGGGTGTAGTTACTCTGTGCTTGTTTGGCCCCGTTGCTAGAGTTCCCTACCATTTGTGGGTCCATGGTTGGTTGGTGTCATTTTCTTCTAGGTTCAATAGTTTCTTGTTGTATTTGGCTATTCCGGGGAGACAGGGCCAATACTATCCCAAACCAGTTGGGGTGAAAATGGGTTGTTATGCTATGGTGGATTTCGAATTTTGGTCCCATATCTTTGTTGGGTTCCCTATCTTCGAAGGTCTGCAAATATTTCTTTCTCCAGTTCCAGTAGTAGTGCTTTTGCTTTGGTTTACACGGTTTATGGTTTTTTTCCTTTCTCTTCTGAATCATTGCAAGAGAGAAGTTTCAGATCCTTCACTGGGTGAAGTGATATGCTCTTGGTATTGTGGCATGCTAAATATTGGGCTAGTTTTTAAGTTAATTTTTTCTCAATCGATAGCATGCTAGATTGTTTTGATAGACCAAGCTATGGTTGGACTCCAACAAGATCTGTGGAATTTTTACCTTTGTATATTTTTGTGTTTGAGGGTTTTCCTATTGTCAGGGCACTTTTTTGCAGATATCCTCTTCTAGCTAGTTTTATTTTATCTCCATGGTATGCTTTAGTTCAGGAAGCTTTATTGTGGTATAATTTTTCAAATGAGGTAGGATGGCAGATGAATCAGATCCCAGGGTTCTAACTCTCACATTTTTATTTGGGATCCTCCCTTTTTCTCTCTCAGGTGTTGCCCTGGGTGTTTTCTATTTTTCTTTTCAAATGCCCTGAGAGTGGTTTTCTCCAACAGGATATGTGGGTTTCTTGGTGATTATTTATGATGTTTTCCATCTGGTGGGTCTTCCATTGGCTATATGAGTGAGCCCTATGGGATTTGTTTTTGATATTTTATGGATTTTATTGGCTTATTTTCCAGTGTATTTTCTTAAACTAGTTGTTGTTATGAGGGGTTGTCCTATTACATGCTTTGTTGGATGGATTTGTTGATTGTGATGATAGGATTCCCTTGTTCTCCTTTCTTGTGAGGTGGAAAATGCTTTAGTTTGGATGATATTTATCTGTAAATCTATTTTAACCAATTATATTTTTGTTATTCTACTATTTTTCTCCGATGCTTTAGATTCATGAACACATGGTGGTTTGACCGTGGGGCAATTTCTTATATTTGCTTGATAAAAATTTGTGGCTTATTTGCTAGGAGGTTGCTTCATTGGATTTTAGGGTTTGATTTATGGAATATAGCTTAGTCTTTATTAATGTTTTATTTCTAGATCTAAGGTTTGGGTGTGCCTTTAAAAACCCTACTTGTAATAGGTTCGGGGACCCTTTAGAACCCCTTCTATCAACAAAAAAAATTATTTCTTCAAATTAAATCTGTCTTACATCGTCAATTTTTCTCTACAAATTTTTGTTGCAATTTAGGCAACCTCGACCCTCTCTTATTTCTTTTTCTTTGTTGTAACTTTTCTTCAATATTTTTATTTTGCTTTAGATTTCTTGACCTGAGATACTCGATTTCTTAGGTTTTTGAATATAATATTTTCACCTTCTTTACTAGTCACTTCATCTTCCTATTGCACTTTGACTCTCAGGATACTCATCTCAAAGGTTGTAGCTGATATTCTATGCTCATCCAAAAAATCTCTAGCACTCCATGGATTTGGAATATGACTCTATAAAAAATGGAAAGAGTTAAGCAATAGCTTTGATATCACTGTTAGCGTTCGAGATAGATTAACTCATAGAAAGCTTTATTGAGGATCAAGTATAAATTAGATAAATACCATATAAAATAATAATGAATATTAATATTGGATTAACAACAAAATTTAAAAAATATAACTCAAATATATATAATATCAAAATATTTCAAGAATGACTCAGATTGATTACATTGCATTGATCTCCAATATATTATTTAACTTGACTTTTCAGTACTGTGACTATTGCTCTCCTCAAACATTTGAGAGATGCATCCTTTCATATTCCTCTCACTAAGAAAAAATTCTCATCTTGCTACATAACAATGTGACTCTTCATTATTTCTCTTGATATCTTACACTTTCTCTCATATTGACACATACATTATATTAAATATAAATCATTCTAAAAAAAAAATTACAAGAGGGTAAAATAATGTATTATTTCCAACAAGATGGATCCTAATAATAAGTAAACCAATATATCATTGAATCATAATATGATATACAAGTTGCAACTCATAAAGTGAACATAGATACATTGGAAAATAATAATATTAAAAAATAGAATATCAATTAGGGCCTATAGTGAAAGATCATACATTTTAACATCTTTGATTGAGTTGGTCTTGTATAACCTTTTATATAAAATATAAAACTATGACCATATTTTCTTTGTCTAGGTTTTATGAGAGTTAAGGAAACCTACAAGTAACTTATTTATATACTAAAACTTAGAATAGTCCAAAGTGCTTTAGATTCTTACTAAAATCCATTGATGTTTAGGATGGTATGTCAAAGTCCAACACCATATTCAATCTTTCATATTATAAAAAATAAATTCCTTCAACCATAATGTTCTAGCATAAAAAAAATCTAGGTGAATGAAGGAAAGAAGCTTATTGAAAACCCCTAAAGAACTAGTATCTTTAGAAGCCATGCGAAAGATATATCTAATTTAAACCCTTGCTCCATGGTCACTTCTCTCATGAGACATACCTTCTTTAGAACTTGTTATCATAAGATACAAAATAAATGGCTCTTTTTAATTTCAAGTATTTAGAAAAACATAAGCAATAACATAAGGTCCTAAGAGGACCCTAAAGAGACAAATTCTATACAAAATTCTCATTTCATAACCATTCCTCTAAAATAAATCCTTTGAAGTGATGCAACTAGATGGTGTTGGAAAAAGCTCTTGAAAAATAAACCAGGGTTTTTAAAATGCTATAAAGATACAATAATGATCCAGAATAATTGATCTTTAACAAATCTTATAAAAAAAACTCCTCTATAATTACTACTATAAGAGATCAAGGATCGAACTTCTAGAGTATTGGTGATTTTTACCTACTTTGATACCATGTAGAAATTTGAAAGAAAAAATAAATCAAATTGAATCAAACCATTACTCAGATGTTATGTGGTAGAAAATATAGTAATCATGGAGAAAAAGCACAAACTATATGGCAAAGTACCCATTAAAAAAAATATTCTCTATCATTAATGAACAAATAATATCAAATTGATGTATAAATTAATACATCATTGGAATTGATATAAATATCCACCATAATACAAATGCATCAATATTAATCATAGTCAATCACCACATGATAATTTTAATAACATTAACATTCACCTATTCATTAAGTGTGATATTACAAAACAAATGACAAGATGGACAAAATGGCAACATCTCAATCACCATGAACTTAGCAAACCAAGAGGGTGATACCATTGATGGAATGCCTAAGGACTTTTCAATTTCTCAATAATCTCATGAGATCAAAGCACAATGTAGGTTTCACAAAGTGTAGGTCTGAATTATCATGGTCAAAATATGGATACAATGTATCCCTAGTCTCCTATTTATAGTTGAAGTTTACCCTTGAGTTACCTAGGGTGAGAAACTATTAACCTTATAAAGTAAATATTTGAGCATCTCTAACAAAATTGTGTACCTCCAAATGTTATATACCTCTAATAGGATTAAAAGGCTTCTAAAATGAATTAGAATGCCAGTATTTTTAGTCATGAATCTGCCTAATCATAAAATATATGCTCTCTAGACCCGACCAACATCGAAAGGTTGAAGAAGAGATATCCTTCGGGCCAATCTCCAGAGAGGGTTGGTTCCCTTACTAATATAATTTGGTTTAAAACTTAGAGTAACAGGAAAGAGATGGGAAATGACAGAAAGGAATGGGAAATATGGCTATGAGCCAGAGATGAAAGGTGGGGATAAACTAGCAGCTAAAATCCAAATCAAGTTTTAATTAGCATAAAACAGAAAGGAAAGCATATATTATAGGGATAATTTCCAATGACTATTTCAGTATTCATTTCTCTACCAAGAATTAAATTTAGAAATATAGAATTTAAATTTACCTAACAAAGATCATGAACTTAACAAAAATGAAAGGCAGAAAATAATTGCATACAACACTACTCCAGGAACCAGAAGCCAAGAATCCTTCAATTGATGCAAAAAACTCAAAGTTTTTTTTGCAGAATGTTCATCCTTCTATTTTACATCAAAATGCTTAGTATTTATAGAGGATTTCACCTCTACAATTAAATGCACATTAAAAAATATGTTGGTTAGTCAAAGACCATCAAGAGAAATTCTCTCCTCAGCAACAGTAACTCTCGAATCAGAACATTCTTCATGAAGCAGTGATCCCTCTTTCATGGAGAGCGCCTAGGAAATAAGCATGATTAGACGATGGAAAATCATCTCAAACATCGGTGCATTGGAACACAAAAATTTTGCACGAAGAACAAGAGCTTGAACATTAAATCTTAGTTGTCACTTCGTCATCTTGTGCCTCAAAAGTTTATCTTCATCAGGAAGACCCATCGAAAATAAATTTTATCTTGAAAAGGGACGAGATCAGTGGAGGGCACCTTGGGAATGAACGAGATCATATAAATATCAGGGACATAACATTTAATCTTGGAAACCCTTTAGTAGGAATTCTACAAATATTAATTTCGTTGCCTCAAGAATTAAATGCCATCAATTTCTAGCCCTTCCCGAGAAAGATCTGCAATAGTGGCACCTTCGAAAGAAAAATTTGTTGAAAGGAAGGGGTAAGAATTGATTTCACCTAGGAAATTTGGTGTTTTCCCCCATCAATATGCTTTCGATCTTCACCTTATTAATTTTACCCAAAAAATAGAGAATTTTTCCAAAAAATGGAATGGAAATGACTTCTGTGAGAAACTAAGTGAAAATGATTGATTTCACCCTCAAGAAGGATGAAAATGATTTTCGCCCCCTACCTGGGTAAATTTGACTTTGATCGGTGCAACCTTCACCCGAATGACGTCACTTCATCATTTGCACTTTGAAAAACATCCTCAACTTGGATTTCACCCAAAATAAGGGCGAAAGTGATTTTCACCTCTTACTTGAGGTGAATTTGACTTTGACTTCACAAGGCACACGTTTTGCTTGATTTTCGCCCCGAAACATCTTCATTTAGAAATTCACCCTGAAGAAGGGCAAAAATGATTTTCACCCCCCTCTAGGGTGACTTTGACTTTGACCGGTTCCCATCACCTTAAATGCGTAATTTTTGGGTGAAAGTACTTTTCTCCACTTTGTAAAATCTTGCCTTCATTTTAAACCAAGCGCTTTCCATTGTTTTCACTCCCACTTGGGCAAAATCATTAAATTTATTAAAAATAAGGTGAAATTACTTTTGGAAATGCCTTCATCATCATGCATGCTTATTTTGGAGTGAATTAACTTTGACTAATGTATTGCTTCCACTTAAATGATGCTTGTTTAGTACCTTCGCTCCAAAAATGTCTTCAACTAGCAATTCGCCCGAAGAAGGGTGAAAATGATTTTCGCCCCCTATTTGGGACAAAATTGACTTTGACTGATGCCCACTTATTATTTTTGCCCAAAAAGTGCTCGAAAATGGATTTTCACCCCAAAAGTGCCCAAAAATGATTTTTGATGGTACAATTTCCTGGAGCCATAACTTTTGATCCATTGACCCGATTGTCTATTGTAATATATCATTGGAAATCTTTGGGAGATATCTACAATTCCTAAATTACTCAAAGGTCATTGAATTAAATATTCATCCTTCTTCAGGGCCTCTAAGGTTTTCATATTGTATTTTTAAGTTGTGCTAGAGAAATTTCTTAGGATGAAAACTTTAATATCTCTCAATCTGTTCAGGATATTGGGGTGATTCTTCCACCATAAGTCTAATTTTTAAATTTCCCTCCTTTGATTAAATTTTCAAGTCCATAGATGTCCATTTAGGTCGATTTCCCAAAAATGGCCGCTTTCCAGTTTTTTGCCTTTTTTGACTTCTGACTGTAGTGTGGCAAAAATGCCAACAAGTACAAACCAAAATGTTACCCTTAAAAGGTTCTTGTTTAGATCTATGTCTTTATTTTTATGTATCTACTATTTGATAAGCAATTCACTCTAGATAGAAAATAAATAACTAGTTAACACTAAGCAGTTCACTCGATATAGTCAATCAAGTCCTTTTGCAAGAAAATTAGTTCTAAGCCAAATGGTACCTTCTATAATTGAATAAGTCTGGAGTTAGAAAAATTTTAGAGGATTTTGAAAGGCAATTGCTATTTGATTCCATTGTTTTGTGCTCCTTCCAAATTATGAATGCTAAGGTAGAATCAAAACTCAATGGAAATTTAACTTGAATGTCTCTCTTCTGGATCTTCCAGATTGCTTGGAGGTTGTTTTCACTCTTAAGGAAATTAATAGATTTAAACTCAGTAAGGAAAGTGCTATAGTTAGATGGCAGTATAATGTTAAGGGATGGAAAACTCTTTTCCAGTACATTGGTAAAAATAGAGCTTATGAGCTCCGATGTTATGAGAAATATTTGAGACAACGAATGTGGTTACTTGAACATAGTATCTAGGGACAACCTAATAACATGAAAATATTGATAGAACTTGTAGAGGTTAAAAATGAACTCAGCCAATTAGAAAATAAGAAGATTCAGGGACAGAGGGCACATGCTAGGTTACATTGGCTTAATAATGGTGACAAAGGTTCCAAGTTTTTATTTAATATCCTTAGATAGAAAGTTGTTAAGGAAAATATTGTTAGTATATCAGATGGACAGAATTTGGTTTTTGATGATGATAAAATTATGGATATGTTCTATCAATTTTATAAAAACTTATTCACTTATGAAGATAATAATGACAAAATTAAAGAAAGAGAATTTTGTTGTAAGCTACTACCTAAAAATATTTCTCAGTCTGAAGCTGACATGTTGAGTCAACCAATTTCTAAGGTGGAGATTGCTAAGGCTATTATGGCCATTAACAGTGATAGGGCTCCTGGTCCAAATGGTATACCCAGTGAATTTTACAAAAAGAATCTGGAATGGATTTGTGAGGACCTCTAACAAGTCTATGCTGAGGCTATTGGTAGAGGCTCCTTGGGTTGTGAAATTAATTTTGGAATTATTACACTTCTTCCCAAAAGGGGTGACAAAACTCTAATTAAGAACTAGAGGCCTATAACTTTATTGAATGTCTCCTATAAAATTATGGCTAAGGTTTTGGCTTTAAGACTGGTTAATTTACTCCCTAAGTTCATCAATCCTACCCAAACTGGGTTTTTTAAAGGAAGATATATCTTAGAAAATCTTATCACAGGATGGGAATCTATAAATTGGGCCAAGGCTTCAGGTCAAAATATTGGTATGATCCTTCTTGATTTTAAAAAATATTATGACTATGTGGAATGGAATTACATTATTAGTGCTTTGTTGGCCTTTGGCTTTCCTCCTGAATTTTGTAATATGGTTAACACTCTTCTGGCTGATGCTAATGCTTGTATAGATATTAATGGAGTTGTTTCTGAACCTATTTTTTTACAAAGATCAAAATGGCAGGGGTGTCCCTTGGCTCCTTCATTGTTTGTAATTGCTAATGACTTGTTATACTATCTTCTTAGGGATAATACTTTTAGTCCTAATATAAAGGGTATTATTCTACCCAATAATATGGGGCTTATAAATATGCACTTTATTGATGATAATTCTTTATTTGTGAAATTAGATGAGGACAATTTTGTTTCTCTGTTCTCTAAGCTTAACCTATTTTGTAATGCCTCGGGTGCTAAAGTTTCTGCTTCTAAATCTATGATTTTGGGATGGGATTATGATCCTTCGAGTTAGCTTAGCAGATTTTAAATGCATTGGCATGGTCCTTCTTCCCAAGTTAGGTATCTTGGGATTCCTTTTGTAGTTGAGACAGATCTTAAAAATATGTGGCTTTGGGTGAAGGAAATAATTATTGCTAAACTTGATAAATGGCAAAAAAATAACTTGTCCTTGGCTGGCAGATTATAGGTTTGTCAAAAAATTCTTTCTACATTCACTGTCTATTTTTCATCAGCTTGGATTTTCAGCCAATATCGAATTAATTTGATCTAGAAGTATATTAAGCAGTTCCTCTGGGCTGGTAACTTTGTTGGAAAAAATATTCACTTAGTTAAGTGGAGCTGGTGTGTTGTTAATAAGGCTATGGGCAGGCTGGGTCTTACCAATATAATGCTGCAAGATGTTACCTTGGCTTCTAAATGGATTGTTAAATGCATTTCTAGAAATGAACCATGGAAGGTGCTTACTAGATATAACATATGCAATGTTGTCCCTAAAAGGGCCTAGTTCTGGAAAAATCTATCTTTTTTGGATATTTTGGTTGGCTCCTTTGATGCTAGAAACGTTGGTTTTGTTGTTTTCCAAAGCATTTGGAAGGCCTGGATTGCCGTTAGAAATAAGATTTGTATCAATTCTGGTAATAAAACTAATATGTTTTGGTTGTTACTTTCTTCTAAAATTTTATGGATAATATGGAAAGCTAGGAATAATAAGATCTGTATACATTCCTCATATGAAACCATATTTCAATATGTTTTGGTTGTTACTTTCTTCTAAAATTTTATGGATAATATGGAAAGCTAGGAATGAAGATTATTTTCAGAATAGGCCAAGGCACCTTACTAGGTTTCTTAGGAGACTCAATTAGCTTTCTGTTTTGTTTCAAGTGGGGAGAAGTTTGTAGGTTTCCAAGGTCAAGCTAGCTCACCTATTTAATGTCATTTAGAATTATGATCTTGTTGATAGTTGCACTAAGGAAAATAACGTAGATATGTACAACTATTACTATTTCCTTGCTTAGATATGTTATTGTATATTTGTACAGAAATATAATGAAACTGCAAATATCATATGATGTACAGTATGTTTCTCTCTTCAAGAGGAGCTAGTTGTTTTAGGTGTCTTCTCTGAATCTTGGACATATTATATATGATGTAATTTTCTTCTGCTAATATTTAATATTCAGTTCTACTTTTCAATTAAAAAAAAAGACACTACACTACCATTTCATTAATACTTTTAATGTCACATTGTTATCTAATCTTATTAATTTAACAAAAAAAAATATATTAGTTAATTTTTTTTTATAGAATATAACATTACTTGCATTATCTTGAATAGAATATTAAATCAATTGTAATGATTTGTTAAATTAATTTATAAATATTTGACTTCAATAAAATTTTGTACATATATAATGAAGATCAATTCAATTAAATTAAGTAAAATATTGAGAAATTATTATAACTTAAAACAAAAAAATACAATTATTAATTATCATTTTCTAAAAGGATTTAATATATAGTGAATACTCATACAACAACTAATAAAACCTTGTTATATTATTTGTTTTTCCATAGAAATAAATTAAAAATGATATTAAATCTATTCAATACAAAAAACATTAAATAAGAACATATGCATATGTGTTATATTAGTGCCATCTATAATAAGTTGGATGTACTCAAATCCACTTTGTTGATTGACATAGCATTCCACCCAAATATAGGAGATGGAATTAAATTATTCCCTTGAGGAATATGCATATGTATTAATTAATGATCTTTCTTATCAATTTTATTAATAATATTATAATTTTTTAATTGTAATTTTCACTAAACTTTTTATTTTTTAATTGGATATATATGATTGAAATGGATCCCACCCGTATTACATCATCACCACGTAGTTGTATTACAAAAATTTGGATATTATCTATGTATCGATTGGCAAGATTTGAACCAAGATATCTCCTTGAATGTTGAGAAATCTAACCAGTTGAGCTAATACCAATTGATTCTTAGTTGTTTACTTCTTTTGTGTGTGAGTGAGAGAGATTTATAATAGTTCTATGTATCTAAATCCACATTGTTGATTGACATAGCACTCCACCCAAATATAATGGAAAATGAGATTAAATATCCCCTCAATAGATATGCCTATGTATTAATTAATTATCTTTCTTATGAAATTTGTTAATAATATTATGTTTTTTAATTGTAATTTTCACTAAGCTTATATATATACTCTTTAGTTAGTTGTTTACTTCTTTTGCTCCTATTTTATCATATTTTTATTTTAAAAATATATTTATGTGTGTTTTTGAAGGATAAAAATGTGAAGTTAACTTTTTAAATGAAAAGTTGAACCATTCCCTTCATTTCAAGGTTGAAGGGCCTGTAAATAAAAAGTTTAACTTTTTTATTTTATCCTTATGTATAAGTGTATAATAGTATTTGAAGGGATTTAAAGGTTGTAAAATTGAATCTTGTTTGGAAGTATAATTTTTTGCAAGAAATATTAAATCAAACTAATAAGTTTACATTTCAAAATTTCATTTTTGCGAAACTTATTACTTGTTGAAATTAGCTCCTAAAAATGCATAAACATAATTTAATACTTGTCTTAAAAAACCAATTTATAAAGAATGCTAATTATAGTCATCACCATCCAAGGATGTTGTGGAACATTACAACATAAACATATATAAGACCTACCTGGATTAATATAGTGATAATATTGACTTGACAAATTGCAACATAGTTTTAATAAAAAATAAAACTTATTTTTGTAGTCTATTGTTCTCTTTTCTTTTCCATACTATAGATCTAATAGGATATTCCACATAAAAAAATAGTAACAAAAGATTACATTCCTCTTAGATTAATTAAACCATATTTAACTTGTTCTTTTTTCAAGTTATTGTTCATTTATCTTTCTATAGAAGATATTTGTCATCTTCCTCAAACTTCTATGTTTTTGCAATCAACTTTTTAATAACATTTTTATTAAAAATAAAATCTTGTCTACTTTTATTTTGAAATTTAAATTTTTTCAAGATGACAATCAACATTGTTAATGAATAAAATATTTAGTATCCAATTTTTATATATAAATATGATGGTTATAACAACCAATGATTTTTCTAATACCTCTTTTTATGGGTCTTATTAATGTTCCTAATATTTCAAGATATCATTTTCGTCATCACTTTTAGGTTTTTTATGAGCTTAGCCCCACTTCTTCTTAACATTTACAATATTTTGCATTTATTTTCCTATATCAATATCCCTTTGAGTTTCCTTTCCTCTTTATTGTTGTTTCTGTAGGAATTCGAATAGTAGAGCCATTGTATTGAACTACATAAATAATACATAGGCAACCTTAGATTAGCCCGTAGGTTACAGAACCACCTAGGCATCAAATAGAATAGGTTGTAACAAATTAACAACATTAACCTATAATGGAATAACTAACATAGCTACGCTAACATCCCCCATTATTACATTATTTGGGTAATAGGATAACTACTAGCTATACTAACATCCCCCCGATTACATCATTTTGCAATACAAAGAGAGCTGCAAAACAATTCAAATTTGACACGTGCAAGTGCCTTAGTGAAAATGTTTGCAACTTGAGCATCGATGGGAATGTACTGAAGCTGAATTCGGTGCCTTGGAACTTTGTCTCGAATGAAGTGGCATTGTGTATCAATGTGCTTGGTTTTCTCATGATGCATTGGATTCTTAACAAGGTTCAAAACACCCTGGTTGTCGTAGAACAAGTGGATTGGAGATTTGGATGGAAGGCCCATACTTGTCAAGATGCGATGTAACCATATCACTTCACACATAGCTTCACGTGCGGCACGATATTCTACCTCTGTAGATGAGATAGCAACCACATGTTTCTTCTTGCTGTGCCACGAGACAGGACCGGATCCAAGATGAAAAATATATCCTGAAGTTGACTTGCGATCATCAAACGACCCGACATAGTCGGAGTCCGTGTATCCTTGCAAGAATAATTTACCATTCCTCTTGTATTCTAGGCCATATTCCATAGTACCATGGACATAGTGAAGAACACATTTTGCTACTTTCTAGTGAGTAGTCTTAGGTTCCTACATGAACCTCGAAAGATAGTTGACAACAAATACGATATCTGGCCTAGTATTGGTCAGATATATGAGACTACTGATCAACTGTCGATAGAGAGTACCATCTACCTGAGGTGAATCATCATATCATGATAACTAAATACTTGATTCCATCAGAGTTGCCATTGGCTTACAATTAGTCATGTGATATTTTTCTAACAATGTCTTGGCATACTTATTATGAGACACCTTAATGTAGTGCTCCTTCTGGCTTACTTCCAAACCAAGACAATAATGGAGAAGTTTGAGATATGTCATCTCAAAAGATTTACACAAGTCACTTTTGATAGCAGAGATCATAGGTTCTGAACTCCCTGTAATGAGCAGATCATCAACATAGAGTACAAGCAACACTATCTCAGAACCTTATTTCTTGAAATAGAGGTTTTCATCTGACGGACATCTCTTAAATCCATGCCACAGGAGGTGATTATCAATTTTTATATACCAAGCTCGAGGAGCTTGTTTCAAACCATACAAGGATTTTACCAACTTGCAAATTTTTTGCTCTTGGCCTACCACTTCAAATCCTTCAGGTTGAGTCATGTAGACTTCCTCTTGGAGATCACCATTCGGAAAAGCACTCTTTACATCCATCTGGTGAACTTTCCACCCATACTTGTGCTACCATAGCACAAAGAACTCGAATAGTGGTCATCCGAGCAGTAGGTGCAAAAGTTTCCTCATAGTCAATGCCTTCCTTTTGAGCATAGCCCTTTGCAACAAGACGGGCCTTATGCTTATCAATTGTCCCATCTGCCTTGTACTTGACTTTGTACACCCATTTGCAACCGATGGGCTTATTTCCTTGTGGCAGATCGACAAGCTCCCAATTTTTGTTCTTTTTCAGAGACTTGTACTCAACATCCATAGCATCCTTCCATTATGGATTGCTAAGAGCATCTTGTACAGGGGCAGGTTCATGTTCATTCATTGAAGACAAAAACACCCTGTCATCATCTATATCCATATCCTCTATTTCCTTATGTGGAATTACATAAAGTTCCTCAAAATATTGACAAAGATCATCAACCTCACTAGTCTCTATGACTGCTTTTTCCCTTTGAGCCATACTGTGAGTACGAGGTCTATCCAAAGTCAAATCTGGTGGAGTGGATAACTTGGTGTCCCTGATTGTGCTTGTATACCATTTTGGATTCTTCATTTTTGGTGTTGAAGAAGATGTGGAAGGACCTCCTATTTGTGTTGACAAAGGAAAATTATCTTCCTTAGATTCCATAAGATCTAGGTATACCTTAAATGTGTTTTGTGATGTGAAAGCTTCATCAAAAACAACATCTCTACTAATATGATTTTTCTTGCTCAAAGGATCTATCAAACGATAACCTTTAGAGTGCTCATCATAGCCAAGAAAAATGCACCTCAATGTCTTCTCATCTAGCTTCTTCCTTTTCTCTTTTGGTATGTGCATGAAATCTTGACATCCAAAAATACGAAGATGAGATATGGAGGGTTTTCGACCACGCCATGCTTAGATATGGAGGGTTTTCGACCACGCCATGCTTCCTGTGGAGTCATTCCTTTTAGGGCCTTTTTGGGTGCCCTATTCAACAAATATACTGAAGTGGTGACAGCTTCTACCCAATATTTTTGCCCAAGAGTAGCTCCTGTGAGCATACAATGAACCATTTCCATAATAGAACGGTTCCTTCTCTTAGCAACTCCATCTTACTAAGGAGTATAGGAAGTTGTTAACTATCTTGTGATTCCATGCTCAGTTAAGAATGCAAACAATTCTTTAGAGGTAAACTCCCCCCCTCGATCTGAGCGAAGGATTTTAATAGAAGCCCCTAACTCCTTATCAATAGATTTCTTGAATTACTGGAAGAAATCTAAAGCCTTAGATTTTAGTCAAAGAAAGAAAACCCACATCTTGCGGGAGTAGTCATCTACAAATAACTGAAAATACCTCTTCCCTCCATAACTGTTGGGTGTGAAAGGACCGCACAGATCGATGTGAATTAACTCCAAAGGTTTTTGTGCTCATGTTGAGCTATTCTCAAAAGGTACTATATGCTGCTTTCTTGCCAAGAAGTCAGAGCACACTGGCAATGTGGAAGAAAGGGAAGGAAGACCCTTTACCATATCATACTTACTAAGCTTAAGTAAGTAGCCAGAACTAAGATGCCCATATCTCTTGTGCCAGATGGAAGTGGCCTCCTTGGTAGAGATTGTCATGGCAACATGGGGAGTAGATATAGCATCTAGGGAAAATAAGCCATGCTTATATGAAGCTGTTGCAATCTGCTTACCCTTCTTGGTAATAGAACAACACTTCTTGCCATTCTCAACATGAAAGTTGACAACCATATCTTTATCCAAGATTTGTGTGACTGAAAACAAATTGTTAGCTAGTCCTGTAACATAGAGGACTTTATCAATCTAACACTTGCCATCAGGAAGAGTTACTGAAACCGTACCCTCTCCCTGAACCTTGTAGGTTTTGTCATCAACAATAGTGACAGGTTTGCACTCTTTGGCCACAAATGATTCAAACCATGATCTATCGCCATTCATATGCTTACTAGCACCAGAATCAACATACCATATAGGATCCTTCTCCTTGGAGGCTGTGGTAGTCATGAGCACCTTGTATGCCCATTCAGAATCTGAGTTAGATTCTTCAACAACAACATTCACCCTGGGTTGCTTGTTCTTGTTTTGTGGTTTGTTCTGGTCTTTTTGCTTATTCTTATGCCAACACCTGTTGGTGTCATGGTTGTCTTTATCACAAATTTTGCAATACCTCTTATTCTATTGAGTTTGTTTCCCTTTTCCTTTTGAATCCTATTGAGAATTGCCTCCTTTCTGAAAACTACCTTTCTTCTTAGAACCATGTCGGTTGGAGTATAGGGTTGTATTAGAAGAATCATCCCTATGAAGTTGGCGTGCTTCCTGTTGTTGAAGCAAATTGACCAACTCAATAAAGGTAATTTGTCATTGTGACACCTGAATAGAGGTGATCAACGTATCAAAGGAATCAGGCAAAGCTCTCATCACTATTGAAGTGAGATTTTTGTCATCCACTGTATCTCCCAAAGAATTCAATTTGTCTTTCAATTCAGACACTCTGCAAAGCAAGAGTTCAACTGTCTCACCCTGTCTCAAACTCAGATTGTGAAGTTGTTTTTGAAGATGAAGAATGGTGGAGTCATTATTTCCCTCATAAATGGCTTGAAGGGCATCCCATGCCTCTTTACCACTTGCTTTGTCAACTATATGAGGTTGAAATTCATCTGAAACAATAAACAAAATGAGCACTTTTGCTCGACTATCTTTCTTATCAAAGGCGATCTGATCAACAGTGAGAGTTGTGGATCCAGTTGCCGATGAAGGTCTCGTTGTTGCTCCAAAAATAACATCCCATAAATCTTCCATGATGAGGACTGCCTTCATTTTGTTTTTCCATGGTGTATAATTAGGACCTTTCAATAACTGATGAACATTAGTCATTAACTTTGCAGCAGAAGCCATCGTGAAGGTTCCTTATATCACCAATTGGTCACCCTTTCTATATACCTTAATTCCAGGCTGTTATACCATACAAAATATCTGCCCTTACGTGAGGGAGACTAGAGGTATTTTGAAAAAAAAAAAAATTACCCGCCCTTACGTGAGGGAGACTATAGGTAATTTTTAAAGATTATATGATATGTGGTACTTAAGCGATACTGAAAAAGAATCAACTTGTTGATGACACCTACCATAGAAAGTCATCAATCCTCATGCGTGGGGTGTAACTTCCCCTAAACACTGTGGATGTCAAAAATTTCGTCAGGATTTATGCCTAAACACAAGAATGATTAGGGTAGTGGATGGAGTAAAAAAAAATAACAAAATGACAAACTTATCTCTCCCCGACGATTTATAGAGAACAAGCGTAGACGTCGTTTTGGCAGCTATATTAGGTGGAAAATACAGTAGCGCAATCACGATAGCTTTACCTATAAGTGCTGGCTAGAGGTATCACAAATACCGAACGTTGCAGTGCAATAAATTGCACGGATGGGTTTTAATTATTTCGGGGACTTAGGGAGTGAATTTGATTTTAACTTTTAATGATGTAGTGCAAAGTAAGAAAAAATGCAACATACAACATAAAAGTGCCCATAGAAATAAACCACTAGGTGTCAGGCGCTGCCGAAAATGCACCTTTACAATAAGCCAATTTGCCTTAAAAATTTACTCATCATCCCCCCATTTTTCTTCAGGTTTTGAAGAAAACACCCCCCTTTACTATGGCAAATATTCTAATTTTAATGTAAATTTCTAAATAATTTTAGTAATAATTTAATTAATAATAAAAATACTTTTGTTTTAAAAAAAAATATATCATAATTTAAAAATATGATTAATTAAAAAAAAATGTTTTTTTTTTTTTTAAAACAAAAAATATTAGTATATTAATTAAAAAATACTAAAAAAATAAAGAAAAATAACAAAAAAAATTTAAAAAAATTATTACCTTCAAGGGGCTGTCGAAGGGGTTTGAACCCCCAACCTCATGGGCGCTAGCCTGGTGCTCCTGCCAGTTGGGTTATCACGCCCGATGAGAGGGAGAAGGGAATATTTTCCCTTTCTCCCCTTGCGACCCTCGCAGGGAGCAAAAACAATTGTGGGACTTTAGTCCCACATTGCTCCCGCGGGGTGCATGAGGGGGGAATAAAAGGGAAGATTTCACCCTTTATACATGATTGCCTTTGGGCAATCACGACACCCCTTTTGTCGCACCATGCAGTAGGGGTCAGGTTCGAGTCACGTGGCTGCCACGTCTGTCCAGCGTCCAGTTAGCTGCCATGTCAGTCCACATGGCGATCTAGTCCAGTCCATGTCTAGTCAGCTGCCATGTCAGTCCACGTGGCGATCCAGTCTAGTCCAGCGTCGATCAGCTACCATGTCAGTCCACGTGGCGGTTTTGTCTAGTTAGCTTTGGTCCAGTTAGCTACCACACGTCAGTCTAGGTGTCGGTCTAACCTCAGGAAATGTGTCGAGTCAAAACTAGTCCGAATCGACCTCGAGATCCATGCTTGTGTCCAGTCAGGTCCAGTGTCGGTCCAGTGTCAGTCGATCTGACCTCGAGAAATATGCCAAGTCGGATCCAGTCTGGATCGACCTCGGGATCCATGTCTAGTCAACCGCAGTCATCAGATCTCGAGATCTGTTCTCGGTGAAGCCAGTCTAGCCACCCTCGTTTCAAGTGCAGGTCTAGTTTTGATGCCTCGGGATGCATACCCGAGTAGGTCCAGTTTTGATGCCTCAGGATGCGTGCCCGAGTAGGTCTAGCCTTGCCTCGAGAAATGTACCTGCATCTACGTCGGTCTCCTCAGATCTTGAAAAATGTGCCCAAGCAAACCTTGCTCTGATACCATGTAGGAATTTGAACAGTAGAGCCATTGTATTGAACTGCATAAATAATACATAGGCAACCTTAGATTAGCCCGTAGGTTACGGAACCACCTAGGCATAAAATAGAATAGGTTGTAACAAATTAACAACATTAACCTATAATGGAATAACTAACATAGCTACGCTAACAGTTTCATAGGTCTTCCTCTCTTTTTTCATTCCCACCAGAACTTTCTTCATCAATATCTAATATTTTTTTAACTGTTCATAGTAAGACTATTACCTATTAATTTGTATTGCTATGAAGGATTTGAAGTGCAAGGAATAACCTCAAAAACACTTTTTTCTTAAAAATTGGCTTATAAACCTTAAAATTCTAGGACATTTCTCCATAGTAAGTGCCTTCTTATGCTTCCCTAAAAACTGTAAATTGCTATGAATATCCTCCATCATCATTTATTTATTAGACTCCTATACACTACTTTTGTTTCTATTTCTAGGAGAGGATTTTATACTACTTGAGGAAAATGAAGATGATTTACCTAGAACAAACTTGATCTCTTTTGTTTTATTTGTTTTAAAATTTTCCTGCACATCTTCCTTTGTAACTTTAATTACTTTTGAAATTATATTGCACTTTCTCATCCATTGTATCCTTCTTTTTTCTTCTAGTATTTGATTTGATGAACTATG
This sequence comes from Wollemia nobilis, assembly GCA_028583015.1. Taxonomy (NCBI): domain Eukaryota; kingdom Viridiplantae; phylum Streptophyta; class Pinopsida; order Araucariales; family Araucariaceae; genus Wollemia; species Wollemia nobilis. Next base: position 15,092,075 of record JAQPPZ010000737.1, read on the forward strand.
GTGGCCTTTTCCATTTGATGTTGTAGATAGGATTTCTTTGCCTCTTATTTTAGAGTGGGGTATCCTTGATCTAACACAACATCTAGTACAATATGATTTTATTTCTTCATCTTGAAGTTCGTCTCATGACTGTTGGAGCCAAATTTGACTCAACTTTGAAACCCCCAAATTTAAATTTTTGGTTTCAATCAAACTGCTTATACTGTTGGTCATTGCTTATAGTTGTTGTGGGTAATTCAATTTTTCATTGGTTGGTTTGATAAAGTCTAACCTTAGCCTTTTTAATAATGTGGGCTTCATTGTATAAATCAAAGTACCTCGAATAGTTAGGGAAGAAAATTTCAAATTAAATCCCCAAGTCAAAGTTCGACCTTCCTAAATATTTTCCTTGGGCCTAAACCGACAAATAAATCTTCTAATCTAAAGTCGGTTAAGTCATTTCACTATGGTCTCATGATCCGAAAAACCTAAGGTTAAAACAAATATTAATTGATTAAAAGCCTAAGGGTATGCACCCCGCTAAGCTAACTGGTGAGCACCTCAGATTTAATCCAAGGGCCACGCACGATCCAGAGAAATCGGACGATAGCGCTTTAATAAAATCAAACCGAAGATAAGTCAAAAGTCAAGCGTAGTCAAGGAAGTAAAAAGGTTGCACCTTAGACTTAATCGGATGGAAGCGCATCACCTGAGAAAATCTGATGGATGCGCACTCACGAAATAGTCCGAAAGATAAGTCAAAGGGTCAATAAAACTTAACCTAAGATTTAAAAATCGAGCAAGTTGTCTTCAATCTAATGGCAGCGCTTCATCGAGGACCAAATCCAATGGACATGCGCTCACTAAAGACTCCAAAGGTTAAACCTAAGGCTCTAATAAAGTTAAAATCCTTGCACCTTTAACAAGATCAACGACAACGCTTCATCGAGGATCAAATCAATGGTCGCACGTTGTTCGAAAAGTCAAAAGTTTAAGCATGAGTCATAATGGTCAACGTTCTGATTAAGCAGTGAGTAAGTATAAACAAATCGGATGACAACGCTCAATCATCCATAAAATCAATGGTTGCGCATCCTCTAAAGAGTCAAAGGTTTAAAGTAAAGTCGTCATAAGTCAAATGTCAAGTTAAAATCTGAGCAAGTCCGACAGATCGGACGATCATGCTGAACGAAGCTTAGATCAACGATCGTGACTGCTTTGATTAAAATGAACTTTAAAATTCATATTAAGAGGATGCATCCCATTTGATTAATCATCGTGCTAGTTACCAAGATCGGACGACCGTGCTCAAATGATTTTTAATCTAACGGTGGTGCACTAATTGAAGATGCATTAAAGAGGGTTAAGGATCGGGAGAAATTAATTAAAGTTAATCATGATTAGCAAGGGTTTAATACATCGGCTAATTTTCCCCTTTTTGCCCTAATCATGATTAATATTATAAATGCTTGATTAAACTAACGTGCAGGTTGATTAGATCCAACGGTTGCGCTTGTCTCCACTCAGATCCGATGGCCGCACCAAAATCGCAGGATGGAAGGTAAAAGGCATGGGTAAGGACAAAATTAATTGATATTAATCATGTTTAGTAAGGGTTTAATACATTGACTAATCTTCCCCCTTTTCACCTTAATCATGATTAATAGAAAAGCAAAGGTCTATAACATCATTATCTAGCATGCATCTTGTCAGTGATCCAATGGCAATGCACAAACTAAATCGAGAATCAATGGACGCGAAGGCCTATAACTAGCGACAAAGATCCAAAGGCTAAATAAAGACCTTTTTATAACATACGAATCGAATGACGGTGGACATTGACCACCCAGATCCAACGGTGCGCATGTGGGAAGATAATCAAAGGTTAATCTAAGCATTAGGTTGATTAATTTAGTCGAGGTATGTATGAATTTTTCCCATTTATTAAAGAATACGTGCATATGTATGATCCAACGGTCGTGCCTCACCACCATAAGATCCAACGACGATCGCAAAAGAAAAGTTTTGGGAGATCAACGGATGCGCTTCATCTCAGATCAATCCGATGGTTGTGATTAATCATGGTTGACTTAGGGAAAAAGGGACATCATAGGTAAAAACCTACACTCACACCAAGAGTCGGATATCATGAAGACCCCAAGGGAGACATAATGGATCCCGAAGATATAGTTATCACTCGGATCTGAGATGGCACGAGGCCCAAAACATACCATTCCACGTCAGATTAAAATATCCCCATTGATGAATGAATAGAAAGCATGAATGATTGTAGGCCCACATATCAAAGGGACCCAGGCTCACAAGTTAACAGATATCGCCCATCATAAAGCACAAAACTCTAGAAAATACTGAGTTGGCATGATTCCATTGGCCAATTTTGAACAACGGTTGGTGGCATCGGGTCGATAACGAAACATGTGAATTTATCAAGTTCAATCCACCACCCTGTATATGAACTTACGAAACCAGTCAAGGCCACTCCACTGGTATACCAAGAATTGGAATTGATACATCAGAAGCACAGAAGGAAGAGAGTATTCATTTTTTGAGAACTCGAAGAAGAACTTGACCAACAATCACGAGGGCAATGGCATCATGGGGAGATGTGTTCGTACCTACAGATACACGAGAAGCCATAAAGTTTATCATAGATAAATCACCCTATTCTATGATTTTTGGACCACCTGTTCTTGGTACCACTATGTATGATTTTGCCCAAAAATGTGGGGTAGATAAAAAACCCAACTCAGCTCAACTGTATGAGATCGACAATGCCTGCATTAAGAGTTTCACCCGAGTAATGGAAGGCGATAACAGAACCCCATGGATAATGGCAGATTTGTTCCATAAAGCTCGAAACTGGTAGTACAAGGGTTTCCCTAGAGACAACAGATGGAACAATAACCTTGGAAAGCTGATATGCCCAAAAGTGCATTTCTCCTCAGATTTGATGGCTTGGTTAGCAGTGGCATATGATGAAAGAACAAGGACCTTTCGAGACCACAAGAATCGGAAGGTGTTCAACGCCAAAGTCGAAGATATCCAGGAAGTGTTCAATCTGATGAAGTATACCACATTTTTGGTGGACCAGGTAATCGAACACCAATCTCGCATGTTCACTGATATGGAAATTTTTAAAAAATTGTTTGATACATATGCAAAAATAGAGAAAAATTTCCCAATTAATAAAAATGCTTTTAAACCCTGGGTACAAGACTTCTGTGACATGATAAACATAGTATTGGGAGTACAGGATATGAGTAGAATAACGAAAAGAGTTTTGTATTTAGTTGCGCAATGTAATAGAGGACATAACACCCCTATCTATGCCTAGGAACTGGAATTGAGCTCACAAATACATAGAGAAATGGTAGAACTAAAGAGGGCAATATTCGAACAGAGGCAGGAGATGCCTCACTTTTCACAATATTCTTTTCTCACCCACTTAATAGCGGGCCAATTGGGGGAAGAAGCCCGTAAGAGATTAAAAGCCATAGATAGCCCCTATGTACAGAATAGCTTCTGGAGACTTCATGAAGGACGAACTCACATGGGCTGGTTTTGTGATCGCTTCTTGGTAGAAATCCATTGGGCCTTAACTGGGCTAATTCTAGAAATATTAGGGCCAGGGGTAAGGGCATTCATTAAAGAAAAAGAGATAGGATATTTCTTCTTCACAGAGGGTTTTACTTACATCAGATTATATGGAGCTAAAATCCCTCCTAAGGTGTTACCCCAGTACCGCCCACTGTCCATAGCAGCCCTAGAATTATGCAGACAAGTGGTAGAAGAGGCTAAAATGAGACTGGTTAAGAAGCATGGGAAAGTCCCTTGGCTTGATGTTCCTTACCGTTTTGGAGATTATGTATTTGTTGGATATCCTTCCCTACTCAAGGGAATGTTTGAACTGGACAATATGGGATTCGATGAAGTGTCATGGAGGTTTTATGACCCAAAAGGAATTTATAGCAAGATGATGGAGAAGAGGGAGTATGCTCGAATCAATCATCGAGAAGATGCTTTTGAAGAGAACTTATTAGAAGCTATAGAGAAAAAATCAGATTTACAGACAATATGGGATAATTTCCCTCCAGAAAAGAGAGGTAGCACACAGGTTTGTGAAGCCTATGACTACCCAACCGAACTAAGAAGGCTTCGAGAGATTTCAGTGGATACTACAACACCTGTTATGCCAAGGACACACCCAAAAATTAAAGAAGACCCTTTGCTAGAATTGATAGAGGAGCAAGACATAGACTTAATGGAGGTCACTGTTAGAAATGTTGATATAGTAGAACAACAAGTTAAACTCCTAGTGAATGACCAACCTAGAATAGAGGCAGCACCAAAAGAAGCTCCTCAACAAACCTGTACAGATAAGGGCAAAGAAATAGTAACTTCATCCTCTCAAAAAGCACCATCAACAAAGTAGGTTGTAGTTCCTATACCTGATAATGTTTTAGCTATGACCAGTGTGAAGAAGTTGGCACCCATGGCCATCTCGACTTCTATAAACATAAAGGGATAAGAGATAAAAATTCCAATAGTAATACAAGTAAAAGGTGGACTAGGTGGCCTCTTCCGAAGCTACTCAGTAAAAAGTCAAACAGAAATAGCTCCAGTAGAAGCTAAGAAACCCAGATTATCTCTACCTATTGCCAAGGTTATTTTGGAAAGAACAGATGAACAGGTGGCCTTTACTACTACAGATGAACAAGAGTTACAGTTAGTAGCAGGAATGGGAAGTACAGAAGAACAATCTTTAGAAAAGGTAGAAATGGGGACAGCTATGTCAGATATTGCTAAGGTTGATCTCCCTCCCCTGCAAAACCCACTAGTCTTCAGTACCAATGAGGAAACAGGAGGATCATCACTACTGGGTAAAGAAGTTGATATGGCAAAGCTTGCCAAAACTATGAGTAATCAAGTCATAGACCAATTTGTTGAAAATTTTGAAACACTCAAAAAGCAATTGAGTCAAGAGGAAGAAGAAAAAGCAGAATTGAAAGTTGTGATAAGTAAGCAACAGGAAGAATTAAATAAGAAAAATGCTTCAATTGCCCAACCACCTGTAGTGACCAAAGTTCAAGATCATGTATATTATTTGAATGTAATGAGGAAAGACATGTACAAAAGAATAAAAGCTCAGGCCAAAGGTTTTACTGAAATGTTCAGGCAAATAAGGGTGATTCAAATAACTACTCAAGAAATCATGACCTTGATGAAGGAAAGAGAAAAAAATTTTAAATTCATTCACCCAACCCTGGACTACATAGGGGATCATTTTGAAGAACTGCAAGGACAAGAAATAACAACACCTGAAGGCAATAAAATTCAAATCAATTTTGAATTTTTCAAAGCAGCCCTGTTTGGATCAAACCAAGAAAAATGGACAAATTCTATGACTGAGATGAATGATCTGATAAAAGATGCTACAGATAAACTGAAAGATATTGGCCTATCCTTAGATCAATGCCTGGAAGCATCAGACATAGAAGGAATATTCAAAGAAACCCTTGAGAGATTTGACTGTGAACAAGGTGATGAGGAGGAGATGATTAAACAAACTACACTCATGGTGAATGCTACAGAAGCCTTACTACTTCAAGTATGACAGAAACATGCCTGTTATTGTTATACAGAAAAACCGAATTCTGCAAGAAATGAATATGCTCAGGATTGCAGCCACTTTTGACATAGAAATATGGAAGTTGATTGATGAGCATATTAAAGGGTTGCAAAGGAGTTTAAAGGGAAAAAGGGTCAATACCTACACTCAAAAAAAGTAGATTCTGCACCACAGACAACTGCAAAAATAGGAGATATCTCTGAGGTAGTTAAAGGATCAAAGGATCAAGGAAAGGCAACTCAAAAGAGGCCAGTTCAGAAAGCAACAGCTAAACGCACCAGGAAGTAGCTGAATCAGATAAAAGTTCTCCTCATACTTAAATCACCAGTTGAGTGGGAATATGTTTGAACAAGTCAAAGAAGAGAGCACAATCAGTTCAGAACAAAGCCAACTAGACAACATCAATTTTGAGATTCAATCAGAAGTTGCCAAGTGTACAGTCAGAAATAAATCAAGAATAACAGAATCAAGAACCAACAACTATAAAAGGAAGCAGGTAGGTCTGGATTCTGCATCAAGCAATTAGAAAATAGCATTTTTGCTAAGAGGTATACTTGAGTGCCCTGTTAGTTGTGCTGTTGTATTTTCTTTGTGTCTATTTTCTTTTATTCATTCTTTCTTCCTCCCCTTGCTATGCAGGATTGTATGATAGGAAAGCATTCAAGAAGCTGAGAATATTTCCAGTCTTATTGAGCCTAGGATTCAGAGATTCTTCTATTACCAGATTGGAACAAGGAGAGTTGGAGAGACCTGTTACATTATTTGAACAGAGTCCTCTTCATTGTATTGATGTATTTCTTTAAGAAAAATAGAGTTAAAAGGCATCCCGCCCACTCTGCATGTAATATTTTATGAAATCAATACAATTCTAGGTTTTATTCTTATCATTTCTTTGTCTCAGTATTGTGTGTATCTGTATAATGGGTTACATTATTTGAATGCATTATATACGTTTCTTTCATTAGTTAACTCTTGATTTTATTACGATATTCGAATGAGATTAAGAACGCTAATTTCCTTCTCCCCTTTCTGTTCATGATTAAAATAGTTGTTAAATTGCTATAACAACCCAATGAATCTAGGCACCGGTCTACATAAGGCATAACAGTTGGTTATTTTCATGCTTGGTCATTTTAATAAGAATACTATAGTTTAATATAAATCTGGAGCATGCAAATTAGAAGTTTAATCGTAGAATTGTCGTTGGGGTTTCCTTACCCATTCTGCCATCTTTTATAGCAATATTCGGGTTTAACAGAACATGAGGCAAGTCGACCAGAGCCTGTAATAGCTCGTTGGTTTCAAACGGGTTCTTGTAGCATGACAATTGATTTCCTACGGATGCAAGAATCGGTTCCAACAGTTTTTTGGCGGGAGGACTTCTTAGAAAGATTCAATTATCTTCTTAAAAGTTTTTCTTCAACGATTATTTTTAATCAATGGACGACCAATTAAAGTAAAGAACCAACATTTTAATTTTCACTTTGTTAGAAGTTCTTTATTTTTCCTATGTCCGTAGTTTATGTTTTGAAGTAAGTTTTTACGTTCTTGATTTTCTTGAAAATTTTCTCTTTCTTGATTTTCTTGAATTTTTGGTTTCTTGATTTTCCCCAAGAACCCACTCCTGTGAGGATGAGAGATGATATCAAGCATTCTTGATAAGAGTATACATTGTTCTTTCTACACCCCAGTGTTGGTGACTCTACTGGACAAACCCAAAAGAAAAATAATAAAAAGGAGAGAACATAACGTGTTGGTGAACACCAGGAGAAGTGGTAAGGAGCTATTTCTAGAACTCGAGAATCTAGAGGTATTTATACATACCCAGAAAACTCCACTTTTTAAGAATACCATTTATAATAGTAGATTAAATTCTAGTGGTAAAAGGTACGTGAAGAAAATCTAGAATACTATTACTACTGATATTTCTGTAGATGAACGTTTAAAATCAGTAGTAGAAGATATATGTGATTATTCTCATTTAAAGGTAGATAATTCATCAATCTACGTTCAAACTACCCAGACCCATACCACCGTAGATACTACATCTATAAAATTAAATACAACAGTAGCTATGGCTCAGGGTAATGTTCATTTGTGGAGAACTAACAGATATAGACCTTTTGTATTACCAGTAAATTTAAATGCCTTACCCAGTAAAGCTCACAAATACCTCCCTAAGTTTTTAGGAAATAATGCAATAGCTGGAGAGGATCATATCAAAAGTTTCTTATATGCAATGGACAGTCTGGAAGTTGAACATGAAGATGTAGTATTAAGACTATTTCTGCAGACTTTAGAAAAATATGCTAGAGAATGGTTTAATTCCCTTCCTAACAATGATATCCCAGACTTCACCAAAATGGAAGAGGTGTTCCTAAAGAAGTATGGTGAAAGGAAAAATGAACAATCATTGTTAACTAAGCTAGCCACTATGAAGAAGAAAGAAAATGAGGTTGTTAGTGATTTTAACAGAAGATTTTCAAAAACAAGAAACAAAATCCCTGCCAACCTCAGGCCTAGTGATATTCAGTCTATTTGTTTTTATAAGAATGCTTTTCAAGGAGAGTTTAACTATGAATTAAGGCAAGAACAAGCCACTACCATTGATGGTTGTATGGAAAAAGCAATGGATATAGAAAGAAATATGCTTGACAGTGGTAAGATGAAACCTTATTCTTTAGAAGTTAACATGCCTGAGAGAAAACCTAAGAGAGTGGCTTTTGATATACAAAGAAGAACTGAAATTGATCCTGTGGAAAAGTTGACCAATCAAATGATAGAAATGTTCAACAACATGAGTAATAGGTTAGCAAGAATTGAAAGAAATGGAAATAGCGGTGAATCTTCATAGACAGAGTGACCACATGTTGATAACCGTCCCCCATTTAAGAAAAATTACAACAAGAATTGGGGAAACAACAATGGTTTTGAAGAAGGGAATAGGAATAGGGGTAATGGGAATAACAACTAGAAAAATAGAGATTCTGATAGGGATCAGAACAATGTCCCTAACCCAATGCCATATGCCAATGTAGCTGAAGGTTTTCCCTATTTTTGCTCTACTTGTGATGCACCCCATAACCCTGATGCATGTGGAATACACCTGAGTGATCAACGTAATGTAGATATGCATGCAGAATCAGAAGAGGATATAAGAATCAATGCATGTTGGTCTATTGAAGATGAATCCAGAGAAAGGTTGTTTGAAGAAGACATGGATAAATATGCTTCAAATCATCATCCCCAGATCTTAGTGACTGAAGGAACTAAAATCTTGCAAAAGTCACATGAGTCAAGATATGATAAGATGAAGCAAGGGAAATTGATTCCCACTGCTCAAGAGGTTGAAGAATTAGAGGCAACCCATGTTTTAAATTTAAGGAATAGAACAGTCCCTGAAAGAACAGAGAAATTATCTACAAATGAACCAAGAAGACAAACTTTCACCAATAAAAATATTAGTAAAGAGAAAACTGATAGGAACCCTAACAAAATTACTCCTGAGGTAATAGAATCAACAGAAGAAGTTCCCAAAGAAGAAAGTAATAAACCATTGGATATAAAGAAGATAGAATTTGATGTTGGGTCAGAACTCAGTAAGCAAAAAGTTAATATCACATTTGGTGAACTTATGAAAGTTCAAACATACAGAGAACAAGTATGCAGAGCTTTTGGATTAATAGAGCAGAAAGAAGACCCTACTTGTCATGCTGCTAGACAAAATCAACATGATACAAGATCACCATCTTCCATCAGACCCTTCTACATGTCATTAAGATATAATTCAGATGAAGGGGAAAGATATGTGATTCATAATTGCATGCTTGATAGTGGAGCTTCACATAATATCATGCCTAAGTTAATAGCTGACCAAATGGGATTAATCTGTACTAGAGATTCTGCCCCTATTTCTGTAATGGACAACAGACAAATTCCCTGTGTAGGGGTGATAACTGGATTATTAGTTTTCCTAGACCAACACCCCAAAAAGGGCATTGTCATGGATGTAGCAGTAGTTGATGTTGACCCATTCTTCTCACTATTACTCAGTAGGCATTGGGCAGAACAACTAGGGGGATCAATACAACTAGACTGGTCTTATGCTACCATCCCCATATCAGATAAGGAGAATATAATTTTAAGAAGGGAACCATTCAATAAACACTCCGTAGAGTTAATTCAAATAGATGAAACCATGATTAACTTAGTTAACTCTATGGAAGAAAAAGGGATGGGAGTCTATTCAATATGGCACAACCCATTCTTGATGGAAGTACCAGATGCAAAGAACATGGACCCAGAAGATATGAGAATAACTGATGCTGAATCAAATCGAGTATTAACCCAAGAAATGTGGACCATGTCATTTGATGGGGCTAAATCCCAATCTGGAGCAGGTGCAGGTGTAAATTTGACTGATATTAAAGGAAATTACCTTGGTATACCTTACAGATTGCAATTTCCTTGCACAAACAATGTAGCTGAGTACGAAGCTTTACTATTAGGGCTAAGGAAAGCAAAAGAGTTAGGTATTAACTACTTAACTATAACAGGGGATGCAGAACTTATTATACTACAAATAAAAGGTAAATATCAGACCAAGCATCCTAGACTTAAGCAATATAGAAATGCAGTACTAGAAGAAATTGATAAATTCTTGGCTTTCAATATTTCATATATTCCTAGAGAACAAAATCATGTTGCAGATCTCTTAGCTGTGAATGCCTCAAGTCTAGATCACCCAGAAATAACTACAGAGTACATGGACAGATTTCCAACTATCTCAGTCTATAAACCTTTTGTGCTAGATAACATAGTCTATCTTCAGGTTTTTCAAGATGATATAGATATTAAGGATTTTATGACTTTGCAAAATCAATATGCAGATGTCATCTATGATGAAAAAGATGAAGAAAAGTTAAAATATCAAATAGGAGAACCAATAGAAGTAATCCAGTTGAAAACTAATAGAATACCCAAAGGATTGGTGTCTCTTGAAAGCCTATTTGATGATTTTGACAAAGCCTATAAACCTATACGTAGAGAAGTGATATCTGAGGATATTAATATTGGCTCAATGAAAGAACCCAGAATAGTGAAAGTAGACATGGCACTACCTGCTAAAGAAAAAGTTGGATATATTAGTTTCCTAAAAAAGAACAAAGAACATTTTGCTTGGACCTATGAAGATCTCAAAACTTTCAAAACGGATGTGATGACACATATAATACCCTTGAAAGAAGAGGCCAAGCCTTTTAGACAAAAATAGAGAAAGTACAATCCAACTCTGCACCCAGTAATGCAAAAAGAAGTTCAAAAATTGTTGGACTCCAAGATAATAAGAAAAGTTAGATTTTCCTCCTGGATATCCAACTTAGTACCAGTTAGGAAAAAGAATGGGGACATTAGACTATGCATGGATTTTAGAAATTTAAACAAGAGCTCACTAAAAGACAATTACCCATTGCCTAACATGGAACAACTACTGCAAGTAGTAGTAGGTTCAACTAGATTGTCCCTGTTAGATGGATTTTCAAGGTACAATCAAATTTTGATAAATCTAGAAGATAGACACAAGGCAACATTCACCACACCCTAGGGCACATTTGAATATTTAAGAATACCTTTTGGATTGATGAATGCAGGTGCTACTTTCCAAAGAGTGATGGACTTTGCTTTCAAAGGACTAATGTTTAAAATTGTAGTAGTGTACTTAGATGATATTACAGTTTTTTCTAAAAATCTAGAAGATCATCTAGAACATTTGACTGCAATTTTTGCCCGATGCAAGGAATTTGGAATTTCTCTAAATCCAAAAAATGCATATTTGGAACTACACAAGGAAAATTTCTAGGTCATATAGTTTCAGAAAAGGGGATAAGCATTGATCCAGAAAGGATAGAAGCCATTTCTAAAATTCCCCCACCCAAGAATCTAAAAGGAGTAAGGTCATTCTTTGGAAAAATAAATTTTATCAGAATATTTGTCCCAAATTTTGCAGAAATGACCAAACCCATAAATGATATGGTGAAGAAAACTAGAGTAATAAAATGGACATTAGAAAATATGGAAACATTTAACAAGATCAAAGAAGCCATATCAACCACTCCAACTTTAAGTTGCCTTGATTATGCAAAGGATTTTAATATCTATTCATATGCTTCTGAACACTCTATTGTTGCAGTCCTTTCACAAAAAGATAATGAAAATAATGAAAGGCCAATAGCCTTTATGAGCTCAGGTCTAAAAGGAGCAAATCTTAAATACACCCTACTGGAAAAACATGCCTATGCAGTCATCCAATATTTGGAACACTTTAAAGGTATATTTGGCTCAAACAAAGTTTACTATTGTATTCCCTTTATAGCAATAAAAGATATCTTTTCTCAATCAGAGCCATTGGGAAGACCAGCAAGATGGATGGTAAAAATTTTGCAATATGATGTTGAATTCAAAATAGTTAAAATAATCAAAGGGTAGGGTTTAGCTAAATTGTTGGCTAACAAAGAAGAAGCAGGATCTGAAAATATTCTTACCATAGATCAGACATATGATGACAGAAGAATAAAAAATGAAGAATGTAAATGGTATGAAGAAATTTTGTCCTATCTACAAACTTTGTCATTCCCCAAAAACATGTCAATAAACAGAATGAGGTCAGTCAAACTTCAAGCTCAAAAGTATTATATACAAAATGGAGTATTATATTGGAAACATCCTGATGGAGTATTATTAGTCTGCTTATATGAAAGAGAAGTCCCAAAAATAATTAATGAATTTCATAATGGTTTTTGTGGGGGACATTTTTCTCCAAGAGCTACAACTAATAAAATCATGAGAGCAGGATATTATTGGCCATCCCTTTTAAGGATGTATATAAATATGTAAGGAATTGTCATAACTGCCAAGTTTTTATAAGGAAAAAGCATCTACCAGCCATGCCCCTCAAGCCAGTAATCATTGAAGCACATTTTGCTCAATGGGGTATTGACCTGATTGGAGAGATCAAGCCTAATTCATCTGGCCAGCATAAGTGGATCATAACTGCAATAGATTACTTCACCAAGTGGGTGGAAGTTGCACCTTTGAGAACATCTACATCTACTGCAGTCATCAGATTCATAGAAGAAAATATCTTGACCAGGTATGGAGTTCCTAAAAATCTTGTAACTGATAATGCTCAATATTTTGTGTCATATGAAATGGTAGAATTTTGTGCTGAATATGGAATTGAATTATCTCATTCTGCTAATTATTATCCCCAAGGAAATGGTCTAGCCGAGTCATCAAATAAAAATGTAATAACAAGAATAAAAAGGTCATTAGGAAAAAACAAAAGGGGATGGGACAGTGAACTTAAATTTGCTTTATGGGCTGATAGGTTGTCTATTAAAATAAATACAGGAAGAACCCCCTATGAGATGGTTTATGGAGAAAAAGCCCTACTACCCCCAAAAATGGAAAAAATGGCACTTTCCCTTTTATTGCAAGATCATGAAAACCCTGATCCCATTCAGAGAAGGCTTGACCAAATTGTCTTGTTAGAAGAACAAAGAAGAGAGACCCTCAATAGAATGATGGAACAAACCCAGAAAACTATAAATTTGTTTAATAAGAAAGCCAAGGGTACTCCTTTTTCTCAAGGAGATATAGTCATCTATTGGGATCCTAAAAATGATAAGCATGGTGAAAAGGGTAAGTTTGAACCTAAATGGATTGGCCCATACCAAATTGCCCATGTTATCAGTCAGAATACTTACAAGCTACAGAATTTGCAAGGAGAAATAATGGCTATCCCTATTAATGGCCAACACCTCAAAATGTACAATCCCTATTGAAAGTGTACTTTAAAAAAAATAGAAAAACAAAAATCCAAAAATAGAGTGGTGTATTTTGTTTATTAGTTAAAGCTTCCCTTTTGTTCTTGAATAATTTTGAGTTTACTGTATACATGATATCTTAGTTTGATGAGTATATCTAACTATTGATTCCACCAAAAACAATAAAAGGAAAAAGGGAATTTATTTTAGATATTGATGAGCTTTACAATTATGTCAAAAATGAGTGTTTATGCAATAGTTGTTTGATATGAGATAAAACAGATAGAAAACAAAGTTGATTGAAACATCATGTCAAGCCTCACATTACAAATGATACTTAAAGTGACTTCAAAGGTCCAAAGAACTGAGTTATCTTTGAGAGGGTAGTTGAGCCAAAAATTATTACACTCATATTTTATAGCCAGAAACTAATCCTCAACTCAGGCATACTTATTGCACAATTTACTTATATATCCAAACACTTCTCTCACGAGAAAGAAAAATAAAAAATAAAGTAAAATTGAGTCACTGCCTGAGATATCTTGGAAAACCTCTACCGGGGCTATAGACGCTTGACTGGAAGTAGGGTAAAACTAATATGGGATTAGAAGCAACTCCACCGAGGCTATAGATGCCTGAATAGCAGTGGAGCCCTACAGAATGGTGAAAATTTTTAAAGAGTGAAATCACATATTAGGCTTGGCTATTTTGCTCAGATATGATAAAGTTCTGAAATATTTAGAAATCCAAAAAAGAATGCACAAACACACACATGGGAAAAAATATGATGAGACAAATGGTTGTGACAAAATCTGTGTAATCATATCTTATGACTTAGCTAAAACAAGCATTACTATATTTCAAAATAAAACTCATTGATTTCTAAAATTTCTAAACCTTTGTTTCCAAATTGAATGAGAAGGGATCTACAGTTTTCCATACTCTACTTGCTTTGATATCATGTTTTCAGTATATATAAAAAAATAAAAATAAAAATGAATGATGAAGAAAAGAAAGAAAAAGAGGAAGGAAGTTTTTTCTGTTATACATTTCAAGTTTTGTTTAGTAATCAAAATTTTGTTGTTTTTTGTTAAATTTTTGCAAAATAAAACCAGGAGATTCTGTGGTTCTCAAGTGCTTCATGTTTTCAACACATTGTCCCAGTCAGAGCCTATGTTGGAGCCAAATTTGACTCAACTTTGAAACCCCCAAATTTAAATTTTTGGTTTCAATCAAACTGCTTATACTAGTGGTCATTGCTTAAATTTGTTGTGAGTAATTCAATTTTTCATTGGTTGGTTTGATAAAGTCTAACCTTAGCCTTTTTAATAATGTGGGCTTCATTGTATTAATCAAAGTACCTCGAATAGTTAGGGAAGAAAATTTCAAATTAAATCCCCAAGTCAAAGTTCGACCTTCCTAAATATTTTCCTTGGGCCTAAACCGACAAATAAATCTTCTAATCTAAAGTCGGTTAAGTCATTTCACCATGGTCTCAAAGTCCAAAAAACCTAAGGTTAAAATAAATATTAATTGATTAAAAGCCTAAGGGTATGCACCCCACTAAGCTAACTGGTGAGCACCTCAGATTTAATCCAAGGGCCACGCACGATCCAGAGAAATCGGATGATAGCGCTTTAATAAAATCAAACCGAAGATAAGTCAAAAGTCAAGCGTAGTCAAGAAGTAAAAAGGTTGCACCTTAGACTTAATCGGATGGAAGCGCATCACCTGAGAAAATCTGATGGATGCGCACTCACGAAATAGTCCGAAAGATAAGTCAAAGGGTCAATAAAACTTAACCTAAGATTTAAAAATCGAGCAAGTTGTCTTCAATCTAATGGCAGCGCTTCATCGAGGACCAAATCCAATGGATGCGTGCTCACTAAAGACTCCAAAGGTTAAACCTAAGGCTCTAATAAAGTTAAAATCCTTGCACCTTTAACAAGATCAATGATAACGCTTCATCGAGGATCAAATCAATGGTCGTACGTTGTCCGAAAAGTCAAAAGTTTAAGCATGAGTCATAATGGTCAATGTTCCGATTAAGCAGTGAGTAAGTATAAACAAATCGGATGACAATGCTCAATCATCCATAAAATCAATGGTTGTGCATCCTCTAAAGAGTCAAAGGTTTAAAGTAAAGTCGTCATAAGTCAAATGTCAAGTTAAAATCTGAGCAAGTCCGACAGATCGGATGATCACGCTGAACGAAGCTTAGATCAATGGTCATGACTGCTTTGATTAAAATGAACTTTAAAATTAATATTAAAAAGGATGCATCCCATTTGATTAATCATCATGCTAGTTACCAAGATCGGACGACCATGCTCGATCAATTTTTAATCTAACGGTGGTGCACTAATTGAAGATGCATTAAAGAGGGTTAAGGATCGGGAGAAATTAATTAAAGTTAATCATGATTAGCAAGGGTTTAATACGTCGGCTAATTTTCCCCCTTTTGCCCTAATCATGATTAATATTATAAATGCTTGATTAAACTAACATGCAGGTTGATTAGATCCAACGGTTGCGCTTGTCTCCACTCAGATCCAAGGACCACGCCAAAATCATAGGATGGAAGGTAAAAGGCATGGGTAAGGATGAAATTAATTGATATTAATCATGTTTAGTAAGGGTTTAATACATTGACTAATCTTCCCCCTTTTCACCTTAATCATGATTAATAGAAAAGCAAAGGTCTATAACATCATTATCTAGCATGCATCTTGTCAGTGATCCAATGGCAGCGCATAAACTAAATCGAGAATCAACGGACGTGAAGGCCTGTAACTGGCGACAAAGATCCAAAGGCTAAATAAAGACCTTTTTATAACATACGAATCGAACGACGATGGACATTGACCACCCAGATCCAACGGTGCGCATATGGGAAGATAATCAAAGGTTAATCTAAGCATTGGGTTGATTAATTTAGTCGAGGTATGTATGAATTTTTCCCATTTATTAAAGAATACATGCATATGTATGATCCAACGGTCGTGCCTCACCACCATAAGATCCAACGACGATCACAAAAGAAAATTTTTAGGAGATCAATGGATGCGCTTCATCTCAGATCAATCCGATGGTTGTGATTAATCATGGTTGACTTAGGGAAAAAGGGACATCATAGGTAAAGACCTACACTCACACCAAGAGTCGGATATCATGAAGACCCCAAGGGAGACATAATGGATCCCGAAGATATAGTTATCACTCGGATCTGAGATGGCACGAGGTCCAAAACATACCATTCCATATCAGATTAAAATATCCCCATTGATGAATGAATAGAAAGCATGAATGATTGCAGGCCCACATATCAAAGGGACCCAGGCTCGCAAGTTAACAGATATCGCCCATCATAAAGCACAAAACTCTAGAAAATATTGAGTTGGCATGATTCCATTGGCCAATTTTGAATAGTGGTTGGTGGCATCGGGTCGATAACGAAACGTGCGAATTTATCAAGTTCAATCCACCACCCTATATATGAACTTACGAAACCAATCAAGGCCACTCCACTGGTATACCAAGAATTGGAATTGATACATCAGAAGCATAGAAGGAAGAGAGTATTCATTTTTTGAGAACTCGAAGAAGAACTTGACCAACAATCATGAGGGCAATGGCATCATGGGGAGATGTGTTCATACCTACAGATACACGAGAAGCCATAAAGTTTATCACAGATAAATCACCCTATTCTATGATTTTTGGACCACCTGTTCCTGGTACCACTATGTATGATTTTACCCAGAAATGTGGGGCAGATAAAAAACCCAACTCAGCTCAACTGTATGAGATCGACAATGCCTGCATTAAGAGTTTCGCCCGAGTAATGGAAGGCGATAATAGAACCCCATGGATAATGGCAGATTTGTTCCATAAAGCTCGAAACTGGCAGTACAAGGGTTTCCCCAGAGACAACAGATGGAACAGTAACCTTGGAAAGTTGATATGCCCAAAAGTGCATTTCTCCTCAGATTTGATGGCTTGGTTAGCAGTGGCATATGACGAAAGAACAAGGACCTTTCGAGACCACAAGAATCGAAAGGTGTTCAGTGCCAAAGTCGAAGATATCCAAGAAGTGTTCAAACTGACAAAGTATACCACATTTCTGGTGGACCAAGTAATCGAACACCAATCTCGCATGTTCACTGATATGGAAATTTTTAAAAAATTGTTTGATACATATGCAGAAATAGAGAAAAATTTCCCAATTAATAAAAATGCTTTTAAACCCTGGGTACAAGACTTCGGTGACATGATAAACATAGTATTGGGAGTACAGGATATGAGTAGAATAACGAAAAGAGTTTTGTATTTAGTTGCGCAATGTAATAGAGGACATAACACCCCTATCTATGCCTGGGAACTAGAATTGAGCTCACAAATACACAGAGAAATGGTAGAACTAAAGAGGGCAATATTCGAACAGAGGCAGGAGATGCCTCGCTTTTCACAATATTCTTTTCTCACTCACTTAATAGCGGGCCAATTGGGGGAAGAAGCCCGTAAGAGATTAAAAGCCATAGATAGCCCCTATGTACATAATAGCTTCTGGAGACTTCATGAAGGATGAACTCACATGGGCTGGTTTTGTGATCGCTTCTTGGTAGAAATCCATTGGGCCTTAACTAGGCTAATTCCAAAAATATTAGGGCCGGGGGTAAGGGCATTCATTAAAGAAAAAGAGATAGGATATTTCTTCTTCACGAAGGGTTTTACTTACATCAGATTATATGGAGCTAAAATCCCTCCTAAGGTGTTACCCCAATACTGCCCACTATCCATAGCAGCCCTAGAATTATGTAGACAAGTGGTAGAAGAGGCTAAAATGAGACTGGTTAAGAAGCATGGGAAAGTCCCCTGGCTTGATGTTCCTTGCCATTTTGGAGATTATGTATTTGTTGGATATCCTTCCCTACTCAAGGGAATGTTTGAACTGGACAATATGGGATTCGATGAAGTGTCATGGAGGTTTTATGACCCAAAAGGAATTTATAGCAAGATGATGGAGAAGAGGGAGTATGCTCGAATCAATCACCGAGAAGATGCTTTTGAAGAGAACTTATTAGAAGCTATAGAGAAAAAATCAGATTTACAGATAGTATGGGATAATTTCCCTCTAGAAAAGAGAGGTAGCACACAAGTTTGTGAAGCCTATGACTACCCAACCGAACTAAGAAGGCTTCAGGAGATTTCAATGGATACTACAACACCTATTATACCAAGGACACATCCAACAATTAAAGAAGACCCTTTGCTGGAATTGATAGAGGAGCAAGACATAGACTTAATGGAGGTCACTGTTAGAACTGTTGATATAGTAGAACAACAAGTTAAACTCCTAGTGAATGACCAACCCAGAATAGAGGCAGCACCAAAAGAAGCTCCTCAACAAACCTATACAGATAAGGGCAAAGAAATAGTAACTTCATCCTCTCAAAAAGCACCATCAACAAAGTAGGTTGTAGTTCCTATACCTGATAATATTTTAGTTGTGACCAGTGTGAAGAAATTGGCACCCATGGCCGTCCCGACTTCTATAAACATAAAGGGATAGGAGATAAAAATTCCAATAGTAATACAAGTAAAAGGTGGATTGGGTGGCCTCTTCCGAAGCTACTCAATAAAAAGTCAAACAGAAATAGCTCCAGTAGAAGCTAAGAAACCCAGATTATCTCTACCTATTGCCAAGGTTGTTTTGGAAAGAACAGATGAACAGGCGGCCTTTACTACTACAGATGAACAAGAGTTACAGTTAGTAGTAGGAATGGGAAGTATAGAAGAACAATCTTTAGAAAAGGTAGAAATGGGGACAACTATGTCAGATATTGCTAAGGTTGATCTCCCTCCCCTACAAAACCCACTAGTCTTCAGTACCAATGAGGAAACAGGAGGATCATCACTACTGGGTAAAGAAGCTGATATGGCAAAGCTTGCCAAAACTATGAGTAATCAAGTCATAGACCAATTTGTTGAAAAAATTGAAACACTCAAAAAGCAATTGAGTCAAGAGGAAGAAGAAAAAGTAGAATTGAAAGTTGTGATAAGTAAGCAACAGGAAGAATTAAATAAGAAAAATGCTTCAATTGCCCAGCCACCTGTAGTGACCAAAGTTCAAGATCATGTATATTATTTGAATGTAATGAGGAAAGACATGTACAAAAGAATAAAAGCTCAGGCCAAAGGTTTTACTGAAATGTTCAAGAAAATAAGGGTGATTCAAATAACTACTCAAGAAATCATGACCTTGATGAAGGAAAGAGAAAGATTTTAAATTCATTCACCCAACCCTAGACTACATAGGGGATCATTTTGAAGAACTACAAGGACAAGAAATAACAACACTTGAAGGCAATAAAATTCAAATCAATTTTGAATTTTTCAAAGGGTTTCAAAGGAGTTTCAAGGGAAAAAGGGTCAATACCTGCACCCAGCAAAAAATAGATTTTGCACCACAAACAGCTACAAAAATAGGAGATATCTCTTGGGTAGTTAAAGGATCAAAGGATCAAGGAAAGGCAACTCAAAAGAGGCTAGTTCAGAAAGTAGTAGCTAAATGCACCGGAAGTAGCTGAATCGAGCAAAAGTTCTCCTCATACTTAAATCACCAGTTGAGTGGGAATATGTTTGAACAAGTCAAATAAGAGAGCACAGTCAGTTCAGAACAAAGCCAACTAGACAACATCAATTTTGAGATTCAATCAGAAGCTGCCAAGTGTACAGTCAAAAATAAATCAAGAATAACATAATCAAGAACCAACAACTATAAAAGGAAGTAGGCAGGTCTAGATTCTGCATCAAGCAATTAGAAAATAGCATTTTTGCTAAGAGGTATACTTGAGTGCCCTATTAGTTGTGTTGTTGTATTTTCTTTGTGTCTATTTTCTTTTATTCATTCTTTCTTCCTCCCCTTGTTGTGTAGGATTGTATGATAGGAAAGCATTCAAGAAGTTGAGAATATTTCCAGTCTTATTGAGCCTAGGATTCAGAGATTCTTCTGTTACCATATTGGAACAAGGAGAGTTGGAGAGACTTGTTACATTATTTGAACAGAGTCCTCTTCATTGTATTGATGTATTTCTTTAAGAAAAATAGAGTTAAAAGGCATCCCGCCCACTCTGCATGTAATATTTTATGAAATCAATACAATTCTAGGTTTTATTCCTGTCATTTCTTTGTCTCAGTATTGTGTGTATCTGTATAATGGGTTACATTATTTGAATGCATTATATATGTTTATTTCATTGGTTAACTCTTGATTTTATTACGATATTCGAATGAGATTAAGAACGTGTTGGTATTTTTGCCACATTATTTTTGTTGTCGAGGTTCAAGCAAAAGAATGCTAAAATTATGAAGACACTTAACACATTTTGTGAAAAAGCAAAGGTGTCGCGTTTTCGTGACTTGTCGCGATTTCGCGACATGTCGTGAAATCACGACCTGTCACGTTTTCGCGACGTCCGTAACATACAAAAGCTAAGCTCAACAGTTGTTGCGAAATCACGACTGTCGCGTTTTTGCAAGGTCCAAACAAAAAAGGTGTAAGCATGGAAATTTGTCGTGATATCGTGAAATGTCACGATATCGCGACCTGTCACAATTTCGCGGTGCCGAATGCGGAAAAGGGCTAAGTCAAGGAAGTGTCACGATATCGCGACATGTCGCATTATCATGGTCAACACAGTCAACGGCAGCAAGGGGGTAAGGTTATCGTGACATCGCGAAATGTTGGAGTTTCGCTGTCAACATGGTCAACGAAAGCACTAAAATGAAGTCGCGAAATCGTGACATGTCACAAAATCGCGACTTGTAGTGACCATAGAATAGAACAAGAGAAAGTGTCGCGATATTGCGACATAAGGCAGCAATGGAACAATGTGATGAAAAACGTCATGATATCGTGACAGTAAAGCAAGGAGAAAATGGTACAGAATGTTGTGATTTCATGACATTTTTGATGATGAGACCACATGAGGCAAGAATGTCGCGTTTTCGCAGGTTGAGAGCTGTACCATACAAGGCAATTGAAAATCGTCGCGATATCGCGACATGTCGGATTTTCACTGACGAGAAGTAGTGAGAAGCCAAGCGAGAGGAAGGTGTAGCGAAATCGCGACTTGTCGCGTTTTCACGGTTCAAAACAGTGCAAGGACAACATGGGAAAGAACATCACGATTTTGCGATAGGTCATAGTTTTGCGAAAGCAAAGCAAGGAAGGAGTAGAATAGTACGAAACATCGCGATTTCGTGACCTAAGGTGATAAGGAGAACAAAGAGCCAAATATGTCGCAATTTCACGACATGGTTGGTTTTTGCGGTCCAAAATAGAAAAAGTGTACGGAGCAAGAAAATGTCGCGATTTCGTGACATGTCGCATTTTCGTGACCTGTCATAGTTTTGCGCTAGGAAGCAGTTCAACGGCCCGATGAAGTATTGCAATTTCCAAAGATTAAAAGCTCTCCAGAATTTAATGTTTGCTGCTTTCCAATGTGTACAAAATAGAAGAATGTGCTCAGGCCTGTAGTTTTCAAAGCCACCAGAATTAAAGACGCCTCCATTATTCAAAGCTTCTATTCATGATTTTCTAACGGTCCAAGCATGCTCCGAGGATGACTATTTAATGAAGACGACCGGTTCCTTGTTTCATTTAATTTTTGGTTTCTCCGAGGCTAGTTTAAGGGCATCGTTTCCTTATTTTTGTTGCATATTTTGTAGATATTGAGGAAGTCTGTTGCATGTTTTAAATGCTACAAAGAAGCAAGACTTCTATAAATATCAATGTATATCTCAGAAAGAGACATCGAGAGAGTGACTTTTGCTAAAAAACTTTTCAAGTTCTTTGCATGAATGAAAGATATTTGGCCTCTGGTTTTGCAAGCAACTGTCTATGTGTTTTTTTTCTATCTTATGCATTCCTCATTTATGCTCGTATTTCTTATCTGCTGCTAAATTTGAATTCTGCGTCTGAGTTTAAATATTGCTAGTGAGGAAGTGAGTTCTGGAATGTGATTTTGGAGGTATCTGTGCAAGGTTGTAAGTAAATTATGTCGCTATATTTTGTTATATGCTGTTAGTTTGCTTGATGTTATCTGCTGCTAATCTTTCCTGATCTGACAAAATTGGCCTGTGGCTATATTTCCTGTTTCTTTTTGCATAATTCCTATTTCTTTCCTGCAACTTTAGTCTTCAACAACATAGAATTTAGTAAGGGAACCAGCCCTCTCTAGAGATTGGTCCGAGAGACATTTCTTTCTCTCGGCCTTTCAATGTTGGCCGGGTCTAGGGTGCATAGATAGAAAATCCTTTCCTGTGGTAGATTCGTGACCAACAATTTTTAGCACGCCCGGTGGGACAGACTGTTTTTGTCTCCCAAAAAATCCATAATCAGTGGGATAAGCATTATTTCAAATTAACAAACCCACCCGTGCCAACAGTTTTTGGCACGCTCGGTGGGACACTGTTTCTTTCTGCCAAAGATACATAATCGATGAAATTGCTTGTTTCATTGTTTAATACCCGGAGGTATCAAGATTTTTGATGAACTGTCTTGACCTCATAGCGAAGATTGTAAGTTCATCTGGCGACTCTGCTGAGCTGAAGATCCAAATTTCTTGATCGTAGACGCCTTTTAAAGCTAAAATAAGATACCCTGAAGGAATCAAGGTTTGGTGAGTAGCCTTGACCTTACAAGCAGAGGAAAGAATGTTCACTTAGCGACTCTGACTTGGCGATAGCCATGATCTAGCAAACCACTGCTATAATGGCGAGGGTGTGTCCTAGATGGGATGATCCTAGCCCTCTGAATCTCCAAATTCGGCATGAGATTCCCAAAAGTGCCTTGAAAGCCCTAAAAAAATATGATGGCACTACGGGCATGGCTCTAGAGCATATTGAAGATGTTGCCACTTTGTCAACCATCCATGGCATAAACCATGAAGATGTCATGATCAGACTTCTGGTTCTGTCTTTGGAAGGAAGGGTGTTGCAGTGGTATAGACTGCTCGGGCATAAAAGCATCAGCTCATGGGATGACTTAGCGGGAGCACTAATCATAAGATTTGACGAGGATCCCTTTAATGGCTCTCACGATCCCTTTTAGCTTTTAATGTACATCACAAGAGCACCTCTAGAGAGCATCACGGATTTTAATGTCCGATTCTATAGAAGCTGGAAGAGAATTCTAGAGATGATTCGATCGACACCCACCCAAGCCCACCTCTTCTATATTCAAGCTTTCCATCCGGACATAAGTCTCCTCTTGTTGCAATCAGGCGAACGTAGATTCCCTCAAATCTTTGAGGAAGCATTACAAGCGGAGCACCTTCTGCTCCTATCAAGAAAATTATCATGGGGAGAAACTCCATTACCTTATCTGATAGTCACCACTCCTATCTACCCTATGTAGTATTCATCATGGCAGATCCCTCATACTGTGTAGAGACCTGAAATGCAGTTGTGTGGAACTCAAGAGGCAGATTTCATCCAAGGCCAATGATGGGCATATGCAAGCACTGTCCCAACAATAGATAATATGATTGCTTGCAGTTTTCATTAGGAGATGGATCAAGAGGATATAAGCGAAGAAGAAGAACAAACTCAGGTGGCAGAACCTGAGAGCAAAGAGGGCAAAATTTTGCATAGCATGCAAATGTTCAGCCAAAGCCCATTAACTATGCCTCATCAACAGGCTGAACCTGGAGAGATCCTGGAGAAAGGACTATCGTCGGACAATTCTTGTTATCGCATCAAGGGGTTGGAGGAACCTGTACTTAGCCCACAACCAGGGGACTCTTCAAGATGGTGGTATTGGCTTTAGCCATTACTGCAACTGGTACCCATAGGAGCCTTCCATGTGGTAAATATATTTGCTACATTATTTGTCGACTATGTGGGTACTGGCATGCAGGAAAACTTGCCCCTGTTTACAACATGGAGAACTTTAGGAGGTCATCCCAACTTCAAAGACCAACTCAAGTATGATTAGATCTGGTTCGATCACTGCAGATTCATCGGATAATCACTAGAATTTGTGGTGGCGGCATGCCAATCATGTCGCAAAATTTTGTAGATATTGTACATAGCAAAAAAGATGTAAAAAAAAGGGAAAAAAAAAAAAATTCATCGACTTCGGCTCTTTTTGCATGCGAGCCCGTAGGTACGTTTATTTCTTTTCCTTTTTTCTTTCCTTCCCAGTAGATAGTGGCTTTCTTCTACTTCTTCCTTCCCCTCCACTTCATTCCCTTCTTCTCCTACTCCTTCTTCTACAATTACTCAAGCCACTGCTGTTGTTTCTACTCTCCCTCTGATATTCCCATTTCTACTTTCCCTTTCTTCTAGTCCTTTGTCTTGTGAGTACTTCGTCACAACCACGGTTTCTACTAACATATCCATTCCATCCACTTCTATTTCATTATCCATTTCACAGTAGCTGGTAACATAGTAGCACTCTGTTGTTGTATCTACCATTTCCATTCCTCCATATTTTGCCATTCCATCATTCCCCATCCCCGTTCCATGGCCTACGCATCCGTAGGGCATCATTCCCTTCATTTCTATTTTTGTATCTTAGGTGCTTTTCACTACTGCCCTGGAGATCTTTGCACAGCACCTGGTCCTTACCTAGCTCATCCGAGCTAGGCAAAGTGCAGTAGTTCTAAAGAAATAAAGGAAGTTATGCTATTCACACATTTCTGTTGATGATCTTATTTTTTAGTGCTGAGTACCAGCAAGAGTTTGTTGCAGCAATCTACAGAGATGTCCAGCATCACCTAGCACTTACTTTCCTGCTTCTCCAGCTTCTTGAATCTTTTGCCCAATGGATAAAGGCCTGAGATTCATGCATATAGCAGAACTGTATACCCCGCGGGCTGCCAAGAATGTTGGCATTTTTGCCACATTGTTTTTGTTGTCGAGGTTCAAGCAAAAGAATGCTAAAATTGTGAAGACACTTAACACATTTTGTGAAAAAGCAAAGGTGTCGTGTTTTCGCGACTTGTCGCGATTTCGTGACATGTCGCGAAATCGTGACCCGTCACGTTTTCGTGGCATCCGTAACATACAAAAGCTAAGCTCAATAGTTGTCGCAAAATTGTGACTGTCACGTTTTCGCGGGGTCCAAACCAAAAAGGTGTAAGCATAGAAATTTGTTGTGATATCGTGACATGTCTCGATATCGCGACCTGTCATAGTTTCACGACATCGAATGCGAAAAAGGGCTAAGTCAAGGAAGTGTCACGATATCGCGACATGTTGCATTTTTGTGACTTGTCACATTATCGCGGTCAACACAGTCAACGGCAGCAAGGGGGTAAGGTTGTCGCGGCATTGCAACGTGTTGGAGTTTCATGGTCAACATGGTCAACAGAAGCACTAAAATGAAGTCGTGAAATCATGACGTCACAAAATCATGACTTGTAGTGACCATAGAACAAAACAAGAGAAAGTGTCGCGATATCGCGACATAAGGCAGCAATGGAGCAGTGTGATGAAAAACGTCGCGATATCGTGACAGTAAAGCAAGCAAGGAGAAAATGGTACGGAATGTCATGATTTTGCGACATTTTTGATGATGAGACCACATGAGGCAAGAATGTTGCATTTTCGCAGGTTGAGAGCTAGACCGTACAAGGCAATTGAAAATCGTCGCGATATCGCGACATGTCAGATTTTCGTTGACGAGAAGCAGTGAGAATCCAAGCGAGAGGAAGGTGTAGCAAAATCGTGACTTGTCATGTTTTCGCGGTTCAAAACAATGCAAGGACAACATGGGAAAGAACATCGTGATTTTGTGACAGGTCAGTTTCGTGAAAGCAAAGCAAGGAAGGAGCAGAATAGTACGAAACATCGCGATTTCGTGACCTAAGGTGATAAGGAGAACAAAGAGCCAAATACGTCACGATTTTGTGACATGGTTGGTTTTCACGGTCCAAAATAGAAAAAGTGTACGGAGCAAGAAAATGTCACGATTTCGTGACATGTCGCGTTTTTGCGACCTGTCACAGTTTCGTGCCAGGAAGCAGTTCAACTGCCCAATGAAGTATTGCAATTTCCAAAGATTAAAAGCTCTCCAGAATTTAATGTTTCTTTGCTTTCCAATGTGTACAAAATAGAAGAACATGCTCAGGCCTGTAGTTTTCGAAGCCACCAGAATTAAAGACGCCTCCATTATTCAAAGCTTCTGTTTGTGATTTTCTAACGATCCAAGCATACTCTGAGGATGACTATTTAATGAAGACGATCGGTTCCTTGTTTCATTTAATTTTTGGTTTCTCCGAGGCTGGTTTAAGGGCATCATTTCCTTATTTTCGTTACATATTTTGTAGATCTCGAGGAAGTCCGTTGCATGTTTTAAATGCTACAAAGAAGCAAGACTTCTATAAATATCAATGTATATCTTAGAAAGAGACATCGAGAGAGTGACTTTTGCTGAAAAAATTTTCAAGTTCTTTGCATGAATGAAAGATATTTGGCCTCTGGTTTTGCAAGAAACTGTCTATGTGTTTTTCCTTCTATCTTATGCATTCCTCATTTATGCTCGTATTTCTTATCTGCTGCTAAATTTGAATTCTGCGTCTGAGTTTAAATATTGCTAGTGAGGAAGTGAGTTCTGGAATGTGATTTTGGAGGTTATCTGTGCAAGGTTGTAAGTAAATTACGTCGCTATCTTTTGTTATATGTTGTTAGTGTGCTTGAAGTTATCTGCTGCTAATCTTTCTCGATCTAACAAAATTGGCCTGTGGCTATATTTCCTGTTTCTTTCTGCATATTTCCTATTTCTTTCCTGCAACTTTAGTCTTCAACAGCATAGAATTTAGTAAGGGAACCAGCCCTCTCTGGAGATTGGTCCGGGAGAAATTTCTTTCTCTCGGTCTTTCAATGTTGGTCGGGTCTAGGGCACATAGATAGAAAATCCTTTCCTGTGGCAGATTCGTGACCAATAGAACGCCAATTTCCTTCTTCCCTTCTCTCTATGTCATATTAAAATTGTTGTTAAATTGCTATAACAACCCAATGAATCTAGGCACCATTCTACATACAGCATAACAGTTAGTTATTTTTATGCTTGGTCATTTTAATAAGAATACTATAGTTTAATATAAATCTGGAGTGTGCAAATTAGAATTTTAATCATAGAATTACCGTTGGGGTTTCCTTACCCGTTATGTCATCTTTTATATCAATATTTGGGTTTAACAGAACATGATGCAGGTCGACCAGAGTCGGTAATAGCTCTTTGGTTTCAAACGGGTTCTTGTAGTGTGATAATCGATTTCCTATGGATGCAAGAATCGGTTCCAATAATGACCAATTTTTTATCTCTTTTTTCATCATTTTTACTTTACAATATCTTGTTATGTGTCCAACCTCACACAAAAGGTAATATTTTCATAATATACTTGTTAATCACATTCTCTTGATTTATATTAATGGATTCTAGAAGAGGTGTTAAAATATCCATAGCAACACATAATCGGATATATATAGCATACTTTTATCATTAGGAGTGGATCCCTCTTTGATGAATTTCCCTAGGCTATTTCCAATATTCTTCAAAGAATCCTTATTGAAAAATTGGTATGGAAGTACAAAAAGCCTAACCCGCACCAAAAGATTTTAAAAATTTTATCTAAAAAAAATCTCACTCTATGGTCTTAAATAAATCGTATACCTCCCCTAACCTATGGGCCACCACCAATTATTTTATTCCTAAATTCTGAACAAGAAAAGATGACTAGGAAAAAACCTTTAGGAAGAAAATTCACTAAGTAATTTGAATTCAATCCCCACTTCCACTTGATCTAATTTTAATTCTTCAAAAACACTAGTCCATATCCATGGAACTTACATATTAACTCTATGTTTTAAGAACCATTTTATCATGGTCAATCATCTCATCCTTGATAATCACTTTTGGTGTAACATATGCTCCTTAGATCAAACTTGTCATATATTTGGTCTTCATCTTATCTCTAACTTAGGCATCCATATTTTTAGCTAGGGCATCTTGGCTTCCAATTAGGGCTTTCAAACATGGTTTTCCTTCCATGCTACCTAGTGAGGATCTCAATTTCTCCCAGGTATATTATTACTTTTTATTTGTAATTATTTTGTATATAAATATAAATTATAAATAATCTAATTATTTTTTAATTGGTTATATGAGATTACCCCACCCATATTACATCATGACCACAAGAATATTACAACAAACTGGCCAATTATGCATGTAAGATTCAAATTTGAGTCTCCTCCTAAGATTTCAAGAAACTTAAAAGGTTTAATTCATTCTATTTTAATAAAAGTTAAGGTTTACACATATAATTTAATAAGAATTCTAAGAAAACTCCATGAAATATTAAAAATTTACTTATAAATTGATAATTGATTACTTTTCTAAAAAAATACAATATATATTCTTTTGATTAGATGGAAAGAGAGGGGTTTTAAAGGGTCATCAAACCTTTTACATAATTACAATGGGAACAATTGAGCAAGCTTTAAGAGAAACCATCCAAGAAGGAACAAAAAGGCAAAAAACAAAGCCTTGGCCAAAAAGAACCAAGAGATAAAATAGGGCAACAAGCCAACAAGGGAAGAAACCCCAACCATAAGAGAAGAATTGAACCAACAAAGCCAGAGAGAGAGACAACAGGTAAACTCCCTGAAAACCAAAAAACAAGCATGAACAAGCTACAACATACCCTCGTCAAAACTACTCTAGTTATTAAGAGAATTCATTACCTAGGAAATATCTTCCACATACATGTCAACATCTTCATAGTACACAAGTTGCACACAAGATCAAGAGCCATCCACAAATCTAGCAGTCTTTCTTGGTAATAACATTAAGATTTTGAGGAAAGCTTCCCCTCTAGATGAGTAAATTTTCTTGATGAACTCCTAAATTGGCCATGAAATCAACTACCATGTTTGCTTCCCTGTAAATGTGATGGTATTGACTGTTCTCAAAGGTACTTAGGATTTGGTTTGACTCAGCCATTAGATTTGCAATATTCCAACTGGGATTATGGATGCCTTTAAGGGATTTGATTAAGTTTAGGGAATCTCCCTCTATCATAACCTTCTCAAACCTTAGGGATTCCAATAAAATAAAGAAGGCCTTGGCCTCAGCAAAGTGATTGGATTGGATTCCAAGGTTCTCAGCATAAGCCAGAATAATATCTCCTTTATTGTTTCTAATAATTTCATCCCACTCTTTCTAGACCTAGATTTCCTTTTGAGGCTCCATCAAAGTTTAATTTAATCCATCCATCCAGAGGAGGGATCCACTTGGCCTATAGTCTTCTTGAGTCAACCTAAATAGGACCTTGCTCAAGCCTAGGGAGGCCCAACTTATCATCTAATAGGGCTTCTTCTTGAGTGTCAATGCCAGGAGAAAATGGGATATTGGAAATGTTTTCAAAAAGAAAGTTCAAAATTCTAGCTCCTACTGAAGGCGGGTCTCTAGAGCAATTTTTGAAAGCCCTATTATTCCTCTCCTTCCAAACTCCCCAAAGGTAATGCAAAAGGCTAAATTTCTAGAGGGTGTACCATCTAGGACTAGAGAAGGGGGAGGAAGACCATTGCTCAACCATTTCCATCAAGGTTCTAGGGATAACCCAACAAACCCCCAAAGCATTAAGGATGTGATTTAGGATATCCATAGAGAAGTCATAGTCCATGAAGAGATGATGAGTCATCTCCTCATTCCTTCCACATAGATAGAAATGATTGGGAAGAATCATACCTCTAACTTTAAGATTCTCTATGGAGAGGATTTTATTTTGGATGGCCAACTAGAAGAAGAAATTAATCTTGGGGATAAGCTCTTTGTACCAGATTAGTTTCCTTGGGAACCAACTGAGATTATCATTATCCACAATGTGATAAGCAGACTTCATAGAGAAGGTGGCATTATCCTCATGATTCCATATTAGGGAGTCTTCACACCTAGCATTCCTTATCACCTGATTTCTCAATTTGAGGGCCAACTCTTTCAAACATTCTTCTTCCCCTTGGGCAAGAACAAAAACCTAGATATTCTTCCAACTTTTCTTGCCCCCTACTTCTTCAATGAAATATGTTACTTTGGATCCAAACAACTATGATAATCTATGTCTCTAATGGGTGTAGGAGTGATTTTATGAAATGGGAGCATCTTCAAGCCATGATTCGTCCCAAAAGTAAATCTCCTTCCTATTGCCAAGTCTCCACTTGATACCTCTTAAGATAATATTTTTTTATTTAAAAATACTATTCTAGAAGGTAGATCCATAAAGCGGCACCTACTCTTTCAATAAGCTAATTCCCTTATTTAAATATTTGGAATTTATAATTTGAGTCCATCCATTATTCTCTTGGTTGAGGAGAGCCCAACAATGCTTGGCCAGAAGGGCTTTGTTCATCAGATTCACTTTTCTCATCCCTAGCCCCCTTGCTTCTTTTTTGCACACACCTACTCCTAGGAAATGAGATGGAATCTCTTTTTATTTTTTAAACCTAACTAGAGAAAAACCTTTTGAAAATGTTCTAACTTCTAGGCAATTTTCATGGGGATTCTAAACAAGGATAAGAAGTACACTAGGAGGCTTTGAAGGGAAGCTTTAACCAGTTGCGCTTTGTAGGTCTAGCTAATAAGAGAGCCCTTCCAACCTGCTAATTTCTTTTGTATCCTCTCCAGGACTAGATTCCAAAGATCCTCTTTGATTTTTCCCTTAAACAAAGGTAAACCTAAGTAGGTAGAGGGCAACTCAGCAATAGTGCACCCAAGAATTTTAGCAATAGCTCTTTGCCTGATATAAGGAGTGTTGAGAAAAAAGAGTTTGCTCTTAAGAAATTTGATGTATTGACCAACAACCCTCTCATAGTCTAGAAGGATTATTCTGATTTATTTGGCCTAAGGAATAGATGAGAAGGTAGAGAGAAGAGTGTCATCAACAAATTATTGGTGAGAGATAGGGTCAATGGCAAGAGCAGGTTTAATACCTTCAATACCAACAACAACTTTAATTGATCTTCCTAGAGCTTCTACTAGGATAATAAAGAGGGAGGGTGAAAGAGGATCCCCCTGTCTCAATCCTCTAGCACTTTTAAAATACCTAGAAACCTCCCCATTAACAATGATAAAAAAATAAGGGGTTGAGAAGCATTCCTTGATGAGGGATATCCATCTGGAGTGAAATCCAAAGTGAACCAAGACTTTTTCTAGGAAATCCTAGGACACTCTATCATAGGCTTTGCTCATGTCCAGCTTGAGGAACATTCCTACTTTGCCACTCTTTTCCATTGAATGAATCAACTCATGAACTTTGATAACTCCATCTAATATTTGCCTTCCTGGGACAAAACCCCCCTGGTTGTGGTCAATGATAATTGGGAGCAACAATTTCAATCTATTAGCCAACACTTTGGAAATAATTTTGTAAGTAGTGTTGCAAAGGTTGATTAGTCTAAATTCTTTAAAGTCCTTAGCTCTTGCACTCTTAGGAATAAGTACAAGGAACATGGAATTGATATCTCTTAGAATGAATCTAGATCTTTGGACTTTAGAAATGGCCTCAACAACATCTCTCCCAATGATGTGCCAGAACTTTTGGAAGAAGATGGCCAAGAATCCATCAGGACCATATGCTTTTTCCCCTACCATTGAAAATACAACAATTCTAATATCCTCCTCCTCAAATGGTTTAAGAAGCCTAGAATTCATCTCTTCATTGATCAAGGGGGATATTAGCTAATAACCTCCTTTCTACCTGAGCATCCCCTTGATTTTTGGTACCCAAGAGATTTTCAAAAAAGCCAACAACTTCATCTCTGATTTCCCTAGGGTCAACCAATTTGGAACCATCATATTTGATAACTTCTTTAATTTTGTTAAAGCTCATGTGCTTGAGGGCAGTGATATGAAATAATTTAGTGTTTTTGTCCCCATTCATCAACCATAGGGCTCTAGACCTCTATCTCCAAAAAATATCTTCTTTGGCCAAGGTGTTATGAAATTCAGCTAGCACTGACTTCTCCTTATCCCTGAGATCTTCCTACCTAGTACCTAACTCCAGAGATGCTTCAATTTCAACTAACTACTTTTTCAATTCCTATTTTTTGAAAGAGGTGACCAAACACCATCTTATTCCAACTTTTCAGATTGAGTTTGAAAAATCTAAGCTTTTTTGCTAACTAAGAAATTAAGGGGCCAGAGAATATTTTCGACCACCAATCCACTAAATTGGCTTCTAGGTCCTAGTGTTGAATCCACATGGATTCAAATATGAAAGGTTTTTAGAATTTTTATTGTCAAGTAAGACTTCCAGTAGGAGGGGGTTATGATCGAAGCCTATTTTGGGAAGGGAATTAAGAAAAGTGTACCCTAGCAACCCTATACCATTTTTGAAAACCAAAATTTTTCAAGCCTAATTTGAATTAGAATCTCTCCTACTCTCCTATTACTCCAAGTATATTTACTACCTCTTAAATCTAGGTCCAATAGTTCAAAATGGTTGACAAAATTGGAAAAATCCTCCATGCCTTTGGTTAGAGATGAATTACCCCCTTTTTTATCCAAGGGGTAGAGCAGAGAGTTGAAATATCTAGCTAACATCCAACATTCATTCAAAAAATATCCTCTCATCTGACCAAGAATAGACCAAAAGTTATTCCTTTCAGCCATAGAGTTAGGGGCATAAATATTAGACAAGACCCATCTTCTATTGGACTACTTACAAGAAAATAAGATATTTATAATTCTGCTCAAAGAGGAATTAAAAAACCATCCACTCTCTATGGGTCCCATAAACACAACAATCCTCCTAAGGATCCTTGGGCATGACTAGCTACAAAATCTACTTCCTTCCATAGAGAATTCTTAATTTTAAATAAATTCTCTTCATCCAGCTTAGTTTCCTGCAAAAGTAAAATCTCAACCATTTACCACTATACATTACAATATATTATATATTTGCTTTACAATATATTTATACTTAATACTATTATAATATAATCAAATGACATTAGCTCAACCATTTAAATTCCTTAATTTTCAAGGAGGAGACCAAGGTTCGAATCTTGCCAAACGTACATGCATAATTGTCAAGTTGTTGTAATACCATTGTAGTCATGATGTAATACATAGGATTCTATTTCAAATCACATATAACCTATTGAAAAAATATCATTCTAATACAAAACACATGGCATTAGCTCAAAAAGTTAAATACCTTAACTTTTAAAGAGGAGATTGAGGTTACAATCTTGCCAAGAGATATATGCATAATTACCAAGCTTTTATAATAATACTATGTGGCCATCATGTTATGTGGGGTGGGGTCAATTTCAATCCCATATAACCAATTAAAAATATTATTATAATATATAAATACAAAATTTTCAGATTAAAATAAATTAAGCTCCATGTCTTTATACGATATCCATCTTTATACAATATCCATGTTAAATATAATTTATATATTCAAATTGCACTAAAACTTAGCTTAAAAAATAATAAGTTAAACTCTTATAAAATAAAATAAATTTTAAGATATTAAAATTAGCCATAGCATTATGTACCAATAGAGTGTGTTTAAAGTAAAGTAGATATTAACATTTATGAGGCCTATGAAATTATGTGTTTTGTTATGTGTGTGTCCAATCAATATGATATACAACCCTACCATTACATATTAAACTAGACTCAAGAAACCACAAATATTTTTATGTTAAAATATTATAATATATCATAAAAATAAAGAATTCTTCCCAAAACTCCATTCCACCACCATAAATACTATACATATTAACTATAGAAATAAGCTTTTGTTGATCCATAGAATGTAAGTCTATAACCACACCTACCTCAATATATACCTTGTCAACTAGCTAGGAGTAATTTCATCATGTTAAATTCCTCCCTAATTTTCCATTTGAGTCTATCCCTAGAAAATTCTAATTTGATAGGATAGAGATGACGATGGCTATTGCTTTTTTTGCATCCATCATAGTCTCTTGGATTAAAATCATATCTAGCTTATGAAATTTAAACATACACTTTAAAGGCTATTTTTTTATGAGGGTCCAAAGACCTTTGAAATTTAAAGAGAGGATGATCATTGATTTCCTTTCCTATAGGGTCCAACTATGGATTTTGTTTACCAGAAAAAATTTTCTTCTTATTTTTATGCAATTTTTAATTAGGATTTTCTTCCTACTATAAACTCTTGTGATTTACTTGTCTTAAGACCTAATCCCTTTGATACTTGACCATATCCAATATCTCTTTTATCTTTTTTCAAGGCTCGTAGGGCATATCTACTATAATATGTGCTTGTATTATGGTGATTTGGAGGACTTGGTGGGGAAGAGAGCCTACTAGGATTGTTTAAGCCCTGCTTGCTTCCTTGGCCTAAAATATTTTTGTCTAAAGAGGCTAATAACTTAGTAATATTCACACTCTTCTCCTCTACTTGTTCCAAGCAATTGACATAAATAGGTTGTAGATTCCCCTTGGATTTAAAACCAGTCCCTCTTCCTCCTTCTGATCATAATATTTATCCTCCCTGCCTTTCCAAAAGAAAGAAATAGCACCACCCTTTTGTAATGTCCTATCAAAAATATGGCCTGACAAGAGCTCCATATAGGGGCTTGGCCCAGGATAAGATGGTATAGTAAGTTTATCATTATTAGACCTCAATCCTCATCCCTAGAAAAGGATAAGATTAGGTTCAATATTTTATGGATATAAGACTTTTAAAAAATGTAGTGGTGGGAGGGGACTTAAATTTTTAAATTAAAAGAGTAGAAATATGGAGAGAGGAGGCCATAATGGATTCCCTCCCTGATATTTTCCTATAGAAAATCCAAATTGTAGGATTGTGTGATGTAGAACTTATTAAATTAGTTCCCACTTGGAGGAATCAAAGAATTGGAAGACAGGGGTATTTCTAAAAGGTTGGGCAGATTTTTAGTATCTAAAAACCTCAAAGCTAAAACATAAATAAGGAGGT
This sequence comes from Wollemia nobilis, assembly GCA_028583015.1. Taxonomy (NCBI): domain Eukaryota; kingdom Viridiplantae; phylum Streptophyta; class Pinopsida; order Araucariales; family Araucariaceae; genus Wollemia; species Wollemia nobilis. The sequence goes on from JAQPPZ010000737.1 coordinate 15,127,540, forward strand.
ATTGGATAGGTCAAGGTGAAAAATCGGATCATTCATCCATTTTATTTTAGATAAAAAAACATTCAAGAGAAAGTAGTAGGACCTTTCAAGTTCAATGCTATTTTGTTGGAAGATAAGGAATTTATAAATATAGTAAAATATGAGTGGAGACATATTGACTCAACAATATAAGGACACTTTGTTGTAATTTTCTAAAAATATGAAGAGAATCAAATCTATTACAATCACATGGACCAAAGGTGAATATTGAGAAGTAGATGCAAAGATATTTGACATAGAATCTAAATTGAATCAAGTGTATAGTCATGGAGGCAATAAGGTTTTTCAATTAAGGAGAATATGTAGGACAAGGAGTTAGAAAAAAATAAGAGAAAATTGCTAGAATGGGAAGATGCAAAGTGGAGGATAAAAAGTAGAGCAACTAGCTAGAGCAAAGGGATGAGAATATAAATTTCTTTCAAAATTATGCAAAACAAAAATATGATAAATTCCATCTGGGAGATAAAAGGGAAGGATGGAAGAAATATGAGAAGGTTTCAATAAATAGTTGGATTAGGAGTATCCTACTTTAAGAAAATGTATCAAGAACCCAATTGAGAAAATATAGAAAAAATCGTGAAGCTAGTACTTTATATACCTAAAATGGTCATTGATGAACTTAAAGAGGCTTTGATGACATTACTAAGGAGGAGCTACAAAATATTTTCAAAAATGAAAGATTCTAGGACCGAATGGTTGGTCCATTAAATTTTTACATGGATTTTATGATTTTTTGGAAGAATACCTTTAAAAGGTGGTTGAGTAATCAAGGACTTCTAGGTAGGTACTTGGGTCTATCAATACAACTTTCTTGTCATTGATTCCTAAGAAGACTAACCCATAATCCTTAGGGAAGTATAGGCCTATATTCTTGTGTAATACTATTTACAAAATTATCTCCAAGATTTGTTCTAGAAGGTTAAAAGGGATTTTTTCAAAAACATTCTTAGAAGAATAGTTTGGTTTCTTGAGTAAAATATAAATCCATGAATTTATTGGTGTTTCTCAAGAAGCACTTCATTCAATTAAGTAAAGGAAGTAGCAAGCAATGATAATGAATCTTGAGTTTGCAAAAGATTTTGATAAGGTAAGCTAGTATTAGGCTCATATTAATTCATATTGGCTATAGTGTGCCCTTTGTAAATTAAGAAATAGGATGTATTAATTATGCTTCCTCTGTTGTCTTAATTAATGGTTCAACTTCTAACTTCTTCAACCCTTCTAGAGGGCTAAGACAAGGATGCCCCCTATCACACCTATTATTGTTGCTTGTGATTGAAGGGCTAAGTAGAATGATTAAGGAATAAAAATATTTGACCATATCAGAGGTACTAAAATGGGAAACTCTCTAGTGGGGACTCACTCTTTGTATATGATGTACTCCTATTAGGAAAAGGCACCTTCAGAGAAGCACTAAAATATAAAGAGCTATTAGATCTATAATGTACTACTACAATAATGGAAATAAACCTCTAGAAGACCAATATAGTTTTTAATAGACTCCAACCAAGACAAGAAGAAGCAATGATAAAAATTATTGGCTTCAATCTAATTTAGTTTAACAAAGGGCTAAAATATTTGGGGTTCAAGCTGAAGTCGAATAATTATGGATACTAGGATTGGATTTGGTTATACAATAAAGTGGAAAAAAGGGTAACTTCATGGTGCAATAGATGGCTATCATTGGGAGGTCGTTTAACACTAGTGAAATCAATTTTGGAGACCATTCCAATATATTAACATTCCATGAATTATATTCCTATTAAAATAGTGTAAAAAATAAGGAATAAATGTTTCTATTTTCTTTGGAAAAGAAGAAGAGAGAATGATGCAATGGCTTTGGTTAAATGGATTAAGATTGACAAACCTAAATTAGCAGGAGGATGGGGGTTTAAGAATATACATAACTTCAGGAAAGCAATAGTTGCCAAGATTATTTAGATATTGATAATTGGTAAATGATTATGGCATGAGGTTATCAAGGAGAAATATCTGGGGTCCATATCCTTTGAAGAGTGGATTAGTCTTCCTATCAAGTCAGTGACCAATGCTACTATCATTTAGAAAGCATTAGTGAAGGTTTTTCTATTGGTGGATAATTCTTTGGTTTGGAGAATAGAAAATGAGAATAAAACAAAACTAGGAAAAGATCCATGGATGGGGTGTGGAGGAGATCACCAGTTGTTTCAAAAATTATAAAACATCTAAATAGACAGGGGCTCAAGGTATTGATAGATGCAACATCTATGGACAAAACCAATTTGTAGAATTAAGGGTGGTTTTGAATAGAAGAATAACTTTTGAAATGAAATGAAGATGAGCAATGGAGAAATTACACAAGGGTTTTGAAAAGGGATTTTATAAGATTGAGGTATAGTCAAAGAACCCCACTAGTGGATAGTTTTCATCTAAGGAAGGATACAAGGCAATGCTTGAAGATAATAATGAGGAGGTCCTTTGATGGTGGAGCAAGATTTGAAAGGTGAAAGTGCCCTTAAAAATCAATTTTTTTCTTGGTTAGCATTAGCTAAGAAGGTATTGACATGGGATATTTTGCATAAGAGATCCTGTCAGGATCCAAGTCAATGTAACTTGTGTAAAGGGGAGAAAAAATAATATATCACTTATTGGTTCATTTTTTATTCTTGAGAGAAGTGTGAAGGTCTATGCTACCATTGACTAAGCGGAAGGAACAATGGATGACAAGGAATCTGTTGGAGAATATGTAACAATGGTTCAAAGACAAAGGCTTAAAGGAATACAGGTACAGTCCATTAATAGTGGCATGGGATCTTTGGTTGGCAAGAAATTTTATTTTTTTTGAGAGAAAGGAGTTTCCATCTATACAAGTTCAATATTTAGATCAAATATACTTACGAAGGCATAAAACATACCCTAAAATTAAAGGTTGTAAGATATGTTGACAATTTAGCAGTGGATATTACGAAGTCTTAGATTTTTTTGATGGAACTTGTCAGGATAGTATAGGTTGATGTGGGGCAAGAGGAGTGTTATATTAGGATGAAACTCTCAAAGTAGGTCTTGGTGAAGGCACCAATAATATGGTAAAGTGGAAGGCTTTGATATTTTTGATAAGAATAGTAGTAGAACAAGGAATGACAAAACTTCCAATTTTTGATGACTCAAAATTGGTGGTGGCTTGGGCTTTAGGATTAGTGGGAATGCAAAATTTGATACTTAGGCCCTATTATGATCTGGTAAACTTGTTAGAAGCATCATTTGCAGAGATATCTTTTAAATATATCTACAGTGAAATAAATGAGGAAGAAAATGGTCTATTAAAAGCTACCTTAGATATTCTAGTTGGTACTTATTTAATATGAGTAGTGTATGGGATTGTGATTCCACCACAGTCTACCCCCTTTTGATACTTGTTTCCTTTTGATAGAAGTCATAGTTTAGGACACTTTTTGACGTCTTTTAATAATTAAGGTCATATTCGTAAGATGACTAATGGCTATAGGGCTAAAGCATCAAAATTATACTCTATAAAATGACTGAAGGCTTGCACTAGGTTCATAGTTTTTATTTTGTCAGGTTTGATAAATTTTTCAGAGAAATTTGAGTTATTTTTTTATTTTTTATTTTGGATACATAGGGGAGTTGGTTACATCTACACTATTTTTAGTACCTGCCAAGTGCAGGGTTCAAACCATAGGGGTTGCTCCTAACAAGCCTATACCACCTCGTTGTTGATGACCTTGCTTGAGGGAGACCATTGGTCACTTGAGATTCGTATTGTTGTCAATTTGGTACGCACCATTTGGCGCGCACTTCTCAGACTACTACTCAAAGAAATTTGAATTATTGTTGGAAGATTTTAAAATAACTTATAATAGGGATGTTTAACAAGACCTATATGAAAATATAAAATATCCATCTCATTTAATTTTTTAAAAACTCAAAAACAAAAGTTATTAATTTTTTATAAAAAAATATTTTTATTTTTAATTTATTTTTATTTTTTCTTAGAAAAAACTAAGATATGGAGTAAAGCATCCATAACTGATTATACATAAGAATAGAAGCTTTTAGCAACAAAAAGACTATAGCTATATCTTGTTGTAATACACTAGATATCAACATTCATCTATGGGAGAGTTTGTTATATGGAGAAATTTTGGGCGTGTCTTCCGTGATATCTTCAAAAGTCTTCAAAGAAGAAATAGAAGTAATCAAAACCTGAACCTGCTCATCATTGTTAACCGCCTTCTTTTTAGTTTCTGTTGGACCTTCTAAAGATCTTGAACTATATGAGAAAGTTGATGAAGTCTGTTAGTAACATCTTGTGGTGTGCTGGAAGTTCCATAGACTTGGGAATGAATATGTTCCACGTGTAACAAAAGATCAAATGTCAAGTCCGCTAAAACTATATCCCATGGAGGAGCAGATCCAGTAAACAACTTTTTGCATCTGCACTTCCAAATGTACTTGATAAGGATAAGTCTACAAACATCCCAAAGTTTGAGGTATTGATCCAGCTAAGAAAAACCAAGCAGAAAGAGCTTCCAAGATCTAGTGAAAGAGGGGAATAAAAGTGTAGAAGACATCCCAAAACTATTTAGCCATGTCACAAAATCAAAACAAGTGAATAAAAGTTTTTAAAGCATTACAAAAATTTTAAAGCATTACAAAAATTGCATTGAGGGGGAATGTATAAAACCACAGCCAAACTTACAAAAATTGAAAGTTTTTGATACAAAATCTATCATCCAAACTATTTTATCTTATTTTGACTTCACCTTTAATATCACATAAATTTATTATGTTGTGCTTTTTATTTTATTTTATTTTGATTTCACCTTTAATATCACATAAGTTTATTATGTTGTGCTTTAGTATTTAATATCCGGCAAAAAGATTCTATATGTCAACTTCATGCTAATTTGGAAAAAAAACATAATGTAGACATGCTAATTTGGAAAAAAAACATAATGTAGAAAAATATTCTACGCTATTGCTCTAGATGGTAGTTATAACATTAATGCATAAATATTATATTAAGCTAGATAGGACTATAATGATTACAATTGTTTTTCTTGCACTAATGTTGATAAACTATTTTTCATTATTACGATGGACTACTGTAACCCTAACAAGACAAGGACAATGTCAAAAAAGCCAACCTTAGTATTTAGAAGGTTGTTTTTTTCTAACCCAAATATGGGTTAATGTTGACTTTTTTTTAAGCGCAAAATTGACTCACTTGTCCTTTTGTGTTTAACGGGAGAGAGAGTGGTGGTTAGTAAGTAGGTCATGGTGGAATAAACAACTTTGACCTAGCATTAATTTGAGATTGGTGAGATTTTCAGGAGGCCATGTATTGTACACGTGCACCAAGAACCTATTTTTTTTTAATTTATGTGCATAAAAATTTAATATAAAAAAAATTAACGATCATTATCAACTAACTTTATTTTTTTTTTTACAAAGAGGATCAATAACTTTTTTATTTTTTACTAAGAGATTCATGTTCATATTTTTATACCAAGAATCTAAATTTTTTTTAATTTATGTGCATAAAAATTTAATATCATAAAGGAAATTGTTAAGTAAAAAAAATATTTAACGATCATTATCAACTAACTTTATTATTTTTTTTACACAGAGAATCAATAACTTTTTTTTATTTTTTACTAAGAGACCCAGGTTCATATTTTTATAGTTGCTTTTATAATCTTTACTTTACTTCGTTATTAGTGATCCGATTTGAAGGAGACCATTCGGAATTTGAACCATTGATGGCTCGGAATTGAAACCATTATCGTATAACTTTTTTTTATTTTTTACTAAGAGACCCAGGTTCATATTTTTATAGTTGCTTTTATAATCTTTACTTCACCTCGTTATTAGTGATCCGATTTGAAGGAGACCATTGATGGCTCGAAATTGGAACCATTGTCGTCAAGTTAGCCTGTACTTAACAGAGTCAAGAAAGTCTACTACCTTTACTCCAAGTAGGCTTTGCTTCTAAGGTTTGAACTTAGGTCTCTTCTTGATAAGTATCAGAACTTACTAGTACTTTAGTTTTTATAAAAAATTTCAATCCCTTAGTATTAGGTTTGCACTTGAGTCTCCTTGATAAAAACCCAAAAATATACTACTATGGTATCTTCATGAGAGACCACCTTTATTACTATAACTAATTATTGCTTTTGACATTATCGATATCACTTTGAGATATATGAATGTATATTTTATATAGATTAGAAACATATATAAGCTTTTGTTTTTTCATTTATGCATTTGTTTTTTTATTGCATAAAAAATCAATAACACCTTTTATTTTATATAAAACATAACTTCTAATCAAAATCCGATATTAACATTATAAACCTCAACTTATAAAATAAACGAAAACAAAAACCACATATTACATCACATAAGGGTCCTAGGGTCTATATGATGCTTTTGCTTAAACTGCATGATAATATGGAAGTGGTGAACCTGAACCTCTAAAAATATAACCGTGATATGATGGCATGCTATTCTACTTACAAAGAAGTTGTGTGATGTTGATGGGAACCTCTACTGCATTATACATTTTTCAAACAAAAATTATAATAAATAACCTAAAATAAGAGGTAATAAAAGCGAGACAATATCAACAAGATAAATTTTAAAAGTAAGGACTTTTGAGGATGAAAAGTGTTATATATCACAATGATATATAGTGAACAATTCTAGGGCTTATATTAAGAAACAGACTTAAAAAAAGCTCAAATTAGGGAAAATGCAATCATTGGTCTCTAGAGTTCTTGCTGCCATATTTTTAGTTGCACTGCAACAATATTCCTTATAATTTTAATAGTGGCAAAGGTTTTTTTACCATTTTTATTGTAAAATATTAGTGTCAATTTTTTAATATTTGAAATGAATGTGTTGTGTAGTTTTAAAGTAAATTAAAGTTGTTTGTAATGTTTATAAGGTCATAAGTTATATAGAACAATTTTTGTAGAGAATATTGTTTATATAATATATGATTTTTTAACCATACTTCGGTTATCCAAGTATAGTGTACAACCACACCTCTTATAAAATTTAAACCTTGGATCTTTTATTTTGAGATCTAACACTTCAAACTTTATGAAACTTTCTAAGGTCCTTGAGCTTTATTAATTATTGATCAATCTTAATGTTTCTTATAACTTTGTCATCAAGTTACATTGACAACACTACCATTTGTAAGGAGATGCTTGAGTCAAGTCATCCCTTTCTAATGTCTAGTGGATATGAGAATCATTAAAGCAAGAATAACATTTGAACCAACCACACATATTTAATAGTCACTTGTCTAAAATTTTCAACAAGGATATTAAAGCTACTAGAGCAACACTAGTAAAAAAAAACTTTCATGAAATTTTGATTGGAAGCATAATAGGATGAAAATCTTGAATCCTATTCTAAAACGTATTTAGCAAATTTGAAGAACCGATACACACACATCACTATTTTATGTTTACCACATGTATTACATTTCGAGTTTGAAATTTCTATTGTCAAAAGCATTTTAGATGACAACTTATGGTGAAGCAATCTCCTAGCCAATAACCAAATAGATGGCATTATTTATTAGTGCATTTTTATTTCTCATTCAAACAAAATGGATGTGAAAATACAAAAGAAAACACATGGAGACAGCCTTAATACAATATCTTTAAATTATCTTAATCATCCAACCATCACCAATATTTCATATAAATGTAAGATATTGGAGAAGACTTCAAAAGAGATCATTATCTACCAAAATTTGAATTTATTTCATGACAATATTATAAGAATTGCATAGTTAAAATCAGATATGCAGGATTAGATATTGCTTCCAAGTTTATATAGGTATATCCCAAAGATCCCTAGATAAATAAAGACTTGTCTTAAACAAAATTTTAGCTTTTAGGTCTAGAGATAAGGCTAATGGTTTGCTATATTAAATAAGCATTATGTTTTACCAAATGAAATAGGAAATAAATTTTAACCCTTGTCAAAGTATAGATCTGAAGAACACAAGCTTATCCTGAGAGGGGGGGTGAATATTATAAGACCAATTTTTAATTTTCTTTCTCAATCAATATTATGCAATGTAAAGATAGCAATATCAATAGCAGTAATAAAATCAATGCACAAATCACCACACACAATAGAGACACCACAATTTATGTGGTTCACCCAATGTGGGCTACTCCACGGAGAAAATATTTCACTAAAATTTTCTCAATCAATCTCTTGGGAATCCTTTCCCTATTACGGTGTTTATGGACCTTTGTCCAAAGTAGACACCAATCCCCTAAATCAAGTTCATGGATATCTATCCACAGGAGAACTCCTTCTCCTCTACTCTGATCGGTGATCCTCTAGAAGACTACTGCCTCCATTGCATTGGCTTGTGGATCTCTCTCCACTGAAGACTCTTGTCCCCACTCAGAAGACATGTCCTCACTGCCATGGCTAATGAATCTCTATCCACTGGAGACTACTATCATCTTTGCTCTGTCATCTCCAAAGCTCTATCTCAAATCTATACTAAACATAGTCCTTCGGTCTAGTACAAATCTTCTCAATCTCAATCTCTAGTCTGGCACAAATATGTCCTCAAATTTGCACTAAACTCTATCTTAAAATATTTCTTAATAAGTCCACACAGAACTTGCTTAAATCTGCTTAACAAGTCCACATAGAACTTGCCCAAATATGCTCAACAAGTCCACACAAAACTTGTCCAATCTGCTCCAAAAATCCACACAAAACTTGCTCAAATATGCTCAACAAGTCCATACAGAACTTGCTTAAATCTGCTCAACAAGCCCACATAGAACTTGTCTAATCTGCTCAACAAGTCCACGCAAAACTTGTTTAATCTGCTCAACAAGTCCACATAGAACTTGCTCAAATCTGATCAACAAGCCCACACAGAACTTGTCCAATATGCTCAACAACTTTATCAACTCAAATCATAATATATAATAGTTTATTTTATGGAACTTGAACAATCACTTCACACATCCACTTGACTAGGCTCAACCAACTCTACTCAACTAATCACTCAATGAACCAACCCTTGCTCACAAACCCTAGTCTAAGCATATAAACATCAACTCAAAATATTTCCAACAATGCTCAACAACAAATCTCACATAACAATGATACTCATGATCTTTGCAAACCCTAGTTCAAGTTCTTCACTCAATAACTCACTTCAACAATAATGCTTATAAAACAACTCTCACATAACAATGATATTCAAACCCTAGTTCAAGTTCTTCACTCAACAACTCACTTCAACAACAATGCTTATGAAACAACTCTCACATAACAATGATACTCAAACTCTAGTTCAAGTTCTTTACACAACCAATAGCTTCAAAAACAATGCTTATAAAACAATCCTTTATTCCAAAAAAACCTTGAAGCATTATCTCAACACTCTCAATAGGAAATCCTAATCAAGTCCTTTTCACTCCAAACTTATTTTTCATAAAACCAATCAATCAACTCAACTATGGAAGAATGTGCTCATACCTTTTTCTTTATGATGAAGGGATCTCATAAATCTGCCACAACAACAAACACTCTTTTGCCAAGCTCAAGAAGTTATAAGATGACAAACTCCCTAAAACATTACAATGTAAATATAAAAAAATATACATCTTAGCACTCCATATTTAAGGAAATATTCTTCAACCTTTACAAAATATTAATTCACCAAATACACCTTATAATCTCCCAATGATAATAATAATCAATAACAAGAATAATGTTAACGCAATCTTCTTTCTCAAAAATAACTCTATGCAAGAAATCCCTTTTGATCCTTTGAATCCTCAACAAATCAATGTGACAAACACTTTATTCAAAATAAAGCTAACTCCTTATTCCTCCAATATACCAAAAATAATAATCAATATAAAAAATCTCTAGCAACCCTTTTATCTCCTTAAGACCTCATGTCAAAACTTAGGCACATAAAATATTACACAAAAAAATTAATACCTTTGTCTTGCCTTGGAATGGATTCGAACTCATGACGCTTCCTCAACCAGTGCCCTAGCCGTGGCTCCAATCACCGCACGAGCTAGGCGCTCGCTTGGGGAGAAGAGGGCACCACATGCTCCAAAAACTCCCCACCTTGCTTAGCATAAAACGTGCGCATTTCCTTTGGTGCTCTCCAACACCAATGCAACCACAAAAACACTATCGTCGCATTTTGAATGCAGGTCTCCTAGTGCCCAACACTCTAACGATGTCCTCTTTGCCACTAGGCCACACTGCCTAGTTGGCGCTTAGTCAATTCAAGTTGTTCCTCTTAAACGTTATTTGTGGGTGCTAAACACATTAATCACTTTGCATATTTAGCACAAGTCAACACAATTGTATGCATACATTAATCGAGCGAAAGGATAATAATTAATGTCTTTTAGGCATTGGTATTTATAATGGTTTCCCTCCTTTATGCAAAATGTCGGCACTCGAATTTCCTCCAATGTATTAGACGTCGGCGCTTGTTTATCCCTTTGACCTTATTAATTTATAAAATATTTAAATTCATTTGAATTTAAATTTTATAAATTACTTCTTTAAAACCCTTGATTTTATTTAGGTCACCTTTCATTTTGCAACTTGGTATAAATAATATTTATTTATAAAATTTAAATTCATTTTGAATTTAAATATTTTATCAAATAAATATTAAACCTTCCTTTATCTTTGCAATAAACTTTCTTGGGCTTTTAAACTTCCTTTAGCTTTGCAATAAAATTTCTTGGGTTTTTATGAAAAACCTTTTAACTTATGCTTCCACATAATATTAAAAATATCATGGAGCCCTTTTGGCTTTAACCTTGCCTTTAACCTCTGCATTGTATTATGGAGCCCTTTTGACTTTAACCTTGTCTTTAACCTCTGCATTGTTCCTCTTGACCTTTGACATTATTAGAAGCTTCTTCCTGGATATTAATGACAACTTTGTTTCTTGACAAATTCCTTGACATCAATGACAACTAGACTTAATGACTCAAAATGTCCAACAAGATCCATCCCAAGTTAGATACATATTGATTAAATATCAAGCCACTATATACCACATAAATGAAACATTTTGGATTGAAATGAAACTACATTAACTAAATTCAAGGTGAATGAAGGAAAGAAGCATATTAAAAAATCCTAAAGAGCTAGTATTTTTAGAATCCATATGATATATCTAATTTAAACCCTTGCTCCATGGTAACACCTCTCAACAGGCATATCTTCTTTAGAACTTGTTATCAAAATATACTAGAGAACTATTTTTTAAAAAGAAAACTTCTAAGTTTTCTAGAAAAATCTAAGCAACAACCGAAGGTTCTAAGAGGACCCTAACGAGACCAAATCTATACAAAATTCTCATTTTATAACCATTCCTCTAAAAATAAATCCTTTGAAGTAATGCCACTAGATGGTGTTGAAAAAATCTCTTGAAAAATAAACTATAGTTTTTAAAATCCTTAAAGATACAATAATAGTCCAAAAAAACTTGCTCTTTAACCAATCCTGTAGAATAATTAACTCCTCTAAAGTTGCTACTATAAGAGATCAAGGATTAAAATTCTAGAGTAATGGTGATTTCTACCTACTTTGATACCATGTAGAAATTTGAAATAAAAAATAAATCAAATTTAATCAAAACATTACTCAGATGTTGTGTTAAAAATATAGTAATCATAGAGAAAAACACAAATTGTATGAGAAAGTACCCATTGAAACAAATATTATCTATTAATAATGAAAAATTAATATCAAATTGATGTAAAAATTAATAAGTCACCAGGGATGATATAAATATCCATCATAATACAAATACATCAATCATAATCATAGTGAAATTGACACATCATTGGATCAAAATATAATAGAAGGATCTCTATAAGGTGAATGTGTACCAATAGGTAAATAATACGATAAGTCAATATAATGGTAGTCATGATCTATTAAAATATTACACATATCAACATCAATACATTTTAAAAAATTCTAGGAATAGAAGCAAATTGATCCTTTTTGGACCGTATGAATCTTCTTAAATCCTAGTGAACTAAAATAGATGGATTTGGAAGGTAACCAACATGAAGAAATGAAAAACATGTCTCGCAAAGAAAATGTTTCCCATTACATGAGGTTTGCTAGATAAAAGAAAGATATTCCATCTTCTTAGTGTCTACCTTTTCGTAAAATTTTAAGAGAAACTATTATCTTATGTCTTTAGGTGAAATACTTAATCCAAATGGAATTCCCAATGATGAGACCCTAAAATATCTTATTGTGAGAAGCAATAGATACATCTTCCACATTTGATGTGCTAGTAATTCTAAGTTGACTTGTGGATTAAAGTGTGGAATATGCTAATATTTAAGGTTAGACACAATGAGTAGATGAATGCATTACCATATTGTTTTGCATAGGTTTCATGTAGCTTTTAGACTTAGTTTTGCATTAAGCTACGAAGTTTTATATTTAGAATTATTTCCTTTCTAGCATTGAACTAACAAGATGTTAGGAGTGTAAACAATGGAAGAAATGGTTTGTAGGTCTCTTGGGTCCATTCCTATACCATTGGGTACTTTTAGTGCATTAGTTCCAAAAAATCTTAGAGCATCGAAATCACATAAGGTGTCAGAACCTTTGATCAATTCTAGGGTTGAGCATTGGAACTACAAGCAGTTCTAGAACCTCTAATTGAGTTTTGAAACCTCTAGAGTAGAGTGTTGGAATCCATCTAGTGATACATGGTAAAATAGTAACTAGCCCTTGAATGTTGTAGAGAAATCTAGAACACCAAGGATCATCACATAGAATTAATCCTATCATATCACAAAAATTGGACACCTACACAAAGGAAGCTAGTATCAATGGAAAAAGGAACCAGATATATTCTAGAGATGTTGCACAAATTGATATAGAGTAATGCAACAAACTACAATAGATCAACTACATAAATAAGCACACATATCATTAAATTGGCCACTACATAATAACCACAACAAACAAAGCTCTTACCTTGAATGGGACAAGACCAATAGTCAAATACTTAGATCTCAAGTCATGTTAGGCCTAGCAAAGTTTATCCATTCTATGTTGGCATCTAAATTCATTAGCAAGAAACATATTATGTCTACTTCTAGATTTTATGTATCAAAATTTAACGATGAGGTTTGAGTGAAACTCATGGGAATTTACATGACATTGGTGAACTTAACTAAAGAACAAAAAAATCAACCATTTTGGTTATAGACATCACAATCATTTCTATTACTTCAAATAAATGTGCAAATTCATCTCCCCAAACCTGGTATAGTCTTAAAAAAGTAGTTAGATTATGTGCACTATATATTAATGTAATGGTAAACACTTGGGGATTTTTAGAGGGATCATGAGAGGATAGAGAAAAGGAGAAAAGTTAGAAAATAATTCCATTTTAATTTATTTGGCTATTAATGAAAATATAATTTTTCCTTTGTCTTAGTTGTATTGCATAGTCTAGTTTTGAGTTACCTTCAATTTTTGTCAGGTTAAGGAACAAGGGCACACTCCAATGACACAATGGTAAGATCTATTTAGTTGTATTTATAGGTACATAGTACATTAATTTCATTATTTTTTTGATATTAGATAAATTGTTATTATTTTAATATTTTGTGTGTTTGCTTGTTTCCATCCGGGTTAATTTAGTGTAATTGCTAGCTTAGATTTATTTTCATGCAAGTGTGATTTCCTTTTTTGCAAATGTGCTTTTCTACTTTAACGATTTTATTTTCATAGGAACACCTAGAAGCCTCGATACCTAAAACATACAAGTATTCCCTAGCACATAAAGCCATCAAACACCATCCCTGATTGATAAACTAAAGTACAATAATTAGTGATGCTTGTTACTTTTTGGTATTATTTATAGAGACATCATCATTGCTAGAGAGCTTTTGTGATCTCTCAACCTTAACCCTTCTTGTAAAATATTTATTTATTCAAACATTTAAAAAATAAAGGAAGGATAGGGAGACATCTTATAGTAGAGATATTAGTGTTATTGGAAGTAAAGTTAAGGTATTAGTTTACATTGTGGTTATTGTAACCCTAAACAATAAGTCTTATAGATTTAGTGGATTTTATTTGCTTTAGTTTTTTTAACAAATATATTTTCATGTTGAAATAGAAAGAATGAATAGACCTTGTAATACAAGAGGAATACTTATTAAATGAAACCCTCATCGATCCAATAGGGAGTCGATAACAAAGCCAAGAGGTTGAATCAAATCCTGAGTTGCCAATAGCTTAAACAAATTTAAGAGAAAGGGGAGAAAAAAAATCAATAAACCATGCCCCTAAAAGACTATTTGATTCTTTAAAAATCAATTATATATCAAAGTATCCAGAACCTAAAAACCCTAAGGGATAGTCGACTAATCAATCAAGTAGTCTTTTCCCACCAAGTCTAGATGATACACCCTCTCTAAAATATTACAAAAAATATATATAATATTTGTTGGGAGAACATAGACATAGGGGATAGACAAAGTAATGCAAATAACATTGGACAAGATAGCAATTCCAATAGAACATTCACATATCCCGTTAGGTAAGATCCTAATATAGTGGCCCCTATAAAAAATATTTCACCATCCATATTATTAAATTTAAGGGGAATCTTGTTTGAGGATCTAGACCAATTTATGTTTGAATTTAAAGTTCTTTGTCAAAATTATGAACACAAGAATGAAAACCAAAAACTAAAGTTATTCCCATCAATTCTCAAGGATTCAACTATGTATTGGTTCATGGGGATAGAGTCAAAATCCATATGGACATGGGCATATATGAAAAATATTCTTGGATAAATATCAAGAATATTATAGGGTAAAGGACCACAAGGAAATGGTAGTAAATCACTCTTTCTTTGGGGGAGATGTCTCAGAGCGGGAAGGTCATGTCAGGAGGGGGTGAGAGCGGACGCGCCAGCATTACGAACCAAGGCCTTAGCAAAGTGGAAGGACACAGCAAGACGGAGGGAGGCCAGTTTGAGGATGGAGGTTCTACAGAGTTGTCTGAAGATGACGTTAACCGTGGGAAGGATCCGCCTGATAAACGAAGGATGGGCCAATAGAAAACGTATGCTCAAGCAACGGCTTCGAAAACCCCTGGCGGTTTTTTCACTCAGGACCTATTTTTGTCCGGAGATGAACTAAATATCCCAAAGGAAGTCCTCTCAAGTTTTGTAGAGTTCAAAAAATTCACCTTAGTGGGTAAGTTCGTTGGGGGACGCCCTGATATGGAGACCATCCGCAGGTGGGTAGCTGCAAAATGGCGAACGTCGGGCCACATGGAGTTGGATGCCCTGTCCAAGGGTTTTTTCATAATAATACTGAATAATGCAGAGGATTTTTATAAAATTCTGGCTGGGGGTCCCTGGTTTCTGGGACGAAGGAGTCTCTTTCTTAGGAAGTGGGGGATGGATTTCAATCCCGAAACACAAAACATCAATATTGCCCCAATATGGGTTAGGCTTCCGAACCTTCCCCTCTTTTGCTGGCATGAAAATGTCATCAGAGGTATTGCACGCTCCATTGGGGAGCTGGTTACCATCGACCCTCCTACTTGAGCCCGAACCAGATTTGTTTAGGCTCGCTTCTATGTTTTGGCGAATTTAGAGGCAAACCTCCTGGACTCCATTACCCTAAGGTCTGGAGGGTCTTTTATTCATAAGAAAGCCATTTTATACAAGAATAGGCCTGCTTACTACCCTCATTGTAATTCTCAGGGGCATCTTCAGTCTAGTTGTCCTCTTCAAAAGTCAGGGAAAAAAAGGGGAGAATCTTGCAACCCCCTAGACCATGGTGAAGGGCAACCCGAACACCCTGTGGTGACAGAGGCTGCACCGTCAATCCTTTCAAGGGAACTCCCTATATCTTCCACCCCTGATAAGGGTCTCATCTCCCATTTGAGTGCCACTCATGGCGGTGCAAGCCCCCACCCAAAACCTCAAATGGAAAAAGAACAGCCCCCACCCCCTATTCCCACGCAGGTTGGCCTACTAAATCTCCATAATCAGAACCTTCTCGAGGCCCAGAACCTACTGGAAGATTACCTGACAGGTAGGAGGGGCGAGCAGTATGGCAATTTCAGCCCTCAAAAAACTAGGAGCCGAAAGTAAGGGGTAGATTTCAACAGTGAAAGAAAGCAGGGTCATCCTCCTAACAAAGAAAGGAGGGATAAGGAGATGGCAGCAAATGTTGCAAATGGTTCTCAGCGTTTGCTTTTTCAATAGGATTCTGATTCCCTGATGGGTGACTCTCTTGTCCCAAAACCTCCCATCCAATAGGGAAATGGGGGTAAGAAATTCCTTAAATTGTCCAGATGAAAGTCCTCTCATGGAATGTGAGAGGCCTTAATGGAGTGGCCAAACGCAGGGTTGTGGTCGATCTTCGAAAGAAGTCTAATCCCTCCATCCTCATTTTGCAAGAAACTAAGTTCGATGCTTCCATTTTTGCTAAGGCTGCTAAGTCCATCTGGGCCAAGGGCCATTTCCTCTCCAGTCCTGCAATAGGTTTTGCAGGCGGCCTCATGGTAATGTGGGACCCTAATTTTGTTGAAGGCAACCTCTTATCAGTCTCTAGCAGGATTATGAATGTTCTATTTCATTCCAAGGTAGATAATTCCTCATTGATTTTGACTAATGTTTATGATTTGAACTTTTTTGTGGAGAGAGCAGAGATGTGGAAAGCCATTTCTCAGATGAGAGACAATTTTAGCGACCTCCCGTGGGTTGTAGGTGGAGATTTCAATTGCCCTCTTCATCCTTCAAAAAAAAAGGGAGGCACTGAACTTCTTAGTCGCGGCTTGGAGGAGTTCAAAGATTTTGTATCTGCTAATAATTTGCTGGATATTGACCTTAAAGGGGCATCCTTCACCTGGAGCAACAGGAGGATTGGGA
Source organism: Wollemia nobilis (assembly GCA_028583015.1). Lineage (NCBI taxonomy): Eukaryota > Viridiplantae > Streptophyta > Pinopsida > Araucariales > Araucariaceae > Wollemia > Wollemia nobilis. The sequence continues at coordinate 15,144,557 of JAQPPZ010000737.1, forward strand.
GCAATCTCATCCAGGTCAAGTTGGACCGTTTCTTCATTTCTCACGAATCTATCCCCCTCTTCGGAGATGCAACTCTATCTGCCCTTCCCAAGATCGAATCTAACCATAATCCTATTATTCTGGAGGTCACTTATGGACCTGGTTATAAGACCCATTTCAGATTCGAATCCATGTGGATTTCCCACAAGGATTTCAGAGAGAAGGTTTCAGCTTGGTGGAAGGTGAAGCTGGCAGGTTCAGCGTCCAGAAGACTGGCTCTAAAACTCAATCTGATTAAAAAGAATTTGAAGGTTTGGAACAAGGAGGTTTTTGGCAACATTTTCGAGTCTAAAAAGTCCATTTCTTAAAAATTAAAGGCTCTAGAGGAGAATATGGAAGCCGAAGGGTACTCGATAGCTCTCAGAGAGGAGGAACGGTGCCTCTTAGTTGATTACCATTCCATCCTAGCTAGAGAGGAAGTCTTCTGGCATCATAAATCCAGGGAACTCTGGCTGAAGAATGGTGACTCAAATTCAATTTTTTTTCATGCGTCCACCATGAGGCACAAGGGGGCCAATAAGATCAGGGAGGTGGTGTGCAAGGATGGTCATACTGCTAGGGAGATTGATGAAATTCATAGTGAAGCTGTCAATTTCTTTCAGGATTTGTTGGGTGCTCTTCTTGACAGCGACCTCCATGTTTAGAGATCCTTGCTAGTTAATTTCCCCACCAAGGTTCCCCATGAGGTGAGTATTAAGCTCCTGGAACCGTTTTCCCATTTCGATATTAAGGATGCTCTTTTTTCCATGCATCCGGATAAGGCCCCCGGGCTCGATGGTTTTCCCCCCTATTTTTTTCAAGCTATGTGGGATATTGTGGGGTCTGATGTTTGTGAAGCTATTCTAGAAATTCAAGCCACCAGATCCATCCACCCAAAACTCAACTCTACCTTCCTGGCTCTCATTCCCAAGACTCCCGCCTGTAAAAGCTTTTCTGACTATCGGCCCATAAGTTTGTGCAATGTCTTCTACAAAATTCTTACTAAGACCATTGCCAACCGTCTGAGATCCCTCCTCCCCTCCTTGGTTGGTCCTACGTAGGGTAGCACCGTTAAGGGTAGAAACATCCTGGACGGTGTCATCACAATCCATGAGACCCTCCACTCTGCCCAATGTTCCAAAAACGTTGTGCTTTTCCTTAAGCTAGACATGAATAAAGCTTTTGATAGGGTCGATAGGAGGTTTCTCTGTGTTGTCCTCCTCAAATTTGGCTTCCACCCTCTCTGGATTGACCTGGTGAGTAGTTGCATTTCCTCTCCTTCATTTTCAGTTTTGATCAACGGGTCCCCGACTGGCTTCTTTCGAAGCACTAGAGGTCTCAGACAAGGTGATCCTCTATCCCCTATTTTGTTCATAATTTTGGCGGAGGTCCTAAGATGGTCCTTGAATGATGCTCTCTGGCGAAATAAGATCTCTAGCATTTTGCCTACGTCTAGAGTTGATCCTGTCACTCACCAACAGTTTGTAGATGACACGCTCATTTCCACTAGAGCGTCTGTCATCCAGGCCAAGTCTATTAAGCGCATCCTATCCTGGTATGAGAAGGCTGCTGGCCAAAAGGTGAATTATATCAAAAGCAAAATTTACTTTATCAATACTCCTTTACGTAGGCAGATTCGCATTGCTAGGATTCTGGAATGCACCATTGATTCCCTGCCTGCAACATATTTGGGATTACCCTTGGCTTGCAATGGGCTGTCGATGCAAACATGTGGAACATGATCTTGGAATGGCTCCATAAGAAACTCTGCACATGGAAAGGTAAATTTTTGTCTCAAGCCGAGAAGGCCACTCTCACCAAAGCATGTCTGCAAGGAATTCCCACTTATTTCATGTCTGTTCTCATGATTCCTGTGACTATTCATTCCAATATTGAGAAGTTACAGAGGAATTTTTTGTGGTCCGGTAGTGAAGACAAATCTAGAATTCCTTTGGTGGCCTGGGAGAAGGTTTGCCTTTGAAAATACCAAGGTGGTATGGGAATGAGAAGATCCAGACTCATGAACATGGCGCTGATTATGAAACATTCTTGGAAGATCCTCACTAACAAACCGATGGAATGGGTCAAGCTGGTTAAGAGGAAGTACCTTGGGCAAAATTCTTTCCTTGAAGCTGGGCCTCCAGTCTAAGCCTTGGACTTTTGGAAAACAGTGCTTCAGGCCCATTCATTAATCATCAGGGGCACCCAGTGGATCTTGGGCGATGGATCCTCCATCCTCTTTTGGAGAGATAGATGGGCTGGTGATGAAGCCCTTGAGTCAAAAGCAGACCTGTCTGGTTTGTGAACCTTGATCGATCCAAACTATCAGCTCAAGGTAGCGAAATTCATCGATCGAAGCTCTCTTCCCCCCCGGTGGAAGCTTTCGGGTGTAGATGGCTTCAACAACGAGTTGGCTTTTTTATCTAGAATTCTTCAATCTATTTTAATTCCTTCGGTTATCAGGGAGGATAGAATTATTTGGCGTAGCACTCAGGATGGTCTTTTTTTGTTAAGTCCGCCTATGACCTTCTTACGTCTGGAAATGCTATGGATATCCGATGGAAGGCGGTTTGGCGAAAAGGGATTATTCCTAAGGTGAATTTTTTTGCTTGGATTGCCTTTCATAATAAATCCCTAACCGTTGATAATATTCATAAGAGAGGCTTTGAAATTCCCAACAGGTGCTATCTTTGCTTGGCTGATTGCAAATCGTTGGATCACCTATTCTTACACTGCCCCTTTTCCCAATCGGTTCTCAGCTTTGTGTTGTCATCCTTCCAAATCCTATGGTGTTCTCCTCGATCCCTCAAAGATGCCTTCCTCCAATGGCCCAGCCCTTTCAAGAACCCTAAGCTCCAGTTTCTGGTTGAAGCCACTTTCCACCACTCCATTTGGTATATTTGTCTCGAGAGAAATGGGCGTATCTTTGGCAAGCCCCTCAGGGTGGTGCTCTCTATCGCCCAAAGAGCTTTATCCTTTGCTATTGAGAATTCAAAAATTATTCCTAGCTCCCGCCCTCACTTCCTTGGGGAAGAGTTTATTCTTAAGAGGTTGAATATATGCCCACCTTTCGAGGTCGGTTCTGTGTCTGGACGGAGGGATGTCGTTTGGTCCAAACCTCCTGTGGGGTGGATCAAAATCAATTTTTATGGGGCAGCCAAAGGCAACCTAGGGCCCGTGGGTTTCGGAGGCATTGTGTATGATCATGATGGTAAGCTAATTTTGGCTTATTACAAAGATTTGGGGCTTCATACGAATCATTTTGCTGAAGCTCGAGGTGTTTTGAAAGGCTTGCAGGTCCTATCGGATGATCCTAGGCCTCTCATTATTGAAGGCGACTCATTAAACATCATTAACTATCTTTGTGGCTCCAAAGACCCGTCTTGGTGGGTTTGCAACATCATCCTCGAAGCTAGAATACTCCTTTCTCGGCGTGCCAGGTGGGAGGCAGGGCACATTTTCAGAGAGGGCAACCGGGTGGCGGACCACTTGGCCAACAAGGGCCTTGTGACCATGTGTCCAATGATCTGGCGATCTCGTTTCCCATCCGAGCTGGATAGCATGGCCAAGACGGACATTACCCCATGATGATTGATTTGTGTCAGTTATTTTTTCTTGAATTTTCTGAAGGTCGGGAGGTGGGCCCTCTCAACCTCGTCGTTCGCATTCCATTTTTCAAAGATGGTTATTCCCATGTTTTCAAGGATCGTATGATTTGGTGCAACAGTGGTTATCGATGCTCCCTTCTCCTCCATGATGAGGTAGTTGTTTCCCCATGCTCCTTGCACTCCTCTCCTTTGTCCAAAGGTGGAAGTTCCAAGTATCTCTACCCTGTCGAGTCGTTGCAGTGTGGGAAGCTCGATAATTCTTGGGAATGTTTGTGTGATCAAAATTTTCATGGCGGTTTGCTTTGTCCATAGCCTTCGGGCTAGCAGCAACTCCCTATTTTCTCCTCATTCTGATTTACGTTCACAACCGTTTGGCATGAAACATCATCTGGCTAGGCTGTTTTTGTATATAAGGTTTTGGGATCCTCTATAAAAACCCATTATTAATTAAAATTAATAATTACCAAAAAAAAAGGACCAAAAGGAAATATTTTTTAGGGTAAGACAACATGATGATGAGAACCTCAAATATTATCTTGATAGAGTCTTGTTTATCCAAAGAAGATGTGGAAATAGGATGGATCAGGAACTTAGATAATATTCTTGAGAGGTCTACTTGAGGAGTAACTGGAAGACTTGAACCTTATGGGGAAGGATGATGTCACTAAACTTGAATTTCTAAACTTTGTTAAAAAAATTAGGTATTGCTCACGTATGAGGATAGAAATTCATTCCCACAAGGAAAATATTAAAACTAGTAAAAGCAACAACAATATAGATGAACTTATGGAGGAAATCGCAAATCTTAAAACTTATATCTTAGTACACCTCAATACTTCCCTAGATGAGGTTTAGGTAAATAATAAATCCAATGATCATCTAAATATGTATTGTCCTGGATGGTAAGGAGGGAGAGCTAGGGTTTCAAAAGTTTGGAGGTGCTTCAGAGGAGATCTGAGGAATCAAACAGGGGTTTCATAAGCTAAGGTAAAGGGCTGTCAATAGTAAGGATCACGGCCAAGAATGGGGGACATAGGTACTTCGGTACCAAATCCTCCAAACGAAGGAATTTCATTTCGGGATAAGCTATGTGGAACCCAAGATAGTTTCAACGACTGTCAAACACAAGCAAAGAAAATCATAAACACCATGGGGAAGCGACAAAAGGAGGATTCTCTCGCCCGGGAGGGTGAACGGATGTCTACCACAAGCAAAAGAAATACCGATGTTGGAAATAGCCGAGGACTCGGGTAGCCGAGGATATTGTTTATAAGTCAAAACACAACCTGATAGGTAAATTTGTGGGTTTCAAACCATCTTTGCACTTCCTCCACACATGGATAAGGAAACAATGGCATCTGGAAGGAGAATACGAAATTCTAACTCTCGCAAATGGGTATTTTTCTGTGGAGTTCACATCGGTGGCAGATCGACAAAAAGTATTTGAGGGAGGACCATATCATCATGGACCAGCGGGACTATTCTTGCAGCCATGGAAGATGGGATTTGACCCGAGGGTGGAACCGACAGTAGTACCAATATGGGTAAGATTATTTGCCCTTCCCCTTGAATTTTGGAAAGAGGAGATACTTGAGGCAATAGGCAACTTATTAGGGCATTATCAAGGTAGATCAAGAGAAACAGCTTTTAGGAGGATCGGCAATGTTTGCTAGGGTTTGTGTAGAAATGGACCTCAGCAAACCTCTTCCAACAGAGATAGACCTAAAAATAGGGGATTTTGTCTGGCGCCAACAATTGGATTATGAGGCTATTCCATTCATATGTCGGGTGTGCCACGCTCCTGGACATCTAGCTAGAATGTGCCCAACAGCTTAAGGATCATCAATCTGAACAAGAGGGGACAAAAGAAAATTTTAACATGGCAGGTCAATCTCTTCAGCAAAAGGGAAATCAAAAGGAAGGGAAAGGCCCAATAGATTCTGAGGGTTTTCAAAAAGTAATGAGAAGGCCAAACAAAAAAAATCAGCACAATAACCAGAGACAAGGAGAAAGAGTTGTAAGAACAACCAATAGATATGAGATATTCAAACAACTGGGAAACTTGGAAACCGAAGGAGATTTTCAAATGGAAGGGTTAGAGGAGGATACTCAAGCAAGTCACAACAGCTTGATCAGAACAATATTCCAATCTAGTGTTAGGGAACAAGCAAGGAGCAAGACCGGACACAACCTCTCTCATGGAAGAGGAGATTCAACCCACAAGAGAGACCATAGGAGGGGAAATAGAGCAGAGGATGTTTTTGACACAGGAAATAGAGATGAAAGAAGGAAATAAGAACAAAGAAAGCCCTACTCTAGGAATTCATCAAGTGGAGAAGAAACAAAAACCAAACCAATCTACAGGAAGGAAGTCAAACAAGGAAAAGATGGAGGAACAGGGAAGAGATTTGAGCCGTAACGGAAAGGTAAAATCGATGGCTGATTTTTTTCTCTCCTAATTCTCAATGATATTAATCACTTGGAATGTGAGGGGTTTAGGCAATCGCCCCAGACAAAAGGCAATCAAAAATATTATCATAGATATGAGTCTAGATATAATTTTGTTACAAGAAACCAAAATGCAAGGAGAAGACTTACAAAAAATAAATAGGAGGATATGGCAAAAAGGAGAGATCCTTACTCAATCGTCACAAGGGAAATCAGGTGGACTGGCCACTATGTGGAATCACCAACCTGTTCCTAGAGATAGGGGGGCCTCTACGAGAGGGGTGTTGATGGTCCGGTTACAAAATAGGGAAACCGGGAAAATTTGGACTATAGTGAATTTTTATGGAGCACAAACAGTTAGATTACAGAGGGATCAATGGGTAGCCATCCAGACTTTCAGAGAAAACTACCCGGAGGACCAATGGATTGTGGGAGGAGACTTCAATGCAAAGCTTAGAATAGAGGAACAACAAGGAGGCAGAGCCATGCTTGAGGAAAAGGACAAGTTTTTTTCAGCAATAACATGTCAAATGAATCTAATAGATATCCCAACTGTGGATAGCTCCATGACTTGGACTAACAGAAGAAAGGAAGGTGAGATGGTCAAATCTTGCTTGGATCGTTTCTTCATGGGGGAGGAATTATATTTGCATACCAAGCATCAAGCAAGGGTCATGGATAGGCTTTCTTCAGATCATTTTCCAAATAAGTTTAACCATAGAAGAAGATAATCATAAAGTTGTGGGAACTTTTAAATTTGAGCTATGGTGGCTGAAAGATGAGGAGCTAGGGGACCGTATAAAGGAATGGTGGAAATCATGGAAACCAAGATTTGGGACAGCCCAATTCAAACTCCACAAACAACTAAAATATGTAAGGACCCAACTAAAGGAGTGGAGTAAACAGAAGAAGGAAATAACTAGAATCCAAAAGAATGAAATCAAGGATCAAAAGGAGAAGATTGCTCAAGAGATAAGACAAGGAACTATCACAGAAGAACTGTTACAACGTGAGGCAGAAATTATTAGAAAAGAGGAAGCTTTGGAGGAACAAGAAGAAATCTATTGGAGGCAAAGAGCCAGAATCACATGGTTAAAGGAGGGGGACCAAAATACAGCTTTCTTCCATAAGACAAAGAACAGCCAGGAGACAACAAAATAGAATTATGGGTCTTACAGGTATGATGGGTTAGGTAAAACCAATGGAAGTGAAATAAAAACTATAGCAAATCAGGATTTCCATACACTTTTTAGCAAGAATGAAAATTTGAATGCAATATGGCAGGAGAAGATACTAGAGGCAATTCCACAATTAGTTAAACCTGAACACAATAAATTATTAATGGAGGAAATTTCTTTGGAAGAAACCTCGCAGATCATACAAAAAATGCAAACAGGAAAGACTCCAAGACCAGACGGATTCCCCATTGAATTTTATCAAAATTTTTGGGAAATTGTGGGCCAAGCAATGGTGGAGGCACTGGAGGAAATCAGACAGAGTAAGCAAATGTTAAAAGCCTTGAATCATACTTTTATCACTTTGGTTCCTAAGGGCCCATCTAGTGAGATAATTGATAATTATAGGCCTATTTCACTATGTAATGTAGTATACAAGATATTAACAAAGCTTATGGCGTAAAGGTTGAAACAGTTTTTACCAAATCTGATTTCAAGTGAGCAAGGTGGTTTTGTTGAAGGCAGACAAATTCTAGATGGAATAGTAGTGGCCCAGGAGGTGATACACACAATGTCAAAACAAAAGGACCCAGGTATGTTTATTAAATTAGATCTTTCTAAAGCCTATGACAGAGTAGACTGGTCCTTTATGCAAAATATTTTAGAAAAAATGGGCTTTGCAGAGGGGTGGAGAGATTGGGTAAGAGCCTGTACACAAACTACATCATTCTCAGTTTTGGTAAATGGCAGTCCCTCTCCCATGTTCACAACAGAAGGGGGCTGAGGCAAGGGGACCCTCTCTCCCCTTACCTTTTTATCCTTTATGCAGAGGGTCTCGGGAGACTCGTTAAAAAAAGGGAGACAAGAGGGGAGGTTAAAGGGCTTGAAAATAAGTTCTCAAATTGAGATAAATCACCTCCAGTTTGTGGATGATACTCGCTCTTATTAGTCAAGCCAATCTCATAGTAGCAAGAAACATAAAAGAAGTTTTAGATGGGTATACTCAAGCTATTGGGCAAAATTTTAATGAAAAAAAATCTCAAATTGTTTTTTTTAATACAACGAAGAGGGTGAGAGATAAAATTATACAATTGTTGAAATTCATGGAAACTCCTTTACCCATACAATATTTAGGAGTACCTTTATCTGAAAAGAAAACAAAAAGTAAAGAGTGGAAAGGGTTGATGGATAGACTTCAAGCTAAGCCGAGCAACTCGGACTCATAAATGGCTAAGCTTAGGAGGAAGGCCGACAATGATTAAAGCCGTGCTACAAGCTCTTCCAGCTTTATAAAGTTTTTGTACTTTGAGCTCCAAAGAGAATTCTAAAAGATATTGACAAACACACAAGAAAGTTTTTGTGGTCAGGTGCAAGGGAAGAACAAAAATAGCACTAGTGGGTTGGGAGAAGATATGCCAACCAAAAAAACAAGGAGGATTGGGGATAAGATCAGCATTCCGAGAGCAAGCAAGGTACTAGCTGGGAAGCTATATTGGAGATGGATTACAGCTATCGGGGGTTTATGGAGTAGACTCTTACAAGCTAAATATTACCCAGGAGTGGATGAGAAAAACATTCCAAGATACAAAGTGGAAGGAGAGGGATCTACCATATGGAGGACAATGTTAGTAGGCCAAGAGTTAATAAAGCCATACCTATATTGGCAGCTAGGGGATGGAAAGGATGCTTTATTTTGGGAGGATTCATGGAATCAATCACAACCAATTATTCAGACATTCCCAGAGATGGAGAGCTGGAAATCAGAGCTCCAAAAAGCAGTGTGGTGGAAAGCCTCTTACTATATGAAATCATGGAATCAACATGTGCCAGATTTATTACAGTGGAAACATCCCCAAGAATGGCCAGTGAGGGGTACAGAGGAACTAATGGAAAAACTGTGGAGATATCTTCAAAGACACCCAATTCAGGATGGTTCTAAGAGGGATATACTTGGATGGGGAGGAAGTAAGTTGGGAATTTATAAGGCAAAGGAGGGATACAAGGTAGTTTGTGGATACGAGATTACCCCATCACCCTTTCCATGGACATTTGTCTGGCAAAAGGAAGGATGGCCAAAAATTAACATTTTCTCATGGTTGATTAACCACAAAAAGTGCTTGACTTTTGATAATTTGATAAAAAGAGGTTTCTTTGGGCCCTCTAAATGTGTTTTGTGTGGAAAGGCAGAGGAGACCTTGAATCACCTCTTTTTTGGGTGTTCTTTTGCTAAAGACATATGGATCAATTGGTGGAGACAAATGAGACAACATTGGGAAGTTTTTGAGAGCCAGGAAAGCTTTTATGAGAAATGGAAACAGTGCAGCTTTAAGACTAAAACAATGAAAATTGCATGGAAACTAGGACCTAGCTTCATATGGTGGCAGCTTATGGCTAGAACGAAATGCACGCATATTTAGATCGGAGCACAGAACAAAGGAGCAAGTATGGGAGAGTATTATGAGCAAGGTAACAGAAACACTATTTATCAGATTACAGGAGGAAACAAATATAAAAATGGAGGAAGTGATTATTCTACGGAGCCTTGGAATAACTGTAACAGAGAAACAACTTAAGGATGGGTACACAGGTGTGATCCCCTTGAATAACATAGAGTGGAGGCCACCTCCTAAAGAGTGGGTGAAGGCAAACACAGATGGGGCTTCTACTAAAAATCCTGGGAAAGCTGGTTTTGGTATTATCATGCGAAATTGGAAAGGAGAACAGGTGTATTGGAGAGCAGAAGGCATGGGGGAGGCAACTAATAATGAAGCGGAAGGACAGGCGATCTTGTCAACATCAGTGATAGCTGCAAATCTACAGTTACATAAGTTGTGGATAGAGACAGACTCTCAGGTATGGGCTGGAATATTAGATCCGATAAGGCCCTTTCGAGTGCTAGGAATTGGAGAGAGAAGGAAGGTGGAAGCAGATCCGTAAGATCCGGCAAGTTTTTCAAGATGTTTTTATTACACATATAAAGCGAGAGGGAAATAGGGTGGCGTACTATTTAGCAAAATGGGGAAAAGATCCGGAGAAAGGGCAATATGTGGACTCTCAGATGGAAAATCAGATAAGCTTGTGCCAAAGAATCCAAGGGATGCAGGAGGTGATACAAGCAGATAGTAGAACAAGAAGAGTAGACAATGAGTCTAATGAATCTATCACAATTAGGCCACGGAGCAACACAACATGAAGATAAATGGATAGTTTACGGAATTCAGATAAATTGGATAAACCGGAATTCAGCTATGGTAGTGCTGAGGGTATGGATATCTGCATTATGTAAGGTAATGTTTTATGGGTAATTTTTGAGCTAGGAGGGATTGGAGGAGGATTTTCTGTCTCCCTTGATGCCTGTCCAGTTCATTTTACCTTGTAATACAGCTTCTATAAATATAACATATTTTTCATTTTTTTTCAAAAATATGTATTGTCCTAGGTGTAGTGAAAAACATGTACTCCATGATTGTCCCTTGAATAAAACCAACATCTATAGTATTTGCAAAAGGTACATTCTATAGATTTTTTATCAAACATGAAAAATGACATAAGAAACAATAACCGATCTACCAAGGAGCTTAACTTTATAGGGCAAAGGCAAAAGAATAAATTTCTTTAAAACCCATATCAAATTCAATATGCAACAAGAGCTTGAACAAATTGCATGCCCATTCCATCCAACCCTTGGCCTATATCATGGTCCATGTTGTAACCTATGCAACAATGGGTCCAATGCCCTTAGTCCCCACATCACGAATGGTCAACCCAAGGTTGATCAAACCATCAATGGCCACCACAACCCCCACAAAACCAACATTGGCTAATACAACCTCCACAAAACCAACCATGGGCCCCACAACCACCACATAATCAACAATACTAAGGATTATGACAATTTCAAAACTAGCAACAAACTTTTTTGCCTAGTTCCTTCAATGCTTCATAGCAAACTTAACCACAACCAGTCCAACAACCTTCACTTCTGACACAACTTGTGGCTAATCCAAATAATAGTAGATTGGAACCACCTACCTACATTATTGAAACAATAGATAATCAATATTAATGTTATTTATTGTGACATCATAAAATTATGCTTGGGAAGAACACTTCCCAATCCAACTCTGCCCATTATCACAATTTATTGATAAAGATACAACCATAAATGTAAATCCAACAATAGTCTCTTCCTAGTGAGCATGCAAATCCTCAACAAAATCATTGAATTTCTTCCCAACAATCACCTTATCTAGAGTGATTAATATACAAGGAAGAACCTTTTAGAGTATGTCTTACAAAGGAATTGAAGCACCTCAATATTACTATTGCTTTATTACAGTCTCTCAAGGAACTACCTCCATTTAATAAGACTATTAAGGAACTATGCATTAAGAAGCTAGTATGAAACAAATATACCCTCAAACCATCCATGCAAACAGAAAATGGGTAGATCCTCTTATCGGTAAATTAGTTCCACCCAAATATGGTGATCCAAGTAGTCCCCTAATTACGGTATCAATTAACCCTACTAAAATATCAAATATGTTGATATATCTAGGAGTGGCCATCAATGTTATTACGAAAGAGACAATGGAAAAACTACACCTAACACATATAGGCCCAATATCCATAATACTTGAGATGGTGAATTGATCAACCACAAAACTTGAAGGTATAATAGAGAATGTCCCTATGACAATCACTGCATGGGATTACCTTGTTGACTTTCTAATATTGTAGCCTCTTACCATAGTAAATGGTTATCCATTGATCATTCATAGACCATGGCTTTCCATGACCACTACATTCATTGATTATCAATCAAGAGATATGACCATATTCAGTGGAGTAGATTCTAAGATAATTTCATTATATCCTCTAGCTAAGCCTTCAATGGATTTTCTTGGTAGTTTATGGGTTGATGAACCAGATGAAGAGAACCTCTCATATTTAGCGACAATCACTAGAAAAGAGCATGTTGAAGAACTAGATCTGTTAGAAAAAGCTATTTTTATGGATGATACTACCTCAACAAGCACCTCATATGAGTCTTGTCTTGATGAAGATAAAATTAATTTCCATCAAATCCTTTGGAAGGATGGATGTAAAGAACCTAAATACTTTTCACTTTTACCTTTAGAAGATAGTTAGTTCAATATAACATATGGGCAACATCACATTGTTTCTTCTCTTTAATGTCCTTTAATGAACATCGTACCTTTTGGAATCACATTAAATAAAAATTCTAGAATATTCTATTGCATATTACTTCACTAATATCCTTTTAATTTAATGGTGAGAAAATTTCAAGGAATTAATTTGGTGCACCTAGGCACCAAATAGGTTCAAATACAATCAATCAAAACATGGAATGTCAATAGTTGGTTATATGATGAATAAGAAAGCAAAATTGTTTGACACACACCAATGCTTTTGAGTGGGACTATAATGACATGAAAGACATTCACCTTGATATTTGTACCCATTGCATCTATATTATTGATGCAAAACCCATTTGACAGCCTCAAAGAAGGAAAATTCCTATGCTACGATATATTGTAAAAATTGATATTGAAAATTTATTAGTAGGTTTAATTCATCTATCCAATATTTGATAGCCAATGGTTTCCACCATTGGTTATAGTTTCTAAATTGAATGACACATGGCATGTGTGCATCAATTATCAAGAACTCAATAAATCCATACACAAGGATCACTTCCTGCTACCATTTATTGATCAAGTTCTTGATACACTCATAGGAAAGAAATATTTCTCTTTCCTTGATGGTTTTAGTGGTTATAACCAGATATGAGTAGCTTCATATGACCAAAATATGATAATATTTATGTGCCCTTGGGGTACCTTTGTATATCATGTCTTACCTATTGGCCTCTATAATACTCCCACTATATTCAACAATCAATATTAGTAGTATTTGTTAATCTTACTAAGGAGTGCATTGAAGCCTACATGAATAACTTCATAGTTTAAGAAAAATCCTTTGAGGAAGCTCTACATAATCTTGATAGAGTTCTCACTCATTTTAAAACTCATAACTTATGCCTGAGTTAACAAAAATATTTGATGATGATGGATGAGGGTATAGTCTTAGGACACCACATCTCACACATAGGTATTAAATTTGATAACCAAAATATTGAGATTATACAGCAACTCCGAACTCCAAAAATAAAACAAATGTTTGAAGTTTCTTAGGACATGCTCGCTACTACCATCATTTTATCTATGAATTTAGTAAGATTGCCTCCCCACTATTTACTTTATTGACAAAGGATGCTAATTTGATATGGGCAGATGTATGCCAAACTACATTTGATACACTTAAATAAAAACTCACTTTTACCCCTCTATCATAAGGCCCAAATTGGATAATTTCATTTGATATCCATACGGACACCTCCAACACTACACTAGGTGTAGTCATAGGCCAATAGGAGGAAGGGATATCTTATACCATCTATTATATCAACAAAAACCTAATTAGAGCTAAAAAACAATATACTAAAAAAAACTCTTAGATATAGTATATGTCATTAATAACTTTTACCATTATAGCATAGGATATTAGGTATTTTTCCACACTAACCATGCTATGATAAAATACCTTATGAATAAATTAATAGTCAGTGGTAGAATTATTAGGTGGTTGTTATTACTCCAAGAATTTGATATTATCATTGTTGATAAACCTAGATAAGACAATATAGTTGCTAATTATTTATCAATATTAAATAATGCAGGTAACAATGAGCTAGTGGAGTATACATTTTCTCATAAGCACCTATTTGTAGTATATATACAATCCCCATGGTTTATAGGTATCACTAATTATTTAGTGATAGGGAAGATCCCTCCACACTTCACTTCTAAAGAAAAATCTAAATTAATATCTTATAAATGGATTTTTATTAAAATGTGGACCTGACTTAGACACACCCATCCAATAAAGAAATTTGGATGGTCTTGCATAAAAGTAGCCTCAAAGCGTTAGCGATCAAGCAAGGAATAGAACAACAACAAAGGCAACATCAGTCAGGTGAGGAAATAATCCAGAATCTAATAACTAGAACCTCGATTGGAGAGATTTGGTCTTGGGAATTTGACATGCAAGGGAATGCTATCTAAGAAACTAATTTTCCAAAGGTAGTCCTAGACCCAAGACCAAATATGAAGTTGGATGGTCTAGCCTCAAACGAAAAGAGGGATAGATAGCACAAATGCCAACTGAACCCAATGGTAATTTAGGTGAAATAGTGGCTCGATAGCCAAAGTAGCAACAAGGAGTGGTTGATATTGAATTTCCACAAAGAGGAGTTTACATTAATGACATATTTAAAGTACACCATTATGCCTTATGAACTTTTGTAACAATCAAACCCTAGATTAGCTTTGAATATACCAAAGTGAATGCAATAATACACCTTAAACACAACCAAGAAAGATAGGCTTTCTCATTTAGAGCAATCTTGGAGGGAGTTTTAAATTTTTAATCTAGGATATGGTTGTATAAATAGTCAATTTTATATCTAAATAAGGTAAAATAGATAATGTTGGTTCATTGTGCCTATGCCTAGTATTTGGCCCAATTAGTTTTATTTTATCGTGTGGTGATCTAGACTTGATCTGTGAGTCATTCTATGTACAACCCCCTTTGAGCCCTTTTATTGCAACTTGTGTATTTTTTGGTTTTAAAATATATATAAGAGCTATGACTATTTATTTTTTACCCTATTCTTTGTGTGTATGTAGATTTGTATGGGAACCTCATGACTAGTATTTGTCCCTTCTTTGTACAAATTTTATAAGATGAAATGTATACGTTGCAATGAGACATGTTCACTTTCCTGGCATAGGTGGCTTATGTGTTCACTAATTCCATTGTTGCATGGAGGAATTTTATATTTTTTAGCACATCACCACCCATTTGTCTAGGCTATATAGGTTTTATTGCTTTATTTATTGTTTTTTCTCCTAACCCTTTTCCTAGACAAGACATAGTAGACTAGGCTAGCTTAGGAAGAAGTGCGCCAGGAAGACACCTAGACAAGGAACCAACCTTGGTAAAATAAACCTAGAGATTATCCTAAAAGTTGTGTCCCATGCTCCTTGTGCTTTTGAAATTGTATGCTATGTGTGAGGCATAGGCATTGGATGCGCCCGATGACCATAATGGATGGTCACCATGTAAGAGCGTGGACTAGATTCAAATTTGGTTCCCAACATATACATTAAAATATTTAGAAGTTATTGAATGTGCCTATGGCAAGGCCATGCCTATAATTGATATATTTTATATTACACACAATATTATCTTGTTGATAGGTGATCCACTAATATTAAAATTTATCGTAGGCTACAACCAAGGACTTCTTATCAAATAAAATTTAGAAGAAAAAAATATCCTAATTTCTATGTATAATGATGATTGCATACCTCAAAATCATGTTGTAAATTGTGAGTGCATATGGAAGGATATCCCTTGGTATCCATACGAGTTTTAAACACTTAAATTTTATGTTATGCTAGGTCCCTTATAGTGACTAAAGTTGAATATGTCAATGTCTATCAACTACCATTTTGCCTATCATTAAAGGTTTAAAATCTAGATACATTGCAAAAAAATAACACTTCATATTTTTCATTTCAATTACTAAATGAGAACTACAACAATAAAATTATAAATGAAGTGCTACACTCAAAACTATTATATCCATAAATATGCAAATGAAGGGCCATAGGTACAATTGTCCATCAATATCTTGATAAAATTACCTAATTCTTTGGAGGTTACCTTTTTATGACTACAATAGGAAGTAAATTTAGAACAAAACTATTATATTAAAAATGTGAAGAATAATATAACTTATACTATAGTTATTATTTTCATATTATTTAATAGTTCATATTAATTGTATTTTTTATCTACCTTTATGAGAATGAGTTTCTCAACTTTAAAGGATCCTTTGAAGTTTTTGTTCTATATCTAAGTAACAATATTTCATGCAAGTCTTCCTAATTAATTTCTATAGAATCTATGCAGAAGCTTAAAAAAATCTACTACATGCATATTCATTAGAAACATAAATTCATTTCTATAAGGTATGACATATTTGTAATACCAATAAAATATCTCACCATTCAAAAAGTAACATTTAGCTATAAGCATGGTAACACAAAAGGAAAGATACTATTTATTTTAGATCTCTTTTAACATGAGATAACTTAAAAATAATATATGGTGTTGTTGGAGCAAAAAAAAATCCAACATGATATGTCCCCCTAGTTTTAAACTTTGGAAGATCATGTTGTTTTTGTCAAATCAAAAGTGCTTCCAATTTTCGTTGTAAAAATGTTGAATCAAAGGTGTACAAATTGTTCATTAATGTTGGTTGTTACCAAAAATTCCTCTAATGGTCCTGGTTGGTAAGGGTTTTTAATTCCTAAGAATCCATTCCATCGTTTTACCTTCTTTACTTCATAGCTTATGAAATTAACATCTATCAAGGTTAAGGGTCCACATGAAAAAAATTTCTCCATTCCCACCTCCACCTAACCATAATCCTAGGTAATTAAAATCTAAAAGAAAAATTATTGCCTTGGCCTTCCCTAAACCCACAAAAGAAATTATATTTATGCACCCCTTTGAAGCTAAGATATTGTGCATCTTTCATTGATCCTACAACACGTGTGTATCATCGAAATATCTAAAGGAGCGGATTACATAATGAAGTGAGCAACATGTGCGGGTTTTGAAATTCATGATTGATTTTTATCTTAAGCCTAAGTCTTCCTAAATTATAAAATTTTAAAAATGAAAGAGGGCTAAACCCTGCCTAAATAAGTCCATGTGTCCCCTTCTCATTAAAGCCTTCATATCTTCCTCACATCTGACGGTGTACATGCATTTGACCGAGATCCAAGGGAGCGCATGCTTCATATTCACCAACACTTTAATGGTAACACTTAAGTTCCTAAAGACCTAATATCTAAGTCATTCAATGTCTAATGCACCCCATTCAGGTAAATATCATGCACCTCTTTAAAAATAGATAATGCATGGGTACTACCCACTTGATCCAAGGATGCATGCATATGAAAACTCCCCGACCTTTAACAAGAAAAGTCAAAACCGCAAGACTAAATATTTATTAAAGATTTATCTTCTAAGGTTTGTGTTTAAACATCATGTAACTTTAACAAAAATAAATGGTGCTCATGAATAAGGGATATATCTAAAGGTGCGTGCACATAAATTTGCCCAAATGATAATGTCCCAAAATAAATGAAATATCATAAACCATTTTCCCTAAGTCTAACACACCCCCTTTGATGTAAATATAATGCACCTTTATCAATATGGACAATGCTCGTGTATCCCCATTTGATCCAATGGTGCTCACACATCAAAGGAAGGTTGACTTGCTTGAATTTTAAAATTCAAAACAGTCATGGGTAATAGACTTTAACCCAAAGACACAAAGGTAATTGTTGTCGAAGTTCCTAAGGTTTTAAAATTCTAAATCATTTTGTGTGTCAACGCGCCCCCTTCGACATAAATGTCATGCATCTTTATAAATATAGTCGATGTATGTGTACTACCAACTTGATCCAAAGGTGCATGCATATCAAAAGAAGAATCTAATTGTCTTATCTTTAGGGAGAAAAGTCAAAAATGTGAATCTAAAGCTTCATTTAAAGTTTCTTCTAAGGGTCGCATTTAGGCTTCAAGAAACTTTGACCAAATATAACGATACTCGTAGATCAAAGGAAATCCAACGACACGCACGAGTCCCTTGAAAAGGTTGTTTAATTGCCTTCATGTCAAAAAATAAATTTTTTAAGGTCAAAATCTAACGTTTCACGGGGCACATTTAATGAAATCAATAGAAGTATTTCCAAGAAATTCCTAAGTCGTTGGAACAAAAAAATTGATTAATAAATCCTAAGGTAATACATCCCTCACAATTTCATGTCTCATGTGCCCCCTCCCCTTTCTACTTAAATATCATGCACCTTCGCGAAGATGAGTGACGCTCGTGCACCTCCAGCTCCATCCAAAGGTGTGCACTCACTAAGTTGCATGAAGGTTAAAGCCTAAAGTGAAAAGGACAATGCTTTATAAACTTTGAGGTCAAAATATTAATTAATTTTTCTAAATATTTGATCCTTTTTTTTATTCACTTAAACAATGAGTATCTTTTATCCAAAAAATTGGTATGTATGGACTGTAAATTGATCTAAGAATGCGCATAAATTGAAGCTTGTTGAAGTTTAAGAAAGAGATTAATATTAATGTGGCCATGAATACCACAAGATTAGGTTATTATACGAGGAAACATAAAATTGGCTTTTGTCCCAAGGTTTTATTAAGCTCATATTTTCTCGCTTCTATTTCTTCCCCTCTTTTTTTGGCTAATATGCATGCAACTCTCAAAGATATTACGACACACGCACACCATGGTGGTATCTAATAGTGCACCCGAATCATGATCGAGGATGTTTTACCTAGATTACTGTAATGTTTGTCTTATTTTAAAAGCATCCAACGAAATGCTCAAATCCTATCAGATCTAACGGTGTGTACCAAACAAGTGAATAAATATAGGGAAATATTTTACAATGCAAGATCTGACATGGACAATCATTATCAACCATGGAATACAGTCAGCACAAATGTGAAAGGTGCCAACCAGGTGGCATCCCCTGAACTAGGCCACATGTAACCTTTCAAAAGCCAAGTCAGATGAAAAGTTCCAAGGAAAGGGTGTTGTATTATGCACATGATTGAAAGGGAAACACACATTAAAGCCTCATAAAGAGTAAATATGCTAAAGGTAAATCAATCTCCAGTCAAACATAGTGATAGAATTCAATTGACACCAACTTTGTAAGCTATGAACTTAGCTCAAAGAACTTATAGTAGATAAATTATTGAGCACCCATAAATTTTCAGAGATAGGAAGAGAAAAATTCAAATCACATGGGCAAGATCGATAAATAAGATAAAAAATCATAAGTTGTACAAGGAAAGGCCAGCTCGTGAGTTGGTTAATGCAATCAAAAGGACTAAGCTGATACACGAACGCTAGTTTGAGCAAGTCAAATATTTTTCAGATCAAGGAAGCATGATTCTACAGTCATAAGCTAAAGATAAGTTTCCCTCAATTCGGTCCTATATAAAGAAATGCCACTCATCCAAGATCACAGTGAATTTTTTAGCATTGAAGATGGATCAAAGCGCGCAAGCAAGAAATTTTAGAAGAAGATATAAACGACTCAAGGAGATCTTGTTCGCCAGTGCTAGAAAAAGTAGGAAATATAGACTAGATAGACGATCGCCTAAGTTGACAATCCGATTGCCTCAAAAATATCCTCATGCCCTAGTGGAATATAGTTATGGAAATATCACACCGATGGAATATAGTTATGGAGGTATTCTATTATCGATGATTCACTTATTTTATATACCTCGAATTCCCATTTTTCATCTCCTTATATTCCTCAGAACAGTAGTAATGCTCCTTCTCGCTCACTTATAAAGATACCACATATCCCTTCATTTAATTTTTGTAATGAACCCTTGCTTCCTTACACTGTGTTGATTAAGCCTTCATATTAATTCAAAAAAAATATCGATGTTTAGGTAAAATTTTTAGGTAAAAATACTAAAGGAGTTAAATTATAAGTCCAAGAGCTAAGGTGGTCAGTTTCCAAGCACAAAGTCACAGCAATGTTCTTTTTGTAATTAATATCAGATTCGAAAGCATACAACTATTCAATAAGGGACCTACTGTAGGAACATAAAAGGAAATCAAAGATATTAAAGGACATAGGGACAAGCCAGTAATAAAATCTAAGTGGTTGATAGTTAGATCCAATTTTGAGAGATCAACAATCTTTTTTAAATTTTGAGACAACTAATATCAGACTGTAATACACCTTGCCAATAAAATGGTAGGAGATGGTGACAAGTGGAGGGTCAAGATTGAGGCAGTTTTGATAGTTACAAAGCCATCAAAACTTTAATAAGGACAACCACAGTTAGAATAAGGATCAGGATTTTATATAGCATATTTTTGCTAAGAGGTATACTTAAGTGTCCTATTCTTTGTTGTATTTTCCCTTGTGTCTTTATTTTTTTCATATATCATTCCTCCTATTACTCTGCAAGTTTTGATAGGGAAGTGTTCAAGAAACTGAGATTATTTCTAGATATTGAGCTAGAGGTCTAGAGACTCAACTGTTACCAGATTGGAACGGGAGAGTGAAAAGTCCTTATTACATCATTTGAAAAAGGATTTTTATTGTATTAATCTTTAAAAGAGTTCAATGGTAATTTTGAGCTAAATCTTCATGTAATCACTTTGATATTAATACAATTCTAGGCTTCTTATCTATCATATCTTTGTATTCAGTCTTGTGTGTGTCTCCATTACATGTTACATTATTTGAACGTATGTATGGATGTTTCTTTTGTTGATCACCAATTATGTTTATGGCAATATTCAAATGAACTTAATTGAATTAATTATTTCTTTCCTCTTTCTTTCTATTTTATTTAATTGTTATAAAACATTGCTATAATAGCCCAAAGGATTAAGGCACAGGTCATATACATAAGGCATAATTGAACTGTTCTAAGCAATCTTGATCAGAAAAACATAATTTTTACATCTTTTTATTAAATTTGGAAGAGCATAAATTGTTAAATATTTAAGTTCACCTCATGGGTATCCTTACCCATTTTGGTTTGTTAAGAGTTTGTTAAGATAAATCTTTTCCCAAAATCAAGAGGTAGGTAGACCAGAGCCTATAATTTCTTATTGGAAGCAAGTTTTCTTGTAGCATGATAAGCAAATCTCGAGGATGCAAGAAAAATATCCAATAGTGTAATAGCGTCGTAGCTAGGAATGAACTTGTAATATTGATTACAGTTTAAAACCTAATGATAATATTTATTGACAATAGTTAGCCTATAGAGAAACAAAAATACTCATTTTAATTTTAATATATTTTTGAGTCTACTCCCCATGTACATCCACTTTTTCTAATTTCTTTTTCAAGAACTTAACTGTAATAAATATTTTCTTGATTTTCATATTATTTCTGTTAGAGTTAAAGTGCACTATGCCTTCAGTTTGACACTTGTCAGTTTCATTGACAAGTGTCATGTTCATCATATAGGCTTATGCCTATATATTGTAACCTTTTTATCAATAAAATTAACCCCATTTAGTTTTCCCTCCTAACATTTGGTATCAGAGCGGGCCTTCCCTGCCCTATGAAACCCCTTGAGGGGGGATTTCCCTCATGGAAATCCTCCCTCCCCCATTTTTTTTCTAAATTTTTTTTTTTTGATCGAGGGAGTATGCTCTCCATCCCTTGCTGGATGGATCAGAAACCAGAAGTTGAAAAAAAAATAAATCTCATCTTGTTTATTCCCAATATTTTTTTTCTCGCAGGTCCCTGGTGCAGTGCTTGCAGGTTGTGTTAGGTTGTTTGCAGATCCATGGAGGTAGCCACCCGATGTGTGCATTTTATTTAAATGGAAAGTTGACTGGAATGGCCCTCCGACCCTGCTACACCATCTCTGTTGGGTACTGTGGTTCATTGATTTAAATGGAAAGTTGACTGGAATGGCCCTCCGACCCCGCTGCACCATCTCTGTTGGGTACTGTGGTTCTCA
This sequence comes from Wollemia nobilis, assembly GCA_028583015.1. Lineage (NCBI taxonomy): Eukaryota > Viridiplantae > Streptophyta > Pinopsida > Araucariales > Araucariaceae > Wollemia > Wollemia nobilis. The sequence continues at coordinate 15,166,515 of JAQPPZ010000737.1, forward strand.
AGCCTTCTGTGAATGATTGCAGCGGGAGGAGCAATCGTCCCAACAGTCGCAGCCTGTGATATTACAGTCATTCACGATTCGACGGGATTGCTATTTTGCCTCTAAGAGACCAATTCCAGGCGAGGGAAATGAAACTGAAACCCCATCCGTAGTAAATCTGGACTGCTCACCAGAAAATTTGTACATTGTGAACCTCCCATCAAGCAAATAGATCGACGAAGGAAGCGCACAAAGGTGTTTTTTGTCATGCTGGCGACTGCGTACGGGGAATGTTGTTGTTGAATATATCTTCCTGATAGCCGAAATAACTGAAGCAACTACCTGTTCCTATGTTCCTGTTCCTGTGTTCAGTGTACGAGTGTGGCGTCAGGTGCACCACTTGGCGTTTCGAGTGAATACGTTTGGGGCAGCAAGCCAACAGAGGAGGAAGCTTATAGTTTTTTTTTCCAAGATGTCTACACGATACTTTGCCACTAACAGGATAATATTGCAGCTGACATCATTCATTGGACGGATCAATACCAACAATTGTGGCATCAATCAGGGAGATCTATGGCGGTGATTTTTTTTTTTTTACGGTTGTTGAAGTTTCAAGCTTTCTTTGGAATGCACATGCAGTTCCCTTCCAATTAGTGCCTCAAAAACCTGCTATCTGCCACTTGTTAACGTTAATGCTGCTATGCCTCGAACTTCCAAGCATCCCGTGCTGGTGGTGGCGGAAAGAAACGTGCGCAAGCAGATCGGAGCTCCGAATGAATTTTTTTTTTAAACAACCAGCACGTTGTCAGAATCGAGGTCTCTTAGAGAGAGGAGAATCAGATCAATACGAGTGTAGATGGGAGTGATGCTAATGCCAAAGCTCCTATGCAGCGTCGAAGCTCGCAATGCGGAGCACGTCTTGGCCAAAATTGGCCCATCACTACCAGGCTTGCACAATAGGAAGATCTGCTATAGCCAAAATTACCGAAGATCGAGGACCACGCCAGCAAACTGCTGCAATGATGATCTCGAAGCTTGCGTTGACGTTGTCGGCCTGTTTGAGTCCTGTATTCAATTTTTTTCCCACATTGTTATGACATCATGCAACTGTGATCACCGTGATTGGTGATCGTGAATATATTTGGCATCATTCGCTGTGTTTTGGCCATGGAGCTATGTGATTTGGCATAGCGAAGACTCTGTTAAATACTGTGACATTGGCCTGTTACATAGCTATTTTTTCACGAGTTCAGTTATAGAACCCGTTGTTGACTGTTTTAGCTGCACCCATAATTTGTTGGAACGCGCACATGAGATGATCGCGGGGCGGAGTGAGGTGACACTTATATAGCATTTTGATGGATGCGTATCGAGACAAAATCGACAGAGCTCCACCACCGAAATCCTGGCAGCTATGACGGGAAGGAGAGTACGCCACCGCCAAGGTCGAGGACCCGAAGTGGCCACGTGTACGAAGAGTGGCTGTGCACTACAGATCGTGTACAAAAAGGAGGGACTTTATACAGGGCCGTAATTAGAATTTGTCTTTACTTTAAACAGTATTGTTTTTCTATATGGTCTGGGGGCATACTTTATTTCACAAAAGGAAGGAGGGCATATTTTAAAAAAAAAAAAGGGGGCATCTTTTGTTCTTTAGTGGGGAGGACCACTTAAATTCAATGTATGGGGAATTGAAATTTTTTAAAGTAGAGGAAAACTTTATTGGCATGTAAGACAAACATGAGAGTGGGTGGTTTATATAGGCCCATGTAATTCCTTTGTGAGGGAAAATTGAGAGACTATTTTTTTTTCCCGCCAGAGAGCGATGCCGCCATAGTGCGAGGTTTTAGTTGTTGTCTTGGAGAGGCATGTTGTTTTTCATTATGATGAAGGCCCCTTTGATGGTGGAATATAGGGGTATTTATAGTCATTGGAAACGGTTTTCCGCGACGGACACAATGGTGGTGTCATATTCTAATTTTGAGGCTGTTTCAATTGAGTTTTTTTAGCCTCAAAATTTTTTCTACCTTGGAGTGCACTCTCGGTTGTACCCGACACTCCCAAGGTAATTTTATATGTGATCCTTGTACCTAGTGACCTTTTCTATACACTTGGCGAATGCAGCGGCTGGTTACCCAATGCATTTCGGTGGGATGACATGGTCACTATAAGGACACTTATACTAGGGACTACAGACAAAGACACCCTAGAATCTATCCGAGGTTTTTTCCAGATCTACTTCTGAAGACTACAGACAAAGACACTTCAGAAGATTCTCTTCTTTTCTTCTTCTCTCCTCCTATTTTGATTTCGCCTGAGAGCGATGTTGCCATTGAGCGATGTTGTCTATTTTTCTGCCTTAGATAGGCATGATGTTTTTTTTCCTCATGATGAAGGCCCCTTTGATGATGGAATATAGGGGTATTTATAATCGTTGGAAATGTTTTTCCACGACAGACACAATGGTGGTATCATATTGTAATTTTGAGGTTGTTTCAGTTGAGTTTTTTAGCCTCAAAGTTCTTATACCTTGGAGTGCACTCTCGGTTGTACCCGACACTCCCAAGGTAATTTCATATGTGATCCTTGTACCTAGTGATATTTTCTATACACTTGGCGAATGCAACGGTTGGTTACCCATGCATTTCTGTGGGATGACATGGTCACCATAAGGACACTTATACTAGGGACTATAGACAAAGACACCCTAGAATCTATCCGAGGTTTTTTTCGGATCTACTTCTGAAGACTACAGACAAAGACACTTCAAAAGATTCTCTTCTTTTCTTCTTCTCTCCTCCTATTTTGATCTATGGCTCATTTTATTGTATTGAGTGCATTTTCGACAGAGACCAACACTCTTATATGGCTCGTTTTTCCTTTCATTAGGTGCATTTTCGGTAGAGACCGACACCTTCTAGATTGATTTCACCATGAGGAGGGATTTCATACTCATGGTGAGTCTAGTCAGTGACCTACGAGAGGCAACATCCTCTGAGGATGACCTGCAGAGGCAACAGACCTAGAAGTGGTTGACCCTGAGGCACCCATGATGACCCCGAGGCACTTAGACGGCTGACCCAGTGGCAACAGACCCGTGGAAGTGGCCAACCCTGAGGCAAAAGATCGAGATGTATACACAGTGAATATAGCATTATTCATAGTTGGAGAGCCAAGAGCACAAAGCACGAGCCTTAGACCAAATCAGCAATAAGGAGGATGATAGGTTGTTTTCGAGAAGTCAACATTAAGGGGGAATGTTACCTAATGTTGACTTGCTTTGTTTTTCTTTAGTTAGGATAGTGCACTTTAAGGGGGAATGTTAGAGTTAAAGTGCACTATGCCTTCAGTTTGACACTTGTCAGTTTCATTGACAAGTGTCATGTTCATCATATAGGCTTATGCCTATATATTGTAACCTTTTTATCAATAAAATTAACCCCATTTAGTTTTCCCTCCTAACAATTTCATGTTTCTTGAAAAAGATACATCCCAAGAAGCATACCCTATGAGGTTGAGAGTGATATAGGTCAAGCAATCTTGACTATAAATCTGTTCTTTCTACACATTTTGTGTTGGCGACTCTAACTCGCTGACACCTAGAAATCAAGAAATCAAAAGGAGCAAATCGTGATGGCACAAATAAGAAGAACCACTCGAAAGTTGTATCCAGAATTTTCAAACCCAGAGGTATGCTTCAGGACCTGTAATTCTAGTTCATCAACAAAAATTCCTGATTTTAGAGAAAATAAAGATAGTATTACTGTAGAAAATATGTTCGATACACCCCCTACTATTTCTAGTGGAATTAATAATACACCACCCATTGTTATTGTTGTAAAACCCATTAAAATTACTCCAGTATTCAATATGGCGAACCCTCCTCCCCTAAATAGTTGGAATGTCCAATTATGGTGAACCAATAGATAGAAGCCTTTTCAATTAATTTCAGTACTGCATGACCTTCCCAGTAAAGCACATAAATATTTCGAGGAAATAATGTAGTCATTTGAAAAAGGATTTTTATTGTATTAATCTTTAAAAAAGTTCAATGGTAATTTTGAGCTAAATCTTCATGTAATCACTTTAATATTAATACAATTCTAGGCTTCTTATCTATCATATATGTGTATACAGTCTTGTGTGTGTCTCCATTACATGTTACATTATTTGAACGTATGTATGGATGCTTCTTTTGTTGATCACCAATTATTTTTATGGCGATATTCAAATGTACTTAATTGAATTAATTATTTATTTCCTCTTTCTTTCTATTTTATTTTATTGTTATAAAACATTGTTATATTAGCCCAAAGGATTAAGGCACAAGTCATACACATAAGGCATAATTGAACTGTTTTAAGCAATCTTGATCAGAAAAACATAATTTTTACATCTTTTTATTAAATTTGGAAGAGCATAAATCGTTAAATATTTAAGTTCACCTCACGGGTATCCTTACCCATTTTGGTCTGTTAAGAGTTTTTTAAGATAAATATTTTCCCAAAATCAAGAGGTAGGTAGACCAGAGCCTATAATTTCTTATTGGAAGCAAGTTTTATTGTAGCATGATAAGCAAATCTCGAGGATACAAGAAAAATATCCAATAGTTTAATAGCGTCGTAGCTAGGAATGAACTTGTAATATTGATTACAGTTTAAACCTAACGATAATATTTATTTACAATAGTCAGCCTATAGAGAAACAGAAATACCCATTTTAATTTTAATATATTTTTGAGTCTACTCCCCATGTACATCCACTTTTTCTAATATGTTTTTCAAGAACTTAACTGTAATAAATATTTTCTTGATTTTCAAATTATTTCCTATTTCTTGAAAAAGATACATCCCAAGAAGCATACCCTATGAGGTTGAGAGTGATATAGGTCAAGCAATCTTGACTATAAATCCATTCTTTCTACACATTTTGTGTTGGCGACTCTAACTCGCTGACACCTAGAAATCAAGAAATCAAAAGGAGCAAATTGTGATGGCACAAATAAGAAGAACCACTCGAAAGTTGTATCCAGAATTTTCAAACCCAGAGGTATGCTTTAGGACCCGTAATTCTAGTTCATCACCAAAAATTCCTGATTCTAGAGAAAATATAGATATTATTACTGTAGAAAATATATTTAATACACCCCCTACTATTTCTAGTAGAATTAATTCTATACCACCCATTGTTATTGTTGTAAAACCCATTAAAATTACTCCAGTATTCAATATGGGCAACGCTCCTCCCCTAAATAGTTGGAATGTCCAATTATGGTGAACCAATAGATAGAAGCCTTTTCAATTACTTTCAGTACTGCATGACCTTCCTAGTAAAGCACATAAGTATTTGCCAAAATTTCAAGGAAATAATGTAGTCATTTGAAAAAGGATTTTTATTGTATTAATCTTTAAAAAATCTCAATGGCAATTTCAAGCCAACTCTTCATGTAATCACTTTGATATTAATACAATTTTGGGCTTCTTATCTATCATATCTTTTGTTCAGTCTTGTGTGTGTCTCCATTACATGTTACATTATTTGAACGTATGGATGGATGCTTCTTTCGTTGATCACCAATTATGTTTATTATGATATTCAAATGAACTTAATTGAATCAATTATTTCTTTCCTCTTTCTTTCTATTACATTGAATTGTTATAAAATATTGCTACAATAGCCCAAAGGATTAAGGCACCGGTCATACACAAGGCATAATTGAACTGTTATAAGCAATCTTGATCAAAAAAACATAATTTTTACATATTTTTATTAAATTTGGAAGAGCATGAACATAAATTGTTAAATATTTAAGTTCACCTCAAGGGTTTCCTTACCCATACTTGGTCTATCTAGAGTTTGTTAAGATAAACTATTTTCCTAGGTTAAAGAGGTAGGTCGACCAGAGCCTGTAATTGTTGCTTGGTAGCAGGTTTTTCTTGTAGCATGATAAACAAATCCTAAGGATGCAAGAAAAATATCCAACAGTTTAATGGCATCATTGTCTAGGATGAACTTGTAATATTGATTACAGTTTAAAACCTAATGATAACTTTTAATATTTAATTGGCAATAGTTAGCCTATAGGGAACCAAAAATACCTAGTTTTAATTTTAGAATCTTTTTGAGTCTATTTCCCATGTACATCCACTTTTTCCAATTTATTTTTCAAGAACTTAATGGTCATAAGGATTTTCTTGATTTTCAAATTTCTTCTCATTTCTTGAAAAAGATACATCCCAAGAAGCATACCCTATGAGGTTGAGAGTGATACAGGTCAAGCAATCTTGACTAGAAGTCTGTTCTTTCTGCACATTTTGTGCTAGTGACTCTGACTGATTGACACCCAAAAAATCAAGAAATCAAAAGGAGCAGATCGTGTTGGCAAAAACAAGGAGAACCACTTGAGAGCTATATCAAGAATTTTCAAACCCAGAGGTACGCTTCAGAACTCGTAATCCTAGTTCATCACCAAAAATTCCTGATTCTAGAGAAAATATAGATATTATTACTATAGAAAATATATTTGATACACCCCCTACTATTTCTAGTGGAATTAATACTACACCACCCATTGTTATTTATGTAAAACCCATTAAAATTACTCCAGTAGTCAATATGGCCAACCCTCCTCCCCTAAATAATCAAAACATCCAATTATGGAGAACCAATAGATACAAGCCTTTTCAATTACTTACAATACTGCATGACCTTCCTAGTAAAGCACATAAGTATTTACCAAAATTTCAAGGAAATAATGTAGTCACAAGAGAAGACCATATTAAGAATTTCTTGTATGTTATGGATAGCCTCGAGGTTGAAGATGAAGATGTAGTTTTAAGATTATTTCTTCAGACCTTAGAGAAGGATGCTAGAGAATGGTTTAATACCCTCCCAAATAATGATATTGCTAATTTTTCCAAAATGGAAATTATTTTTCTAAAAATATTTGGAGAGAAGAAAATGAACAGTCATTACTAATAGAATTGGCAACCATGAAAAAGAAAGAAAATGAGATGATGAGTGATTTTAATAGAATATTTTCTAAAACAAGAAATAAAATCCCTACTAACTTAAGGTCAAATGATGTACAATCTATCTATTTTTATAAGAATGCCTTTCTAGGAGAATTTAACTATGAATTAAGGAACAAGTAACTACTATAGATGAATGTATGGATAAAGCAATAGAAATTGAAAGAAATATGTTAGATAGTGGAAAAATGAAACCATACTCTCTAGAGGTAAGTCAACCTGATAATAAGCCTAAGAAAGTAGGATTCAACTTGCAAAGAAGAACAGAACAAGATCCTATGGAAAAATTAGCAAATCAAATGACTAAAATGTTTAACACAATGAATAATAGGCTAGCCAGGATAGAAAGGAATAAAGATAATGTTGGTGAATCTTCACACCCTCAAGCTGATAAACAATAGAATGATAGTAGGCCACCATTTAGGAGGAATTTTAATAGAAATTGGGGTAATAACAACTCTGATGAAGGGAATAGAAATAGGAATAATGGAAATAATTGGAGGAAGAGAGAATCTGAAAAATATCAAGACTCTATCCCAAATCCTATACCTTCTGTTAATGTTACAAAAATTTTCCTTATTACTGTTCAGCCTGTGATGCTCCTCATAATCTAGATGGTTGTGGAATATATCTAGGTATGCATAATAATATAGATTTAGATGATGAATCTGAAGAAGATATAAGAATTAATGCATGTTGGACTCAAGAGGATGAATCTAGAGAAAGGTTATTTGAAGAAAATATGGATTTGTATACCTCAAACCATCATCCTAAAATCCTAGTAGCAAAAAATACTAAAATCTTGCAAAGACCACAAGAATCTAGGTATGAAAGGATGAAACAAGGGAAATTAATCCCAACAACCCAAGAGGTAGAAGAGCTAGAGGCCACCCATACCTTAAATTTGAGAAATAGAACTGTACCAAATAGGACTGATAAAACATCAACTAATGAGACTAGAGGACAGTCTATTGTAAATAAAAATACATATAAAGAAAAACTAAAAAGAATAAAAAAATAGTTATTCCTAAAATAGTAGAAATAGAAGAAGAATTACAAAGAGAGGAATGTACAAAAACACTTGATGTCAGGAAAATAGAATTTGATGTTGGTTCAAAATACAGAGAACAAGTCTGTAAAGCTTTTGGGTTGATAGAACAAAAATAAAATCAGTCTTGTAATGCAATTAAACCCACTAACCATGAGACTAGAACACCCTCATCTATTAGACCATTTTATGTATCTCTTAGATACAATTCAGATTTAGAAGAAAGGTATATCATCCATAATTGTATGCTTGATAGTGGTGCATCTCATAACATCATGCCTAAACAGATAGCAGATCAACTAGGGCTAATTTGCACAAGGGATTCTCCACCTGTGTTAGTAATGGATAGTAGGCAGATACCTTGTGTAGGGATAATTATTGGCTTACTTGTTTATTTAGATCAATATCCCAAAAAGGGCATAGTGATGGACATTGTAGTTGTAGATGTAGACCCTTTCTTTTCTTTTCTACTAAGTAGACATTGGGAAGAATAGTTAGGTGGTTCTATTCAATTAGATTGGTCTTATGCAACTATCCCCATATCAGGAAAAGAAAATATTACTCTTAGGAGAGAACCATTTAACAAGTATTTAGTTGAATTGATAAAATTAGATGATACTATGGTTAATTTGGTGAACTCTATAGAAGAAAAGGAAATGGGGGTATACTCAATTTGGCATTCTCCATTCCTAATGGAAGTTCCTGATGCAAAGGATATGGATCCCAAAACTAGAGAGCTAGTAGATGTCGAATCAACTAGGGTACTAACCCAAGAGATGTGGACCATGACATTTGATGGGGCAAAGTCTCAAACTAGGGCAGGTGCAGGAATTAATCTAACAGACATTAAAGGTAATTACCTTGGTATCCCTTACAGATTAGAATTCCCTTGCACCAATAATGTTGCTAAATATGAAGCCTTATTATTAGGACTAAGGAAAGCAAAAGAATTGGGCATAAATTTTCTGACTATTAGTGGAGATGCAAAATTGATTATTCAATAAGTTAAAGGTAAATATCAGACCAAACATCCAAGACTAAAGTAGTATAAATTGGTAGTCTTAGATGAAATTGATAAATTTCTAGCATTTAATATTTCTTACATTCCTAGAGAACAAAATCACATTGTAGATTTATTAGCAATAAATGCTTCAGGTGCAGACTATCCTAAGATTGATATAGAATACATGGATAGATTTCCCACTATTTTTATTTACAAACCTTCTGTGCTTGATAACATTGTCTATCTGCAAGTATTTCAGGATGATATAGATATTAAAGATTTCATGACCCTCCAAAACCAGTATGTTGATGTGCTATGTGAAGAGGAGGATGAAGAAAAGTTGAAAGATATAATTGGAGAACCTGTAGAAGTAATTCAACTTAAAAAAAATTCTAAAGGGGTTAGTTTCTTTAGAAAGCTTGTTTGATGATTTTGACAAGGCATATAAACCACTTCTCAAAGAAATAGAGGTCGATGATATAAACATTGGAACAAAAGAGGAGCCCAGATTGGTTAAGATTGATAAAGCTTTGCCAAAGAAAGAGAAAGAACAATATATCAGCTTTCTAAAGAAAAATAAAGAAGCTTTTGCTTGGAGTTATGAAGATTTAAAGATATTCAAAACTAATGTCATGACTCATATCATCCCTCTTAAAGAAGATGCAAAGCCATTCAGGCAAAAGCAAAGAAAATTCAACCCCACTTTACATCCAATCATGCAAAAAGAAGTTCAAAAGCTACTAGATGCAAAAATAGTTAGAAAAATAAGATTCTCTTCCTGGATAGCAAATTTAGTACCAGTGAGGAAGAAAAATGGAGAAATTAGGCTTTGCATTGACTTCAGAAACTTAAATAAAAGTTCACTTAAAGATAACTACCCTCTTCCCAATATGGAACAATTATTGCAAGCAGTAGTTGGCTCAGCCAGGATGTCATTATTGGATGGATTCTCAAGATATAACCAGATTCAAGTCAATCTAGAAGATAGACATAAAACTGCTTTCACTACTCCTTGGGGAACCTTTGAATACCTAAGAATTCCATTTGGGTTAATGAATGCAGGTGCAACATTTTAGAGGGCCATGGACTTTGCTTTTAAAGGTTTAATGTTCAAGATAGTTGTTGTCTACTTAGATGACATAACAATATTTTCAAAAAATCCAGAAGATCATCTTGAACACTTAGCCACAGTATTTTCCAGATGCAAAGAATATGGGATATCTTTGAATCCAAAAAAATGTATATTTGTATCAATGCAAGGGAATTTATTAGGCTATATAGTATCAAAACAGGAATAAGCATTGATCCTCTAAGGGTAGAAGCTATTGCAAAAATACCTCCTCCTAAGAACCTTAAAGGAGTTAGATCTTTCTTTGGAAAAATTAACTTCGTAAGAAGGTTTGTGCCAAATTTTGTTGAGATAGCCAAGCCAATAAATGATATGATAAAGAAATATGCTAACATAAAGTGGACTGAGGAGAACATTAAAGCCTTTAAAAAATCAAGGATGCTATTACCACTGCCCTAGTGCTAAATTATCTTGACTATTCCAAAGATTTTAATATATACTCATTTGCTTTAGAACATACTATTGTTGTAGTCCTTTCCTAGAAGGATGATGAAAAGAATGAAAGACCCATAGCATTTATGAGTACAAGACTAAAAGGAGCCCAACTAAGATTCAAAATGATAGAAAAATAGGCTTATGTTGTGATAAAAGCACTAGAATATTTCAAGGGTATTTTTGGATCAAACAAAGTTATATGTTGTATTCCTTTCATAGCTATAAAATATGTTTTCACCCAATCAGAACCTATAGGTAGTCCTACTAGGTGGATGGTCAAGTTACTACAATATGATATAGAATTCAAAGTTGTAAAATCATTAGAGGATAAGGTTTAGCAAAATACTTGGCTAATAAAGAAGGAGAAGATATGAATAACATTATCACAATTGATGAAATGCATGAAATCAAAAGAATTGACAATATTGAATGCAAATGGTATGATGACATTTTGATGTATCTTCAGACCTTATCATTCCCAAGAGGTATGTCTACAAATAAAATGAGAGCAATGAAGCAACAAGCACAAAAATATTATATCCAAGAAGGTAAAATTTATTGGAAGCATCCAGATGGAGTGTTATTGCTCTACTTGTTTGAAAAAGAAATCTTAGATGTAATAAAAGAATTTCATGATGGATTCTATGGAGGTCACTTTGCACCAAAAGCTACTGCAAATAAAATCATGAGAGTAGGTTATTACTGGCCTTCTTTATTCAAATATGTTCATCAATATGTAAGAGGTTGTCATAACTATCAAGTTTTTGTAGGGAAGAAACATTTAGCAACAATGCCCCTTAAGCCAGTAATTGTAGAAGCACCTTTCACACAATGGGGAATTGACCTCATTGGTGAAATAAACCCCAACTCCTCAGGTAGACATAAATGTATCATCACAATGATAAACTATCTTACAAAGTGGGTGGAAGTAGCCCCTCTAAGAAATTCAACAACTAAGGTAGTCATAAACTTTTTTAGAGGAAAACATTCTAACAATATTTGGAGTCCCAAAGAAATTAGTAATAGATAATGGAAAGTACTTCATCTCCTTCGAAATGATAGAATTCTATGCCAAATATAGTATAGAACTCTCTCATTCTACAAACTATTACCCTCAAGGAAATGGTCTAGCTGAATCATCAAATAAAAATTTGATAACAAGGATCAAAAGATCATTAGGCAAAAATAAAAAGGGGTGGGACAGTGAGTTGAAATTTTCTCTATGGGCAGATAGGTTGTCTATCAAGAGAAATACAGGAAAAACCCCATATGAGATGGTATTTGGAGAAAAATCCCTTTTACCTCCTTAGACAGAAAGAATAGCCCTATCCTTGTTACTCCAAGATCATGAAAACCCTGATGCCTTGCAAAGAAGGTTAGATCAAATTGCACTTTTACAGGAAGAAAGAAGAGAAGCCTTGAACAGAATGATAGAACAAACTCAAAAGATAGTGCAACTTTTCAACAAGAAAGCTAAAGGTACACCATTTTTTGAAGGAGATATAGTCATTTACTAGGACCCAAAAAATGAAAGACATGGAGAGAAAGGTAAGCTTGAACCTAAGTGGTTAGGCCCCTATCAAATAGTTCAGATTGTTGGACAGAACACTTACAAGTTGCAGACCTTGGAAGGGGAACAAATGAAGATTCCAATAAATGGCCAACACCTAAAACTATACAACCCCTACTATGGGGTCAGAAGAGAATAAATTGTCCTATATGCATTAAAAAAATTAAAATTAAAATTTTGTAAACCACCATCTAGGATTGATTGAATAGATCATCACCCTTGCTAGCTTCTCAGTTAGGTAAATTTTGATGTGTGTCATTTTTGTTTCGTATTTTTAGTCACTATAGGGTGTTAGCCTTACTTTGTGAGATTTGCTTTTATGTTTTGTTTCACCTTTTGTTATGAGTTGTTCTTAGTCATTTGAGAAAGAAGAATGTGGATTAAAATAAAATGATACTGACAACTTATAGATCAGATTATTTACCAATTGTCCCATAGTCCTAGAGCTAAAATAGTTGAAGTTGGAAATACTACAACATTATGCCAAAGCCTCACATCTATCACAAATATTAAAGTTATTCCAGGATCACTAGAATGGAGTCATCATTGGTAGGATGTTAGATCAAAACATATACACTCTCTTCTTAAACCTTACAGATCCCTAACCCAGAATGCACACTTAAACCTTGCAATTCATCTTAATTCTTCTAAATCAAGAAGAAAAATATAAATAATGCAAGGCAAATAAGTGTTTGGGCTATCTGGATAACCTCTACCAAGGCTATAGAGGCCTGACTAGTAGTGGAGCAGATCCAGAGGAAATCAAGGACATCACCAAAGCTATAAATGCTTGTCTGGCAGTGGAGCAATGCAAAGGCAAATATATTTTAGAGTGAAATATTTAACAGGCCTAACTCCTATCAAAGTGATAAAATTTTGATTGATCAAGGAATAAAAATGAATACACAAACACACACTTCAATCCAAGGCATAATGCAACAATAACCTCTGATCAATTTTATCTAACTCCACCTTAATACATTGCTAGATAATATATATTTCATAAGCAAAGGCTCATTTGATTTTAAACTAAGTCCTTTGATTTTATTGATTAAGAATAATGTTAGTTCCCTTTATTGTTTTATTTTTCAATTTTTAGATAGTCTTTTTGGAAAATTGATTCTTGTTGTTCTTTTTGACCTTCATTTTGCAATTGATTCTCAATCTAATTTTTTGTTTGCAAACCATGTTTTGATAACCGGAGAGTCTGGAGTTCTCAAGTGCCTCAAGTTTTTACCACTTGTCCCAGTCAGAGCCTATGTTGGAGCCTAAAAAATCCAACATGAAAAGTACCCCTAGTTTTAAATTTTGGAAGTCCATATCCCATCCTAGGGTTGTTTTTTGTCAAATCAAAAGGGCTTCCAATTTTCATTGCTACAAAATTGCAATCAAAAGGTGTACAAATTGTTCATTAATGTTGGTTGTCACCAAAAGTTCCCCCAATGGTCCTCATTGGTTAAGGGTATTTATTTTTTAAGAATCCATTACATCATTTTCCCTTCCTTTACTTCATAACTTATGAAATTAACATCTATCAAGGTTAAGGGTCCACATGAGAATTTTTTCTCCATTCCCACCTTCGCCTAACCATAAACCTAGGTAATTAAAATCCAAAAAAAAAAATTATTGCCTTGGCCTTCCCTAAACCCGTAAAATAAATTATGTCTATGTGCCTCTTTGAAGCTAAAAATTCATGCATCTTTCATTGATCCTACAACACGCGCATATCACATAAATATCTAAAGGAGCACCTTACATAATGAAGTGAGCAACTTGTATGGGTTTTTAAATTCACGTTTGATTTTTATCTTAAGCCTAAGTATTCCTAAAGTATAAAATTTAAAAAATGAAAAAGGGCTAAACCCTACCTAAATAAGTCCATGCACCCCTTTACATTAAAGCCTTCATATCTTCCTCACATCCGATGGTACGCATGCATCCAACCGAGATCCAAGGGTGCATGTTGACAGCTAAGTTCCTAAAGGCCTAATCTCTAAGTAATTCAATTTATAATGCACCCCTTTCGGGTATATATCATGCATCTTTTTAAAAATGGACAACGTGTGGGTACTACCTACTTGATCCAAGGATGTGCGTGTATGAAAACTCCTCGATATTTAACAAGAAAAGTCAAAACTGCAAGACTAAAGTTTATTAAAGATTACTCTTCTAAGGTTCACGTTTAAACACCAAGAAACTTTAACAAAAATAAACAACACTCATGAATCAAGAATATATCTAAAGGTGAGTGCACATAAAGTTACCTGAAATATAATGGCCCAAAATAAATGAAATATCATAAACCATTTTCCTTAAGTCTAACACACCCTCTTTGATGTAAATATCATGCACCTTTTTCAAGATGGACGGTGCTCGTGTATCCCCATTTGATCCAATGATGCTTACACATCAAAGGGAGGCCGACTTACCCAAATTTTAAAAGTTAAAACAGTCATGGGTAATAAACTTTAACCTAAATATGCAAAGGCAATTGTTGTTGAAGTTCCTAAGGTTTTAAAATTCCAAATCATTTTTTGTGTCAACATGTCCCCTTCAACATAAATGTCATGCACCTTTATAAAGATAAATGATGTACATGTACTACCAACTTGATTCGAAGGTGCGCACATATCAAAAGAAAAATTCAATTGTCTGATCTTTAGGGAGAAAAGTCAAAATGTGAATCTAAGGGTCGCATTTAGGATTCAAGAAAATTTGATCGAATCTAATAGCACTTGTAGATCAAAGGAAATCCAATGGCATTTGCAGGTCCCTTGAAAAGGTTGTTTAATTGCCTTAGTATCAAAAAATAAAATTTCCAAGGTCAAAAGCTAAAGTTTCATGGGGCACATTTAATTAAATCAATCAAAGTATTTCCAAGAAATTCCTAGGTCGCTAGGACAAAAAATTGATTAATAAATCCTACGGTAATACATCCCCCAAAATTTTATGTCCCATGCACCCCCCATTCTACTTAAATACCATACACCTTCGTGAAGATGAGTGACGCTCATGCACATCTAGCTCCATCCAAAAGTGTGCATTCACTAAGTTACACAAAGGTTAAAGCCTAAATTGAAAAGGATAATGCTTTATAAACCTCGATATCAAAATCCTAATTAATTTTTCTAAAGGCCCGACCCCCTTTTTTTATTCACTTAAACAATGAGTATCTTTCATCCAAAAAATGGTGTGTATGGATTGTAAATCAATCTAAGAACGTACATAAATTGAATTTTGTTGCAGTTTAAGAAAGAGATTAATATTAATGTGGCCATGAATACCATGGTCCTAGGTTATTATACAAGGAAACATAAAATTAGCTTTTACCCCAAGGTTTTATTAAGCTCATATTTTTTCGTTTCTATTTCTTTCCCCTTTTTTTTGGCTAACATGCATGCAGCTCTCGAAGATCTTACGACACGCGCACACCACTACGGTATCTAATGGTGCACTCGAATCATGGTCAAGGATGTTTTACCTGGGTTTTCGTAATGTTTGTCTTATTTAAAAAGCATTCAATGACACGCTCGAATTCTATCATATCTAATGGTGTGTACCAAACAAGTGAATAAATATAGGGAAATACTTTACATGGTAGGATCTGACATGGACAATCATTATTGACCATGGGATACAATCAGCACAAACACGAAAGGTGCCAACAAAGTGGCATCCCCTGAACTAGACCATGAGCAACCTTTCAAAATCCAATTCAAATAAAAAGGTGCAAGTAAATGGTGTTGTAATATGCACATGATTGAAAGGGGTACACACGTTAAAGCCTCATAAAGAGTAAACATGCTCAAGGTAAATAAGTCTCTAGTCAAACATAGTGATAGAATTCAATTGACACCAACTCCGTAAGCTATGAACTTAGCTCAAATAACTTACAGTAGACAAATTATTGAGCACCTATAACTTTTCAGAGAGAGGAAGAGAAAATTTCAAATCACATGAGCAAGATTGATAAATAAGATAAAAAATCATAAGTTGTACAAGGAAAGGTCAACTCATGAGTTGGTTAACTTAAGAAAAAGGACTAAGCTGACGCACGAACACCAATTTTATTATGTCAAATATTTTTTAGATCAAGGAAGCATAATTCTATAGTCGCTAGCTAAAGATAATTTTCCCCTCAGTTCAATCCTATATAAAGAAATGCCACTCATCCAAGATCACGATGAAGGTTTTAGCATTGAATATGGATCGAAGCATGCAAGCAAGAAATTATAGAAGAAGATCTAAATGACTCAAGGAGTTCTTGTTCACCAGTGCTAGAAAAGTAGGAAACATAGATTATATAGATGACTGCCTAATCTGACAATCTATCTGCCTCTAAATGTCCTTGCATCCAGTGGAATGTAGTTATGGAAATATCACATTGATGGAATATAGTTATGGAGGTATTATGTTATCGATGATTCACTTATTTTGTGTACCTCCAATTCCCATTTTTATCTCCTTCTATTCCTCAACATAGTAGTTCTACTCCTTGTCGCTCGCTTATAAGGATACCACATATCCCTTTATTCAATTTTTGTAATGAACCCTTGCTTCCTTACACTGTGTCAATTAAGCCTTTGTTTTAATTCAAAAAAATATACCAAAGTTTAGGTAAAATTTTCAGGTAAAATACTAAAGGAGTTAAATTATAAGTCCAAGAGCTAAGGTGGCCAGCCACCAAGCACAAAGTCACAACAATGTTTTTTTTGTAATTAAGTTCAGAGTTGAAACCATAAAACTATTCAACAAGGGACATACTGTAGGAACAGAAAAGGAAATTAAAGATACTAAAAGACACAGAGACAAGCCATAAATAAAATCTAAGTGGTTGATAGTTAGATCTAATTTTGAGAGATTAACAATCTTTTTAAATTTTGAGGCAGCTAATATCATATTGTAATACACCCTACCAATAAAAGGGTAGGATATGGTGACAAGTGGAGGGTCTAGATTGAGGTAGTTTTAACAGTTACAGAGCCATCAAAACTATAAGAAGGACAACCATAGTCATAATCAGGATCAAGATTTTGCATAGCATATTTTTCTAAGAGGTATACTTGAGTGCCCTGTTCTTTGCTATTGTATTTCCCTTGTGTCTTTCCTTTTTTTTCCATATCTCATTACTCCCATTACTCTACAGGTTTTTATAGAGAAGTGCTCATGAAATTGAGATTATTTCCAGATATTGAGATAGAGGTCTAGAGACTCAACTGTTACCAGATTGGAATGGGAGAGTGAAAAGTCCTTGTTACATCATTTAAACAAGGATTTTTATTGTATTAATCTTTAAAAGAGTTCAATGGTAATTTTGAGCTAACTCTTCATGTAATAACTTTGATATTAATACAATTAAGGGCTTCTTATCTGTCATATATTTGTACGTAATCTTGTATATGTCCCCATTACATGTTAAATTATTTAAATGTATGTATGGATGCTTCTTTCGTTGATCACCAATTAGGTTTATTACGATATTTGAATGAACTTAATTGAATCAATTCTTTCTTTTTTCTTTCTTTCTATTACATTTAATTGTTATAAAATCTTGCTACAATAGCCCAAAGGATTAAGGCACCAGTCATACACATAAGGCATAATTGAACTGTTATAAGCAATCTTGATCAAGAAAACATAATTTTTACATATTTTTATTAAATTTGGAAGAGCATGAACATAAACTATTAAATATTTAAGTTCACCTTAGGGGTATCCTTACCCATTTTGGTTTATCAAGAGTTTGTTAAGACAAATATTTTTCTAAAATAAAGAGGCACATAGACCAGAGCTTGTAATTGTTGATTGGAAGCAAGTTTTATTGTAGTGTGACAAGCAAATCCCAAGGATGCAAGAAAAATATCCAACATGCATATATTTAATGTTTTAAAATAACATATTTTTTGTTCTAGAAACATAATCACCAAGTAGATGTCAACTTGCTTTCCAAAGAACTACATAACTTACTGTAAACTTTCCATGGTACTAGACTAGATGTAAATTTAAATAATTTGTTCATGGAAAATAGAATTACCAAAAACACATCCATGCTATCAAAAATATAATCTATTTTATACTTAAAATTAACTTTAATTGCTATAGAGGAAAAATTTATAACATGCTCATATTATTGGTAAATCATTCAAGTTAGTTCCTTTGCATACATCAATAGGCACTTTCAAACTCTACCAAAAAAATTTACATTGTAATAGAACAAATAAAACAAAATGAGGATAAGTCCATATAGTTAAATTTTTTTCCTCAAATCCATCATGGTCTATATAACTCTAACAAGGTATGAAAGGCATCACTAGAGTTCCTTTTCTCCCAACCAAGAGGTATCTTGATTTAAATACACTTATATCAAATTTATCTTGAAGTTTCATCCTTTCATGAGGGTTCAAATACATAACCATAATTACAACCATTAACTATGTATACACAAACATTACCATTATTATGACCAATACACCTATCTTCTATAAATTATCATAATTTTTACCATGACCTATATACAAGGCAACCTTTCCCTATTTCAACATATATTGGTGCATGAACTTATTTTTTCGTATCTTCCAATCTATGAAGGAATTGATAGCCTATGATTTCATATGTAGGATAATTATAATAATTCATACTATTAAGACACTTAAAATTGCTAAGTGTAATACAAATAGGGTATATCCTAGTTGTGTTAGTGGTCATTATGAAAAATTTACAATCATCATCAAAGGATACACTATATGGGAATTTAACCCTAATATATAGTGCTTTCATGTTCTATACACTAGATCCTAATGTGGCATCATTATCCCATTGTAAGCTACCTGAACTTATCTTCTATTTGACCTATCTTTTAGTCTAATTTTAAGTCAAGTCACATATCTAAAGACTCAAGTTTTTGAAATTAGCCTTTTGTTTCATGGCCTTTGCATGCAATGCTACTTCTAATGCTTTAGGATGTGTATTGAATGTGTGTTAAGAAAGAATCACACATATAATGGAGTAGGTCACCAATAAATAACAATATCTTCTAAATTAGCTCAAATGCTATATGGAATTTTGTTATAAAGAATTTGAACCATTGATCAAATTCTTACATAGTCTTACCTCGATACTACTTAAGATCTTTCATCTCTATTATATGTGATTGCTCTAATTTTTAACATAAAATTATCTAAATACTATTTTCATATCTCAATCAAATTACAACACTAATTATCAAGGTCATAGTGCATGCCCATTGTAGTTAGAAATCCATTCAATTTTTGTAGAGTGTAATATTCTTGTAGAATTCCAAATAATTTCATTCTTAAAAGTTGTGTTCCTATTATGTTAGAGTAGTACAAACTATATCTCATATAATATTACCATGTCATCTCCTTACATATTCATTCCTTATACAACTATAGACATGAAAAATTGACCCAGCCAAAGCAATCAATATTTGCTTAGATTCTTAGGAAGCCACTCAAAGTTGCTAAGTATAATTTTTGAGTTTCCCCCATTTTATTTTACATATTTTTCCTAGTCTTGCTGAATTTGTAGTCATCCAAGATCGATTTTGAATCCGGTTAGGCTACCTTAGCACCATTTGACCTCCAACGATCAGATTTCATGGATTCACAGTCATCTCAGATTGACTGCGAATTCGATGATTTAGGGTTTTGCCCTCAAAATCTTAACCCTTGCACCATCATTTTGCCCATTCGACCTTAAACCTTTTTTTTTGTATTTTTGATTTTCCTACCTAGCCCTCAAACCCTTTATAAATAGAGGGGTTGAATTCCCTTTTTAGCCCACCATCTACAAATTTCTATGTTTTATTTACAATTTCCCAACTCCATTTGTTATCTTCTACCATTGTCTCCTATCTCGCTATTTTTTATTTGTTGCTTGTTTTTCATCTTCTTCATTCTTGTGTAGTTGAATTGAAGAGCAAAGTGGGAGAATTGTAACGACGGATTGTGTAAAATGTATATCTTCAAATATATCAACATAAAGGGAAGAGAGGCTTGATTATTTGGTTGTGTCCTTTAACCCTCTATTGTTCTTCCATTTTTGTTGTAGTTAGTAATTTAAAAAAAAAAATTGCATTATTGTTCTTTTATTTTACCTTATTTCTGTTTTTTTTTTTTTTAATTTACATGGTGGAATTGGTAGCCGCCACGAATCCGGGCAGGCTGTCCAGATTTTTATGGCCACCACAGTATTATGCGTTGTCTGCCCTAGAAGCCGCCACACAGATCTTCGCACAGTCTGCCCCTATAACCACCATGCCACAATCATTTTAAACCTTTTATGCCGCTGAAAGCAACAGGAAAGGGACAAGCGTTCAGTTCGACGAGGCCCGAGATTTGAACCTTGGACCTCCATCCCCCTTATGGGGTTTGGATGAACCAATTGGTCTACACCTCGGACCTTTTTTAAATATTGGTTTTTTTTTTTTTTTGATGAGGAACCTTTTATATACAACATATCCGCAACATGTGAGGGGAGAGATTTGAACCTGGGCCTCTCGATAACTGGAGAGTTTTAACTACCCACTTGTTCTCCAACTCCTCTACATGAGTGGATAGCTTATTTCTGTTTTAGATAGGTTTTATTTCATTTTATCTTTGTTTATTCCTTTTAGATTAGAGTACATTTTAAGTTTATTATTGTGCATTCTTGTTGCATTAAGATCCATTTTTACATAAATTTATTGTGTTCTAATACTTAGGTTATTTATACACTCTTCTGCATATTATCGTTTGTATTATTTGTAATTTCATCTACATTTTGTTGCATTCTAGATTAACTATATTTTTGTTAGTTAATTGCATTACTATTTTGCATATTTATTGCACTTAGGGTATTTTCATTCTACATTGCATTTTATTGTTAGACTGTGTTTAATATTGTTTAGATTGCACATAGTTACTTACGTTTCTTTCTCATTCCTTCTTGATTGTTAGCATATTGTTTGCTTATTGTTAGGTTATATTTTTAGTCGTCATTCTTTCATTTATTTTCATCTTGTCATGAATTTGCAATATGTTTGTACGGGGCACGAATTTGATAATTTGGCAAAACCCTTTGTTTTGTCCTTTTCTTTTTTATTGTAAATTTGTGGTCATCCTGTACAAGGAATGAATTCAAAAAGTGTATTGTAGAATGCATTTTCTATGTTCTGCTTTTTTTTTTCATCTGTTGTCGTGGACTCACTATCACTTGTTATAGGGCACGAATTTGGCTACAAAATATTTGGGGGTAAGATTTTACTTTCCTTATTATCTTTCTATGTTTAATCTTGTATTTCTTTATTTTTGTTCTACATATTGTCAAAACCCTAGCTTCTATTGTGCATGTTATTTATCCATCTCCAAAAGGTTAAATACGCTTTTCTTCACACGATCAATTGAAAGGACCAATGGGGCTTGACTGCTGCACCTGCAAGCTTAGCCTTCATAGTGGATTAAGTAGGCCCCCAAAAACTGACCATAATTTTTAGTTTTTGTCTTTTTTCACAGGTTTGGACGAATTCACTGTCGATAATTATGAGGTGTGAAATCGGATTCAGGGCATGAATTCGACTAGGAATAAACACCATAACAAGTAAGTGATATGTTAGCATTTTAGGTTTTTCATCGTGTATTTTCATTCATTTCTATTTTTTTGTAAGTAGTATAGTAGCAAATAGATAAATTAGATTACATTTAGAAGGTTAAATAAAGTAATAAAAAATCTTTTTAATTTTAAAGAGAAAATTTATTTTACTTTAGCTTTTAGGCATCAAACATAAGTTGCATGTAGTTTGCATATTAGGCTAAACTATATGTTCATCATTTCTTGAACCCTTGCTTAAAATAAAAATAAAGTTTATTTTTTTATGTTCTAATAATAGTTTACATGTAAAATAAGAATCATTCAAGGATAGTTCTATCTATTTGCATTTGTTTTTTTTTGCATTTAGTTTACAACATATTTTATTATAATAGTTTGTTTATTTATTTTAAAAGGCTAAACTTAGGTGTATTCCAATAAACACATCAAACCCTCCATCCTGGACTTGGATTGAGTCCTAAAAACACTCATGGTGAACCCTTGAATCTCCAAAGCCCTCGAGTGTAAAGAAATATTACTTCGTGGTTACCTCAACTCCTAACGGATCCGTCGAGAATCATTTGCGTAGGTTATTTTTCCACTCTACAACAACACCACTACTAAATTACTAGCTAATATTATTCCTCTTATCATACTCATGATGCTTGTCCCATTTGTATAATTATATTGAGTCCCAAGTGATGTAATCATGCTTTCACCCTCTTGCACATAGTTTTTGCCATCACTATTCTTCATAAGTTTCTTCTAAAACCTCATATGGTTTTAGAGTTATTTTAGTGCATGCAAGTCTTTAATTGAATTAAATCTCATTTCACTTAATTTTTTTTTATAAGTAGCAGATTTTATATACAACGGGTTTTGAAGGATCCCAAAACCTTATTTACAATAGAAGTCACAACTTATATTTGAACCAAAAAACCAAAAAAAGACCGAGGTGAGCTCCTGGAACAAAACCCTGGGCCTTGCAACCCAACCCCAGGTTATCAACCCGAACAAAATTAACCCATCCTTCTGAGAAACAAGGCAAAAATAGGGGTACCAAGGTCCCTGGGACCAAACCTGCAGAAAACACTTGCTAAAACGAACGGAAGCCAGAGGCTGGAAATAAAACTCTGCCCATATCAGGTCGGGGGCCTTGGGACCGGGCAAACCACACACCATCCCTGCCCGCCCTGCTACACAAGGATGACTCCCAAGGCAACTTCGAGCGAGGGCCCCACACTAGGGAACTAATTCCCATCACCATCGGGACCATCCCCTAGCCTGTGCCGGAGCTCCTTGAAGGTATTGACAGCTGTTGTAGTCGTATTGGTAGCCGAGGTGAGCGAGTTGATCGCCATGTCGAGGAGGATCGTAGTAAAAAATATCTAGAACTTGTTCTCAGAATCCGAACTGATCTCAATGGTTTTTGGAGCATCAAATTTAGGCTTCTTGAGTCTGTCTAAGGACCTGCTCCCGCCAGGGGTCGAAATGCCACCAAGGACTTGAGACGACGCCTTGCATTTCTGGGTAGGCCTACGCTCTCTAGGGGGATGGGAATCTTCAGGGTCACTAGGAATGTCCTCTCTGGACTTAGAAGTAGCAGGGGAGGCAACAAGGGAGGCGATAGCCTTAGTGGGAAGGACAGAGGCTAGGGGGAATACTCTGAAGTGGGGGCTGATGGGCCAAAGCATGGTGGTAGAGGATGGCCATAAGTCCTTGGTGGGAAGGGTGAGAGTGGTTTTTCTGGGCTCTGTCAATGGCAAGGCCTAGAGAGTAAAGCAAAAAATGGGGAGTGCTCAGCAAGGTTGCGCCACGAAGGTGGTTAATGAAGCTCATATGGAAATTGAACAACTTTTGGTCTAGGTCATCGCAAGTAATGAATTGCATTATGGGTACCAAGACTTTATCGAAAGGTTTGGGGAGGTGAGTTCTGAACAGAGCCATCTTGTCCCAATTTTTTTTTGGGAAGTAGGAGAGCTCCTCCTCCCAATTGTGCTTATCTCGATGAATGAACTTCCTATTTTCCTTGTGATGCAGACCAATGACTTCGAACAGGAACTCCCTAGTGGCTCTAAAATGCAGCCCTTTCACCTGGACCTCGCCCTCATCCCAAGTGTCTAGGAAGCCCTGGGTGATATCCTCATCAGGCCCAATGAATTTTCTCAGAAAGGGGGTATACTCCTTAGCATCAGTAAATACCCTAGCAGACTCAGCCATAGAAAGGGTCTTGGGCTCGACATAAATGGCCTTGGGAGTTGACATGGTGGATTCACAGCTCGCCCAGGGCAAAAAGTGCTAGAAGGAAGTGGGGTCGACAAGGGGAGAAGCTCGCCAAGAAAAGACAGGATGGATGGAGCAAAGGAAGGTGAAGGCGACAGGCCTCAAGGGGATATAAAGGGATAGGGAAGAAGCCAAAGAGGTAGAAAGGGGACACATGCCTTGGGAGTCGGTATCTAGGGCAAGGGGAGACATGAACAGAGAATGATAGGGGCAGCTGGATGGATGGCAGGTTTTGCAATGGGGGGAAAGGGGCCTAGGGATGGACTCCACGTGGTGCGCTAGCTGATATGGCATAGAGGGTTGGACTTGTGTGGGTGGCCACCATGCACGAGCTTCTAGTTCAGGCCAGTACCAGGGCATAAAGTCAACAACATGGCACTCGACTTGAAGTGGCACAGGCCCACACGCTGTGTTGACTACGAGCTCAATGGGAATACTAAAAAAATAAGAGGTTTACGAGTTACCTTTGATGTGGATGTTGAGGAGGGAGACACCTGGCATTACACATAGCCTATTGGTCACCTTGAAATGATCTTGCTCAAGGATGTCATTGGGGACTGCCATCATGGAGAAAAATGTTGAAAGGTCAATGCCCCATGTGCAATTACGCCTAACATGGATCCGGGTCATCCAGGCACAGCACTAGAGGATTCTAAGTGTCTAGAATAGCATCGGCATTGAGGAGGTCTTGGGATGCTGCTTGCACCTGCCCGATAGGAAAATCATTGGTCCAGATGTTGAGCCCTTCCAAAGAAGTTGCGAGATTGGCCATAAAATCAACCACCCTGTTTCCTTCTCTATAGATGTGGCAAATAGAATATTAGGGGAGCCCCAGAAGGATCGGTTGAACCTCTTGGATGATATTGTAGATGCACCGAGTTGTCCCTGTTGCTGAGGGTGACATTGATGATGTTAAGGGAGTCACCCTCGATGATCACTTTACTAGGGGCCTTTTGGAGGGCGAGGACCGCGCAAAGTAATGTTATTGCTTTTACAAAGTTGTTGTTTTGCATGCCAAGGGCCTCAACGTAAGCCAATATCAAGGTCTCGGAGTGGTCCCAGATGGTCCTGCCATCTCTCGAGGGGTCGAGGTTACCCTTAGAGGCATCGTCAAAATTGAGTTTGACCCACCCAAGAGGAGGGGCGACCCACCTGGTCGTAGCTTTAGGGAAAGGGGCCGGGGGGGCCAGTGGGGGGGCCTGAACTCCAAGGTTGGTGAGGATAGAAGCCTCACTCACCTTCTAGGGAGGCCCACTCAGGGGGAGGGAGTGGGAGTTCTCAAGGGCAAAGGCCACCGCCTTGGCC
Source organism: Wollemia nobilis (assembly GCA_028583015.1). Taxonomy (NCBI): domain Eukaryota; kingdom Viridiplantae; phylum Streptophyta; class Pinopsida; order Araucariales; family Araucariaceae; genus Wollemia; species Wollemia nobilis. Next base: position 15,191,883 of record JAQPPZ010000737.1, read on the forward strand.
GCCAACGACTAGAGGTTGCGGGCCAGGGAATAGAAGGCTTGCCCATTGCACTCAAGCCAATTTTACCAAAGTAAGTGGGGAAGGCAGAACACCCAGAGGGAGTGGAGGGTGGGGTGGACGAAGGGATTGGGCCATTGGGAGAAGAGTTCAATGATGGAGCTGGGAAGAACCCACTAAATGGAAAACAGAGTGAGGAGGTGGCCCATAGCCTCTACGATAAAGGGGTAAGTGAGGAAGAGATGGTTGGTTGATTCCTAGGCAGCACAACAAAGGAAGCATCTATTTAGGATTTGGAAGCCCCTCCTAGCCAGATTCTCAATAGTAAGGATCTTATTCTGGATGGTTGTCCATATGAAGTAGATGATCTTGGGGATCAGCTTGTTAGCCCACTCCTGCTTGACCATGAAAGGAGCCTCCACTAGGTCCCTTTAGAGGGCGTAAGTGGATTTGATCGAGAAGTAGCCACTACTAGTGTCATGCCAGACACATTTGTTCTCCCCCCATCAGAAGGGATGATGGTAGTCTCGAGGAGGTTTTGGAGCCTGGTAGCTTGAAGCGGGTGATAGGAGTTCAATATGGGCCCCCAGGTGCTTTTCCCCTGATCCTTGACCAAGTAGTCTGACACATTAGGCCCTTTGGAGACTATTAGGCTCGATTTAAGGACTCTAAGGTCATTGTTAGCACTCAAGGCCTCATATTAAATTCACCTATCCTCCCAAAATTTGAGCTTGACCCCATCACCAAGGATCCATCGATACCCTTTCCTAATAATGTCCTTTATGAGGGTCATGGATTTCCAGAAGGTTGATCCATATTTGGGCTAGAATTTGCTAAGAAAAGGGTGTTGATGGAGGTATTTCTTGCGCACAATACTGACCCATTCATTCGGGGCATTCGTGAACACCTTCCACGCTTGCTTGGCCAAAAGGGCTTTTTTCATGAGGGGACCCCACCTGAGCCAGATCCCTCCCTCCTCTTTGGGTCTATAGACAAGAGCCCAGGAGACCAGGGGGATCTTCTTCTTGTCTTCACTGCCAGACCACAAAAACTATTTCTATATTTTCTCAATGTGGGAAGAAATTGAGGTCAAGATTTTGATGACAGACATGAAGTACACCAGAATGCTTTGGAGGACATCAGACGTGAGGGTGGCCTTGCCCACCTGGGAGAGGAGTTGACCCTTCCAAGAGGTCAACTTTCACTGGACCCACTCGATCAGCCCACTCCATAGGGCCTTGGAAGAAAACCCTATGAACATGGGTAGCCCGAGGTAGGTGGAGGAAAGGGTGTCATGGGTGCAGCCCAGGATCCGCCCAATCCAAGCTTGCCTAGCTGGGGGGTGTAGATGAAATAGATTTTGTTTTTATAGAGGTTGATATTCTGCCCAACTACCTCTTCGTACAGGATTAGGATCTATTTTATGACCTTAGCTTGAGGGACCGACGTGGAGGTGGCAAGAATGGTGTCATCCATTAATTACTGGTGGGACACTAGGGGCAGCTTAGGCGCAATCCTGATGCCAGAGATGAGGCCATAGGAGGCAACGCTCGAGATGGTACGGCCCAGGGCCTCAACCAAGATGATGAAGAGCATCGGGAACAGGGGGTCACCTTGACGAAGGCCTCTAGAACTGGGGAAGAATCCAATCAAGAATCCTTTTATCAAGATAGAGAACTAATGGGAAGACACGTAGTTATTAACGAGGTTGATCCAGGAGGGGTCAAACCCAAACTTGAGGAGGACGCTGGAGAGGAACTCTCGATCGACTCTATCAAAGGCTTTATTCATGTAAAGTTTGAGCAAGGACGGCTTCTTGGAAAGGAGGGTTGAGTGAAGGACCTCATGGATAATGATGACCCCATCTGTGATAAGCCTTCCTTTGACAGAGCTTCCCTGGCCGGGGGTGATGATCAGGGGTAGGATGTCTTTGAGTATGGATGCCAGGGACTTGGTTAGTATTTTGTAGAGGACGTTGCACACGCTGATGGGGCGAAAGTCAGCTAGGGATCTGGCCGCCTAGGACTTGGGAATCAGGGCAATGAAGGTGGAATTGATGCCTCTAGGGATGGAGCTGGTGAACTGGAGGTCTCGAATGGTCGCACACACTTCCTGATCAATGAGGTCCTAGAAGGATTGGAAAAACTGGAGGGGAAACCCATTCGGGACCAGGGTGGAATCAACTTTCATGGAAAAGATGGTTGCGTTGATTTCTTCATCTCAGAGGGGTCGAAGAAGCATCTCATTTGAATGGGCCAGGACCAAGGCGAGAATGTGCTCCAGTAGGGTCTTTTTCGCCAAGGGTGATGGATAGTGCTTACCACCAAGGAGCTCTTGAAAGAAACCCATGACTTTGACCTTGATATCCTCCTCCTCTTTGGTAACCCTGCCATCATTGCAAATAAGCTCGGGGATTCTGTTTGAGCTCCTATTTTTGAGGGTCAAGGTGCGAAAGAACTTAGTATTGGCATCACCATCGACCATCCATAGGGCCCTTGACTTTTACCTCCAAAAGGTTTCCTCCCTGGCTAAGATATTGTGATAATCGGCTAGGACTGAGCGCTCCTCTTACGCTCCTAGGTCCTGGCACCCTTCCTAAAATCTGAGATTAAAATATTCTAGTTGTTTCTTGAGGGTTTCTTTGCTCTCGAATATATTTCCAAACACCTCCTTATTCCATATCTTGAGCTTATCTTTGAGGAGTCTAAATTTTTGATAAATTTTCTCGATAGAAAAACTCACAAAATCATCAAGGAGGGTCGCCTGGGAGTCGCTAGCAATATTGTCCTCAGTGAGCTTGTTACACTGGTCACCAAGGGTGGGACGACCTCTCTTCTTTTTGCTTCCAAATTTGGTGGTAAACTTCCTACTATGGGTCTTTTTGGGGCTAAACTCTTCAAGATTGGATTGGGAACATCCAGGATCGGCCGCAGTAGACCTCTCGAAACTACAATTTGAAGAAGGGTGGGAAGAGGGGAAAGAAGTAAGGGGTGGAAGGGGATCGAACGAGGAGAATCGGGGGGGCGAGGGTAAGGGGCACCCCGCCCACCAGGGCTGAGGGGGAAAGGTGGGGGTTGGGGAGCCCTGACAACTCGTAAGTCAGGTAAGGGGCTTCCTCAGATCGAGATAGGGCGGGGTCAACCTGTAGGCCTGTCTGGGAAGCAAGGGTCGTGGTGACCTTGAAGGATATTTCCTCTACACACCTTAGAGGTTCTAAAAATCTAACAAGAGGGCGATCAGGGTTAAGACATACCTAGTCCTGAGCGCTCGAGCAAGTAGGATCCACCAGGGATTCCTCGACAATAGTATATTCTGACTCTTTTTTGTGCCATTCTAAGGTGCTACAATCGCCACGTGGGGGCCCACGGGAGGGGGCCCAGTCAAGTGGAGGAGGGGTTCTTAGGGTGTGATGTACCAGCCTTCTTGGAAGAGGGACATTTGTGGGAAAGGTGCCCCTGTGTGCTTCACAAGGGGCAGAAGGCAAGTTTATTCTCATAAATCAGGGTTTGGCTCCAGAAGAAGGATCTTGAAGAAATAGTAATCGCAAAAGGGAGTTTGGATTTGAGGTTTGCATTGATGTAGAACATGGCATGGACCATGCGGGACCCTGCCTTGGTAGTAGGATCAAAGGCAACCAGTTCACCAACTACTTGCGCATTGAGCCTTAGGACGTCCTCCTACCACAAATGAAAGGGGAGTTCAGGGAGGCGAACCCAAATCAGGGTGATATTAATGCTTTGGGTGTTGGGGTTGAAATCAGCTCCATAGCGTTTGAGGAAGAGGCTTTTGCGCCCTAGGAACCAGGGCCCGCCAGAGAGAATCCTGCTAGAGTTGTCACTATTGTTGAGCTTGATGAGAAAGAAACCCTTGGTTAGGGCCACGAGCTGCATGTGCCCTAAAATTTTCCACTTGGAGGCTGCCCAGCGTCGAATGGTTTCCATGTTTGGGCGCCCTCCTATGAATTTCCCCACCAAATATAAGTAGGACCCTATCACAAATGTCGAGTAGACATCATCCTGGATGGAGATGTGCATCCCTTTTCGAAAAATCCCAGATCCTAGAGCCCAGGGCTGGGCGCTAGCCCTAGACAGGATCTGCTGAAAAGAGGGTTTGGACCCCACTCGGCCAGAGCCCTGACCTTTTTTGGGGTATTTTTTACCAAGCCTTGCACTCGCATCGACACTGCCAAGGGTCCTGGCACCCAGAATCCCATCCCCACCCTGCTCACCTACCTGCTCGAGCCCCACATCTGGACCAGTTCTCGCAGCAGAACCTGCAGGTCCAGACTTAGACGTTGCGCCCGCTCTCGACCCTGCTCCCGCTCTTGCACCTACGTCCGCTCCTGCTCCTGCTCCGGCCATCTCCCCATGAAAATAGTGTTTTCGTTTTCCTCATTTCACTTAATTGAATTCACCATTTGTACATAATATTTCAATGTCTTCTAGTTGTAATTGATGCACCATCATATTTGATAAGTCCTCTAGTTGGATAAAACTTAAATCAAGTGCTCTTTGTCTACATTGGGTCCATTGTGCACCTCCATATTCTATCATGGCTTGATATTTTTCCTCTCGAATGATCTTTGGATCTTTGACATATAGTTTCTAGATTTCCTTTGTTGAATCAATGCTCTTTGCCCTATTTTTTTGCATAGCCACCAACCTCATCCTTCAAGTCGAAGCAAATGGACCTTCCCGTCTTGCATGCATGGTTATTTTTGTTTACATACAACATTATTTTTCATCCTTGGTTGATCAATAACACTTTAATCAGTAATAAATTTTGGTTAACGAAATCTCACCTTACACCTTATAAAGATTATGATTTTACAAAATCAAAAGAAGTAAATATGTGTATAAGAAATTAATAGTTATATCTTTGTACAATCTTGGAGATAAAATGTATTGTTTAAATTTCATCTTCATCTAGTTCCAAAGTCCTTTAAATTACAACTTGACTTCAATTCATGAGTTGGTTCCATTAGAGAGATCTATGTAATGACCGAGCATGAAGGAACCCATACAATGTAATAGGAAACACAGTGAAAAATAGCTTATGTAGTGGACTATAAACATACAATAAACTTATTAAATTTTCTAAGATTTATTGTGGGATATTTTAGACGATGCATACCATTCTAGTTATCAACTACATCACACATTGTAGATAAAGTCTTGACAATAAAATAATAAGCATACTATAAACATATTATTTTTTAAAGATTAATTGTGGGATATCTTAGACCATGCAAACCATTCTAATTATCATCTACATCACACATTGTGGATAAAGTCTTAACAATAAATTAGAAACATTGACCAAAATATTATAAAGTATTTTTTATTAGCCTTTGCACATTGATGTATTAAGAGTGTCAATCCCTTTTTAAAATAAAAGTTCACTCAATAGTATATGAAATCATCTAATTTTATTTTAGAGTTAAACAAAGTAAATTTATATTAAAAAATACAAAATAAAAAGAAAAATCTTAAACATATACCATGCTCTAGCATAACTCGTCATAGTACAAGTAATATAATATAAAAAATATATCAAAATAATAACGTTATTATTAATCACCAAAATAAAAGCATATATAGTATTTTTTTTATACATAAAGGAATTAAAAAGTATATACATAATATTAATTACCATGCAAAATAAGTTTCATCCATTTAAAATACATACATAATATTCATTTATATATAATAGAACCAAATTAAGTGAAATTTTAAAGTACGAACTCAAAATTTTAATATATTTGTGACTTGCATTTTCCTTCACCGATAATACAAGTGACGTCCTTCATAAATATTTATACTATTATTTTTATCATAATTTTATACTATACAATCCATCAAATCATATGGACAATAATATTTTTAAATTTAAATATTTTATGCTTCTATTTTAAACAAGTTATTAATTCTTAGAATAAGTCCTCTACATAAAAAGGTGAAACAATCAAACTTTATTTAAGTTATTTTCTATAGTCAAGATACAGTTTTCATAACTATAAGAATATTCTCTCTCAAAAATTAGTTCACGTGGTTAATGAAAGATTTTATTTATAATCAACGTATAAGGATTATTTAGGTTTGAATTTGGGTTTATTTAAGCTTAAATTAAAATCAATGTTTTTTAAGTTATTATATTGGTTTTAAACTTTAATTAAAAAAAACTCAAATTCAAATCGTAAATAAATATGAAAATGTAAATTAAAATAAAATAAATATAAAAAACATTTTATAAATAATTATGTTATTATATAAATATTTTAAGTATTAATAGATTTATAAATATAGGATTTCACATGTTACTATTTTTAACATGGAGGAGACGCGTACTTGGAATCCATTAGTTATCTGTAACATCTTGAGTTCAAATTTTAGATCTGTCACTTATTTGGAAATCATTAGTTACCTGTAACATCTTAGGTTCAAATCTTGGAGCTACCACTATAACCTCTATCTCACCTCGTTATTAGCGACCTGACGCGAAGGAGACCACCTATGGTTTGGGATTGGTGTCGTCGTTATTGGACTGGCATGCATTCAATGAAGTCAGGTCAAACTCCTACCTTTGCCTCAAACAAGCTTGCCTCCAAGATTCGAACTTGGATCTCCTTGGTGAACACTAGAACTTACTTATCCACCCAATCCTTGGGACTATTACGTATGACATTATGATAGTAATAGTGGAATTGACCATCCACAAGTTTCACCTTTCACAATATTTATTTATTTTTTAATGAAATCAATCCCAAGAACCTTAACCATCCACAAAATCAAACCGAAGTAACTTACTAAGATTGCAATGTTAACCTCATGCATGTGGCACTCATTCTTTTTTAACATCAATGACTTGTTAACCCACAGCCTAGAGAAGACCTCACCTAAATTAGCAAGAGGATGGGGGCTTAAGAATATACATAACTTGAGGAAAGCAATAGTTGCCAAGGTTATTTAGAGATTGATAACTGGTAAATAATTATGGCATGAGGTTATCAAGGAGAAATATTTGGGGTCAATATCCTTTGAAGAGTGGATTAATCTTCCTATCAAATCAGTGACCAATGCTACTATCATTTAGAAAGCAGTAGTGAAGGCTTTTATATTAGTGGATAATTTTTTGTTTTGGAGAATATAAAATGAGAAGAAAACAAAACTTGGAAAAGATCCATCGATGGGGTGTGGAGGAGATCACCACTAGTTTCAAAATTTATAAAACATCTAAATAGACATGGGCTCAAGGTATTGGTGGATGCAACCTCTATGGACAAAACCAATTTGTGGAATTAAGGGTGGCTTTGAACAAAAGAATAGCTTTTGAAAGGAAATGAAGTTGAGCAATGGAGCAACTATACAAGGGGTTTGAAAAGGGATTTTATAATATTGAGACATGGTCAAAGAACCCTGCTAGTGGATAGTTTTCATCTAAGGAAGGATACAAGGAAATGCTTGAAGATAATAATGAGGAGCTCCTTTGGTGGTGGAGCAAGATTTGGAAGGTGAAAGTGCCCTTAAAATTCAGATTTTTTCTTGGTTAGCATTAGCTAAGAGGGCATTGACATGGGATATTTTGTAAAAGAGGTCCTAAAAGGATCCAAGTCAATGTAGTTTGTGTAAAATGGGAGAAAAAACAATATATCACCTATTGGTTCATTGTGATTTCTTGAGAGAGGTCTATGCTACCACTGACTAAGGGGAAGGGACAATGACCAACAAGGAATTTGTTGGAGAATATGTAACAATGGTACATTTCATTAATAGTAGCATGGGGTCTTTGGTTGGCAAGATATTTTATTTTGTTTGAGAGCAAGGAAATTCCATCTATACAAGTTCAATCTTAGATCAAATATACTTATGAAGGCATAAAACATACGCCAAAATAAAAGGTTGTAAGATGGGTTGACAATTTAGCAGTGGATATTACAAAGTCTTGGGTTTTTTTAGATGGAGCTTGTCAAGACAATCTAGATAGATGTGGGGTAGGAGGAGTGTTATATTAGGATGAAACTTTCAAAGTAGGTCTTGGTGAAGGCACCAATAATATGGCAAAGTGGAAGGCTTTGATATTTTTTTATAAGAATAGTAGTAGAACAAGAAATAACAAAACTTCCAAATTTTGATGACTCAAAATTGGTGGTGGCTTGGGCTTCAAGATTAGTAGGAATGCAAAATTTGATACTTAAGCCTTACTATGATCTGGTAAACTTGCTAGAAGCATCATTTGTAGAGATATCTTATAGGTATATCTATAGAGAAATAAATGAGGAAGTAGATGGTCTATTAAAAGCTACATTGGATACTCTAGTTGGTACTTAGTTAAGATGAGTAGTGTATGGGACTGTGATTCCACCACAGTCTACCCCTTTTTGATACTTGTTTCCTTTTGATAGAAGTCATAGTTTAGGACACTTTATGATGTCTTTTAATAATTAAGGTCATACTCGTAATATGACTAATGGCTATAGGGCTAAAGTATCAAAATAACACTCTATAATATGACCGAAGGCTTGCACCAGGTACATAGTTTTTATTTTGTCAGGTTTGATAAATTTTTTAGAGAAATTTGAGTTTTTTTTTTTTTTTGGATACATAGAGGAGTTGGTTACATCTACACTATTTTTAGTAACTACCAAGTGCAGGGTTCAAACCACAAGGGCTGCTCCCAACAAGCATATACCACCTCATTGTTGATGACCTTGCTTAAGGGAAACCATTGATCACTCGAGATTCGTATTGTCATCAATCTGGTGCACACTTAGAGGATTTAAATCAGACTACTACTCAAAGAAATTTGAGTTATTTTTGGAAGATTTTAAAATAACTTATAATAGGGATGTTTAACAAGATCTATATACAATATCCATCTCATTGTATTTATTTTAAAATCACAAACAAAAGTTATTGATTTTTTTAAGAAAAAATATATATTATATAAAAATATTTTTATTTTTATTTTATTTTATTTATTTATTTATAGAAAAAAACTAGATTATATTAATTCATTAACCAAAACATTACAATATTATGGTGCTAACACTGTCCACCAGCTAAAAAACAAAATGAGGTGGATAAGGAGTAAAGCATCCATAACTGAATATACATAAGAATAGAAGCTTTTAGCAACAAAAAAACTATAGCTATATCTTGCTGCAATACACCAGATATCAACATTCATCTGTGGAAGAGTGTGTTATATGAATAAATTTTGAGTCTGTCTTTCGTGATATCTTCATAAGTCTTCAAAGAAGAAATAGAAGTAATCAAAACCTAAACCTACTCATCATTGTTAACTGCCTTCTTTTTAGTTTCCTATTGGACCTTCTGAAGATCCTAAACCATATGAGAAAGCTAATGAAGTCTGTCAATAACATCTTGTGGTGTGCTAGAATTTCCATAGACTTGGGAATGAATGCATCCCACATGTAACAAAAGATCAAATATCAAGTCTGCTAAAACTATATCCCATGGAGGAGAAGATCCAGTAAACACATTTTTGCATCTACACTTCCAAATGTGCTTGAGAAGGATGAGTCTACAAACATTCCAAAGTTTGGGGTATTAATCCAGTTGAAAAAAACCAAGCAAAGAGAGCTTCCAAGATCTAGTGAAAGAAGGAAAAAGAAAAGAGTGGAAGATATCCCAAAACTGTTTAGCCATGTCACAAAACCAAAACAAGTGAATAAGAGTTTCTAAAGCATTACAAAAATTGCATTGAAAGAGAATGTGTAAAATTACAACCGAACTTTCAAAAGTTGAAAGTTTTTAATGCAAAAATTGTCATTCAAGAAGTTGAGTTTTGGATTCAACAAGAACTTTTCAAATTTGAGTAGCAAGAAACTACCATTTGGCATTGGTAAAATTCACTTGCCACTTAACATTGAGCTTAGAGTCTAAAGAAGAAGGACACATAAGATTTTTGTATATCCAACTAGAAGTAATGAAAGAGATTCTATGACCATTAAACCATCTCCAATCATTCCATATATTATTGCTAGTTGTTCCCAACTTTATAAGGACCTCACAAGGGATGAAAGCCACAACTAAGCCACAAGACTCTTTGAACCTAGAGGGAAGGAAACAATAATTGCATATTTGGTTCCAAGTAAGAATTGAGCAGCTACCCGAATCTTAGATATCTTTAATTCTATTAATACATTTCTTCAAAAAAAGCTAGACCTTGAATAGCATTGCATAAAGCTAAATGTTTATTATTATGAAGGATAAGTTTATTCCACCAAAGACTATTTAAATCGATCCTCAAACCATGTCTTAAGGAGTCATACTTCCAAACCAATAAATGAGAAACTAAATTCCAAGCTTTCCAGTTTTAGGTAACTGGAATAGATCCTTTAATTGTAAAGCAAGGCATATTAAAGACCTTATCCTCCCATGAGATTTCTTTCTATTTACCTTTATAAATAACTAATGAGATTATGTAACCAAATAGATATTTTCCACTGAAATTTTATTTTATTCTATTTTGACTTCACCTTTAATATCACATAAATGTATTATGTTGTGCTTTACTATTTAATATCCGGCGAAAAGATTTTATATGTCAACTTCATCCTAATTTGGAAAAAAAAGAAAAATATTCTACGCTATTGCTCTAGATGATAGTTATATCGATAATGCATAATTATTATATTAAGCTAGATAGGACTATAATGATTACAATTGTTTTTCTTGCACTAATGTTGATACACACCGTTTTTCATTACTACGATGACTACTATAACCCTAATAAGACAAGGACAATGTCAAAAAGCCAACCTTAGTACTTAGAAGGTTGTTTTTTTCCACAGCAAATATGGGTAAATGTTTGACTAATTTTAAGAGCAAAATTGACTCACTTGTCCTTTTGTGTTTAAAGGAAGAGAGAGTGGTATTAGGTAGGTCATTAAGTCATTTCTCCGAGAATAAACAACTTTGACATATCCTTAAGTGGAGGTTGGTGAGATCTTACGGAGGCCATGTATTATACACGTGCACCAAGAATCTATTTTTCTTTACGTGCGTAAAAGTGGAAAAAAAAATTAAACTATCAACCATTTTCAATTAATTTTATTATTTTTTTATATAGAGAAATCAACCACTTTCCTTTATTTTTTATTATTAAATTTAGGTTCAAATTTTTGGAGCTGCTTGTTTATAACCTCTACTTACCTTGTTATTAGTGGTCTGACGTGAAGGTGATCATCGATGATTCGGGATTGGAATCTTCATCGTTGAGTTAGCGTGCACTCAACGGAGTCAAGACAATCTACTACCTTTACCCCAAATAGGCTTGCCTCCAATGTTTGAACTTAGAGTCAGAGGAGATCCCGAATTTGGGGTTCACCTTGCCAACTACCTTGTAGAAAGAAAATTTATTTGCTTGAGGCTTGGATGGTGGGGTGGGCAGCAGTAACAACTGCTGTTGCGGTGCTGCCCACCCCCACCCTCATATCTCCTCTTGGTAAGCGCAAGAACTTATCAATCCATTTAACCCTTGGGACTTAAAATACGGGTTTTTATGAGGTGTCTCAATCCCCTCGTATTAAGGTTTGAACTTGAATCTTCTAAATAAAAACCCAAAAAACATACCACTATGATATACATCATAAGACACCAATTTTATTACTATCAAATATTATTATTTTAGATATTATTATTATCAATTTGAGATGTATGAATATAAAGATGAGACACCAACTTTATTACTATCACTAATTATTATTTTAGATATTATCATTATCAATTTAAGATGTATGAGTATAAAGTATATTTTATAGAGATTAAAAACATATATAAGTTTTTGTTTTTTTATCTACGCATGTTTTGATTGCATAAGGAATTAAAAACATTTTTATTTTATAAAAATTAAGATTTCAAATAAAAAATGTTACCACTGCACCTTAATCTATTAAATAAAACGAAATTAAAAAAACCACAGGTCTATATGATGCTTTTGCTTATACTGCATGATAATATGAAAGTGAACCTCTAAAAATATAGCCGTTATATGATGGCATGCTATTCAAAGTAACAGATAATTATAATAGATAACCTAAAATAAGAGATAATAAAAGCTAGACAATATCAGCAAGATCAATTTTAAAAGGACCCTTTTTCGGACAAGTGCTATATCACAATGATACATAGGTGGACAATTCTAAGGCTTATATTGAGAGACAAGACTTTAAAACTTTAAAAAGCTCAAATTAGGGAAAATGTAATCATTGGTCTTCAGAGTTCTTGCTGCCATGCTTTGTCGCATTGCAACAATATTCCTTATAATTTTAATAGTGGCAATGGTTTTCTTTACCATTAGTGTCAATTTTGTTGTATTTGAAATGAATGTGTTATGTAGTTTTAAAGTAAAACGTGGTAAATTAAAGTTGTTTGAAATGTTTATAAGGTTATAAGTCATATTGAGATGAATGTGTTATATAGTTTTAAAGTAAAACAAGGTAAATTAAAGTTGTTTGGAATGTTTATAAGGTCATAGGATAATTTTTGTGGAGAATATTGTTTATATAATATATGGCTGTTTAACCATACTTTGGTTATCGAAATATGGTATACAACCATAACTCGCATGAGATTTAAACTTTGGACCTTCTTTTTTTAGATCTAGTATTTCAAATTTTTATGAAACTTTTTAAGGTACTTCAGCTTTATCAATTATTGATCAATCTTAATGTTTCTTATAACTTTGTCATCAAGTTGCATTGAAAGCACTACCATTTGTAAGAAGATGCTTGAGTCAAGTCATCTCTTTCTAATGTCTAGTGGATATGAGAATCATTAAAGAAAGAATAACATTTGAAACAACCACGCATGTTTAATAGTCACTTGTTTAAAATTTTCAGCAAGAATATTAAAGCTACTAGAGCAACATTAGGTAAAAAAAACTTTTATAAAATTTTGATAGGAAGCATTACAAGATGAAAATCTTGACTCCTATTCTAAAACATATTTAGCAAATTTGAAGAACTGACACACATGCTTCACTATTTTATGTTTACCACATGTATTACATTTCGAGTTTGAAATATCTATTGTCAAAAGCATTTTAAAATGACAACTTATGGTGAAGTAATCTCCTAGCTAATAACCAAATAGATGGTGTTCTTTATTAGTACATTTTTTTTTTCATTCAAACAAAATGGATGTAAAAAATACAAAAGAAAACACATGGAGACAACCTTAATACAATATCTTTAAATTCTTTTAATCATCCAACCATCACCAATATTTCATACAAACGTAAGATATTGGAGACTTCAAAAGAGATCATTATCCACCAAAAACTGAATGTAATCCATGACAATCTTATAAGAATTGCATAGAGAAAATCAAATATGCAAGATTAGATATTGCTTCCAAGTCTATATAGGTATATCCCAAAGATCCCTAGATAAATAAAGACTTGTCTTAAATTTTTTTTTAGATTTTAGGTCTAGAGACAAGGCTAATGGTTTGCTATATTAAATAAGTATTATGTTTTACCAAATGAAATAGGAGGTAAATTTAAACCCTTGTCAAAGTATAGATCCACTCCAAGTTAGTTACCTACTGATTAATTGTCAAACCACTATATACCTTAGACATAAATAAAACATTTTTAGATTGAAATGAACTACATTAAGGAACTTTTCTTGAATTTTAACATACTTAAGTTCCAAAAAAAAAGGTTTGTGTGAGGTAAAACCTAGTTTTCTAAGGTTCATCATGTAAGAGAGCCCTAACAATCCATTTAGACAATAAACAAATACCTTGCATCCATGGATCAATTAAGCTAAACCTTACAAGTTGAAACAATGATAAATGAATGTAGAAATTTACAATTGGAAACAAATAAAATTCAAATAAATATTGTAGCTAAAAATAATGTAAAAAATATGATGAGATATCCATAGAAATCAATAATATTTCACTATCAAACGAAGAACATCAAAGTGACATAAAAGTAGATGGGTGAATGAGGCTATCAATACCAACTAATAAAATATATGGATCCTAATAATAAGTAAACCAATGTATCATTATATCACAATATAATATACAAGGATCATGACATAAGGTGAACATGATGGAAGCATTAGCAAATAATAATATAAAACAATACAATATCAATTATGGTCTATAGTGAAAGATCGTATATTTTAACATCTTTGATTAAGTTGATCCTTTATAACCCTTTTTATAAAATACAAAACTCTAATCAAATCTCCTTTGTCTAGGTTTTATGAGATTCGAAGAAACCTACAAGCAACTTAGATTTTGCATTAGATTTTACCCAAAAATCTATTGATATTTAGGATGGTATGTTAATATCCAACACTATATTCAATCCTTCATATTCCAAAACACAATCTCTTCGAACATAGTGTTCTAGCATTAAAAAATCAAGGTGAATGAAGGAAAGAAGCTTATTAAAAAATTCTAAAGAACTAGTATCTTTAGAATCCCTATGATATATCTAATTTATACCCTTGCTCCATGGTAACTCCTCTCAATAGGCATACCTTATTTAGAACTTGTTATCAAAAGATACTAGAGAAATATTTTTTTGTAAAAGAAAAACTCTAAGTTTTCTAGAAAAACCTAAGTGACAACCCAAGGTCCTAAAAGGACCCTAATGAGACAAAGTCTATATAAAATTCTCATTTTAGAACCATTCCTCTAAAATAAATTCTTTGAAGTAATGCCACTATATGGTGTTAAAAAAAAAACTCTTGAAAAATAAACTATATTTTTTAAAAGCCTTAAAGATACAATAACAGTCCAAAATAACTTGCTCTTTAACCAATCCTATAAAATAATTAACTCTTTTAAAAATACTACTGTAAGAGATCAAGGATTGAACTTCTAGCGTAATGGTGATTTGTACCTACTTTGATACCATGTAGAAATTTGAAATGAAAAATAAATCAAATTGAATCAAAACATTACTCGAATGTTATGTGGTAGAAAACATAGTAATCATAGAGAAAAACACAAATTGTAGGACAAAGTACCCATTGAAACAAATATTCTCTATTAATAATGAATAGTACAAATTAATAAGCCACTAGGGATGATATAAATATCCATCATAATACAAATACATAAATCTTAATCATAGTGAAATTAACACATCATTGGATCAAAAATAGTATAAGGATCTCTATAAGGTGAATGTGGACCAACAAGTAAATAAAAGATAATTGAATATAGTGTTAGTCATGATCTATTAAAATATTACATATATTAACATCAATACATTCCAAAAAAATGCTAGGAATAGAAGCAAATTGATTCTATTTGGACCGTATGAATCTTCTTAAATCCTAGTGAACTAAAATAGATGGATTTGAAAGGTAACCAACATGAAGAAATGAAAAACATGTCTCGCAAAGAAAATATTTTTTGTTACATGAGGTTTACTAGCTAAAATAAAGATATTTCATCTTCTTATTGTCTACCTTTTTGTAAAATTTTAAGAGAAACTATTATCTCATGTCTTTAGGTGAAATACTTAATCCAAATGGAATTTCCAATGATGAGACCCTAAGATATCTTATTGTGAGAAGTAATAGATACATCTTCCTCCTTTTATGTGCTAGTAATTCTAAGTTGACTTCTGGATTAAAGTGTGAAATATGCTAATGTTTAAGATTTAACACAATGAGTAGATGAATGCATTACCATATTATTTTGCATAAGTTTCATGTAGTTTTTAGACTTAGTTTTGCATTAAGCTATGGATTTTTGTCTTTAGCATCTTTCCCTTTCTAAAATTGAACTAACAAGATGTTAGAAGTGTAAACAAGGGAAGAAATGGTCTATAGGTCTCTTGGGTCCATTCCTATACCATTGGGCACTTCTAGTGTATTAGTTCCAAAAACTCTTAGAGTGTCAAAATCACATAAGGTGCCAGAACCTTTGATCAATTCTAGGGTTGAGCGTTGGAACTACAAGAAGTGCTAGAACCTCTAGTTGAGTTTTGAAACCTCTAGAGTAGAGTGTTGGAATCCATCTAGTGATACATGGTAAAATAGTAACTAGCTCTTGAATGTTGTAGAGAACTCCAAAACACCAAGGATCATCACATAAAATTGATTCAATCATATCACAAATATTGGATACCTACATAAAGGAAGCTAGTATCGATGGAAAAAGGAACCATACATATTCTAGAGATATTGCATCAATCGATACATAGAAATTTGACACACTACAATAGGTCAACTAGAGAAATAAGGACACATGTCATTCAAGGGGCCACTACATAATAACCACAACAAACAAAGATCTTCCCTTGAAAGGGACAAGACCAATAGTCAAATCCTTAGATCTTAAACCATGTTAGGCCTAGTAGAGTTGATCCATTTCTTGTTGGCATCTAAATTCATTGGTAAGAAACATATTATGTCTACTTCCAGATTTTGTATATCAAAATTAGCGAGGAGGTTAGAATAAAACTCATGGTAATTTACATGCCATTGTGAACATGACTAAAGAACAACAAAATCAATCATTTTTTATTATAGACATCACAATAATTTCTATTACTTCAAATAAAGGTGCAAATTCCTCTTCCCAAAGCTAGTACAATGTTAGAAAAGTAGTTAGAGCATGTGCACTATATATTAATGTAATGGTAAATACTTGGGGACTTTTAGAGGGGATCACGAGAGGATAGAGAAAAGGAGAAAATATAGAAAATAAATCCGTTGCAATTTATTTGGCTATTAATGAAAAAACCCTTTTCCTTTGTCTTAGTTGTATTGCATAGTCTAATTTTGAGTTACCTTCAATTTTTGTTAAGCTAAGGAGCAAGGGCACACTCCAATGACACAGTGGTATTGTAGGCCCAAAATGGCCACATACTTAGGAAAATTTTGTAAATTTTGTCTAAGTGGGAAAGTCTTCATTTCGCACACCTAACAATGTATTTTGGAGCGGATCCACAATAGGAGGCATGAGTCCGCCCGAAACTTAGAGTATTTTCATGCTTGGAGTGATTCCGCTAGGGACTTCCTTTGTGTTTGGCTCCGGACTGGCAAAAATGCTCGAATCCACAAAAGTTTTAAGAGGAAATGACGTCAACGATAAAAAAGTGTGGATTGGCGACCGCTCAATATTTTGGAAAACTTCACGAGTGGCTAAGTCTTAGAAGGCCCGATTCCGGAGAACCCATAGAGTATTTGCGCCCGAAATGGTGACAAGGCGGGATGCTATGGACAAGGCAGATGTGGATTCATGACTAAAGGTGATTTTGACTTCTCCTTTCCGGAATGGTGACAAGGC
This sequence comes from Wollemia nobilis, assembly GCA_028583015.1. Classification (NCBI taxonomy): domain Eukaryota; kingdom Viridiplantae; phylum Streptophyta; class Pinopsida; order Araucariales; family Araucariaceae; genus Wollemia; species Wollemia nobilis. The sequence goes on from JAQPPZ010000737.1 coordinate 15,209,171, forward strand.
GGAATGTTTTATTCTGAGGATAGTGCGGAATGGAGAAAAGGTCATGTTGCACTATGACGGGTCCGGATTGATGATCATATGCTAATGCACTTGCTCATCCCGAAATGGAATCCACAAAAGTCATAAAGGAGTGATGTCATCAATATTTTTGTGCGGATTGGAAGGCACCTTGCGGATAATGAAGGAATCTGAAGAACAAAGAGCGGATTCGATCTTGCTTAGTTTTTAGATCATTTGGGAGCCGGATTGGCGATTTCATAGTTTTTGAGATAGAAGGATGATGTCACCAACATTTTAAAGTGGAATGGCACCGTTTCTCCCTACCATTGTAATAAGATTTTATCAGATTTAATCAGAACCATATAATGAGGGAGATCAACGGTGGAGATTGCATCAAAGAATCTAAAGTATTTAGGGATGTTTCTTCACCAGAATTGGAACAACCAGTTGGAAGAGGAAGCTGAAGCATCGAGGGTTTTCAAGAAAGCTGAACTAGAGGTGGTTACAGATCGACGACGATAGACAGTATCCAAGAAGAATCAATGATGATACGTGATTTCCAACGGCCTGGACTCTAGTTGCGTCGAACAACCAGCAAGTTGCAGAGGCCCCGAGCTGCCATGGCGGACCACATTCAATGGATTTCTTGGAGGATGTACCAGTAAGCAAATGCCAGCAAGAATTCTCTGTTGCATTGTCAAAATAAATCTTTGTAATGTTCTTAGTGAATTTTAATTTCTGCAAAACTATAAGTAGAGGTCGAACCCTCATTTTTAAGGGTCGGCTCTAGCGTGTTTGCCTGTGCTATTGTAAATATTCCCAAGAGCTAATGGAAGGAGCATTACATTGATCTTCACCTCAAAGTTTGTATCTTCATGCTTGATATCAGAGGTTCGAATTCTTTAGCTGTATTTCTATGAATACTTAAGTGGTTAGTTTGTGCCAAATTAATGGATTACTAGCTGTTAAAGTAATTGAAATCTGCTTTTGAGATTGATCTTTATTGTTAGAAAGTGCATTTCTATAGAATCTAGATATTGGTGAATTTTGTTATTTGGATTATCATTGTCTGGATATTGAAATCATTGTCTGCAATATTTCTCTATTGTGCTTTAATGAATGAAGAGTCATTCAATTTGTGATAATGTTGATCTGAGTTATGTATCTTTGGGTTAGTTTTTCGAAGCTTTTTATGGTGGTGCAATGTTGTTAGCCTATCCATCCAATATTGTTCACATTTCTCTAACCCTAATCTCTTCTTACCCTAACCTTCAAACCCTAAGTGAGCATAATTGTGTCAACCCCTGTTTAAGTTGACAAGGAACCAACCTACTCTGGAGGTTGGATCGAAAACTCTATTTTGGTCCATCCAATGTTGAGTGTTGAGCTGCAGCTATCGGGTGCAAGCCTGGATAGAAAATAGGAAGATAGATAGCCACAGTATCAAGTGAAAACTTGGTGCAATTCAGTGCCCAACAATTTTTGGCACGCCCGGTGGGACCAGTTCACAAGGAACATGAAACCCATCAAATGAGTTACTATTATCTCAACCCGAAGGAATCAAGATTAGGTGAATTATCTTGACCTTGTAAGCGGAGAAGAGCAAGTTCACCTGGCGACTCCCTGGTCTTTAGACTCAAAAAAGAATTATCCTTGTAGACCAATGTCCTTTCATGTATACCAGGTCTTTCAAAAGGAATAACCCTAACTCCTATTTTTACTGTGAGTTACCTTATAGAGGGGTTGTTGTTGCTAGAAGTTTAGATCAATATTTCCTCGTAGAGGAAGAGCTTCTGGAAGAGGATTCTGTAGTCCATCCAATAATTCCCCCAATAAGACCTACAACCAGAAATATGGCACAAAATGGGCCCCCTAATCAGCCATTACAGAAGTATCCCAGCTGGAACACAATCGGTCCTCTCAGATTAGCCCAAATGAATGCCATCCCTTAGGTTGTATCTAAAGCTATCCCCACTTATGATGGTTCTGGGAAAACAGCTTATGAGCACTGTCAGGATATCTTGAACCTGGTAGCAATCCACAACATAAAGGAAGAAGATATTATTGTAAGAATTCTAGCCCTGTCCTTCAGAGGAAAGATATTGCATTGGTTTAGAACCTTGGAAGACAATACTATCACTTCATGGCAAGTGTTAGCCGAGCCATTCATAGAGGAATTCAATGAATCTACTGACCCATTTTCTTTGCTTAATCAGTTTACATCCATGCAGAAAACTCAGCAAGAAACTGTCTCAAATTTCAATTTGAGATTTAGCAGAACATGGAAAAGAATTCCCCCCACTGCCATACCAGCTACATGTTTGGCTTATATGTATTATATCCGAGCTCTTGGATCAGATTTGGGGCTACAGACACAACAATCAGGAGTAGAAACCTTCCCCCAAGTTTATAATGCAGTTGTTCATGCTAAAAATATCCTAATCAATGTAGGAAGGCTTCCCCCCAAAACCGTGTTGCCTTACAACTCAGAAACCACTAGTGGCCAAATTCAATCCACAAACCCTTCTCATATGGACCCCCTTTATTTATCATCTCCATCTCCACAAATGAATGCCATCCCTCAACCAAAGCCTATATCCTCTATAGCCCCTTTTCCTCCCCTTCCTTCTCAACCATCTCAGGAGTTTTCTGCTATTCTGGATATACAAAATACTCTGAAAACTCTGAGCAATAGAATGAATTCAATGGAAAAGAGAGACCAGGAAAGGTCACAATAGAGGAGGTTTCCATATGTAAACAAGGATCAGAGACCTGGTCCTAGTAACAGTACTGGGGTCAGGGTGAGTGCAGTATATGAGGAGCCAAAATGTTCTTCAGATACTACTCTTGCGAATGTTTGGTGCCTAGTATGCAATGACCCCCATGACTCACAGTCTTGTGTGATGTATCAACACCATGTTCAACAAGCCATGGATCAAGCTGAGAGGAATCAAAAGGGGAGAGTTAATATGTTATGGCACCCTGACCAAATCATGGTTGGAAAAGAGTTGGTTGAGGAAAGCCCAATTGTTGTTATGACAAGGTCTGGGAAGAAAGCTTTGCAAGTAGACCCCCAAAAAATGGGGCAATTCCAAGTCCCTTCTCAGAAGAAAGTTGATCCCCTCCCTCAGAGCAGTAACACCTTCCCTATTCCTCAAGCTAAGGAAAAAGAGAAGACAAATAGTCTTCCTAAGAGACCGAAAAGGGAAACAGAAGGAGACCGAATGAGATCTAAATATGAAGATCAAGAAATATTGAGGTTCCCCTCTATCACTAAAAGACAAATATTAGAGGCCACCCAAAAATATAAAAGAAGATATGGTGAGCAAGAAAGAGGGTTGGAAAGACTCTCTTTGACTAAGTCTGAATACAACATTGTTGAAGAGATGAAAAGGATCCCATCAAAAGCTAGCCTGTATGACACTCTGTTCATCCCTGGTCAGATTGACCTGCTTAAAGCTTCCCTCAACAAAAATCCTCAGAATAGGTTGGCCACAACAATCCTTAGTATGCCATCAGAAAAGAAAGAGATGACACCTGTTATTTTAAAGAATAAACCTCCCCCTTTCTATATATCCCTAAGAATGGAAGGTTGGGTAGTCCAAAATTGTATGATTGACTCAGGAGCATCAACTACAGTTATGCCTAAAGTAGTCTATGAGGAGATGGGTATGGAGTATACCCGATCTTGTCCTGGAGTATTACAACTAGATGGGACACCTGTCAAGACGGTTGGGGTCATTAAGGATGTACTGATGAGGTTGCATAGAGCCCCTGAGGTGACAATAGTGCAAGAAATAGTTGTGGTTGACTTAGAACCCTATTTTGGATTATGTCTTTCAAGAGAGTTTACTGCAAAGCTAGGGGGATGTATGTATATGGATTATTCTAGCATGGTAATCCCTTTCAAAGGAAAGAGGATAAGGATAACACCTAAAAAACCAGTAGCTTATCACATTGAAAATATTGAAGAAGATATGTGCAATCTTAATCCCTTGGAAGAATTTGAGCTGGTGGAAAACATTGAAGAGTTGGACATAGAGGATGAGTTGCCTTTCAGAGAAGACTACAGTCAGTTTAGAACTGGTATGGGAACATACAACATCTCAACAGAATCAGAGAAGAAAATCCCTGCTATATCCAACCAGTCTCTGAGAGAGAAAGAAACTTGGATCATGCACTTTGATGGTGCTAAATGCCAAAATGGTGCAGGAGCTGGTGTGGTCCTTCAATCCCAATCAGAAGGTACAAAAAAATTTGCTTACAGACTGACATGGTCATGTACTAACAATGCGGTAGAATATGAGGCCCTATGTCTAGGATTGATACAAGCAGAAAGTATGGGCATTAATATTTTGAATATATATGGTGATTCTGAGCTAATAGTCCATCAAGTAAGAAATAGGTGCAGCAATAAGCACCATTACTTAAAATCTTACAGAAATAGGGTATGGGATTTAATGGAATCTTTTGATGCCCTGAATTTAAATTTTATTCCCAGAGAAAAGAATACTCTGGCTGATTCTTTAGCAACAAAGGGAGCTAACTTCAACCCTTCTGTAGACTTCGGAATCAAGAAGGCCAAGGGAATTAAAATTATTTTCAGACCTGCAGTACCAGACAAGCAGATTTTTTGGCAGGTTTTTGAAAGTGATGAACAAATAGTTGATTTTTTGGTGAGAGAAGCATGTCTCTCTACTATCCAAGAAGAGAATTCAGAAGAAATTGATCAGCAGGACATTATCCAACTAAGGAACAATCATATCCCAAGAGGGTTGGTCACCCTTGAAAGTTTATTTGATAATGAGGACAGAAAGAAGACCAAAGCCATGAAGGTCAACAAAAAAATCTATAAAGAAGTTGAAGTTGGTATAGAAAAGAAGCTCAATGTCGGAATCCGATGTTCACCTGAGGAAGCAGAGGATATCAAAGCTCTATGCTTAAGATACCAAGACATTGTGGCTTGGTCATATGAAGACCTCAAGGTGTATGATAAAAAGGTTATCCAACATACTATTGAGCTAGAGCCTGATGCAAAACCATTTAGGTAGAAGCAGAGGCCAATCAATCCAAGGATCGAGGCCATTATGAGAGAGGAGCTCTTAAAGTTATTAAAGGCTAAGATCATATACCCAATAAAACATTCTACTTGGGTAGCCAATTTGGTACCCGTGAGAAAAAAGAATGGGGATATACGCTTGTGTGTGGACTTTAGAAATCTGAACCAAGCATCCCTTAAAGATCACTACCCCCTCCCTCAGATTGATCAGATCTTGCAAGTAGTGGCAGGAGCAGAAATATTCTCCTTATTGGATGGTTACTCTGGATATAACCAAATTTGGGTGAAAGATGAAGATTAGTATAAAACAACATTCACCACAAAATGGGGTACATTTGCCTACCAGAGAATGCCTTTTGGGTTGTCCAATGCAGGAGCCACATTTTAGAGAGCTATGGACTATGCTTTTGGAGCACTAATCAACAAGGCTATTCTGATTTATCTGGATGACATGACTATGTTTTCCCATGATAAAAAAGACCATCTGTCACACTTGGAGCAAGTTTTTCAAAAATGTAGAGAATTTGGTATTTCACTCAATCCTAAGAAGTCATTCTTTGTAGTCCATGAAGGAAAGCTACTAGGTCATGTGGTCTCAAAAGAGGGCATGGCCATAGATCCAGATAGAATCACATCAATTCTTGCTCTTCCTTTGCCTACAAATAAGAAGACATTGCAGTCCTTCCTAGGCCAAATCAATTTTGTCAAGAAATTCATTTATGATTTTGCATAGAAAGTAAGGCCTATATCTGAGCTACTCAAGAAAAATGCCGAATTCAAGTGGACTGAAGCCAGGAAACAAGCTTTTGAGATTATCAAGCAATCCATTGCAACAGCCCCAGTATTGGTAAACCCATATTTCAGCAAAGATTTTATTCTTTATGCATATGGAGCTGAAGAAAGTTATGCCTCAGTACTCACTCAGAAAGATGATCAAGGGGAGGAACATCCTGTGTTCTTTTGGAGCCAGACACTCCATGATTATCAGGTCAAATACAACTTTATTGAAAGGCAAGTATTTGTTGTGATGAAGTCACTAAAGAAGTTCAGGCAATATTTGGTACAGAGCAAGACCCTGGTATATGTAGTTCATCCGGATGTAAGAAGTTTTATCCTTCAGGGTGATCTAGGAGACAAAAGAGTTGGTTGGATTACCAAAATCCAAGAATATGATGTAGAAATACACCCCACCAAGCTAGTGAGAGGTAGAGCCTTATGCCAAGGGTTAACATAAGCTACAACATTGGCAGAAGTAATAGCTTGCCAGGCAACAGAAGAAAATCAGGTCGAAATAATACAAACTAAAGACTCTGATTGGATTGACCAGATGATTAGGTATTTCCAGAGTGGAGTATGCCCCCTTAATCTAAGTGCTTCCCAAAGGAGGAGATACATGCTTCATGCTTTGAAATATGTATTACTACCAGAGGGCTTATACAAAAGAAACTTGGATGGAATTCTTCTAAAATGCTTAAAGGATGACCAACAAAAAAGGGTCATGGAGGAATTCCATGGAGGATCAGCTGGTGGACATAGTTTAGGTAGGGTTACAACTTTAAAAATCATAAGAGCAGGCTATTATTGGCCCATTGTATTCACTGATGCTTTTAAAGTCACTCGGGCTTGTGACAAATGTCAGAGATATGTGGGAAGGACAAGGAATGCTTCATCCCCCCTCAAGCCCATTCAAGTTGAAGAACCTTTTCAACAATGGGGGCTAGATTTCATAGGGGTTATCAACCCCAATTCCTTAGAAGAGCATAATTTTATCTTAACTACCACATATTATCTTACCAGATGGGTAGAAGCTATTCCTACCAAGAAATCAGATCAAGATGTTGTGATCAATTTTATGGAAAATTTGATTTCAAGGTTTGGAGTTCCGGAAGCCTTGGTGAGTGACAATGGCCCAGATTTCATAGGAGCCAAGTATATTGAGTTTTCTAGTAAGTATGGCATTACTCTTAAAAATACTTCCAATTATTATCCATAGGGTAATGGACTTGCAGAATCTACCAACAAAAACCTATTAAGGATTTTGAGGAAATCATTGGAAGGTAATAAAAGAAGTTGGCACCTATTGTTGGACCAAGCTCTGTGGGTAGACAAGATTACTATTAAGAAGTCCATCAATACTTCCCCTTATGCACTAGTGTATGGCAAGGAGGTAGTGTTACCAATCCATTTGGAGATCCCAACACTTAAGCTTGTCAATTCAGAAGAAGAGTTAGAAGAAGATCCTATGAAAACCAGGTTGACACATTTGTTGCAATTAGAAGAGAGTAGAGCTCAGGCATATGACAATTTTCAAAAGCATTCATCAGACATTAAAGCATGGTTTGATAAGAAATCCAGATTCAAGAAATTCCAAGTTGGAGACTCAGTTCTCAGGTGGAATGTTGATAGAGCAAAACCAGGCAAGCATGAAAAATTTGATTCTTTTTGGGATGGTCCTTTCAGGATAGTGGAAGCCAAGGAGTCTAATGTATTTCAGCTAGAAGATCCGGAAGGAAACATACAACCGATTTCGATGAATGGTTTTCACCTCAAGCTCTACTATGTGTAAGGAGTGAGCTCATTGTAACATATGTATATACATTGTATAATTATTTCCCTTCCTTTCTGCACTTTGTACTTTAAATTTCTTTCTGCACTTTGTAATTGGTTTTTCTCTGAAAAATCTTGAAAAAAGGAAAAAGAATTGCAAAAAATGACTAAGTATGGGCTAAGTGCACAACGAAGTTCCATTCCACACTCAATTCTATGTAAAACTTTTCGGAATGGCGCCCGCTCTTGAATCTGCATCAAAATATGCTAGATCCCCATGGAATGGCGTAGAGGTTTCTATCTCGTGGAATGGTGAGTCATTAGTCAAAAGAAAGTAAAATACATTCCCAATCCGGGAACCTTTCGAAGCCAATGCTGCTTGGAGCGAAATCAAGATGGAAAGTCATGCCTAAAAGTTTCTAAGTGTCCATGGACCCAAAAATCTTCTTAAGCCATCGGTTTCAAAATCGAAGCGGAACCAAGCAGCAATTTTGACCATGACACATGGAGACCAAAGAACGATCCCGCATTCAATGCTAACAAACTCGCGCCATGACTCGAGAGTAGCCGAAGGGGTGCAGTGAGGTGGCAGTGCAATTTGAAATTTTGACCAATGAAAAGATAGAATGCCACCATTGAGCCATCGAAGGGAATGATTAAATGTTGGAAAGTGTGCCAACGATGAGATCGCGTAGTGGCTGCATTAATGGCAGAGGATACGTGTGTTCCAAAAAATAAAAAGTGACAAAAGACATACACGACGCTCATTTGGCATCTATTTGCATCCCTAGAGTGGTAAAAGGCAGAGTGAATTTTTGAAGAATTTACCGTAAACTATAGGGAGAACGAAGTCTTGCTACTATCAAAATGGCACCCAAGAGATCACTCACTGAGGTACCAGAGATGGGAGCAAGGTTACAGGCTCATGTTCTTCAAACCAGACGAGTCACGGACACAGTGATGACAAGAGAAAAGAGGACCCGTCTAAGGATAGATTTCGAATTCCCATATTTTGGAGGAAAGCCAATGCATCGACAAGGTACTATAGCTATAAAATCTTTCTTGTTCACCTATATTTGTGATTCTATACATCATTACCCCGAATTAGTCTCAGCTATGATTCAATTCTATGATTTTGAAAATAGAATGATTAAAACCTTTGAGGGCATTCCCCTATTCACAATTACAAAAGAATTCTGCCATGAATTATTTTTCGTAGGAGTAGGGCCACCCTCAAAACCTAGACCATTTGACATAGCAGAATTAGCTAGGGCTTATGCTACAATGGTAGCTTCAGAAGTAAAGAAAAAGGCTATAGAAAAATGGTTGCGTCTTAATTTTAGAAGAATAAGGAATGAAGATGAAATACCTGAAGTTCCTATTCATATTGACAAATTTGTAAACCCCATCCTGTTTTCTATGTTGGCTTGCATGGAGGGTTTAGACTCTAATAGAATGGTACATGGCTGGAAAATTGCCGCAACATACTGTATTTCTAACGAAATAATGTATGAGAAGGATGCGGGAAAGAAAGGGACTAGAGTGATTTATTTTGATTGGCAAACTTTTCTTGCACAGAGGATACATGAGCAAGCTAGTAAGCATGAAAAGGGGCGTTGATGCTCCTAGTTTTAGGCATTGCTCAAGTCTGGTGTGGATGTTCTATGCTACCACCAAAGAAAGAATGTCGTGGATTCCGGTCAAGGATAAAACCAATGATGGGGAACCCTTGTCGGTTTATTATTGGACAAGCCATTTGAGGAGCAGTGAGTCCTATTATAGATTCAATTTGGAATTTCTAGGACCTACCCTAAAAATAATGTATGGTAAGTGCCCTAGGTTGCCACCTTTAACTAAGTAGATTTTGAGAATGAAGAGTGCAGAAGGAGACTGGTATTTGTTGACCGAGGGTATGGTAATCAGACTATATGGTTTCATGGGTAAACCTTTTCTTCTACCCGACTTTGTCATGGAAAGGATTTTTGCCTTAGAATACCTGAGGCAGGTGGAGTATATTGATGTAAACTATGGTTATGGGAGAAATAGGAAGTATTTACTTACCCACCGCACTTTGGATGACATTACCATCACCAAGAAGGGGCAGAGCCAACAAATTGACCAATACCTTGACATGTTAGGCCTGTTTTATATTCCCCAAAGATGGAGTTATGACCCTGATGGCATTTTTACTGCAAGGAATAAAACCCTAAATGGACCTAAGGCCTATAAGTTTGAAAGGAGGCCCAGGGATCATTTTTAACAAGGCAAAAACAATGATGAGACTACTCTTTTAGAGTGGAATGTCTCAAAGATGGGTCAACTGCCTCCATGGTTGGATTTTTATGAGCAAGTTGTTGATTTTGAACTTGGCAATAAGCCAAGTCATCAAATTATAGAGGCTACAATTGAAAATATTGAGGCTGAATCAAAAAAGAAAAAATATGCTCCACCTAAGGCTAAATTAGTAAAGAAAAAAATCCTCTACCTAAGGCTAATTTTGCAAAGAAAAAGGATCCTCCTTTCGAAGAAAAGATTGTAGAGGAAGAAGAAGAGGAGTAAAAGGGACCATGGAATGTAGCAAATATAATAGATTGGTGGAGAATGAGGATTGAAATTGGAAAGCCTAAGTCCAAGTTTGGAATGAAGATTGACAAAGAATTTTCAAGGAGATATAAAGACATTGGAACCTAGAAACAAAAGGATGTCGAAAACATAGTATTAACGGTTGAAAAACCTCAATCTGGTTCTGAATCCCTCCCTCCACCTACAGATCATGAGGCTCATCTAGAAGAACTCTTGACAGCGGTTGAAGTACTAAAGACATTTCATCCTACCACTGAGCAGGTGGAAACGTTTCCTAAGGGAGCTAAGTTGATGAGCAAAATGCAATATTCTAAAGAAAAGGATGTCAGTACCCTAGTTATTGAAACAACATCTAGGCCTAAACACTTAGATTTGGGAGCATGGCCTCCAGACACAGATATCAACTGGAAAGAGAAGGATGAAAGATTTAAGTACAGACCCCTATCTTTTACCCCTGCAACATCAATTGAATTATGTCCTATTTTTGAACAATCATTACTTTCTGGAGTAGTGCAAGAAGATGTGTTGGAAGAAGATTTTGAGAATGAGATGACTGCATTTCAATTAGTTCATAGAAGGACTAAGAGGGTCCCAAAAAGAGAGGAAAAAGAGATTTCAAAGAAACAAAAATTGGATATGGAGGAGATTGCTAAAGAAGTAGCTGATTTTACTACGGGAAAATTGATTGATCAGGATCAGCAGCAAGATATGGAGATAGAAAAAGAACACCCTACATCAGTAGGTGAAGGTATGGCTTCTAATACCTCTTCTCCTATTCATCCTCATGAGTCCCCAAAGAAATCTCCCTCCCTTTCTAATCAATAAGACATGACAAGTGTACCTCCTCCCTCTCATAGTCCTCCCCATAAGTCATCAGTAGCCACCGAGGTACAAGTCACTCCTGTTTCCTCACAGCCACCTCAAATCCCATCTCCAACATTTGAGGTTCCTACTCCCTCATCTACCATCATTTCACTTCCATATTTTTCATCACCACCATCAATGGGACACTACGTTCCAAGTATATCCATCCATCCGATTGTTAGTCTTGCATCAGTTTCCATGAGTCTACCAACAACAACAAAAGCAGTAGTTACAGAGTCCACTATTGTCACAGAGGTTGTTGTAACTATATCTTCACCCCCATCATCAATAGTTTAGTCCACCCTTTCATTTCTAGTGTCATCATCTCCCCTGGTTGTTGGTATTTCAGGACCTATTACTATACCAAAAGAGTAGGCAGCCACTCAAAGTATAAATGATTATTGGGCAGAGAAGCTTACTAAGTCTTCCAACAAGATGGTTGTTAGAAGAAGAAGCATGTATGTTGATCATGTTTCCAGAAAAAGAATATCAAGATCTATGACTCCACTAGTGAGCAAACCTGAAACTGAGATGACTATTCAAGATTATCGAGTGGAGGAGGTCACAGAAGATATTGATAAGCTTCCTGAGGAAGATGAGCTAATTATAGCCAAATCCCACCTGGATACCTTCTATGTGAAAAATGATTTAGTCAGAGAGAAGGTAGATAAGTTGGAGAAATAGGTTGAAAATCTTAAGAAGAGTCTCAATGATAAAAAATAAATAGAAAAGGCTCTGAGAAAAGAGGCTAAGGGTTGGCAAGAGAAGTTTCAAAAGGCCAATAAATTGAAGGACCAATTAGAAGAGCAAAAGAAGTTGAATGAAGATCAAGCAAAAGAAATTCAGAATTTAAAGCATCAGCTTCAAATCGAGAAAGCTAAACCTTCAGGATTTTCTAAGAATGAGTTGAAAAGGATTAGGAAGGAGTTGCTTTCTGAGGTCCAGGAAAAATGTTCAGGTCTTCAACTTATGATTGATTATCTCGATGATGTCAACCGCCTACTCTCCACTAGACAAAAAGTGCTAGATCAAACCACTATAGAGTTGCAGCCTATGGTGATTCTGGTAGAAAAAATGTACAGGTTGGTTGATAGTAGACTCAATGATTCTGCTAAACCTATTCCTAATAAATAATGGAATCTCGCCAGAGTTGCTGCCAGGATAGTGGTTAAAAAGCATAGGGCACTTCAAAGAGCCTGGTTGTTGGTTGACATGATGGAAAATATGATTAGGGATGTTGTTGAATTAAATAAGGAAATGATTCAGGTTGGTTTCAGAGGACTCTGGAAGGAAGATCACAACTTGTTATCTGTGGAAGAGATCTAGCAGAGCATTAATGAGAATTTGAAGGATGAGTCTGGAATAGATTCTCTAGAAGAGCCACTACCCCAAGAACAAGTTGTCCAATTGATCATGGATTTTACTCGTTTGAGAGATCTTATGGAAGAACTGGTGAATAGAGGGAATGCTGCTAACTATGAGGACATTGGAGAGCTAGAATATGTTTATAAGTAGCTCAAAGAAACATCAAATCCCTCTAAAGAAGCCTGGAAATAGGCTCTACAATATTTGGAATTAATGGTTCAGTTGTTTGGAAATACTTCTGGAGAAAGAGGTCAGAAAACACCTACTCCAGAAGAAGAAGGAGAAGAAGAAGAAAAGGAAGAAGAGGCCGTGGAAGAAGGGGAGCTGGATAGATCAGTGATAGGCCCAGAAGGGGCTCACACTTAGTTCATTTTTATTTTGTACATATGCATAAGTTTTGTATTTTTGTTTTGACTTTGACAATTGTCAGGAGTAAGCAATAAAGGCATGAGGCCTACAGAGGTAGAAGAATAGCAGATTATATATGAAGGCATTTCTTGAAATAAGGCCTTATAAAAAGAGTAGAGTTGTGTCTAGTTTTGAAGACAGTGGCAAGATCTGTATTTTTGACACAGTCTTTGTATGAGCAAGTAAGTTTTATATATTTTTTGGCATCACTTTGATATGAACCTTTACTCTCTAGGCAGACTGTCAAAATTTTTAGAGAGTAGTGGTTATATAGAAGTTATTCTGTAAAATATGTTTTGAAGATGAGTATGTTTGAATCCAAGACCCAATGGATAAGACTCAGAGTTCGATTGGTTTTGCGAGCAAATCCACCCGAGAGGCACCAGAATGTAGGCCCAAAATGGCCACATACTTAGGAAAATTTTGCAAATTTTGTCTAAGTGGGAAAGTCTTCATTCCACACACCTAACAATGTATTTTGGAGTGGATCCACAACAAGAGGCATGAGTCCGCCCGAAACTTAGAGTATTTTCATGCTTGGAGCGATTCCGCTAGGGACTTCCTTTGTGTTTGGCTCTGGACTGGCGAAAATGCTCGAATCCATAAAAGTTTTAAGAGGAAATGACGTCAACGATAAAAAAGTGCGGATTGGCGACCGCTCAATATTTTGGAAAACTTCACGAGCGGCTAAGTCTTAGAAGGCCCGATTTCGGAGAACCCATAGAGTATTTGTGCCCGAAATGGTGACAAGGCGGGATGCTACGAATAAGGCAAATGCGGATTCGTGACTAAAGGTGATTTTGACTTCTCCTTTTTAGAATGGTGACGAGGTGGAATGTTTTATTCTAAGGATAGTGTGGAATGGAGAAAAGGTCATGTTGCACTATGATGGGTCCGGATTGACGATCATATGCTAATGCACTTGCTCATCCTAGAACAAAATCTGCAAAAGTCATAAAGGAGGAGTGATGTCATCAATATTTTTGTGTGGATTGGAAGGCACCTTGCGGATAATGAAGGAATCTGAGGAACAAAGAGAGGATTCGATCTTGCTTAGTTTTCAGATCATTTGGGAGCCGGATTGACATTTTCATAGTTTCTGAGACAGAAGGATGATGTCACCAACATTTTAAAGAGGGATGGCATCATTTCTCCCCGCCATTGTAATAAGATTTTATCAAATTTAATCAGAACCATATAATGAGGGAGATCGATGATGGATATTGTGTCAAAGAATCTGGAGTATTTAGGGATGTTTCTTCACCAGAATTGGAATAGCCAGTTGGAAGAGGAAGCTGTAGCATCGAGGGTTTTCAAGAAAGCTGAACCAGAGGTGGTTATAGATCGAAGATAGTAGATAGTATCCAAGAAGAATAAATGATGATACGTGATTTCCAACAACCTAGAATCCAGTTGCATTGAATAACAAGCAAGTTGTAGAGACCCCGAGCTGCCATGGTGGACCACATTCAATGGATTTCTCAGAGGATGAACTAGTAAGCAAATGCCAGCAAGAATTCTCTACTATGTTGTCAAAATAAATCTTTGTAATGTTCTTAGTGAATTTTAATTTCTACAAAACTATAAATAGAGGTCGAACCCTCATTTTTAAGGGTCGGCTCTAGCGTTTTTACCTGTGCTATTGTAAATATTCCCAAGAGCTAATGGAAGGAGCATTACAATGATCTTCACCTCAAAGTTTGTATCTTCATGCTTGATATCAGAGGTTCAAATTCTTTAGTTGTATTTCTATGAATACTTAAGTGGTTAGTTTGTTCCAAATTAATGGATTACTAGTTGTTAAAGTAATTGAAATCTGCTTCTAAGATTGATCTTTATTGTTAGAAAGTGCATTTTTGTAGAATCTAGATATTGGTGAATTATATTATTTGGATTATCATTGTCTAGATATTGAAATTGATGTCTGCAATATTTCTCTATTGTGCTTTAATGAATGAAGAGTCATTCAATTTGTGATAATGTTTATCTAAGTTATGTATCTTTGGGTTAGTTTTTTAGAGCTTTTTATGGTGGTGCAATGTTGTTAGCCTATCCGTCCAATATTGTTCACATTTCTCTAACCCTAATCTCTTCTTACCCTAACCTTCAAACCCTAAGTGAGCATAATTGTGTCAACCCCCTGTTTAAGTTGACAAGGAACCAACCTACTCTAGAGGTTGGATCAAAAACTCTGTTTTGGTCCATCCAATGTTGAGTGCTGAGTTGCAGCTATCGGGTGCAAGCCTGGATATAAAATAGGAAGATAGACAGTCGCAGTATCAAGTGAAAACTTGGTGCAATTCAGTGCCCAACAGGTATGATCTATTTAGTTGTCTTTATAGGTACATAGTACATTAAGTTCATTATTTTTCATTTTTTTATATTATATAAGTTGTTATTATTTCAATATTTTGTGTGTGTGTTTGCTTGTTTCCACCTGGGTTAGTTTAGTGCAATTGATAGCTTAGATTTATTTTCATGCAAGTGTGATTTCCTTTTTTACAAATGTGCTTTTCTACTTTATCAATTTTATTTTCATAGGAATACCTAGAAGCCTCAATACCTAAAACACACAAGTATTCCCTAGCACAAAAATCCATCAAACACCACCCCATATTGACAAACTAAAGTACAATAATTAGTGGTGCTTGTCACTTTTTGGCATCATTGACAATGACGTCAATGTTTCTAGAGAGATTTTGTGATCTCTCAATATTAACCCTTCTTGTAAAATCTTTCTTTAGTCAAAACTTTGAAAAATAAAGGAAGGATAGGGAGACATATTATACTAGAGATATTAATGTTTTTTTTTCTAATATTAAGATATGGGGTTTTTGACCAGGAATCCCCCAACCTGTTACAACAACTCCACCGGGGAGACACACCCACCCCATCACACACTCACCCACACCCCGGTTTGAACCTTGGACCTCCCGAAGAAGAGAGAAAGCCCAAACCATTGCGCTGCACCCCCAGGTGCACTAGAGTTATTAGTGTTATTAGAAGTAAAGTTAAGGTATTAGTTTACATTGTGGTAATTGTAACCCTAAAAAA
The DNA here is from genome assembly GCA_028583015.1 of Wollemia nobilis. Classification (NCBI taxonomy): domain Eukaryota; kingdom Viridiplantae; phylum Streptophyta; class Pinopsida; order Araucariales; family Araucariaceae; genus Wollemia; species Wollemia nobilis. The sequence continues at coordinate 15,225,051 of JAQPPZ010000737.1, forward strand.
TAAGTCTTCTAGAATTAGTGGATTTTATTTGCTTTAGTTATTTTTAACAAATACATTTTCATGTTAAAATAGAAATAATGAATAGACCTAGGGATACAAGAGGAATATTTCTTAGATGATACCCTCTTCGAGCCATCGCGAGTCAAAAACAAAGCCAAGAGGTTGAATCAAATCTTGAGTTACCAATAGCTTAAACAAATTTAAGAGAAATTTCTAGGGGAGAACAACAATAAATAAACCATCCTCGTAAAAGACTCTTTGATTCTTTAACAATTAATTATAGATCAAAGTATCCAGAACCTAAATTTCTTGAGGTATAGTCGACTAATTAATCAAGTAGTCCTTTCCCACCAATTCTAGATGATACACTCTCTCTAAAATATTACAAAAAAATCTATAATTTTTTTTGAAAGAACATAGACATAAGGGATAGAAAAAGTAATGCAAATAATATTAGACAAGATAGCAATGCCAATAGAACATTCACATATCCCGTTAGGTTAGATATTAATATAGTGGCCCTTATGAAAAATATTTCACCATCCATATTATAAAATTTAAGGGGAATCTTGTTTGAGGATCTAGACTAGTTTATATTTGAATTTAAAGTTCTTTGTCAAATTTATGAACACAAGAATGAAAACCAAAAACTAATGTTTTTCCCATCAACTCTCAAGGATCCAACTATGTATTGGTTCATGGGGATAGAGTCAAAATCCATATGGACATTGGCATATATGAAAAATTCTTGGATAAATATCAAAAAATTTATAGGGTAAAAACATTGGCATATATGAACAACAATACAGGTGAACTTATGGAGGAACTTGCAAATATCAAAACTAATATCTTAGTACACCTTAATACTTCCCTAGATGAGATCCAGATAAAGAATACATCCAATGATCATCTAGATATGTATTATCCTAGGTGTAGGTAAAAACATGCACTCCATGATTATTCCTTGAATAAAACTAACATCTATAGTATTTTCAAAAGGGGCATTCTATAGATTATTATGACATTTTATCAAACATCAAAAATGGCATAAAAAATAATAACCAATCCACCAAGGTGATTAACTTTATAGGGAAAAAGCAAAGGAATATCTTTCCTTTTAATCCATATCATAGTCAAAATGCACCAAGAGCTTGAAAAAATTAGATGCCCATTTCACCCAACCCTTGGCCTATATCATGGTCCATTCCACAACCTATGAAATAATTATGTCAATTCCCTTGGTCCCCACCTCAAGAATGGTCAACCCAAGGTTGGTCGAACCCCACAAAACCAACATTGGCTAATACAACCTCCACAAAACCAACCATGGACACCACAACCACCACATAATCAACAATACTAAGGATGATGACAATTTCAAAACTAGAAACAAACTTTGTTGCCTAGTCCCAACAATGCTTCATAGCAAACTTAGCCACAACCAGTCCAACAACCTTCACTTCTGACACAACTTGTGGCTAATACAAATAATAGTAGATTGGAACCACCTACCTACATTATTGAAACAATAGATAATCAATCTTAATGTTATTTATTGTGACATCATAAAATTATGCTTGGTAAGAACACTTCCCAATCCAACTCTGCCCATTATCACAATTTGTTGATGAAGAGACATAACCATAATTGTAAATCCAATAATAGTCTCTTCCTAGTGAGGATGCAAATCCTCAACAAAATCCTTGAATTTCTTCCTAACAACCATCTTATCTAGAGTGATTAATATCCAAGGAAGAACCTTTACTAGAATATGTTTTATAAAGAAATTGAAGCACATCAATATTACTATTCCTTTATTGCAAATTATCAAGGAAGTGCCTATATTTAATAAGACTATCAAGGAACTATGCATTAAGAAGCTAGTATGAAAAAGAACATACCCTCAAACCATCCATGCAAATGAAAAACTAGCAGATCCTCTTGTTCATAAATTAGTTCCACCCAAAAATGGTGATCCAAGTAGTCCCATAATTATAGTATCAATTGGGCCTACTAAATATCGAATATGTTGATATATCTAGGAGTGGCCATCAATGTTATTACAGAAGAAATAGTGGATAAACTACATCTAACACATATACGTCCAATGTCCATAATACTTGAGATGGTGAATTGATCAACCACAAAACTTGAAGGTATAATAGAGAATGTCCTTGTGACAATCACTACATGGGAGTACCCTATGGACTTTCTAATATTGTAGCCTCATACCATAGTAAATGGTTATCCATTGATCCTTTATAGACCATGGCTTTCCATGACCACTCATTGATTATCAATCAGAAGACATGACCATCTTGAATGGAGTAGATTCTAAGAGAATTTCATTATATCCTCTATCTAAGCCTTCAATGATTTTTCTTGGTATTTTATGGGTTGATGAACCAGATGAAGAGAACCTGTCATATTTAACCACAATCACTATAAAAGAGCATGTTGAAGAACTAGATCTGTTAAAAAAATCTCTTTTCATGGATGAGACTACCTCAACAAGCACCTCATATGAGTCTTATCTTGATGGAGATCAAATTAATGTCCATCGACTCCTTTGTAAGGATGGATGTAAAGAACCTATTTTCCACTCTTACCTTTACACGATAGTTAGTTCAATATGGCATATGGTGCATAACATTATATAGTTTCTTCTCTTTAATGTCCTTTAATGAATATCATCCCTTTTGGAATCACCTTAAATGAAAATCCTAGAATATTCTACTGCAAATTACCTCACCAATATCCTTTGAATTTAATGGTGAGAAATTTTAAAGGAATCGATTTGGTGCACCTAGGAACCAAACAGGTTCAAATACAGTCAAGCAAAATATTGAATATCAATAGTTGGCTATATGATGAACATGAAAGCAAAATTGTTTGACATGTTGAGTAAATAAACCAATGCTTTTGCATGGGACTATAATTACATGAAAGGAATTCACCTTGATATATGTGCCCATTGCATCTATATAAATGATGCAAAACCTATTTGACAACCTCAAAGAAGGAAAAATCCTACACTACGAGATATTGTAAAAATTAATATTGAAAAATTATTAGTAGTAAAATTCATCTATCCAATTTTTGACAGCCAATGGTTGTCACCATTGGTTATAGTTTCTAAATTGAATAGCACATGGCATGTGTGCATCAATTATTAAACACTCAATAAAGCCATACACAAGGATAATTCTTTCTACCATTTAATCAAGTTCTTGATATGATCATAGGAAAGAAATATTCTTTTCCTTGATGGTTTTAGTGGTTATAACCAAATTTGGGTAGCTTCAGAGGACCAAAACATGATAACCTTTATGTGTCCTTAGGGTACCTTTGCATATCATGTCTTACATGTTGGCCTCTATAATGCTCCCACTATATTTCAACAATAAATTTTAGTAGTATTTGTCAATATTACTAATGAGTGTGTTGAAGCCTACATGGATAACTTCATAGTCTAGAAAAATTCCTTTAAGGAAGCTATACATAATCTTGACAGAGTTCTCACTCATTGTAAAACTCATAATTTATTATTGAGTCAAAAAAAATATTTAATGATGATGGATGAGGGTATAGTCTTAGGACACCACACCTCACACATAGGTATTAAAGTTGATATCCAAAATATTGAGATTATATAGCAACTTCCAACTCCAAAAATGAAAATACATGTTTGAAGTTTCTTAGGACATTTTGGCTACTACCATATTTTTGTCAAGGAATTTAGTAAGATTACATCCCCACTATTTAATTTATTGACAAAGGATGCTAATTTTAGATGGATAGATGTATGCCAAACCGCATTTGATACACTTAATAAAAAACTCACTTTTGCCCCTCTATCACAAGGTCCAAATTGGATAATTCCATTTGATATCCATACAAACACCTCCAACACTACACTAGGTGTAGTCCTAGTCCGAGAGGAGGAAGGGATATCTTATGCCATATTTTATATCAACAAAAACCTAATTGGAGATAAAAAATATATACTACTAAAAAATAACTCTTAGATATGGTTATGCCATTAATAAATTTTACCATTATATCATAGGATATTAGATATGTATCCACACTAACCATGCTAAGATAAAATACCTTATGAAAAAATTAAGTCAGTGGTAGCATTATTAGGTGGTTATTATTACTCCAAGAATTTGACATTATCATTGTTAATAAACCTGGACAAGACAATATAGTTGATAATTATTTGTCAAGATTAATTAATGTAGGTAACAATAAGCTAGTGGAGTATACATTTCTTGATAATCACCTCTTTGTAGTATATATACAATCCCCATGGTTTATAGGTATCACTAATTATTTAGTGATAGGTAAGATCCCTCCACACTTCACTTTTAAAGAAAAATCTAAATTGGTTCAAAAGAGTTTATTTTATAAATGGATTTTTATTAAAATGTGGACCCAACTTTGTGTTATGCAGGTGCATATGAGAGGACACAATATTTGACATCCTTTGGACATGTCATGATAAGCCCTTTAGATAACTTTTTTTAACCAAGAGAACCATATGCAAGGTCCTCAATGCTAGATATTACTAGCCCTCACTCCATAAGGATGCAAGAAAGTATGTTCGATGATTTGATTAGTGCTAATGAATGGGAGGTCCAATTGCTTCTAATGAGATACCCTTCTAGACTTAAGTGGTCCTTGAACTATTTGAAAAATGGGGACTCAACCTCATTTGCCTGATCAACCCAAAATCCTATGAGAAGCAACATATATTGCTTTGCATTGATTATGTTACAAAGTGGGTGTAGGCCTGTGCCATAACACATGCCTACAAAAACAAAGTCATAAATTTCTTATATAGCCATATATTTTAGTGATTTGGTACCCCTCGAGAGATTGTTTTAGAATAAGGACCATAATTCATGTCTAATATGGTTAAAATATTTATGAAGTAGTATTAGATAAAAGAATTGCAAGGTGTCTCCATATCATCCTTAGTCAAATGGGTAGGTAGAAGTCACCAACCATCAATTAGAGAATATGTTGATAAAGACATAGCCTCACATCGTAGAGATTGGGAAAATAAGTTGTCTAAGGTTGTGTGGATATATAATACCACATGGAAATCTACCATAGATTTTACCCTATACAAGCTTATTTACGGAAAGAAGTCAATATTTCCTATCAAGTTTAAATTCCAAACACTTGAAGGTTAATTGTGGTCCATAGTGCTTACGTAATAAAATAATGCAATAGGTGAATAAGTGATGGCGATCGAAAAAATGGGTGATATTTCAACCACAGGCGAGAAGCAGAGTAAGGCAGATGATCGGGTGGAGAGTGGCACGCAATCATGCGGTAGATCCACCCCCACACGATGGCGAACCAAGTCGAAAGCACTACATCCACCGTGAGCGACAATATTCAAATCAAAACTATCAAGGGGAAAGACCTCCCTAACAAACTAGAAAATGGCAAGAAAAATCATGGCCAACCCTCCTATGTAGAGCTCTCATAGAGTAAATTCAGATAGCCCACAATCGCTTCGAGTGGCTTCGTCATGCAAGGATACGATGTGCTATGCCCTAAACAACTCATGGAAGGGTATGCGACACGAGATTCATTTTCCCTTATGGGAAAATTTATTGGAGGATGCCCGGATATGGACTCAATCTATCATTGGGCTTCAACAAAATGGAAAACCCTAGGGAGTCTGGAACTCTCCGTGATGTCCAAGGGATTTTTCATGATCCAACTTAACACACGGGAGGATGTAGAATGCATATTATTCGGTGGTCCTTGGTTCTTCGAAAGGTGAAGCTTATTCCTAAGGAAATGGGAGCCAAATTTTGATCCAGAGACAAAGCATAAATTATGCTCCCATCTGGGTCTGGCTCCCTAATCTCCCCGCGCACTTCTTCTATGAGGACACGTTACAAGGTCTAGCTCGGACACTCGGGGAGCTTGTGGCTATAGACCCAACCACCTACACTAGGACTCGTCTCACCCAGGCATGCATTTGTGTCAATGTGAACCTAGAATCATAACTTCCAGATCACCTCAACCTGATCTATGGGGATTATAGATGAAGACAACCGCTAGTGTTTGAAAATAAGCCTACTTTCTGCTTGGAGTGCCAATCACAAGGGCACCTCCCATCCTAGTACCCAAAGCATAAAAATCCTAAAACCAACCTCTAGATTATGGTGCATTCGGATCAAGAAGACAACCAGAAGATTATCCTTAAACTAGGACAGAACCTGAACCTCAAGAGCAGGAAACAAAACCGACCATCATCAGCCGAAGCTACTCAAAAGGCAAGTACCCAGGTCTCTATCTCTAATAAATTTAATTTACTCAATGATTCTGGTTCCATCAAGGAGATTGAGGAAGGAGAAATCCCTCCCAAGACTTCCCTAGTTCCTAATCTCACTCCCCTTCTACGCCTAAATGTCTATTCCACCCAAGAAATTTCCTATCCCCATCCTCCTCCACGTCAGTCACCCCCACCCACTACCAACACCACTCTTCAAAGCCCTCCTTCAAAGCCCCCCTGTTCACCTACCCCCCATCCCCATTGCCCCCCCTTAGGGTCTGAAAACCCTGCCTCTTTGGCTAACACAAACATCACCGATTTTGACAATGATGAGTCTACCCATGAATCCCCAGAACCATGGAGTCCTAAGAAAACCTGTAGCTTCAAAAATTTCCAAATGGATGTAGGAGGAGATAGAAATAAGGGCAAGCCTTCCAAGGCATAACAAAGAAATCGGGACACCATAGAGGACATAGCCAACGAAACTCAGAAAACCCTATTCCAAGAAATTGGAAACACCATCAAGGAAGAAAGCCAAAGACCCAAACCCCCCGTGCATCAAGGCAAAGGGGGAAAAAATCCTCCAAAAGTTCTAAATGAAAGTCCTCTCCTAGAATGCGAGAGGACTGAATGGGGCAGCTAAGAAAATGTTGGCTACCACCATGAGGAAATATTCCAACCCCACAATCTTCCTTATCCAAGAAACCAAACTAGATGATCAGTGGTCACCAAGGGTTGCTAAGACCATTTGGAAAAATTGTGACTTCATCTACTCCCCGGCTTTTGGCTCCTCAGGTGGCCTCTTATGCCTCTGGAACCCAGCCAAAGTCGAAGGCAGATTCATCTCAGATAAGATAGACTATCCAACATTCTTTTCCATGATCTTAGTTCTCAGACTTCTTGGATCATGACTAATGTATACACCCCCAACACTTCTTAGGGCAGAGCGGTTTTGTGGGACACCATCACCCAGATGAGGCAAGCATTCATCAATATTTTATGGATTCTAGCATGGGACTTCAACTCTCCCCTACACTTTTCTAATAAAATAGGAGGGAATGTCATTACCCATAGATCAACCAATGATTTAAGATAGTTTGTGGACTCCAATGCCCTTATGGACGTCCAGTTGCGGGGATCCCATTTCACTTGGAGTAATAGAAGGAGGGGAAACAATCTCATCCAAGAGCATCTTGATTGGTTCCTGCTATCCCAAGAAGCCCTTCCTCTCTTTGGAGATGCCACCCTTTAGGCTCTCCCAAAGATAGGGTCTGATCATAGCCTACTCCTCTTCGAAATAGCAAGCAAGCCCCAGTTTAAGACTCCTTTCTAGTTTGAGTCAATGTGGACTCAACATCCTAATCTCAAAAATTAGCTCGTAGAATGGTGGAAAAGAAAATTCCCCAAAATAGCCACCAACCAAGTAATGTAAAAACTCTGGTTGATCAAGGAAAATCTGAAAGTTTGGAATAGGGAGACCTTCGGGAATATTTTTGAAACCAAGCATGATATCAAGACCAGGCTTGATCAGATTGAGGATAGATTTTAGAAAGGGTAGGGGGACGACAAGCTCAGAGATGAAGAAAGGGTTTTGCTAGCTGAATATCACAACACCTTACGCAAAGAAGAAACATTTTGGCACCAAAAATCAAGACAACTTTGGCTCAGGGAAGGTGATTCCAATTCCAAGTTTTTCCACATCTCTACTCTCAAGCACAGGGGAGCCAACATAATTAAAGGCCTCATTAGATAGGATGGGTCATACACCTCCGACATCCACCAGATTAGGAATGAAGTCATCTATCACTTTGAAGATCTCCTTGCTTCCCCCCCTCCTCCTCTGATCTTGCCATGGATTCCCTCCTCATGAACATCCCTAAAACCATCTTCAAAGATATGAATAAGTTTCTCCTCAGCCCCCTATCCCACAAGGAAATCCACCAAGCCCTATTTTCTATGAAACCTGATAAAGCCCCTAGGCCTGATGGCTTCTCCCCTAGATTCTTCCAAACCTACTAGGACATTATGGGCCCTGATCTGTGCCTAGCCATCACTGAAATGTAGATGTCCAGCATCATTCCCAGAGATATCAATTCCACCTTCTTGGCCCTGATCCCTAAGGAGGTGAACTCCCAGTCCCTCTTTGATTATCACCCCATCATTCTATGCAATGTCATCTACAAAGTTCTATCCAAAGCCCTGGCCAACAGACTCATCGAGATCCTCCCTACCATCATCAATCCTTACCAAGGTAGCACTATTAAGGGGTAAAACATCCTTGATGGTGTCATTACCATCCATGAGCTGATCCATTCTACCCACAACTCCAAATCCTCTACCTTCTTCCTCAAGTTAGACATGAACAAAGCCTTTGACAGAGTTAATCGGGATTTCTTGACCAAAATCCTCCTCAAGTATGGTTTCCATGAATCTTGGGTGAATCTGATCTCCAATTGTATTTCCTCCTCTTGGTTCTCTATCCTGGTTAATGGGTCAACCACCAGCTACTTCCCCAACACCAGGGGGCTAAGGCAGGGAGACCCCCTCTCCCCCATTCTCTTCATCATCTTGGCTGAGAGTTTGGGAAGAGCCATCAAAAGTGCTTGTTCCAAAAATCTGATCTCTGGCATCAAGGCAGCCTCTAGGCTCCCTCCTTCCACTCACCAACAGTTCATGGATGACACTCTATTGGCTACCACAACTTCAATCTTCGAAGCCAAAGTCATCAAGGCCATCCTCAACCTCTACGAGGAAGCTGCCGGCCAGAAGATCAACCTCATTAAGAGTAAGCTCTACTTCATCAATACCCCCATAAAAATATAGAGAAAGATTGTAAGAATTTTGGGTTGCACCATAGTTGATCTCCCAACTACCTATCTGGGCCTTTCGATGTTCAGAGGAAGACCCCTTAAGGCTATGTGGAACAATGTCACAGAAAATATCCACAAAAAGTTGGTAGGTTAGAAAGGGGTTCTTCTCTCCCAAGAAGGTAAAGCTACTTTGGTTAAGTCGGTCCTTCAAAGCATTCCAACTTACTTTCTATCGGTTTTCAAAATCCCTGTTGCGGTGGGAGAAGCTATCAAAAAATTGCAAAAGCATTTCCTATGGGTCGGGAATGATAATAAAAAAAAGTTCCACCTGGTCGCCTGGAATAAATTTTGCACTCCTAAAAATAGGGGGGTTGGGTCTGCATCGTATAAGCATCACTAATCAGACCCTCCTAGCCAAACAAGCATGGAAGGTGGTCACTAATGCCAACCTGGAGTGGGTGTCCATCGTCAAAAGAAAATATCTATAGCACCACTCATTTTTGGATATGGAGTTTCCTTGCATTGGCTCCCACTTTTGGAAATCCATAGCCCACACCAAGAAGCTTCTACAACAGGGGTCATGGTGGCAGCTGGGAAATGGTAAGGACATTGACTTTTGGAAGGATGCTTGGGCTAGAATAGATCCCCTCATCAATGATCCCAAAGTGGCCGCAATAAAACACCTCATAGATAATAAATACGATCCCATAGTTGTTAATTTCATCACCATGGATTAGGGAAGTCAAAAATGGAAGAAGATCTAGTTCAAAATTAAGAGTGTTTCCATTGACAAAGCCATAGCAACTCTCTAGGTCATCCTAAGGGTGAATTTCATCTCGCAGTCCTAGAGGAATGATGAGCATTGTTGGAAAAGGTCTAGTGATGGGCGTTTCACCATCAAATCTACTTCCCAGATGATGGACGACCCACCCATGAACCCCAAAAATAGTGATAGCCAGTCCTTAGCCAAGAGCATCTGGCTCAAGCTCCTGATCCCTAAGGTGGCCCACTTCTATTGGCTTGCTATCCATAACAGAATCCTAACTATGGACAACTTGATCCAAAGGGGAGTCATTGTTCCCAATAGGTGTTACCTCTGTACCCAAGCATGGGAGTCCACCCAACACATTCTCCTGGAATGCCCCTTCGCTTGGGATGTTTTCTCCTTCTTGACCAGTAGATTCCAGGTCAGTTGGGTATGGCCCAAGTCTATCATGGACCTGTTCACCCAATGGTCCAGGGTCTTTAAAAATTCAAGACTCAACTTTCTATGGAACTCCCTTCTCCACCATGTGACTTGGCAAATTTGGTTGGAACGCAATAATCACATTTTCAATGAGAGCCCCAGAAATTCGGATGTTATCACCATCAGAGCCCTATCCTTTGCCATTGAGAATAGTAGCCTCATTCCCTGCACTGACATTCCAAACTTTGGGTTTGAATCTTACTTGTTTGCTTCTCTTGGGATTCCCTCAGACTGCAATAAAGCCCAGAATTCCCCCAACTCCAGGACCAATGTCAAATGGTTCCCTCCTCCCCTGGGATGGCTCAAGGCCAACTTTAACAAAGCGTCCAAAGGCAACCCAGGGGACACAAGGGCAGGAGGAGTCATCAGAGATCACAATGGTAGTATCATCAAGGCTTTCACTAAAAATTTGGGGACCCAAACTAACAATTATGCAGAGGCTAGAGCGCTGTGGAGAAGCATTGAGGTGAGTAAAGCCCTTTCCAAGACAATCATTTTTGAAGGGGATTTTGTTGTTATAGTTGGCCACATCGTCAACAAGAGCATAGGAGGAAGGAACATCCAAACTATTATCCAGGATTTCCAAGTCTCTCTTAACTACTTTTCCCAATACAAGATCAATCACGTGCTTAGGGAAGAAAATAAGGTTGTTGATATCCTAGCCAACAAAGCTATCAATCAAACCAACCTGTCTATCTGGGAAGAAGACTTCCCCTAGGATGTCATCACCAAAGCCAATCAAGATGTGGAGAATAGACTCAAAAGGTAGCTCTAGCTACCACGACGATATTTTTCAATACCAAAGGTGTTCATTCTTAACACCACCTCTCCTCGGAAGATCAACAAAAAAGGTGGCTCTTACCACCACGAGGGTGCCTAATCAACACCAAGGGTGTTCACTCTCAATATCATCAACTTTTGGAACTCTGCTACTCCCATAATTTTTTGGTATGATGTCAGTACAGTTTTCCACACAGATAATTTGGCTTGCTTCAATCCCTCGTGCACCCCTTGTTGGCCCCTATCTTCGCATTCCAGTAGCTCGTGTTGCATCATTTTTACCTCCCACCATTTTGTTGCCCACTTCGTTCTTCCCTCCATTCCCATCCATTCTGGCCCTGTCGTCATGAGCCATGCTTATGCTAAGATTTTTGTTCCCATTCCCTTTTTTTGGATTATCTTCCCCATAGCCCTCGATGGTCACTTTTCTTGCCTCTCCCTGCCCTTTTATCTTCATCCAGATTTAGTGAAGATCATTCTTTCAAAGCACAATAAGATAAGCTATAGAACCCTATTAGCTAGCCCTGTCCTCCTTGGTCTGACCACCACCATGGCCCTCTCTGAGTCTACCAACTTGCAAATCGAGCCTGGGATTGTGGCCCTGTTAGACACCAAGCACTTCATCAATTTCTTCAAGATTTTCTTTGGGATAAATGAGGAAGTCACCAGAGATTTCATCGAGTCATGGAACTAGGGGGAAGTGCAGGTTCACAACCTCCATTTTGAGGTAAGTGTTCACTCTATTGCCCAGGTCTCTGGTATTCCTCCCAATGGTAGAATTGTGCGCAGAGATAGGCATAACTTTAAGGAGGAAACTGATCAGTTTCTCGACAAGGGGAAAAATCTAGTTTGGGATAAGAAAGGGGTTGTGCGCTCTTCCTTGCCTCGGCCTTGGGACACTGCCATTGTCCCCATTATCGAGTATGTCACTGTTGACAACCCCAATAGGCCTCTTCGAGCCTATAATATTGCCTTTGTTAATCATCTTTACGACGTTAGACCCATCAACGTCCCTGACTTCCTCCTTCGCTCCATCATTTGTACTATTACCAACTTTAGGGAGAGTAAATCCCCAAAGCCCCCTCATCACCAGGGGCTCTTTTTGGTGCTTTATAGGCATGCCCTAGCTCACCAAGTTTCAAGGGGAATATCCTCTCGGTCGCCTACTCCCACTCATTCCTCCGACTCCACCCGCATCGGTGTGCCCACCCCCCTCCCATCCCCCAAGCCTACCATATCCCCCCTCGTAGCCTCCCACAAAACCTCCCTCCCTTGCGCCCTCCACCCCCCTTGATCTTGGCAAGAAAGAGGTGCCCCCTATTTTTTCTCCCAAGGAAGAAGCTCCCACTGGCAAGTGCCCGAGGTACAAACAAAAGTCAATTCGACCCCCCCAAAAAAGAAGGAAGTCCAACAGGCTGAAGACCTCAAACCTGAGTGACCAACGATCATCTCCAGAGATAATCAGTGATGAAGATGAGCATCACACCACTAATGTCGAGGATAAGCTCTACTTTGTGGCCCTCAATCGGGTCAACAAAATAGTAGGCCACTTGCAGGTGGCTATCAACATTTACCAGGAAGATAGTGCTCTCCTTTCCAATGCCATTGAGGAGCTCAAGGATATCCCTACTATGCTCAAGACTCTTTTGTCCCCTGATCACAACACCAATGCCCAAAAGGAAAGGAATGAGGATTCCTAATAGCCTAGGAAATTATCTGTTAGGTAGTTGGGTTGCCTATTTTTGTAATGATTTTGTGAATTATGTTTTTGTTGGTTTCGATATGTACTAGACCAGGTTGAAAGGGTTAGAACCCTTGATGGTTTTTGTCTGGCTGCCACTGTTGGGCACTGATGACTCTACTTACTCCTATTGTAATAGGGACGAGACCCTTTAACCCGTGCAATAAATAAAATACTTTTACCTACCAAAAAAAATCCAAACACTTTGTACAACCCTTGAAGTGGGAATTGATTTGACATATGCACAACTTGAGTGGATAAAATAGTTGAACCAGCTAGATAAGCTTTGATTAGAGGCTCTTTAGAATACATAACTCATCCAACAATAAAGAAAAAATGGTATGATAGCCACATTAAGAAAATTAAATTTTAACCAGGTGACTGGGCCCTATTATTTGACTTTTGTTGCCACAAATTTAAGGATAAATTCTTGACATGCTGGTTGAGACCATATTATATGGAATAGGTCTTTCACAATGTTGTGTTACAATTACAACCTATCGATGGTTCTAGATGCCAATTTCTGGTTAATGGGCATCAAATTTGGCTATACAAAAGGATGGTCACTAAAGAGGATTTTATAGCATATATATAATCACAATCAAAAGGAAACTCCCTCTTCTAGAAAATGTGTTAATTGAGTCATTGTTTCAATAAAAAATATTGTTTAGTAGTGAAAATCTCTTTGAGGAACTACTAAACCAAGGCTTGTATGAAAATCAATTTTTGACATGCATGTCTTGCACAATAAAACTCTATTATGAAAATACCGTATGAACACAATCAGGATAGAAGATGGTTGAAAACCAATAATGGTGGCCTCTTCTATGATAAAAAAATATATAGGTATCACCTACTAGTATGGCACATTAGCATCCTCGCCACCACCCCACACAACACAAATTTCAGTGCCTCAACTCCATATCGATGTGGCATCTCATCGACATGGAATCCACTCTACTAGATAACATGTGTCGGATCCCCGAAATTATCTCAGATGCCACCATTGACACTCATACCATGTAAGCAGTCCTTCCCCTAATGAAGATCCTCAAGATGCACCACACGTCCTCTAGTGTGATAATTATCTCCCCTATCAGTAGTTGAAATGTGGATGATTCTAGATACCACCTCTCTATCAAAGTCATCAATAGTGCTTTGTCTACCTCAACGTGGGACATATCTGCAAGATGCAATAGCTCCACCTTTTCCAATGTGTCCCTCTTTTCCACTGTGAGCTCTCTCATAGCTATCTCTAGTGTGCTCGATCACCACTATCTGCTCTCGAGTACATGTAGTTGAATAATAAACATTAAAGCATTCAAACATATTTAATTAATCTCATCATGATCATTATTAAAAAAAATAAATTTGCAAAAATAATCGAATTTGTACCTCAGGATGATCGAGCATACCTGACCAAATTTGTGCTCCATGATGAAGTTTGCAAAAAATTACTTAAAATAAAAAAAATAAAAAAATTGCTATCAAAATTGAAGTTTTTTTCGAGTAAAACCTAATTTTAGCCTAAACTAAAAATGGGTGCCAGGCCATACCTTCACTCAGTCTGCAACAATGCCAACATTGCCTCTCGCTATGGCCGCATGATGAGTTGGGAGCATCATTCTCCTTTTTATTCTCCAAAGCTCTTTTCTCCTCCTCGTGCGATGAAAATGAGCTCCTTTTCCCTCCTTTTCCTTTATTTTCTTCCCTTATTTTTATTTTCCCTCATTTTCTTCTCTCTCTTCCTTTTTCTTTTTTTCCCTCCCTTTCTTCTCTCTCCTCCCCTTCTTTCTCTCTCTCCTTTTTCTTCTCTTTCTCTTCTTTGATTTTTCTTCCTTTTGCTTTCTTTGTTCATATTTTTCGAGTTTTCTTTAGGAATCTCGCATTCCTTCTAAAACTCGAGGGGCACCCTAGCCTTAGAGACATTAATGGAAGTAATGCTTTGATTTGCATGTAAATTTGTAGTATCCAATATGACACCCCTTTTTGCACCACCCCTCCATCCAAGCTCGACCACCCCTTTTTTGTATTTGTCATTTTTGACCATAGGTGTCTACATATTTCTTTGACGCATTTATCTGGCTATAAATGCATCAAAGAGGGAGAAAAATGTAGACATGGAAAATTGACCCATCAAAATGAGTCAATCTTTCCTTAGATCTTTAGGAAGCCACCCAAACTTACTAAGTACAAATTTGGGCCCCTTTTCCCCTCTTCTTTTGCCCTTTTCCCCTAGCCTTCCCAAATTCGCACCCAACCCATATAGGGCACGAATTTGAATTTTTGAGGAATTTTTCTCTCAAAATCCCCCCCCCTCATCGGCCCCTTTGGGCATCAGATCTTTGCCCATGATGAACTTTCATTTTATTGCCTTTTAACTTTCCATACCTCTTACAAATAAAGGTTTGGATTCCTCTTTTCTATAGACAAGTTCTCTCTAAGTGATCTTAATGATATCTAGGCTTCCTTTCTAACATGTGCTTTGATGTTGTGGTATTGTTATTTTGTTGTTTTGTGTTTTGGTGTTGGTTGTTCTTGGTGAACAAGAGGAGGAGTCTTGACGATTGGAGAGGTCTACCACCTTGGGTTACTTCTTTTACCTTTTCATCATTCCTTACTTCTTCCATTAGCTAACTATGTTCTTTACTTGCATTATTAGTTGTTATATTTGTTTTTCATTGTTTTGCATCGTATTTTCTGATGTTTTGGAACCTGAAAAGTCCTCTGAACCAAATTCACACCCCATTTGTACAGGGTACGAATTTGGTGAGCCAAATTCACACCTGCCCCTTGTAGGGAATGAATTTGATCTATTAGGGCTTGGGGTAAGCTCTTACGTCCTAAAATCCTTATTTACATCTTGCATGTTAGCTTTTTGTTACATCCATTCTGTCTACATTTCATTTTGTTATTGCATACTAATTTCATATTGCTTTTGCTTGTTCCAAAGGTCAAAGATCATTTAATTTTTGAATGATCAACTAAAATTACCAATAAATATCGACTGTTGCATCTCTAAGATCAATAATATAGTGACCAAAGTAGCCCCCCAAATACTAATTAATTTTTCTAGGGTTTATAAGTTGTTTTCGTAGGATTGAAGTTGTTTGGGTATTCTAGACACAAGTTAAAGCTAGGATCAACTATCGGATCAAATAAGTGCCCTAAATAAACTTCTTAGGTTGTTTGTTGTTTGCTTTTTGTCTAGTTCAAATTTAAACATGAACAAAAGAAAAATATTTTGATTTTGTTTCTAGGCATTCAAAAGAGAAAATCATATAGTTTGCATTCTAGGGTTAGCTTTGTTTGCACATTCTCTTAAACCCTTACTGAAAAATAAAAAGATTTATTTTATGACAAGTTAGAGTTTAGTCATCATTGAAAATAAAGAATCATACTAGGGTTAGCTTCTTGTCTTCTTGCATTATAGTTTGTCTTGCATTGTTCATTCATTTTCCATAGCTTAGATTTTAGAAAGACTAAACATAAGTGTTTGTTCAATACACACACTAAACATCTCAATCCCCAACTTGGAAGGAGTTCTTAAATCGTTCCTTGTGAACCGTTCGATCCATAAGCCCTTGAGTGTAGAGAATTATCACACCCTCGCTATCACCTCAACTCCTAGTGGATCCAATCGAGAATTGTATGCGATAGAGCAATTTTCCCCTCTATAATTAGCTATATTTTTGTTAGTTATTTGCATTACTGTTTTGCATATTTATTGTACTTAGGGTATTTTCATTCTACATTGCATTTTATTGTTAGATTGTGTTTTAGATTGTTTAGATTGCACATAGTTGCTTATGTTTCTTCCTCATTCCTTCTCAGTTGTTAGCATGTTTTCTATTTACTATTAGGTTGTATTTTTAGTCACCATTTTTTCATCTCTTTCCACCTTGTCGCTATTTTGTGATTCATCCATATGGGGCATGAATTTGGCAATTTGACAAAAACCTTTGTTTTGTGCTTTTCTTTTTATTGTAAATTCGTGGTTGCCCTTTATAGGGGCGAATTCGGTGAGTGCATTATAGAATGTGTTTTCTGTGTTTTGCTTTATTTTTCATATGTTGTCATGAATTCGAGATCACTTGTTATAGGGCATGAATTTGGCTACAATAGATTTGGGGGTAAAATTTTGCTTTCCCTATTATCTTTCTATGTTTAATATTGCATTTCTTCATTTTTGTTTCCTACATATTGCCAAAACCCTAGCTTCTATTGTACATGCTATTTACCCATCTCCAAAAGGTCAAATACTCTTTTCTTCACACAGTCAGCTAAAAGGACCAAGGGGCTTGACTGCTACACCTATAAGCTTGGCCTTCATAGTAGCTTAAGCAGGCCCCCAAACTTTGACTATCATTTTTAGTTTTTATCTTTGTTCACAGGTTTGAACGAATTCATAGTCAAGAATTACGAGGTGTGAAATCGGGTTCATGGTTGTAGGATTCAGGGCATGAATTCGGCTAGGAACGAACACCAAAACAAGTGATCTGATAGCTTTTTAGGTTGTTTTTCATGTCTTTTCACTCATTTTTGTTTTTGTGTTAGTATAGTAGCAAAAAAAATAAATTAGATCACATTTAGAAGGTTAAATAAAGTAATAAAAAATTCTTTTAGTTTTAAAGAGAAAAATTGTTTTACTTTAGTTTTTAGGCATCAAACAGAAATTGCATGTAGTTTGCATATTAGGCTAAATTGTATGTGCATCATTTCTTGAACCCTTGCTTAAAATAAAAATAAAGTTTATTTTCTTATGTTCTAGGAATAGTTTGCATGCAAAATAAGAATCATTCTAGGATAGTTATGTTTGTTTGCATTTGTGTTTTCTGCATTTATTTTCCAATATATTTATATTATAGTAGTTTATTTCTTTCAAAAGACCAAACTTAGGTGTATTCCAATAAACACATCAAACTCTCCATCCTAGATTTGGAGTGAGTTCTAAAAACACTCATTGTGAACTTGTGAATCCCTTGAGCCCCTGAGTGTAAAGAAACATAGCCTCGTAGTTACCTCGGTTCCCAACAGATCTTTCGAGAATAGTTTGCATAGGATACTTTTCTTCTCTACAACAACACCACTACTAAATTACTAGCTAATATTCTTCCTCTTGTCATACTCATGATGCTTGTCCCATTGGTATAATTATCTTTAGTCCCAAGTAATGTTGTCATGCTTTCACCCTCGTGCACATAGGTTTTGACATCACTATTCTTCATAAGTTTCTTCTAAAACCTTACTTGATTGGTTATGGATGATGATTTTAGAGTTATTTTAGTGCATGCAAGGCTTTAATTGAATTAAATCTTTCACTTAATTGACTTCACCATTTGTACATAATATTTCAACATCTTCTAGTTGTAATTGATGCACCATCATATTTGATAAGTCCTCTAGTTGGATAAACCTTAAATCATGTGCTCTTTGTCTACATTGGGTCCATTGTGTACCTCTATCTTCTATGATGGCTTGATATTTTTCCTCTTGAATGATCTTTGGATCTTTGACATATAGTTTCTAGATTCCCTTTGTTGAATAAATGCTCTTTGCCCTATTTTGTTTCATAGCCACCAACTTCATATCCATTCATTTCTTTGTTCCATTTTTCAAGTTGAAGCAAATGAACATTTCCTTCTTGTATGCATGGTTATTTTTATTGACATACAACATTATTTTTCATCCTTAGTTGATAAATAACACTTTAATCACTAATAAAATTTGGTTAACGAAATCTCATCTTACACCTTATAAAAATTACGATTTTACAAAATCAAAAGAATTAAATGCGTGAATAAGAAATTCATAGTTATATCTTTGTACTATATTGGAGATAAAATGTATTGTTTGAATTCCATCTTCATCTAGTTCCAAAGTCCTTTAAATTACAACTTGACTTCAATTCATGAGTTGGTTCCATTAGAAAGATCTATGTTATGATCAAGCATGAAGGAACCCATACAATGTAATAGGAAACGTAATGAAAATAGATTATGTAGTGGACTATAAGCATACTATAAACATATTAAATTTTCTAAGATTAATTGTAGAATGTCTTAGAACATACAAACCATTCTAGTTATCACCTACATCACACATTGTGGACAAAGTCTTGACAATAAAATAATAAGCATACTATTAACATATTAACTTTTTTAAAATTAATTGTGGGATATCTTAGACCATGCAAACCATTCTAGTTATCATCTACACATTGTGGATAAAGTCTTGACAATTAAATCAAAAACATTGACCAAAATATTATATATTTAAAGTATTTTTTAGTAGCCTTGTTAATGTATTAAAAATGTCAATCCCTTTTTTAAATAAAAGTTCTTCCAAAATATATGAAATCACATAATTTTTATTTTAGAGTTGAATGAAGTAAATTTATATATATAAAAAAAAAAATCTTAAACATATACCATGTTCTAGCATAACTCATCATACTACAAGTAAATATAATATAAAAAAAAGAATGTCAAAATAATAATATTTTTATTAATCACCAAAAAAAACTATACAATAACCTTCAAATATTAATTACCATAAAAAAATAAGTTCAATCCATTTAAAACAGATAATATTTATTTATATATAATAGAACCAAATAAAGTAAAACATCAAAACAATAACTCAAAATTCTAATATATTATAACTTGTGATTTACATTTCCCTTCTATCATAATTATATACAATCTATCAAATCATAAAAAAGTGTGACATAATATACAATTACACTTAAATTTAAATATTTTATATTTATTAAAAACAATTATTAATTCTTAGAATAAGTCCTCCGTACATCAAAAGGTGAAACAATCAAACTTTATTTTATTTTTTATAGTCAAGATACTGTTTTCATACTATAAGAATAATCTCTCTAGTTCAAATGAATGAAAGATTTTATTTATAATTAATTTAATATGATTTATTTAAAAAAAAAATAAATATAAACTTTATGAAATAATTAAAGTTTTTTTTAATATGAAAATATATTTTGTAGTTTGAATTTAGGTTTTTTTAATTATATTAAAGGAATTTGTAACTCGTTGCAATTTTTTTAAGTTTTTTATGGGTTCGAATCTTGTTCCTTCGTGTCACTATAACCTCCAATTGCACCCATTAAACTTTTAAAAGTTGAATTTGAGTTTAATTAATGAAAACTTAAACACATATTAGTTAGGTGTTCCAACCAAGACTAAACTAAAATCAATGTTCCTTTAGATTACCACAATAACTTTAACCTTTTATTCAAACGATCCAAATTCAAACCACAACCAAATACATATGTTATATGTTTTATATTTATATAACTTTTGTAAATAATTATACTATTATATAAATATTTTAAATATTTATAGATTTATAGAGATAGGAGTTCACACATTATTTCTAGCTTGAAGGAGACACACACTTGGAATCCATTAGTTACTTGTGATATTTTCTTTTATATAAAAAAATCGATAATTATTCATCAATTTTTTATTACCAGTCCGCTGTAACCCGTACCTCATCACGTACTTGGAACCATTAGTTACATTTTTTTAATATAAAGGAATTGGTAATTATCCATCACCACGTAGTTGGAATCCATTAGTTACTTGTGACATTTTTTTATATAAAGGAATCAGTAATTATCCATTAGTTTTTTACTACCAGTCTTCGGTTCAAATCTTGGAGCTGCCACTATAATCCGTACCTCACCTCGTTATTAGTGATATAACGTTAGAAATACCACTACTAACTTGAGATTGGTACCGTCGTCCCTACCTCACCTTGTTATTAGCGACTTGAGGTGAGGGAGATTACTAGTGGCTTAGGATTGGTACTACCATCCCTACCTCACCATGTTATTAGCAACCTGAGGTGAGGGAGACCACTAGTGGCTTAAGATTGATATTATCATCGTCGGGCTGGTGCATATTCAACGAAGTCAGGTTAGACACCTTTATCCAAATAAGCTTACTTCCAAGATTTGAACTTGAGTCTCCTTTTAGTAATCACTAGACTATTACCTTTATTCCAAATAAACTTACCACTAAGATTTGAACCTGAGTCTCCTCTTGGTAATCACCAAAACTTACTTACCTCCAAGATTTAAACCTAGTCTCTTCTTAGTAATCACCAAAACTTACTAATCCATCCAATCCCTTGATACTATTACGTTGTGCCATTATATTAGTAATAGTGGTAGCCTCTCACAAACTTTTTGTTAATTTTTTAAATTTTTTTTAATAAAAATAAAAATTAATAAAAGAACTCCCACCATTTACAAAATTGTATTATTTATACAATATATTTCGAAAACCTTAACCGTCCACAAAATCAAACCGGAGTAACTTACTGGCACACGCTTTCATGTTAACCTCATGCATGTGGCACTCATTCTTTTTGAAAAAGAATGACTTGTTTAAAGCATTCTATCGTCTATAAAGTTGCTTTCATGTTAAGCGTGTGGCACTCATTCTTTTCTTTTTGAACATCAACGACTTGCTTAAAACATTCTTATCGTTTATAAAGTTGCTCTTTTAACCTATACTAAAGGATGACCATGTTGTATAAATAAACATTGACATTTAACATTGTGAGATTCCTAACTCTTGTGATACTGAAAGCTGTAGCACATTAAAAAAAAAACACCTTTTTAAGGTTATTGTAACGTATTGTTTATGGAAGAAATGTCTCTCCATCGAGAAGCAGGCATAAGGAGACCTTAACGCGGTAAAAAGTCTCCCAAGTTGGTAGACTAAGCTCACGAAAGCCTAACTCCAGCTAGAGAGCACTCCACGTTGACATGGCAATGACGTTGGCAACGACGTTGGCTATAAAAATGAAGAAATAAAACACAAACATTGAATATGTCGACTGTTTGTGGTAGGTTATTTGGATTTAATTTTTTAAATTATTAAAGTTTAATTAATTTTGTGTTTATTTAATGGATTGAGGTTTATAAAGGTTTTATATTATATTAACTCGTTAATAATATAAAAAAGATTTTCAAATATATTTGGAGTTACCAAAAGAAAAACAAGTATTAAAATAGAACGAAATTAAGGGTTTTGGCCTTTTTGAGAGGTTCAAGGTTCAAACCCCACTCAATATGAGGGGACCATGATCCCTCATAAAAACATGTATAAACTCATTAAAGGGTGTGTTAGTAGCTGAGTTGGTGTGAGGCTACAGTTGAGGTCTGCAATCCGTACTTGGGTATCCACTCAACTCTGGTTCAAATCACACTAGCTACCATAAGCCCTTTAAAAGGGTGAGTGTCTAGCAGAGTTGGTATAAGGTGGTCAGTTGAGGAACATGATCCGTATGATGTCGATGTTCATATCACACTAGTTTACCAAAGGTCATCGAGGGCTAGGTGGATTGGTAAGTACTTGTTTGGAGAAATACTTTTTAAGAAGACATCCAGCTCTAGTAAAACAAAAAAAATACTGTGATTGTGACCAACTTTCTAAGAAGACATCCAAACTATCAATTGTGACCAACTCTCTTATATAACCTAAAACAAAAAAAAAAATGGTATTTTGAAACAGGGACGAGACGCCGATGGATTTGACCGAGCCAGAGATGATTTCGAAGTTGGGGAGGCGAAGAATAAATCAAAAGCCCGCTTACCTTCGTTGAACATTGACTGCAAACTTGTTAAGTACCCCAAACGTGTTCACACCATATCAAACAACTACAACTGGTAAACCCCACGTGTGGCCGTACCTACTCCTCCCTCTTACACCCCATAAATACCCCGTTCGACCGCGAGTTTGGCAGAGGATCTCCGATCTCTCTGATCTCTGCGAATCTCTCTAAACAGGCTGGAATTTCTGGTAACCCTTTCGGACATATCACTTAAAGCCTGAAATTCCACTCGAACCTTTGGATCTACACACTGTGTCCTCGGCAGAAGTTCGCTGATCTCTGTAAATCTCTCAACAAGCTGAAATTTCGGACATATATACCGGTGTATATCAGCCTTTGTGTAAGGTTAGGGTTTGAAATTCCAGGACGTATACACATTGTGTATATCAATCGTGAGGTATATACGCATGGCCGTGACTTTGAAATGCATCGGTGGCTCGTGGCGGTGCCGCAGCGAGCACCGAGGAGTTCCGAGCTCCTACAGCAAACCGGTGATGGCAATGGATGGCCAAATAAGTGAACCTTCTGCCAAAACAAAGCCTAAATTTAGAGGTAATTTTGGCCACGAGCTGAAGCTGGAGACGGCCGTGGTGGATGGGCTTGAGCGGATTTACAGAGACGGAATGTTCGCCAAAAATGGCGAGGTTTTGTTTCCGGCGAAGCCCCGGCCGCCGGGGCCGTTTTCCGAGGGGCGGCCCGTGAAGGTGGCGTACCAGGGGATGCGCGGCTCCTACTGCCAGGAGGCGGCGGTGCGGGCCTTCCAGCGGTGCGACGCGGTGCCGTTCGGGGAGGGGATGGAGGAGGCGCTCGAGGCGGTGGAGGCGGGCGCCGCCTCTCGAGCGGTGGTGCCGGTGGAGAACTCCCTCGATGGCACCGTGCACCGCAACTATGACCTGATGCTGCGCCACGAGGACCTACGGATCGTCGGGGAGGTGCTGATGCCGGTAAATCACTGTCTGCTTGCAGCGCCGGGAACCGGGATTAACGGCATCAGGACGGTCGTCAGCCACCCGCAAGCGCTCTCGCACTGCCGCCACCGGCTCGCCGCCCTCGGTGTCGAGGCGGAGGCGGTGGACAACGCAGCCGCGGCTGCGAGGCTCCTGGCGGAGAACGGCGCCACCGACACAGCCGTCATCGGTAGCCGCGTGGCGGCGAGGGAGTTCGGGCTACGCGTCATCGAGGAGGACATCCAGGACGACAACGGCAACGTGACGAGGTTTTTCGTGCTGGGAAAAACTGTGCGGTTCCCGGCGCCGGCGCTCGGGCGGCGAAGACGACGTTGGCGTTTGGTATGCCGGCGGCGGAGCTGCACAAGGCGTTGGGGATATTCGCCATGAGAGACATCCGGGTGGCCAAGATCGAGACCCGGCCGCGGAGGGAAAACCCTGTGCGCGTCGAGGGGAGTGTTAACTATTTTGAGTACGTTTTCGTGGTAGACGTCGAAGCCTCCGCCGCGGATCCCGCCATGGAAAGAGCTCTCGATCAATTGAGAGAGGTTGCGGGGTTTGTAAGAGTTCTTGGGAGTTATTTGATCGATTTGTAGCTGTTTACAGAGCTTAAATTCTGTGTAAAAAATTCAGGTGTTGTACTATGTCTTTGCCCTGCGTGTAAAATTGTATGATCACAACGATTTTTCACAACTTGTACAGGCCCCTGGGAAATTTCCCCCCCGAGGAATTGTTAATAGTCTATTACTGAATTTCAACAACTCTCGTCTATTCCATCTCGACCGCCTGATAAATTAGGAAGAAGCACTAATAATAATAATTCGGAATCTATTTAACATTTTTGTCCAGCACAGGACAGGACACCGAATCAGTAACACCTTTGCCTGGGGCATTGCAGGACACTAAATCAGTGAATCCAGTTACACCTTTGTCTGGGGCATTGCAGGACACTGAATCAGGGTTCTGGAATGGGGCATTACAGGACATTGAATCAGGATTCAATAATAACACCTTTGCCTGGGATTCAATAGCACCTTTGCCTGGTATGGGGGCATTACTGACTGGATTTAAATTGGGCGTTCCCACTACTATAAATTTTAGTTCATTAAATCTTAGTTCATTGGAAAGCTTTTTTTTTCAACCTGATTTAATCATGGTGATTATATGAAGTTATAATGTGATTTAATAGATCAAAATTTGTTATAACCATGACTTTAGGGTTTCAAATGCCTTTGATGTGAAGATGAATGATTTGATTTGCTTAGGATTCACCATGATTTGCCTTTGTTTCAATTAAGATTGGTCATTTTTTTACAAATACATTTTTGATTTGATGTGAAGATGATTGATTTGATTTGCTTAGGATTCACCATGATTTGCCTTTGTTTCAATTAAGATTGGTCATTTTTTTACAAATACATTTTTGATTTGATGTGAAGATGATTGATTTGATTTGCTTAGGATTCACCATGATTTGCCTTTGTTTCAATTAAGATTGGTCATTTTTTTACAAATACATTTTTGATTTGATGTGAAGATGATTGATTTGATTTGCTTAGGATTCACCATCTTTTGCCTTTGTTTTTGTTTCAATTAAGATTGGTCATTTTTTTACAAATATATTTTGAATCCAACACCTTTTGCCACCTATCCCCTTATGAGTATGTAGTTGGGTTATACCCTTCTGACACTGGGCCACTACCAACCACCTATCCCACTACCATTAATAACCACCTATCTCCTTGTGAGTATTCCAGTACAAAGACAACCCAAAACCAGGAACAAAACACTAAAGTTTTACCACAGAAATCAATATGGAGCAGAATCAAATTTTCTTAATTGGGTGTTATAGAAGTGGAATGTGGAAAATTGCAAGCAGGAAAAGACAATATTATATTGCAAATTTTAACCCAACGTATGACCACAAGGAAAAAGCGTATATAGGCGCTGAAATCAAGTGGAAGGAAAAACTACTCATTGCTCAGATAAGGACTAGCTCTCATAGGCTTAGATGTGAAACAGGGAGATGGACAACGCTCAAAGAACAATGGGAAGAAAGGATATGTACTCTATGCAGCACAGGGGCAGTAGAGACAGAGGAACACTTCATCTATAAATGCCCGAGTTTTTCAGATATCCGTGACAAATACAAAGAAACACTTGGGAACGAGTTTATTACAGATTTATTTGAAGACAAGAAAATAAAAAAAGTTGGAGAATTGCTAACACAAATAGCACGAGAAGGAACAACCTTCTCAAAGATATTAAAGATCATATGATATGATTTGAGTAATTGTACTTCCATATTTGAGGTCCCATAGACCATATTTGGGTCTCGCGGACGTAATTAAAATCTTTCTTTCATTCATTCATTCAATGGACCGTGTGGGTCCCAATCAGCTATGGTGGCGGCATTCGAATCCCTCCATTGTTGAGAGTGGTAGGCCTCTTCCGGAGTCAGCCGAGCCACCTCTTGTTCCACTAATGGGGAGGCATCCCAAGGACGTGGGTGGGGCCCACGGGACCTATTGATCCACGACACTTATTGAGCCATTTCTATGGTACGCGCGGGACCCACGATACGGCGGGACTCCCAATACCTATCGAAGGGCAGGCCCCATAACTAGTACTCTTTTCTGAAACGTGTCAGGCTGAGGGAGAGTCTTGGTCTCCTCTTTTGGGCCAAGCATTTGGCTGATTCTGATCCGTTGGCACTGTACCCTGTGCGAGAGACGTGGTCATGATTGGTCCATATGAATGAGCGTGTGGGGTCCACCCACCGGCCACCCCGACACAACGTGGAAGTGTAAGTCATTATGTTTTGATTTGTGTGGTGGCAATTTGTCAGGGTAGGCGTAGGTGGAGCGTGGTATGACAGTCACCATGTGGCGCTACTATGATTGCCCTGCACTCCATCGCAGTTGATAGAGGGGCTCCAAATTTTTTATTTATTATTTTAATTTTTGAATATTATATGTGGGCTGAAACCCATGTAGATATTAAGTTTTGAGTATAGGCCTTGAAATGAGTTTGTTTTTTTTGTTTTGGTTTATGTTGTCAAATGATTGGCTTAAGGAGTTGAAGTGTGAAAATTGTTATGAAGTCTTGTAGTATAAGAAGACTATTGACCATCTTTGCTTGAAAATGGATGGGGGCAATGTAATTTATTATAGTATTGTTGTAATGTTAGGTTTGGTTAAGGATAACATTTAGGTTATTGTAATGAAGGAACTATTAAATTTTATAATAGTTTAAGGGGTTGGTTTGGAAGTATTCAAGTTTGTTGTGATATATAGGGGAATTGGATATTTTATATTATTTTTTAGTAATTGTTAAGTGTAGGGTTCAAACCACAAGGGCTGCTTCCAATAAATTTATATCATCTTGTTATTGTCTGTCTGACATGCACTGAGGGCCATCGGTAGCTCAAGATTTGTATTATCGTCATCTGACATGCACTCAGGATTTGTATCATGTCAGGGCCACCGGCAACTCAGGATTTGTATTATGGTCATCTGACATGCACTCATGCACTCAGGATTCTCTTGATTTATTATTTTATATAAATATTTACAATCTTCAAACCTAAAGATATCATTACATTGTCAAAGAATGCTACAAACTCATTCAAACTTAAAGATATTATTACATTGTCAAAGAATGCTACAAACTCATTCAAACTTTATATTGATAATTTAAATATAAAAAATAATAATTGGTTGTTGTATATATTATTGTTGTTACAAACTCATTCAAACTTTATATTGATAATTTAAAAATAATAATTGCTAAGAGGTTATGTAACATATATCTTATATAAATATTTACATCTTCAAACTTAAAGATGTCATTACATTGTCAAAGAATGCTACAAACTCATTCAAACTTTATATTGATAATTTAAATATAAAAAATAATAATTGGTTGTGTATATATATTTTTGTTGTTCACACCTCATTCAGACTTTATATTGATAATTTAAAAAATAATAATTGCTATTAGGTTATGTGGCATATATTTTATATAAATATTTACATCTTCAAACTTAAAGATATCATTACATTGTCAAACAATGTACAAACTCATTCAAACTTTATATTGATAATTTAAAAAATAATAACTTCTAATAGGTTATGTCATATATATTGTTGTTTTTAAATAAAAGTTTTATGGACATTTTATAGGGTTAATATTATTATTTTTCCCGTCCCCAAGGGTTAGGTGGAATTGGTAAATTTTTGCGCTTACCAAAAAGAGACTTAGGTTCAAACCCTAGGGCATGCCTGTTTTGCATGGGTAATAGTCTAACCTAAATCCATTGAGTGCATGCTAGCCTAACGATGGCACTATCAATGCGACTAGTGGTCCTCTTCACATTGAATTATAAAAACAACGAGGTGGAATAGATGTAGTTGGGGGCATCCCCAAAATTTGAACCCTTCTTGGTAGTAGAAAAGGATTGTGGATGTAACCAACTCCCCTATGGAGCAAAAAAATTATACTATTATTTTGCTCTTCAATTTCAATAGTGGGATTTGTTAATGAAAATGAATATGAAATAGAGGTTGCTATTGTAAAACAAGTATTGTGGCTTTTAATGCATTTTTTAATGTCTAAGGAAGACCATTTAAATTCATTTGAGATGGTTTCCTTTTATGCTCACTTAAGAAGTATATGTTTTAGACCATAATTCCACTTGGTATAACAAATTTGAGACTCAATGAAGAGAACATAATGCTATATTTTAACTTTTTATGTGTAAAAAATATGACATGATAAAAGTTATGTCATACTTACATCCTTTAAAAGACGATGCTTCTAATAATAATGTTAAGATTCAACATTTAAACACATTTGGTTTTAAAGATTAATTTTTTATTAGAATATTATTTTTGTTGGCTACATGGAATTTAAACGGGTCTTACATATATTACATCATTACCATACTTTAGTATTATAACAACATTCTTGATAATTATTATATATATATATATATATATATATATATACCATCTACTAATATTCAACCATATGTCTCCTCTTTAAAAGTTGCTACCATCAAGAGATATGATAGAAAGAAGAGCTTCCCTAATTCGTGTTGTCCACTATCTAGGGGGTTAATTGTAACAAATGATGTCGCCTTTGTCTAGAGCCCAATCGGCCATTGCATCTGCAACTCCATTTTGTTCTCTAGGGATGTGATTGTATTCTATTAATTGAAATCTTGCATGTACCATTTGAATCTTCTCTAAAATTCTCAAGCTTCCTATTCTCCATTGGATTCCTTACATGGTGGATCATGGCTTGTGAGTTAGATTCTATATGGACCTTCTTCCAACCTACGTTTACTGATTCCTGGAACTCTCTAAGGATGTCAAAACCCTCTGCTAGATTGCTGGAAAGTATGCCAAGATTCTCTACAAAGGTAAATATTGGGGTCTCATTTGACAGTCTTCCTATCCCTTCTACACTAGCTCTTTCTAGATTACCTCGTGAGGCGCCATCCATGTTAACTTTTCCCCAATCCTTTGGGAGAGCTTGTTAGTTTTTTTAAACTAATTTCGATTACCTTATGGTTGTTATTTGTTGTTTACCATCAATAGGAACAATTTTTAGTTTGGTCATGATCTATTCCCACCACAAGTGGGGTTCTTGGGGATACTTCCGCATATGCTAGATTATCTTCGCTATGTTGGTTGTGGTCCAAAATATAGAGGATGTCTAGAGACTCTTGTTTGAAGATGTTGTTATTCCTTTCTTTCCATATGTTCCAAGGTAGGAGAGTAGTTCCTACCCATACTACCTTCCTAACATACTGATCTACTCCATCATGTGTAGTCTATTCCCTCCACATATACTCTAAGGTGGTAAATCTAGACCAATTAATACTAAGGTAGCCATAATATTCCATAGCTTTGAGTCCACAGGACACCCAATAAATAAGTGGTAAAGTGTTTTGGGGTTATCCCAATAGATCTCACACTGGAAAGGACCATGAAAGCCTCATTTTATAAGTTGTTCCTTTATCAGTACCTTTTTATGCAATAGTAGCCAAATAAAGAATCTCACCTTAGGCCATCACTTTTGTGCCCATATTTGTATGAACAAGTCTAGAAAGGGGGTTAGGATTGCTTTGGCATAGGGTTGTATATCATCGTGCTACTATATACTCCCCCTAACTTGTGTTGTCCCATCCAAGAAAATTCTTTGCTTGAGACCTGGAAAATGATCTTATTTCTAGAGTTCATTGGATATCCATATTTTACCTTTCCAATATTTGGATTGGTCATTCAGTTGTGGGAACCTAGTTTCTCCCAACTTCTAAATTTCTTGTTTGGTACCTACAAATTTTTACTATCTTTATCCAATTTGTTTTGTGTAACTTCTCCATGAAAGGTCTCCACTCTGGAAATTGAACCACCAACGGTTGGTTCCCATCTCTAGATTCTATCCAAAAGTTTGTGTGTTGACTATTGTGAATTATCCAAAAGAGATTCTATATCAACTCCTCTCCTGTCCTCAAAACCACTAATATGGGGATCCTCTACTAGGGAGTTGGTGGTGAATAATGTCGACCAATTTTTTTTCATATTTAGCTCTCATATTTTGGGTCCATTGTGCATTGAGGTTGTTCAACATCCTCCAATACAACTTAGCTACTAGTGCCTTAATGTTCTTGACTATTGATCTAAATCCTAGTCCCCCTTCATGTTTGTATAAGCATAAAGTTTTCCACCACATCAACGTTCATTTCCTTTCTTCCTTAGTTCCCCTCCAAAGGAATCGATGATTTATTTGATCCAACTCTCTCAGTATTACCTTGGGAATGTCCAAAACCATGGAAACATAGATAGGTGTAGACTATAAGACTTATTTAACCAGGATTACTCTTCCTCTTAGATGATGACCATCAATTAGTCGAATTTTCTATTTTCCTTTTTACTATATCCATTAGCTAGATCCAATCATCCTTATGCATAATTGTTTCAAGTGGAACACCTAAATAGGTGATTGAGAGGGAGGTCTTCTAGTATTGTAATTATCAAGAATCATGATATCTTATCTGGGGGAAGTGGAAGAAAATGACTTTGGACTTTTCCTTATTGATTTGTTACCTTGTGGTTCTTAAGAAATAACTTATGATATGTTTAATTCTTAAGGATTTCTTCATTATTTATTTTCCTAACAAAATAGTCATTAAATAAACTAAAGGTGAGTGATTCCTTCACTATTTGCAATAGTGATTCTTGTTAATGTTCATTTTCTCTATTTTTATCCATTGCCCTTCCCAAGCATTTAGATAGTATGATGAATAAGTATGGGAATATGGATCTCCTTGCCTAATACCTTTGGGCACTATGAATAATTATGAAGGGTATTCATTGGTCAGTACTGAATAGGACACCAATGGAATACATCCTTTGATCCAATTTGTCCATTCCTGCAAGAAGCCAAATTGACTCATTACTTTGAGAAATGCTAGTCCACCCTATCATATGCTTTGGATAAGTCTAAGAAGATGAACATGGATGGGGATTTCTATGCTTCCATGGAGTGGATAGCCTCTTGAGCCAATACTATCTCATCCACTATTTGTTTGCCTTCCACAAAACCACCTTGTTCCAGTGAGATAGTCTTATGTAGCACTTTGAGCATTTTTGTCATTACCTTGTTTATTATTTTGAGCAAGACATTACAAAAGGCTATTGGTATGAAATAAAATATGTACTCTACATTTTGTTCCTTTGGGATCAATGCTATATACATTTTGTTGATTTCCTTCAACACATCTTTAGCTTTTCTAGCTTCCTCCACCACATCTAGAAGGTCCTCATGTAGGATATCTCAATATTCTTGGTAGAATTTAATGGGGAATCCATCCTTTCAGCATTTTGAAGACCACCCACTGTAACTCTTTGGTAGCTACTGGTGTAGTCAAAACTTAATTGTGTTCCTCCGTTATTAGTGCAAATATCTCCTGTAACACTTCCTATTGGGGTTCAATATCCATAGGTTTTATTGTGAATAAACTTGAAAAATAGTTTACTACAATAGACCTCATACATTTCCATTTATGGATGGAATATCTTGCTTCTGATCTTAGGGAGGGGATGAAGTTGTATGATTTGTAAGCTAGAAGGAATTTATGAAAAAAGTTTGTGTTCTAGTCCCCCTCCTGGAGCCATTGGATCCTAGATTTATGCTTCCATAATAGCTCTTCCCTTTTTCCAATTCTTCTAGCTGAGATGTAAGTATGATCTCTACCATATGTAGAACCTCTATGAGGCCATCCATGTGACTCTATTCATTCAAATATTTAAGTTGGGCTATCACTTCCAATTTTTTCTTCTTGATATTTCCACTCTTTCCAGTTTTAGATCCTTGTCTTGTATTTGATTCATTGAAGCCTCCTCACAAAGTAGTACATCTTAGTTTCATGCCAAGGTTTTCCTTCGTGCCACCATTGCTACACTCTAGGTCTGAAAGAGCTGTCTCTAAACCATATTAGTTGGAATCTAAATGGTGAGTGTTTGACTTTAGATTTTCATAGTTCTATAATGATCAACCAATTATTTGAGTTTACATTATTTAGGATATTCACTCTAGGAAGAAGTCCATGAATAAGAAAATTGTATGATAGCAAGAACCTATCTAATATTTTCAAAATGAAAGCAGAGCCTTACCTCCTATTAGACCAAGTCTTCAGGCTATTGGTTGATGACATATACAAGGTGGAGGTTTCAAATGTATTCCTTCATGAGGTTCATGCTCCCATATAAGCTATTATTTCCCCCTGGCTTCTCTTCCCAGGAAAGGATGGTATTAAAATCTCCTCCTACTAGGGCCTATGCTTCAAGGAATTGGTAAATAATATAGTTTATATTATTTCATTCTCTTTTTTTCTCCTCTATGATAGTAGATGCATACATATTCATATAGAGAATAACTTGGTTTGATTGCTTGCTCTATGCTACTACCACCATGAGACCCCAAATACCCACCACTTGGTGGCTAATAACCTATTTAAGGTCCCAAAGGTATGCAATATCTCCCAATACCCCTTGGGATTTGAGGGATTTAACTCTTCTAGAAGGACACAACTTCCTTGCAATTGTCTTCATCTCTTCCATCAACACCTTCATATCCTAAAAGAAGATAAGTTGTGGTCAACTTATTTGTATCATTCTTCTAATTTTATTATGTTTTGAGTGACTCTCCTTAAGTCCTCTAATATTACAAGAGATGATATTCATTAGTAATAGAGGTTAAAAATGTGGGTAAGGACATTGATCTTACCTTACATTATTAGCTTTTCTCCTTCTTTTACCATATTGTCTTGGTTGGTTTTGCATCCTACCTTTTGATTTCATTTTCATATTCTTACTTATCTCCTAGCTCACCTCTCCAAATTTTGGAAAAACTTCCAACTCTAGTGTATGTGTGTACATCACTAGGGTATTATTGGTGGATCTGGTATGGTCTTATCTAGGCTCTGGGTTCTTTATGATTCCTACCTTTAATATATTGTCTATTATTCTTATTTTCCCCCTTGTTTTCCTATTGGTAGTCTATTGTTGGTTGGTTTACTTCTTCCTATTTATTGCTTTGCAAGTCTAGTGTGGTGTCAAGGGTGCTATTTATCTCTTCCGTAATGGATTCATTCCTCCCACCATGGAACTGTGTCTCTAGTACTTTTGTATCTATAGTATCCTCATCATCTTCCAAAGGATCATCAATGGAAATATTATCAAACATATTTCTTAACACCATCACCTATTTTTCACTGTCGATTTATTTTGGATATTTTTTTGGAAACTTGGAATCCTTTAGGATTTGTTTCCTCTCTTCCTTGATCTAGTATCTTATGTGTATAGTATCTTTCTAAATGGTCATATTCATGGCAAATTCTACAACAAAAATGTATGCTCTCATAATCAAACTCTTGCTCCCATGTTTCCTTCCTAAACTACAGTGTGATATTTTTTGGGAGAGGTTTGTTAAATTATATTAGGACACATATCTAAGCATAAATAATTTATTTAAATCTATATGTACTATAATAAATCATCACGAAAGTTCCTAGGGTATCCTCAATTATTGTATATACTATCATATTCTAAAATTCTACTGGCAGGAAAAAAAGTCTCACCCAAATTAGTGTTGTGGGTGCCATCTCTTCCTCTGCTTTGAATTTAGTATGCTATGGTTTCATAAAGAGACTCGCCCTTCCAAAAGACCATGGTCCACCTTGTAATATTTGTTCCCTATCTTATTTAGTAGCAAAAGTAAGGAAATTAGAATTGGGGTAAGTAGAGTTTTAGAATTCACCTTTTGTTCGTCATTGCCTACTAGCCTACAATTAAAATGTTGATAGGATTGGTCTAAATTCCATAAATTGACATATCATCCCTCTCCTCTCCATGATTTTTATTCCATTTTAAATGTCCTCCATGTCCACATTTACTATCGGGGAACCATCCATTGTTTTTAAACACTCTGTCTCAATATTCCTAGGATCTTAGGCATCCTCAAAGGTCTCTATGGTGCCCTTGAGTTATTGATTGCATCTGGTTGGGACCATTCCCCATGAAGGGCATCCCTAAAATTCATTTTTGAGGTAGCTTCCCTAACTCCTTCCCCATATTGGGTATTGGTATAGTCAACCCCTTTTTTGGGTATTGGTATTGGTATAGTCAACCCCTTTTTGTGGTATGCCCTCATATTAGTTTTGCTCAAGTTTTAGACCATATTGATTCTTCCTACTCCAACTTCTCTTATTTGGCATGCTTCATGTATTTTATGCCTAGTTCTCTTCAAACCTTGACCTCATTTTCGTGGTATACTGTGATGTCCCATCTCTTTTTGTACTGTAAAATAAAAATACCTGTTGCTTTTTCCCTTGCTCTGAGTGGCTTGTAAAATATGATTGTCTACTATATTTTGAATCCATTGTGTTTCTTCTAGCTACGTATTTTCCTTAATGTAATAATCAAAGTCAAAATATTCCTGCTAGCCACTAAGGCCAACAGACCCCTTCCTCTATATTTTCCCTACAATTTTATTTGAAACCCTTCAAAAACTTTGTCCCGATTCAGTCTGCTTTGCCTTCTTGTCCATCAATAGAAAAAGATCAAAGTTATAAAAAGAAAAATATTTGGATTTAAAGTTGAGGTATATAACTAATTAAACTTATGCTATTTACTATTAAAATGTTTAATTATATAAAAACACAATATAAAACAATTTTTTTGTTTAAGAAAATTTTAAATTTTATTTTATTTTTATGTTGTATACATGTTGATTTTACAAGTCACTAAATTTATTTAACTCTAAATTCTTTTATATTCTTTGTTGGATAAAAATATAGCTAAAATTGATATTGTAAAGTTATACCACTTAAACATTGGTACCATGTAATTATGAAACTCCCCATTCTCTTGAATTATTTAATAATACATTCCAACTTAGAAAGATAAAGGTAAAATAGTTTTTAATGTTCATGAGGTCATAGGCTACATGTGATGACCCTTATGGGGGATGTTCATATAATACACAATTTGTTTTTTGGATTCGGGTAGTGTGATAAACCCCTTGACCTACGCATAGGGTTGAGCAATCCCCTCCTAGCCATGACCCCTTGTAAGGCTGAGAGCTACACTTGTCAACAGGGGATTAACACACAACCATATACACAAACATGCCATGGTTGAATCTTGGACCTCTCGAAGAAGAGCCAAACCTCAAACCATTGCACTGTCCCCCCGAGACAATATAATACATATTTTTTCCAATCATAAAAATTAAAAATTGATACCATGTTATTATGAAATGCCCCCTTATTTGATTTTTAAATTATTTACATGGGATTGCAATGGGTTCCACCTTGTATTACATCATGAAAAAATATTCAAACTTAGGTCTCCTCTTGAAATTCAAGGAATCTAACCGATTGAACTAATACCATTTGATGCTTCTCTAAAATTATCTATTAATGCATTTCAAATTTAAAAATAAGTATTTTTAAAGTCTATGAGACCATAGGTTATATAAGATAACTCTCATCAAAGATGTCATTTATACAATACATAATTATTCAACCAATACTCTAATTACTAAATAATATTAAAAAAATATTTAACAATTTATAATATTTACTAAAAAAGACAAATCCTAATTATTCCTTAATATTAAAGCTCTCATTACTTCCAAGTTTATTTTCTACACAAATCCAAGCAACATAATTTACTAAAAATATTCTTCAAGGTATTTGAGGGCCTTTTAGGGCTATTTATACTTGTTCTAACCAACTTTAAGTAGAAAAATCATTTCATTTATTTCTTAATGATATGAAACTTAACATGAATCTATCATTTGCTTTAAAACTAATGCTTATAGAGCACAAAGTACATAACAAATTATCTTCCAAATTATAATAAATTGTAACGACATCTAAGTTTGGAAGATAACAAACAATGAATTCCAAAAAACATAAAATCGTAAGCATCTAATTACTTAAAAAAATAGCTAACATATCTAAAATATAGTCTAACAACTACATATAATGTGAGCTTTTGGAAGCTTCATGTTGTACATTAGGAAGCATAGAAAGCCTTGGATAAAATAATAAATACCTAAGCCTAAATCCTAAGCTTAGCTAGATGTCCTCATCATACCTCCCAAAAAAACAGGCATTGGAATCCAATGCTTTTACAATAGAAGAACAAATGGCCTGATGTTGAAGAACCCCGATGGTGCGATGAATCAATGTGTCGAACACTCGATCAGGATCCAACTGAAGCTGTAATTTATGTATTGGATGGACAAGAGTGCTAATGATGTCAATGATGTAAAGAGGTGTCTTATTGGAAAGATAATGCTTAGTCAGAATTCTATTGTCCACTTGGGAAGGAGGAGGAAATCGACAAGGACCCATGGCCTGCTACTATTGTCACTGATTCTTCCACAAAACTGGAACTTGCAATGAGAAAGGAGGTTGCAAGTGCTAGATAGAGGAATATGCCTATGTGTGCTCTTTTGCAATGGACTTGATTGCATAAAAAAATAAACTAGTGTCATGCTGAAGTGTAGAAGGTGCAACAAGAAGAACATGAAGAAGTATCAAAGGTGGAATCATGAGTGTCCTTGTGAGGAGGGGGGCAACTATTATTGTTGTGTCTTGATAGTGTGGCCTGCTAAAGATTAGATTAATATTTTGTGGTTGATTAGAAAGGAGCATAAGTATGGTGTTTTTGATGCAACATATGAGAAAGATCATGCTCATGATGCAAAGTATAAGTGTTATGAAAAACATCATATTGAGACTTCTTATCATATTGATAGGGTTTACCAAGTAGTAAGCCACAACAATCCATTAGAGTCACATCACAAGTGACTCAATCCACAAAATGTGGGCCAAGGACAAAGGACACTATGCAAGTATGTGTGATATGCGAGGTGGAACCATTATCATTCCATTCAAGTGAGTATGGACAAGGATGTGGTGCTAGTGACAACTAAAACTTATCAACAATGGATTTCATAATAAAATTCTTTTGCAAACCATTATTGACGATACAATTAACTAAGAAATTATGAGTGAGGTGAGATCTGATGAACAAATTGTCATGGCCACCATTAGACAAATAATGAGACATTAGGGTAACATTACTGAGTTTACTCTTGAGCTCATCGTATTATTTATCTTCCTCCATAACCTCAATAGGAACATTTTATGGTGGTTCCTCATCATGAGGTTTTATAATCAAATTATTTTTCTTCCTAAATTATACAAATTCTTCATGACCTATCCTATTACAATAAGTGCAAATATTTTTCTATTGAAAGAAGAAGGTTTTTGAGAAGAGAAAGAAGAAGAAGAAGAGGAATAAGGAGAAGGCTTTTTCACCTTGAATGATTATTGTTGTGAGTCGAGAGTTCCTATAGAAAATGAAGATCGAGTACCCCTCAATTGAATAGCATGTTTCTCTTTAGCAATTTGTGCATGCTTAAAGGTAGCATATAATGTAGCAAGGGGAGTATACTTTAATTCCATATATAGATGCTCCTGTAAGCCACTCTTGAACTTGATTATTAGTGCGAGAGCTACATCAACCACATTAAGAAGAATTTACAACCAGTTGAATTGGAAAATATAGTCCTGCACAAACATATTATTACTTTGCCGTAATCGAAACCATTTTATAATGAAATCCTACTCATAATTAGAAGGATACAATTTTTTCTTCAAGGCCTTGTTGAGGTCTTCCCAAGTGTGAAGTGGGTTTTGGTCCTCCTACACTCCATCACCAAAATTTTTGCTAGCCTAGAAAGCTTGAGTTTAGAAAAAGGAACTCTCTCCTCATTAGGAATTTGAGTATAAGAGAGCCATATATCCATATCAAGTATCCATCTACTTAATATGTATGGATCTCTAGAGCCATCATATAATTTGACCTCAAGCAAAGGTCATTATTATAAATTTTTACATCACTTGGGTTAGTTTAGACACTTATGCCATTGACCTTGTCAGCCAAGGCACTTATAATATTTACTAAAAAAGATAAATCCTAATTATTCCTTAATACTAAAGCTCTCATTACTTCCAAGTTTATTTTCTACACAAATCCAAGCAACATAATTTACTAAAAATATTCTTCAGGGTATTTGAGGGTCTTTTAGGGCTATTTATACTTGCTCTAACCAACTTTAAATAGAAAAATTATTTCATTTCTTTCTTGCAATGATATGAAACTTAACATGAATCTATCATTTGCTTTCAAACTAATACTTATATAGCACAAAGTAGATAACAAATTATCTTCCAAATTATAATAAATTGTAACGACATCTAAGTTTGAAAGATAACAAACATTAAATTGTAAGCATCTAATTACTTAAAAAAATAGCTAACATATCTAAAATATAGGCTAATAGCTACATCTAACGTGAGCTTTTGGAAACTTCATGTTTTACATTAGGAAGCATAGAAAGCCTTGGATAAAATAACAAATACCTAAGCTTAAATCCTAAGCTTAGCTAGATATCCTCATCATACCTCCCAAAAAAAAAGCATTGAAATCCAATGATTTTAAAATAGAAGAAAAAATTGCCTTCTGTGGAAGAGCCCCTATGGTGTGATGAATCAATGTGTCGAACACTCGATCAAAATCCAACAGAAGCTGTAATTTATGTATTAGATGGACAAGAGTGCTAATGATGTCAATGATGCAAAGAGGTGTCTTATTGGAAAAACAATGATTAGTCAGAATTCTATCGTCCACTTGGAAAGGAGGAGGAAATCGACAAGGACCCATGGCCTGCTACTATTGTCACTGATTCTTCTACAAAATTAGAACTTGCAATGAGAAAGAAGGTTGCAAGTGCTGGATAGAGGAATATGCCTATGTGTGCTCTTTTGTAATGGACTTGATTGTAGAAAAAAATAAATTAGTGTCATGGTGAAGTGTAGAAGGCGCAACAAGAGGAACATGAAGAAGTGTCAAAGGTGGAATAATGAGTGTCCTTGTGAGGAGGGGCAACTATTATTGTTGTGTCTTGATAGTGTGGTCTGCTAAAGATTAGATCAATCTTTTGTGCTTGATTAGAAAGGAGCATAAGTATAGTATTTTTGATGCAACATATGAGAAAGGTCGTGCTCATGATGCAAAGTATAAGTGTTATGAAAAACATCATATTGAGTCTTCTTATCATATTGATAGGGTTTACCAAGTAGTAAGCCACAACAATCCATTAGAATCACACACATGTGACTCGATCCACAAAATGTGGTCCAAATACAAAGGACACTATGCAAGTATGTGTGATATGCGAGGTGGAACCATTATCCTTCCATTCAAGTGAGTATGGACAAGGATGTGGTTCTAGTGACAACTAAAACTTATCAACAATGGATTTCATAATAAAATTCTTTTGCAAACCATTATTAATGATATAATCAACTAAGAAATTATGAGTGAGGTGAGATCCGATGAATAAATTATCATGGCCACCATTAGACAAATTATGAGACATTAGGGTAACATTATTGAGTTTACCTTTGAGCTCATCGTATTCTTTATCTTCCTCCATAACCTCAATGGGAATATTTTATGGTGGTTCCTCATCATGAGGTTTTATAATCAAATTATTTTTCTTCCTGAAACATACATATCCTTCATGACCTCTCCTATTACAATAATTGTAAATATTTTTTCTATTGAAAGAAGAAGGTTTTTGAGAAGATAAAGAAGAAGAAGAATAGGAATAAGGAGAAGGGTTTTTCACCTTGAATGATTATTGTTGAGATTCGGGAGTTCCTATAGAAAATTAAGATCGAGTACCATATCTCCATATCAAGTATCCAACTACTTAAGATGTATGGATCTCTAGAGCCATCATACAATTTGACCTCACACTAAGTCTTGGAGAAAAGGTCATTATTATAATTTTTTACATCACTTGGATTAGTTTAGACACTTATGTCATTGACCTTGTCAGACAAGGCACTTATAATATTGGCTAAAGTTGCCATAATTTTAGCTAAATTTGTGGCCATGGATTAACGAGTAAAATCCAGGTGCAAAAGAAAAAAGTACCTAAGATGACCAAAAGGTTTACAAAAAGGTTTTCTAATTTCAAAAAATTATAAGGAAGGCTGATTTTCTAAGTTTGTTCCAACAATTTAACTTAGAAAAATTAATAATATGTGCATAATATTGGTTGTGATATGCACTTTATAAATTGGGTCCATATTGATGGATGAATTGGGTCCTCCTTTTCGCGTTGATACCTTTCCAACTTGCCACCGTCCACCCGAAGGATTACGACCACCTTGTCTATTTTATTTGGAATGACTCCTCACTATATTGATAATGTTATGCTCTCAACACATCCATATGACACAACCTGTCATCACTAATTCATCGAGCATAGTGCAAGAGGTGTTAGAGATGGGATGTAGTGTGACTTTAGTTTTTCTCAAGTATAGACCGACTTCTTTGTAGTAAATATTCTTGTTGTTTCTCGTCACTGGAGATAGAAATGGATCCCCTTGTTTGAACTACATTGTAGTCTAAGGGGATTGATGACTCCAAGGGCTAGAATTTTTTGGGTCCAATTCTTCTCTAAGATGAGCAAATAGTTAGAGAAAAAATACCAAAAATCAATAGAAAAAGGAGGTTTGAGGTTTCACCTAACATTATATGCTAGCAAGGATTTTGAATTATTTGATGGTTTACGTCAAATTCTTGTGCCCAAGCAATTGCCACTACATTTTCAAATGCACATGCAATAACTCACCAAAATATGTTATCATTGGGGGGGACTCCGTCTCCTATTCTTGTGCTTCCAATGCAATGGCATTGCACATAGGAGAAAATAACATGAACAACATGATGAAGCAAAATGTTTACTAACCCTGACCCACTAATGTTGTCGTTGCCATCATGGTCCCAATTATGGCTTATATAAAATAGAATCTATTCTCAACTCAATATTCTTCCATGGGAAAGTTTACTTGAG
The DNA here is from genome assembly GCA_028583015.1 of Wollemia nobilis. Classification (NCBI taxonomy): domain Eukaryota; kingdom Viridiplantae; phylum Streptophyta; class Pinopsida; order Araucariales; family Araucariaceae; genus Wollemia; species Wollemia nobilis. The sequence goes on from JAQPPZ010000737.1 coordinate 15,266,050, forward strand.
TGAGTTGACCCGATAATTTACATGATTGAGAAAATTGAACATGAATCAAAATGACAAATGCACGATGAAGCAATGTAAAAATTGAGGTAAAACGATGAATGTGGTCATAGATCATGGGCTAGTGCCATTGGAACAAACTGAACAATAAATGGAGTTGTCGACCATCAAAGGAAAGAATCTCCTTCATGGGCTACTTGGTGGTCAAAATAAACACCCAAATGAAATGTCTAGTGGATGTTAAGGTTCTCACCCCAATACAAGCACTACTACTAGATTTTTCTATACAAATGACACTGTATATCTATGATATCGTCAACAAGGTCATAAAATTTAGTTCGACGTGTAACTCAGAGCTCCAATGTCTCATATTTGGTAGGTAGAGGGTAATTTTTTAGTCAAAACTTTAGATCTGCATAGACATCAAACTAATAGACATAGAGGCATGAAAATTGAACTAAGGATCAAATGTGGATAGAACTACACCTTCTAAAGCATGTTCATGGGATTTCCACAATGCGGTAACTTGCCTTGTGCAAGAAGACAATCCTTCACAAACAACATGCAGTCAATAAGCTTCTAATAAATCCAACTAGAAATGGTCAATATCCTAGATCCGTAATCAAAATAAAGTTTTGATACCACTGATGTGAAACTTAACATGAAGCAATCATTTGCATTCAAACTAGTGCTTATATAGAACAAAGTATATAAAGGATTATCTTCCAGATTGTAACAACTAAGTTTGGAAGATAACAAACAAGGAATTCCAAAACAAACACATTACTCTAAGAATCTAACTATTTAACAAAATAGCTAACAAATCTAAAAGATAGGCTAACAACTACATCTAATGTGACCTTTTGAAAACTTCACGTTGTACATTAAAAATCATAGAAAGCCTAGGATAAAATAATAAATGCCTAAGCTTGAATCCTAAGCCTAGCTAGATGTCTTCATCAAGCAAGGAGTAGTTACAAGCTTTAACAACCTTGAGCTTAAGTTGAAAAACATTTAGCTTATTAGATGTTTTATACTCCATCATCTATTTATGGTTCTTTGGACATTTATATATTATGAAGATAAAAAAATGTCTTGTTTGTTTATTTATGAAATAGTTATATTTAAACAAGTTTAAAATTTAATTTTTATGAAGTTAAGTTTTGATTAATATTAATGTTGTTTGAGCATGTAGTAGTAATTTTAGAAATCTATGATGAATGTTGGAGAATATATTTATTGATACATATATCATATCTTAAATAATATACTTATAATACACAAAACATATAATAAGACATGCATGTATTTTTACAATACATACATATTTTTCATATATATTTCAACTTAACAAATTTATATTCTTGTATCTCACACCCTACATTTCCTCGTATCTTTGCATCCACATATCCCACAATTTAAGCTCTTCACCAAATAGTTTATACATGCACTATACACAATCCACATACCTAAACGTATAAAACTTTGCTTAATAATCTAAATTTAAAAGTTTTAAACTCTAAATTAATATTTAATATTGAGATCATACTTGTATAACAAGAAATTACCCCTTAAAAGAGCATAATTTTACCTTTATTGAAGACCAATTTCCTATCAACACCAATTTCCAATTGGTTAATACTAATTTATAATATGTGTCTCTTCCTCACCCTTGAGGGATATTGCAGTGGTATGTTTTTAGATTTTCATCCAAAAGATCTAAGTTCAAACCCTGGTGTAAAGAGATAGAGACCCCTTTAAAAAATCCATTTTTTATCCTAAAAATCTTAGTCTAGTGAAGGATATTATAGTGGTATGTCTTTGGGTTTTTATCCAAAAGACCCAAATTCAAACCCAAGTACAAGAAGACTGAGACCCCTTTCAAAAAACTAATACTTTACTCTAAATTTTAAACCCGAAAGGGATAGGTAGGTGGGTAGCGACCAAGTGTTGGTACCACCTCGGTTCAGTTCCTCGATAGTCGAGGCTTTTTTACATTCTTTTCCCTACGAACTAGTGTTTACAGAGGTTTTCCTAAACAACATTTTTTTTATTTTTTGGTCTCCCTAACTACTATATCATATTTTTATTTTTATTCTTTAATATATAATATAACGATAGAGGAATGACATGGTGTATGGTATTTGATTTTTTTAATTAGATAAATTACTTTTAGTGGTATATTCTTGTAATAGAATTGTGTTCCATTAATATCTAGTTCTAAAACTTATACATATAAATAAATATTTATTGATTATATGATATTGAAATAAACCCATTTATATTATATTATGATCATATTTTTATTATATTTCAACTTGCAATTATAATTTACTATTGAATTATATATATATATATATATATATATATATATATATATATATATATATATATATATATATATATATAATCTAACAAAAAAAAATCAAAGTTCTCATATTTCAAACACTTAAATTTATATCATTTGATGACTTTTATACTTCAATATATTTTTGTTATTTAATTATTTCGAGAGATGATTAAATTTTATGTACTTATATTTTCATAGTATAATTTTTCAAAATAAATTTCTTTGACTTAACTTTGTTTTAGTTCAAACAAGCATCACCAATAAATACAAGTTTCTATACTATTTAATATTTGAATTTGAATCCTTTTCATTTATATATATATATATATATATATATATATATATATATATATATATATATATTAAGGTAATTAAATAATATGGTAATCTTCTTGTAAAAAGGGCCCTCTAAGTTCCCTATAAGCAACACATGAAGTATGTAAGCACAAAGACATTTCTAATTTTTACACGACTATAACAAGTATATGCAATTACCTCTTTTAATATAATATTTTAAGATAAAATGAATTGGACAATATGCTAATATTCTTGTAGAAAGGGCCCCTCTAAGTTCCCTATAAGCAACACATGAAGTATGTAATATCAAAGATGTTTCTATTTTTACACACTATAAAAAGTATATGCACTTACCTCTTTTAATATAATATTATAAGATAAAAAAAATTGGACAATATGATAATCTTCTTGTAGAAATGAGCTAATAAGTTCTCTATAAGCAACACATAACACATGAAGTATGTAAACCCAAAGATCATATATGTTTCTAATTTTTAGACGACTATAACAAGTATATGCAATTACCTCTTTTAATTTTAATATAATGTTGTAAGATAAAAAATTGAACAATATAGTAATTTTCTTGTAAAAAGGAGCCCTCTAAGTTCCCTATAAGCAACACATAAAATATGTAAGCTTAAATATGTTTCTAATTTTTACACAACTATAACAAGTATATGCAATTACCTCATTTAATATAATATTAGAAAATTAAATCTTTATTAAACATATCAAAACAAAATATATAACTCTATCTCCTTAAAATTTAAACCTTATATTTTTTATTTAAAATCTAAAAATCTTCATTATTAAACCGTATTCCAATATATTATACCACCAATTTTTACCCTATCCATTATATAATTCAATCTAATGATATAAAATATGTATCTTAATGTAAGAAAGATTTAAGATGGTATAATTTCTTTTTCTAAGTAGTTTTTTTTCTTTTTAAATGGAAAGTACAAGGAACCACTCTCCTTAAATATAAAGGAACTATCTTTGTAGTGATTCAAACGTAAATATTTTAAATAACAATTTTTACAATACATGTAATTTAATTATTTTAATAGTTTATAACAAGTGTTCTACGCAATAGTAAGAGTGCTGCCATGACTAATATCACCCCGTTTATCTCTCCGAGACTATGTATTTCAAGCACAAATTTACGGACCACCTTTACTAGCATAGGAGAGCAATTTTTAAAATAGATGAATTAGACATAACAAGTTGAAGAATTAAAATAGTATTGTAATTTTAAATTATTGAAATAGTAGTAGCTTTAATTTTTTATTTTAAAAAAATAAAAAATTAGGTTAAAACCATCATAAAGTATGTATGTGAATATATAGAACAAATAGTATCACAATCTCATTTTACCTTTAGAGGGAGCACTAAGTGAGACATGTTTATTAAAGAAAGTAAAGATAGGGCAGTTGGTAGCGATATAATATTTTTTCACTAGACATGCTTATTAAAGAAAGTAATAGGCCATTTGGTAGCGATTGAATGCTTCCCTCGCGTCCCTGGTTCATTCTTTGAATGGTTGGATCCCGTTTATCTTTATCCAATTGACTAAAGTTTAGATCCCTAGTTCATTCTCGAATGATTGGATCTCATTTATCTTTTTTTTTGGGTTACATAGGGACGTTGGTTACAACCACTATTTTTAGTAACTGGAAAGTGCAGAGTTTACACCATAGGGACTGCTCCCAACAGTCTATTCGTCTCGTTGTTATTGACCCGGTGTGAGATAGAGACCATCAGTCGCTCGAGGTTTGTACCGTCATCGTCATTCTAGCACGCACTCAGAGGATTCAACACAAACTTCTACCTTTGCTAAAGTTGGCAACGAGCCCCGAGGTTTGAACCTAGGTCTCAAGTACTTGGCTAATCAAACCTTTACCAATCCACCTAGCCCTTGAGAGCTTTTAAAATAAGATAATATGGGAAACCCCTACGACCAACGCGAGGGCTGAGCAGTCTCCTCTCAACCATGACCCCTCGTAAAGCCGAGAACTATGCTTATCAATAGAGAATTTAACACACAACCTTTGTGTCCTCCTTTGCATCGTAGAGGTTCGAATCGTAGACATACAGTTCAACCGGACTAAACTCGCTTTCCTCGGGATCCTATTTATCTTTATCCAATAACCTAAAGTTTGAAAAGATTCCTTAAACAACTAAAAAATCTTGCCTTAAAAAAAAAATCCCATTGACTGAGAGAAGATTAGGCAGGGGTTGGTGTCCACCCCACACGTGAGGGTTTTATATTAAATTTAAATACTTTGTGGTCCACTTCCAACGTAGGTAAGTTTGATGTTAAGGTGGAATATGGATTAAGGTGGCTCATAGGTTTGGAACTTCCGTTTATGTCTTTGAAATTCTTTTGTCTCGGCCAATCCACGTTGCCTCTCTTTTCCAAGATGCACTAATGGTGACGTGCCCCATGAAATAATATTTGGAGATTTCCATTCTCATAGTTATCCAAAGGATGGTGGTTTGATATAACAACTAATGTCTATTTTCAAGAAACTTTTTAGTTAGGTAAGCTACCTCCATCAGCCTCAAAAATACTGCTTGTGATGTCGTACGTTTCATCTCATCCACCAACTTTCTAGGGTTTTTAATAAAACTTTTACAAATGGAAGCATGTTGTTGATAGTTTTTATTGTCTTTTGTTTTGCAATCAATTTACTTTCGAGGTTTTTGGTAAAATAGTAAGTGAGAGATTTTTTTTTTTATAAAGAAAAAAGATTATGGGTTTTAGTCTCTTTTATATTAGATAATATTTTTTATGGTTATGTGCATATGTGTAACATTATTATGACTTTAGGACCCAATATTAAATCCATTTTTTATGGTCATGTGTACATGTGTAACATCGTTAAGACTTTAGAACCTCAATAAAAGGTGTAAGTTTGAATCCAATTCAAATAAGGCTGTACGCCATACTATAATAAACCCACTTTAAATAAACATCTTTTTTATATAACCTATAACTTTGTGGAGGGTAAAAAATACTTTACTTTTACACACTTTTACGTGTCTATTTATTTTATAGACACATTTACATTAATTATTTGTAACAATTAATATTCAACTCTTCAAGGGTTCAAGGTTTGACTCTTCTTCAGGAGGTCCAAGGTTTAGACCGCAACATGTGTGTGGTTGTGTGTTAAATCTCCTATTGATAAGCTTAGCTCCCCTTACGAGAGGTCATGGTGGGATGAGGATGTCTAGCCTTGAGAATTGATCGTACCAAAATATTTGTTCGGGAGGACTGTACAATGGTTTGGCGTTTGTCTCTTCTTCAAAAGGTCCAAGTTTCAAATTGTGATGTGTGGTTGTATGTTAAATCCCCTACTAATAAGATCAACTCTTTCCCTTATGAGAGGTCATGGTGGGATGGAGATGCCCAACCCTAAGTGTCAGTCATAGGGGTTTCTCACATTAATGAAATCTAAAAAAGAATATTCAACTCTTCAATATTAATAATCACCTTGAACAAATAGCATAAACATGAATCACAATCATATTTTAATGCTTTTTAAGGCTTAATTGCCACTTCTATTAAGTTGAACATTTTATATCCTAATTTTATAAGAGGGAATGATTGTAGTGTTTCAATTATGTTGAAAATTATATATCTTACTTTTTTTGATTGAGGTTAGTGTGAAAAACCCTACGATCGATCGACATTAAGGGTTGGGCATGACCTCTAATAAGAGTGAGATCTAAGTTTATTAATAAGGGCTAAACACACAACCATACACACACTCGCCCATGCCATAGTTTGAACCTTGGAGCTTTCGAAGAAGAACCAAGGCCAGAATAGTTGCACTATCTCTTGGGACAAACTCTTAGGGTAGAGAAAAAACCTTGAGAGCTGCTCTTAAGTGGCTAGCAATACAGTTCCATCCGGGTATGCCACTATCTAGAGGGAAACCACATAAGATTTTTTTTGTGTTCTTTGCATTGCAGAGATTTAAACCATGGACCTATCGTTCAACGAGGCTAGGCTCACTTCTCCACTTACGCTACAAAAGCGAACATTTTATATATTAATTTTATTGGAGGAAAATATTGGAGTGTTTCTATTAAGTTAAACATTTTATAACTTAATTAAGTTTAAATATTAAAGATAAGCATAAGCTTACATCCATGTTTGCGACTTTTCTATAAAGAAACCCATATAAATGAACTATATATTATTTTCCTTTATTTATATTTTTTTAATTGGTTATATGGGATTGAACGAGCCTCATCCTTATTACATAATCATCAAGTGATGATGAACCTGGGTATCTCCTTGAATCTTAATGAGCTATCAATATTTGATCTTTATTTATCACTTAAAATTCAAGAAAAAATCAAGAATGATACAACATTTATAATGGTATTGATTTTGATGTTGATGACTTGTAGAACAACCTGCCCTATAAAATTTATTCATGTGGATAGAATATTATTCCTCAAAGGTTAATTAATCTTAATGGAGATACAATGAATAATATTGTTATGGGTCTCTAAGTAAAGAATTGATATTATAGTATGTCAACTTTTGACACCATGATCTCTTTCTCAATATTTGATCTTTATTTGTCACTTAAAATTCAAGAATGATACAACATTTATAATGGTATTGATTTAGATGTTGATGACTTGTAGAACAACCTGCCCTATAAAATTTATTCATGTGGATAGAATATTATTCCTCAAAGGTTAATTAATCTTAATGGAGATACAATGAATAATATTGTTATGGGTCTCTAAGTAAAGAATTGATATTATAGTATGTCAACTTTTGACACCATGATCTCTTTCTAGGCATGACCTTTATTGTGTTATGCTTTTGGTTCTTGATGATTACCTTTAAATGGTTATGGTATACTAAAAATATGTAATTGTGCACATATAAATATATACAATGACATAATATATGGAATCATTACACTCAACTAAATAACAATAAAAACATGTAATTACACACAAGTGAACAAAGTACAAAGATATGCTCATTTAGTTTCCTTAAATAATAAAAACATGTAATTACATACAAGTGAACAAAGTACAAAGATATGCTTATCTAGTTGTCTTAAAGAGTGAATTTTCATATACATGCATGCTAATTTTTTAATTAATTTTTATAATAGAATTCATAAGCAACTCATTCAATGCCAATTAATGTACACATTTTTTTATAATACTGCTTTGTGGTAGGGTTCCTATTGAGGGATGTAGCGGCTATAGTCTTGATGATAGAATATTGTTCTATGCAGCTACGATCTCGGTGGCAGGATATTATTTTATGGTATGGTTCCTATTGAGGGGTGCAACAACTACGATCTCGATGATAGGATACTGCTCTGTGATAGGATTCCTGTTGAGGGATGCATCAGCTACGGTCTTGATGGGAAGATAATATTTTGTGTGACTACGATCTCAACGATAGGATATTTTTTCTATGGCAGGGTTCTTGTTGAGGGGTGCAACGACTATGGTCTTGATGATAGGATATTGCTTTGTGGTAGGGTTTCGATTGAGGGGTGCAACGACTATGGTCTTGGCAAGAGGATACTATTATGTGGTAGGGTTCCTGTTGAAGGATGCAATGACTATGGTCTTGATGGAATAATATTGTTTTGTGGTAGGGTTTCAAAGATCCATTAACTATGCCTTAGTTATGGTTGGCATAAATCCAAAAACACCATGACCATTAATGGTGAGGGTGACTCAAGGAAGTAGGAAATAATACCCTGATAAAAAAAATCTAGAAAAGCAATAAGTGCATAATCAAAAGAAAAATAGAGAAGAAGAACGCATTGCACAAGAATTTATCCTGGGAAACCCTTTTAGGAAAAACCAAGCAAAAATATCTCTTTATTGTATAAACTTGATCGTCTCCAGTACAATAATATCATTTCGCTTACGATTATATTTCTTGTAAATTCATTTCCAAACCCTCACGCAAGTGTTGTTTTATATACCAACAATACAATAAGGAGTTTTACAATACCATGGGCATAAAACCATGGGCCAACATCACATTAACCAAAAAATACCTATATGGATCTAAAAATAGCTTAAACCCCCAAAAAAATTTCTCCTGGGGTTAACACCCCCAAACTCCCAAATAGGAGCTATCGCCCTCGTATCCCCGCTCAAGATCTAGCTCAGTATCGAACCCCAACGAGGATAGGGGTAGAGTGTAAAGTCCTTTCAGAGTTAGCCCCACCTGAATTACATGGAAAATATTCAACACAAGTCTAACATTCTTCCACTTGTTGAATACTTTCCATAGGGGCTAAAAATTGTCATTGTCAACTATCAAGGGCAACCATACCCATAGATCTTCTACACCAATAAAATTTTTGAGCAGGAATAACCTTTGTTAACAAATCAACAATATTCTTCTCTATATCAACTTTCTCCAACATCACCCAATTCTCTTCAACCATCTCTCACAAAATGGTACTTGATATCAATATGTTTTGACCGATCATGAAAACCAAGATTGTTTGCCAAAAATATTGCACTCTAACTGTCACTATCAATTCTCATAGCCTTCTTAATGCTAACTATTGAACACAACCTCTATAGCCACACTACTTCTTTACAGGTATGAGTTGCTACAATGTACTTTGCTTCCGTAGTGGACAAAGCAAAAACTAATTGATTTTTACTCATCCAACTTACTGCCTCTCCAAATAGCCTGAACACATAAACACTCGTGGATCTTCTCATCAAGATCTCCAGCCCAATCAGTATCCATAAACCCTTGTATATTTATAGTATCATTATCTCTAGATTTTTTTTTTATAATAGATAGTATAATCTGTAGTTCCACATAAGTATCTGAAGATCCTCTTCACAACAGTCCAATGTTCCTTTCCTAGATTGAACATATATCTACTAAGTACTCCCACTACATGTGCAATATCAGGTCTAGGACAGACCATTGCATACATTAGACTACCCACAACACTAACATAAGGAACATGATGCATTTCTTCAATTTCCTCATATATTTCAGGATATTGTTCAACAAATACCTTTTTGACCAATAAGATATGGAGTACATACTGGTTTACAATCATGCATCCTAAACCTCTGTAGTATCAAATCAACATATTTCCTTTGATTTAACGATAATTTTCTATTTGCACGATCCCTTATTATTTCCATACCCAAAATAAATTTTGCAGCACCCAAATTCTTCATGTCAAATTCAGAAGATAACTGATAGTTTAGTAACTTTATCATCTCCTTATTGTTACCAATTAACAACATATCATCCACATACAATACAATGATAACAAAATTTTCACATTTATTTTTGAAATATACACATGGATTTGTTTTGCTTTTTCCAAGACCAAGTGTCAAAGCAAACCTGTTAAATTTTTGGTTCCACATTCTTGAAGACTACTTCGACCCATAAAGAGACTTCTTCAACTTGCATACCAAGTCCTCCTTACCTTTTACGTTGAAGCATTCTGGTTGTGACATTTATATGTCTTCATCAAGTTAACCATATAGAAAAGTTGTCTTTACATCCATCTATTCTATTTTAAAATCAAAAGTAGTAGAAATAGCCAACAAAACTCTAATTGATGTTAGTTTAGCCACAGGAGAAAAAATCTCACCAAAGTCAATTTCCTCAACCTTTTGCTACCAATTGACCTTTGTACTTATTTTACTTTCCTTCTACATTATACTTTTTTTGAATAACCACTTACAACCAACAGGTTTTCTGCCAAGGGGTAATTTCACCAAGTTCCATATCTTATTTTTATCCAGGGACTCCATTTATTCTTCCATAGCCCTTTTCCAAGACTTATTCTCACTTGACTGAAGTACCTCCTTTACAATCTTGGGTTCTTCATCAGTAACTGATAAATTAAATGTAGAACAAAAATTTGAAGGGCTATACCTTTCTGGGAGTCTTCTCACCCAATATGATCTCCTCAAAATTAGATTTCCAGGTTTTGCATATTTAGCTTCCTCCTCATATTCTTCCTCTAAATATTCCTCTTCAAACTCTCTTTGTAATTCATATTCTTTTGTAGCATCAGGTTCTACCACATGTTCTTCCTCCTATTCCAATTTTACCTGAACTATTTTTGGTTCTTTGCTTGGTTGCATTTCCTATTTTGGAACCCCTTTTGTTTCTCTAAAGATCACATTATGACTGTAAGTAATCTTCTATGTTTTTGGATTCTACAACTTATATCCTTTCACACTAGTACTATAACCCAAAAATATGTATTTCTTAGATTTATAGTCTAGCTTAGTCCTTTTATCTTTTGGGACATACATATAAGCTTCACAACCAAAAAATCTTATATGTCTAAGAGAGGGTTTCTTACCAATCCACACTGCCTATGGAGTTTTGTTCACCAATATTGAGGTAGGAGATCTATTGATGAGTTTTATCCACCAAGTAGTTAACAAGACTTCTACCCATAATTTCTTTTCTAACCCTGCATCGTTAACATGATTATGGCCTTATCCATCAATTTTCTATTCATCTGTTCTGCACCTTCATTATGTTGTGGTGTATACAAAGTTGTTTTATGCCTTTCTATTCCATAGTCCTTGCAAAAATGTTCAAATTTATTAGAGCAATACTCACCACCATTATCAATTCTTATAACCTTTATCTTTTTCTCTGTCTGATTTTCTACAAGAACTTTGAATTATTTAAATTTACTGTAAACATTAGATTTGTACCATAAAAAGTATACCCAGGTCTTTCTTGAGAAAATATTTATAAATATAACAAAATAGATGAATTTACCTAATGATGGTACTTTTGCAGGTCAAAAAACATCACTATGAACTAGATGTAAAATTCCTTCAGATCTTGTAACACTATTAGGAAACTTAACTCTGGTTTGCTTTCCAAAAACACAGTGCTCACAAAAATTAAAATTTAATGGGCAATTAGAAATTCCTTCAACCATACCTTTCATTTTCAATGTTTGAAGGCCTTTCTCACCAATGTGACCCATGCATTGATGCCATAAATGATCTTTACTCCAGGAATACTTGGAGCTTCTTCTACCATATTAATTTCCTTTACAACTAAAGAGTTATTGCAATCAATACTTATAGTGCTAGCCTCAAGTTTGAACAAAGTTCCTATACGAACTCCCCTTGCCAACACTAAACATCCACAAACCATCTTGTAACTATCCTTATTTAATTCCACAATCACACTTGCGTCATTCATCTTACTAACAAATATTAGATTCCTTGCCAAACCTAAAATATGCAACACACCAAGAAGGGTTTTAACTCTTCCATATTTTAACCTCAATTTGACTCTTCCTCAACCTATTATTTTCTATGTCAAATTTTCTCCCAAGAAGACTTCACCTCCATTTATCTTTTCATATTCACAAAACCCCTCCCTATGAGGAGTCATATGAAAATAAGCGCTTGAGTCAATCAACCATGAGTTATGGTGTTCACTTGAGCATGCTGCAGCTACGAACAAGTCCCTTGAATTTTCATTTGTGGTATTCATTTTTGCAGACGTTCCTTCATCAACCTTTTTAGATCTATAGTCTCTTTTATAATGCCTTGTTTTATCACACTTCTAGCATTTACTTTTGTTAGGAACAACAGATTTTCCCCTAGATTTTGATTTTCTTTCTATTGATTATTTTTTTATTCTTTCTTGAGAACAACCTCTCACAACCAAGGCATCCTTTTGATAATAATCCTTAGAATATTTTCATCACATTTCCTCAGATAACAATGTTCCTACTATATCCTCTACTTTCAATTTAGAAGTAGTATTGGTGATAGCCATAACTAGATTATCCCAGGAGTTAGGTAATGAACAAAGTAAAGTAATACACTTTTCCTCTTCATATATTTTTACATCTAAAAAGTTTAATTGACTTACCACAGTGTTAAAAGCATTCAGATGTTCAGCCATAAAGTCACCATCATTCATCCGAAGAGAATACAACTTTCAGAAAAAGAGTTTATTTACCAACAACTTTATCTGATACAACGCTCCCAAATTTTCCCATAACAACTTTGCTATGGCCTTTGTCAATACATTCAACAATACTGAATTAAATAAGCATAATATGATAGAGCTCCTTGCCTTCCTATATATCTTTAGCCACTCCTCATCTGTTGTTCCTGGGAATGCATATGCTATCAAAAACCGAAAATAATATGTTGGCACTTAACCTCCCAGTGTCAAGAAAATGATCTTCATCATTCCAATTTACCCAAACAACTGTGAACATAAAAACAAGATTAGTAGATAGATCATCTATCCACATAAAATGGCTATAATAACTCTGATTTTATTCTCAAATACCCATCCAACATTGAACCTGTTTAGCTAGAATATTTATTTTCTTCATGTGAAACCAAAAGCTAACTCGAACATAAAGTTGAATGGTCTGAAATTTAACAAACTTGCAACTATCCAAGTCTGAAATTAACAACTTACAAAAAATCAGCATCCTCAAAGAAGCACAACTGCTGCAATGCTAAAACATGATGACCAAAATATAAAATCTGATCATATCCTCAACTGAAATGGCCTCCCAAAAAGTCACCAACTTAGCAAGTCTCCAATTTTTGCTCAAAATATCTCTCCAATCCACTTGTATGAACACAAATGGATCTAAAAGGTGGTTGTTCAAAAGGGTAAAAAAAACATATCTTCTATTATTTTTATAAAAAATCACCCAAGGTATGCCTATCCCATCATATGATATGTCTAACAGCCCATGTACATGATCCTGGGTATAGAAACTTATCTCCAAAGGGGCTCTGTTATACTGGAGTTGCATTACATCGATCATCATATGAATATCACCTTTAGAGGATTTGGTGATGCTTGAAGATTCAATATAAGGCCTCTCCACTCCAATATCCTCTAAATCATAATAGAACTCCTCTCCTTGTGGTGATTCCACAAGGTCAATCATAATGCCATAAGGACCGTGTTCCTTTCCCAAATTGTCATCATGCATATCAAAGAGTGGATTGTCAAAAGATGAATCAGTATCCATATTAGACAATGGATTGTCAACCAACTGAGTACTCTCATTGTCCTCCTACTCAACCTGTTGATCTAAAATTTCTTTTGATGATTTGTTGGGATATTGAACTAGATTATAAACCTCCTATATGCTATCTAGTTCTTCGATCACTTGCCCAATCTCCTTTTCTCTTTCCTCATTTTCTTGCTCTCTAAATTTTGTGATAGTAGCAAGTTCTTCAGTTTGGTGCAATGCCATTTTAATATCTGTCAAAGAATCTCTAGTTGTACTAAGCTCAAGAGTGAGCTCATCCACCTTTACATGTGTTCCCTTACATGAGATAAGGTCTCATATGCAATCTTGGTAGCCACATATATGTTTTTGATCTTATGTAAGTAAGTTAATTTCATTTCATTCATTGTGCTCTCAATTCTTTGTAAATCAGCAATGGAAATTATTTGTTCATACTGGTTTCTTGGTGTATTTTGGATGACATTTTCAACAAATATTTTTGTTTCATCTAAGTTAGATAACATGTGCACTTTATTTTTAGCAGACACCAATAGTTGGTTCTTCTATTTTTTATCATGGATATCAAGATCATGCAAATTTAATGAGTTGTTAGAATACATGCAAAAATTAGAACTCATCTCATACCTATCAGTAGTGTCTCCATGGATACCCCGAACTTCAAGAGTCTCTCCTTTGAAACTCGTCCCACCACCATCACTAGGATTCCAATGATAATTAGCTTCATGCATTAAAATTTTAAATTTTTCTACATGATCATGCTTGTCAAAATCAACTCGCACTAAGATATCCTCTTTGTACATCTTTTGTTCAAAGGTTAGGACAACACTTTAGTCAAGAGGAAATTCATCCCAAAGTGGTTCTTCATCATACTTTGGTACCAAAACACTTGGATCCCATGGGACTATAAGCTGATTGCTTTATTAAAAAAATATGCACATTATGCTCATCATGAGTGATTCTCTCTCTGAATAAATCACTTACCATGAGCCAATTGCTTTGTTCAGATAATATATGTGCATTGTACTCATCATGAGTGATTGTTTCTTTGAAAAAATCACTCTCCAAATCAAGAACATGGAAGATAACATGAACAATCTTCTCCATAGATTTTGTCTGTATGTCAAACTGAAACACATTTGTCATTAGAGCATGTCTTTCTTCCTTTGAGATATCATTACTGACATGGTGAAAGGATTCATCACTATATGCTGATTGGAAATCAAAAACATGTTTTTTTTGGGATGGTGTTAGTGATCCCAACAAATTTATCATTGGCTTTCCTTCCACTAGTGTCATCAAGGCAACTGATAGATCTGAAATCATCACTAATTTGATCCACATTTACATCCAAGGTTTTTGATTTAATATATTCATTAGGTGATTTTTCAACATGTGTAGATGCATGCATGTCAATGGAGTCAATTTGGGACTCAACCATACATACCTCATGTGATGTGGTATTTTATTCATGCACAATTTCTGTCATGAGCTCCTCTTCTTCACTATTCTCCTCATCGTTCAAGAAAGGTTTCAACTTCTTCACACACTGTTTGATAACACTATTAACCAATTAATGTGCAGTTGTAGAAGCAAGTAGATCTTACCTCCAAACAACCAATAACATAGATAAGAGTGGCTAGAAGATATCATCACTTTCATTAATGGTCAAAACCATAATGTTTCATATGGCTACAGTAACATTATCAACATGTTATTTTTTGGTTGTAGCAATGAAATGCTGAAACATTTTGTAAATTAACTCATCCAAAACCAAATCTAACATGATGTTGCCCAATCCAGTTTTTGCAAATGTTTCAAGTATGGTAACTCTCCTAGTAAAATGAGAACTTGTGACATTCCCTAACCCTTTGAAACTCTCTACCAACAACCACATTATCTTTCTCAATGTGTCATCGCTATAAGGGGCTTTAGGTACTGAAATTCTCAAGATCTCACTCAAAAAAGAAGTAACCATAAGTCTTACCTCCCTATCTGTGTGTCTCAACCATTCATGCTGATTTAAATAAGTCACTATAGGAATTATAACTATTTGTATTATCTTAGATGGTGATTGATTTACCATGTGCAGACAATCGTCCACTTCCTTCAGAGTGTTGAGAAGATCATCCTTTGGCTGAGATAGGTGTCCAAGCTTAACCCATGCACTTAAAAGTTTATTGACCAAATCTTCTTCACTGTTTGATGCCATGTTAATAAAACTTGAATGTCAATTTCCACTCTACCCGACAGGATGGTAGGATACTATGATCTCTTATACCACTATAATAACCCACCCCTATTGTGCTATATTTTTTTGAATCTTTGAAAGCTTTGGTTTTCTGCTTTTAATTGTTTTTCTGATTTTTTTGGGTTTTTTGATGCTGATAAGAAGTGCAGAAATAAAACATAACAAAATAGATATATTCTATGATACCCATATGCTAAAAGGGACTCAAAACCATTATTCTGAAATACCCATTTTATTCAACAAATTATTTTCATCAAATACAACTAGGGCATAATATTATGAAAACCCAAAATGAACAGAATGTTTCCATATTACAAATAACTGCATACCCATTTGATTGCCATAGAAGAAATGCACAGAGAATACTCAAAGGGAATGCCCAGACTGAAACCCTAACCTCAACACCAACAATATTCAAACCCAGCGCTCAAACCCCCAAAATGATGGCTCCAACAAATGGTACGGCCTGCTAGAAGGTACGACCAGCTAGGAAAAATCACAATCTTCGCTAAATATTTTGTAAACTCTCCCAAAGGGTCGCCCGGTGTAGAAGAAGCCAATGGTCAAATACCCAAAATCATTTGATGTTCTTGTTGGGCACTGCAATCAGAAATGTGTGGTTGGAAACCCTAGTATGGTATGACCAATGACCCGAACCAATGCGGGATGCCAAAAGGTGGTACGACCTGGTACAAGAATATGGTACGACTAGGCTTGCAATAGATTCAACACACAAAATGCCCTCCAAAAACTCCTGCAATCACTGTGATATAAAACCCCAAAAATATCAACAATCAAATCAAATTGAATACCTCTATGAATCTCGGTTGAAGCACAAATCCCAACTTTTGAATGAAAACTGGTTGATGATTGCTCAAGAGTGATCTTTCACACCCACAAGCAATGTTCCCTATGAAGGTTTTCATCCTCACAAAGCTATGGATTCCTGTTGCCAAAGCTGCAAGTCTCACCAGAGAGAAAATATCAAAATACCAGAATGCCCAAAAATGAGCTCTCAAAACTCCTTATATCTCCCAAAAATGCTATGCCCTTTTTAGGGTTTTGAGGGAACTTTTTAATATTTTAAAATTACTTTTTAGTTTGACCCCCTTAGAGCACTTTTCCTAAGTCACTTTATAAAAATAATAATATTTCTTTTAACTTAGGGAAATGAGCCACTTTATCAATTAAATATTTAATTTCCCTGACTTAGAAAAAAACACTTATTATTATTTAATATAACGCCAATATAACGTTAAATATTAAATAATAAACTCCAAACCCAATTATCGATCCAACTGTGAAGCATATTGTCTCAAAACACCTCGAACATCACAAACTACCAACCCTGATCAGGACCACGCCCGGAAACCCTACTTACTAAAAATAGTAAGTACTGCCAAAAATGGTAAATAACTGCACCGATCTCCGAAACGCACTGAAATGGACTCCAAGAGCCAGAAACACATCTCCCATCGAAATCCTGATCAAACAACGTCCACCAACCACACTTACTAAAAATAGTAAGTACGACTATAAATAGCAGGTGATAGTCGAACCTCCAAAACACGCTAGCAACATCTCTCTAAGCAAGAACCTCCAACACACCATCACCACTGACTGTCCAAACTCCAACTTACTAAAAATAGTAAGTTACTATAAAAAGTAAGTGATGGCCCACAACCCCGAAACGCCTCCAGAAAGAGGTAGAGGAAAGTTGGTGAGGCACATAACATAAGGAACCAACCCAATTAGGGTTCCCAATCACCATCACTAGCCTATGGGAACCCAATAGTAGGCTAATCCATCCTAACTCATTGATTGCCTAGAAAGGGGACATTACAATCCACCCTTCCCAAAGATTGCTTGTCCTCAAGCAATGCCAAATCATACTCAAATCATCTATCTGCTCTTGGTTGTAGTCACGTATGATCCCAGGGTCCCATAACAACCTCAAAAAAATTCCACCATGTTGTCGTTGCGCCACATTGATCACAACTGGGAACTCATCATGCCAAAACTGCACTCTCCTCTCTTGTAGCCCCAAAATGTCATCATCCTCAAAACTTGAACTAGGATACCTATAAGGACTAAGCTCTATGCCATGAAAAATCTCATGCCTAAGCATCTCAGTTTGGACTACTCTTGCACTCCCACTATCCAACATGATCTTGGGCACCTAAAAATATAATCTTCTCAACAAGGAAACATGGTACACAACATCTCTCACCATGGTGACCCAACAAGGATGTCGATTAGCCTCCAATGAGTGGTTGATATAGAAGAGGACAACAATGTTAGATCTGAAAATGATCATCCTAGGAATGCATATGCTATCAAAAACTGAAAACAATATGTTGGCACTTAACCTCCCAGTGTCAAGAAAATGATCCCCATCATTCCAATTTACCCAAACAATTGTGAACATCAAAACAACATCAGTAGATAGATAATCTATCCACATGAAATGGCTGCAATAACTCTGATTTGATGCCCAAATACCCATCCAACATTGAACCTGGTTAGCTGCAATATTTATTTTCTTCATGTGAAACCAAAAACTAACCCGAACATAAAGTTGAATGGTCTGAAATTTAACAAACTTACAGCTATCCAAGTCTGAAATTAACAACTTATAGTCTGATTTTTGAAAAATCAGCATCCTCAAAGAAGCACAACTGCTGCAACGCTGAAACATGATGACCAGAATGCAAAATATGATCATATCCTCAACTGAAATGGCCTCCCAAAAAGTCACCAACTTAGCAAGTCTCCAATTTTTGCTCAAAATATCTCTCCAATCCACTTGTATGAACACAAATGGATCTAAAAGGTGGCTGTTCAAAAGGGTAACAACAACATATCTTCCATTATTTTGATCAAAAATCACCCAAGGTATGCCTCTCCCATCATCTGATATGTCTAACAGCCCATGTACATGATCCTGGGTATAGAAACTTACCTCCAAAGGGGCTTTGTTATGCTGGAGTTGCATTACACCGATCATCATATGAATATCACCTTTAGAGGATTTGGTGATGCTTGAAGATTCAATATAAGGCCTCTCCACTCCAACATCCTCTAAATCATAATAGAACTCCTCTCCTTGTGGTGAGTCCACAAGGTCAATCATCAAGCCATAAGGACCGTGTTCCTTTCCCAAACTGTCATCATGCATCTCAAAGAGTGGATTGTCAAAATATGAATCAGTATCCATCTCAGACAATGGATTGTCAACCAACTGAATACTCTCATTGTCCTCCTGCTCAACCTGTTGATCTAAACTTTATTTTTCTGATTTCTTGGGATATTGAACTAGATTATAAACCTCATGTATGCTATCTAGTTCTTCGATCACTTGCCCAATCTCCTTTGCTCTTTCCTCATTTTCTTGCTCTCTAAATTTTGTGATAGCAACAAGTTCTTCTTCAGTTTGGTGCAATGCCATTTGAATACCTGTCAAAGAATCTCTAGTTGTACTAAGCTCAAGAGTGAGCTCATCCACCTTTACCTATGTTTCCCTGACATGAGATAAGGCCTCATCTGCAATCTTGGTAGCCACATCTCTGTCTATGATCATATGTAAGTTGATTTCATTTCATTCATCGTGCTCTCAATTCTTTGTAAATCAGAAATGGAAATGATTTGTTCATATTGGTTTCTTGGTGTCTTTTGGATGACATTTTCAACAAATATTTTTGTGTCATCTAACTTAGATAACATGTGCACTTCATTTTCAGCAGACACCAATAGTTGGTTCTTCCATTTTTCATCATGGATATCAAGATCATGCAAATTTAATGAGTTGTTAGAATGCATGCAAAAATCAGAACTAACCTCGTACCTATCAGCAGTGTCTCCATGGCTGCCCCGAACTTCAAGTGTCTCTCCTTCGAAACTCGTCCCACCACCATCACTAGGATTCCAATCATAATCAGCTTCATGCATTAAAATTTCAGATTTGTCTACAGGATCATGCCTGTCAAAATCAACTCCCACTAGGATATCCTCTTTGCACATATTTTGTTCAAAGGTTAGGACAACACTTTGGTCAAGAGAAAATTCATCCCAAAGTGGTTCTTCATCATACTTTGGTACCAAAACACCTAGATCCCGTGGGACTATGAGCTGATTGCTTTGTTCAAAAAAAATATGTGCATTGTGCTCATCATGAGTGATTGTCTCTCTGAATAAATCACTTACCATGAGTCGATTGCTTTGTTCAGACAATATATGTGCATTGTGCTCATCATGAGTGATTGTTTCTCTGAACAAATCACTCTCCAAATCAAGAACATGGAAGCTATCATGAACACTCTTCTCCATAGATTTTGTATGCATGTCAAACTGAAACACATTTGTCATTAGAGCATGTCTTTCTTCCTCTGAGCTATCATTACTGACATGGTGAAAGGATTCATCACTATATGCTGATTGGAAATCAGCAACATGTTCTTTTTCTGGGATGGTGTTAGTGATCCCAACAAATTTATCATTGGCTTTCCTTCCACTAGTGTCATCAAGGCAACTGATAGTCTTGGAATCTTCACTGATTTGATCCACATTTACATCCAAGGTTGCTGATTTAACATCTTCATTAGGTGCATTTTCAACATGTGTAGATGCATGCATGTCAATGGAGTCAATTTGGGACTCAACCATACATACCTCATGTGATGTGGTATTTTCTTCATGCAAAATTTCTATCATGAGCTCCTCTTCTTCACTATTCTCCTCATTGTGCAAGAAAGGTTTCAACTTCTTCACACACTGTTTGACAACACCGTTAACCAATTCATGTGCAGTTGTAGAAGCAACTAGATCTTACCTCCAAACGACCAATAACATAGATAAGAGTGGTTGGAAGATATCATCACTTTCATTAATGGTCAAAACCATAATGTTTCGCATGGCTGCAATAACATTATCAACATGTTCTTTTTTGGCTGTAGCAATGAAATGCTGAAACATTTTGTAAATTAACTCATCCAAAACCAAATCTAACATGATGTTGCCCAATCCAGTTTTTGCAAATGTTTCAAGTATGGTAACTCTCCTAGTAAAATGAGAACTTGTGACATTCCCTAACCCTTTGAAACTCTCTACCAATAGCCGCATTATCTTTCTCAATGTGTCATCGCTATAAGGGGCTTTAGGTGCTGAAATTCTCAAGATCTCACTCAAACAAGAAGTAACCATAAGTCTTACCTCCCTATCTGTGTGTCTCAACCATTCATGCTGATTTAAGGAAGTCACTATAGGAATTATAGTTGTTTGTATTATCTTAGAAGGTGACTGATTTACCATGTGCAGACAATCCTCCACTTCCTTCAGAGTGCTGAGAAGATCATCCTTTGGCTGAGATAGGTGTCCAAGCTTAACCCCTGCATTTAAAAGTTTATTGACCAACTCTTCTTCACTGTTTGATGCCATGCTACTCAAACTTGAATGTCAATTTCCACTCTACCCGACAGGATGGCAGGATACTATGAGCTCTGATACCACTGTAATAACCCACCCCTATTGTGCTATATTTTTTTGAATCTTTGAAAGCTTTGATTTTTTGCTTTTAATTATTTTTCTATTTTTTTGGGTTTTTTGATGCTGATAAGAAGTGCAAAAATAAAACATAACAAAATAGATATATTCTATGATACCCAGATGCTAAAAGGGACTCAAAACCATTATTCTGAAATACCCATTTCATTCAACAGATTATTTTCATCAAATACAACTAGGGCATAATATTATGAAAACCCAAAATGAACAAAATGTTTCCAGATTACAAATAACTGCATACCCATTTGATTGCCATAGAAGAAATGCACAGAGAATACTCAAAGGGAATGCCCAGACTGAAACCCTAACCTCAACACCAACAATATTCAAACCCAGTGCTCAAACCCCCAAAATGATGGCTCCAGCAAATGGTACAGCCTACTAGAAGGTACGACTAGCTAGGAAAAATCACAATCTTCACTAAAATTTTTGCAAACTCTCCCAAAGGGTCGCCCGGTGTAGAAGAAGCCAATGGTAAAATACCCAAAATCATTTGATGTTCTTGTTGGGCACTGCAATCAAAAATGTGTGGTTGGAAACCCTAGTATGGTACGACCATAGAACTGATTGCCTTGAACCTTGAATGCAGGATGCCAAAAGGTGGTAGACGGACAAGAACGGTACGACTAGGCTTGCAATAGATTCAACACACAAAATGCCCTCCAAAAACTCCTGCAATCACTATGATATAAAACCCCAAAAATATCAACAATCAAATCAAAATGAATACCTCTGTGAATCTCGGTTGAAGCACAAATCCTAGCTTCTGAATGAAAATTGGTTGATGATTGCTCAAGAGTGATCTTTCACACCCGTAAGCAATGTTCCCTATGAAGGTTTTCATCCTCACAAAGCTATGGATTCCTACTGCCAAAGCTGCAAGTCTCACCAGAGAGAAAATATCAAAATACCAAAATGCCCAAAAATGAGCTCTCAAAACTCCTTATATCTCCCAGAAATGCTATGCCCTTTTTAGGGTTTTGAGGGAACTTTTAATATTTTAAAATTACTTTTTAGTTCGACCCCCTTAGAGCACTTTTCCTAAGTCACTTTATAAAAATAATAATATTTCTTTTAACTTAGGGAAATGAGCCACTTTATCAATTAAATATTTAATTTCCCCGACTTAGAAAAACACTTTATTATTATTTAATATAATGCCAATATAACGTTAAATATTAAATAATAAACTCCAGACCCAATTATCGATCCAATTGTGAAGCATATTGTCTCAAAACACCTTGAACATCACAAACTACCAACCTTGATCAGGACCATGCTCGAAAACCCTACTTACTAAAAATAGTAAGTACTACCAAAAATGGTAAATAACTGCACCGATCTTCAAAACGCACTAAAATGGACTCCAAGAGCTAGAAACACATCTCCCATCGAAATCCTGATCAAACAACGTCCACCGACCACACTTACTAAAAATAGTAAGTACAACTATAAATAGCAGGTGACAACCAAACCTCCAAAACACGCTAGCAACATCTCTCTGAGCAAGAACCTCCAACACACCATCACCATTGACTGTCCAAACTCCAACTTACTAAAAATAGTAAGTTACTATAAAAAGTAAGTGATGGCCCACAACCCCGAAATACCTCCAGAAAGAGGTAGAGGAAAGATGGTGAGGCACAGAACACAAGGAACCAACCCAATTAGGGTTCCCAATCACCATCACTAGCCTACGGGAACCCAGTAGTAGGCTAATCCACCCTAACTCACTGACTGCCTAGAAAGGGGACATTACAGTCCATCCTTCCCAAAGATTGCTTGTCCTCAAGCAATGCCAAATCATACTCAAATTATTTGTCTACTCTTGGTTGGAGTTACGTATGATCCTAGGGTCCCATAATAACCTCAAATTCCACCATGATATTGCTACACCATACTGATCACAACTGGGAACTCATCATGCCAGAACTGCACTCTCCTCTCTTGTAGCCCCAAAATATCATCATCCTCAAAACCTGAACTAGGATACCTGTAAGGACTATGCTCTATGCCATAAAAAATCTCATGCCTAAGCATCTCAGTTTGGACTACTGCACTCCCACTGTCCAACATGATCCTGGGCACCTAAAAATATAATCTTTTCAACAAGAAAATATGGTACACAACATCTCTCACCATGGTGACCCAACAAGTATGCCAATTAACCTCTGATGCATGGATGATATAGAAGAGGATAACAATGTTAGATCTAAAAATAATCATCCTAAGAATGCATATGCTATCAAAAATTGAAAAAAATATGTTGGCACTTAACCTCCCAATGTCAAGAAAACGATCCCCATCATTCCAATTTACCCAAACAACTATGGACATAAAAACAACATCAATAAATAAATAATCTATCCACATGAAATGGTTTCAATAACTCTTATTTGATGCCCAAATACCCATCCAAAACTAAACCTGGTTAGCTGCAATATTTATTTTCTTCATGTGAAACCAAAAACTAACCCAAACATAAAGCTAAATGGTCTGAAATTTAACAAACTTGCAGCTATCCAGGTCTGAAATTAACAACTTATAATCTGATTTTCAAAAAATCAACATCCTCAAAGAAGCACAACTACTGCAACATTGAAACATGATGACTATAATGCAACATATGATCATATCCTCAACTGAAATGACCTCCCAAAAAGTCATCAACTCAAAATATCTCTCCAATGCACTTGTATGAACCCAAATGGATCTAAAAGGTGACTGTTCAAAAGGGTAACAACAACATATCTTCTATTATTTTGATAAAAAATCATCCAAGGCATGCCTATCCTATCATATGATATGTCTAGCAGCCCATTACATGATCCTGGGTATAGAAACTTACCTCCAAAGGGGCTCTATTATGCTGGAGTTGCATTACACCGATCATCATATGAATATCACCTTTAGAGGATTTGGTGATGCTTGAAGATTCAATATAAGGTCTCTCCACTCCAACATCCTCTAAATCATAATAGAAATCCTCTCCTTGTGGTGAGTCCACAAGGTCAATCATTAAGCCATAAGGACTGTGTTCCTTTCCCAAATTATCATCATGCATCTCAAAGAGTGGATTGTCAAAAGATAAACAAGTATCCATATCAGACAATGGATTGTCAACCAACTGAATACTCTCATTGTCCTCCTACTCAACCTGCTGATCTAAAATTTATTTTTCTGATTTCTTGGGATATTAAACTAGATTATAAACCTTCTACATGCTATCTAGTTCTTTGATCACTTGCCCAGTCTCCTTTTCTCTTTACTCATTTTCATACTCTCTAAATTTTGTGATAGCAACAAGTTCTTCTTCAGTTTGATTCAATGCCATTTGAATATCTGTCAAAGAATCTCTAGTTGTACTAATCTCAAAAGTGAGCTCATCCACCTTTACCTGTGTTTTCCTGATATGAGATAAGGCCTCATATGCAATATTGGTAGCCACATCTCTGTCTCTAATCATATGTAAGTTGATTTCATTTCATTCATTGTGCTCTCAATTCTTTACAAATCAGCAATGGAAATGATTTGTTCATACTGGTTTCTTGGTGTATTTTGGATGACAATTTCAACAAATCTATTTGTGTCATCTAACTTAGATAATATGTGCATTTCATTGTTAGTAGACACTAATAATTGGTTCTTCTATTTTTCATCATGGATATCAAGATCATGCAAATTTAATGAGTTGTTGTTAGAATGCATGCAAAAATAAGAACTAACCTCATACCTATTAGTGATATTCTCACAATGACATTGAGAGGGGGGGGGTGAATCAGTGTAGCAATTTAAATACAGATCTACAACTCTTTAAAACTTAAGCAGAGAGAACTTAAAAATAGATAAAGCAAATAAACAAGAGAGCAATCCACAACACACGATTTAACGAGGTTCACCGGATTTGGCTACTCCTCAAAAATTAGACTGCTTGGACACCCATCCAAATCCAGCCTTTGCAAAGCACCAACTTTACAAACAATTTATCTGCACCAAAAAAAGGAGCACCAACCCCCTAATGCCAAGCACCAACTTGGACTTTAGTTCTGAACAGATTTTATGACATAAAAATGCCTTCTCTGCAACAAGACCCTCACTGGTCTAATTCCTTAAAAACAAGAACTGCAAATTCTTACAGCTCTGCTATTCTCTCTTACAACACTTTCTTCTGTCTCTTTTTACAGCACACTGCTCTCTGTATTTTTCTTAGCACAATACTCTCTATATCTTTCACAGTTCCTTTTTCCTTTTTATTCGGCAAATCACAACACTCTTGCCACGTGTAGAGCTCAACCCTAACCCTAACTTCCTGCACACAAAAACATTCTTTCGACTCACCTACTCGCGTGTTAATAGCCTTAAAAGCTTACGTCTCTGACAGACTTATCCGCCCACTTTACGGCTCGACGACCTTTTTGACGCTTTGTAAGTAAATCCATTGTTCTAACAGATTTATCTTTCTATTTACGACTCTGACCGTCTTACCTACCTTTTTACGGCTCTGACAATATTACCTGCGTATTTACGAGTTCCTGACCATCTGAACCTCGCTTATTTCCACTCACAACTAACCCGCTTTGACAGCAGAACTACCGCTCTAACAACTTTTTGTCTTCTTCTCGGCATGCAAGCGCGAAAACACATGTCGCGAAATCGTGACACTTTTTGCCTTCGTACACTCTACTTGGCATGCACCGCGAAAATGGAACATGTCGCGAAATCGCGACACTTTTCGGCATGCACCAGTGAAATCGAAACATGTCACGAAATCGTGACACTTTTCGCTGCCTTGCACTTCTCTTTGCATGCACCCGTAAAAATGGAACATGTCACGAAATCGCGACATCTTTTTCTCTCTCCTCTTTCCTTCGCTTTCGCCCGCAAAAATGAAACATGTCATGAAATCGTGACATCTTTTTCTCTCTCCTCTTTCCTTCGCTTTCGCCCGCAAAAATGAAACATGTCACGAAATCGCGACATCTTTTTCTCTCTCCTCTTTCCTTCGCTTTCGACCGTGAAAACTCAACATGTCGCAAAATCGTGACATCTTTTCTCTCTTAGCACTTTCTCTTGACATCGGACCGCGAAAACCCGACATGTCACGAAATCGTGACACTTTTTCTCCTTAGCACTTTTTCTTGACATCGGATCACGAAAACCCGACATGTCGCGAAATCGCGACAGTTTTCTTTGCCTATGCCTTCTCTCCAACCATGTCACGAAATCGTGACAGTTTTCTTTGCCTGTGCCTTCTCTCCAACCATGTCACGAAATCACGATAGTTTTCTTTGCTTGCGCCTTCTTTCCAAACATGTCGCGAAATCGCGACAGTTTTCTTACTTGCCTTCTTTTCTTCCAACATGTCGCGAAATCGCGACAATTTTTCCACTTGGCTTCTTTGCCTCCAACATGTCACGAAATCGTGACAGTTTTTCTTGCGCTTTCTCTCTCCTCCGTTATGTCGCGAAATCGCGACAGAAAACATGTCGCGATATCAAACTTTCCAACTTTTTCTCTCTCCTTCGTTATGTCACGAAATCGTGACAGAAAACATGTCGCGATATCGCGACAGTTTTCTTACTTGTCTTTTTCTTTGATTTTTTGAATCGGGCCACTTTTGTCTTCTTGGAAATTCACTGTACCTGTTCGACTGACCTCTGAACATCTGTCCACTGCATCATCAATTGATCTATCTGTCTGAGTTGACAACAATGACAATACTATTTCTGCACCTTGCTCAACAATCTCCCCCTTTGGAATTGTTGGCAACACATGTGCAATTTCTAGAAATTCTTCTCCCCCTTTGACAATAATACCAAAGGGCTGCTGCAGACTCCCCCTGAGTCCATGCACAACATTCTTAGGCACACACTATTATAGTTAGCAAAAAATACAAACAAGAGCAAACAAATATATATCAAAGGGCTGATAATCAAATATATAAATGCTCCCCCTGAGAATGTGTTCCCGAAAGCTAGTCAGTTCTTGGGTAGTGTGACCACTCCCAACTTACTACGGAGATATTCAAAAACTTCCTTGGGCAACGGTTTAGTGAAGATATCTGCTACTTGCTCTGTAGTTGGAACAAAATCCAATTTAACCTCACCTTCTGCAACTTTATCCTTCAAAAAGTGATACCGGATTGCAATATGTTTGGTTCTTGAATGCATAACCGGATTCTTTGAGATGTTAATAGCATTGGTATTATCACATTTAACAGAAATTGGCTCTTTGAAGTTAATACCAAGATCTTTCAAGGTTTGTCTCATCCATAAAATCTGTGTACAACATGTTGTTGTTGCAATGTATTCTGCCTCTGCTGTGGATAGAGAGACTGATTCTTGTTTCTTGTTGTGCCATGCTACCAACCTGTCTCCAAGATAGAATGCACCTCCACTGGTACTCTTTCTGTCATCTATACATCCTGCCCAATCTGCATTAGAATATGCAAAAAGAGTGAAGTCCTTACCTTTTGGGTACCATAACCCATACTCCATAGTACCCTTGAGGTACCTAAAGATCCTCTTCACAGTTGTCACATGAGTCTCTTTGGGACTAGCCTGAAATCTTGCTACCATGCATACTTCTTGTAAGATATCTGGTCTTGTGGCTGTTAAATACAGTAGGCTTCCAATCATAGATCTGTACATGGTTTGATCTACATCTGGAGATTTGTCATCCTTGCTCAATTTGCAACCTGTTGTCATGGGAGTGCTTACAGGTTTACTATCCTCCATTGTGAACTTTTTCAGCATTTCTTTCACATATTTAACTTGAGAAATAAAAATGCCCTTTTCACTTTGGTTAACTTGCAATCCGAGGAAATATGAAAGTTCACCAATCATAGACATTTCAAATTCTTTTTGCATTTTATTTGCTATGTCTATACATGACTCATCATTGTTCGCTACCAAAAATTATATCATCAACATAAACAACAAGGACAATAAGTTGGCCATTGTCTATTTTGACATACAAGTTACTATCCACCATACCTTTCTTGAACCCTTGTTTAGTGAGATAGTTGTCTAGTCTTGCATACCATGCTCTGGGTGCCTGTTTCAAGCCATACAAAGCTTTCTTCAACTTGCAAACAAAGTTGGGATTATCACCGAGTTGAAAACCATCTGGTTGCTCAATATAAACTTCTTCTTCAAGATTTCCATTCAGAAATGCTGATTTCATGTCCATCTGATAAACTTTGAAATTCCTGTGGACTGCTAAAGCCAGAAACATTCTGATTGCCTCGAGTCTGGCCACTGGTGCAAAAGTTTCCTCAAAATCAATACCTTCAACTTGAGCATAGCCTTTACGGACCAATCTTGCTTTATTCCTTACAACCTGTCCGTCTTCATTCAATTTGTTTCTAAAAATCCATTTAGTACCGATTATGTTTTTATTTACAAGCCGTGGTACTAACTCCCAGGTTTTGTTTTTCTCAATCTGATCTAGTTCTTCATTTATTGCCTTCATCCAACTTTCATCTGTGCTTGCTTCAGCAATATTTTTGGGCTCAATTTTGGATAATAGGGAGTAGTTACTTACTACTCTTCTTCTTGTCTTAACACCAACTGTGGGGTCCCCTATAATTTGTTCTCTGGGATGATTTTTCTGCCAGCTTCCTGTTTTAAATTTATTGTTTTCTTCTACTTCTGAATCAATACTTAAATCATCTGGGTCAATTTTTTGATTCTCTTCGATTCCTTTTCTTCATCTCCTTCAATAACTTCTTCATAAATAGGGTAGTTATCTTCACAGTTGACAACTTGTTTCCTATCTTCATCAAATTTAACATCGACACTCGTCTACAATTTTCTTTAGCCTTTTGTTGTAGCATTTGTAAGCTTTGCTTTTTGATGAATAGCCAACAAAAATACCTTCATCAGCTCTATCTTCAAATTTACCAAGATTATCTTCTGTTCTTTTGATGTAACACTTGCTTCCAAAGACTTTGAAGTATTTTGTTGTTGCCTTCTTGCCGAACCAAAGCTCATAAGGGGTTTTGCTTTCATGTGTCCTCAACATGCACCTATTTTGGATATAAACTATAGTATGGACTGCCTCTTTCCAAAATCTGTCTACAATTTTGCTTTCAGTCAACATTGTCCATGCCATTTCTTGTACAGTTCTGTTCTTTCTCTCTACAACACCATTCTGCTGAGGTGTCCTTGTTGCTGAGAACTGTCTTCTGATCCCATATTTTTGACAGTATTCTGCAAACTCTTCTGAGATGAACTCTCCTCCTCTATCTGATCTTAAGCATTTGATCCTCTTTCCTGTTTCATTCTCAACTTGGTTTTTGAAGGACTTGAACATTTCAAAAGCTTCAAATTTTTGCTTCAAAAAGAATATCCAGGTCATTCTGGAATAGTCATCTATGCATAGCATAAAGTATTTATCACCATTTATACTTTGTGTTCTCATGGGTCCACATAAATCAGTATGAATTAGTTCTAAAGGTTTGCTGGTAAAGTACTCCTTTGATTTAAATGTGGCTCTAGTTTGCTTCCCCTTTTGACATGAAGCACAAATACTATTTAGTGGTTTGCCAATGGAGGGTATATCTCTTACTGCTCTTTTTGAGCTTATTTTTACCAAATTGTCAAAGCTGATATGACCGAGCCTCTTGTGCCACAACCAATTTTCATCTTCCTGTCCAATCAAGCATGCTCCTTCTGAAGTCTCCGAGAGAGTATACAAGTTTCCAGAAGTCCTTGATCCAGTAGCAATCAACTTCCCACTGCTAGCTTTTCTCACTTCACACCCCTGCTTCTTAAAAATTACTTCATGACCTCTATCACAGATTTGACTTATGCTGAGCAAGTTATGCTTTAGACCAATCACAAACAAGACTTATTTTGAATTGATCTTTCCATCATCGATCTTGATTGATCCTTTGCCAACTATCTTTGCTCCATCATTATTTCCAAATTTCACGGAACCACCTTCGTAGTTCCGTAACTTCTCAAATTTTAGCTTGTCACTCGTCATGTGACTGGAGCATCCACTATCAAGAATCCAAGGTGCAGATTTGTTCTGTGCTTTAAAAGCAGTCTGAACAATCAAAGATTCCTTTTCTTCCTAGAGTTTTTCTTTTTCTTTCCATTCTAGTTTGATAGCAGTTTTGGCAACTTGTTTTGCCTTTCCCCTTTCATTAGCTTGTGCCTATTTTTTAGTAAAATTTTTGTTTTGTTTCAATCCATTTGATTGAGATTTTCTACCCTGATATTTATTTACTGCAAAAGTGCTTCTACAGTATCTTGCAATGTGTCCAAAATTATGACAGTTATAACATTCAACTGCATAATCCACCAATGGAGAAAAGACATTTCTACTGGTGAAATTCCTTTGAGCTACATTATGATTGCAATCTAAAATCTTATGGCCATAAGCATTGCATTTAAAACAATAACCAGAAAAGGAATGATTAAACCTGGGTGCGGGTCTTTGCCAGTTTGAAGTAGGAGCCATGAATCTTCTCCTTCTTGGATGTGTGACTTTTGTGAATCCATCTTTGTCAGTACTCTTCTTGAGTCTGGCATTATTGCTTTCTTTGGCATGATTTGTTTTTTCTTGATCAACCCTGATATTTTCTTCTTTCTTTATGGGTTCTACATTTAAGGCCTTTGAACCCTTTGATGATTCTCCTTCATCGAAGCCCAAACCAAATTTGATGCTGGAAGGCCTTTGGTTATTTAAAATTTTATCCAGCTTTACAGTACTTTCTTCAAACTTATGATAACAGCTCAATTTCCTATTCATCTCCTCTAGCTGCATCCTTAACTTAACAATGTCTTCTTCTAGCTTGTTGCATTCATCTGTCTTTACAGTTAATTGTACATCGAGAACTTTAGACATTTTCTTAAATTCATCTGTCTATACTTTCAAGTTGTTTATTATTTCATTGGCATCCTCAAGCTTTCTTGAAACCTTTTTATTCTTTTTCCTTTTTGTGCTCAGTTCTTTAAGTGCAGCAACTAACTCACCTTCCAGATAAACTTCAGCCTCATCCTCAAGTTTTTCATTACATTCCAGTTTTTCCTCTGTTATTCTTTCTTCAAATGCCATGAATAGAGCTTCACCTGCTTCTTCTTCAGAATCCTCACCGGAGCAGTCTTTAGAAGAGCTGACATTCTTGGATATGAAACTTTTCTTCTTGAAGTTGCTTTTTTTGAAATGTGGTTTCTTCTTCCAGTCACTTCTTTCTTGGTGTGACCCTTCATCATTTTTGTTTTTCTCATTCATTGGACATTTAGCAACAAAGTGCCCGACTCCTCCACAGTTGAAGCACTTAAACGGTAACTTACCTCTGTACTTTCCTTTTCCCTTTATTAGTTTCCTAACAAAGTTTGCTTCTGTTTCATTTGAAGACTCTTCTTCTACAGATTCTTGATTAGCTTTTATATTTTTGTGTGCTTTAAAAGAAGCTTCTCTGTCTGAGGGCTTAGTTTGTCCTATTCTCATTTCATATGCAGTTAAAGAACCATGCATTTCATCCATGCTAAAAGAATTTAGATCTTTAGCTTCTTCTATAGCAGAAACTTTAGAATCAAATCTTTTGTGAAGAGTTCTTAATACCTTTTTCATGATGACCGCATCTTCTATTTCCTCACCGAGTCCTCTAATTGCATTAATGATTCCATTGAATCTCAGCATATAGGCCTCTATGTTCTCATCATCATTCATTTTTAATGCTTCGAACTGAGCTCGATGCGTTTGAAGCTTGGCTTCCTTGATCTTGTTGTCTCCTTCATGAATGCTCTATAGTTTGTCCCACATGTCTTTTGCTATTTTACAGCTCATGATCCTTATCAGTTCACTATCTACTAACCCACACATTATAGCATTCTTTGCTTTAGAGTTATTCTCAAACTTTTTCTTCTCAGTAGCATCGGATGGAGGAGTAGAGGATATTGTGTACCCACTTTCTACTGACTCCCAAATGTCATAACCCAAAGCACACAGATAAGTCTACATCCTGAGTCTCCAGAAAGAGTAATTAGTTCCATCGAACAAAGGAGCTTTGTTGGATGAAAATCCTTCACCACCGGCCATTGTGATTCTTCCAAGATCACCTTAGCTGATTAAGCTAGTTCAGGAACCTTGCTATGATACCAATTGATATTCTCACAATGACACTGAGAGGGGGGGTGAATCAGTGTAGCAATTTAAATACAGATCTACAGCTCTTTAAAACTTAAGTAGAGAGAACTTAAAAATAGATAAAGCAAATAAACAAGAGAGCAATCCACAACACACGATTTAACGAGGTTCACCAGATTTGGCTACTCCTCAAAAATTAGACTGCTTGGACACCCATCCAAATCCAGCCTTTGCAAAGCACCAACTTTACAAACAATTTATCTGCACCAACAGAAAGGAGCACCAACCCCCTAATGCCAAGCACCAACTTGGACTTTAGTTCTGAACAGATTTTATGACATAAAAATGCCTTCTCTGCAACAAGACCCTCACTGGTCTAATTCCTTAAAAACAAGAACTGCAAATTCTTACAACTCTGCTATTCTCTCTTACAACACTTTCTTCTGTCTCTTTTTATAGCACACTGCTCTCTGTATTTTTCTCAGCACAATACTCTCTATATCTTTCACAGTTCATTTTTCCTTTTTATTCGGCAAATCACAACACTCTTGCCACGTGTAGAGCTCAACCCTAACCCTAACTTCTTGCACACAAAAACATTCTTTCGACTCTGCTTACTGCGTTGTTAATAGCCTTAAAAGCTTACTTACATCTCTGACAGACTTATCTGCCCACTTTACGGCTTTGACAGCCTTTTCGACGCTTTGTAAGTAAATCCGCTGTTCTGATAGATTTATCTTTCTATTTACGACTCTGACCGTCTTACCTACCTTTTATGGCTCTAACAATCTTACCTACGTATTTACAATTTTGACAGCCGAACCTACTTATTTACAGCTTTGACAGTCGAACTGTCGCTCTGACAGTAGAACTGCCGCTTTGACAGCTTTTTGTCTTCTTCTCGGCATGCAAGCGCGAAAACACATGTCACGAAATCATGACACTTTTTGCCTTCGTACACTCTACTTGGCATGCACCCGCGAAAATGGAACATGTCACGAAATCACGACACTTTTCGGCATGCACCAGCGAAATCGGAACATGTCGCGAAATCGTGACACTTTTTGTTGCCTTGCACTTCTCTTTGCATGCACCCGTAAAAATGGAACATGTCACAAAATCGTGACACTTTTCCTCTCTCCTCTTTCCTTCGCTTTCGCCCACGAAAATGAAACATGTCACGAAATCGTGACATCTTTTTCTCTCTCCTCTTTCCTTCGCTTTCGCCCGCGAAAATGGAACATGTCACGAAATCGCGACATCTTTTTCTCTCTCCTCTTTCCTTCGCTTTCGCCCATGAAAATGAAACATGTCACGAAATCGTGACATCTTTTTCTCTCTCCTCTTTCCTTCGCTTTCGCCCGCGAAAATGAAACATGTCACGAAATCGTGACATCTTTTTCTCTCTCCTCTTTCCTTCGCTTTCGCCCGCGAAAATGAAACATGTCGCGAAATCGTGACATCTTTTTCTCTCTCCTCTTTCCTTCGCTTTCGCCGCGAAAATGAAACATGTCGCGAAATCGCGACATCTTTTTCTCTCTCCTCTTTCCTTCGCTTTCGCTCGCGAAAATGAAACATGTCGCGAAATCGTGACATCTTTTTCTCTCTCCTCTTTCCTTCGCTTTGGACCGCGAAAACTCGACATGTCACGAAATCATGACACTTTTTCTCCTTAGCGCTTTCTCTTGACATCGGATCGCGAAAACCCGACATGTCGCGAAATCGTGACACTTTTTCTCCTTAGCACTTTTTCTTGACATCGGATCGCGAAAACCCGACATGTCATGAAATCGTGACAGTTTTCTTTGCCTGTGCCTTCTCTCCAACCATGTCGCGAAATCGTGATAGTTTTCTTTGCTTGCGCCTTCTTTCCAAACATGTCACGAAATCGCGACAGTTTTCTTACTTGCCTTCTTTGCTTCCAACATGTCGTGAAATCGTGACAATTTTTCCACTTGGCTTCTTTGCCTCCAACATGTCACGAAATCGCGACAGTTTTTCTTGCGCTTTCTCTCTCCTCCGTTATGTCACGAAATCGCGACAAAAAACATGTCGCGATATTGCGACAGTTTTCCAGCTCTCTCTCTCTCTCCTCCATTATGTCGCGATATCGTGAAAGAAAACATGTCGCGATATCATGACAGTTTTCTT
The DNA here is from genome assembly GCA_028583015.1 of Wollemia nobilis. NCBI lineage: Eukaryota > Viridiplantae > Streptophyta > Pinopsida > Araucariales > Araucariaceae > Wollemia > Wollemia nobilis. The sequence continues at coordinate 15,300,809 of JAQPPZ010000737.1, forward strand.
ACTTGTCTTTTTCTTTGATTTTTTGAATCTGGGCCACTTCTGTCTTCTTGGAAATTCACTGTACCTATTATGACTGACCTCTGAACATCTATCCACTGCATCATCAATTGATCTATCTGTCTGAGTTGACAACAATGACAATATTGTTTCTGCACCTTGCTCAACAATTAATATTGTCTCCATGGCTACCCTAAACTTCAAGTGTCTCTCCTTTGAAACTCGTCCCACCACCATAACTAGGATTTCAATCATAATCACCTTCATACATTAAAATTTTAGATTTGTCTACAGTATCATGCCTGTCAAAATCAACTCCCACTAAGATATCCTATTTGCACATCTTTTGTTCAAAGGTTAGGACAACACTTTGGTCAAGAGGAAATTCATCCCAAAGTGGTTCTTCATCACACTTTAGTACCAAAACACCTAGATCTAATGGGACTCTGAGCTGATTGCTTTGTTCAAAAAAAATATGCGCATTGTGCTCATCATGATTGATTGTCTCTCTGAATAAATTACTTACCATGAGCTAATTGCTTTGTTCAGACAATATATGTGCATTGTGCTCATTATGAGTGATTTTTTATCTGAACAAATCATTCTCTAAATCAAGAACATGAAAGCTATCATGAACACTCTTATCCATAGATTTTGTGTGCATGTCAAGCTGAAACACATTTGTCATTAGAGCATGTATTTCTTCCTTTGAGCTATCATTACTGACATGGTGAAAGGATTCATCACTATATACTGATTGTAAATTAATAACATGTTCTTTTTCTAGTATGGTGTTAGTGATACCAAAAAAATTATCATTGGCTTTCCTTCCACTAGTGTCATCAAGGCAACTGATAGTCTTGGAATCTTCACTGATTTGATCCACATTACATCCAGGTTGCTGATATAACATCTTTATTAGGTGCATTTTTAACATGTGTAGATGCATGCATGCCAATAGAGTCAATTTGGGACTCAACCATACATAGATCATGTGATGTGGTATTTTATTCATGCAAAATTTCTGTCATGAGCTCTTCTTCACTATTCTCCTCATTGTACAAGGAAGGTTTCAACTTCTTCACACACTATTTGACAACTCATGTGCAGTTGTAGAAGCAACTAGATCTTACCTCTAAATGACCAATAACATAGATAAGTGTGGCTGGAAGATATCATGCTTTTCATTAATGATCAAAACCATAATGTTTCACATGGCTCCAATAATATTATCAGCATGTTATTTTTTGGCTATAGCAATGAAATGCTGAAACATTTTGTAAATTAACTCATTAAAAACCAAATCTAACATGATGTTGCCTAGTCTAGGTTTTGCAAATGTTTCAAGTATGGTAACTCTCCTAGTAAAATGAGGACTTGTGACATTCTATAAACCTTTGAAATTATCTACCAATAGCTGCATTACCTTTCTCAATGTGTCATCACTATAAGGGGCTTTAGGTGCTGAAATTCTCAAGATCTGACTCAAAAAAGAAGTAACCATAAGTCTTACCTCCCTATCTGTGTGTCTCAAACATTCATGTTGATTTAAGAAAGTCACTATAGAAATTATAGTTGTTTGTATTATCTTAGAAGGTGACTGATTTACCATGTGCAAAAAATCCTCCACTTCCTTTAGAGTATTGAGAATATCATCCTTTGGCTGAGATAGGTATCCAAGCTCAACACTTGCATTTAAAAGTTTATTGACCAACTCTTCTTCAATGTTTGATGCCATGCTAATAAAACTTGAGTGTCAATTTCCACTCTACCCAATAGGATGGCAAGATACTATGAGCTCTGATACCACTATAATAACCCACCCTTGTTGTGCTATATTTTTTTGAATCTTTGAAAGCTTTGATTTTATGCTTTTAATTGTTTTTCCGATTTTTTTGGGTTTTTTATGCCGATAAGAAGTGCAAAAATAAAACATAACAAAATAGATATATTCTATGATACGTAGATGCTAAAAGGGACTCAAAACCATTATTATGAAATACCCATTTCATTCAGCAAATTATTTTCATCAAATACAACTAAGGCATAATATTATGAAAATCCAAAATGAACAGAATATTTCCAGATTACAAGTAACTACATACCCTTTGGATTGCCATAGAAGAAATGCACAGATAATACTCAAAGAGAAGGCCCAAAATTAAAACCTAACCTTAGCACTAACAATATTCAAACCCAATGCTCAAACCTCCAAAATGATGGTGTTATAAAATGGTACGACCTGCTAGAAGGTACAATTAGCTAGGAAAAATTACAATCTTCGCTAAAAATTCTGCAAACTCTCCCAAAGGGTCGCTCGGTGTAGAAGAAGCCATTGGTAAAATACATAGAATCAATTGATATTCTTGTTGGGCATTGCAAACAAAAATGTGTGGCTGGAAATCCTAGTATGGTACGACCAACTAAAACTAATTGCCTTTTTTTGGGGGGGAATTTTTTTTTAATCGAAATCTAAAACAATACATTCCATAAGGATTTCCAAGTGATCCAAACCAACACATCATATGAAATACAATAAATCCATCAAGAAAATCCAGGGATCATTCTAACAACAACTTTGACAGGACATAAAAACCCATGACAATCGGGTTCCTCCACCTTGAAATTATCTTTCTTGGTCCTCATGAATTAACTGATTAAGGAGTCTAGATTTCTCACGATCAAGATAATTCCATCTACCAACTTTCTAGTAAGGGATTCCTTTAGAAGCCCACTTCACCAAACAATCAACCACTCTATTCCATTCTCTTGGGATATGAACAAAATAAATTTCAACAAAATTCCTAGCCAAGCTCAAAATCTGTTTCACTATTCTAGCCATAAACTAGGTTGCATCCTAAAATACTTGTTCAAAAGAGACACCACTATCATGGAATCGGATTCACAAATAAGCCTTCTCCATCCCAAAGAAAAATATTTTTCCAATGCATGGATAATTGCCAATGCTTCCATATGATTATTTGAATGAATTCCCTTGTACATAGAGAAAAATAGGTGGGCCACACCCTCACTATCACGACCAATTCCCCATATACCAACACATTCTCCTATTGACTGTTTATGGTGGTTGATTTCTAAAATATCATTGGAGAGAAAAGGATTGATTGTGGTTTCCTTTTCGAAAGTGGTTGGTTGAATGCTTTAAGGTTTTCTGAATTGAGAGTTGTGTTTAAAATTTGTTTGATAAGCATAGTTGTTGAAGCCCATTGGTTGTAAAAGAACTTGAGTTAGAAATGAACATGAGTATCATTGTTATATGAGATTTGTGGTTGAGCATTATTAGAAACATTTGAGTTGGTTGATACATACTTAGACTAGGGTTGTGTGAGAGAGAGTTGTCCCTTGTGGTGATTGGTTGAGTTGAGTTTATTGAGCCTAGTCAAGTGATGTGTGAAGTGATTGTTCAAGTCCTATGAAACAAACTATTCCATTATTCTGATTTGAGTTGAGAGTAAGATTAGAACATATTGAGTCTCTAACAATTCTATTTATGCTTCTATGATATTGACTTGAGTTGAGTTGAGATTGATTTGAGTTGAGTTGAGTTGAGATTGAGATTAGAACATATTGAGTCTCTAACAATTCTCTTTATGCTTCTATGAGTTGATTTGAGTTGAGTTGAGTTGAGATTGATATTAGAACATATTGAGTCTCTAAAAATTCTCTTTATGCTTCTATGAGTTGATTTGAGTTGAGATTGAGATTAGAACATATTGAGTCTCTAACAATTCTCTTTATGCTTCTATGAGTTGAGTTGAGTTGAGATCATTTTGGATCATTATTTTCATCCATTGAAGAGTACATTGCCATTCATTTTTGAGTTCATATTTGAGCTTTGCCTTGATATATTTGTGGATGAGATTTGAGTGCTACTTGAGCATGATTAATTGAGCCTTTGAGAAGGCATTTATGGATAGTTTTGAGAAAGCTATGTGAACAGATTTGTGGACAATTTTGGGCAAGTTCTTGGTGAGCTTGCTAGAGCAGATTTGGATAGGTTCTGTGTGAACTTGTTATTCAGCATTGGACAGGTTCTATGTAAACTTGTTATTCAACATTGGACAAGTTCTGTGTGAACTTGTTATTCAACATTGGACAGATTCTGTGTAAACTTGTTATTCAGCATTGGACAGGTTCTATGTGAGCTTGTTATTCAACATTGGATAAGTTTCGTGTGAGCTTTTTAAGCAGGTTCTGTGTGAGCCTATTGAGCAGGTTCTTAGTGAGCCTATTGATAGAGCTTTGGAGGTGACAAATTACAGAGGACAGAGTCTTAGTGGATAGAGATCCATCAACCAACATAGTTGAAGATAGATCTGAGTGAGGAGTCTTCAAGTGGAGAGAGGTCCACCAGTCAGTGTAGTAGAGAGACAAAGTCTTCTAGAATATCACATAGCCAGATCAAAAGGGGAAAGAGTTCTCCTGTGGAAGATATCCATGAACTTGAGATTAGGGGATCAACATCTCCTTTGGATAGAGATCCATAAACATTGTAATTGGGAGTGATTCCCAAAGAGATTGATTGAGAAAGTTTTAGTAAAATATTTTCTTTGTGGAGTATCCCACATTAGGTGAACCACGTAAATTGTGGTGTATCTATTGTGTATGATTTTTGTGCATTGCTTTGATTACTGCTATTGATATTGCTATATTTACACAACATAAAATTGAATTAGAAGAAAAAGTAAAAAGTGGTCTTATATTGTTCACCCCCATCTCAGTATAAGATTATGTTCTTCAATTGGTATCAGAGTGGGTTCCTTCGGAAAGGCTAACAGCTTGAGGGAAGATTCTACAAGAAAACACATGGCAAAGAAAGGCAAAATAAGAACCATGAGATCTAAGAAGAAAAATGAATCCGATCTTGAAGCTCTAAGAAGGGAAGAAGAAAAATCAATAAGATGTCTTGAGTGTGGTAAGCTTGGTCACATGGCATTTTATTGTCCACAAAATGGGTATAGCAACAATAGAGAGGAAATGGAACTTGACTATATTTTCAAAGATATTGTTTCTCAAAAGGCAGCATTCAAGGTTTCAAAATAAGAATATTCTGCTTGTGTTCAAATCGATCATGTCTTAGGTTACTGCAATGTCTTAAGTGATAGTGAAGATGAAATGGAACTCAAGGAAGACAGGCACAATCAAAATAGTGAAGATGAATGCAAGAATAAAAAAGAAAAGGAAAACATGTATGAACAAGGCATGCATGACAAGAAGAGCTTGCATATGGAAGAAGCAATAAGTGCTTCTAGCAAAGTCTCTCAGTCAGTGAGAAGAAGCTCCTACTGAAGATAAAAAGTAGGAATCTCAAGTAAGAATTTATCATGAAGAGAAAAACAGGCACAATTATGATCATGAAGAAAATAAAGTGTCAGAACAAGCTTTTGAAGAAATGAAAAGAGAAAACTCAAGACTAAAGGCTCAAGCACAAGAGGATGAGAAGATAAAGGTAAAGCTCCTACAAGATCTCATTGATCTAAAAATCACGGTTGAAGAGGCAAAGAAAATTGAAGAAGATATGCTTGAACAATTAAAGTTAAGGAAGAAAGAATGTGAAATATTAGAACATGAAGTTGTTTCCTTAAGGTTGGAAGTGAAAGACTCCAAGGATAAGTTGCACAAGTTTTGGAAAGGTTTCAAAGCACTAAAGGTCCCATATTTCAGGTTTGGGGAATCACACTCAAAAGGAAAGGAAGTTCTAAAATATGAAAGAAAGGAAGCACCTAAGATTTGTGAGGAAAGTTCCAAAGTTCCTATGGCTCCAAATATTTATTTTGGTTCTTGTTTTGAGATAGGTGAATCAAGTTCAAAGGGAAAAGAAATCATTGAAGAGAAAGGCAAGGAGAAACTAAGGAAGAGGTTTTAGATGCTACAAATAAGGTTCAAGAATGCAATGCACAAGTTGAAGATGATCATAAGGATAATGGTCAAGAAAGGTATGAGGAACCAAGGCATGAACAAAGGGCTTTTCATGGATATTGTTTTTCTTGTAATGGATTTGGACACAGGGATATACATTGCAGGATCCATGGATAAAAGAAGTTTGATTTTTCTAGAAGAAACTTCAAAGGAAGAAGGTATGATTTTTAGGGACATTGCTTCTCATGTAACAGGATTGGTCATAAAGCTTTTTAGTGCAAATGAAATGAGCAACATGGTTTTGGTTTTAGAGCTAAAGAATTTAGAAGTCATGGTCATAATGGTCATGAAAAAAGAGCTTCACAATATAGGGTCCAGGAAAGGAATGGATATGGAAATTATTTCAAGAATAATTTTAGGACATGGGCACCAACCAAAGGCTACAATATCAAGTGTTTTAATTGCAATAAATTTGGGCATATTGCAAGGTGGTGTAGGACTCAATTCCAAACAAGTTCAAGGCAAGAAAGTAAAATAGGTTCTATACAAGAAGATCAAGTAATTCATCAAGAGAAGGATATCAGAAAAACATGGAAGGAATTTTATAGAGGAAAGAAACAAAGTGAAATGGGAGTAAAATTAATCCTACCCCAAAATTAAACACCTCAAAATAAAAAGGGGGTGAGGGGGGCTAAGCTTAAGAGTTATATCTTTTAGCCCCATAAGTGTCCCTTTTGACATTGATGTCAAAGGGGGAGAGATTTGAGTAAGGGGGAGCAGCCTCCAAAGAGAGTATTGAGTTAGGGGGAGCAGCCTCCATAGAGAGTATTGAGTCAGGGGGAGCAACTTTGATTCTCAGAGATGGTTTTTACAGTGATTGTGGTGTTTGAATTAGAGGTGTTGCCATCAATGACAAAGGGGGAGATTGTTGGAAATTTGAGTTAATTTGAGACATTTTATGTTGTAATTGATGTCACATGGATAATTGATGTCACATGGATAACATTTGGTTTTTGTGGCCGAAATATTTCATAAATAAGCATTTATGATATTTTGGAAAGCATGGCTATTTACAGGGTTTTTATGAAAACCAAGGCAGGCAAAATAAAAGGTTTTATTTAAAACCATGGTGGGATTATGTGGAAAGGGTTTTTCTTAAAAGCCAAGGTGGAATTTTGTTTCATTAAAAAAGGACCTCCGGTGATGAAGATATTAAAGTTTAAAGTTTAAGTTTAAATTAATGGAGGGCCGACCTATGTGCAATTAATGGAGGTTGGCATATATATATATATTAATGAAAAGGTTTCAATTAATTTTGGAAAGGGGGCATATTATATATCATCGAAAAGCTTATTTCGAGGGCTATTTGACTAAATTATTTAGAAGGAGAAATAAGGTGTGTGTAAAGAGATATTTATGATTTTGCAAAGGGGTTTCAAAAGTGAACTTTGCATTGTTCTTTTTCAAGAGGATTAATTATTTCATGAGGTGACAAGGTATGCAATATTGTGATTTATTTTATGGTATAAGTGGTTTTGGGAGTGAAAAGGTTATGCAATATTTTGATTTATTTTATTTTATGGTACAAGTGGTTTTAGGAGAGATAAGGAAGTTGTGCAATTAAAGGCCTTGGTGATGATTATTTAAAAGTGGAGTAATGTTGATTATTTTGTGATCTACTAACCTTGTGAAGATTGGCAAAAGAATTTTGTGATTATGGAAGATTTACAAAGAGGTTTTTTCATCTTCATAAAAGGTATGGGCACATTCTCCTATTGACTATTTATGGTGGTTGATTTCTGAAATATCAGAGAGAAAAGGATTGATTGTGATTTCCTTTTCGAAAGTGGTTTGTTGAATGCTTCAAGGTTTTCTAAATTGAGAGTTGTGTTTAAACTTTGTCTAATAAGCATAGTTGTTGAAGCCCATTGGTTGTGAAAGAACTTGAGTTAGAAAAGAACATGAGTATCATTGTTATGTGAGATTTGTGGTTGAGCATTGTTGGAAATATTTGAGTTGGTTGATACATACTTGGACTAGGGTTGTGTGAGAGAGAGTTGTCCCTTGTGGTGATTGGTTGAGTTGAGTTTATTGAGCCTAGTCAAGTGATGTGTGAAGTGATTGTTCAAGTCCTATGAAATAAACTATTCCATTATTATTATTTGAGTTGAGAGTAAGATTAGAACATATTGAGTCTCTAACAATTATCTTTATGCTTCTATGAGATTGACTTGAGTTGAGTTGAGATTGATTTGAGTTGAGTTGAGTTGAGATTGATATTAGAACATATTGAGTCTCTAACAATTCTCTTTATGCTTCTATGAGTTGATTTGAGTTGAGTTGAGTTGAGATTGATATTAGAACATATTGAGTCTCTAAAAATTCTCTTTATGCTTCTATGAGTTGATTTGATTTGATTTAAGTTGAGATTGAGATTAGAACATATTGAGTCTCTAACAATTCTCTTTATGCTTCTATGAGTTGAGTTGAGTTGAGATCATTGTGGATCATTGTTGTCATCCATTGAAGAGTACATTGCCATTCATTATTGAGTTCATCTTTGAGCTTTGCCTTGATAGATTTGTGGATGAGATTTGAGTGCTACTTGAGCATGATTGATTGAGCCTTTGAGAAGGCATTTGTGGACAATTTTGAGAAAGCTTTGTGGAAAATTTTGGGCAAGTTATTGGTGAGATTTCTAGAGCATATTTGGACAAGTTTTGTGTGAAATTGTTATTCAATATTGGACAAGTTCTGTGTGAACTTGTTATTCAACATTGGACAAGTTCTATGTGAACTTGTTATTCAGCATTGGACAGGTTTTGTGTGAGATTGTTATTCAACATTGGATAGGTTCTGTGTGAGCTTGTTATTCAGCATTGGACAAGTTTTGTATGAGCTTGTTAAGTAGGTTCTGTGTGAGCCTATTGAGCAGGTTCTTAGTGAGCCTATTTATAGAGCTTTGGAGGTGATAGAGTATAGAGGACAGAGTCTCAGTGGATAGATATCCAATAGCCAACACAATTGAAGACATATCTGAGTGATGATTCTTCAAGTGGAGAGAGGTCCACCAAGTGTAGTAGAGAGACAGAGTCTTCTAGAATATCACATAGCTAGAGCAAAAGGGGAAAGATTTCTCCTATGGAAGAGATCCACGAACTTGAGATTAGGGGATCAACATCTCCATTGGACAGAGATACATAAACATTGTAATTGGGAGTGGTTCCCAAAGAGATTGATTGAGAAAGTTTTAGTAAGAGATTTTCTTCATGGAGTAGCCCACGTTGGATGAATCACGTAAATTGTGGTGTCTCTATTGTGTATTATTTATATGCACTGATTTGATTACTGCTATTGATACTACTATCTTTACACAACATAATATTGAATTGGAAGAAAAAGTAAAAGTGGTCTTATACTGTTCACCCCCCCTCTCAGTATAAGCTTGTGTTCTTCAAAAAGTCCAATGATTAACCATTGATCGAAATATATCCAAAATACTTTTCCAATAAGCCCTTCCAATATTTTTAGAAGAAATAGGAATATCGAGATACTCCACTAGCAAACAACCCACTTGAAAACGTAGAATATTGGCAATCCTACGTTGAATCCGACCATCCATATTGAATAATAAGATCTTTTATTTCTCTTCATTAGAGCTAGATAAGTAAATATCTAAAGCCTTCCTAAAATTCACTGCTTCCTCAATTTTTGCCCTCCCCATCAGAGTAGTATCATTGAAAAATTGAAGATGAGACTAGGATAAAGAATTCTCCTCCCAAGACCATCCCTGGATAACACCATGATTCTAAAAACTCTTGAGAAGTCTGCCCAAACCTTCAGCCATAAGGATGAAAAGATAGGGGGACAAGGGATCTTCTTGATGAATCCCCCTAGAGTCCAAGAAGAAATTGAATGGTAAACCATTGATTAAAACTACAAAGGAGGTCAAAGTCACACAACTCATGATCCATTCATTCCAATTATACAAGAATCTAAAATCTTGAAGGACATTCTGCAAAAAAGGCTAGCCAACCTTGTCATAAAACTTGGACATATCAAGCTTAATTAACATAGCTTTTTCCTTAGAGATATCCATAGAGTGAATAGATTCAATAGCATCCACCACACCATATAAAATCTAACGACCCTTAACAAACCCACCTTGCTTAGGAGAAATAAGAAAACCAAGAAATTTCTTTAGCTGATACACAATAATCTTGGTAATAATTTTGTAAGTAACATTACATAGGAAAATAGGATGAAAAGACCCCAACGAGCTAGCATTTTCATATTTTGGAATAAGAGCAAGGAAGGTTGAATTAATATCTTTAAGAATTTTCTTATTAAATTGGAATTATTGAACAAATTTTAGCATATCAAAAGATAACACTCCCCAAAATTCTTGGAAAAATTCTATAGGGAAACCATTAGGTCTAGGTGTTTTACCTTTTTTCATTTGAAAAACCACCACTTTAAGTTCCTCCATCGATATGGGGTTCATTAGCATCTTATTCATATCATTAGAAACCAACTTAGGAATACAATCCAAAATAAGCCTTATATTAACAACATCATGAGGACCCTGCTCGAAGAAAAGAGAGGAGAAGAACTTGACTGCTTCATTAGAGATATCTTCAAAGGATGATAGAGTTTACCCCTGATCAGAAGTAAGTGAGAATATAGCATTATCTTTCTTTCTTGAATTGTGAAAAAAAGAGGTGTTTCCATCCCCTTCCACCAACCAGTCAATCTAAGATTTTTGCTTCCAAATATCTCCTCACAAAGCTCCCATTCAGCAAGTTGACTAGAAAGGGAAGCTTCCATTTCCAAAAAATCCTTTGTCAATACTTCATATTTAATTTTAAAAGTGATCTCCTCCAGGATATCTTGTAGTTGATTTTTCTTTTGAAAAATATTTCCAAAAGAAAATCTGTTCCATTGCCTGAGTTTGAATTTGACAAACTAGAGGCTTTTAAAAAAAGTAAATGAAGAACACAAGATTATACTGAGAGGGGGGTGAATAGTATAATACCACTTTTTACTTTTATTTTCTCAAACAATATTATCCAATATATCAATGAAAATATCAATAACAATAATAAAAGAAATGCATAAATCACTAGACACAATAGAGACACCAATTTAACGTGGTTCACCCAATATGGGCTACTCCATGGAGAAAATATTTCACTAAAATTTTCTCAATAAATATCTTGGGAATCCTTCCCTATTACAATATTTATGGACCTCTGTCTAAAGGAGACACCAATCCCCTAATCAATTTCATGGATACCTATACACAATAGACACCAATCCCCTTTGTTGGTTTGTGGATCTCTATCCACAGAAGAACTCCTTATACTCTGCTTTGGTTGGTGACCCTCTTAGACGACTACTACCTCCACTACACTGGCTTGTGGATATCTCTCCATAGAAGACCCTATCCTCATTCAAAAGACCTATGCCCTCACTACCCTAGCTAATGGATCGCTATCCACTAGATACTACTGTCCTTTGCTCTATCACCTCCAAAGCTTGATCTTAGCTCTGCTCAATATTTATCTCAAATCTATACTAAACATAATTCTTCAATCTAGCATAAATATGCTCAATATCTGTCTCAAATCTATACCAAACACAGTCCTTCGGTCTAGCACAAATTTGCTCAATCTCTATCTCAAATTTGTACTAAACACAATTCTCCAGTCTGGCACAAATCTTCTCAATATTTGTCTTTGGTCTGGTGATGAGTGTCATAAAATCTTCATAATTTAATCATTATGTGTCAATCCAGGGTTGTTTCCAAGGCTATATACGAAAGCAGGGGTTAAAAAACTGATTTTTAGTTCATTTAGATCATGGCTTTATTCATGGAACAATTAGAGATTGGGGTGTTTGGGGTCTCCTTTCTTACTCCTAAAAACTAAAACTAAATTCCTACTTATCCTTGGAGAATTGAAATTCACATTGTTGCAGAAAAATAAAACTAAACTATTGCAAAGCTAAAAATAGCAGAATTTAATTGACAGGAAATTACTAAATTGAAATTGTAGCATTAACATTCAAACTGGTAAATAATGAAACTTTCCGAAATTGCAAAAAATAATGTCACTTTCTAAAATGGAAATAACATTCAAAAACTGATAAATAAAGTTGCACAATTTGTAACAAATTAGGCTGACAAGAAATTATGGAAATATTGCAAATTCTAAAAAAAATTAGAAACATAAAGTACTGTGTTAAATTCTACCCTATATGAGTTACCTACCATGTATTCAAATGCCACATTATCCTAATCACTAACCATGCAAAAACTGTCAGATCTCTGCTGACCTGCTACAACCAGAAATAGCAGAATTCTGTCAGGTAAAAACCCTCCTCTGGACCTGGAAGTGGCCCTTGCTTCCTGAACCAAAAGAGGGCAAATAAACTTGCTCTAAACTATTAAGTATTCACACTCAACTTAGAAGCAAACATGAATGTCAAATATTGCACCTTTATTTCATTCTCAGCAACATGACAACAGTGTAGGGGAATATCTGCAAGCTACTGTGTTGCTGCAATACACAGTTACAACACTTAAAATGGTTCAAAATATTATCACTTATTTCTTATATTATTCTATATGCTCAACCAAACGGGAGCATTTTATTTATACAAGTAGGATACAACATTGATAATGTTTTGTGTTGCCATGTAGGAATGTTACAACTGTTACAGGACTATTTCCCAGAATGTAGGGATTAGGTCTATTATCTCTTATCCATTCCATCTATTGGGCTTCATCCATTGAGGGATAGGTGTTGGAAAAGATAGGGATATCCCTAAAATAGCTGCAACCACCGTTTAGCACCCTCTATTGCAATTAAAGGCTCTTTTGACCCAAACTATTGCTTCTGCATTTATTCTGGAGCTGCTCCAGAATATCAGGCAACATAACAGAGTTTATATTAATTCATGCTCCAGAAGTGCATGAGAAAAGCTGTGATGGTGGAAATAATTTCCATAAGTGCCCAGAAGACTGATTTCATATTTTGCATGAGCTAGAGTGGACAAATTCCATGCCATGCTATATATGTACAACTGGCTGGAATTTGTATGGAAAAGTTCCTATTTTCTGCACAGTTAAACTGTTGAAAAAGTTTTGGTGCCTTTTGGTTATTTAAAATGGCTTAAACGATTGGGAAAGCTTATGAAAGAAGCACAAAACCAAATATATAGCATAAAATTAATATTACAACATTAACTTAATGTAAAATATACTAAATAATACAGCTGAAACAGACTATAAAATATAGAAAAATAGTCAAAACATGATATATGCACTTTAACATTTACAACATGTAAACATCAATACATAATGCATTCTATCACTATAATTAGCATCAAAACATAACATAAGGTGTTCAAAAGTGTTTATAAGTTATCAAAACTAGTCCATGGATGAGGCATTTGCAAGCCTCATCATTTTCCCCCAACCTATTTTAATGCATGTCCTCATGCATTTTGTGTAGCCACAATAGCACAAAGATCTACATCTAGATTCTATTCTTCATAACTTAGCTTTGGTCCTAGAACCTTATAATATCCTCTGATTGCTTGTATTTCCTTGAGCCATTCCTGGAACTCCTCATTTGATTGGGGATCACTATCAAAGAAATAAGGAACTAGAGTTATCACATTTGGCAGCCTATACCTCAAACCTACCCAGTGATCCTGTAGCTTGTGGATAACCTGTACTATGCCTTCTGCTCTCCTTTTGGACCATAATAAATTGTTAGGTGAGATAGGTTCCCTCTTCTGAAGTGATATTGATAATTCTCACCACCTACTTTTACAAGTTGAGAGAGCATTACCAAAATGTTGATTACAGAAGACCTAAAAATTCTTGATACACTTAGTAAGATTGCTCTTATATACTCCTCTGATTTTTAGTTCTCTCATCATAATAAAATACTGATTGATGGACTCCCTGTAATTAGTATGGGTTCTTCTGATCAGTAACTCAGTTATTAACTCCATTTCCTTTCTTACCTTTTTCTCATCCTCCTAATAAATCTGATTATGTACTAAAGATATAAAGGCTCTCAGCTAAATATATCCTGTAAAGATATGTGGCAAGAAGGTTCCATTTTTAGGTAAGAAGAAGTTATGCAAAAACAGTTCACAAAGCAGATTCCTCTGTTTCTCTGGACTATGCAAATATGTTTCCACAAATTCTTCAACAGTGTCCAATTTATATGGAAGTTTGGAAATAATTCTCATTAATTGCCAACGGAGGTATTTTTCCTTTAAGATTAGAGTATAAAACCTTGCAGGCCTTCTGCATTGAACTAAGTACTCTGTAATTTGGCACATATCTTGTATTTGTTCCTGTAACTTAGTTATATCTGCAGTTTGGGCTTCTAGCTTCTGCTTCAAAGGTTTTAAGGCTAAAATTTGTGCCTCCATCTATTGACACTACAACATCCAATGTGCTATGTCCTCATTATATTTTTTCATTATAACTGTTTGTGGGGGCCTTATAACTGATTATATTTTTGGAGGCAAGTCCACTTGTATACCAACTTCTGATGTGTTAACAGTGAATAGATCTACTTTCACTCCAATTTATATTGTTTCAACTTGAGGTGATTCAGCTGTAATTAATTCAATAGATAGTTGAGGAGATTGTATATTTACCTGTTCTTGCACTTCCTCCTGTTCATTGGCCTCCTCAACTGCTTGTATTATTTGTGCCCCCTACTGTGAATTTTTAGAATGTTCTACAGAGGCTTCTGAATTTGTCATGCTAACATCCTGTTGGAAAATTTGGGTTGCTATTCTTCTATTTCCACTCCTCTAATGGGTGATTCTTCCTCAGGTAAGGCCAATTATATATGATCTTTTGCTAATTCTAATAGATTTTTGGCCAATTCATCCTCAGAACCAGTTTCTATAGACTGTTACTCTAGAGTGGACAATTGAGCCCTTAGTTTATTCACCTATTCCTATAAATTAGCAATAAGCTTATATTTCTCTATGTGAGAGGCTTCATTTTGTTCAATCCAATCCATTTGTGTCTTAATGACACTTCTAGCAGCATGTAACTAGGTTTTTATATCAGGATCTTCCTCTTTTCTTATTGATTCTTTTCCATAATCAAAATCTTCAGAGTCTGAATAGTCAACAAGTGAGACTGTAGGTATTTTTGTATCTGTGACTGTTGTCTCTACCTCCAATTCTTCTATGTCCATATATACTTCCTTTGATCTCTCTTCTATAAATTGTTCTACAAGAACTTCCTGATCCTGCTCTGTATTTAACTACTAAAATAATGGTGTAGCTTCTTCATCCATTATATCTTCTGTTACTTTTTTTTTTTGAAGTCTGGAAGACCTTCGTAACCCCACAGGAGCTTGTTTAACCTTTTTAGGTAACTTCGAAATAAATTCTGATGATTCTGGAGCAGAACCTACTTTAGGTGTTTCTTTCCATATTTCCTTTATTTACTTGAACTACCATACTGCTCGACAGGTTGTGTTCGACAAATAGTTATATTCTCAAAAATGTAACTTTCCTTATTTTTCCCATAGGACCAAAATTAGACCGTTTTCACCTTTGTTTCTTAGTCCTAGAGGATGGAGGTCCTTGTGGTGAGAAGGGGATTCCCTTGTCAGAGGATTCAGTTTTAATTTCAAGTTCAAATCTTGTAATTTTTGTGTCATCTTCAGATTCACCTTTTGCCTCTCCTTCAGATTCAGGACTTTCACTCTCTAATTCATTTCAGGCAAAAAAAAACCGTTCAAAACTCCTAGGGTTTCCTCTGAAGTGATGCTTGCAGATGAGCTTGATGAACTCATGGTGTTTGGGAGTGCCCCTTCCTTGTTGGTATTTTCTAGCCATATTATTCAATTCTTGATGAAGATATAAGGGCAAATTTATGTTGACATCCAGGTTTGAATGACCATGCCGTAGATGATTCAAAATTCTGATATGATGTCCATATAGAACAGGAAATTTTCCATCATAGGTTAAAAACCTAATAACCCACACAACTACTTCATTCCAGGGAGGTGGTAGACTAGACCGTTTAACCCATTTACAAACATTTTTGCTCATTAAAAATTCAATTGGCATGTCCCCTTCTTCTCTAAATTGATTGACAATTTCTACCAGGGCATTCTTTCCAATTTTTACAATTTGGACCCCTTGTAAAGACATTTCAGTAATAGAACTAAGAATTTATGGAGTTACCTAGATGGTCATGTCGCTAATATGGACTTGGTTGTTTTTGAATGTTTGGGCAAATTCGGCTGCCAACCCTTCAGAGTGTCCATCGAATTTTTGTAGAAACGACATAAACCCTTCCTCCGTGAAGATACGCAGTGATTCAAGATCTCCCTGTAGGCAATCTATGTTTTCTGGCTCAATCCAATTCTTCTTACCCCCCATTGTTGGCAATTTTGGGTTTGAGATCCTAGCTTCTTGTCTATGAGTTGTCATTGATGTCAAAAGGAAATGACATTAATGTTAAGAGGATGTGTTGGCTTCAAAGGTGGAAGATTCCAAGAGAATCTTTTAAGAGAATCCGAAGAGATTCCATTGGCAATGGTTTTTATTAAAACCAATGGAGGTTCTCTTTATTATTTATTTAATTATTATTTAAAACCCTTCAAGGTTTTAATTAATTAATTATTTAATTAATTAAGGGAGAAATTATTTTTAATTTATTAAAAATACTTTAAGGGTTTTTAAACCCTTTAGAAAGCAAATTTCGATTAAATTTGAAATTATTTTTCTTTGCAGCCGACGTGTTCTAAAGTCCACGTATGGACTATAAATATGAGAAGGTTCCTAAGGTTAAACCCTCTTGGAAATCGAATGCAATTAATTGGTTGGGCTACGATCGAATGTTCTATTTACGCTGCGAAAGAGGAGAGCTCGTGGTTTGAAAAGCTTTCGGAAAGCTTGACCGTTTATGTGGAAGGAAGTCTGTCTTGGACTTCGTAAGCCCCTTGTGGGCTAGTGGCAACGAAGGCTATGTTTGGACCTTGCATAGGCGGAGGTCTACGTTTCAATCCCCACGGAGGGAGCTATGCATGGATTAGTCACGTTTTTATTAAAACGTGTTTTATGCCCCGAATTTCAGATTCTTCAAGGGCAGCCAATATAAGGTGTGATTATTTTCTTGATATGATTTTTGACATTGTTTAGCATTGTTTAAAAGACATAGGAGAAATAAGGGGATATTTCTTTGGTTGTATTTTTGAGATTAGTCTTTTGCTATGCTAAATTTAAAAATGGAGATATAAGGTGTAAGTTTTGGTTGTGTTTTTGGCTTCTTTGGTGGTTGTTTTTAAAGAAGAGAAGCTAAAAGGTGTATTAAGGAAAGTTTTTATATATGCTCATTTATCTTGGTTCTAACCCTAACTTGGTTGGAAGTTTGAGGGTTGTGTGTGGTGACAACTTTAAGGATCAATTTTCTTCTACTCCAAAAAGGTATGGGCACATTTTCCTTATGAGTATGATTGGTGTATGTTTTCTGAAATAAGGTTGGAGTGAAAAGGTTTTCAACTAGGTCTCCTTTGGTTGGGTGTAAATCCTATTTTCTAGTTTGTTGAAGACTTCTTATGCATTGTTATCCTTGATGAGAGTTTTGGTGAATGCATAATTCTGTTTTGAGGTAGTGGAAGCATTGTGCACTAGGGTTTATGTTTGTGAGTCTTGCTACTTGCATTGAGTTGGTGGAACCCTTGGTTGGCTGTTTTGAGTTTGATGGTTGAGTTGCTTCCATAGAGGTTGTTTGATCAAGTTATTGCTTTACTTGATTCATGATATTGGGATTATTCCATTGAGTTGATTTGAGCAAGTTATTCTTTACATTTGGTGATATTGTATTGATACTGTTCACCCCCCCATCTCAGTATAAGCTTGTGTTCAATTTTTATTTTTCTATGTTCTATATCTTCTTAGTGCTAAAACAACAACATTGTACCTGAGTCTGGATCAAATTATTTGTAGTTGCAGGGCAAAATGGCTTTTGGGCTACAAAATTAAAATTTTACAGTGCGAAAAAATGCTTCGAAATGTGTTGAAGCATTTGAAAAATTAAATTTCTCCTTTACGTATCATGTGGCTAATTTCTATTTCTTTGAGGGAACGCGATCTGCTACATTTGATTAAATGATTATGAAACATTGACGTGGTAGTCATCTGTTGGCTGTGTCATGTACTACGTACAAAGCTTTCCTTTTTCCCAAAGTCCTTGTGAAGTGTGCTGAAGATTTTTTCTTATCACAAAATTTACGATGATTCCCACCACCTCCGTTCCCATCGTTGTGTTGGAAACCTGCATCTTAAAATTTATGCCATAAATTTTCCTTACTTCAAACAATAGGAATTGGATTATGATGCCACATGTCATTTCATTTTTATCTTTATTCATTTCAAAGTTTTTTCTTCGAGGTTTGAACAATTTTATTCTGAGGCACACCCCTTTTTATGCTGAAGCTGCTTTTGTTAAAACAACAGTTTTTCATTCTAGAGCTTTCATCATTCCGAAGCTGAACACAAATCTTATTCCAGAGCATTATCATGCTGAAGTATTTGAAGGTAAAAATTTTCTTGCTATTTTCACAACTTCCATTGATTAGATGGATAACTTTTTTTTAAAAGTAACCTTATGTATGCCTCATATACTAACTAAGGATATTATGCACTACATACTTGATATCAACAATGTTATAAAATGAGAAAGGCACATACCTGATATAACCATTTATCTACAATCGTACAGTGGTTATTTCTGTTGATTCTCTGTTGGTTGCTCTATTGACTAAGACAGTGCAATCTGAAAATAGGTGAAACAAAGGTGAGAATGAATGGAATGGTAAATAGTGAAACAATGGTGAAAATGAATGGAATGGTAAATAGTGAAACAATGGTGAGAATGAATGGAATGGTGGTGGGTCCATGAGGCAAACATGCCAGAAAAATTGGTTTTCATGTAAGCCCAATTCAGATGCGCCTCAAAGAGGTTTTCACATTCTGAATTATTATTATTATTTTATATATATATATATATATTATTTATTTATTTTTTTCATTTTTTTTTATATATTTTGGTTCATGTCACTTGATTGAGTCCATCTTGGAAGAAGTGGTTTCTTCCAATACTGAGACATCCATGTTTCCTACTTGCTTGAGAAACTCCTCCTTGGTTAACGGTTTGTGATATATCCGAAGACGATGACCGTTAACCACCATTTTCCTTCTTGAATCATCTATTGGTGAAATACGTACAACTCCATTTGCAAACACTTCCTCAATCTAATATGGTCCAAGCCACCTAGTCTGCAATTTTCCAGGATAGTCTTCATAACGTGAGTCAAACAACAAAGCCCAGTCACCTTGCTGAAACTTCCTTTGTTGAATGTGACTATCATGCCACAATTTTTGTTGTGCTTGGATCAGCTCAGTCTGGTGCAATGCATCCCTCCGTAGCTCATCCAATGCATTGAGCTGCATAATCCGGTCCATCTGTGCCTGTGACAAATCAATACCAACTTCTAAAGTAGTTCGAAGAGTTAGTAATTCAAACTCAATAGGCAAAAGAGGCTTTTTACCATAAACCAATTCATAGGGAGTAAATCCAGTAGTGGATTTCCAAGTGGTGTTATAAGCCCAAATTGCTTCAAGTAACTTCTCCACCCAATTCCTCCTATGGGCTGCTATAGTTTTGGTTAAGATCCTCTCTAATTCCCTATTTGTCACTTCAACTTGGCCATTGGCTTGCGGATGGTAAGGTGAGGATTTTTGGTGTTTGATTTCATACAGCTTTGTAAAGGCTTCAACAACTTTTGAGGTAAACTGAGGTCCCTGATCAGTGGTGATAGAATGTGGGGCTCCAAATCACAGAAAGATTTGTGAATACAAGAAATCAACAACTTTCTCTTCTCGGGCATGCTTAAAAGCACGGGCTTCTACCCACTTGGTTACATAATCAGTACATACCAAGATATGCACTTTCCCTTGGGAAGGTGGATCAATGGGTCCTACAAAATCTAGCCCCCACCTTTCAAATGGTTCTGTACCTAATTGAGGTTGTAAAGGCATTTCACTAGTAAAAGTAGGCTTACCCATCCTTTGGCATGCATCACAATTTCTGACATACCTTTTCACTGAATAATGCCCTCCTAATGGTTCATCATGACATGCTCGCAGGATGTCATATACCTCGTCCTTGTGAACACACCTACGCAAAACATGGTCAGGACTGCATTTAAATAATAAACCTCCTATCCATTCAAAAGAAGAACTTTGCTTGATCAACTGTTTCTTTTGTTTAGGAGTAAAGTGAAGAGGAATCTTCCCTGTAGCTAAATAATTAGCTATATCTGCAAACCATGGAGATTGTACAGAAACAACAAATAATTTCTCATCAGGAAATGCATCCTCAACCAATTCCTTCGTATCTGCATTTGACAATCTTGACAAGAAATCTGCCACTACATTAGACTTCCCTGGTTTATTGACTATAGTAATATCAAATTCTTGCAATAGTATTAACCAACGAATAATTCATGCACTAACCAAGGGTTTATTCATCAAATAATTTATAGCAACATGGTCTGTGTGGATGAATACGGGATATCCTATGATATAGTGTCAAAATTTGTTAATAGCATACACCACAACTAAAAATTCCTTCTCGATTGTGGTATAATTCTTTTCAGCTCCAGTAAAATTTTTACTAATGTAGTATATGGCATAGTGTTGTCCATCTTCAATATGCCCTAATGCAGCTCCAATAGTAGTATTGGAAGCACTAGTTTGAATATGGAAGGGTAACTCCCAATTAGGACCTCTCAATATAGGCAAAGTTGTTAACTTTTCCTTTAAAACTTCAAAGGACTATTGACACCCAGCAGACCAAACAAATTCAGAATCCTTTGTTAACAATGCGAACATTGGATTAGCAATGGTACTAAAATTAGCAATAAATCTACGATAAAAGCCAATATGTCCTAAGAAACTATGGACATCAGTTTGAGTTTTTGGAGGAGGAAGGTTCTTGATGACCTCTACCTTTTTAGGATCAACTTTAATTCCATAAGCAAAAATATGATGTCCAAGAACAATTCCTTCTTCCATCATCAAGAAACATTTATCAAGATTCAGAGACAAATGATATGTTTCACAGCGTATTAAAACTTTTTCAAGTTGTTCTAAAGTATATTCAAATGTATCTCCAAACACTGTGAAGTCATCCATATAAATCTCTACACTTTCATTTGTTAGATCAGAAAAGATAGCCAAAATAACTCTCTAAAATGTTGTTGGTGCATTGCACAAACCGAAGGGTAATACTCTGTAAGCAAATGTTCCCCAAGGACATGTGAAAGTTGTCTTTTCTTGGTCTTCTGGTGCAACCTGGATCTGATTATAACCACTAAAACCATCAAGGAAACAGAAAAATTTCTTACCAACAAGGGTGTCCAACACTTGGTCTATAAATGGTAATGGAAAGTGATCTTTATGTGTGACCTTATTCAATTCCCTGTAGTCCACACATACTCTCATATTCCCATTTTTATTTGGAACAATGACCAATGGTGAAACCCACCTACTATCTAAAATTGGATAAATGAATCCTACATCCAATAGTTTTTTGATTTCTTCCTTAACAATATCCTTCAGAGCGGGATTCAGATGCCTTTGTGGTTGTCTTACTGGTTTGACATCTTCAGTGTATATCCTATGTGTACACACATCAGGGTGAATGCCAATCATGTCCTTATAACTCCAAGCAAAAGCTTGAACATGTCTCTGTAAAACAACAAATAATTTGGCTTCTTGCTCATTAGTCAACCAACTATTAATGTTCAAAAATTTTCCTGGTTGTATCTCAATCTACTTAATCCCTGGATAAACAGAGTTGACAGCCTCATATTTACTGATTAAAGCATTTAAGGGACAATGATGTGGCTGTAGAGTATGAAATACTCTTGATTCTGGTGTAAATGTGATACCTGATGGGATCATTTGCATAGGACAGATGAAAGAAGTCAGAAGATGATGATGCCATCCATGTGGCAATGTGAAGGAGCTTTCTTGTAGTGGAATAGATGACAGATGTTCAGCAGTTTGTTCTTCATCTTTCCATAACAAACGATGGACAAGAATTTGATCATCCCTAAGGCCTTCTTCTTGCAATGTTTTCACCAAAATTGTTTCATGTTCAAAGATTTCTCTTTATGGTGAATTAAGTTCTTCAATATGTTCTTTTACTACAATGGTGGCCAAGGTGACAATAGTTTCCTGTTCTTCATCAGACTCAGGATACCATATCTATCCAAAAAATTTGGCTGAAGGTTGGGTTGGTGGATACAAGGAAATATTTTTTAGGTCTACACCATTTGAAATGGTCATCTCACCTGACCTACAGTCTATAAATGCAGCTGTAGTGGCAAGCCAAGGTCATCCTAGAATAATAGGATAGCCATTAGCTGAGTTTCTAGGCTGCAACACTAAGAAATCTACAGGGTATTCCCAAGAAGACACTTCAATGGCAACATCCTCCAGAATTCCTTCCGGTTTAGCCACTGACCTATCTGCCATTTCCAAAACTGTGGTAGTAGGACTAAGGTTATTGAGCTGCAATTTCTGCATGGTTTCCTTAGTCATCACGTTGATTGCAGCTCCTAAATCGATAAGTACATTTGGAATTTGAACTAACCCAACAGTAATTGTAACTACTGGACTCCCTGGATCACCATATTTAGGGGGTACTAGTTTTCCAGAAAGTAGGTCAGCCAACTTACCTTCTACTTGTATAGTCTTAGGAAAGGCTTTCTTCTTCCTGCCAGGTTTCCTAATACACAACTCCTGAATGGTTTTCCTAATCAGAGGTACATCCTTTATTGCCTACAACAAAGGGAGTGAGATAGACATTTTCCTCAATTCTGTGATTAATTCTGATTCAGGAGCAGTGATAGTGTGGTCAAACCTTTCAGGATACGGTAGGTCTACCGAGGCAGGTTCAATTTTTCCTTGTAAACTTTCTATTTTTTCCTCTTTTTGCTCTGTTTGTGGTTTTTTTGGACTTGAAAATTCTTGCTTTCCATCAATTTCTTCAATAGTGGGTGGTGCAGGGTCAGGTAAAACCTTCCCTGAATGTAACTGGATGTTACTACAGTCAAGGACATGGACTGCAATAGTCTCTTCAGACTCAACTCCATAAATAGGGGTTGCTTGTCTGTTGTTATTGGGGTTAGCCATAGGCTGAGCTGGAAGTGGAGGTTGCTTAACTGGCTATGTTTGTTGTGGTTGAACTCTTCCCTAAAAATTTTGATTAGGGGCTGGCAACAAGTGTTGATTTGGTGATTGATACCTCTGCTGCCCTTGATAGGATGGGTATTGTGGCCCCCATATTTGCCCTGACTGATTTGGTACCCAAGATGGATTAACTGGATGCCATGGCTGATTCCAACTAGAATGTGACCAATCTTGAGGGGCTGCCCAAGATTGATTCCAAGTTTGGGGAGGAGGTTCGGTATACGCCCATGGCATATTCCAAGGATTCTATCCCCAATTTGAAGAAAAGCGAGGGGTATTTTGGTTTTGTATGAAGTTGCCTCCTGGCCTTTGCCCAATAGCATGAAGTTCTTCAACTTGGGTTTCTAAAACACTCCGAAGATGGGGCAAAAGGTGACATTTATCAGTTTTATGCTCCTTTGAGAAAATGCCACAAATTGCTGAAATTGAAGTCTTGTCCAAAGGACAATCTTGCAGAGCATGCTTATTTTTGCACCTAGGACAATAGATAGACAGGGGTGGTGAAGAATTGGCTCTTGTATTCCTTTCTCCTAAAGCAGTGTTTAGTTGAACAAGTATATCAGTTTTCATATTAGCCATTTCCTCCATCAAATATTTTATATCAGTATTACCAGGATTCCTTTTCCTTCTTCTTTGCCTAGTGCGGGAATAATTTCTGCACAACTCTACAATATCATTAATATCAAGCTGGTTTATATCTCCTTTTCCCATTAAGTCTAATACTTCTCTAGAATCATCCTGCAAACCTCTCAAAAATATAGTTTTTAATAAGTCAGTTTCCACAGGACCACATCTCTTTTGGATAAAGGCAAATCTATCAAGATAATCCTCTAAGTTTTCATCCTCTTCTTGTCTTATCCGAAATAACTCATCCTTCCTATTTCTCACTCTACAATACTCCTGATACTTATCCAAAAATGTAGTTTCCATTTGATCCCAAGTGCGGATTGAATCTGGTTCAAGGCTCATAAACCACCGTAAGGCTGCATCTTTGAGTGTAGAGGGAAATAACTTCAATTTTTGGTTATCATTGACATAGTCATAAGTCTGACACAAGACCTTGAATTCAAACAAAAATTGATCAGGATCTTCAGAAACAACTCCCCTAAATATTGGCAATACTGAGGGTGAAATTGTTTTCATAGGAGCATTCTGAGTAGGATTCAGATGAATAGGGTATTCAAAAGTTCTAATAGGAGGATTTTCAGCATCATGACCAACAATATCCCTATCATGTTCTCCTTGTTCTACCATAGGTGCTTCCTCAGCTTTAATTTGTTCAACTGGTTCAGATGGATCAACCCTATGGGTATGTCTAGAAGCAAGTGCCTCTAAGAGCTCTTCTTGCAAAGATCCTACAATTTCAGTTGATGAAGAAGATGATTCTCTTTTAAGTCTTTCAGGAAGTTCATACACAGGTAGATCTTCACCTGATCATGAAGAACGCCTTGGTGGAAAAGAGCCAGTTCTGATAAACCTTCCTCTTTCGTCTCTTGGCCTATGCATTCATGCCTATTTACTAAATAAACTAAACCTCAAGTTTCCAAAAACTATTTCCTGAAATAGGACAATTTTTGGACTGCTAGACCTCTCCTAACAACACCTAAGTGTCCCTAAAAATGGTGCCAAAAATGATGAGTGTCATCAAATCTTCATCATTTAATCATTATGTGTCAATCCAGGGCGGTGTCCAAGGCTATATACGAAAGCAAGGGTTAACAGACTAATTTTTAGTTCATTTAGATCATGGCTTTATTCATGGAACAGTTAGAGATTGGGGTGTTTGGGGTCTCCTTTCTTACTCCTAAAAACTAAAACTAAACTCCTACTTATCCTTGCAGAATTGAAATTCACACTATTGCAAAAAAATAAAACTAAACTATTGCAAAGCTGAAAATAGTAGAATTTAATTGATAGGAAATTACTAAATTGAAATTGCAGCATTAACATTCAAACTGGTAAATAATGAAACTTTCTGAAATTGTAGAAAACAATGTCACTTTCTGAAATGGAAATAACATTCAAAAACTGATAAATAAAGTTGCACAATTTGTAACAAATTAGGCTGACAAGAAATTATGGAAATATTGCAAATTCTAAAATAAATTAGAAACAGAAAGTACTATGTTAAATTCTACCCTAGATGAGTTACCTACCATGCATTCAAATGCCACATTATCCTAATCACTAACCATGCAAAAACTATCAGATCTCTGCTGACCTGCTGTAACCAAAAATAGTAGAATTATGTCAGGTAAAAACCCTCCTCTAGACCTAGAAGTGGCCCTTGCTTCCTGAACCAAAAGAGGGCAAATAAACTTGCTCTAAACTATTAAGTCTTCACACTCAACTCAGAAGCAAACATGAATGTCAAATATTGCACCTTTATTTCATTCTCAGCAGCATGACAACAGTGCAGGGGAAGATCTGCAGGCTACTGTGTTGCTGCAACACATAGTTACAACACTTAAAATAGTTCTAACTCTTATCACTTATTTCCTATATTCTTCTATATGCTCAACCAAATGGGAGCATTTTATTTATACAAGTAGGGTACAACATTGATAAGGTTTTGTGCTGCCATGTAGGAATGTTACAACTGTTACAGGACTGTTTCCCAGAATGCAGGGATTAGGTCTATTATCTCTTATCCATTCCATCTATTGGGCTTCATCCATTGAGGGACAGGTGTTGGAAAAGATAGGGATATCCCTAAAATAGTTGCAACCACCATTTACCACCCTCTATTGCAATTAAAGGCGCTTTTGACCCAAACTATTGCTTCTACGCTTATTTCGGAGCTGCTCTAGAATATCAGGCAGTAGAACAGAGTTTATATTAATTCATGCTCCAGAAGCGCATGAGAACAGTTGTGATGGCGGAAATAGTCTCCATAAGTGCCCAGAAGACTGATTCCATATTTTGCATGAGCTGGAGTGGACAAATTCCAAGCCATGTTGTATATGTACAGTTGGCTAGAATTTGTATGGAAAAGTTCCTATTTTCTGCACAGTCAAACTGTTGACAAAGTTTTGGCACCTTTTGGTTATTTAAAATGGTTTAAACGGTGGGGAAATCTTATGAAAGAAGCACAAAACCAAATAGATAGCAGCACCTTAATATTACAACATTAACTTAATGCAAAATATACTAAATAATACAACTGAAATAGACTATAAAATATAGAAAAATAGTCAAAATAGGATATATGCACTTTAACATTTACAACATGTAAACATCAATACATAATGCATTCTATCACTATAATTAGCATAAAAACATAACATAAGGTGTTCAAAAGTGTTTATAAGTTATCAAAACTAGTCCATGGATGAGGCATTTGCAGGCCTCATCATCCTTTCCTATCCCACATCCCCCCCCCCCCCCCCCCCCCCCCCCCCCCCCCCCAAAAACCACCCACAATTTCAGTACAAATATGCTCACAAATATGCACCAAACTCTATCTTCAAATCTATCCTCAAGCCTTAACACAAAGCTTGACTCAATCACAAATCAACTCTTCTAGATCTACCCCAAACCTTAACTCAAGGTTTGAACAAATCAATCAATCAACTCTACTCTCAAGTCTTCTCAAAGACTTACCTCAAATCTATCCACAAGTCCTCACTAGAACTTGTCCAATATACTCAACAAGTCTTCACCAAGACTTACCTCAAATATGCTCAACAAGTCCTCACTAGAACTTGTCCAATATTCTCAACAAGTCTTCACCAAGACTTACCATAAATAACTTCACACTCACAAATCTATCCACAAGTCTTCACTAAGACTTACCTCAAAACTACTCAACAAGTCCTCACTAGAACTTGTCCAAATCTGATTGTAAGCTTCCACAAAAGCTCACACAAATATATCCTTAAGCTTTCACAAAATCTTACTCAAATCTATCCTTAAGTCCCCTCTAGGACTTACTCAAATCTTCTCACAAGCTTTCACAAAAGCTTATTCAAATCAATTGCAAAACTTGCATACAAAACTCAACTCAATCTCTCACAAAAAAACCTCTTCAATCACACAAACAAGTTTCACTCATAATCTTGTTTAACCATAGAAACATATAGAGAATTGTTAGAGACTCAATATGTTTCACACTCACAAACACTCAATCACTTCCAAAATATTTTCAAATCAATTTAGAATAAAGAACAATTTGTTTCACAGAACTTGAACTATCACTCCAACACTTTCAATCAACTATGCTCAATCAACTCCACTCAACCAATCACTCAATGAAACACAACTTGCTTACAAACCCTAAACAAGTGTTTCACAATGCTTTCAACAACTCACACTATGGAACTCAAACCTTGACTCAAGATGATTCCAAATTCACATAACAATGATACTCATGATCTTTCACAAACCCTAGTTCAATCTCAAATTCCAACAATTCTTCAAACAATCTCACATAACAATGATACTCATGATCTTTCACAAACCCTAGTTCAAGATAGTTCTCAATCTCACACTCAATTTTTCTCACAACCATTCACCAATCATGCATGTGAAAACTCACTCAAACATTTCCAACAATGCTTATCAAACAAAACCTTTTCACTCCAACTTTGTATTTCACAACATTCAATCCAACAATATTTCACTCATAAGGAAGATATGCCCATACCTTTTATTTGATGGAGAAATAACCTCAAAACCTGTCTCAATCACAATCAACCTCTTTGCCAATCTCAATGGTTAGATATCAAAAATCTTCACTCAAATATTTCCCTCAATATTAATTCACCATTACAAAAATTAACAAGACTCAAATACACCTTATTATCTCCAAACTTATAAATTAAAGATTTCAATCATTTAGTTTCACTATAACCCCTTTCAAAAATTTAATGCATGAATTAATCCAGAATCCTACTTATGTCTCCCTACTCAAAAATTGTATTTCCAAAATAATTGACTTTATAAAACAAATAATGCAATTTACTTTTAACCTTCAATAAAACTATTTACCACCTTTTGTCTAAGGTAAAAAATATTTTACCTTACCCTCCTTTTAACTCCCTAGGTACTCACTTAATCAAATACACCACTTCTATATCACACCCACATTTCTCACAAAGAATTTCAAATCATGCACTTCAACTTAGCGCCACCAAGCAACCATAGACCATAGACCATAGACCATGCACTTTAATAAAAAATTAAATACCTCATGCGCTCCTTGGTGGGACTCGATCCCTGGTCGAACCGCCACCTGTGCCCTAGCCATGGCCAAGCTACCGCATGAGCTAGGTGCTCACGTGAGAGGCAAAAGTGCTTTGAGCGCTTTGTCTCTTCCACCAATGCCAAAGCCCAAAAGGCTTTGTCCCTTCATCACCATCGAGACTCGAATGCAACACCTCTGCATTCCCAATGCCTTACACACCAAGGGCTTGCCACTAGCCCAACCGAATGGTTGGTGACAAGGCTTTATGCCTTGGTCACTTTGTCCTCCACGATTTTGGCTACCAATAAAAAATTAAAATCCTCTTTGTCCTTTGCTCATGAATTTTCGCATTCCACTTCCAATACTCACATGTGCATTAATATTCAGAGACTTACATTTGTGAGATAAATGTTATGGTATTTATACCATATGCTTCTATCCTTCGAACGTCGGTGGGGGAATAAAAGTTTAAATTAAATTTGCGCCCAACCCAACTTTGGGTTTTAATAATATTATTTTTATAAATTAATTTATAATATAAATATTATAAATTATTTATAAATTACCTTAGGCTTTAATTTAACCTTTAATATTATAATAAAAATATTATAATATTATTTCCATTGGGCCTAGGTATTTTTCTCTTTCACCCTTAGACATTTTATGATCACCTTTAATATTATAATAATAAATATTATAATATTATTTCCTTTAGGCCTTTTCTTTAGGGTATTTAACCATCCTTTTGACCAATCATGTGAAGCTCTTAAACCAAATCTCTTGGGCTTAAAATATAAATATTTTAACCCTTCTTTTGCCAAGTCCTGCACTGATTCCTGACACTGACTCTTGACATCAATGACAACACAACTAACTCAAAATTTCCAACAATATCCCCCTTTGTCATTGATGGCAACCCCTTTTTTGTAACCATTCCTTTTCCTTTTTCAATACTGCTCCCCTTGACTCCCCCTGACTGAATGCTCTCCCCCTAACTCAAATCTCTCCCCCTTTGACATCAATGGCAAAGGGCCACCTTTGGGGCTTGGGGCTAAGAATGAGACTCTTAGCTTAGCCCCTCCCCCACCTCCTCTCTTGAGGTGGTTAATTCTGGGGTGGGAGTATCTCTACTCCCAGCATACACTGATCTTTACCTTTGTCCACCTTCTTCCTCAACTGATCCTTTTGATTCCTCTGAATATTCCTGTTCCTGCTTGTCTCTAGAAATTTTGCTCTACACCACTTTGTTGTATGCCCAACATTATTGCACTTATAACACTTAATGTTGTGGTTCCTTGAAGGTGCAAATATTTTGAAGTTTCTCCTGGTGAAGCCATATCCATT
The DNA here is from genome assembly GCA_028583015.1 of Wollemia nobilis. Classification (NCBI taxonomy): domain Eukaryota; kingdom Viridiplantae; phylum Streptophyta; class Pinopsida; order Araucariales; family Araucariaceae; genus Wollemia; species Wollemia nobilis. The sequence goes on from JAQPPZ010000737.1 coordinate 15,330,537, forward strand.
CCTATCATGAACCCTACAATTAACTGCCTTATGACCAAACTGATTACAAGAGTAGCAATACCCTTGAAAGAGATGCATGTTTCTAAAGTTTCCATATTCCTGTCTTCCATGTGTCCTGCACTGTGTAGCCTTGTGCCCAAACCTATGACATGAGAAGCAACATCCATTGAAGAAACCTTGCCTTGACCCCATTGGTCTCTTAGTCTCTTCTACCCTGTGTTGTTTCCTGTTCCATTTGTTCCTCATTTGTGCATTGTTCCTTCTCTTATTGAACTTTCTATTGTCCAACTCATCCTCAGAAGTCTCACTTTCTCTTACACTCTCCTCTTTTGAAGCTTCTTCTTCTTTGGAGCTTGAGATTGACTCCTCTCCTTGTTCTCTTTGTTCTTGTTCAAAACCAAGTCCTGTCTTGTTTGATGAAGATATTTGTACCTTGATAATCTTATCCAATTTCTTTGAGCTTCTCCCAAACCTGTGTAGCTTATCTCTAGACTCTTTTACTTCCTTCCTTAGTGAAGCTACTTCATGCTCTAATTTTTCACATTCTAAAACCTTAGCTTCTAACTTCTCTTTAAATCTCCTTGTCTTAGCTATTGAGTTGGTTAGATCCTCTATAAGCTTTCCTTTCTCTTCATCACATTCTTGAAATTGAAGCTTGAGTTTTGAGTTCTGCTTTCTTACCTTCCTTAATGCATCAAGGGCAGAAATAAGCTCACCCTCAAGATCAACTTCTCCTTCCTCTTATTTTTTGATTCTTCCTCTATTCTTTTGTCTTCAAGATCATCTTCATTCTTTTTTGATTCATTTCCACTAGAAGCACTTCCTTCTTCTTCTATTGCCATAAGAAGACTTTCTTCTTCTGGACCTTCAATAGCATCTTCATATTCATCTTCACTGAAACTGAATCCATTCCTTGTACAACTATCTTCAAGATGACCAAAGTTACCACATCTAAAACACTTGAGAATTATTGGTGCCCTTTTTCTAACCACTTATTTTCTTCTACCAAAAATAGAATTTCTTCTTCTTCATTATTTGAGGAGCTTCCATCACTATCACTTGAACTCTTACTTGCCTTATCTGCATAAAAACTCTTCTTATGCCTTTGGAAAAACTTCTTTCCTTGCTTGCCTTGTCCATCCCTACTTTTCTTTTGGTACCTGTGTTTTCTTGTTTCCCTGTTCTTATGATCCTGTTTCTCATCTTCACTACTATTTCTAGCTTCTGGACAATCAGTTGCATAGTGACCATATTTTCCACAATTAAAACATCTAACTAATTTTGTACCTTTATACTTTCTTGAGTCCTTGTTCCTTCTTCCATAATTTGCTTCCTCATCACTGGATAACTCATTGCTTGAATCTGACTTCTTACCCTTTGTCTTCTTTGTAACTTTGAAGGTTGCTTCCTTTTGGGGAATAGGTTCCTCTTTTATTCTCATCTCAAAAGCTGTGAGAATTCCATGTAATTCATCCCTTGTCAAAAGTTCAATATATTTTGACTCTTCTATAGCTGAAATATTTTCACTATACCTTTTTGGGAGTGACCTTAAAATATTATCACAAACATCTATTTCTTCAACTTTAAGCCCAAGTCCTTGCATGGAGTTAACAACCTCATCCACACGAAGTAGGTATGCAACAATGTTTTCCTCATCCTTCATCTTTAGGTCTTCAAATGTTCTCTTGTAATTTTACAACTTTACCCTTTTGACCTTTTTGTCTCCCTCATATATACCTTTCAACTTATCCCAAATTTCCTTTGTTGATGTGCAATGCATAACCTTTATAAACTCTATTTCATGTAAACCCTTTAAAATTCCATTCATTGCCTTTGAATTATTTAGATGTAGGAGCTTACCATATTTATCTGTAGGTGGAGTAGCTGGTGGTATGTATCCATCCTCAACTGCTTCCCATATTTCATTTCCAAGTGCCATTAGGTGAATCTTCATTCTCATACTCCAAAGTGCATAATTGTTCCCATCGAACAATGGTGCCGAATTCCTTGAAGATCCATTCTAAGAATCCATCTATGTTCTTGTGAGATTTTCCTTCAAGTTATTAAACTCTTTCGAAGGAACCCGCTCTGATACCAATTGAAGAACACAAGATTATACTGAGAGGGGGTGAACAGTATAAGATCACTTTTTACTTTTCTTTTCTCAAACAATATTATCCAATATATCAATGGCAATATCAATAATAGTAATCAAAGCAATGCACAAATCACCACACACAATAGAGACACCAATTTAATGTGGTTCACCCAATGTGGGCTACTCCATGGAGAAAATATTTCACTAAAATTTTCTCAACAAATCTCTTGGGAATCCTTCCCTATTACAATGTTTATGGACCTCTATCCAAAGGAGACACCAATCCCCTAATCAAGTTCATGGATACCTATCCATAGGAGACACCAATCCCCTTTCTAGTTTGTGGATCTCTATCCATAGGAGAACTCCTCCTCTGCTCTAGTTGGTGATCCTCTTAGAAGACTACTACCTCCACTACACTAGCTTGTGGATCTCTCTCCACTGAAGACCTCTATCCTCACTCAAGACCTCTATCCTCACTACCCTAGCTAATGGATCTCTATCCACTAGAGACTATTATCCTCTGCTCTATCACCTCCAAATCTTACTCTCAACTCTCTCATATCTATCTCAAATCTACTCAATATCTGTCTCAAATTCTCACTAAACTACTCCTTCGATCTAGCACAAATCTTGCTCAATATCTATCTCAAATCTACACTAAACATAGTCCTTCGATCTAGCACAAATTCTGCTCAATCTCTATCTCTAGTCTGGCACAAACCTATCCTTAAATCTGCACCAAAATCTATCTTCAAATCTATCCTCAAGCCTTAACACAAAGCTTGATCCAATCACAAATCAACTCTACTAGATCTACCCCAAACCTTAACTCAAGGTTTGAACAAATCAATCAATCAACTCTACTCTCAAGTCTTCTCAAATACTTACCTCAAATATCTATCCACCACTAAACTTGTCCAAATCTTCTCCACCAAGTCTTCACCAAGACTTACCTCAAATCTCTCAACAAGTCCTCACTAGAACTTGTCCAATCTACTCAACAAGTCTTCACCAAGACTTACCTCAAATTGTAAGCTTCCACAAAATCTCACACAAATCTATCCTTAAGCTTTCACAAAAGCTTACTCAACTCTATCCTTAAGTCCCCTCTAGGACTTACTCAAATATTCTCACAAGCTTTCACCAAAGCTTATTCAAATCAATTGCAAAACTTGCATACAAAACTCAACTCAATCTCTCATAGAAAAACCTCTTCAATTCCACAAACAAGTTTCACTCAGAATCTTGTTTAACTCATAGAAACATATAGAGAATTGTTAGAGACTCAATATGTTTCACACTCACAAAACACTCAATCACTTTCAAACTCTTTTTCAAATCAATTTAGAATAAAGAACAATTTGTTTCACAGAACTTGAACTATCACTCCAACACTTTCAATCAACTATGCTCAATCAACTCCACTCAACCAATCACTCAATGAAACACAACTTGCTTACAAACCCTAAACAAGTGTTTCACAATGCTTTCAACAACTCACACTATGGAACTCAAACCTTGACTCAAGATGATTCTAAATTCACATAACAATGATACTCATGATCTTTCACAAACCCTAATCAAGCATATGAAAGTTTACTCAAATATTTCCAACAATGCTTATAAACAATCTCACATAACAATGATACTCATGTTCTTTCACAAACCCTAGTTCAAGATAGTTCTCAATATCACACTCAATTTTTCTCACAACCATTCACCAATCATGCATGTGAAAACTCACTCAACAATGCTTATCAAACAAAACCTTTTCACTCCAACTTTGTATTTCACAACATTCAATCCAACAATATTCCACTCATAAGGAAGATATGCCCATACCTTTTATTTGATGGAGAAATGACCTCAAAACCTATCTCAATCACAATCAACCTCTTTGCCAATCTCAATGGTTAGATAGCAAAAATATTCACTCAAATATTTCCCTCAATATTAATTCACCATTACAAAAATTAACAAGACTCAAATACACCTTATTATCTCCAAACTTATCAAACAAATATTTCAATCACTCAGTTTCACTATAACCCCTTTCAAAAATTTAATGCATGAAATAATCCAGAATCCTACTTATGTCTCCCTACTCAAAAATTGCATTTCCAAAATAATTGACTTTATAAAACAAGATAATGCAATTTACTTTTAACCTTCAATAATACTATTTACCACCTTTTGTCTAAGGTAAAAAATATTTTACCTTACCCTCCTTTTAACTCCCTAGGTGCTCACTAAATCCAATACACCATGTTTCATAACCCCACAAAAATTAAATCATGCGCTTCAACTAGCACCACCAAATACCATAGACCATGCACTTTAATAAAAAATTAAATACCTCATGCGCTCCTTGGTGGGACTCGATCCCAGGTCAAACCGCCACCTACGCCCTAGCCATGACCTAGCTGCCACATGAGCTAGGCGCTCACATGAGAGGCAAAAGTACTTTGAGCACTTTGTCTCTTCCACCAACACCAAAGCCAAAAAGGCTTTGTCCCTTCATCCTATCGAGACTCGAACGCAACACCTCTACATTCCCAATGCCTTACACACCAAGGGCTTGCCACTAGCCCAACCGATTGGTTGGTGATAAGGCTTTATGCCTTGGTCACTTTGTCCTCCACATTTTGACTGCCAATAAAAAATTAAAATCCTCTTTGTCCTTTGCTCACAAATTTTTTGCATTCCACTTCCAATTCTCGCATGTGCATTAATATTCGAAGACTTACCTTTGTGAGGTAAGTGTTATGGTATTTATACCATATGCTTCTATCCTTCAAACGTCGATAGGGAATATGAATTTAAATTAAATTTGTACCCAACCCAACTTTGGGTTTTAATAATATTATTTTTATAAATTAATTTATAATATAAATATTATAAATTATTTATAAATTACCTTAGGCTTTAATTTAACCTTTAATATTATAATAAAAATATTATAATATTATTTCCATTAGGCCTAGGTATTTTTCTCTTTCACCCTTAGACCTTTTCTGATCACCTTTAATATTATAATAATAAATATTATAATATTATTTCCTTTAGGCCTTTTCTTCAGGGTATTTAACCGTCCTTTTGACCAATCATGTGAAGCTCTTAAACCAAATCTCTTGGGCTTAAAATATAAATATTTTAACCCTTATTTTGCCAAGTCCTGCACTAATTCCTGACACTGACTCTTGACATCAATGACAACACAACTAACTCAAAATTTCCAATAGTAAACAAATATGTTTCCATTTGACCCACCACCACCACACATTCACATCCTTAGCCACATAAATTCAAAATTTGAAAGTGGATATCTTGGCAATATAATCTAAAGGAGCGAAAGAGAATGGCTAGTAATGACATTCCACTAGTAATATCTAAGGATTAAGTCCAAGTATTATCAAACAACTATATTAAGTAAGGAACGATCCAACTTTAGAAATAAAATCCGTTCCACATATTCTATTAGTCCAAGCAAATATCCCATTTCGAGACTTCACATCAACAAGATTAAGGAAAGAAATATTGTCCCACATCAAAGTAGAAGAAGAGCCCAAACAATTCACACCACAATTCTTATACTCAGGAACATGATACAATTAAAACCCAACCACAATCCAAGGAGAATTGGAGCAAGAGATCAAATGAATCTAACATGATTCCTAAGAGGATTTTAACGATAAATCATAGTAGAGGTATACACATTAAATACAAGAATAGAAGATCCAGCTGAAAATAAGGTAGTAACCATAGAGAGATAGTTCCTGCTATCCACCCACCAAGAGGGAGTTAAGGTTTGTGGATCCCACAAACATGTAACACCACCTACCGAGCCCTGGGATCAAATAGCAAGACAATGACCACATTTCCATATCTAAGAAGTAATTCTAACCATATCTTCACAAGATAATTTTAGTACATGGATGAAAATACATATAGGGTTTATGATCTCCATAAAATTTTGAGTAGCTTTTGTCTAGGGCTGCTACTCAAACCCCTAACATTCCAAGATATCACATTCATTTTGGGGAATAGAGAAGTGAGAAACTAAGTCTTAACAACACCAGACTCAACTAAATTCAACGAAAGGGTGAGTACGTAACACAAGAAGAAACCTGACAACATTGAAGGAGGGTTCATAAATAGCCACCATTCCCAATCAAGTTATTACAGTAAGTGGGAAGGATAAACTTAGCAAGACAACCCTTTGACTTATCTTCATTTCCTACAATAGGGTTATTAGGCACCACCCCTTATCAGAATTTTATATTTCAAAAGAAGAATTTAGGAAAGAAAAAGTACCTAGCTAATGAGACGTTTGAGATGAGACGTTTTTCGTAGGACTGCCCAAACTTTCGAACTCGTTTCGGCCATATCTCACTCATCCGGACTCGGATTGAGCTGAAATTTTGAGGGTAGATGCCTAAAAAACCCTAGAACGTCTCCACCAATTTTCATATCATTTGGAGCAACACAGATCCTAGCGCATCCCTATGTGTGAACGAGATATTTGGCAAGCGGCTATGCGAGGGTTTCATCTGGGTTGAGTGCAAGCAGCTCCAGAGGTTGGTTTTTAGGGCCTTCGGGCCCTAGCGGCCAATATTTTTGTGGTTTATGCTCAATATTTTAGTAGGAAATGTTGCAGGGGATACAATATGGGTTAGAAATTTGTCTTTCAACAGATCATACTGTGAACTTGAGTGACAACGGCTTCCAATTTGCTGCACAAAAGAAAAGTGAAAACCATACCTTTCCACGACGTCTAGGGCAAGGATTAAAGAGATCACGAAACAAGTTTCAAGTAGTTGATCAAAAAATGGCTCATATCTCAAGTGAATCTGGTGCTAAGGTGCACCCACAAAATAATTCTACTGTGAAAACCCCTATCAAGGGTAAGAATTTCGAAGACTCGGTCCCAAAAATGAATTTTAGGGATGCCCTTCATGGTGGACAGCCTCAGCCCAATGCTAATATCAATATTAGGGCTTCCCATAAACCTCTAAGAATGCCTAAGATTGATCCCAGGAAAAAGAGTCAGGATGTCTTAAAGCAGCTGATGGAACTCCTATTGTTAAGCTTGATATGGGTAACATTTAGACTGGCATTGAAGATTTGGAAAAAAGAGGACTAATTTGTCGGTTCGTGGGTTTTCGTCCGAGTCTATCTGCTTTCAAAGTCTGGGCTGCAAAAAGCTGGAAAACTAAAGGTGAGTTACAAATCTCTATTTATCCAAATGGTTATTTTCTTGTTTTATTTGCTAATAATGAAGATAGAGAGAAAACTTTTCAAGGGGGTCCTTGGTTTTTTGGAAGGGCGGGGCTTTTCATGAAGCCCTGGCATACTAAATTTAAATCCGAAGAAGAGATGCCTTCTATAGCTCCCGTGTGGGTTAGACTCTTTGGCCTCCCTATTGAATTTTGGAATCCTACTATTTTTTCTTCAATTGGAAACTCTTTAGGAACTTTTATGATGACTGATGATTGTACTCAAAATTTTGAACATATTATTTATGCTCGGATTTGTGTTTTAATGGATTTTGACAAACCCCTACCTAAAAAGATCACATTACAATTTGGGGAAGACACTTGGGAGCAAGTAGTGGACTATGAGAACATTCCTTTTCGTTGTAGAATTTGCCATGAATATGGTCATTTGGCCGGTGCTTGCCCAAATAAAATTCCTGATCAAAAGAAAGAAGATATAAACTCAGCGAGGTTTCCAAATACCTAAGAAGAAGAACACTCGAGAAAAAACCGGTTATGAAGGATCAATCAAAGTCATCTGCTAATATGTTTGAAATCCTTTCCACAAATGATGTCCCAAGTGAGGAAGAGGAAATAATGGAAACTAAAATCTTAGAAACACAATTTAAATATGAAGGGAAGAACTCGAGAGACAAACCAACAAATCAAAGGTTTTCAACGAGAAAAAAAAGGAGAAAATTTACACAAGAAAAACAATATTTCAAATGTCAAAACTTCAAATAATGCGAGTCCCAATATAGACTCCGTTGAACCATCTAGTAAAATTTTGGTTGTGTACGAGCATTCTTCAAGGTTAGAAGCCATCTCGGATTCAATTGGAATAAGTCAAGAAACAGGGAAAAAAAATTGAAGATGGATTCTAATCAAAAAGTAGGTCGCAAGACCAATCAATATCATATGGTAAAAGAAGGTGAAAAGCTTGTAGAGGAAGGTAAGATTAATGCCCTTCCCAACATTTTTTAGCCCTGGTATTAATGAAGATCATCACTTGGAATATTAGAGGACTCAAAGGGAGTCTTTCAAAACAAAATGAAATTAGAAGAATGATTCAGGTAAATCATCCACATCTTGTTTTCCTTCAAGAAACAAATATGTCAATGGAGGATATGGACTTAATTGCCGGTAAAATTTGGCCGAGTTGGAAAAGTGGTTTCCCTCGGTTCCCAAGGGACTTCGGGTGGCATTGCTTGTCTTTGGGACCCAAAAGAGGTAGTTATTCACCATATGGTTGGCAGTTGGGGTTTGTTGGCTATAGCTATTCAAAGTAGACATTCCAACCAGATTATGCTCTGCATTACTTGTTTATGCTTCGACTTCTTTGGAGGAAAAAAGAAGACAGTGGAAGGATATTACTCATATTATCTCTCATTTTCCTAAAGCTTGGATCTTGATCGGAGGAGATTTCAATACCATCCTCTCTCTGGATGAGAAAAGGGGGGAAATAGAAATTTGGACAAAAGCACCGACCTCATGAGCGAATATATTGCAAACCTCCATCTTGTGGATATCCAACTAGATAATGGCCTTATGACTTGGTCTAACAGAAGGCAAGGCTTAGCTTGTATAATGGAGAGATTGGATAGGTTTTTGCTCTCTAAAAATTTCTTAATCCATGGTCACATTCCTAAAGTGAAGACTCTTAATAATGTTGGTTCGGATCATTGGCCTAGTCATGGTGGAAATGTGGAAAACCAATGTGAGTTTCTCTCCTTTTTGTTTTCAATTAATGTGGCTTAGAGACATTTCCTTCAGACCTCATGTGCAACAATGGTGGAAGGAAGGTAAACCTAGGCATGGGACTAAGATGTTCTGTTTTGCCAAAAGACTGCAATACATTAAATCCAAAATCAAGACTTGGAAGCTGGAAAGAGTTTGGGGATGTTCATAAAAAAAAACATGAAGTTATTGCTCATCTTGAAAATTTGAATAAGAAAATCCGTTTAGATGGCCTCACGAGAGAAGAGAAGTGCAGATGAAATTAAACTCACAACTCGGTTAGAGGAATGGGAAAAAGAGAAGAAATCTTATGGAAGCAAAAATCTAGAATTCAATGGCTCAAAGAAGGAGATCGAAACACAAATTTCTTCCACAAATCTCTTCTAGCTCGAAGATCTCACAACTTTATTTCTTCCTTAAAATCAGATTCTGGAGATGTTGTTTATACTTGGGATGGCATGAACTCTATTGTTGTTGATTACTTTTCCAATATTTTTGTTGCTACTCCCCTTGACTCAACTTCACAATATAATGTTCTTCAAGCAATCCCTTCTCTTATCACTTCTGAGGAGAACTCTATTTTGATTGCTCCTGTTACTATCAATGAGCTTCAACAAGTAGTTTTTAAAATGCAAAAAGGGAAAACCCCAGGTCCTGATGGTTTTCCTATTGAGTTCTACCAAGAGTTCTGGGATATCCTTCATGTTGATTTATTAGAGGTGGTGGAAGAAGCCAGGAAAGCCAAAGAAATTTTGAAGGTTATCAATAAAACTTATATTACTCTTGTTCCAAAAGCTCAAGAGGTTGATCATATCTCGGCTTTTAGACCTATTGCTTTATGTAATGTTCTTCTCAAAATCATTACTAAAATCATGGTAGAAAGGTTGAAGCCTCTTTTGCATAAGATTATTTCCCCAGAGCAAGGGGGTTATGTGGAAGGACGTCAAATAGTAGATGAGATAGTTCTTGCTCGGGAAGCCATCCATTCCATGGATATGCAAAATTCTCCTTCCATGTTCATTCGGTTAGACTTATCCAAAGCTTATGACAGAGTGGATTGGCACTTCCTTATCAAAGTTTTGAGGCAATTTGGTTTCTCTAAGGATTGGATGGATTGGATTATGGGATGTATCTCTTCAGTTTCCTACTTAGTTCTTATCAATGGCAGGCCTTCTCAGTCTTTCCCGGCTTCCAGAGGTATTAGGCAAGGTGACCCGCTATCCCCTTATTTATTCATCATTCTTGTTGAATGCTTGGGTAGGACTATAACCAAAAAGAGGGAAAACAAAACCCTTGAGGGAGTTACCATTGCTCATGGAGCTAGACCTATCTCTCATCTTCAATTTGTGGATGACTCTACTCTTTTAGGTAAAGCTACAGTTAAGGAAGCTTCTAATATTAAGCAAATCATTAGCTATTTTTCTAAGGCTACTTGGGCAGTTGATCAATGAAGACAAATCTAAAGTTATTTTCTTTCATCTGCTCTGCTAGACAGGAATCCATGGTCTTGGATAAACTAAGATATAAGAAGACCTCTCTTCCAATCACTTATTTAGGTATTCCCATAAATATTCAAAGGCAAAAAAATAAATATTGGAATTGGTTGTTGGACAAAGTCAAGAAGAAAATTGGAAAGTGGACCAACAAGTGGCTTTCTTCTGGGGGTAGAATCACCTTGGTAAAATCAGTCCTTCAAGCTATTCCTATTTATGTTTCTTCCATTTTGAATATCCCAAAGGCTATTCTTCGAGAATTGGATCAAATCGGTCATCGTTTCCTTTGGAGTGGTACTAAGGAGAAAAGAAAATGGGCCTTGGTGAAATGGGATACTTTATGTCTTCCTAAGAGTGAAGGGGGGTTAGGATTACGGTCTTCAATTAATAACAACAAAGCTTTAGCTGCTAAATTATATTGGAGGATGTTGCATAACCCCAATGCTCTTTGGGCCAATAATCTTCGTGCTAAATATGCTTGAGAACAAAAGTCCTGAAGACCTTGTTCGCTATCAACTTCCTACCAAAGGTTCTCCCATTTTAGCAGTTCTTAAGACTGGTGAGGATTTGATAAAGAAAAAATTATTTTGGATCATTCATAATGGTCAACATGCAAATTTTTGGATAGATTCTTGGGATGGTCACAAGCCTTTGATAACTCGGTTTCCCGATTGGAGGCCTTGGATGGAGGAGCTTCACCGAGCTAATTGGATAAAGGTGGCTAATTACTTGTCGGTACCATCTTGGTAATTCAAAGGTTGGTAGATATTGGATCCCTATTGAGGACTGGCCTATTCAAATCCCAGAAAGGCAAAGACAAGATATCCAAGGCATCCTTCATATGAGATCCCTCTCTTGGTCCCATGAAAAAGATTGTTTTGGATGGAACAACACTACTAAGGGTGAGTATTCGGTTGCTCAAGGTTATTTGACCTTATGCCATAATAATCCCAACCATTCTTCTGACATATTTTCTCGATTGTGGGCTCAAAAGCTCTGGCCTAAGGTGAGGTTCTTTAATTGGCTTTTATTGCATCGTAGGGTGCTTATTGGTGAGCAACTTATGAAGCGTGGTTTTCATGGCCCTTTTAGATGTGAAATGTGTGAAGAGAATGTAGAAAATATCAACCATATTTTTATTGAGTGTACTTTAGCCTCTGAGCTATGGAGGAGAATGGCCACTTTACTTGGCTTACAATGGTCCAATTTTTTTACTTTTGAACAGCTTTGGAGGGATTGGCCTAATCAAGAGGGTGTTGATCATTTTATTAGGCGAGTAGTTTGGATGGGTTCTACCATTCTTCTTTGGAATATTTGGAATGAAAGGAACAACCAAATTTTTAATCAAGATAGGAAGGATATTCACTATATTTGGCAAAATACCATAGCCAACTTAGTTGAATCAGTCCATCATCTCCTTAATCACCCCCAAAACTCCCACCAAATATGGGATCAAGTGATGCAAATATTGAAGATTAAACCTTCTAAGGGCAACCAACTTAAAGGGAATGTGAGTATTAGTAAGATGGATAGGAATAGAAATTGGCAACCTCCTCCTAAGGATTTTGGAAAAGTCAATACTGATGGAGCCTCTAGAGGGAACCCTGGAAAAGCCAGTGTGGGAGGAATTGGTAGACTTTCGAGATGGCTCCCTGGTTTTTACTTTTCTTTGAGAATTTGGGTATTCTTTCCAATAACCTTGCTTGAGGGGTATGGTATCCTCAGAGGCCTTCAGGAGGCTACTAAGGTTGGATGGGAAAAGGTGTTAGTTGAGTCTGACTCTCAACTTATGATTAATCTCTTGAAGAATCCTTCTAAGAATCATAAGGTGGATTGGAGAATAAAAAGAATTATTGAGAAGATTCAGTTAATCCAGGTAGGATTTTTGAAAGCTGATTACAATCATGTGGTCGAGAGATCAAAACAAGAGTGTTGATGCTTTAGCTAATTGGGCTTTGGACAAAGGTGATCTTACTTGTTATGGCCACCCTCCTATATGGTGGGCTTCTCAAATTAGGGAAGCTCTTCTTTCTATCATTTCTTTGGATGGCTCCGAGTTACGAAGGTACCTAGTTTCTTCTTGTTTTTTTTTTTTGCTTCTCTTTGGTTCATTCAGTTTTTTTTAGTTCCCTAGCTCATTCTATTCTTTATTTTGTTTCCTCTGTTGATTCTTGCCTTAATAGTCTTCTGGTCTAGATAGGTCATTGTTTGTGTTGGCAATTTTGGGTTTGAGATCCTAGCTTCTTGTCTATGAGTTGTCATTGATGTCAAAAGGAACTGGCATTAATGTCAAGAGGATTTATTGGCTTCAAAGGTTGAAGATTCCAAAGAATATTTTCTAGAAGATTTCGGAGAGATTCCATGTGGCGGATGAAAAGGTTTTTATCAAAACCATGGCGGGTTTAAGGGTTTTTATTAAAACCAGGTGGATGCATTAAGGGTTTTTCTCAAAACCACTCTCAGCTTAATGCAAAGGTTGGAGACACTTATTAATTAAATAACTTAATTAATAAAACCTTTTTAAGGTTTTTTAATTAATTATTTATTTGATTTAGTGATTAAATTATTTTAATAATTTAATGGGTTCTCCACCTAAGGTCTAAGGTCTAAAAGACCTTTGATTATTTTTTAAATAATCAAAAGGGTTTCATAAACCCTAAAGTTGTTTCGAAGGCGCCAAAATAATATTAATTCGAAAAGTTTGAATTATCCTCCCGTCGACGTCGTGCATAGCATGGAAGTTTGGCTATATAAGCCATAACCTATAGTCCAAAGCAATGGTGTTAAAAGAAATTCGAATTGCGCAAAGGTTGGGAAGTAAAAGCTACGGCTATCATTTTTTTGCCACGTTTATCCGTCGCCAAAGGGTTAAGGAGAAGGAGACTCTTGCTAGCCTTCAAGCTAGCGTCGTTGGCCTAGTGGCAACGACTATTCTGCGAAGGCGCTTGAAGGGAGGTCAAGCGTTCGACTCCCATCGTGGAGTGTGAGAAGAGTTTTTGCGCTCCGATTTTTTGGAGGCACTGTTGACCCACGATTTTTGGAAGCATTTTTTTTGGTAAGGTTTTTTAAATAAAATCTGCATTTTGTTAAAGAAGAAGTGGTTGGGCAGATTTATTTAAAATTATTTTTAAGGTTAAATGCTTCTTTGGAGATATAAGGTTGATAGTGTGTGGTTGAGATTTTTGGCTTGATTGTTGAGTGAGATTTGCTTAGAAGCTATTATTCCTTGAGCATGGTTTAATTAATTTGGAGAAATAAGGTGTAAAAGGATATATTGTTTGTATGCTTTATATTTTTTGGTAGTTGACTTCTAAGGATTGGAGTCATAAGGTGTTTTATGGAATAAATATTTTTGTGGTTACTTTTATGATCTAACCCTAACTTGGTGGCAAAGTTGAGGGTGGTGTTGGTAACAGGTTGAAGAACTATTCTCTTCTTCCTCAAACAAAGGTATGGGCAACTTCTTCCATGTATATTGTTGATGGTGTATTTTCTGAAATTGAGTTTGGAGTGAAAAGGTTGTCTACTAGGTATTCTTGTTGGTGTAAATCCCATTTTATGGATATTGAAGATTGTTTATGCATTAAAATCATTGATGAGTTTTTTGGGTGAATGCATAATTCTGGTTGAGGAAGAGGAAGCATTTTTGCACTAGGGTTTATGTTAGTAAGTCTTGCTACTTGCATTGAGATGGTGAAACCCTTAGTTGGCTGTTTTGAGATTGATGGTTGAGTTGCTTCCATAGAGGTTGTTTTGATCAAGTTAATGCTTTACTTGATACATGATTTGGGCTTACTCCATTGAGATTGATTTGAGCAAGTTATTCTTTGCATTGGTGATTTATGTTGGTGGCTGTTTTGTTCAAATACCTTTGGAGGGAAAAGGATGTCTACTAGTTTCCTTTTCATGTAGTGATTGGTTGAATGCTTCAAGGTTAATGTTGAGTTGAATGATGTTGGTTAAACCTTGTCTATAAGCATTGTTGTTAAAGCCCTAATTGGTTGAGAAAAGATATTGGTTGTGGAAAGAACATGAGTATCATTGTTATATGAGATATTGCATGGTTGGCAATTGTTGGGTTGTGTTTCATGTTCTTGAGAAAAGCATACTACATCTATCTTATTCTTTTGAGATTGAGATTGAGTTGAGATTGAGATTGGGAGTTAAGTATAGAACATATTGAGTCTCTAACAATTCTCTTTATGTTTCTATGAGATTTGAGATTGAGATTGGGAGTTAAGTATAGAACATATTGAGTCTCTAACAATTCTCTTTATGCTTCTATGAGGTTGATGAATCACATTGGGTCTCTAACAATTCTCTTTGTGGGTTCATGCTAAGCAAGTTTTTCTTGATGAACTTGTGAGCTGATTTGGACAGGTTCTAGTGAGGACTTGTGAGCTGATTTGGACAGGTTCTAGTGAGGACTTGTGAGCTATTTTGGACAAGTTCTAGGGAGGACTTGTGAGCTGATTTGGACAGGTCCTAGTAGAGGACTTGAGGACAGAGTTGAAGTGGTTCTTTGAGAAGAACATGAGGACAGTTTGGCAAGTCTTTGAGAAGGCTTGTGTGCAGAAGATTGATTTGTTCAAGCTTTATGAGTTGAGCTTGGGACAGATCTGAAGAGTGAGGAAGACTTGTGCTTGGACCAGTGACTATGTTTAGTACAGGTTGATGAGTTGTTGTGGAGGTGATCGGTGAGGACAGAGGTCTCTTGAGGCTGAGCATTGAGGACAGGAGGTCTTATATGGAAAGGAGTTCCACGTGCTAGCGGAATAAGAGGCAGGTGATCTTCTGAAGTATCATTTCTAGAGCTGAGGGGAAGGATTCTCCTTTGGGTAGGAGGCTCATAAATTTGTGAGGAGGGGAAGGATTCTCCTTTGGGCAGAGGCTCATAAATACTTGAGTAGGGGAAGGTTTCTCCTTTGGGTTGAGGCTCATAAACATTGTAATTGGGAAGGATTCCCAAAGAACTTTGAGAAAGCTTTTAGAGAAAATATTTGAGTGGACGTAGCCCACCTTGGGTGAACCACGTTAAAATGGGTCTTCATTGTGTGATGTTTTCTATGATGATTAATGCTATGATGATGCCACTGCTATCTAAAGTAAAAATTGATAAATGGTTAAGTCTTATATTGTTCACCCCCCTCTCAGTATAAGTCTATGTTCTTCAATTGGTATCAGAGCAGGTCTCTCCGGGAAGAGCCTAACGACTTGGAGAAGGATCCAACGAGAGGAACATACGAGATACAGAAAGTGATGAAGAGATTGAATTCGATCTAAAAGGTGAATTCTTTTTGGCCTTAAGAAATCTTGAAAAAATTAGGGAAGAGAATTCTATTCTAAGGCAACAAAGTCGGGGAAGAAGAGATAGTAAGATCAGAACTATCTCAAAGTCTCACAGACTTTAAGATTCTAGCTGAAGAAGGGAAGAAGGTTGAACGGGTTCTAACAGAGGTTCTCAAAGGGAAGGAAGTTGATTGCGAGAAACTTGAAGAAGAAGTGGTGTCTCTTAGAGTTAAGTTGGAACAGTTGGTTCTCAAATAGAATATTCCTTTTGGAAAGCAAAAGGAGGATAGTCTCACCATTCAAGAAATAGGAACTTCAAGCAAGATCAACTTTCAAACAGAAGAGCGATGGATTCAAGTTGATCACAAGAAGAACAATCATCCAAGGCATCAAAACAGGTTACATAATACTTTCCATGGCTATTGTCTTTCTTGCAAAAAATTTGGTCACAAAGCTATGCATTGCAATAAGTTTGTGAATAACCATGATAAGGGAAATGTTAATTCTTTTGCACCTCTTGTGAATAAAGATATCATGTGTTACAAGTGCAATAATTTTGGGCATGTAGCAAGAATGTGTAATTTGGATAGATCTAGCAAAGAGTTTACTAGGAAAGGAAATGAAATCAAATCTAGATCTATGATAGTTCAAACTGCTTTTCATGCTCAAGATAAAGAGGAAAAATGGTATCTTGATAGTGGTTGCTCCAAACATATGACTGGTGAAAAAGAAAAGTTTTTGGTTTTGAAAGAAACAAATAGAGGGACAATTAGTTTTGGAGATAACAGGTCAGCAAAAATTTGTGGGAAAGGAACTCTTAGTTTGGATGGAAAAACCAAAACAGAAAATGTGCTTTATGTAGAAGGTCTTAGACATAATCTTCTGAGTGTGAGCCAACTTTGTGATCAAGGGCACATAGTATCCTTCTTTTCAGATAGATGTGAGATAAGTAAAGAAAAGAATGGAAAAATCATTGCTAGTGCTAAAAGGACTCCTAACAATCTTTACATGTTAAGTGAGATAAAAAGGGAAAAGTGTTGTCTATCTCAAGAAGATGAGAGTTGGTTATGGCACAAAAGAATGGGACATTTGAGTTTTGATAACCTTGTCAATATTAGTCACAAGAAGGCTGTTAGAGACTTACCCAAAATAAAGAGACCACAAAACACCATCTGTGGTCCTTGTCAACATGGGAAACAGGACCAGAACTAGTTTTAAATCTAAGGGGTACTCATCTTCCAAACCCTTGGATCTTATTCATACTGATTTATGTGGCCCCATCGGGACTCAAAGCATTTAGGGAGAAAGCTACTTCATGCTTTTTATAGATGACTTTTCTAGAATGACTTGGGTCACTTTTCTAAAAGAAAAATCTGAAGCTCTTGAGAAATTTAAAGCTTTCAAAGAAATGATAGAAAATGAGACTGATAAGAAAATCAAATGTTTGAGATCAGATAGAGGAGGAGAATTTACTTCAAATGAATTTGTGGAGTATTGTGAACAACAAGGAATTAAAAGAGAGTTTTCAGCAGCTAGAACTCCTCAACAAAATGGAGTAGTTGAGAGAAAGAACAGAACTATTGAAAATATGGCTAGGGCTATGCTGAATGAATCAAAGCTTTCAGACGGTTTTTGGAAAGAGGCAGTTAGTACAACAGTTTATATTATCACCGGGGCTCGGTTAAGAGTAAATCATCATAAAACTCCTTATGAACTATGGAAAGGGAGACCAGCTACGGTGAAATATTTCAAAGTGTTTGGTAGTAAATGTTTCATCGAAGGGAAGATCAGAACTTGGGGAAGTTTGATCCTAGATGTGATGAGGGGATTTTTCTTGGGTACTCCAACAAAAGCAAGGCCTACGAGATGCTACAACAAAAGAACTCATACTATCGTAGAAAGCATAAATGTGACGAGT
This sequence comes from Wollemia nobilis, assembly GCA_028583015.1. Taxonomy (NCBI): domain Eukaryota; kingdom Viridiplantae; phylum Streptophyta; class Pinopsida; order Araucariales; family Araucariaceae; genus Wollemia; species Wollemia nobilis. Next base: position 15,348,330 of record JAQPPZ010000737.1, read on the forward strand.
TGATGAGAAGATAGGAATACGAGAGTCGGTACAGGAATTTGATGATGAGAATTGTCAAGAGGAATTCGAGAGAGGTTTCGAGATGAAGAAGAAGAAAGACAACAACTTCTCCCCAAAACTCCTTCCAGGTATGTTCAGAAACATCATCCAAAATATTTGATCATTGGTAATCCAGGATAGCGAGACAAACAAGAAGAAGAGTTATTTCCTCACATGTTTCCACAGATATCTCCTTACTATCTCAGATTGAGCCAAAGGATCTCGGTGAAGCTTGTGCAGATAAGTTTTGGACAAAAGCAATGGATGAAGAATTAAATCGGATAGAGAAAAGTGAAACTTGGGAATTGGTTCCAATACCTAAGGATAAGAATTTCATTGGTACCAAATGGATTTTTAGGAACAAACTCAATGAGGATGGTAAGATTGTCGAGAAACAAAGCAAGGTTAGTTTGTAAAGGATATGCTCAAGTTGAAGGTATTGATTTTGAAGAGACCTTTGCTCCAGGTTGCTCGTCTTGAAGCAATCAGAATGTTTTTAGCTCTCTCAAGTTTCAAGTCTTTCAAAGTGTATCAAATGGATGTTAAGTCAGCTTTCTTAAATGGTGTGTTAGAAGAAGAAGTTTACATAGAACAGCCAGAAGGATTTTTACTTTCAGAACATTCAGACTATGTGTGCAAGTTGAAAAAGGCTTTGTATGGGTTAAAGCAAGCTCCTAGGGCTTGGTACTCAAGACTTGACAGGTATCTTCATGAACAGGGATTCAGAAAAGGTATGGCAAGATAGCAATCTGTATATTAAAAATGAAGGCAATGATATGTTGATTGTGGTTGTTTATGTTGATGATATTATTTTTGGAGGAAACAATACTCAAATGTGTAAAGATTTTGCTAACAACATGCAGAAGGAATTTGAGATGTCTATGATTGGAGAGTTATCTTTCTTTTTAGGTCTTCAGATTGCCCAATCAAAAGACGGTATATTTCTCTCTCAAGGAAAGTATATAAAAGAGATGTTAAAAAAATTTGGTATGATGGATAGCAAACCGGTTTGTACTCCAATGATTACAGGGTGCAAGTTGAGCAAAGATGATGAATCTCCAGTGGCAGATCGAGAGGTTGTACGAGGTCAATGATTGGCGGTTTATTGTATGTTACAGACTACCGAGACCAGATATCATGCAGGCGATTGGGTTAGTAGCAAGATTTCGAGCAGCTCCAAAAGAAACTCATGTTATGGCGAGTCAAGAGGATATTCGAGATATTTGAAGGGCACTATGGACCTTGGACTTTGGTACCCCAAGGGTGATAAGTTTACTCTCACAGCTTATACAGATGCAGATTGGGCAGGAAGTATTGATGACAGGAAAAGCACTAGTGGTGGAGCTTTCTTTTTGGGAAGGAGTTTGGTTGCTTGGTTAAGTAAGAAACAACCTTCAGTTTCTTTATCTACAGCAGAGGCAGAGTACATAGCAGCAGTAGCTTGTTGCACATAGGTTTTATGGATGAAAACCACCTTGGAAGACTTCAAAATAAAGCATGATCAACCCATCTCCATATTATGTGATAATACAAGTGCCATAAGTATCTCCAAGAATCCGGTAATGCACTCAAGAACAAAGCATATTCCTATCAAGTATCATTTTCTAAGAGAACAAGTTCAAGACAAGCAAGTTAAGTTAGAGTATGTGCCTACTAAAGAACAGATTGTTGATATCTTCACCAAACCTCTTCCAAGAGATACGTTTGAGTATTTAAGGGAGAAATTGGGAGTTTTACTCCCACCCCGAAATTAATCACCTCAACCGGAGGTGGGGGAGGGACTAAGCTAAGAGGCTCATTCTTAGTCCCAAGCCCCAAAGGTGACCCTTTGCCATTGATGACAAAGGGGGAGAGATATGAGTAAGGGGGAGAGCCTCAAGTCAGGGGAGCTGATTTCTATACAACAGTTTTGAGTTTCGAGTGTTGTTGAGAAGCATGGTTTGCCATCAATGACAAAGGGGGAGATTGTTGGCAATTTTGGGTTTGAGATCCTAGCTTCTTGTCTATGAGTTGTCATTGATGTCAAAAGGAACTGGCATTAATGTCAAGAGGATTTATTGGCTTCAAAGGTTGAAGATTCCAAAGAATATTTTCTAGAAGATTTCGGAGAGATTCCATGTGGCGGATGAAAAGGTTTTTATCAAAACCATGGCAGGTTTAAGGGTTTTTATTAAAACCAGGTGGATGCATTAAGGGTTTTTCTCAAAACCACTCTCGGCTTAATGCAAAGGCTGGAGACACTTATTAATTAAATAACTTAATTAATAAAACCTTTTTAAGGTTTTTTAATTAATTATTTATTTGATTTAGTGATTAAATTATTTTAATAATTTAATGGGTTCTCCACCTAAGGTCTAAGGTCTAAAAGACCTTTGATTATTTTTTAAATAATCAAAAGGGTTTCATAAACCCTAAAGTTGTTTCGAAGGCGCCAAAATAATATTAATTCGAAAAGTTTGAATTATCCTCCCGTCGACGTCGTGCATAGCATGGAAGTTTGGCTATATAAGCCATAACCTATAGTCCAAAGCAAAGTGTGTGAAAAGAAATTCGAATTGCGCAAAGGTTGGGAAGTAAAAGCTACGGCTATCATTTTTTTGCCACGTTTATCCGCCGCCAAAGGGTTAAGGAGAAGGAGACTCTTGCTAGCCTTCAAGCTAGCATCGTTGGCCTAGTGGCAACGACTATTCTGCGAAGGCGCTTGAAGGGAGGTCAAGCGTTCGACTCCCGTCGTGGAGTGTGAGAAGAGTTTTTGCGCTCCGATTTTTTTGGAGGCACTGTTGACCCATGATTTTTGGAAGCATTTTTTTGGTAAGGTTTTTTAAATAAAATCTGCATTTTGTTAAAGAAGAAGTGGTTGGGCAGATTTATTTAAAATTATTTTTAAGGTTAAATGCTTCTTTGGAGATATAAGGTTGATAGTGTGTGGTTGAGATTTTTGGCTTGATTGTTGAGTGAGATTTGCTTAGAAGCTATTATTCCTTGAGCATGGTTTAATTAATTTGGAGAAATAAGGTGTAAAAGGATATATTGTTTGTATGCTTTATATTTTTTGGTAGTTGACTTCTAAGGATTGGAGTCATAAGGTGTTTTATGGAATAAATATTTTTGTGGTTACTTTTATGATCTAACCCTAACTTGGTGGCAAAGTTGAGGGTGGTGTTGGTAACGGGTTGAAGAACTATTCTCTTCTTCCTCAAACAAAGGTATGGGCAACTTCTTCCATGTATATTGTTGATGGTGTATTTTCTGAAATTGAGTTTGGAGTGAAAAGGTTGTCTACTAGGTATTCTTGTTGGTGTAAATCCCATTTTCTGGATATTGAAGATTGTTTATGCATTAAAATCATTGATGAGTTTTTTGGGTGAATGCATAATTCTGGTTGAGGAAGAGGAAGCATTTTTGCACTAGGGTTTATGTTAGTAAGTCTTGCTACTTGCATTGAGTTGGTGAAACCCTTAGTTGGCTGTTTTGAGATTGATGGTTGAGTTGCTTCCATAGAGGTTGTTTTGATCAAGTTAATGCTTTACTTGATACATGATTTGGGCTTACTCCATTGAGATTGATTTGAGCAAGTTATTCTTTGCATTGGTGATTTATGTTGGTGGTTGTTTTGTTCAAATATCTTTGGAGGGAAAAGGATGTCTACTAGTTTCCTTTTCATGTAGTGATTGGTTGAATGCTTCAAGGTTAATGTTGAGTTGAATGATGTTGGTTAAACCTTGTCTATAAGCATTGTTGTTAAAGCCCTAATTGGTTGAGAAAAGATATTGGTTGTGGAAAGAACATGAGTATCATTGTTATATGAGATATTGCATGGTTGGCAATTGTTGGGTTGTGTTTCATGTTCTTGAGAAAAGCATACTACATCTATCTTATTCTTTTGAGATTGAGATTGAGTTGAGATTGAGATTGGGAGTTAAGTATAGAACATATTGAGTCTCTAACAATTCTCTTTATGTTTCTATGAGATTTGAGATTGAGATTGGGAGTTAAGTATAGAACATATTGAGTCTCTAACAATTCTCTTTATGCTTCTATGAGGTTGATGAATCACATTGGGTCTCTAACAATTCTCTTTGTGGGTTCATGCTAAGCAAGTTTTTCTTGATGAACTTGTGAGCTGATTTGGACGTTCTAGTGAAGACTTTAGTGATTGGCTAGTAACTTGTGAGCTGATTTGGACAGGTTCTAGTGAGGACTTGTGAGCTGATTTGGACAGGTTCTAGTGAGGACTTGTGAGCTGATTTGGACAAGTTCTAGGGAGGACTTGTGAGCTGATTTGGACAGGTCCTAGCGGAGGACTTGAGGACAGAGTTGAAGTGGTTCTTTGAGAAGAACCTGAGGATAGTTTTGACAAGTCTTTGAGAAGGCTTGTGTGCAGCAGAGATTGATTTGTTCAAGCTTTATGAGTTGAGCTTGGGACAGATCTGACAGAGTGAGGAAGACTTGTGTTGGACCGACTGACTATGTTTAGTACTAGGTTGATGAGTTGTTGTGGAGGTGATCGGTGAGGACGAGAGGTCTCTTGAGGCTGAGCATTGAGGACGGGAGGTCTTCTGTGGAAAGGAGTTCCACGTGCTAGCGGAATAAGAGGCAGGTGATCTTCTGAAGTATCATTTCCAGAGCTGAGGGGAAGGATTCTCCTTTGGGCAGGAGGCTCATAAATTCGTGAGGAGGGGAAGGATTCTCCTTTGGGCAGAGGCTCATAAATACTTGAGTAGGGGAAGGTTTCTCCTTTGGGCTGAGGCTCATAAACATTGTAATTGGGAAGGATTCCCAAAGAACTTTGAGAAAGCTTTTAGAGAAAATATTTGAGTGGACGTAGCCCACCTTGGGTGAACCACGTTAAAATGGGTCTTCATTGTGTGATGTTTTCTGTGATGATTAATGCTATGATGATGCCACTGCTATCTAAAGTAAAAATTGATAAATGGTTAAGTCTTATACTGTTCACCCCCCCTCTCAGTAAAGTCTATGTTCTTCAGTTTGTTCATTTTTTATTTCTTTTTTATTTTTTGTTTTTTTTGTTTAGTTTTTTAAGGTGGGTGGGTTTTTTTATTTTGTTTTGTTTTTGTGTTGTTTTTTTTTTGTTCTTGTGTTTTTGTTGTTTTGTTTTTTGTTTTTGTTCTTGTGTTTTTTCGTTCTTGTTCTTGGGTTTCTCTTTGTATGTGTTATTTTATGTTTTTATGTGTGAGTGTTTTCTATGTTTTTTATTTTTGTTTATTGTCTATTGTTGGTTTTTTATTTTATTTTATTTTTTAATTTTTTAGGTTTTGGTTGTGTTTATTTTTCATATTTTTTTTGGGTTATGTCTTTGTAGTGTTCTGTTGTTTTTGTCTTGTTTGTGTTTTGTTATGTGGTTCTTGTGTTTTTCTATGTGGTTTGTGTTGTGGTTATTTTATCTTATTGTGCGTGTTTGGTTGTGCTTTTGTTTTTGACACACTCAAGGAACATTTATTTTATTTTATTTTATTATTTTTGTTGTTATTTACTTATTTTTAATTTGATTTTGTGTCTTTGTTTGCTCCTTGAGTATGTCAAAGGTGGTAGGCCAGGTCCGAGTCTTGGGCATTTTTGGCGGAATGGATACCCCTGCCTCCTTGGTTCTTACCCAAAAGTGGTATCTCTTTTGGGATGTTTTCCACAAATAAAAAAAAGAAAGAAAAAGTACCTAGCTCTAGAATATAAGCATCCATATTACCTCTGTTCTAGACTTGCTCCTCAACATGTGGGTCCTCAAAAGTCTCAAGCACGTCAAATCTGTTACTAGAACCTCCCTTCCCAACACATTTATTATGAGGAACAAAATGCGTAGGTCTTGAACGAGACTTAACAGGAATAAATCCATTAGAACCAGATATCTCATTAAGCATAAGAGCTTTTTCTTTTACCTTTGTAGATGCATCTTGAAATTCAGATGAAGAGGATGAAGGCTGAGAATTCACTTTGTTATATTTTCTCTGAAGATGCCCATATTCATGGCATATGTGACATCGAAATGGGAGAGCTTCATAATCTAACTGTTGGACCCAAGACATGTTTCCTAGTTTAATATCCAATGATTCAGGCAACGGATTATTCATATCTACTTCAACACAAACCATGCAAAAGAAGTAAATTTTCTATCCAAATTTTGGCAAGACGGAACAACCAGTTTCCCAATAATATTTCAAATAGAATTAAGAATATTCGACCTCCAATATTCCATAGGGATTCATGGCAAACAGACCCACATAGGAATCCTAGAAAGCCTCTCCTCCACTAGATCAAATCCTAAATGCCAGGGTTTGATAAATAATCCATAATGATTATGAAAGTAAGGACCCCCTCGAACACTTTACTAAGATTTACCATACAAGAGAACACCACAATAAAATACCCATTAGTTGCAAGAATAATCTCCAAATCACCTTTAGGGCTCTAATTTATCCTAACCTAGTTTTCTAAAAAAGGCATAGAAATTCTAAGACCCATGAAATTATAGATGAGCGCATTCTCAAAAAAATATAAAACATCACCCGTAATAGAATTGGGACTGATAACCAAGACATGACGATATTTAGTTTTATCTAAACATCCATTATTCTTCAACTTTGAAGTCAAAGAGGAATTAGAAACAAGATCAAGGGTTGCATGCAACAAAAAATTCATGGCATTTGCATGATCAAAAGAAGAGACATCCTTATTAAAAATAGCATCCTTAAAAGACAAATATTGGGGATCACCAGGACCTCCCGAAGCTGCCATATCTAAATCCAAACTACAACACACCTTTCACGAACTAACACATTGGTTTTCATAGAATTTGTTAGCATCATCTTGAAACCCTCGATGTTGCTCCTCCCCAGCTAGAACTGATTGCCTTGAAACTTGAATGTAGGATCCCAAAAGGTGGTACGACCTGGTACAAGAAATAGGTATGACCAGTATTGCAATAGATTCAACACACAAAATGCCCTTCGAAAACTCCTACAATGATTATGATATAAAACCCTAGAAATTTCAGCAGTCAAATAAATTGAATACCTCTATGAATATTGATTGAAGCACAAATCCCACCTTTTGAATGAAAACAAACTGATAATTTCTTAGAAGTGATCTTTCACACCCACAAGCAATTTTCCGTACGAAGGTTTTCGTCCTCACAAAGCTATGGATTCCTACTGCCAAAGCTGCAAGTACCACCAGAGGGAAAATGTCAAAATACCAGAATGCATGAAAATGAGCTCTCAAAACTCCTTATATCTCCCAAAAATACTATGCCCTTTTTAAGGTTTTGAGGAAACTTTTTAATATTTTAAAATTACTTTTTAGTTTGACCCCCTTTGAGCACTTTTCCTAAGTCACTTTATAAAAATAATAATATTTCTTTTGACGTAGGGAGATGAGCCACTTTATCAATTAAATATTTAATTTCCCTGACTTAGGAAAAAAAAGCTATTATTATTTAATATAACGCCAATATAATGTTAAATATTAAATAATAAACTCCAGACCCAATTATCGATCCAACTATGAAGCATATTGTCTCAAAATACCTCGAACATCACAAACTGCCAACCTTGATCAGGATTATGCTTGGAAACCCTACTTACTAAAAATAGTAAGTACTACCAAAAATGGTAAATAGCTACACCGATCTTCGAAATGCACTGAAATGGACTCCAAGAGCCAGAAACACATCTCCCATAAAAATCTTGATCAAACAACGTCCACCAACCACACTTACTAAAAATAGTAAGTACGAATATAAATAGCAGGTGACAACCAAACCTACAAAATATGAAAGCAACATCTCTCTGAGCAAGAACCTCCAACACACCATCACCACTAACTTTCCAAACTCCAACTTACTAAAAATAGCAAGGTACTATAAAAAGTAAGTGATGGCCCACAACCCTAAAACACCTCTAGAAAGAGGTAGACAAAAGTTGGTGAGGCACAGAACACAAGAAACCAACCCAATTAGGGTTCCCAATCACCATCACTAGCCTAAGGGAACCCAATAGTAGGCTAATCCATACTAACTCACTGACTTCCTAGAAATGTGATATTACACGAGAAAAAACCAACAAGAATATTTCCTTATTATATAAACTTGACTGTCTCCAATATAATAATATCCTTTCACTCACTTTTCGCTTGCAATTACATTTCTTGCAAATTCATTTCCAAACCCTCATGCAAGTGTTTTTTTTATATACCAACAACACAAGAAGGGGTTTTATAATACCATGGGCACAAAACCATGGTCCGACATTACATTAACCCAAAAATACCCATATGGGTCTAAAAATAGCTTAAACCCCCAAAAAACATTTCCTTGGGGGCTAATGCACCCGTTCTCTTGCTCGAGGCCCGACCCAATCCCAAATCCTGGCGAGGATAGGGATAGAGTATAAAGTCCTTTCAAAGTTAGCCCCACCTGAATAACATGGAAAATATTCAACACAAGTCCAATAGTTGGATCCTCTGCTAGTGAGAAATATTCTGAGTGAAAAATATTTCTTGAGCATGTTATATATTTTGGAACAAAACCTTGGTTGAATGTAGTCAAAGGAAAGATGAACATGCTGAATAAATATTTCAATTTGTCAATGGAACAAAGGAAATTAATCATTCTAGATGAACTTGTAGATTTGGGTGAAGCTCAAAGCAATCTTTGTTTAGTAGGTAAATTTATGGAAACTAGACAAGATCTGGATTCAATCCAAAAATGGGCTTATAAAAAATGGAAATCATTGGGGTTTATGGAAATTATTGCTCCTCCAAAGAATTTATTTTTGGTAAAAATGAATTGTGAGGAGGATATGACTCGAATTTTATAGAAGGGTCCTTGGTTTTATGGGAGAAGAGGATTGTTCCTGAAACACTAGACTCTAGAATTTGATCCCTATCATCAAAATATTATGTAGGCCCTAGTTTGGGTTCGATTATCGGGGCTCCCTTTACATTTTTGGAGGGAAGAAATATTTGAAGGAATTTTGAAAGAATTTGGTTAGATTATTTTAATTGATCCAGCCACTGCTGAGAGATCCCGATTACTCTATGCTAGATTTTGTATTAATATCAATTTAGAGATAGATTTACCACATTCATGTGAACTCATTTCAAAATTTGGAAAATATTGCAAGTGATTGAATATGATAACATGCTTATCAAATGCAATGTTTGCTTCAAATTTGGACATGTAAGGAAGAAAGAATGATAGATATGATAAAAGAATAATGCAAATGATTTAAGGAAGAAATAAATCTCAAAAAGGTGTGATTCAGTTAAAGAGGAACATGTAAATCTAGATAATAAGGAGAATGGATTGGCTACAGTCGCAATTGAAGAAGGGAAGATTATGGATGAACATTTTAAGGTATACCCATTTGTTTCTTGTCCATGTTTATCAAAAAATAAAATTCCTACCATGAATCCTTAGAAAAATTTGAAAATGAAGATGTTAAAACTCTAAAAAATAAGGATAGAAAAATTGGTGAAAGTGATTCTGTATTAAGGATCTTCAAACACCTGAAAGAAATAAATATGAAAAGGAAAACTTAGAACCTTATGAATTTGGTCAGAGAAAAGTTTTAGTAAAAGGGAGCAAAAGTACTACTATTTCTAGAACAACGAGGAACAATAAAAATAATGGGATTGATATAGACAACAAATCTAAGCCTAATAGACCTTCAAATAAGGATATTTTACAAAGATAAATAATTGTAGATGTGGCAAATGGAACCCAAATGACTCTTAATCTAAGCAAGAAGAATCATACCACTAGATCTAAGAAATGAAGGTCATATTATAGAATATAAGGGGTCTAAATACCCCAAAATGAGGAACAAAATGCAGTGATGACATGTATGCAAAAAATAAAATACTCAGGATGAAGTCATGGTTTGATTCCAAGTTGATAAGGAGGGTTTTATTTGGTTCCTCAATTCTTTGTCTATACCCTATTTTTAGTTGGGTGGTTTTAGTGATTGTAATATTTTTTTATATAAATTGGAGGAAGGGGTTTTGAAAGGGTCCCCGAACCTTCTTACAAAGTGAAAATAAAAAAATAGAAGACTAAGATATCCAACATAGGGATAATCTCACCTAACCAACACAAGAAACTCCAACTAGGAGGATCTCCAAAAAGAGATAGGGCATGTAGGCCCAACGTTAGAAATCAATAGAAAAAAAGAAAGAGCTGAACCAAGACCCAAGAACAGACTCTTTAATCAACATCACCTAGGGCAAGAGAAGATGGATCATCATTTTAGGAATTCATGAAAGAGAGTTTAAATTCATCAAGGATAGCCTCGACTTGTTGAAGAAGAGATGAGATCATCTTGGTAGCCCTGGACAGGGCCTTGAGAACAACATTGAGGTCCTAGAGATAGTTGAAACTGGTGATGAAGGAAACACCCAAATTCTCCTTGAAATTGGATTTCCTACCCTATTTAAATACTTTCAATATTGATGGCCTAGCAGAGGTCTCTTATCTCTTGCTTAATTTAGGAAGAGGGGTGAGTATTCAAAAATATATCCATCATTATCAATAATTATATGGGATTTACCTTTCCCCATATGAGTCTTGGCTTTGGATGAGCAATGATGCTACTCATAATTGGTAGCAATAGGACCATTACTGATAAGAGAATCATACTCAAGCATCCAGTTGGTGGCTTAAGAAGGGATTACCAGGGTGTTCTCCTCAAGAATACCACCAAGGGAGTTACCATCTGCGCCAACAATAGCAATATTTTTTGAATATCTAGAAGCAATAATGTCAGGGCAAGTAGATGAAGCCCTTGGTGAGCAAGGCAATTAGACAACCTCTTCTAAAAATTATGAACAAATATTTCGATCAACCTGAACATATACACAGGTAGATTGATAACCTTATTTCCCTAGATGTGGTTGAGGAAAGTGAGATGGGAAGCTCCTAAAAGGGGTGTTAGGCCCATCCATAGTGAAGTATTGTAGGAATTATCATCACATTATACCAAGGCATGGGAAGGGATTCCCAAACAATACTCCCTTTATCGTGACTTAGACTCTCCCCTTTGTCCCTAAATTAGTTCAATTCGACCACCATGGAGTGTTTCTCCTATAGAATAATTTCTCCATCATCTGGAATGCCAATGACCTCAGCCAGAAGACTACTATTTATCTGGAAATGAATCCCCATAATAATGAATTTACTCTCATTCCATAAATAGGTAAGTTTTATTGATAGATCTTTGTCATGCCCCATGAATTTTTGAAGAAAGGGCAGAAGCCCATGATAAAAAAATATGTCCTCAATAAGAGAATCCACTTGGATGGACTTAGGATTAAAACAGTAATCAAGATCAACCATGGGGTCCATTGGGATATGAAAAGAAATGTGATTATATATATGTGACGTAAGTAGGGGCCAACTACCAGAATTCAAGGGATAATTATTGATACAAATGGTATTTATAAGATTTAAAGAAACATTAACATCTTTGTGGGCATCATGACTATTAAGGTTCAACCACTAGTTTAAGAAATTGTGAGGCTCATACTAGATGGATTGATGACAGTCAATAGCATACCATAAAATTTTTGTTGGGAGAAATACAATAATGGAAAGAGCAGGGTGAAGGTCAATGGAAGTGAATTGGTAGGATATCAACATCCTTATAATCCACACAAGCACTAACATGAAATAAGAAATATTGAGGTGCAATGTGGTAGAGCAATTAGATAAGATGTAAAACATGACATGGTGCTAAAATAATGTGATACAAAGCAGAAAAGTGATAACAATGGGCCTCCAATTCCACAAGTATAGACAACAGGGTTTGATAATTGATTGAGAAGCATGAAAAACCTAAACCCACAAGATAAAAGGCTCATCTAGGTGGAAAGGAGACCGTTGGATGAAATGAATATGAGGGTACTAGTAAAGCCACATAGTATCAAGCTAAAAAATGAAGTGGAAACAAAGGGCCTCGAAAAGATACATCTAAGAGTCTCGAAAAGGCCAACAAGGGGATGAGCATAAACCACCCAAATGGAACAACCACATGGTAAAGAAAAAATATAATTTACAAACTTCGATCAAATAGGGCCACATGGAATTGGATAAAGTAGCATAAATGATACTTGTGGTGATGAGATAAGGCTTAAGCATGTCAAAAGGATTGTCATGGGAAGAACCAATGGAAAATACACTTGTGATAAGATGAGGGTATTTAAAAACACCTAAAGGAGTGTTCCTCATTTTAAGAAATAAGAGTTTAGAAGCATCGATGGACAAGGACTCCATGCCAACATAAGAGTTTTTAAAAACACTAATAAGCAAGATGCAAGAGTGCTTAAAAACATTTATAAGCATGTCGAAAAGAGTGTGATTGGAAGCATCAATAAAAAAACCACTCGTGACAAGACCAGTGTATTTAGAGACACAAATAGGAGTGGTCCGTGCATAAAGAAACAAGTGCTTGGAAGCACAGTTGGTCGAGATCAACACTCTGATGTAGGAATGTTTAAAATTATTGATAACCATGTTGACAAGAGTGAGTTTGGAAGCACCGATGAAACATACACTCATGACAGGACAAAGGTGTTTAGAAACACCAATTGTAGAGATTCATGCTTTAAGCATAGATTTTTTAAAACACCACTATAAAAGGTCTTCATGACAATGCAAGGGTGTTTAAAAACACTGATAAGCTTCGAAATCATGACAAGAAAATAATATTTAAAAACACTAGTTGAAATGGTTCGAGCGTTAGGGCATAAGTGTTTCAAAACACTATTTTGGGAGGACCAATTGTTTGCAAGATTTGGAGACAATGATCATTGATCCATTAAGTCCCAATCCTATCTAGCTGGTAATAATTTATGGGTTTGAAAGTTATGTCAAAATGCTCATGGGTGAAACAGGAGTAGGAAGACACTCTCAAAACCAAAGGAGAAGGCCTAAAAAAACCTCATACTCACTAGGACTTGAGCATAAAATCCAAACAAGAAGGATGAAAGACCAGATATCAACAATCATGATAAACACATTGGGCAAGGGCTTGAGGGAAATTATTGTGCCATATAGTGAGAGCATCCTGGTTTAGACCCAAGTTGGCGAGCATATCAGCAATATGGCTCCCTTCATAATGGACATGCTGGATGGTGAAATTGTGGAGTTTGCAAAGGCAAAATTTGGATTCGTCAATGAGGTTTTGGATGCTCCATGAAGTAGACTAATCATCCTTGAGGTATTTGATTATGTTCATGGGGTATCCTTCTATGAAAATGTTACTCGTGGGAAGGTCATCAATTAGAGCAAGCCCTTAGTAGAGAGATCTAGCTTCAACAAAATGGTTGGTTTAGACTCTGATATTTTTTGCATAGGCTAGAAGAATGTAACCATTGCAATCTTTGAAATTCCACCAACACTAGCTTGCCCTTGATTTCCCTTAGCCACTCCATCAAAATTGAGTTTTGCCCACCCAACTAGCGGGGTCCATATGAATTGGGTCCTATCGATAGGATGAGCTGGGGTGCTTCTAGCTAGGAAATCCAAAGATCTAGTAAAAATAACTTAAGAGGGAGGCTCAAAGGCATCAATTTGAGGAATGAGGATTGCATTTGCATTTTTTTTTGTAGTGAAGATAATATAGGCACTAAAAAGGGTGGTCTTTAGAGATATTATGGAAGGCTCTAGAATTCCTTTCAAACCGGATGCTCCATAAATAGTGGGGAAGGAAAAAAGACCAGAGGGGATTAAGATGACTACCACTGAAGGGATTGGGCCATTGAAGACAAAGGTCCATGATAGAATTAGGGGTGGACTAGGTGATTCCAAACATCGAAAGGAGGTTTTGGAGGACCATGGAAGAAAAGGGGTATTCCAGGAAGAGGTGATGGCTAGAATCAGAATTATAATTGCACAGGTAGCAATGATTAGGAATAGTTATGCCTTTGGTAATAATATTATCAATGGTTAGGATTTTATTTTGGACCATCAACTAGAAGAAGAAAATGATATTAGGAATGAGGTGTTTAAGCCATATGAGTTTGGAAGGAAACTAGTTGGTAGGAGCATTAACTTGAAGGTAGCAGGATGATTTGATGATGAAGAGCCCATTTCCACTGCAATTCCAAAGTGGGGAGTCCTCAACTCTAGAGCTGGGGATGACATAGGTTCTTAAGAGATTGGTAAGCATCCTGTTAGTATTGAATTGAGCCACATTGAGATTGATAGGAAGGGATTTCTAGACTCTCCTCCATTGAACTAGCTCAAAAAAATTGTAGACATTTTTTCCAAATAAAGGATCAATGATAGTATTTAAGAAAGATAACTCAAGATACTAGCTTAGGGGTTTTTCTAATATCTAGGGATCCTTCTAGAAATAAATACTTATTCCATATCCAAGCTTCCATATTAATCCCTTTTGGATTAATGGTCTGTTAAACATCATGGAATTCCAAAAAGCAGAGCCTTGAGGAGCATGAGAATTGTCAAGAAATCTGCTTCTATGAGACAAGTAATTAGCTTTAATGATATCAGTCCATATGGCCTTCTTATTGGTCAGGAGATTCCATGAATGCTTGCCTATGAGAGCCATGCTCATAAGCTTAGTATTCCTAAATATGAGGCCTCCTTGATTTTTTTGGGTGCAAATTTAATCCCATGCAACAAGAGGAAATATTATTTGAGGTTCAAGTCCAAACCAAAAGTGTTTTTTTGGATATACTCAATTTTGTGGTAAATAGATATAGGAGCTTTGAGAAGAGAGAAAAAAACAGGGATGCTCTAAAGAGAAGCTTGAACCAGGGTGGCTTTATCGACCTGAATCAGGAGGGAGCCTTTCCATCCACATAATTTTTCTCAATCCTCTCAATAATGTTAGACCAAAGATGCTCAGTGGGTCGACCCAAAAAATGGAAGACCTAGGTTAGTGGAAGGAAGAGAGTAAATAGAGCAGCCAAGGATTCTGGTCATTTTGAGCTACCTCTTGGTAGGGGTGTTAAGAAAAAAGAGTTTTCTTTTAAGGAAATTGACACTCTAGCCAACAAATTCTTCAAAAAGAGTGAGGATGGCTTTGATGGCTTTGGATTAGGGAATGGATGATAGAGTGGAGAGGATGGTGTCATCCAAAAACTACTAGTGAGTGATGAGATGAATGGTAGAAGCAGGATTGATTCCAGATATGGACCCATAGGCATAGGTAAATTTGAGGAATATTCCAAGGGATTTAGCAAGGATGATTAACAACATAGGGGATAGAGGATCACCTTACCTCAAACCTTTATGGCTTGGGAAATAACTAGCAGTTGAGCCATTAATAAGAACCAAAAAGGAGGAAAAAAATATGTAGGATTTAATGAGCCCAATCCAAGAGTCATGGAAGATAAATTTGGATAGGACCAAGAAAATCTAGGAAATCTGATCAAAGGCTTTATTCATATCAAGTTTCAAGAACATGCCCACTTTCCTACTAGCTTTGATAGAATGGAGGTCATGGATAGTGATAACCCTGTCAGTAACTAATCTCCCTTGGACAGACCTTCCTTGGTTAAGGTCAATAATAATAAGAAGGATGCTCTTAATTCGGTTGGCCAACACTTTGGTGAGGATTTTATATAGCACATTACAAAGGCTAATAGGCATAAATTCAGAGAGGGACTTGGATTCCAGGGATTTGGGAACAAGATATAGAAAAGTGGAATTAACATATTGAGAAATCTATTTGGATAGTTGGATATCTTAAATGGTGGTAGTAATACTTGGTCCCACTACATTCCAAAATTTGTGGAAGAAATTAGTTGGGAAACCATCAAGCCCTAGAGCTTTATATTTGATCATAGAGAAAAAAACCTTTTCAACTTCATCACTTATGAATGAAATGATAAGATAGGCATTGAAATTAGGGGAACCAACTTTGGAATGTTGGAAAGAAGGCTCTTGCTGGCTTGGGGAGGGCAGAGGTTCCCAACATCAAAAATATTTTCAAAATAGGTGATAGCTTTAGCTTTGATTTGTAGGATGTCATCAGTTTTGGACCCATCACTTTTGATGAGCTCTCTTATTTTGTTAAAACTACAGTGTTTGAGCATGGTTTTATGGAAGAACTTGGTGTTGGAATCACCTTCTTGGATCCATAAGGCTTAAGATTTCTACCTCCAAATGGATTATTCTACAACTAGGACATTGAGGTGTTATGAGATGAGCTATATTTATTTCTATTTGAGAGCATCTAAAAACCCTCCATCCTAAAGTGCATTCTCAATTTGGTTTAACTATTCCTGCATGTTCTTCTTTTTCTAAAAAATATTGCCGAAGACTTCCTTGTTCCATTGTTTAAGGTTGACTTTGAAAAAAAAAACTTTTTGTAAACTTGGCTTAGAAGAGAGCCTAAGAAAGCTTTACCCCACCATTCAGATATGAGATGTAGCAAGTTGTGATGTTGGAGCCACATGGATTCAAAACAAAAGGATGTTTTGAAAGAAGAGCTTATTTGTAAGGTTTCAAGGAGCAAGGGGTTGTGATCAAAGCCAATTTTAGGTAGAGAAGAAAGAATTGCATCTCCAAAGGAGTAGATAGTATCCTTGGAGAGGATAATTTTATCTAATATTAATTTAAATTAGATTAATTGGCTACCCAATATCCTATTGATCCAGGTAAATTTAGTCCCTTTGAGTTGGATGTCCATGAGACCATTGTTGTTAATAAAATTTTAAAATTAAATATAGTTTATGGGGTTGATATATGAGCCTCCACATTTGTTTGAGGGGTACAATGGAGAGTTGAAATCTCCAACAAGCATCCATTATTCATTGGAAAAAAATTTCCTCATCTGGTTGAGAGTGTCCCATAGTATAGATCATTTGGAAGGAGTATTTGTTGCATATACACTGGATAGAACCCATATAAATTTTATGTCTTTGTAGTAGAATAGGATGTTAGTGATTCTATAAGAATTTTAAATGAGTCTTCCTTAAATTTGGGAAGGGTTCCATAAGCAAAGAAGACCGTCGAAAGCTCCTTGAGCTAGGCTAGAAAGGAATTCACTTTTCTTCCATAAAGTTTTAGAAAAAATTTCAACATTACTCTCTTCAATATTAGTTTCTTGGAGGAGAATGATAGAAGGATTAAGGTCTTTTCTCATGGATGAGACTAGGTATTGCTTTGTAAGACCATTAAGGCCTCTCACATTCCATGACAGGATCTTCATTTGGAACCCTTTGAGGTTGATTTTTTACCCTTGCTTTGAGAAATGGGGTTTTTTCATTCGGTGTTCGAGTTCAAGGTTGGAGGAAGAGATGAGGTTTTCCTTTTGAGATATATTAAGGGTAGATTGAGTTCCATTAACAATTTCTTCTTCATACTCCCTGCATATGATATACTACTTAGAAGGTCAACCTTTCTTCTTATTGCTACCCACATCCATAGAGAATTTTTTATTTTATTTTTAGATGCAGGTTGAGAGGGGCTATGAGGGTGGGGGATAGGTGAGTTAGGATTGGAATGATGGATATGGTACAATCTTGGAACATCAATGGTATTGGAAGAAATTTGATTTGGGGAAGAAGGAAAGTCAAAAGCCAATCTCAACATGAGATTGAAGCCAACATATGGAGAGCCATTAGTAGAAAATATTTCTTCAACAATAACAGGAACTATCTCTTCAACAACCTCAAAAATTATTTCATCAAAAATTTGGAGCGGTTCATAAGGGTTTTCATTGGAGAAGAGGAAGCATACCTGATTAGGAGAAGCTTTCCCAAAGGAAGAAAGCAACTTGGAGTATTGAATCTCTGGATCTAAATATTCATTATATTTGGAGAGGACATCTCCTTTTGAGTTAACCAATTCACGCTCAAAGGAGTGACAAGGGGATTGGGTGCCTTGCTTATTAATTACCAGGCTAGACTACCTAGGAGTAGGTTTTGTGTTATATTAATGAACCCAATGTTTTGATTGGTTCTTGCTTCTAGACCGAGAACAAGTTTTGAGTAGTGGGAACTGAGCTTGGGAGTGGCCCTGTTTCTTACACTCTAGATAGAAAGCTGACTTATTTTTGTATTCAATAGGTTGGTACCTTTGGCTACGATAAGATACGAGAATGATGTAGGTAGGTAGCTTCATATCAATATTAGCATTTACACACAATCGAGCATAAACTATGCAATTTTTGGCCTTGGTTATAGGATCAAAAGCCACCAAGTCTCCTATGGTGTTGAAAATGCCACGAAAGATCTCTTCACTCCAAAATTAAATAGGGAGGCTCAAAAGCCTAATCCATATTGGAGCAGTGTTGATGGTTTGAGTTTCTAGGTCAAAATCAATGCTCCAAAGAAAAAGGCTTCTACGATCGAAAAACCAAGGGCCACCAATGATAATGTGGTCTAAGTTGTCTTTGTTGTTCAACATGATGAGAAAAAAACCCTGAGGGAGGGCTATGAGTTCCATATGGCATCAGGGCCACCACTTAGAGAAAGCATATTTTTTGATTGATTCAATGTCAAGCTTGGAGCCCATGAATTTCCCCATAAGGGAAAGAGATTCATAGAAAATATTGGAATCTATAATTGATGAGGCAATGTGGAGGGTGTCCTATGATAGAAGGAGAACATAAATACTTGATCCCAAAATCTTAGGTCACATAGGAACATGGTTATACTTAAATATCATTACATAGGATGTTGAATGTACATTTTGAGAAATCTCAGACTACACAGGTTCAGAGGGAGGTCCCCCCATGACACCCATCAACTCCTCACTTGTCTCTGGGACCCCTCCAATGTCAATTACCTAAAAACCACCTGTTAGGTCATCCGAAGAACCAATCTCGTGATCGTCTCCACTGCTACAGTCTAGTGATTGGATTGTTGTCCATAATATAGCTTAAGACTATATCATCATATTTTGGATTTCATAATAGGCTTATATATATGTTCTGAAATTGACTTAAGTTTTATCTCATTTTAGAATTTTCACGAGGCATATTTGTATGTTTTAAAGATGTAAAAGGGTTGGGACCCTTTCAAAAACCCTTCCTTCCAATCTTATTAAAAATAATGTATATAATTTTTATAATTTTATTAATTTCGTAAATGCTTTACATCAATTGTAAGAATTAACATCCATCTCTCCAAAATTAATAATCAAGTTTACTAGTCACCTTGAATTACTAATATTAGGCATGATTAGCAATCATATTTGTTTATTCTTCTTGAGACAAAGGTGCCACCTTTATTAAGTTGAAATTGTATATCTTTACCTTATTGGAAAAAAAATGAATGAAATATGATTGAAGCTTTTTTTAAATGGAACTTTTGAAGTGAGGAAATACAATGTAATTTTTACTTGAATTTTAGAAGTGCATTTACTATTTAGATACTTATTTAGTTTTTTTATGAACACTTGAGAGCAATAAGTTTCAATTTTTTTAATCTATGATCATATATTTATTCATAGTACAATTATTACAACTTAATTGAGTGTCAAGCACCCACCATTCACACATACAAATTCTTTATGTTTATCAAGACTTTGACATAATTCTTGGTTATTTTCTATTTATAAAATTTATCTTAAATATGATTTTTTACTTAAAATATAATTTTTAAGATTGTTTAATTTCATCGTAAAATTATTAAGTTTTGTTTGTTTATTTTGGTTTAGCATGTCATTTATGAAAAAAAATTGTAATTGTAAATGTAAATATAATTGTATCTTCTATCATGGTTGTATATATTAATATTAAAAACATAGAGAAATATTATCTATTCTCAATTTTATTCCAATAAAAAATTGACATACATTTTATTTTTAGGAGTCTTAGGGTATGTTTATCCATAAATTTTACTATGTTATTTGGTTCATATTTTTTCTGTTATATGCACACCCCTAAATAGTCATTCATTGTTCATGTAAAATGGAGGTCAAATATGCCTTAAAATACTAACTA
This sequence comes from Wollemia nobilis, assembly GCA_028583015.1. Classification (NCBI taxonomy): domain Eukaryota; kingdom Viridiplantae; phylum Streptophyta; class Pinopsida; order Araucariales; family Araucariaceae; genus Wollemia; species Wollemia nobilis. The sequence continues at coordinate 15,368,300 of JAQPPZ010000737.1, forward strand.
TTTTAATACATCTACCAAGACTATGGAGGCTAGTATTTGTTAGATTGCTCCTAGTCATCACTTCAGACTTGTAGTGTGTATTCCGACCTGATGCAGAGGATGAGTCACCTTAGTGGCCAGACCTAACACATTCAATCTCAAGCTCTTTGTATCTATCTAGGGAAATGGTCGATGTAATAAAACAATATGAGGAGCATTTCCCTAGTGTTTAATCAATTCCTACAAATGGGCCTTTAACTATCCATAAAAAATAAAGGTAGACATGCCTTAGACCACTAATTGTTTTTATCACATCTACCAAGATACCAAGACTGTGGAGGTTTATTTTTGGTAGATTGATCCTTGTTGTTACTTCTACTTGTAGTATGCGTTTCGACTTGGCACAAAGGATGCATCATCTTAGTCTCTAGACCTACCACATTCAGTCTCAAGCTCTATGTATCTGGCTAGAGAAATGATTAATATAAGAAAATAATATAGGAAGTATTCCCCTAGTGTTCAATCAATTCCTACAAATGGGCCAACTTCAATACCACTTTGTTGGCCTACACTAAATTTTCCAGTAGCTCGAAAGAAACAACATTGATCCTATCAACAAAACTATAGAATAGAACAACAAAGGTCTGAGAGAACAAGGAATCATTTCAAAACAAAATACTTATTTTTAAGAGGTGGCAAACTTCTAGAAACACTAGAGGGTGGAGATAAGGGTCTCTAAGGAGAATTTGTTGCCATGTGAACCACTATGGGAGAAAATTTAAAAAAATTTCACTTTCAAGCATCCTAAACCTTATGACATCTCCAAAAGAGGTGAAGAATATCTTGAGGTTCATGGAAGAATAGAAATAGGGGGTTGGTTCATAATTTAGTAATTATTATCTTTTTTTAAGCCCTCAAGGGCTAGGTTGATTGGTAGTTGCTTGTCTAGCCAAACACTTACCAAGAAGATACCTGGGTTCAAATCTTAGGGGTGCCAATTTGAAAAGGTAGTAGTATTGTTTGAATACTATGAGTGTGCGCCAGACCCATGATGATGGTACGAATCTTGAGCGATCGATGGTCTCTCCCTCACATCGGTTCAATAAAAAAGAATTAGAATAGGGTTTTTGGGAGTAGCCCCTATGGTTTGAACCCTACACTTGTTAGTTACTAAAATAGTGTGGTTGTAACCAACTTATTTATGTATTTAAAAAAAAAAATTTAGTTAATTATATGATCTGGATATATGGGATGGTGCAAATTTTGGATGATGGTGTTCTTATAGTAATATTTTTTTAAATTTTATTATATTCCTTCTTTTAAATTGAATCTTAAATATGGAGAAACAATATTTTATTTAAATCACTTAATATGGCCTATAGGGAATTTAAAGTATCTAGTATTTCCTCATTCAATATTTTGATCCTCAACGTTCAATTTCTTAGAAAAATTCATGAGTGGATCTCTCCCTCTTCTCCTCTGACTCTTGTAGAATCAAGTTTACGCTCATGAGGATAAGCCTTAAGGATTCCAAGTTGACCTTATGATGGTATTAATTGTAGTCTACACTCTTGTGGACCTTTCTATTACTTGTATTTTCCAAGTCAACCTTTGTTTTTCTTTTTCTTTATGGTGGAGTCAAGGTACCATTGTATCGAGCAATAATGAATCCATATTAATATATTACCATATGATTAATATATTTATTTCCTCTTTAGTATACTTAAACTTATGAACTTTTATTTGTATGATAGTTAATCTAAAATATGATTAGAAGCACTTAAAATTTTTGAATTGACTAGGTTATAGTTTTTGGCTTTATTAAATAAAAGAGGATCACTTGCTTGTTGTGTTATTTTTCTTAATGATATGGTTTCAAATGAAAAATATTTATGTGTTATTTTGATAGCACTTGGAAAAAGAGAAAAAATTATTTATGTTGGTTGTGTAGATGTCAAAGATCAATCGAGGGGAATGGTATAAAAAATTCATGTATAAGTTACTATGTGGCCACTGTATGGTTCAAATTAGGTGTGAAACATGTGTATGACCATGTATTGAAGAACACAAGCTTATACTGAGAGGGGGGGGTGAACAGTATAAGATCTATTTTTACATTTTCCTTTATACTTCAATTCAAAATTATGCAGTGTATAGATAGCAGTATCAATAGCCATAATAAAAAAATACACAAAATACCATCCACAACAGAGACAAAAATTTATGTGGTTCACCCAATGTGGGCTACTCCACGGATAAAATCTTTCACTAAATTTTATCAAATCAAATTCTGGGAATACCTTTTCCGATTACAATGTTTATGGGCACCAACCCAAAGGAGACACAAATCCCCTAGCTCTGCTCTGAATGGTGATTCTCTAGAAGACCTCTGCCTCCACTGTCCTTAGCAAATGGAACTCTATCCATAGAAGACACCTGTCCTCCCTACTTTGGCTGGAGACCTCTGCCCTCAACTCTATCACCTCCAAAGCTGGTCCTCAAATTTGCACTAAACATAGTCCTTCGATTTAGCACAAATTTCCTCGTTCTCTTTCTCTGATCTGCACCAAACACAGTCCTTCGGTCTGGCACAAATGTCCTCAAATCTGCACCAATATCTGTCCTCAACTGGTCCTCAAATCTGGTTCACAAAAGTGGTTCACAAGCTTTCACTAAAGCTTGCTTGATCTTCACCCAAGTCTTCACCAAGACTTGTCTCAGATCTGCTTTGCAATTTCTTACTAGAACCTGCCCAAACTGCTCCACAAGCTCAAGAAAAACTTGCTCAAATCTGTGCAACAATCCCTCTCAATGACTTGTCCAAAACCATCAAAGCCTGTGCACTATCATCGAACGTCACAAAAATGATGCACCCCATAGCTTTGCACTTTTCTGCTCTCTGTGCGCAAACACAGCAACACCGTATTCACGTACTCTAATTCCTTGTGATCTCTCTCACTTAGACAATTCGACAAAATGCACTCTATACACTACTATCAAATTTTGCACTCTGCTCTCGGCGATCGAACTTCTCCCCGCACTCTATTTGTGAATGTTGCACTTCGAACACACACACAAAATCGATACTTTAACTCTTCGAACAACCCTCATTTTATACTAATACTTTCAAGATCAAAACCTTGATCTTAGTCGGTTGCACAACCCTAAACTACGTCGGCTACAAACCCTAATCTTCGTCGGCCCAAATTTAACTTTTTCAGCCTCACTGCCTCTGCAACTCTTCTATAGCTTCTATCGCGAAACTACAACATGTCGTGATATCATGACACCTTTGCAATCGTATACTTTATTTTGCCTTTTGTCACAAAAATGCGACACTTTAGCCTTTAAAGACTTCATCTTAGCTCTTGTCATGATATCGTGACACTTTTGTCTTTGTCAGCATCAACTTTGCTTTTGTCGCAAAATCACGACACTTCTGCCTCTGCAGACTCTGACTTCACTTCTATCGTGAAATCGTGACACTTCTGTCTTCATAGTTCACAACTTGGCTTCTGTCATGAAATCGTGACACTTCTCCTTTTGAAGACCTGCTTTGTGTTTCTATCGTGAAATCGTGACACTTTCTCCAACCAAATGCGGCCATCTCAATCTATCACGAAATCGTGATACTTTCTCTTCCTTACACTCTTGTCTGCTTGCACTAGCGAAAATGGAACATGTTACGAAATCGTGACACTTTCGCTGCCTTGTGTTTTTCTCTGCCTTATGCCCATGAAACTGGAACATGTCACAAAATCATGATGCTTTCGCCTTTGAGCTCTTCCTTATTGAATTTGTCATGAAATCATGACGCTTCTTCTGTTGAAGACTTGCTTACTATCTCTGTCATGAAATCATGACACTTTCTGCATCCATAAGCTTTCTCTTCAACCTATCGCAAAATTGTGACACTTTCTGCATCCGTACGACTTCTTTTTAGCCTGTCGCAAAATTGCGACGCTTTCAGCTTTCGTACATTTTCTTTGCAACCTGTCGTGAAATCATGAAAGTTCTCATTTTAGACTCTTCCCTTTGTTGCATGTCATGAAATCGTGATAGTTCTCATTTTGAGTTTTGTAGCATGTCGTGAAATCGTGACAGTTCTCACTTTGACTTCTGTAGCATGTCGCGAAATCGTGACACTTTTTCTCCTTAGTGCTTTTATTTTCTTCAGGTCATGAAATTCCAACATGTCGTGATATCATGACACTTTTTCTCCCAAACTCTCTCTCCTGCATTATGTCACGAAATCGTGACACTTTTTCTTTCGGACTCTCTCTCCTGCAACATGTTGCAAAATCGTGACACTTTTTCGTTCGACCAACCTTCCTTGCAATATGTCGTGAAATCATGAAATTTCTGACTCGAACATTCTCTCTCCTCTTTGAGTCGCGAAACTGCGACATGTCACGATATCGTGACACTTTTCTAAAAAGCTTTCTCTCACCTGCTCAAGTCGTGAAAATGCGACATGTCACGATATCGTGACATTTTTCAAACTTACTTTCTTTCGAACCTGTCATGCTGAACCTTCATCAAAACAAATTATTTTACATCAAATTAAATTCCTTTAACAGCTTCTTGACATCAATGACAACTTATTCACTTGAGCAAAAGCAATGTACCCAAGGTACCCAAAATTGCCAACAATCCCCCCTTTTGTCATTGATGGCAAACCTTTACTGAAAACACGTCTTAGGAGCCAAAAATGAAACCAACTGTGCTAACAACTGAGAAAATACCTTTGAGGTTTTTCTCCCCCTGACTTGAAGCTTTCCTCTTCACTTGAAGCTCTCCCCCTTACTCATATTTCTCCCCCTTTGTCATCAATGGCAAAGGGTCACCTTTGGGGCTCGGGACTAAGAATGAGCCTCTTAGCTTAGTCCCTCCCCCACCTCTTGATGAGGTGATTAATTCTGGGGTGGGAGTAAAACTCCCATTAGGCACTGATCATCATCAACATCTATAATTTCCTTGTCGGGCCTTCTCTTGAACTCTTTGCCCGTATTCCTGTACTTGTCACTATTCTTTTTCCTATTATCATTCTTGTTCTTGTCACTGTTCTTGTTCTTGTTCTCATCCCTATTTTTGTTCATTCCTTGATCCTTGGACCTATTTATACCATTGTTCCTATTCTTGTACCTTGAAAGTTTGGCTCTACACTGTCTAGATGTGTGACCTTCATTGTTGCACTTATAACAAGTAACAATGTTATTTCTTTTTGGCATACCTGTTCTTTGAATCCGCCAGTTATGCCTAAACCTATTCTGATCAAACCTGTTCCTATTATTTACCTTGTAATAGACTGCCTTGTGTTTGAACTATTGACAAGAGTAGCAATACCCTCGAAAGAAACTAGCGCTTATGAAATTGTTGTTCACCTTCTTCACTTGAGCCATGCAATGTGCAGCCATGTGACCAAACCTGTAACACACAAAACATCTACCGTGAAATTTACCTTTATTCAACCTCTTGGGTCCTGAAAACTTCTTCTTTTCATTATGAATTTCATTTTCTGTTTCTACGCATCTATCATCCAAGGACTCATAATCTGAAATACTTTCCTCATCAGAACTCTCTTCCTTTTGGAGTCTCTTACTAGACTCTCCAGCTTGTTCCTTGACAAAACCAAGGCCTATTTTATCCATTGTCTTTCTTTGACCTTTGATGAGTGACTTAAACTTTTTGGAGCTATCTTGAAACCTGTAAAGCTTATCCTTGTACTCTTTAGTTTCCTCTTTCAAAGAAGCCATTTTCTGTTCTAACTCACTATACTCAAGAACCTTAGACTCTAACTCATCCTTGAGTTCTTGTGTCTTAGCCATAGAGACGTCGAGACTTTCTATAAGATCATCTCTCTCCATACAAAATTCATCTCACTTATCCTTGATTCTAGCATTCTTCTTTCTTTCCTTTTTCAAAACACTAAGAGCGTTAGTAAGTTCAATTTCTAGATCCTTTATTTGTTTGCTTTCTGAATCATCAAACCCTTTTTCAGATTTCCTATAGAGGTGCTACCTTTTTCAAAAACCATACATGCATCTTCCTTATAGTTTTTTGAAGCATCCTCATACATACTAGAAACCAAATCATTATTTGTGCAATCATCCTCAAGGTGACCAAAATTTTCACATCTAAGACATTTCATGATAATGAATCTATGTTTCGGTTCTTCCTCTTTTTTTGATATGAACAACATCTCATTTTCAGTATCACTTGAAGAACTTTCACTATCACTACTAGAACACTTACTTGCTTTGTCTAGGTATAAACTCTTTTTGTGCTTGTGAGAATACCTCTTTCCTTGATTGTTGCGCTCATCTTTGTTTTTCCTATGATGCTTGTGCTTTTCAGAATCCTTGCTTTTAGAATCTTGTATATCTTCATCACTTTCATTCTTGGGAACAGTACAGTCAGTAGCATAATGACCAAACTTTCCACAATTGAAACATCTTATATTTTTCATGCTTTTGTGCTTTCTAGAGAACTTGCCTTTTTTGCTATAATATGCCTCTTCATCACTAGAAGACTCATCACTCTCTTGAAGCTGTTTACCCTTGGATTTCTTGGTAGCCTTGAAAGCTACCTCTTTCTTGACATCAAACTTCACTTGAGTTCTCAATTCAAATGCTGCAAGTATACTATGGAGCTCATCCTTTTTCAACTTATCCAAATCTTTAGCTTCCTCAATAGCAAAATTTTTTTCACTAAATCTATTAGGAAGAGATCTTAAAATCTTATCACAAACATCATTTTCAGCAATCTCAAGACCTAAGTATTTCATGGAGTTAACAACCTCATCCATACGAAGCATGTAGTCACTAATCTTTTCATCATCATTCATCTTGAGTTGTTCAAACATACCTTTGAAGTGTCTCAACTTAGCCTTTCAAACATTTACATCACCTGTGTGAACCACCTGCAACTGTTTCCACATTTCACTAGCTGTCTTGCAGTGAATCACCTTGGTAAGATCTACCTTCTGTAAACCTTTCAGGATTGCATTCATTGCTTTTGAATTGTTGTGATGTAGGAGCCTGTCTTCTTTAGTATAAGGACCATGTTCAGGAATAGTGTACCCGTATTCAATCACTTCCCAAACCTCATTCCCAAGTGCCATTAGATGAACCTTCATCCTTGCACTCCAAAGACCAAAATTTGATCCATCAAGAATAGGTGTTGCATTGCCACTTGAATAATCCATTGTGTTCTTTACTGGCTTTTCTTTCAAGCTGTTAAACTTTTTGAAGGCACCCGCTCTGATACCAATTGAAGAACACAAGCTTATACTGAGAGGGGGGGTGAATAGTATAAGACCTCTTTTTACTTTTTCCTTTATACTTCAATTCAAAATTATGTAGTGTATAGATAGCAGTATCAATAGCCGTAATCAAAACAATGCACAAAATACCATCCACAATAGAGACACAACAATTTACGTGGTTCACCCAATGTGGGCTACTCCACGGATAAAATCTTTCACTAAATTTTATCAAATCAAAATTTGAGAATACCTTTCCCGATTACAATGTTTATGGGCACCAACCCAAAGGAGACACAAATCCCCTAGCTCTGCTCTGAATGGTGATCCTCTAGAAGACCTCTACCTCCGCTACCCTTAGCAAATGGATCTCTATCCACAGAAGACATCTGTCCTCCCTACTCTGGCTGGCGACCTCTGCCCTCAACTCTATCACCTCCAAAGCTGGTCCTCGAATTTGCACTAAACATAGTCCTTCGGTTTAGCACAAATGTCCTCATTCTCTTTCTCTGATCTGCACCAAACACAGTCCTTCGATCTGGCACAAATGTCCTCGAATCTGCACCAATATTTGTCCTCAACTGGTCCTCAAATATGGTTCACAAAAGTGGTTCACAAGCTTTCACTAAAGCTTGCTTGATCTTCACCCAAGTCTTCACCAAGACTTGTCTCAGATCTGCTTTGCAAGTTCTTACTAGAACCTGCCCAAACTGCTCCACAAGCTCAAGAAAAACTTGCTCAAATCTGTGCAACAATCCCTCTCAATGACTTGTCCAAAACCATCAAAGCCTGCGCACTATCATCGAACGTCGCAAAAATAATGCACCCCACAACTTTGCACTTTTCTGCTCTCTGTGCACAAACACAACAACACCATCTTTGCATACTCTGATTCCTTGCGATCTCTCTCACTTAGATGATTTGACAAAATGCACTTTGTACACTACTATCAAATTTTGCACTCTACTCTCAACGATCGGACTTCTCCCCCGCACTCTATCTGTGAATGTCGCACTTCGAACGCACACACAAAATCGATACTTTAACTCTTTGAACAACCCTCCTTTTATACTAATACTTTCAAGATCAAAACCTTGATCTTAGTCGGTTGCACAACCCTAAACTATGTCGGTTGCAAACCCTAATCTTTGTCGACCCAAATTTAACTTTTTCGGCCTCACTGCTTCTGCAACTCTTCTATAGCTTCTGTCATGAAACTACAACATGTCGCGATATCGCAACACCTTTGCAACCGTACACTTTCTTTTGCCTTTTGTCATGAAAACATGACACTTTAGCCTTTAACGACTTCATCTAAGCTCTTGTCGCAATATCATGACACTTTTGTCTTTGTCAGCATCAACTTTGCTTTTGTCGCGAAATCATGACACTTCTGCCTCTACAGACTCTGACTTCACTTCTATCATGAAATCGTGACACTTCTGTCTTCATAGTTCACAACTTGGCTTCTATCGCGAAATTGTGACACTTCTCCTATTGAAGACCTGCTTTGTGTTTTTGTCGCAAAATCGTGACACTTTCTCCAACCGAACGCTGCCATCTCAATCTGTCATGAAATCACGACACTTTATCTTCCTTGCACTCTTGTCTGCTTGCACTAGTGAAAACAAAACATGTCACAAAATCGTGACACTTTCACTGCCTTGTGTTTTTCTCTGCCTTATGCCTGCGAAACTGGAACATGTCATGAAATCATGACGCTTTCGCCTTCGAGCTCTTCCTTCTTGAATTTGTTGCAAAATCATGACGCTTCTTCTGTTGAAGACTTGCTTACTGTCTCTGTCATGAAATCGTGACACTTTCTGCATCCATAAGATTTCTCTTCAACCTATCATGAAATTGTGACACTTTCTGCATCCGTACGACTTCTTTTCAGCCTGTCGCAAAATCGCGACGCTTTCAGCTTCCGTACGTCTTCTTTGCAACCTATCACGAAATCACGACAGTTCTCATTTCAAACTCTTCCCTTTGCTGCATGTCATGAAATCGTGATAGTTCTCATTTCGAGTTCTATAGCATGTCACGAAATCACGACAGTTCTCACTTTGACTTCTGTAGCATGTCGCAAAATCGTGACACTTTTTCTCCTTAGCGCTTTTCTTTTCTTCAGGTCATGAAAACCTAACATGTCGTGATATCGCGACACTTTTTCTCCTAGACTCTCTCTCCTACATTATGTCGTGAAATCGTGACACTTTTTCTTTCGAACTCTCTCTCCTACAACATGTCGCAAAATCGTGACACTTTTTCGTTGACCAACCTTCCTTGCAATATGTCTCGAAATCGTGACATTTCTGACTCGAACATTCTCTCTCCTCTTTGAGCCGTGAAACTATGACATGTCCCGATATCGCGACACTTTTCTAAAAAGCTTTCTCTCGCTTGCTCAAGTCGCGAAAATGCGACATGTCACGATATAGCGACATTTTTCAAACTTTCTTTCGAACCTGTCATGCCGAACCTTCATCAAAAAAAATTATTTTACATCAAATCAAATTCCTTTAACAACTTCTTGACATCAATGACAACTTATTCACTTTAGCAAAAGCAATGTACCCAAGGTACCCAAAATTGCCAACATGTATATGTCTATATGTTTCCTCCATGACCTAAAAATATTTAAACAAATTATAGCGATACAAATCAAAAGAAGAATAAAACATATGACAATATCAACATAAAATTTAACTGTTGATCATAGGTGATGAGATGTAGGCTTATGGATGAATGAGGGGAGCTTGTAAAAACAAGGTGATTAGTGCAAAAGGGAGGGAATTGATGATAGTGAGATGTATATGATAAGAATTATTTGGAAGTGAGTAGGAGGTGGGTGGCAATGAGGGGATAGTACGTATAATGAACTAAGAGGGAGGTTGGTTAGGGGACACATTAAAAAAGAAAAAGCATGTAGAGTCAATGCACAGATGAAATATTGAAAAAAGGAAGTGAATAAGAAGAAATAGATTATTGAAAACTAGATGATTATAGGTAGAGGGAGCACTTTAGTAGCCTACAATATTCCTAGGTACCAATCATATTAATCTAGATAGATAGGATATAAGTAATCAAAGGTGGTAATAATATATAATAGGGATAATATGTTTAAAGTGGTATGAATTATATAATAATCTTAGGACTAGTCCACTAGGATAATCAGAAGGTAGAATGAAAAGAGAAATCCAAAGTAAAATAATAATATGTTATGTGTATTAATAAGCAATAAGCCATTGAATGACATTAGCTCAATTGGTTAGATTCCTCAAATTTCAAGAGGAGACCATGATTCAAATCTTTTCAAGCAATACATGCATAATTTCCAAGCTTGTTGTAATACCACTATGTGGTCATGATATAAAATGGGTGATGCCCGTTTCAATCCCATATATCCATTTAAAAATAAAAAATAAAAAAATAAAGAAGATAATATAAACCTTGATAATATATTGGATGAATTTTTCCTATGTTATGCATGTATAAATTTTGTAAGGGATTTGCACATGTTGTTTGCTCACTATGTTGAGCTATGTTGTGTGTATATGTTCAATAATTGTACATGCATGAGTAGTATTCTTGGGGTTCCCAGGAGGATATTCATAGAGTTTGAATTTATTGGAATCCCCATAAGACCAATTTAGGATTAAGTTATAACTTTCTTGATATCACTATTATGAAGATAGAGTAGGCTCCCCTTAATTTATTAATTTGAGGTGATCATGTGCATAATGTTTCTTGAGTTTAGCTATAGTTGCCTCAAGGAAAAATTTTAGTTAGAACTACTTTGGCTATTAAGTGAAGTTAAGTATGGGAGATTCATATTATTTGTACATGTTTGTTGATAATACAATGATATATGTATATGTTCTATACTCCTATATTTGTGTGACAATGTATAGAAAATAATTGGTGGATGATTAGAACATGCAAGCCCTATTTATTGATTGGTTAGTATTGGTATTAGAGTTGGTTTCTAGACAAATTTCTAGATATTATAGAGTTATATAAAAGAAGATTCTATGTAAATGTACAATACTAACCACCAACTAGAATTTATTCCATATTATGAAAGTGCCTTTGTATCCTTAATTTTATGTAGCTACATAATTTTGTGAATATTGTTGAATGGTTGTAATCTATCCTAGATATTTTCATATATTAAAATACTTTGGGGTGAGGAATTAAGATCCATGTAAATATTCTTAGATTAGAGCATCATATTATAGTTGAATTAAATTAAGTGAATTATTTTAAAGGATCTTATTTGTACTACAAAAATTAAAATGATTCTTTGAGAATGATTTTAAATTTGAAATGTTTTCTCTTTTAGATGTTAGTACATGAGTATCATAAATTGTTGAATCAAAATCCCTTAAAGGAATTGAGATGAAAACTAGATGGAATGTTGCTTTATTTCATGATATGAGTTAATTTATATTATGTACTATGTTCTACTTGGATTAAAGTTTTAATTGGAAAACAGATTCTCCTCATGAATAAAATATTCAGTTAAAGAAAAAATTATGTTTTAAAGCTTGGACCTCAAAACTATAACTCTTCAAAAATCCTTAAATTATTATTCATAATAAGCAATTATAGCTTGTTATTTTGTATGATCTTTGATCTGATTTTTGCCACATTAAAAATCCTCAAACAAATTACTATTTCCTTAGGAAACCATCTTGGTGTTCTTTTAAATTTTTAAATGGACTCATTATTAATTAAATAATCATCCATAATTGACATCCTTATACATCCCAAATATTTGAAAACTCTTGTTCAAATATTTCAAATTTTTTTATATTTGAAATGCTTAAGTTGTTTGAGAAATATTCCTTTAGAAATATTCTAATTACAATCAATTCTTAATGCTTTTGCTCAAAGATAAAGTCTCTTCATTTAGAATTTTAGAGGAATCCTAATTTTGATTTATTGAATACTTATAAAAATAGAAATAAATAAATAAATAAATACTATAATATAATAAATAATGGTTGTTATTGTAATAAAAAAAAGGGTACTACATGGTATCATATCCCAAATACTCTAGTCTAGCCTAAATAGGTGAGTGATAAAATAACAAGAATTCTTGGCAAGAATATTAACAATGAAAAAGAACTACCATTTGTATCATTTTTTTTCTTGTACACTTATTAATTAGGTTTTACATGACAATAAAAAATAATATACTTTCATTTTCTTGTATTAATTTCAATTTATAAGACTAAAAGTAATTAGTTTCATCATTCCAAAGAAAGAAATGAAAGCATTAACATTCTAAAAATCATGTTGTAATCAACCAAATACTAAATATTGTGTTATTATTAAGTCCATTTGATAGGAACCAAGACATATAAGTTAAAAATAAGAATAGGGAAAAGATAAATCATGGACTAATTTTATGAAAAATTATGTCGACATCACAACAATGGATCAAGAAATAGTATAAATATGTATGTCATGTTCTTAATCAATGATAAATGACTATGGGATTTTATAAGAGTTAGGAAAGAAGCATAAATTACTCATCACTTGTTAACTATGATTGAATTATAATCAAATTTATATTACATGGTCCATTTTAATAAATTTGGTAAAAATTTAGGCAAATTGTAGATAGAATAATCCTACTAGAGTTCCATTCAAGTGAAATAATAACCTTGAAATATCAACAATTTGATTATGCTCTTTAAACACAATCACTTGCAAAAGTGGTAATATAGGGTGTAGTGTGCATTTGTACTAATGCAATGGCTTGAACTAATTAGGAATGTTATAATTTAGAGGAATATACTACTTTATTAGAAGAGTATTGTTGCTATTCTATTTACTTTCTAGAGCTAAATGTTTTAAAGCATATGTTTGATAATAATCATTGCTTATAATTATATATGTTCCTAAAAAAAGGTAGGTTATTTTTTTTTTGGGAGAATAATGGGTTGTACTCGGGTCCCCCACTCTTGAAAAATCACAAATCTCTTCTTTAGAGCTTGAGAGTTTATAAAAAAATTTAGTTCTTATTTCAATTGAGTTGCTATAGCTATATGCCTACATCATTTTCATAAAATGTTTGAATTCTTGATTTTCATTTTCTGGATCATCTTCAATTTTTTTTTGAACACAAATATTCTTGAATTCAGCATCATTTTTTTTGATATTTTTCTATAGTAGCCTTGACAATACTAAAACTCCACCTCTACTATCTATGCATTGCATCTTAGTAGAGTAATATTTTTGAAACATCACACTATCATAGTATTATTTACCAGATCTATATTGCTATTTTCCTTCCTAAAGCATAAGTGCAATCATAAATTTTTTAATAAATAGTTTATATGAAAATACACTAATGTTATAAAATAAAGCAAATATTACAAATGGAAAACAACAAATCTTAAACATTAATTTATTTAGGAAGTCAACATTTTCTTGTCAGCTTTAGCTAAACTTACTAATTCCTCTAGCCAAGAAAAAAATTAATTTAACTTCACAAACCTCAATTAAAATCCCTCTATTGGCTAGCCTATCTACACATTTGTTTTTTCCCTTAACGTATGTGTAAACCTGATTTCTTCAAAACTCTATGGCAAGGTCTTGTATTTTCAAAACTATTTCTTATGTTCCATAGAGCCTTTGCTTTCCTCAAAATTGTATTTGAAACTATTAGTGAATCACATTCCATACATATTTTGTTCCATTTCATTTGTTTGCATATTTTTAACCCTTTGAAAGCTACCCAAGCTTTAGCTTCATCAGTTGTCTTAAATCCAATATTGAAAGTGTAATGAGACAAAATTTCTCCTTTGTTATTTCTAATTATTCCTCCTCTTGTTGGTCTTGGATTTCCTTTAGATGCTCCATTAAAATTCAATTTAACCAACCCCACATCTAGTGGTTTCCACTTTATATTATTTACCTTCTTTTTATTTCTCCTGTACCTAGCATCATAATTCTATTTTACGACTTAAATCCATCTATCAAGGCTCTCTTATTCCATATTAGGCGTTGGGTGGGTTGATAGGATTGGTTTAGGCTCCTATATGGCTAAATAAATCTTCCTTTTCATTACCTCTAAATTACTTTTCTTTCCTTCAAATATTTTTCTATTCCTTTCTAGCCATACATTCCAAAGTATTGCATATTTTGATATATCTTAGGTTGTTTGTAAAGCCTCACTTTAAAAATTGCTCTTTCATTACTTTAACCATTCTTCAATTCTTCCATTGATCACCATGCATTTACCAAATATATTGAGAATACATTGCCATAGTTTTCAAACTATTGAGCAGTGTCCCAAGAGATGGTCTATACTCTCCTCCTTTTTACAAAGAACACATTGTAAGGGGCCATGAAAATTCCTTTTATAAGGTTATCCCAGGATTAAATTCTTCTATGACCTACTAGCCATATATGTACATAATGTTTGAAACCCTATAACCATATTTGTATTAAAGTAATCTCATCCATGGTTTCAAAATTAGATCTAGATTGAGTGGTTTTTAATCACACCAACAAACATAGATTGTTGTTACTTATTATTATATTATTTTTCCATGATTTTTTAAAAAGGTACATTTTCATGTTTAGTAAAGTGATAGATCATACCTGCCCCTATTTGGTTTCATCTCCCGAGTCTACCTACCCAGTTCTTCAATGAATATTGGCTGCAGGGCATAGCCAGAACTATAGGGTACCTGATCTCCATTGACCATACGACCTTGGCTAGGATAAGGATGACTCATGTATGAATCTGTGTAAATGCTAATTTGAATAATGAATTGCCAAGGTTTGTGGAGCTAGAGTATGGAGAATACTATAGAAAAAAATCGATAGAATACGAGAATAGACCGAAATTCTATGTAGAATATAAAAATCAAGGACATCTATGCAATCAGTGCCCTAACCTAGCAATGAATAGAGAAAAGCAGAAGTAGGGAATGCTAGACAAAGGAAATTTGAGGAGTTTCCTTGGCAGAGGTGATTTCAATCAGGCAAACTATGTCTACCAAAAAAAGAAAAGAGAGGGTACAGGGTCCCAGCAAGACAAAGGAAAACAATAGGTTGTTGGCAACCAAAATACCCAAGTAAGTTCCAATCCTCTAGTTTCAAATAAATTTTCAATTCTATCCAATATGGGAGTAGGAGGATTATCAAAATATATGGAATACCAGCACCTTCAGGCTAACCTTTCTGACTCTCTCGAATCCCCATCCAAGTCAGGATCCTCAAACCCTAATGCTAAAATTACTGTAAGACCTATGGGCATCACAAATCCAAACCCTAATGCATGATCTCTAGAATCCACATCTAGGTCAGGATACTTAAACCCCAATGCTAGAAATACTTCAAGCCCAATGGGCATCCCAAAGCCAAAACCTAATGTTGAAGAACTTAGGAATAAAGTTGAGGAATTGGAAAATAAAAAATCTCATCTCCCTAACATCATCACTAGGAGCCAAGTGAATCCTACTAAGGAGTCGTCCTGCAGACCAGGGGAATACAAGAAAAAAGGAGAAGATTTGGATGTAGGGGTGGAGATGTGTGAACTCTTCAGACTGAGGAATATGGCAATCTGGTTTTGCAATAAATTACCTCCCCTCATTTTAATCCTAAACAATCCAGGAGCACTGTGAAGTCTACTATAGATTTTGGCAGTGAAAAAAGAAGAGGGAGAATATCAAATGCTGAGCATCAAAAAATTAAAACTGATAATGATATTGCCAATGGAGAACAAAGAACCTTGTTTCAACAGGTTATTCCGAGTTATGAAGACAACAAATTAGGAAAACCCCCTCAAGGGAGGGGGGGAGGAAGAAATACTAAACAATCTAAATTAAGTTCCTCTCATGGAACGTGAGATGCCTCAATGACCTGCTAAAACACAGGGAAGTCAGTGGAATAAGAAATCAAGTGAATTCAACTATTATCATGTTACAAGAAACAAAAACTGATGAGATTCAGTCAAAAAAATAGCAAATTTTTTTTGGAATCAAGCGGATATGGTTTGCAAATCATCCAGAGGAGAATCTGGAGGCCTTATAACTTTGTGGGATCCCTCGATAGTAGAAGGCACCATTATTCAAAAATATGACAGGGTTCTTAGTGTTTTATTTAAGGAAATAAACAACAACAGGTCGTGGATCCTTTCAAATATTTATGCCCCAAATTCAATTCAAGGGAGAGCTCTACTATGGGAGTACTTAGGCAATCTGAGTGAAATATTCCATAATGTCCCCTGGATTCTGGCTGGGGATTTTAACACTCCTCTTTACCCTTCAGAAAAAATGGGTGGAAATGGACCACCTATTAAGAGCATGGATGAGTTCAATGAATTTGTGAACTCCAACATGTTGATGGATGTAAAACTTAGAGGATCAAATTATACCTAGAGCAATCAGCGGATAGGGTGTCATATCATTCAAGAAAGGCTTGATAGATTTTTTCTATCAAAGGAGGCTACAATTTTGTTAAGTGATTCTACTCTGCAAGCCCTTCCTAAAATTGCCTCTGATCATAATCCCATTTTTTTGGATATCCCTAACTCTCCATACTTAAAGAAACCTTTTAGATTTTAATCTATGTGGATCAAAAATTCTAGTTTCAAAGATAACTTAAGTCAGTTGTGGCAGCAGCCTATCAGGGATAGTGCAGCTTTTAAACTTGTTGGCAAATTAAAATTTGTTAAGGAAAAGCTTCGAACTTGGAACAAAGAGGTCTTTGGGAACCTCTTTGAAAATAAAAAATAGGTTGTTGAAAGTTTGAAGATAATTTATTAGAGGATCCAACATGGTGATGCTGATGAAACTACTAGGCAGGAGGAACGAACAAAACTAGCAGAGTTTCATAACATTTTGGCCTGTGAGGAAATCTATTGGAGGCAAAAATCAAGGGCTCTTTGGTTGAAATATGGAGATTCAAATTCCAATTTTTTTCACATCACCATGCTTAGAAACAAAAGCAATAACAAGATAATTTTTTTTAAAAAGCAGATGGTTCTATTACTCAAGACTTAACAAAAATCAGAAAGGAGGCAGTAACTTATTTCAATTATATCCTTGGTCAGGAATCGTAGTGCAATGAGGAGGCCAAAGATATTCTATTGCAATCCATTCCTAGCATAATAAATGAGTATATAAACCTTAAGCTTCTAGCTCCATTTTCTAATGAGGAAATTAAGGAAGCCTTGTTTAGCATGGAGCCAGACAAAGCCCCAGGACCCGATAGCTTTCCCCCTCATTTCTATCAAGCTTTTTGGGACATCGTATGTGAGGATGTAATTTTTTGCTGTCAGAGAATTCCAAGCAAGCAATCATATTCCAAAAGGTATCAACTCTAATTTTATTTCTCTAATTCCTAATAAGCAAACCCCTGAATCTATGGCTAAATTTAGGCCAATCAGCCTGTGCAATGTTTCTTACAAGATTCTAACTAAAGCCATTGTAAATAGAATGAGAGATATTTTTCCCCGCATCATAGATCCATGCCATGGAAGCTCTATCCAGGGCAGGTCAATATTGGATGGAGTTATCACAGTTCATGAAGCTTTGCACTCTGCTCATAAGACTAACATGTCTATTTTTGCCCTCAAGCTTGATATGAACAAAGCATTTGACAGGCTAAATTGGGAATTTTTGATTGTTGTCCTCCTTAAGTTTGGTTTTCACCACCAATGGGTTAATTTTATCAAAGAATGTATTTCTAAAGCATGGTTCTCGATTCTAGTTAATGGAACAACTGTTGGTTACTTTCAAAGTCATAGAGAAATTCGGTAGGGGGACCCTATTAGCCCCATGTTATTCATCATTGTGGTAGAAGCTTTAGGAAGAACCATAAAAAATGCTTGCAGTTCAAGGCTAATATCGGGAATCAAGGCAACATATCTCACTAGGGCTGTTTCTCACCAAAAATTCATCGATGATACCCTTATATTGACTAAGGCATCAGTGGTTGAGGCCAAAATAATTAAATACATCCTGCAACTCTACGAGGACGCTGCTGGTCAAAAAGTTAATTTTAGTAAAAACAAGTTATATTTCTTGAACACCCCCATTCAGAGGCAAGGAAGGATTACATAAATTTTAGGGTGTGATATAAAAAACCTCCCCATTTCATATCTTGGTCTCCCTCTTTTTATTGGTTCTCCGAGAGAGTCAATGTGGGACAGGGTTATTGAAAGAATTCAAAAAAAACTTGTTGGATGAAAAGGTCATCTTCTATCTCAAGCAGGAAAGCTGACCCTCACTAAGGCCTCTCTTTAGAGCATTCTAGTCTATTTCCTCTCCGTTTTCAAAGCCCCTGTGAAGTTTTTCCAAAAAATTGAGAAATTCCAAAAAGAATTTTTATGGACTGGATCAGAGGAGAAAAAAAGGATACACCTTATAGGATGGACCAAAGTGTGTAGACCTAGGGAAAATGGGGGGTTAGGTCTGAGGAGAATTGCTCATATAAATTTAGCTTTACTAGCTAAGCAGGTGTGGCGTCTCATTTATGGTGAAGAAAATGAATGGAAAACTATCATCAAATGAAAGTATCTTCAAAATATGGAATTTCTAAGTGACTCTGTTCCAATCAGAGGTTCTGCTTTTTGGAAAGCAATTCTTAATTTTAAGGAAATTGTCAAAAAAGGTTTAATATGGGTTTTAGGCAATGGTGAGAGGATAAATTGTTGGAATGACAGGTGGTCTAAGGACGAACCACTGATGCAATATCCTAACTTAGCCCGAATCAGAGATATCACAGAAGAACTCATTGGCAGAAAAGTCTTTGATTATATGGTTGAGGACAGAGGTAGAATGAAGTGGAAACAAATAAGAATTCAGGTATTTCAAGCAGAATCAAATGATATTTGTAATATTCTTGGGCAACAGTTTATCCCCATGAGACCCAAGGAAGATCAAGTGACCTGGGCTCCTACAAAAAATGGGCAGTTCATTGTTAAATCATCTTACAAGCTTCTGCTTGATGACGAGGATTTTGTCCTCCAAAAGGACTTAGTTTGGATAAAAAATTTAATTCCAAAAATTGTAGTCTTTTCATGGCTGGTTATCCAAGGAAGAATTATAACCATTGATAGTATGATGTGTAAAGTATTTGTATCACTAATCGTTGTTATCTGTGCAGGGCTAATTGGGAGACCATTTATCACATTTTCCTTGAGTGCCCTTTTTCTTGACTATCCTAAGTGGGGTTTTTTAGGCCTTCAATATTTCATGGGTTAAACCAGCCATCGTACTTGATTTGTTCATCCAATGGCCTTGCCCCTTTTCAAGCCAAAGACTTAGATACATGTGAAAAATTTGTCTCAATCACTATCTTTGGTAGGTGTGGTTAGAAAGGAACCATAGAGTCTTTAATGAGTCTATCCATGATCATCAAACTATCATTTCCAGGATCCTATCCTTTGCCTATGACAATATGAACCTTATCCCTTTTGATAACTGTAAACCTCATCTACAGGAGACCATTATTGCTCAATATTTAAGCTTATCCTTGTTAGATGAGTCTATGCCTAGGGTAGTCAACCCCAGAGCCAATGTTAAGTGGTCTCCACCTCCTATGGGTTGGTTTAAGCTTAATTTTTATGGAGAAGCTAAGGACAATCTTGGAAGATTAGGTGCTAGTGACATTGTGTGAGATCATAATGGGAATATGATGCTTGCATTTTATGAATATTTAGGAACAAGGACAAACAACGAAGATGAAGCTAGAGCTATGTGGAGAGGCCTTCAAATGACTCAAGACTTAGAAGGCAATTTTATCATAGAAGGAGAATCTATGCATGTTATAAATCTCCTCAATAATTGAAAAACACCTCCTTGGAGGATTAAAACAATTGTTGAAGAGGATAGGATCATTTTATAGGGAAGACAGGACAGAAAAGCCCAACATATCTTTCAGGAAGCTAACAAAATTGCTGATAAGCTGGCGAATTTGGGTGCTGATGGTGATAGACTTTTCAAATGGGAACACGGTGTCCCGAGTGAAGTAGAGGAGCTTATTCAACGAGAATTCCAAGAATGATAGTCAAATTTACCAATAGGAAAGACACTATAAGTTTGAAGGCTAGGAGTATTCCTGTCTCTTTTTTGAATTGGACTCACAATAAAAATTATCTGAGCTGTCAGTATTCATGGATGCTGCTTGGAAAGACCACAAAGACTAATGGGGATAATCACATGTTAGATAACATATCTCCTAGTTGTATTAGTAATTTGAGGTTGGTTGATAATCACAGGGAAGGAAAGAAACGACAATATAAGACTTTGAACCAAAGCCACGTGGACCACCAGATAGCCATCACCATAAATCTAGCCAGCAGGTTCACTTCTCCAAGGCTGATTGGCCAAGATAGTATGTGGTACCAAAGCATGTCATATATGGAAGAAAGCAATTACCAAAGAATTATTAAGAGTAACTGTCACTACAGAGCTTGTGGGAGTTTTTTTAGTACTCTGCTATGTGTGTCTGCAACTTTTTGTTTCTTCATTTTCTCAAGGAAGGGATCCATGTTTGTTTCTTTTTTTTAATTATGATGCATGTGTGTTTTATCGAGGTATACCCAAAATGTTGTATGGGAAGTTTCTTTTTGATAACAGGCTATGTGCCTTATAGGATGTAATGGCTTTGGCGGCACGTAGATTTTACATATATAGTATCCTTAGTAAGGATATGTTCATCAATAGCCCTGGGATGTGTTGTGGTTCATCCAAAACACACCCCAAAAGTGGGGACCCACCTTTGTTTTTGCAGGTTTTAGGGAAGATCTAAAAGACCTGGATGCTAAAAATGAAGAAAAGAAGAAAAATGCCTAAGTGTTGAAAAGGGTCGTGAAATCGCGACATGTCGCGATATCGCGACATGTCACGAAATAGCGACATGTCTCTCCATCGCTGCGAAAAATTGAAATCTGTCGTGAAATTGCGACGTGTCGACAACAAAGAAAAGAGGTGTTGCAAATCCGAGGACGCATTTTTTGGAAGCGTACGAAAAGTTGAGAATGGTAGCAATTTCGCTACAAGTTGCCGAAAGAAAGGTGGTAGCGAATCGCTACCACTTTGTGAAGCAAAGGCGTGAAAGAAGAGTGGTAGCGATATCGCTACCACTTTACAAAGCAAAAGGCGTGAAAGCAAGGTGGTAGCGATATCGCTACCACTTTGCGGAACAAAGGCTCGAGGCAAAAAGTGGTAGCGATATCGCTACCACTTCATCGAAGGAAGGCTCGAAACCAAAGTGGTAGCGATATCGCTACCACTTCATCGAAGGAAGTCTCGGAACCAAAGTGGTAGCGATATCGCTACCACTTTTTGAAGGAAGGCTCAAAACCAAAGTGGTAGCGATATCGCTACCACTTTTTGAAAATAAGGCAAAGCAAAGTCGGTAGCAATATCGCTACAACGAGCTACTACGGGCGTACATACCAAGAACATGTCACGATATCGCAACATGTCACGATTTCGCGACATGTCGCGTTATCGCGGCTAGGAAACGGAAGAGGCAAAATGCAAATTCTGTCGGGATTTCTATGGGAAAGCGTTACGAAAGGTGCAAGAGACGCAGGACACATGGCGGAAATGACAGAACCAGAGTAACATTTCATAACAACAGTTACTGGTCGTAGAGATCGAGCGTTACGAATGCACGCAAAGGTTAGAATACCAAAAGGCGAGAATTGAAGTGAAGGGTCCCGGGAGTCAAAACAAAGCGTCATGGAACAGTCGAGAACGCGCGATAGAAAGGTTAAATAGCAGAAATGTAGATGGATACGGGGCTGGAGACTGTAACAAAAAAGCATTACTTATTGAAATAAAGGATTTTTCTTTGGTAACACGACTTTTGTGTGTAAAATCAAAAGGAGATCGAAGCCAAAACTATTGTTTTATTGTCAATCTTTCCGTTGCATCATTTTGTCTTGTATCTATTTTGTTTACGCCATGGGATGGGTTACGATAGGTGAATGGTAGAATGATGCGGTTATATTCTTTTCCTTAGAGTCTTACATCTGATCTGATTAGATTATGTGTTAGTACGGATCTGATCGGTTGGGTTGTTTTGGGGACTTCATCTCTTAACTTGGGATTTTGCAGGGAGGAGATCGTGAACCATTTTAATATCCTTCATTATTTTCCAGCTGATTCAAAAATAACAGTTTATGTTTTATTCCTTGATATGCTTAATTTCATGTTAGAGACTAACATTGAAATAACAGAACTATTGAATAGAGATAAAACGAACAGGTTAACCTTAGAATAAATTGTGAATATTAGAACATCAAAAGGATTTTTGTTTATTTTTGATTAATCAAACAAGTCAAGATTATAAAGTTCATTGAGAATCAACAAAGGCCCCTTGTTAATAGCTATCTGCAGGATTTGAGTTATTCTGGGATATATCAGTTGTATGTATTAAATTGATATTCATTTTTATATACGTAAAAGCTGTTTCACAAAGAATATTGGAGAAATAATAAAAGGAAGGAAATAAAATAAATTATTTCTTTGCAAGAAAGAGTCTTTTGTTCGAGACTCTAAGTTGCGTGTTATTATTTGTAATATGACAAATTAACACTCAAAATTTTGGCGCTAGAAGGAGGGCCTTCTGTATTGCTTTGCAATTTTGATTTGTTCTAACAATTAACGTGGGTAGTTTTGTTTCCACCTATTGTGTGCAAGTTGGACATTTAGGCGGTGGTGTTCCTTTGATTTCATTTTCATTGCCTTAAAAAAAAGAAAAAAAAAAGAAAAGGGAATAAAAGCTTGATGTTGAACGCATACCTAAGATTGGGAGAATATGAAACATTGGAATCATGTTGTAAAAGCTCCACATGTAATACAAACAGTTAATTTAGATCATTTGAAGCTTGTGATGCATGAAAAATTCAGTTTTGCATGACAAATCATCTCATTTGCAATTCAAGAAATAATGCATTCATGTTCCATCTCACTTTTCATACATTTCACCGTAGTGGCATATGCATCTTAGGTGCAATTCATTTGAGTATGTTGAATCCTCTTAGGGTTATGTTATAACATAAATCTAAGTAAATCCTAAGGTTGGAAGCTGAGTCTTGAAGTATCTAGGACCAAGCACATTTCATACATTAAAAGGGATCTTGAGCAAAATGATCAAAACCTAACTTGGAGGAAAAGGTTGGGCGAAAATGGTTTTCATGTCTATCCTATTATGCAACATGATCCTAAAAACAGTGGTTTTGACCACTTCCATAGAGCTTAAAGCCTAAAATCGGAGTAGTAAGGATAGGGTTAAATTCTCATCTCGGTTGGTTGAGAATCTAATTCCCCAAAGCTTTGATTGGACCCACATGGAGTAGTAAGGATAGGGCATAAATTCTCATCTCGGTTGGTTGAGAATCTGATTCCCCAAAGCTCTTATGTTTCATTTTGTATTAAGTCTTAGATTGTAAGGATCGTACTATTTGTCCTCTGCAAAGGATGGGTAGTCATCCCCAAGGTCTAAGTAACAAGATTAATATTTTCCATTTACATTTAAAATCTTGGGTTGTAAGGATCGTACTATTTGTCCCTAACTAGGATGGGTAGTCATCCCCAAGGTCCAAGAAGTAAAATAAATAAATTTTTCCCATCTCATCCTTATATTGGATTGTAAGGATCGTACTACTTGTCCTCTGCAAGGGATGGGTAGTCATCCCCAAGGTCCAAAGAAATGAAGATAAGTTTTGGATTATGGGGTTAGATAGGCCCATGCATGGCATCATGTCTTGCCTAAAAAATAAGACCACCGATTGTCTAGAGGGTTAGACTAGCCTGACCATTTCTTCCATAATTGGTTTAGTTATTTTGCTCAAAGTGAGGTAAAGAATTCTAAATCAGAATAGTAAGGATAGGGTTAAACTCTCATCTCGGTTGGTTGGGAGTCTGATTCCCCAAAGTTTTGATTTCACATCCACTTGCACATGGGTTCAAGATAGTAGGGACTCATAACCAACTTTGGGATATAATGAACCATTCACTAGTGGATCCTAAGAGGGTTTGGCAGTCTTGAATGTTTGCACATAATACTACAAGAGTGACTATGCATTTTCTCATGGCATATTCAATAGGATACACAAATCATTCACAATTTCGCATATGCATTCATGCAAAACCGATGATGGAATGTGGATCAAATTCAAATGATAAGGAAAGGAATTCATTGCACACACCGAGCTAGTACTTGATGATTTTGATAATTCATGTACTTTTGATTTTGGGCATTAGTTATATTGATTATGGGCTAACCCATGTTTTCAAATTTGTGATTTGTGTTAGGTTGGGTTCTTACTAAAATGCTCAAGAGCATTTGACAATAGAGTCACCATTTGTTGTGGTTCATCCACAACACACCCCAAAAGTGGGGACCCACCTTTGTTTTTGCAGGTTTTAGGGAAGATCTCAAAGACCCGGATGCTAAAAATGAAGAAAAGAAGAAAAATGCCTAAGTGTTGAAAAGGGTCACGAAATCGCGACATGTCGCGATATCGTGACATGTCGCGAAATCATGACCTGTCTCTCCATCGCTGCAAAAAATTGAAATCTGTCGTGAAATCGCGACGTGTCGACAGCAAAGAAAAGAGGTGTTGCGAAGCCGAGGACGCATTTTTTGGAAGCGTACGGAAAGTTGAGAATGGTAGCGATTTCGCTACAAGTTGTCGAAAGAAAGGTGGTAGCGAATCGCTACCACTTCGTGAAGCAAAGGCGTGAAAGAAGAGTGGTAGCGATATCGCTACCACTTTACAAAGCAAAGGCGTGAAAGCAAGGTGGTAGCGATATCGCTACCACTTTGCGGAACAAAGGCTCGAGGCAAAAAGTGGTAGCGATATCGCTACCACTTCATCGAAGGAAGGCTCGAAACCAAAGTGGTAGCGATATCGCTACCACTTCATCGAAGGAAGGCTCGAAACCAAAGTGGTAGCGATATCGCTACCACTTTTTGAAGGAAGGCTCGGAACCAAAGTGGTAGCGATATCGCTACCACTTTTTGAAAAGAAGGCAAAGCAAAGTCGGTAGCGATATCGCTACAACGAGCTACTACGGGCATACGGACCAAGAACATGTCGCGATATCGTGACATGTCACGATTTCGCGACATGTCGCGTTATCGCGGCTAGGAAACGGAAGAGGCCAAATGCAAATTCTGTCGGGATTTCCGTGGGAAAGCGTTACGAAAGGTGCAGGAGACGCAGGACACATGGCAGAAATGACAGAACCAGAGTAACGTTTCATAACAACAGTTACTGGCCACAGAGATCGAGCGTTACGAATGCACGCAAAGGTTAGAATACCAAAAGGCGGGAATTGAAGCGAAGGGTCCCGAGAGTCGAAACGAAGCATCATGGAACAACTAAGAACGCGCGACAGAAAGGTTAAATAGCAGAAATGTAGATGGATACGGGGCTGGAGACTGTAACAAAAAGCATTACTTATTGAAATAAAGGATTTTTCTTTGGTAACACGAATTTTGTGTGTAAAATCAAAAGGAGATCGAAGCCAAAACTATTGTTTTATTGTCAATCTTTCCGTTGCATCATTTTGTCTTGTATTTATTTCGTTTACGCCATGGGATGGGTTACGATAGGTGAATGGTAGAATGATGCAGTTATATTCTTTTCCTTAGAGTCTTGCATCTGATCTGATTAGATTGTGTGTTAGTACGGATCTGATCGGTTGGGTTGTTTTGGGGACTTCATCTCTTAACTTGGGATTTTGCGGGGAGGAGATCGTGAACCATTTTAATATCCTTCATTATTTTCCAGCTGATTCAAAAATAACGAGTTTCTGTTTTATTCCTTGATATGCTTAATTTCATGTCAGAGACTAACATTGAAATAATAGAACTATTGAATAGAGATAAAACGAACAGGTTAACCTTAGAATAAATTGTGAATATTAGAACATCAAAAGGATTTTTGTTTATTTTTGATTAATCAAACAAGTCAAGATTATAAAGTTCATTGAGAATCAACAAAGGCCCCTTGTTAACAACTATCTGCAGGATTTGAGTTATTATGGGATATATCAGTTGTATGTATTAAATTGAAATTCATTTTTATATACGTAAAAGTTGTTTCACAAAGAATCTTGGAGAAATAATAAAAGGAAGGAAATAAAATAAATTATTTCTTTGCAAGAAAGAGTCTTTTGTTCGAGACTCTAAGTTGCGTGTTATTATTTGTAATATGACAAATTAACACTCAACAGGATGATTTTTGTAAAAGGTTTTGGGTCAATCTGTAAAACCCAGTATTAATGCTATAGTATCTTATCTACCAAATTTTTTTTTATAGATCATACTTTAAAATTACATTGCAATATTTATCCCTTAATGCTTGTTGTAGTAGGTAGAGTTGAGGAATGCATTGTAGATGAGAACATAATTAGCTACAAGGAAGTTATCATCAATAATTTTAATGTAGATAAATAATATTAAGCTTAAACATATAAGTCTTAGGTGTTTGTATAACTAGTATATTCTAAATAAAACAACCCTCTAATCAAAGGATAGTGTTACCCATCATTTGTTGGTCCTACCATTTAATAATACCAAAAAAATTAATGTTTTAGAATGAAATATTATAAATTTGGAAACAATTTAATAAGTGTTGTCATCTCTGAATGCACCCATTAGGGGGAAGGTGGGTGATAGGTGTACCCATACCTCATGTAGAGAGAAACAACTAGAAGAAACATGGGTGGAAGGGAAGAACCACCTATAAGAAAACCTTTGAGGTTTTTAATCGAGACCGAATCCTTGTTGTAATTTAACTTCTTGATGCACAATGACATCCATAAGTTGAGGCTGGGGTGTGTGTAGCCAAAGAAGCGATTGCAATGAAAGTAAAAAATAATAAATGGAAATTTATGAAAAATTAAAACCCTAAGCTATGTAGGTGATGCACCAAAGAATTAAAAAGGGACCCCCAATTTTTGATTACAAAAACTGTCAATTGAACACAAAAAATGTCACCTATGGCTAGTGAACACAATCAAGCAAAACACACCAATAAGAATCAAGACAAGCCAAGAGAAGGAAGAAAAAGTGAAATTAGTCATGACTTCCATTAATCTGCTAAAATTATTACAATACAATGGGGTATAGAGGGCTTGATACTCTCTAGGCATGAGAAAATGTGCAGGCTCTCATTTTTATAGTAGGAAAGAAAGGTGAAAGGAAGATCCAACAAATTCAGGTGTTAGGCATGAGAAGATAACTTTTGATATATTTAGAATAAAATTTGGGCCTATTTATAAGTTGAGAGGAGGATGCCTTCCCTATGAAGTTTTATGTAGAAGGCCTACAGATATCTTCTATCCCTACAACCAAGAAATCTTTCTATAAATTGTGTGACTATAACTTCAAGGTCTTTGAATTTGGATCCCTAAATGCTAAAAGCTTCAAGGCCTTTGGATAATCGATTTGGCTAACTGGACTCTC
The DNA here is from genome assembly GCA_028583015.1 of Wollemia nobilis. Lineage (NCBI taxonomy): Eukaryota > Viridiplantae > Streptophyta > Pinopsida > Araucariales > Araucariaceae > Wollemia > Wollemia nobilis. The sequence continues at coordinate 15,396,006 of JAQPPZ010000737.1, forward strand.
TATTACTAAATTGGGATGGTTGCACCATAAATCTACTACCATGTTTCTTCTATGGGTGCATCACTCTACTGACATGATGGACATGGTCTCCTTTACCGGTGTGGGTAGACAAGGTAGGATCACATATATTGTGGGTGGTGGTCGCAATTGCTTATTATTGGCTCTGATAGGCTTGGAGGCAAAATTTAAGCTTTGCGACCATTGGAAGATGTCTCTTTTAATGCTCTCTTTCTTGTTCTTATTTTGTGTGTATGGTTGCCATGTGTATTTGGATGAGATGAAACCTCCATTAGCCAATGGTGGACCTTCTTCTTAGGGTATTGGTTCTTTCCTCCTTTGGGATTTTTACTGGTCACTATATATACTACTTTAACTTTGATTCAAGCTTCTCTTTCTTCATTGCATTCCTTTAGTCAGAAGGACTGCATAGGCTGTGGATTGAGAATCAATAGTACATGGGCCTTAGAACCCTTACCTTGGTTGGACTTAGGTAGATGTGAAGTGTTGTCCATGGATGGAAGATCCAATGACTTGTGCAGATTTAAGATTTCCCACCCTTCTCTTGAGCCTCCTTATTTTGACTAAAGGTTGGAAGCACCTTTTGACAATGTAGCCTTGGTTGGTCCTACTTTGTTAGGACCCCATCATAACATTATATTAGTAATTCTCATTTGATTATGTAATGACCGACTTCCAACATGGGACCCGCTTTATAATATTATTTTGTAACACTTTGTAATGGTATGTGGCAAGTAAGGCACTAAGATAAGTGGGGCTATTTCATGTAATTGTTATCAAGAATGTAACTGATGTTTGGTAAAAGATTATAGCTTGAGTGGTATTTTGCATGTAAGCCAACTCTTGAGCTTTAGGTTAGGGTTGCATGATATTTTTATTTAAAATATATGGAGCCATGTACGAATGTATATTTTTGCCAATTAGTGAAATATTGAAGGAGGTTGCCCCCTCAATGAGGCCTACGATTCTATGCTAATTGTGAGAGTGTTTAATTCTACATTTACTTTTCCACATTGTGATATTGTGTTTTTCCATTAATATCTGTTTAATTTCAATATCATGTGTCAGTGAGATTATTTTTATTAATAGGTTTCTAACAAGTGGTATCAAAGCACTTTTTAGGGCTGAGTTCTGTTGTGAGTACAACAATTCTTGCCCATCCATTTTGACTGTTAGGTATAATTTTCCTATTTTTCTTATTTTCTATTTGTTCCTATTTTAAAAATAGAAAAAAATACAGCCCTTTATTTTTTCTTCAATTATTGTGTAGGTAGAAATCATGTGCTAGGGGTTTTAAAATATCACAGAGGAGTTGTTGTTATTGGCTAAGCTAGATAGCCCATAAAGCATCTAGTGAAGTGAGGGGAAATCAGACTCCAATACACTCGTGCATGGAATTGAGCTCCCATGTATCTTTGGGCATTTAGGGAGGTCATCTAGGATTAAACAAACCTTCAGCCTTAGGAAGATTTTTTGGCCTTGTAATATCCATAGTACATGGGACACATCTCGATATATTACCCTCTTGTACTATTAGAGAGGTAGGTAGTGTGATCAAGGGTATGTGTAGAATCCTCCTTGAGTAGTGGTCTAAAATATTGGTCCGATCACTATTGTTTGTCATTGCGGTATAAAAGAGGACCTATGGGTATTACATACACCTTCACCTAGCATACCCTAGTTTTATCAAAAATTTAACCTGCAAAAATAAATAAAGCTTTCCTATTTTACTAAATTTGTAATCTACAACCAAAAATTCATCCCACAAAAGTAATCATATGAAGAAGACTTCCCTATCACGAAAAAAATTGCATGTAAAATCAATCAAGGTAGAGTCTGCAAGTGTTTGTAATAGTTAGGTATTCATTCAACAACAATCAATAAATTACAAGGTTATCAGTAGCATAGGGAATCCTAGAGTCAAATTGAACAATAGGGGTTGTTAGTGGCAGTGGAAGTCATCTATAATAGTCAATGATTACAGGGTTGTCAGTGACATAAACATAACATACATTATCAGTAATTATAGGGTTTTTAGTGATAAAAATAGAATAGACATTGTCAATTATTGAATAGCACAAGGAATTCTAGAATAGTGTCAGTGTCATAGTACAAGTTCTAGTACAGTGTCTAAAGTGGTTAGTAGTTAGAAAATAATAGGGTAGAGTTGGCTAACATAGTACCCAACTTTTGAACCCAACCTCCAAAGCAAAAACCAACCACACCAGTAGACTTGTCAAAACAACAAATTAGGTATACAATAGAAAGTCTAAGGTGTCCAAAATCAGTGTTGAGATATATAGCTCATTATGAATATATTTTCTAGCTAATCATTTTGATATACAACACCCAAGCACTTTTCAAAATCCTTACTAAAAATAGTAACTCTTGTAGTCACACATCTATTTTTAGTAATTCATTGAAAGAGGTTCAAAAATTCCCAAAATGGTTTGTGGTAGTTGTGGATATCAAAAAGAGGTAAATCAAGCTACTTTACTATTTGAAATAAAAAAAATCTCCCTTTAGCCTTCTCTATGACAATAAAACCATAAAGGAAGATATTCTGCGCTTTAGAGGTGAATACCTTAACTCCAAAACCCACTTGGAAGAATAACTTGCTAAGGTTGAGTCCAAAATTCAAGGTAACCCAAAAGGGTTTGATTACCATATTAAATAATAAATTTGGGAGAAAGGAAAGGAAAGAGGAGACTCTCACCCTCTCTTTTATCATGATCCTACCTTTAAAATGCCTAAATTGGACTTTCCTAAGTTCAATGAGAAGGATGCATATGGGTGGTTATGTTGTGTTGATCAATTTTTTAAACTCCATAATGTCCTTAGATATTTTTGGGTACATATGGCTTCCTTTAATTTGTAATCTAAAGCCTTACAATGGTACCGGTGGTTGCAAAACACCATTCCTAATCCTTCTTGAGAAGAATTTAAGTTCCAATTACTCAATCGATTTGGCCCCAGTGAGTATGACAATTTTACAAGAGCACTGAAAAAGTTAAGAAAAACCTCTATAGTTCAGGATTACCAAACCCAATTCAAGAATTTGGCTAACAAAACTAAGGGATTGAATGAAGGGTTTTCAAGAGTTATTTTATCAGTGGCTTGAAGGATGATCTCTAGGCTAAGGTCAAGATGCTCAAACCACATATAATGATACGCTATAAGCTTAGCACAGTTGGTCGAATCCAAATTTGTAGCTCAAAGGAGGACATAAAAATTTCCACAAACTAAATCCTCCTTTCCTCCTAAGTTCCCAAATCATAATGAAAATAAAAATATTTCCCACAAATGCTCGACTACAGAAGAAATGGATGCTCAATGCGCTCAAAGTTTGTAATACAATTGTGATGAGAAATATGTTCGAAGACATAGGTTCACCCAAAAGAAGTTTCTTATAGAGGTCTAAGAGCCAATAAATAGTAACCAAAGTGATGATAAAACAAACCCAATAGAGGAACCACCCCAAAATGAGGAAGAAATACATGAAGAACCACAAGCAATTTTTTTTGTCCATGCTCTTGTTGGGATTACTACTCCACAAACCATGGAAGTTGTGGGTTTTTCAAAGACCAACATCTTACAATCCTTATCGATTATAAAAATACACACAACTTTATTGATCCCCAAATCACCAAGCAAGTCAATTGTTACATACACACATGTAATTGCTTTGAAGTTATGGTGGCCAATGGAGGGAATTTGCATTGCAAAGGTACATGTCGCAATGTGAAAGTAAAAATAGGGGATTATGAGCTCAAAATATGTATGTTTTCTCTATAATTATGGGACTATGATTATTGGAATATTAGTGGTTAGGTACATTGGTAACCATCTCATGGAATTTTTTAGAGTTAAGGATGTAGTTTTCACAAAATAGGTATTACACTCTTTAGGGTTCACAAGCATGACCTCCTCAAATTATTAGCTCAAACCATATGGAGAATTTGTTAAAAAAAATTCTTGTTGGGTCGTCACTCATATATTTGTGATCCAACCACCAACGTCAGAGGTGGACCAAATTCTTGAATATTTACAACTTATTTTGACAAAGAAAAATGCAATTTTTACTGAACCATCAGACTTGACACCCCGTTGCTCCCATGACCATGCAATTCCATTGGTACTTGGAAGTGTCCCACCTAACATCTAGCCGTACCAATATCCTAATGACCTTAAGTCAAAGATAGTGAAGTTAGTACAAAAATTGTTAAGAGGTAGAGTCATTCGGCCAAATAATAGTCCTTACTCTTCTTTGATATTATTGGTGTGAAAGAATGATGAGTCCTAGTGATTATGTATCGATTTTTGTGAGCTAAATAAGCTCACCATTAAGGATAAGTTTCTTATTCCCATGGTGGATGAATTACTAGACGAGTTGCATGGGAATTTATTTTTCTCCAAATTATATCTTCACTTCACCATTAGATCAGACTCAAGGATGAAGATATTCCCAAAACTACATTTCGTACTCATGAGGGTCATTATGAGTTCTTGGTGATGCCATTTTGCTTGACCAATGCACCTTCCACATTTTAAAAACCTCATAAAAAACATTTTTCATCCATTTCTTTGCAAATTCATCCTAGCTTTATTTTATGACATTTTGGTTTATAGTCGCTCATGGGATGAGCACCTCTCCCATGTGGATCAAAATTTACAACTTTTTGCACAACATAAAATTTATGCTAAGTGGTCCAAGTGTTCTTTTGGATTGATGAAAGTGGAGTATTTGGGACAAATTATCACCAAATATGGAGTTAAAGTTGATCCTAGGAATATTTAGGTGGTTCAAGAGTGGCCAAAACCTCACACTCTCAAAGGTCTTTATAGATTTTTGGGGCTTACAGACTATTATCATAAAATTGTTTGTAATTATGGTAAAATTATCACTCCATTAACATCCATGTTAAAATAGGATTCTTTTACTTGGACTGGACCAACCGAACATGTTTTTCTTAAGTTGAAGCATGTTATGACAACCATGCTAGTATTAGACATGCCATATTTCTCGAAGCCTTTTGTAATTGAGAATGATGCTTCAAGCAACGGTATTGGCACAATGTTGATGTAGGAAGGGCGAACCTTGGCTTTCACTAGTAAAGCATTCTCTAGTCGCAATCTAGGCAAATCAACTTATGCTAAGGAAATACTTGCAATTTTGCATGTGATCACTCATTGGTGACCTTATCTCATTGGGCATCATTTCGCCATTAAAATAGATCATCAAAGTCTCAAATATTTCTTGGAGCAATGGGTTCCACCTACCAACAACAAAAGTGGGTCCTCAAGCTCATGGGCTATGATTATGATATTACTTATAAAAAGGGTAAGGAGAATATTATGACTGATGCCCTCTCTCACCAATTTGAGGCTCATAGTATGATAGGTGCCATTTCTTCACCCATTCCATAGTGAATAAATTCTTTGAATGAGGAGGTACTTAAGTATTCAAGCTTACAAAGTTTGGTCGCATTCTTTCAAATAGAGCCTAACTCATACACCAGATACACTTGGGATGGAAAAGATTTACACTACCACAAAAACCTTGTTGTCCATCACACATATCCAGTCCAAGAGCTTCTCATGAAGGAAATGCATGCTTCACCCACAACATGCCATTATGGGTTCCTTAAAACATATGAAGGGATTAACTGTACCTTTTTTTTGGAAGGTATGAAGGATATTCATAATTTTGTGGCAACATGTGATATCTATCAATGGATGAAAGGCAAAATAGTGCATTCTCCAGGAACTCTACAACCCTTGCATATTCTTGAACAAGTTTGGATAAATAATTCCATGGACTTTATTGAAATGTTACCTAAGTCTAGAGGTAGATTAGTTATTTTCATGGTAGTGGATCATATTTCAAAGTATGCTCATTTTTGTTCCCTCTCCCATCCTTACATGACCTCCACAATTACCCAAAATTTCCTTAATTTTATCTTTCATCTTCATGGCATACCCACATCCATTGTGTCCAATTGTGACCCTACTTTCACTAAGTTGTAGGGAACTCAACTCAAAATTATTTTAGCTTATCATCCATAAAAATATGTTTGGACTGATATTGTCAACAAATGTTTGAATATCTACCTTCATTGCTTTACCTCTGATCATCCCACATAATGGGTTAAGTGGCTTCCCTTGATTGGGTGGTGGTATAATATTTCTTATCACATGACAACCAAGTTCACCCATTTTGAAGTAGTTTATGGATAACCTCCATTCATGGATTTCTCCTACATTCTAGGAAACTCTAAGGTCCATGCAGTCAACACTACACAACCAACATGCCAAATTTCTCCATCAACTTAAGATGAATTTGGAAGCGATCCAGAACCATATGTACAAAAAAGCTGACCAACACTATTTTGAGTGTAGATTTGATGTTGGTGATATGGTATTACTTTGCTTATAGTTGTACAAACAATCATCCCTTTAGTTTTGTAGGTGCCAAAAACTCACTACCAAATACTATAGGTCCTACTATGTTTTACATAGTATTGGTACCACAACCTACAAATTAGCCCTCCTATCTACATCCAAGCTCCAAAATATTTTTGATGTATCCTTTATGATAACTCAAAAATCATGCACCCATGCAATGAAAATAAAATATAGTAGCAATGTAACACCAATGATAAAAATAACATATATATAAATATGGTGTGATTTTATTAATGATAACTTTATTCTTTCCAAAGAGGTTACAATGAGATCCTCTCTAAGGGTATTTTCTACCAATCTGATACAATGAATTACAACATTAAGAGGGGTTGATTCCCCTATTTGGACATAATCGATGCACTCTAAGGTTTTCTCTCAATCATAAGTGTTTGGAGTGGGATTTCATAATCACTACTTGGAGTTAGATGTTGAGTTCTTGATATCTTTTATCCTTTATGAATCTTGTAATTTTAGACACCTAAAACACGTCATGTCGAAGGTGACTACTCATATGGACATGCTACAAGACCATATGGAAGATCTTGGATAGACTCCAAGATAGAGCAGTGGTTCTAACCACTCAATTTGGGCTCCTTGGCCTAATCAGTCTGAACCATAGCTGAGACCTACGGTCTACAGTCTGAACCATGGCTGAGACCTATGGTCTACAGTCTAAACCGTAGCTATCACCTATGGTCTAAACTAAAGTTCAGTTGGCCTTCATCCGAGCCAAATCGGTTTGAATGACCATTTGTTCTAGAAGAAGGTGGTTAAAGGATGGAAGCTTCTAATCCAACTGTCCTAACCACCCCTTCTTGTTCTTGGCTTCTCCATGAAGCCACCCCTAGCCCTTGGGTAGTCCTATAAGTACCCCTTCAAATTAGGGCAAAGAGATTGGAGATTAGAGCAGAAGCCCTATCAATTGTGGACTCACTTGAGTGCACTAAGAGAGAGATTTGTTGCTATCACTTTTCCAACCCAAGCATCATGACAAATTATGCCATGGATGCCCTAAGGAGCTAGAATGCCAAGAAACACTAATTTGAGCAAACGGAGGCCCTATCGAGCAATTCAACCACCAAACCTATCAGAGGACACTGAGGTGACCCTTGATCATCAATTTGACAAGGAGGATCAAGACCACAACCCTAGAATTGGAGGGCAAAACTACTTGATTGCTCACCATGGTTGACAACCATGGTTTATAGTGTAGACCGCTCATCCGAGCTATGGTTTGCAATAGGTATAAGATCCCCTTACTATTCCTTTTATAGTATGCTTAGCTAGGTTAGATTAATCATTTTAGTACTTTATTTGGTAGTTTAGAGACTCGACTGACCGTATTAAATATTTCATTAGATTTACTTCATTGTAGCAAGTAGGACATAATTAGTTTCTTTCCATGTTATAATGCTTCATTTCATACAATTGATCCATTAGATTGATAGCTATACTCCTTATTTTCATATTTCTATCAAATTTTATGAATTGCATATGTTTAGCATAGTTTATCCATTTTCTTGATTTCATATTATGTATATGCCACCTTTATGCTTATTTTCCTTAAAGGGCCTCATCATGAGAGGTTCCTATTCTTTTAATGTTCTGTGTTGTTTCTTGACCACATAGAAATAGATTCAAAGGAGCTTCAATCATCCAATTCCTTCCTCAACGCGAAGAAGAGGGTCAACTCCACCCTAGAGCAGTTCGTGTCACCTTAAAGGCTTAAATGCAATGTATCCCCAAGGGGATTACAACATTGTAATTAGTATCAAAAATTGGTATCCCTAAGAGGGATTCATTTGTAAAACATGAATTCATTCCAAAAGGAAATAAAGATGCATTTTACTTAATTGTTTAATCTTTGTCAATTTGTGTATGAATATCCATTTTTATTTCATTTTATGTAATTGCAATATTCAGGTGCATGCCTTTATGGTCGTACAGAAGGTGATCACGATGGAACTCCACAATTTAAGAACCTAATCTGACATATTCTATGTTTTTTGGATTGCAGGTGCAAACCATAGCTTACAACTATGGTCTCATTGTTGGCCCGTGACTTCAAGACATGGTCTACAGTCTAAACCATGCATCAGACCTACGATTCATAGCAGACAGATCAGAAAATAGAGGACAAAACATAGATCAGATGTGGACCTGAGGTAGGTCCCACTTTTCACCCTCTATAACTTTTTCTATCTCTGTATTTTTCTAGAATGCCAAATTTGCAATACAACTAGGAAAACTAAAAAATGGAAATGAACTAAGTCCTTAGATTTGTATTCATTTTTGCATCATTAGCAAGGCGCTGCTAGGAACAACGGACCTCTGAGTGCAGTCCACCCTAGAATACAACGTGCTAGGTTAAAATTGTGTGTTGGTTTGCATGCTTGAAGCCCAATCAGAGGCTATATCATCGTAATTGCATTATCAAAAATCATTTAGGATATAGCATGCATTTTTTAAAATGAAACGTTTATTTTTGCATATCATGTAGGAAACAATCATTTATGCTATATTATGCATTTTCCTTTTATGCAAAATAATAAAATGAACCACACACACCACGTTTCAATTAAACGCTAGTGAGTTGGGAGTGACATCCAACCACTAGTAGGGTCCAACGATGGTGGAGTTATTTCCATCCATTGGCCCAACTCCCACGTACCTATTGTTCTAGACCAATACCGGATCCAAGAACCTTTCGTACCCTAGAAAATTTGCATGTATTCTCTTCGAAGGGTATAACGCTAACTAGGGGAAAATGGGTGAGGGACTGGTAGGACCGGTGCTCCTTGTCTGGGTGTGGAGTTTCATTACCACACATAATAGGGGGGATTTACACAGCCTTGGAGTTCACAGCCAAGTTGTCGAGCTACGAGCATACAGGTGAAAGCCAATTTAAACTGAGAATATCATCCAACAAGCTTTCAAAACATGATAAGGAGTTTCTTTACTGATACAACAAATTTGAAACAACATCAAACAGTTTAGGGCTCACTTTTAAAAGTTAATACGAGATAATCACCATTGTATACCTTGTTTGCTTAATAAAGAATAAATCTAGACACTAGGTGCACCATGGTGGAGACACGGGGTGGTCAGAAAAGGCATAAGCCTGATGCCAATGACCAAGTCCCAATAGATTCACAACAACACATGTCGAATCCTCACCCACATGCGCTTCCCGAACGTCATTCGATGAGCATTAGAGGAGACAATTCGACAAGAGGGGAACCTATTGAGCGTACCCTCATTAGAGGAGCTTATGTGCATTCCTCTAGACATAGAATAGAGCATGGAGCCTCTCAGCATGAGGGTGTTCCACTCGAAAGCCATTACTAGGATCGCATTGCATGTGCATCCACAGGATCGGCTGAAGAGTATGTTATACAGGGGTCCAAGTTGGTACCCCTACATCATAGGTCTATAGGAGGATCCATGGCTCCACCTTTAGAGTACAGATGTGATCGAGACCCACCCATTCAAGGGCATGCAGATAGGGCCACCATTGAGCATAGGCCTATGTAGACTCCCACACATAGTGAACCTCGAAATATCACTATTGATATGGCTAAGGTGGGAGCCAATGGCACACCACCGCACGAGTGGTGGAGATCTAGATAGTTGGATGGCTTAGGTAGCATCCTTGAGCAGCTAGGCTATAAGCCTTTAGCTCCACCCACTCATGCTCCGAGTGAGCATAGTGGGGGTTCTATTAGGACTGCTAGAGAGCATGGAGAGGCTTCCAAGTACCCTCATGTGACACATCCACCATCCATGCATGGTGGCACAGAGCATAGAGCTCAGTAGGATGCCAATGTCATCTTTACAAACAAAGGCAAAAGCATCACAAATCAATCAGATGGGTACAGAACCCATAAGGTCGCTCACATAGAGCATGCATACCAGAGGCCTGTTACGGCCGATCAACTTGATAGATCACACAGACTGGTATCCGAGCAATGATGATAGCTCCTCCAAGATCAATTGGAGGATACTCGCCTAGAGAGGCAGTGCATCGAAGATGAGAATCTTCAAGCATAGAGGCTCATCAGACAAAGGCTATATGAGCAGTGCATGCATGAGGAATGCATCCTTACCCAAAAGGAGCACGTAGAGTAGGAAGATAGGCTAGCCAGGGCTGGTCTATACACTCACATGGAGAATAGAGAGTGCATTCAGAGAAAGGCTTTTTCACAAGTCGATGTGCAATAGGAGCGCAGAGATGCTCACACTCATATTAGTGCCCAACAAAGAGAATGACCACCACCATTCGAACATGAGAGGCAACAACAATATGAGGAAGAAGAGGGAGAAGGAAACAATCAAGAGTATCCTAAAGACTCCCAAGTTGAGGAGGAGGAAGAGCAACGTCCTCCACCTCGATAGAGGAAGAATGTACCTCCAAGACCACCCTCACGTCAGCTTAGGGAGGAGGACTTTCTATCCTCGTAGGCCTATAAGGCCTTAGCTGAGAAGGTAAAAGCAATTGAGAGGCAAGGCATGACTCTTCAAAATTTGACATTAAGAAAGATTCATAATGAGCCTTTGGACCCCTCGATACCTGCTCCAGCATACCCTGAGCATTTTGTTATGCCCAGGCTAGACAAATTTAAAGGTGACGAAGATGCGCAGGAGCATGTCACAAGATTTTTGGATGCCTATTTCCAAATTATGAGCAATAATGCCTTACTTTTGCACACATTCATCACAACCCTCTCAAGCCCAACCTGAGAGTGGTTCAATCAACAAAAGAAGCACAACATTACCAGTTTTGAGCAACTGGCTGATGCTTTCCTTGAACGCTTTTCTTTTGGCATCAAGAAATAGGCTAACCTTTCTGATTTGGTTGCGCTAGCTCAACGTGATGATGAGCCAATTGAACAATATGAAAAGAGGTGGAGAAGATTGATGGCAAAGCTACCATTCCCTATTCCTGCTATGGAATTGACCCGAATGTTTACCAAGAGTTGTGCCAAGCACATCTCATTATTATTGCAACTACAGTAGTATCCAACATTCGAGGAAGCTTTGGCACAAGCCAAAGTAATTGAAGATATCAAGTTGCAAGAAGGCAACTTGAAGCTTAAGAACAGGAAAGAGGGGCCTAAGAAGAGCTCCACAAAACAGAAGGGCAAGCAGGCCCATATCAACCAGGTGGTGCTAAACCTCCAGAGAGAGGATAAAGGGCAACAAAAGCAGAATTATCAAGCCCAACCTCCTCCTACATAGTACAAAAAGTGCAATAATAACTATAAGGGCAAAAACAAAGAACAATACCCACCTCACCAATTCATGCCTCTAACGGAATCATTGACGTCAATATTCCATCAGTTATGTGAGGCTAAGGCGATCAGACTACCCGAGGTTAAGCTGGTCGATCCGAATCAGCCCAAGTCGAAGGGGTATCAGGATGACTTATTTTGCATCTTCCATCGTGCGAAGGGCCACGACATCGAAGTATGTTGGTCCTTCAAGAATATTGTGCAAAACATGATTGAAAAGGGTGAGCTTGTAATACCAAGTAATCCATTAGTGCTTGACAACCAGAACATGGGGATTTACAAAAATCCATTACCAAACCATGAGGCACCATGCAACAACGTTGGCCAGGTCAACCAAGTGCACGTCGAACCACCTACCCAGGGGTTCATAGGCATGGTGAATGTTGTTACCAGACATGGGAGATATGAGCAACTGAATCAACCTCATGCTCCCATTAGGATACAAGCTACATTGAATCAATGACCAACTCAGAATATTCTAGGCCCACCAATGAGACCGATGGTGACCATACAGAGTAGGTTAGTCCAAAACCTATAGACAACTCCTACGAAGTTGTCTATATATGAACTGATACAATAGTCCCCTAGGCATAGGGAGACTCTTATGGACATTCTAAGGTCCATCAAAGTACAGTCTCAAGATGCTCAAGCATTTACCAATTTTGTGGGACATGTACAACAGTGCTAGGAGCCCATGATCCAATTTTATGATCATGAAATCAAGATGGTTCCCATAGATACGGTTGACCCACCATTGCATATCATCATGTGTATCAATCATGTGCCATTCAAGAGGGTCTTGATCGACATTAGTTCGTCGATCAATATAATAATGACCAAGGCATTGAATCATCTAAAGCTACCAAAGTCACATATTGTGCCCACCACCTTCACGTTGAGAGCATTTAACGATGCCCTATGCTCGATGGTTGGCACAATCATCCTACCTATTTAGGTAGGCCTAAAGACCATCTCTATGATGTGTCATGTGATCGAGGGTGCCATGCAATACAACATCCTACTCGAGAGGCCTTGGATTCATGAAATGCATTGCGTTCCCTCTATACTACACCAATGTGTAAAATATCTGCATGAGGGATGGGTTCACGTAGTGTCATCAGACGAAGAACCTTTCAAGTTCGTGAACCTAGCAGATTTTCCTGGGGGTTTCATACTCCCATCAATGCACCTGGACATCTGCCTGCATCATCGATTAAAAATCTAGGAGGTAAACCAATAGTACATGCTCAACCATCGACATCTGTATCACATAGATCTGAGCGCACTACTGCTACTTCACTGAAACTGACTGCATCAGTGATGCTTCAGGATGACAAGAAGTTAAAGGTAAAAATGGGTGAAAAAGAGAAGAAGCATATGCCCGAACCAATCATCGAGGAGGCTCCCATCCCCATGGAAGTGGAGGAAGCCCAAGACATAGCCGAGGAGGTACCTCAGCCTACCTCACCTGCATCATCAATAGGGTCATCCGCACCATGGGTGATTGTACATCTCACCAACATAGGATTAGGTGAGTATATTGTGTAGAATGTAACCTTCAGACCAATTCTAGAGACTGCACAAGAGATGGGCCGACCGCATGCTCATCATTTTCTAGTTGGATCGATGGTACCATTGGGAGAGCCACCTAATCAGACTAACTTCATCTACGTTAGGCTGGATCAGCTTCCAACGTGAACGCCCATGGATGAAGATAGTGATGAACCTTTCATAGTAAATGTTCATTATTTATCCAACCTAGAGTACTCCATGCATATTTTTGAGTTATATCACTAGCATGGGTACGGACTTGGTCTATTTGAACAAGGATGTAGGACTCCGCTTGAGCCACGTTATCAGCTAGCAACTGATAGGTTCGGGTTAGGGTTATAGATACAAGGACAAGATGATTTGCTCATAGTATCCTTAGATCACTTGTACCTTAGTCTAGGGGATGATGTGGACTTCAACCCATATCATCCTAATCCTTCCAGCTTCTAGAGGACTAACCCGATGGTATCTATCATCACTTCTGAGCCACTTGAAGAACATCATGAAGGGCTCTTAGAGCAGACTGACACAGAGCAGAACCCCAGAGGCAACCTGGGTCATCAAATCCATAATGCAACCAATGACATAGGTGTGTAGGGGCATAACCCCATAGTTTTAGGTGATCTCGAGTCAGGAGATCTCTACAATGATGATGGAGAGGAGTCCACCTCCGAGATAAGTGGACCAAGTTATGATGTCGATAATGAATCCTCAAACGATGATCAATCTGAGGATGAAGCTGAGGAGGGCTATCTAAGGCCTTTGTATGTGCATCACCTATTGCCTATAGAGTTGATACATGTTACCGAGGAGATTCTTCCCAACATTGATCATTTGGGGGAAGAAGTAGAGCCAATTTTCTCATCAACGTCATACATACGGACTAATTATCCAATTTTTCTGGACATGGATGATAGTGACCAGGAAGTGAGATTCATGGGACCGCACCTACCAGAGCATCCCCCACCTATAGGGGCAAATGAAGGATTGTATTATGATAGTGATGAAGAGGATGAAATAGAGAGAGCCTATCTAGGACCTCCTTACCTACGTCACCACAATGCACCTTATACGATTGAGGACATGCGAAGAGAAATCAATCTCAACCCTCACCTTAGGGGAATACCACCAAAATTTAATGTGATTTATCACATGTTGTTTCCCCATTCACCTACCTACATGGAGCTCCATGAGCCGAATGATCCCATATTGCAACCAGTGCATAGAGAGGATCCAATAGTTCATAGTTCTCATAGAGAGGACCCATTTGTGCCCATGCCATTAGAGCCAGATCTCGGGTATGAGAGCTGCATCGATGATGTAGAGGTTGGTCCATGTGGTCCTAGAGATCAATTCCATTCCATCAATATGGTCTCCATTGATTTGACCACTCCACTCCGCAATCCAATAGATCCATCCAAACCATTGTATCTCAATGTAGATGCTATCGACTGGGATCGCATTGACTCACTCGTTGAGCCTGAAGATTTCTTCCCTAATGAAGAAATGTTACAACCATTTCATTTTGCACTAGGCTATGCATATGATGTCTATCATGCCAAAAATACTTCCAACGTGGAACCTATCAACCCGATTGATGACATCCATTTGATCCCTACGCCTCATCAGCTTGAGGAGGGATCGCACATGTCAGTAGAGGAAACCTTCGATGTGGATATCAATAACGATCCCACTAATCCAAGGAAGGTTAAATTTGGAGAGAGTCTCACTCCCGATGAGCGTGCCACACTCATCCCTCTACTGAAAGAGAGACCTAATATTTTTTCTTGGACATACAAAGATATGCTAGGTCTAGACCCAAAATTGGTTACGCATAACCTTTCGCTAGATCTGACGAAGAAGTCGATCAAGCAGAAGCTTAGAAAGATGCATCCAATAGTAGCCTTAATGGTGAAATATGAGCTACAAAAGTTGTTGGATGTAGAATTTGTAATCTCCATCGACTATCCGGAATGGGTATCCAATATGGTGCCCGTAGGAAAACTTGATGGAAGAATCTATATTTGTATGGATTTTAGAGACCTAAATAAGGCAACACCCAAAGATTCATTTTTATTGCCAAATATTGATGCTCTTGTAGATGCAACTGCAGGTCATGAAATGCTCTCCTTAATGGATGGTTTTTTTGGTTACAATAAAATTTGGATTAAACCCGAAGACCAACATAAAACCATATTTATAATGCCATGGGGAACATTTTGCTATAAAGTTATGCCATTTGGCCTCAAAAATGTTGGTGCCACATATCAATGGGCCATGACATACATTTTTCATGACTACATGCATAATATTCTAGAAGATTATATCGATGACTTGTTGGCCAAGTCATTGCTACGAGAAGAGCATGCAGAGGTCTTAAGGAAGGTCTTCGATCGCCTGATAGAGCACAATGTCAGGTTGAATCCTAAGAAGTGCGTATTTGGCGTAACTTCTGGTAAACTCTTAGGATTCATCATTTCTAAATGAGGCATCGAAGTCGACCCAGCGAAGGTCAAGGCTATCTTAGAGATGCATCCTCCCTCCAATATTAAAGAGTTAAGAAGCCTTCAGGGCAAAGTAGCATCGATAAAGTGATTCATCACTCAGTTATCGGATAAATGTCGACCCATGAATCGACTGCTACATAAGGGGGTCCCATTCAACTAGGATGAGGACTGTCAAGCAGCTTTCACTGAAATAAAGCAATACCTGGTGATGTCACCAGTGCTAGCTCCACCAAGGCCAGATGTGCCATTTCTACTATATATATCGACAACCGACTTTGCACTAGGAACCATGTTAGCCCAAAAGAATGTGCAAGGAAAAGAACAGGCCATATATTATATTAGTCGAACCTTGGTGAGCTATGAGCTCGGGTATGCATATGTGGAGAAACTATGTTTAGCAGTAGTGTTCGCTACCAAGAAATTGTGACACTATATGCTAAGTCATACGACATATGTTATATCCAAACAAAATCCTTTGCAATACATGATGAGTAAGATGTATCACAATACATGTACTACAAAGTGGATCATGCTACTGATAGAATTTGATCTAGAATTCATAAGCCAAAATTCCATTAAGGGACAAGTCATAGCTGATCAACTAGTTGAGGCACCATTGTCAAATAGTAGGCCTCTGACCATTGAGCTTCCGGATGATGTAGTCTTCATCATATCCGAAGCTCCCGAACCCGAAGAACCAGAGAATAATGTTGATATGACTCTGTTCTTTGATGGTTCGAAGTGCGAGCAAGGAGGTGGTGCAGGAATAGTGTTTTTCATGCCGCAAGGAGCTCCAATGCCCTTGTCATTTAAATTAGACTTTTCATGCACCAACAACAATGTTGAGTACGAAGCCCTACTATTGGGCCTCCACACAGCCATCGCCATGAACATTAAAATATTAAACATCTTTGGTGACTCCTTGCTCATAGTAAACCAAGTTAAGGGGCTCTTTCAGTGTCGATGTCCCATACTGAAAGCTTATAAGGATCTTGTTGCTACATATCTAGCTAAATTGGAATGGTATGACATCGAGGCAATCCCTCATTCATCAAATAGGTTCGTAGACACCATGGCCTCTTTGGGATCCTTAATCCCTCAGAATCCATCTACGGATTTCACTACCATCCATGTCAAAATGCTCTCGCATCCTACAATGGAGCGCGAAGCCTTTGATAATAAAATGTCAATCAACATGATTAGCGTAGAACCAAAAGTTGAATGGTTCTGTAGAGCTGAAGACTTTCTAAAGAAGGCACCCTAGGGGTCATTAACCTCTTAGAGTCCGATGGGGAGTGGTACTACCATTCACCACAAGGTTGTTTCCTAGTCTGCATTTGCAAAAGTAAATACATAGGGGGAGCAAGTCATCTTGGTAGTCGAAGTTGAGGCTTATCAGAGCTGGATGTCGCAAATCCAAGACTTCTTAAAACTTGGTATAATCCCAAAGGGATTGTTGCATGCCGCAAAATGCACATTCAAGAAGAAAGTGACTAAATATGTCTTGATAGGAGACATCTTGTACCGACGAGGCTACGATGGAGTTCTCCTTCATTGTCTAGAGCCCCAAGAGGCATCTTGGGTGATTTCACAAGCTCATGATGGTACGTGTGGTGGCCATTTTAGCGGCATGGCCATCATCAAGTGCATCCTTTGAATGGGTTACTATTGGCCCACTATGGAGAAGGAGTGCAATGTGTATGTCAAGAAATGCATCAAATGTCAGCATCATGCTAATCTTACGCACTTGCCATCATAGGCCTTACAGCCCATCCAAGCGGCTTGGCCATTTTCTCAGTGGGGATTAGATCTTATAGGCAAGATCTCTCCTCCATCATCGGGCCGACATACATTTATAATCATGGCTACTGAGTATTTCACAAAGTGGGTGGAAGCAATACCCTTAACAATGACAACTGGATCTCGTATAGCAGAGTTTATACTGGAGCATATCATAAGTCATTTTGGGATTCCATCCAAAATAATATTGGATAATGGAACATCATTCAAGAACAAAACTGTGAGAGCTTTGACGTCTAAATATAGAATCAAACATAGTTTTGCAACTCCTTATTATCCACAAGCAAATGGGCAAGCTGAGGCCTCAAACAAGATAGTGGTGGCCATCTTGAAAAATATGGTCCAAGAAAACCACAAATATTGGCATATCCAGCTGCCCCTTGCATTATGGGCTTACAGGACTAGCATTCGGATGCCCACTGGGGCAACACCATTTTCACTAGTATATGGCGCTGAGGCCATTATGCCCTTGGAATTGGAAATTCCAATGTTGCGCATCGCATTGAAAGAGTTCATCGATGATGACACCGTGTGACAAGCTCGACTAGATCAACTGATGTTGCTTGATGAACATCGCATGAATGCCCTAGAGCATCTCTACATTTATCAAGAGTGACTAAAATGAGCTTATAATATCAAAGTCCACCAGAGAGACTTTGAAGTTGGGGATCTTGTCTTGAAAGAGAACCAACAGAACTCTAATTTACCACTAGATATGCGAGACAAATTCATGGCTAATTGGCTAGGACCCTATATCATATCTAAAAATATTGGTCTAGGTACCTATCACCTAACATCGCTAGGAGGTGTTGAAGAGCCTGAACCTCTCAACATCATCCATATTAAGGTATTTTATGCTTGAGAGCATAGTAAAAGGCTCTGAGAGTTTGCTTAAAACTGCTCGGTCAACCCCAAAGGCTCCAAGGGTTCCTAAAACCACTTGGTCATGTCAGTCAAAGGCCTCAAGGGTTTGCTTATAACCGCTCGGTCATCCCAAAAGGCTCCAAGGGTTTGCTTAAAACCACTCGATCATCCTAAAAGGCTCCAAGCTCTCTTGTGAGTAGTTTGGTCAATCAAAAGGCTCCAAAGGCATGTACTCACCGTTTGGTCAAATATAAAGGCTCAAAATCCATAAAAATTATAAAATCAATAAAATCCAAAAAAATTGGTAAAGCATAAAATCCAAAAACATTTGCATTTGCATTATGCATTTTCATTTACACATGCATTCATTTCATTATTGCATTGCATATAGGCATTCATCATCCATTGCATTCCGTAGTAGGAGGGATTGTGTTTGTCAGTCTTACAAATGATGCCATGTTTGTGTTTTAATCATGCACCTTTGCATTTATCATAATCCATTGCATTCATACACAACACCTGTTGCTATGAGATATGTGTGTATACCAAAGTTTTCTAGTCACTCAACCATACCTAGTGGGTTTCTCAGACGTCATAGAAAGTTGCTTTTGCTTTTGTAGATGAGGTCATTAGTTGTGATAGTGCTTGGCATATCAGGATCCCATCACTAATTGACACATTTAAAATCTTGCTAAGATAAGGGAGGATGAAAGCTGTGAAAGTGGTCCTGGGTATTTAGAGAGATGGGTTTTATTACCTGCTTATCTTGCAAATAGTTCGGTCTAGAGTGGTGAACCTTGGCAAAAGGACAAGAATTTCCCCTACTCGTACATAGATACACAGTTTAAATTTCAAACCCAAAGTTCAAAGTTCAAATCTAAAATGATATAGTGAATTAAAAGCACTATACAAATCCCTTGCTCAAGAAAAATGGGAATAAACAGTGATTTTTATCACTCAGAGTAAAACGTGAAAAATAGTGATTTTTATCACTACATATGAGCAAAAATCAAAATGGGGTGAGAACTTGAATCCCTGGATTGTTCACCATTCAAAGCCATAGAATGAACCCCGAGTGCAGCAATGGGTTGAAAGAGTCCCGCCTGCTTTCGGAGTAGTAGTTTTATTGGGTGATCCCCAAACGCAGCAATGGGTTGAAAGAGTCCCGACTATTTTTGGAGGGGTAGTCCTGATCAATTTGTGAGATGAGCTAGCTCTAGGTGCCTGGGGTTGTCTAGCAGTATAGTCCAATCAAGTCTAAAACAAGGATGATACGAACATAGGAGGAACCCGATCTCACATATGGGTTGGAAGAGTCCCGACTGACATCTGGGGTATGCCTATGGTCTATCTAAAAATACTCACATGCACACACAGGGGTAATGAATAGTTGGGTCATTCATGATGAAAGCCTTGTCCAACAAAAGCCTTGTACAATTAGTATGTGATGTTTGAGAAGTCTACTAGGGTGTTTGAGTCTCATGGAAAACCTCAAAAATTTCTCTAATAGCAACACAATACCAAGTAATTCAAATCATCAAACTACAAAGTATCGAATCCATGATACATCATTATATAAAGCACAATCAAGATATAGGATAGATACCGGATGGATATCAGAAATGATATCTAGATGACCACTAACTATATTGTGCATATTTTTCAAACTTGCAAAAGAAAATAGAATGACACATTATATCATTCGCATCATACCACTTCATACCATTGCATTTCATATATGGGTGATTAATTGATTAAATTCTTGTAATGAGGATCTTTCAATTACATTCATGATTTTTACACATTCTGTGGTGTCGTCCATTAGATTGTTAAACTCATATCGCATTCATTCCTTATGTTTTAAGTGATTAAAGCATACAGGTTCATTTACATTAGATTACCATCATGTAAATAATGCATTACATACATTGCATCAACATATCGTGATATCATCATAAATTAAATGCATACAATAAAGCAAAATTAAATATGCATTTAAAAGTAAACATCGCATCCATATGCATCCATCATAAAAAGCATATCTAAGCATCTAGATCACTGCATACCATCATCATCATAAAATTAAATAGCTATCTAGTGCATGTCATCCATACATCACATTACATAAGCATAGCATCAATATAAACATCTGCATCCATGTGCATAACATAAACATAAAATTAAAAATATACAAGTACACATAATGAGCCAAAATGATCAAATATCATATATATATGTGTCAAAAGAGTACATGGGGGTACATCAAAATGCCCATAGGCTACAACTGTGTAGGTCCTCGACCTTACACTCAAAATAGTACAATAAATATCTCAATAGATATGTACTATGGAGGGCCTGCACCCCCAGCCTGAGAGTCACCGCCATCACCTCTGCCATCCCTGTGGCTCCTATGCGAGCTAGCTCCATGAGTGCTAGAGGACCTATGTGTCCTCTCAGTCCTATGAGTCCTATGGCTCGAGCTCGTGGATGACTGCCTCATAGTCCTGGTCCTAGATCTGCTCTGATGACTGCCTAAAGCATGAGGATCCTCGAGAACCTACCCACCTATCAATCTGATATACCCCTCCAGTTGGGAGATGCGAGCTACCCTCGCATCACATAGATCATTCCCCATATCTACGAGGGAAGTGAGTCACCTAATCTCTGTCATGGGGTCATGACCTCCTGGTAGTGTGGATGATGGTGCTATGGGTGGTGCCATGATAGTATGGGAAGATGAAGGATCTCCCCTCTGAGCCAGGGCCAAATCCCTCTCTGCTATAGTTGTGCCCCATCATGCCTCTGCCAAATCAAGTGCACTAGTGAGCTCCTAGACCACCCCTCCACCATTGTAGCATGCGCTATCACAGATGTGATCTCCTCCTGGGCCTACAACAACTACCTCTCCTTGTAACTAGCTTCACCTCCAGAGTGGCGATAGAAGTATCCCGCTACAACTGTTGGGTCTGCAGCCTCCCAACCTGACTCTATAGATCAACAATCTGAGCTAGTAGCTACCCCACCTCACTATCAAGAGGTGCCTCACCCTCCTCTGATCCATCCTCCTTCACCTCTACCTATGGAGCCTCCTCTATAGAGGCCTCTATGCCCCATCCACCCTCAATACACTGGTGCACATTATGCCCCTATGGATCAACCTCTATCCCATCATCTACCCGATCGAGGGGCCCAGATCCCTACCACTATAGTAGGGACCACCAAGTATCATATGTTGGAGTGGTCCCAGCCCTAGAAATCCTTGACTCCTAAAAGTCATCTACAACATCCCCAAGTGGTGTAGGTTGTACCCACTATAAATCTATCTCCAATACCAACCGCCTGTAGATGATGGGCAGCTCTAGGATGTCCTACACTAGCCCAAACTATCATAGGACCCATGAGTAGAACTGGTACTCATAAACCTTAGCCTTGTGGCCGAGTAACCACCTATCTCTCGAGCCTGGCGCAGTCACTCGCCAGCCTCCTCCCATGCAAGGCAATCCATATATGGATACCACTCAATGTCATCCGATCGGAGCGCTACAAATCGACCAATGTAGTGCTCTATATCCCCAACATGGGACCTACTCTAGAACCCCTCCTCCTCATGGGGCCAGCATGTGGCATAGCACTGATGGGCATCATCAATAGAAGTAATAGTAAGGGGTAGCTCCGTAGGATGCTCGATCCTGATGTGCTACCAACCCCAGATCTAGAGGAGCAGACTATAGCTAATCCCTACCTGGCTCCTACTAGTGATCTGGTAGAGCTCCTAGTACAACTAGCACAATAGAGTGCTCCCCTAGGCTAGAAGTAGTGGATGCTTGATAGAGCTCTGTGTGACCCTCCTGACACTAGCCAAAAGGTTCTAGGGGATCCTCACACCCGAGGAGTCTGGAAGCACAACCTGCATGACCAAGTGCATGAATAATGCCTCTCTTACTTAGAAGTGTTGAGGTACGATTTTGTCAAGTCACAAAACCACTCGACAACTTAGAACGTTAAGTTCTCTCTTGCAAAGAATAGTATATATCTCCAAGGTTCTTATTTTGTGTTTCACTATATCTTACATATATGTATAAGAAATACTCGAATAACTCATTTGGTTTGCAAGTGTTGTTAACAAGGGGCCTGGGAAACTAGGTAATTTGATTTAAGTTTATCACTACTAACATGCATATCTCATTAAATTTTTATCTTTTAAATGATAAAGTAAATCTGCCTTATGATTAAGATCTATTGATGCAAACTTAACAATACCATTGATTAAAATGCTTTCAAAACTAATTTGAAATAACAATTTGCCTTAGCATTTTAATTAATATGAAATTTCAATTACCTTAATAAAAATTAAAGTATGTGAAATTTCAAAATGATGATATAAACCCTGATTATAAATATTCACCTTTAAAAACTAAGGTCTAATCAATGAATAGATTTTATTCATCTCAAATATAAAATCAACATTAAAATATTTGAGAAAATGAATAAAATAAAAATGTTTAACCCTAAAATTATAAGGTTTTAAAAACCTTATTAATCATAAATTCATAGGGTTTGCTATAAATATTATTTATGAACTCTGAGTTCTATGATTTAAAATCAAGTTCATAAATGTACTTCCTTATTATATTTGTTTATTAAATATTTATGAAATCAAATATTTAATAACCAACATAATCTTCCAATGTAATGTTTGGATTTGTGCATAAATAAATTATACTTAAAACATGAAATCCAAACAAACTTTAATAAAATAAATCACTTCTAATTCTCAACCTTATTAAATCAAAGTTAGAACCAGAATACTTATGTATAAAACATTGTATTCATCCCAAATATAAGATCAACATTAAAATATTTGGAAAATGAAATAAAGTAATAATGTTTAACCCTAAAATTGTAAGATTTTCAAATCTTATAATTATAATCCATAGGGTTTTAATATAAAACTGATCTATGAACTGTGAATTTTATACTTTGAAAATCAAGTTCATAAATATGTTTTTCTCATATTATTTGCTTATTAAATATTTATGGAATAAAATATTTAATAACAAATATAATCCTCTCAATGTAGGGTTTGGATCGGTAAATAAATAAAACGATATTTGAAGCATGAAATCCAAACAAATTTCAATAAAAGATATCAACTCTAATTCTCAACTTTATTAAATCAAAGTTGAAACCAGAGTACTCATTTATCTTTTATATATTCATTTATTTAAATATTAAAACAATTTAATATTTAAATAAATTATTGATAACCTAGTGTAAGGTTTAATTCTTATGAAATTGAACTAGGCTAAGCAAACATAATTGAATATCAAATAAAAAATAATCAAAAGTTCTATAAAGAAGAAATATTATTCTATCTCGAGACAAATGCTACAGACAAAAATAATCACAAAGACTTAAACCAAATCATTGCCCACCAGTATTCACACAATAGAACAATGATATGATGCAATCTTCAGTGGAATTTTTAATTATTGAAAACTATACCAAACATTTTAATTATAATTCAAATACCAAAATGATGCTTATTTGAATCCCTAAAATATTTTGATATAATCAAAGATCTTACAATAGAATTCGTTTCTCTGTAATTTCCAACTCTCTGTAGCTCATTTTTCCTTTCTTTTGCTTCTTCAACTTTCCTTCTCTCCTTCTCTGCAAAAATGTCTGACCCTCTCTTTGGTTTCTAATTCTCCATTTATAACTTGAGAAATTTGTTCCTCTTGATTAGTTTACTCCGTTTCATCCGTTTAAAAAAATGAATTCTTGAAACCCTAATATCAATAAAGCCTTTTTCAATATACTTTAATAATCCTGCACACCCGACAAATTTAATTAGAATATAAAACATTTATGAAATAACCTTATTAAATATAATTAAATTATAAAGTTATAAAACTTTATAATTTAATTAATTTAAAACATAACCATTCTAACTATATTAAATTATAAAGTTATAAAACTTTATAATTTAATTAATTTAAAACATGACATAACTAAACATAACATACGAACAAACATATACATAACACCATACACTAACAAAATAATCTAAAAATAATTAAACCTACAAAACACATTATATTATGACACAACATAATATAAACCACATAAAACATGATGAATTTAATCAATCACAACACAACAACATCAAAGGACAAAAATAACAAACCATGCTCATCATATGGATGAATAACCTAACAAAACAAAAACATCTAACATAAATAATATAAAAAATACACATAAACACATGACACTAACCTAAACACAATAAAAAAAAAAAAAACAAACAAAAAAAAAAAAAAAAAAAAAAATATAAAAAAAAAAAAAAAAAGGGGGGGGGGGGGTTTTTTTAAACAATTTCAACAATGATTTGGAAACAAAATTTTAAATTTTCAAGTGGGTCCCCAATTTTTGGGGTCATTGTGAAGGACGTCACAACAATGGCGACTCTACTGGTAAATGTCCCTAGACATTTTAGATTCAAACAACAAACTCTAAAAACAAACAAAACCCAAATATTAGAATTACAAGCATCAGTAAGTATCCAGAGAATGAGAATAGACCAATTCAAACATGAACTACTAGAATTATTCAGCAATCAGCTCAGTGTGTGCGAAGTAATTCATTCCTTATCACCTGAAACCATTCAACATTCCATCGCCAGTTTCACATTTTAGGCTATGAATAATTCCTCTTTGAAAGTAAAACCTACACCTGCTTCTCTTCAGATCTTGCTCTACTGCCAGCCGAGCATTCATAGCTCCGGTAGAGATTATCTGAAATACCTAGATATTAGGTGGATGTTGCATTTCCTTAATTCTAAACATTGCTTCACTGCCAACCGAGCGTCTATAGCTCCGGTGAAGATTATTTAGTTTTGGATGATAGATTTATCATTATAGCTCTTCATGACATTTTCCCTAGACCTTGCTTCACTGCCAGTCGAGCATCTATAGCTCCGATGAAGACTATATTTTTTTTTTAGTAATATATTTGACTCTATTTCCTTTCTTTTTTTATCATTCTCACTTTTTTTATATATCTCTCTTTCTTTTATCTCACTCTTTTTTTACATCCGGTAGAATGGTACTTTGCAACAAATCCACCTGCCACCTGGGTTAGAGATGAGGTAAGGTTGAAAAGAGTATATAAGATATTTCGCCCTAATTTGCAAAACCAACAACTTCATGCATCCCAATTTCAAATAATATACTTTAATGTGTTTTGTGGTACTCGTGGAGCTTTTGCAATACAATTCTAATTTTTCATATTTGCCTTATCTTAGTTCACATTCATGAGGACATAAACCAATATCTCATTTTCCTTTTTCTCCAAGTTTCATGGGTTTTCAAAATAGGTAACTTCATCCTACTCAGTCCAGGATAAAAAATCAGACACAACCGACAACTGAACAATATCTCAATCACAAATACCTTACTTTTGAAATACTCAACTAAAATTTGTGCTAATTTGGATCACATCCAAGTCATGAAACTCCCACAAAATCTAGCAAAGTCAATTTTGTTGTACTCAACTAAACACAACAAAATGTGACAACACTTAACAAAAAACAACAAAACATCAACAACATCACACATTAACACATCAACAAAATAACTAACTAACAAACTCACAAAACAACAAACTATACAAAACACAAAACAAGAAAACAAAATCCAAAAGACTATTTACAAAAATATACATTATGTACAAGACACTACCAAATTTCTGCCATCATTTCCCTGGATCCCAAATACGATTAGCATACTTTAGAAAACATATATGATTACATGCCTGACAAGTTTTATAAGAATCCAATAAAAATAAGATTAGGCCAAAAATAGAAATTCTCATTGTGCCTATTTCATCCCACTGATTTGATTCAAAATTATAAGCAATTCCATGTTTAAGATTTGATTTATTAAACTTAAAAGTGAAAACATGATTTTCAATTATCCTTTGCTTATTCAAAAAGGTGTGAATTTCAAAATTTGTTTCATAATTTAGAACTAGGCTCCTCTTTTCAAATAGGAGATTTTGCAAATAAGAACCTATTTCTAAAAATTTCATATTCAAGTCACTTTCAAAGTTTTTAAAGCAATCACAATCATTCAAGAATTGACAAGCATCTAGGACATTTGGTATAAGAAGATCATTAAAAATTTGTGCCCTAGATTCACTAGTTGATTGCTCATGAATTTGATTAAGCATTTCAAACATGTTTTCCTTCATTTCATTTATGGCAAAAATTTTAGAAGTTGTCTCCAACTTCTTGTTAACAACATTTGACATTTCATCATTGATAGCATTAGCATCCAAAAACTTATCATGCAACCCATTACCTGAAAATTTTGTAACCAATGAGAAAGGTGAAGATTTTACCTCGTCATCTATACTCAACACATCATTATTAGCATTTACCAAGATTTGATGAGCATTTGTCACTTTTTCCTTTTCTTCATGGTCTCCATCATGATCACCTTGTAGTTCTTCATCTTCATCAAATACCTATTTATTAAAGACACCAAAATTAGGCACCCAATTAAATGTATGCCTATCCTTTTCAAACCACAAATCTGACTGATCACAAGATGTGTTAAATAACAAATTTTCTTGATCAACCACCTGAGTTACTTCTGATAGATCAACATTTTCCTTTAGGTCATCACCAACATTAAATCCAAACCATTCATGTGAATTTGTACTCAAATGTTTATTAGTCACGGGTAAAAGAGATGACTTTACCTCGTCCTCATTAATAATAAATGAGTCATAAGAAACATTTACCATTTCTTCATTTTCAATTTCAGCAAGGTGTTCAATAAATTCATCTTCAAAGTGATTCAATTTTGGAACCTTCTCTATTTCTGCAATTGGCATGTCATTTTCTGATTGTGTAGGAATTGCGAAATCTTCTTTTGAAATAGAAGTTTCAACATCCTGCATATCAAGTGAAACAAAAATTTTATCAGTAGAAGTATGAGAAAACAATGATTCACCATACATACCCCATCCATTATAATAATTATCTTCTAAAGCTAAGGGATGAGATTTTATCATGGCTTTAGAAAACATGTGATTCTTTGATTGTACAGGAGTTGTAGACTCTTCATGTAAGATATCAATTTTAGCATCCTGCATATCAGATGAAGAACAATTCTTATCAGTAGGTATAAAAGAAAAACATTCATCATATCTTCCCCAACCATTATAAAAATTATCTTTTATAGTTAAAGGGTGAGGTTCAACCATATATTTTGTGCAAACTTCGGATAGGTCTATAATTTCCTTTTCAAATTCACCTTTATCAATCACCTGAGATGAAGACCTACTGATTTCTTGTTGTATGAGCATTGTAGAATCCTTAAGTGACACAAGGCTTTCAATTTCCTGCACATCATCTGAGATAAGAACTTCTTTGGAACTTGTGAATAAAGTTAATAATTCTTCTTCATGATCTGAAATAACAAAATCATTATCTTTCTGAAGCACTTGGTGACATTCCATATTTTCTTTCATACCATATTTGGATTCATTTTTAGATTCACCTTCTTCAATAAAGAATTCATCTTCATTTTCAAACAATTCATCTTCCTCAAACAATAAGATTTTAGGATCATTCATTTGAACCATCATCATCGAGGTATTATTTTTTTGTAATCCCTTGCAATCTTCAATGAAATCACATCTATGATCATTCAATTCTTTAACTTTACCTATTTGAACATCACACTCATTATCCTCCTGAAACAAATGATGAAAATCTATCATTTCTTCTATATATTCTTCAGATTCATTTTCAAATTCATTTTCTTTAATTTCAAAAAATTCATCTTTCTCAGATTCATTCTCCTCAATTTCAAAGAATTCATCTTCCTCAGATTCATATTTTGGTAAGACAAGAGTTTCTTCAATGGGATCAATTTATGTATTTTGTTTTATAAGATCATCCCAATCCTCTTTTGTGAATAATGGCTCTAAGTCAGTTTCTACATTTTGATCAACTTGATCATCACAATGTTCATTGATGGGTATTGAATCTGAAACCTGCACCTCATTCTCAATATCTAAGGTGTTTGTGACATCTAAACTATCAACCTCAACCTGACTCATTTGTGATCTTTGATTATGAGTTTTAGGTCTAAGTCTGTATAGTTGCTCCATATTAACACCTTGAGATATCAATTGTTGTTCAAATGTTACTGCCTCATTGTAAGCTCTAGGCAATGATGTAATTTTAATACCTTTCAAAAACATAGCAGTAACATGATCTAAGGCTCCCATGTATATTTGAGTAGCTCTTTCTTCTGAAATGATATAATGTGTTCCCACCTCAGTATACAACCTATGGAATTTATCATTAAATGATCTCATGGGTTCATTAAATATTTTTTGAATAGAAACAAATTGATTTAACATCATAACTGAATCATCCAACCTTCCAAAATGTTTGAGAAATGCTTTCTCTAGTTTAACCCAAGAAGTAGCATACCTTACAGGTAATTGTATGTACCACTTAAGCGCAACCTCATCCAATGGGTATGAAAATAATCTGCAAGGAACATCTCCTTGCATGAGCTGCAAATGACTTAACGCACTCTTGTATCTCTGAATATGGTCCTTGGCTTGATCCACATCATGCCTAAATCTGGGTAAACAAACTTCTACACCTTCAAGAATTTGATGAATAGGCATGTTTAAACTGCTATAATAATCACCTATCCAAGAAGCCATCATTTCCTTTACTGAAGTAGGTGATGCCATTAGTGAACTTTAAAGAACACAATTTTAATGCCAATCTTATTAGTCAAAGAAATATATCTTGCAACTAAGCATGAAATGACTAATCAATTAATAAAAAGATATGCATCAATTAAACCTTGGCATTAAATAACACCCTTCAATTTGTAATTTTTTTTAAACTGAGATTTGAATGATTTCAAATGAAAATCAAATATTTACCTTTCATGCCCTCCTTCTAGCGCCAATTTGTTGAGGTGCGATTTTGTCAAGTCACAAAACCACTCGACAACTTAGAACGTTAAGTTCTCTCTTGCAAAGAATAGTATATATCTCCAAGGTTCTTATTTTATGTTTCACAATATCTTACATATATGTATAATAAATACTCGAATAACTCGTTTGGTTTGCAAGTGTTGTTAACAAGGGGCCTGGGAAACTAGGTAATTTGATTTCAAGTTTATCACTGCTAACATGCATATCTCATTAAATTCTTTTATCTTTTAAATGATAAAGTAAATCTGCCTTATGATTAAGATCTATTGATGCAAACTTAACAATACCATTGATTAAAATGCTTTCAAAACTAATTTGAAATAACAATTTGCCTTAGCATTTTAATTAATATGAAATTTCAATTACCTTAATAAAAATTAAAGTATGTGAAATTTCAAAATGATGATATAAACCCTGATTATAAATATTCACCTTTAAAAACTAAGGTCTAATCAATGAATAGATTTTATTCATCTCAAATATAAAATCAACATTAAAATATTTGAGAAAATGAATAAAATAAAAATGTTTAACCCTAAAATTATAAGGTTTTAAAAACCTTATTAATCATAAATTCATAGGGTTTGCTATAAAGATTATTTATGAACTGTGAGTTCTATGATTTAAAATCAAGTTCATAAATGTACTTCCTTATTATATTTGTTTATTAAATATTTGTGAAATCAAATATTTAATAACCAACATAATCTTCCAATGTAATGTTTGGATTTGTGCATAAATAAATTATACTTAAAACATGAAATCCAAACAAACTTTAATAAAATAAATCACTTCTAATTCTCAACCTTATTAAATTAAAGTTAGAACCAGAATACTTATGTATAAAACATTTTATTCATCCCAAATATAAGATCAACATTAAAATATTTGGAAAATGAAATAAAGTAATAATGTTTAACCCTAAAATTGTAAGATTTTCAAATCTTATAATTATAATCCATAGGGTTTTAATATAAAACTGATCTATGAACTATGAATTTTATACTTTGAAAATCAAGTTCATAAATATGTTTTTCTCATATTATTTGCTTATTAAATATTTATGGAATAAAATATTTAATAACAAATATAATCCTCTCAATGTAGGGTTTGGATCGGTAAATAAATAAAACGATATTTGAAGCATGAAATCCAAACAAATTTCAATAAAAGATATCAACTCTAATTCTCAACTTTATTAAATCAAAGTTGAAACCAGAGTACTCATTTATATTTTATATATTCATTTATTTAAATATTAAAACAATTTAATATTTAAATAAATTATTGATAACCTAGTGTAAGGTTTAATTCTTATGAAATTGAACTAGGCTAAGCAAACATAATTGAATATCAAATAAAAAATAATCAAAAGTTCTATAAAGAAGAAATATTATTCTATCTCAGACAAATGCTACAGATAAAAATAATCACAAAGACTTAAACCAAATCATTGCCCACCAGTATTCACACAATAGAACAATGATATGATGCAATCTTCAGTGGAATTTTTAATTATTGAAAACTATACCAAACATTTTAATTATAATTCAAATACCAAAATGATGCTTATTTGAATCCCTAAAATATTTTGATATAATCAAAGATCTTACAATAGAATCTGTTTCTCTATAATTTCCAACTCTCTGTAGCTCCTTTTTCCTTTCTTTTGCTCCTTCAACTTTCCTTCTCTCCTTCTCTGCAAAAATGTCTGACCCTCTCTTTGGTTTCTAATTCTCCATTTATAACTTGAGAAATTTATTCCTCTTGATTAGTTTACTCCATTCCATCCATTTAAAAAACGAATTCTTGAAACCCTAATATCAATAAAGCCTTTTCAATATACTTTAATAATCCTGCACACCCGACAAATTTAATTAGAATATAAAACATTTATAAAATAACATTATTAAATATAATTAAATTATAAAGTTATAAAACTTTATAATTTAATTAATTTAAAACATAACAATTTCTAAATATATTAAATTATAAAGTTATAAAACTTTATAATTTAATTAATTTAAAACATGACATAACTAAACATAACATACGAACAAACATATACATAACACCATACACTAACAAAATAATCTAAAAATAATTAAACCTACAAAACACATTATATTATGACACAACATAATATAAACCACATAAAACATGATGAATTTAATCAATCACAACACAACAACACAAGGACATTAGGAAACCCTTAGGTAATGAGACAAAAATATGATGACAAAACATTTATAAAATAGTATGTAAAATGCTTATGCATGCTCATCATCAGATGGATGAATAACCTAACAAACAAATACCACATTCAAACTAACATAAAACAAAACGATAAATAAAACACATAACACATGATACCTAACCAATAAACACCACATTATAAACAAAAATAACAAACCCTAAAACATAACCATAAACAAATACATGAACATCAAAATTTACTCGAAATGACTTTGGAAACATAAATGAAAGAGACTTGGTGAGCACATGGTGAATTCAGCGGTGTATTTTTTACTATCCAAATGGAAACCAACCCTTTTGATAATGCACATTGCTATGACACCATTTTGAGAACTGATATTTTTATGATGGTAACTACGAAAAATGAATTTCAAGCAATGATTTGGAAACAAAATTTTAAATTTTCAAGTGGGTCCCCAATTTTTGGGGTCATTGTGAAGGACGTCACAACAAGAAGATGCCCTTCCCCTACTAGTAACCGATGTGGACACATTTGTGGTTGATCCTGCCCTGGGTATCCTGGTTTTGATCACTGAAGATAGCATCAAAAACAACTCCTCTTCAGGTAAATGGAGTGGAGGTAATGGCCTCACCATCAATAGGAATCCTAAAGATCCCGTAGATGTCCTCTATTGTAATGGTCATCTCACCTATCGACAGGTGAAATGTGTTTGTCCGTGCATTCCAGTGCTCAGCCAACATAGTCAGGTTGGCCTGATCTACCTTGATAGTGGGTAGATCCAAAACGTAGCCAAAGCCAATGGCTCCAAACCAATCCCGCTCTAGGTCAGTAAGTAGTGGGTAGAGAGTGTTGGGAAGTTTTGGCTCCCTGGCTCTAGAGGTGATCCTCTACAAAAAACATGGCATAAGGAAAAATCTAACTAAAACAACCAAAAATAGCTCAAAATGACCTTAAAAACATCAAACAACTCTAAAAATTGCTAAAAATGACAAAAACATGTCAAAAGTGATCAATCAAAAAAAAAAAAGCATCTAAGAAGTGTAATAAATGACATTAATTGTTAGAAAACCTTAGAAAAATAAAAAAAATTGATAAATTTTTCTAAAGTTGCGGAACCGCGGGTCAACCCTGCGGTCCGCATGCGGTCAAAAATTGATCGTTGGAATTTGAATTCCAACCGCAGCTGTTAGCTATGGTCACCAATATGACAAATGGGAACCGCATATTCCAGCTATGGTCTAGGATCGAGACCCATTCTGGGTCACTTCCTAGCCTAGTTAACCAAAAATTAAATCCTAAACTAGCCTAGTCTAAGGTGAGGTTCATTGCCAATAGTTTAGTGAAAATTGATTTACCCATTAATTAATGAGGTTAATTTTTAAATTGGTAATGAGTGCGAGGACTCGGTTTTGAGTTACCTTGCATGCACCGAGGCCTCTACTAGTGGAGGGTTGTCCAGGGTTCGCCATCAGGGTGTGAGTGTGATATCAAGTAGAGGTTTGGCAACATTCTGGATCATGAAATACTTCTCACCTCTCATAGCTCTTCAAGTTGTAGTCATTCTCAAGGAATAATGAGGAAATTTAAAAATAAGAAATTTATAAACCTTTTCCTATTTTCGTTAGACTGTAGCTAACACCCGCGGTCCCAAAATTAATGTTTTCCACCCACAGTTATGATCCACGGCTCCAAAAATTTGAAAGTTTCAACCATAGACTGTACCTGTGGTTCACAACTGACATTAAATGTAGTAAAATCCTACCATTGGAAATTTCAAATGGTAAATCAATATCTCCTAATGGACTAGATTCTCAATAAGAGCAATCAATTTAACACATTTGGTGATTTTTAAGCACCATGATCAACTAAAAAATTCAAATTAACCAAAAAAATTAAATAAAAAAAAA
Source organism: Wollemia nobilis (assembly GCA_028583015.1). Classification (NCBI taxonomy): domain Eukaryota; kingdom Viridiplantae; phylum Streptophyta; class Pinopsida; order Araucariales; family Araucariaceae; genus Wollemia; species Wollemia nobilis. Next base: position 15,429,664 of record JAQPPZ010000737.1, read on the forward strand.
CAAATGTACCTCGTATTCAGTCATTTACCCTATACACTCGGCGGTTGCAGCGACTGATGCTCCATGCAATCTGATGATATGAGTAAATAACCATAAGGATATTTGGGGTAAAATTGTCATCGTTGATTTGACATGCTTCTTTTCAATCCTGAAGAAGGCCTTCAAGGTTTGACTGCTCCACGGGAATGAGGCATTTCATATCATTTCTCTTATGACACATTTTTTTAGCAAATCATCGATAAATTGATTCAACTTAAATATAATTGGCATTGTATCATTTTGATTCCCTAAGAAGGATTTTGCAGCCTTACTGCTCCATGGGATAGGAATGTGCAATTACTATTAACAGTTACAATCATACACTAAACTAGGCCTAGGCAAGTAATTAAATGCTCAATCCTAAGTTTGTGCAGATCATTCATTATGGTCAAGTGACCTCGTCGCTTCATACATTGTCATTACCCTCATAGACTCATCGCTTGAGGGGGTAGTCATAATATCATAATCATAATCAAAGTCAACAAAAGATCCCTAAAATCGTAGATCCCTCGATCTTAGCAAAATTGCGTTCATTCTTGTGAATCATTTCTAACAGCTATCATAAGCTTATCTCTTTGCTTGGGGTAAATAGCATATATGACAGTTAGTTTGTAGCTCTCCTCCTTTCGGTTATATAGGCCTAACTCCTATTGTATCACCAAAGCTACCCGAATGCCTGATGATGAGTGCAAACTCTTTCAAATTTAATCCTTTCACCTAGTTGGAAGCAATGATTCCAAGATGCATCATGTCGAAGGCGACTATTCATATGGACATGCTACAAGGCCATATGGAAGATCTTGGATAGACTCCAATATAGAGCAGTGGTTCTAACCACTCAATTTGGGCTCCTTGGCCTAATCAGTCTGAATCGCAACTGAGACCTATGGTCTACAGTCTGAACCACGACTGAGACCTACAGTCTACAGTCTAAACCATAGCTGTCACCTATGGTCTAAATTGAAGTTTAGTTGGCCTTCATCTAGGCCAAATTGGTTGGAACAACCTTTTGTTCTAGAAGAAGGTGGTTAAAGGACGAAAGCTTCCAATCCAATTGTCCTAACCACTTCTTCTTGTTCTTGGATTCTCCATGAAGCCACCCCTAGCCCTTGGGTAGTCCTATAAGTATCCCTTCTAATTAGGGCAATGATATAGTGTATTTTGATAGCTAAGCATTGTCGAAATAGTGAATGAAGCAAGCATTAGAGATTAGAGCAACAAAGCCCTATCGGATTGTGGACTCACTTGAGTGCACTAAGAGAGAGATTTGTTGCTATCACTTTGCCAACCTGTGCATCATGACAAATTGTGCCATGGATGCCCTAAGGAGCTAGAACACCAAGAAATATGAATTCAAGCAAACAAAGGCACTATCGAGTAATTCAACTACCAAACCTATCAAAGGACACTGAGGAAACCCTTGATCATCAATTTTACAAGGAGTATCAAGACCACAACCCTAGAATTGGAGGGCAAAACCATTTGATTGCTCATCACGACTGACAACCATGGTTTATAGTGTAGACCGCTCATCCAAGATGCGGTTTGCAATAGGTATAAGATCCCCTTACTGTCCCTTCTACAGTATGCTTAGCTAGGTTAGATTAATCATTTTAGTACTTGATTTGGTAGTTTAAAGACTCTAAATGATTGGATTAAGGATTTGATTAGATTTACTCCATTTGAGCAAGTAGGGCATAATCAGTTTCTTTCTATGCTATAATGCTTCATTTCATACATTTGATCCATTAGATTGATAGTTGTAGTCCTTGTTTACATATTTCTATCAATATTTATAGGAATTGCTTATGTTTAGTATGGTTTATCCGCTTTCTTGATTTCATGTTGCTATGCTATATTTGTGTATATTTCCTTTAAAGGGCCTCATCATGAGAGGCTTCATATGCTTTTAATGCTTTTCTATTGTTTCTTGACCATAGGGAATCAGATTCATAGGATATTAAACCATCCAATTCCTTCCTCAATGTGAAGAAGAGGGTTCACTCCACCCTAGAGGACTTCGTGTCACCTTAAAGGCTTGAAAAGTGCATTGTATCCCCAAGGGTATTACAACATTCTAATTGCATATCAAAAAGGGGTATCCCTAAGAGGGATTCATTTTTAACATATGAATTGGTTCCAAAAGGAAATAAAAATTCATTTGACTTAATTGTTTAGCCTTTGTCAATTTGTGTTTTAATATCGCTTTTTACTTCATTTTATGCAATTCCAGTATCGGGTGCACGCCTTTATGGTCGTATAGTAATTTACATACAAATAAAGTGAGGGATATCAATAGCAAATGCAAAGCCCTTTGATAGGGCACATTTTAATGATAATGATGTGATGAATAAAATGAAATGTAAGCAGATGCATGCATAAATTAAATCCTAATTGATCTAAAAAATAAGAAATATGTTGTTCTAACCCTACTGAAAGAAAAAGCATGAAATCAGATCTCTCCCAGAGGCCATCTCTAGCCATAATGACCTTAACTATGGGTCATCTCAGGTCGAGATGATCGCTCTCCTATAACTATATTTTTTGAGACCGATTCAGGGTGACATCTAGGATTGACATAGGATTTTATCAATGGGTTGGTGTGTTACAAGAGTGAATTAGTGGGTCAGATCGGTAATCAAAGTAATAATGTTTTATTTTCTCAGAAGATGGAAGTACAACCTTTAATCCTTTGATTCAATCCAGTGACATGGCTATCAGTGGTAGGAGAGCTTGGGGAATTGAGGATGAAGCAACACTTCATTGCATAAAATTGAACTCAGGATGATGACAATAAAGCTTCAGTGAGATCTTAATAAATCATAAATCCAATGAGAGAGAGAGAAAATTTAAGAGGGTGAGTGCCAATATATATATTTTTTGAAAGAAACCTAACAATGACACAAACCTTTTGCATGAAAAAGTGGAGAGGTAATTTGCATTAAGAAAAGTAAATGCTTTTCTTTGAAATCTCATGCAATATATTAATGCATGTGTTTGTCCATTTTGGATCATGCAAGGTGATAAATTGTGATGCGAGATCATGCTTGGGGTTTGAAGTATGGGAAAAATGGTGCACCTAACAATGCTAAACAAGATGCATCTATCGCTAGTGTTGAATAAGCATTACAAAAGGAGCATTCAAGTAAGCATGATAAGACAAATAAATGCATGAAATGGAGTTATTATTTATTTCATTTGATGGATCAAATCATGGTTACATAAATGTCCCCTTGAGGGCTCTAGATTGATACACTTGTTACAAAATGGGTGCCCAAGGATCAAATCCTTTCAATAACTCTGGTGCACTTCCAATGTTCTTCCTCGTACCCACAATTGAAGTGGGTGGGCCTATGATGCCGCCACTTTGTTCTTTGATGTTATGATCCTATGCTCCTTCCTCATGCACTGTAAAACCTGCACCTACACACAAGGAAACCAGATTTTGTCAATAGCAAGTGCGGATTGTGAAACATGCAAAAGCAATACATGCAATGAAAGGCTAGAAAGTGTAAATATGCAATGCGACCATCTAAAACAACTCCAAATGATTCCAAATTTTAGAGGCATGCATAAAATATGATTTTGGGAAGATATAATTGAAAATAGAACAGAAATTGCATCCGAATCCGTGTCGCATTCACGGTGTACCTATGAAGCCTACAAAACCCAAAATGAGCAATTTCTGGCCCTAAACATCTCCAAATCAAACCAAACTTGGAAAGCATATATAAAATCATATTTAAAGAGGACCCATATGAATAGATTAGCAAAATTGATCACAGATTCATGTGCCCCTTCAGATGGGCCAAGTAGACCTGCAAAATACTAAAAATGCAATAACTCACTCAATATAACTCCAAATTGCATGAAATTTGGATAGTAGGTTCCTAGACTATCCTAGAATATGCCTATTTAAAAATAGTAGAAAAATAATGCTTCAATATATCACCATCCCTTGCAGGGATGGTGGTGACTGTCACAGAATGGGGACCATCCTGGGGTGGGATGACCACCAGTTCTGCTGATTATTTACCACCAATTCCTCTGTGAATTGGTCAAAAACCCTCTCAATAGTGTTGTCATCAAATTTGGTGGTGAAATTCACTCAATTGGTTTGGTTTTGCAAACAAATTGTGCCTCTTGAATCACTCGAGAACCTCCTTCGCTAGGTAGAGATTTCGAGGGAAAAAGGCACAAAAGGGTGAGGGGAAATCTTGGCAGCACTTCGTTGCTATGTCTCAAAACTCCTCTCTATATTTTGGGTGGAAAATGGATCCACTTTATAGCCAAAGGAGGCCTATGGCCAAATGGGCATGCAAGGACATGCAGGGCAAGAGGCGCCATTTGTCCAAAACTTGGCATGCATTGGAAGGGGAAGAGAATCTCCCTTTTTGGCCTCCATTCTGCAACATGTCATAAGGATTTTGCGCCCTCAGGTCTGCATGCTTGAATAGGTGGGATAAATGGTAGTTTTTGGGTGCCATTTGTCCAAAATTTGACTTTTTGGGAGTCAAAGCCCATGGTCGTCCCACCCAGGGATGGTCGCTTGCGACCGTCCCTGGGTGGGATGGTCATGAACTGTGATCATCCTAGGGTGGGATGGTCATGCCTATGTGGCCCAAAACCTCCCAAAAGTGGGGTAGAGCCTTCCAAGAGTGGTTAGGACCACTGTGTAACCTCTGAGGGTTGCCCAAGGGGGCCATATGATGTCAATTAGCCAATGCTTTTGGTCGCCTAATCGGATTGACATGATTTTAGTGTCTACAGATGCCCCTTTTTGAGATGCATTATGTGCAACACAACACTGAGAAAAAATAGATGACTAAAATGTTAAATGATTAGGGTTATTCAATAACCTAACCAACTTTAGATGCCCCAATCATGGAAAGAGCATGTGTTCTTGAATCCTTGCTTCTGACGAGCTAAGGAACTTGATTCAAGTACAACCTTTCAAGTAAGGTTTACTTGATCTTGGACATTTTTCAGTCATGAAGTAGTGAAGCCTAAATTCCTTCATGATTCTATAATTCCAAGCATTTTTTTAATTGAAATTTTTTCTTGTTTGCTGCCCCAAGCAGGGGCGTGATTATCTTTGTCAATGATTCATTGAATGAACGCAATTTGCATGATTGAGTGTTTGATTGTTGATTTTGATTATGAATTTGTTAAGTATGACTACCCCCTCAAGTGATGAGTCAATGAGGGAATGACCAATGATAAAAGTGATGAGTCACTTGACCCATATGACTTGGTTAGGGTTTCCTTCAATTTTACCCATTGAAAAATGGAGCATTTTTGAGAGGATTTTGATGATTTTGTTGATGCTTCATGGAAGAAAGGAGCTGAAAACCTCATTCCTGTGGGGTGGTCCAGACACAATGGCCTTATTAGGGATTGAAGTAAAGACTTTTCCATTCATCCATGAGCAATTTAGGTTCATCTTGATCCCTAGTGAATTTTGACCAAATTTGAGCTATTTTTGGTGGGTTTTGGACCCTTTTTGGTGCATTTTTGAGTTGTTTTGATGGGATTTTTTGGTGGCCATCCTAGGGTGGGATGGTTGCATAATTTATGACCATACTAAGGTGGGAAAATTAGCCAATTAGCCACTCATCCCACCCAAGGATGGTCAGGCCTCTTGGAGGTCTATTTAAGCCAAAAATGGGGCATTTGGGCTCATTTGTGCATTTCTAACTTTGCAATTTGAGAGGTGAGGAGGAGGAGAGTGATTCTACATAGTGGAGTGCTACCAAAATCATCCTACAATCACCATGAGCCAATGTGTAGACTCATCCAATGGTGGAGCCAGTGCGAGACGGGTAAGAATTGAATTTCTTACTACACTATGCTAGTGTTAGAAGTGTAATTATGGCTTGTTTTTGCTTTTTGGTAGAGCACACTAAATCCTTGATAATTGAACCTAATTAGTGATGTCCTACAATATTTTATGCTTTTATTTGAGTTTTTGTGCAATTTTATTGCTTTTTATTGCTTTATTTTGCTATTTTTTGACTATTTTTGGTGGCCTAGAAGGCCAATTTTTGCCCATTTTGGGGGCCATCCCTAGGTGGGATGACCAACCTGGGCTATTTGGTGGCCATCCCTGGGTGGGATGGTCATATATTTAGGGGCCATACCTGGGTGGGATGGTCATAAATTGGCCTAAAAAGGGGCCTTTTTTGGGTATTTTTGGGTCATTTTGAAGCATGTTTGGTGCTTTTTATTAACCTGCCTACCTCTGCCAGGTGGTTAAGAGTCGGTATCAAGTTTTGAATCTCTTTGAGACCATGAGAGACTTATTGATAGAGGTATACTAGGAATGGCTTGATGCCATTGGCCTTAAGCATGTGACACGATTAGAGCCTATGGTGGGTGACCGTGCTTATTTGACTGCTCTTATTGACTTATGGGATCCATGCACCAACACCTTCCACCTACCGATAAGGGAGATGATGGTGATGCTTGAGGATATCTATCAAATATTGTATATTTTGATAGAGGGGTGGTCGATCGTATCTACTCACCATGACCTGAGAGATACAGTCATGGAGAGGTACTTTGGTAGGGAGTGGGAGGAGGCAGTACGTGACTCACTGAGTGGAGGGATACTAGTGGGGTTGTGGTATGAGGCTAGTGTATTGACCACTAGGCATATTTTATTGATGAAATTGATCTCTAATATGCTACTACTAGACTCATCAGGAGCTAGGTTTCCCTGGAACCTATTGGAGTTAGTGTTTACTCTGGTAGAGTGCACCATGGAGCAGCCACTAGTGATGGCTTGGGGGATGACATTACTAGCATAGTTGTATGATGAGTTGTACGAGATCTACTCCCATGGGTGGAAGGGCTTGGGATGTAATTTTCTACTATAGGTGTGGGGATGGTAGCACATAGTTATGGATCGACCATAGGGATTGCCATGGATGACATGGGCATAGCTAGCGAATAGGGAGATAGGCTATGAGATCCTATGGTAGTGAGCCTAGGAGGTAGGGTAGAGTCATCACCTTGTAGGTGATGTGGACCATTATGCATAGTATTTTTCATAACTCAAGGTAGCAGAGGTGATTTGGAGACCTTACAAGGGATTGCCAACATGGGCCGATGTTGAGGTACAACTTCGTAGGGTGAGTGAGGGAGATGGCTAGTTGGGTGGCATGGGACTGAGTGGGAGTACTTTCCTTATGCTTGAGTCCTATGATAGTTTGGGCTACATCAGGGGTTTCCTAGTGAGCCAGTGGTCTACCAATACCATGGGGATGAGAGGACACTAAGGTGGTCGATAGTGGAGGTAGTAGGAGAGGAGGCAGATCCTATAGTGGACATTCTAGATTTAGATGATGTTAGGACCATAGAGGAGTATGACTCATGGTGGGTGATGCACCAGTGGTGGGGAGAGGGGCCACTAGGGGGTGATGCACTGTGGTAGGATAGGAAGGGGTCATAGGATGCTCTGATGAGGGTCAGGAAGATGTAGGTGAGTGACATGTGCATCATCGAGTAGTGGATGAGTGGGTAGACCTCCTGACTTGGGAGATCTAGAGGATGACTTTGATGAGGATGACTCTAAGGATCAGGGAGTGCCAACACAATGGGCAACATGAGGTGGTACAGGTACTGAGCTATAGGATGAGCTGATCAGGGTTAGGCAGGAGAGATATCTCCTATAGGCATAGGTACAGAGCACAGGTTGAGCTTGATAGGCATGTGGTAGAGATAGTGGCTCTATAGGCACAGGTTAGATCATGGAGCCCTAGTCAAGAGGGCTCTAGTAGTGGGGAGATGGCTAAGCTATGGGAGGAGGTGGCACAGCTCCAAGCCTTAGTGGGAGTCTTCCAAGCTCATTTCTAGGAGGAGCAAACCTATACGGAGGAGTTGGAGGATGAGATAGTGCACCTTAGGGGGCACTTACCAGCCTATCCATCTGCTAGTGGGTCACACCAGAGTCGAAGGAGTGGTACAGGGTAGTCTTCGATGAGGATGGAGGCACTTGGCTCTACATGGAGGGTGGATAGGGTAGGGGGTAGCAGATCTAGGAGTTCTCGATGAGCTCCGACTGAGGGTGGAGGTGAGAGTCATAGTACCGGTCCTACATGACCATGGTTGGTGAGACTATGATGGCTCTTTTTTGTATTTTTGGATTTTGGGAGTGTGAGGTCTGAGGACCCACTTTATTGTAGCCTACGAGTAATTCAAGGATTATGATGTATATTTTTACCCCATACATATACATATATAAAATTTTTTGTTTATCATCATGTGTTTCCTTACTGCTTTATGAGATGTATGCAATGTATTTATTTGCTTTATGATATTGTGATGGATGCTTATCATGTATGCATATGTTGTAATATGATTTGATTTGATGATATGTATATGCATGGATGCATAATGAGATGGATGATTTATTGATCTAGATGATGAAATATGAATACTATATGACATACTATGTTAGCACCATAGACTATATAGAATTCATCGATTCATTTGTAATGTTGTTATGTGATGGATTTATGGAAATGTAGACTAATGAAATGTGATAAAATGGAATGAATGAAATGAATGTTATAGAATGTCTATGAGGTTTTCATGAGACTCAAACACTCTAGTTAATTGATCAAAAGTTATATACTAACCATGCAAGACTTTTTGACAAGGTATGAATCTACTAGGATGACCAAGATACTCAATATCCCTATGTGTGCAAGTGAGTTCATTTTTGTAATACGCATAAGATTACCCTAGTGCCAAATAGGATTGATGCAGCCCATCTATACTGAAGATCACCCTATGAGTATCATGATCCTAGGTTTTGTACGTAGTTGGATTAGACCACTAGGTAGTATAGGCTACCAAAAGCTAGCTCATCCGCATGCAAACATTGGTCTGTACACATGCAAGATGCTAATGTGATAGACATATCATCATGCATAAGGATACCACCATTGCTAGGTAGGCTTGATGCCACCTAACCTATAATGAGGATCACCTTATGGTTTGTCAAATGCTGAGAATTCTAGGGATTCAAGTTCAATACTCCCTTCTTTTATTTTATTTGATTTGGGATACTTGCTCATACTTAGTGATGAAAATCACTATTTATTTTGTATTTTATTTTCTTTGAGCAAGGGATTTGTGTAGTGATGAAAATCACTATTTATTTTGCTTTTGATTTTTGCTTTTGGGATTTTTATTGTAGTGGTGAAAACCACTATTTATTTTGGGGAATTGGGTAAGGAGGAGCTTGTCCTTTTGTCAATTCTTAGCATTTTTGAACCATTCACATAGGGGGATGAGCAAGATAAACTTTTCACTTAAGGTAACCTAGACCACTTTGTAGGTTTCATCTTTCCTTGTGCAAAACTTGGATTTATTAGTGTGAAAATGTGTTGGGATTTTGAAATATACAAGGTACAATCTAAGCAAGACTCTACCTCCTAAAAATCAAGATAGCTTTCTACAAAATCTGAAAAGAAAACTAGAGATGGTTGAGTGACCAAAAACCCTAAAGACATTCTAGAACAAATGACTAGGTGAAGGGAAATAGACACAAATATGAAAAGTGGGAAATGTAGGTGGAGATGATAAGTGAAATATGAAATGGTGTGAATGATGACTTTAACAAAATTGATTTTGAATGATGACTAATGTACAGTCTTAGTGCTAGACATGTATGAGCAACTCTAAAATGCAAAGTGCAATGATGAGTATGCCTAATGCAAGTGATTGTATAATGCAATGGTATGCAATGTGATGTAATGCAATATTTTTGTAATTTTTGATGTTTTGATGATGTTTTTGAGTTTTTATATATATGTATATACAGTTTGACCAATGGGCTTAATAAATGCCATTGGGGATTTTGGGGTGACCAAAGGGCTTATAGATGCCTTTGGGATATTTTGGGGTGACCTAGATGGTCATAGACCCTAAGTTTAGGATAACCTAGAGCATTTTAGTGCCATAGCTGTTTTGGCCTTACCTAGATTTTTCGAGACACCTAGGAGATTTTGTATTAGACCTAGGAGGGGGTAGTGATTTTAGGGTGACCTAGGATAGTCGTAGACCTACCTAGGAGCATTTTAGGTTGACCTAGATAGTCCTAGACCACGTAGGCATTTTATGGTTTAACATAGCTGGATTTGGGACCTAGTAAGACCTAGAGCATTTTGGGTTGACCAAGGTTGTAGACTACCCTTGGAGCATTTTAGGGTGACCTAGATAGTCATAGACCACCTAGAGCATTTTAGGTGGACTACGAAACTCTTAAGCATAGAAAGGCCATAGATGAAGGATGTTCAAGGGTTCAGGATCCTTGACTCCTTCAAGGGTGGCTAGGTAGTAAGTCTCGAGTCCGATCTGACTAGTGATGATGAAAGGACCTAACCAGTTTATCATAAACTTATCCCATAGATGGGGGAACAATTAGAATTTTGTTGGTTCTATTTCAGAATGAGGTCACCAACCTGAAAGTCTCTAGGATGGACTTTCATATTATAGGCTCTCTTAAGTCACTCTTGATAAATGTGTAAGTGCTCGAGAGCATTGACGCATCATTCATCAAGCAACGTAAGTTGATCTAGGTGAGCCTACCATGTAGTGTCATCATCGATGAACTCTTGCATGGATATGCATAGTGATGGGATTTCTAGCTCTAGAGGCATGACTACCTCAATACCATACACTAGTGAAAATAGAGTTGCCCTAATGGGCATCCGAATACTAGTGTGATAGGCCCATAGAGCAAGGGGTAATTGCATGTGCCAATATTTGTGATTCTCTTTAACTATTTTCTTTAGGATGGCAATCACTATTTTATTTGATGCCTCAACTTACCCATTTTCTTGGGGATAATAGGGCATCAAAAAGTTATGCTGAATATTATACTTTGTTATTAAAGCATGCACATATTTGTTCTTGAAAGGCATCCCATTATCAAAAATTATCTTGGATGGAATACCAAAATGACAAATGATATTATGCAATATGAACTCCATGATGCGGGGTCCTATCATAGTGGTAAGGGGAATTGCTTCCACCCATTTTGTAAAATACTCGATGGCCATAATGATAAATGTGTGATGGCCCGAGGATGTAGGTGAGATTTTCCTAATTAAATCAAACCCCCATTGCGAGAATGGCCACACCGATTGAATCGGTTGTAAGGCCTGAGAAGGTACATGTGTCAAGTTAGCATGGTGTTGACACTTTACGCACTTCTTAACATAAGTGCAACAATATCGCTCTAAGGTTGGCCAATAATAGCCCATGCGAAGAATGCACTTAGCGATAGCCATGCCACTAAAATGGCCACCACATGTACCATCGTGTGCTTGGGTGATTGCCCAAACTGACTCTTGATGCTCTAAGCAACGAAGGAGGATACCTTCATAGCTTCGATGATACAAAATATCTCCTAGCAAGACATACTTTACCACTTTTTGTTTAAATATCCATTTGGTGGCATGCGACAACCCAGGAGGGATATTACCAAGCTTTAGGTAATATTTGATTTGAGTAGACCAGTCCTGATGTGAGGAAGCCTCGATTGCATGAATTGCCTACCCCTTTTGAAGTTCATCCTAAGAAAATGCTGATTGGGAGAGAACTTGTAAGAATAGTATTGTGCTACTATCAAAAGGAGTTTGAGGGAATAGAGTCCCCCAAGCGGCATGATTCAAGTGATCATGAATTTGTGAGAACCTTTCTGAGGAGGTTCAATATGAATCAAGTGGACTTCTAGCATGGATTGAGTGTTCTCATGCTCAACCATAGATTGTGATAGTATTTTAACCTGAATGGTTGTCATATCATCAATAGGGTTCTATGGAATTAAAGACCCCAAGGAGGCCATTGTATCCACAAAATGATTAGATGAGTGAGGGAGTGCCTCGATATCATACCATTCAAAATTTATCAAAATTTTATCCACAAGGGCTTTATAGGCTTGCAGAACTAGACACTTGCATTGGTAAATCCCTTTGACCTAGTTTACGATGAGCAAGGAGTCACCAAAAATGTTGAGCTTGGTTATTTTCATGGTGATAGCCATTTGAAGACCTATGAGCAAGGCTTCATACTCGGCATTATTGTTGGTGCATGGGAAATCAAGTTTGAATGATAGGGGTATTGGAGCCCCTTGAGGTGTGAAAAACACAATTCCTATACCACCCCCTTGCTCACACTTGGAGCCATCAAAGAATAGAGTCATATCAGCCTATGACTTAGGCTCATCAGAATCAGGTGATTCTGATATTTGGAAGACTCCATCATCGAGAAGCTCCATGCTAAGAGGTTGATCATCCTAGAGAGGAGCCTCTACGAGTTGATCGATGATGACCTAACCTTTAATAGATTTTTATCCGATAAATTCTAGGTCAAACTCCATCAACAACATGATCCATTTCTTCATGTGACTATTGTGATAAGTATGACTCATCATATATCGCAATGGATTCTCTTTTGATACAACATACATGGTATGACTAAGCATGTAATGGTGTAGCTTCTTGGTGGTGAAAACCATCGCTAGGCATAACTTTTCAATGTATGCATACTTGATTTTATAACTGACCAAGGTGTGGCTAAGGTAGTAAGTAGCCTGTTCCTTATGCAATTCATTCTTTTGGGCCAACATGATGCCCAATGCAATCTCAATAGCTGAGATGTATAAGCGGAATGACACTCCTAGTCGGGTGGAGCCAATACTAGTGGTGAAGCTAGATATTGTTTGATTGCATCAAAGGTAGCTTGACACTCATCATCCCAATGGAATGCAACCCCCTTGTGCAATAGTTTGTTCATGGGTCGACATTTATCCGACAATTGTGCTATGAAGCGCTTGATGGATGTGACCTTACCCTACAGGCTTCATAACTGCTTGATGGTAGTTGGGGGAGGCATCTCAAGGATTACCTTGACTTTGTTGGGGTCTACTTTGATGCCTCTTTTAGAGATGATGAATCCCAAGAGTTTTCTAGATGTGATGCCAAAGATGCACTTCTTGGGGTTCAATCTCACGTTGTGTTCAATAAGGTGATCGAGGACTTTGCTCAAGACATCGAGATGCTCATGGTATAATAATGATTTGGCCAATAATTCATCCATGTAATCTTCCAAAATTTTATGCATATAGTCATGGAAGATGTATGTCATGGCATGCTGGTAGGTAGCACCGATGTTTTTAAGGCCAAAAGGCATGACCTTATAGCAAAATGTCCCCCAAGGTATTGTGAATGCCATCTTGAGTTGGTCTTCTAGATTGATACAAATCTGGTTGTATCCAGAGAAACCATCCATGAGGGATAACATTTTATGGCCCATTGTAGTATCTACTAGGGCATCAATGTTTGATAATGGGAACTCATCCTTGGGACTCACTTTGTTTAGGTCTCGAAAGTCGGTGCAAATGTGAATCCTCCCATCGAGCTTCTTGATGGGAACCATGTTGGACAGCCATGGTGGATAGTCCATTGATATGATGAACTTGGCATCCAACAACTTTTGTAGCTCATATTTCACCATCAAGGCTACTATCAAATGCATTTTTCTCAACTTTTGCTTAAAAGGCTTGGCCTTTGGGTCAAGCGTCAGATTATGCATGACTAGATTTGGATCCAGTCCTAGCATATCTTTGTAGGACCATGCAAAAGCTTCCTTCTTCTTGGTGAGAAGGGCTATGTAATCGGCTTGCTCGATGGGGGACAAGCTTTCCCCTAACTTGATACATTGAGGATTCTTAGGATCTGAGCTGATATCTTTGTCAATCATTGGTTCAATTGACATATGTGACCCCTCCTCCAACTGATGGGGAGTAGGGATCAGATGAATGTCATCTACTGGGTTTAGATCATCAATTGGAACATTAGGTTCCTCCTCAGCATGGAAGACATCATGAGTAGGCCTTGGAGAGAAATGAAATGGTTGTAGCATCTCATCACAAGGCTAGTACTCAAAAGGTGATGGGGGAGAATCTCCTCAATCAAAGTCAATTACCCCCAAGTCAAGGTGTAGTGGCTTTGATGGGTTATCTAGATCTTGCATGGGTGCAAAAAGGTCTATGGAAATCATGTTAATGGATGGATGATTTCCCCTAGGTGGTTGATGGTGTCTATTGACATCTGGATATCGCAAGACTTGTGGAGGTGGTTGGTGCAGCTACAGGTGAGCTTGCTCCTCTAAAGGTAGAAGTTATCACTAGATAGGATGGTGTAATGGGAACATACATAGATAGAACTCATCCTCATCATCCATAGGGATGATCCATAGGTATTCTCCATCCAAACTAGAAGAGTCAATAGGTGCTACTCCATAATCTGACTCATCATCAGATGTCCATTCATAGGGAGACCCTTGATCTTCTTCCTCACTATCATGGGGAAGGGTATGCAAACTTTCACCCCTCTCATAAGATTGGTTGACATCGCAAGGTATCTCTTGATCACTCATGGGTGCAGGGAAGTAGTCTCCCAATGAATAGACTCGATTAGGGTTGGTGTAGGGATCACATGCAAGCTCATCCCTAAAGTTTAGGGTCAAGCACTCTAAACTATCCATGAGGACATCGAGGGGCATAGGCTTGTTGTGTCCCAAACTAGACTTATCATAAGGCATTTGATACTATGGTTGGTAAGGAATGTGGGTGCCTTGCTCATACAAGCCCAACCCATAACCATACCAATTGCAGAGATGAAGATATCTCATGGTGAAGGTAGGATTGGACATGTAGTTAATATCCTCAAAAAAGGGCTCTTCATCCTCTTCCTACTGTTGATAGGGCTCTATGCCATAGTCGAGACCCCCATAGATGAAATTCATTTGATTTAGGGGAGGCCAAGAGGCACGATAGTGCCTATGGGAAGATGAGGTCGACCCATATCTTGCATCGACTCAATGGTAGGAGTAGTTGTGATGTTCCTAACTAGGTATTCTCCTATACCGATGGTGGCTAAATGCACTATGACTTGTGGTGATGGAGAAGGAGGGGATGGGAGCGAGGCTTGAATTGATTCAATGTTTGCCTCATAAGGTGGCTCCTCATCCACTAGGCTAGGAATATCACTTATGGAGATGGTGGATATGGTTGGAGGGGTCTCATCAATAGGCCTTTTCCCCATGTTCCTCGATGGAGGATTCACCGATGATGAAGGCATGTCTAGGGGTGCCAAAGATGAGGATGGTATGGCATGAGATGATGATGGATTGATTGAAGGTGATGGTGAAGGAGTCGAACCTTGGTTGGATGTATTCGGTAGAAAATCTAGATGGGTTGATGGTAAGGTCGACTCAGGGATTTGTTGCACCAAGTTGTAATACTTAAAGGGCTCAAGGTCTATAAAGATGACATGGACTTGCCCTTCATAGGTGTACTTTAGACACTAGTGAGTGATGGAGGGTACACACTTCATGTCCCTGATCCAAGGTCTACCCAACAAGATATTGTATGCCATATCACCCTCCAAGATGTGGCATAATGTTGGTATGGTATTTTGTCCTACCTAGATAGGTAAGACTATCATACCAACTATTGAGCATATGGCATCATTAAATGCTCGAAGGGTGTAGGTAGACATGACAATATGAGATGTCGAGAGCCCAAGATGTTTGAGAGTTATTGTAGTGATGATGTTGTTGGAAGAACCAGTATCAATCAAGACTCTCTTGTAGGGTGTTCCATTTACACATGCGATGATGTGCAAGGGGGATCCACCATATCATTTGGAACCAGCTTGAGCTCATCTTCTCGAAAGGTGATCACTAGTTTCATACATTGTTGAACATGCCCCACAAAATTGTTAAAGGAGTTAGACTCCTAGGGTTGTAGCTCGATCACCTTGAGGATCTCCATTAAAGCTTCTCGATGAGGTGGAGATTGTTGAATGAGCTCATAGATGGAGATCTAGGTAGATGTTGTTCTCAGGCTCTGAGTGAGCTTGCTCTTTATCATGACCATAGGTCGAGGTGGGAGGTTTGGCACTAGAGGTGGTAAAGGTTATGACATTGAAGGAATATCACTTGAAGCCATAGGTGGTGCGACTGGACTTGGGTACCACCTATTCCTCATCATAATGTTGATCATGCCAATGTACCCTTGCTTAGGGGGTGCATGATGGACCTCATTCACTTGTGGCACTAGCTTTGCCTATTTCACATGGGTAGGCAATGGGTCTTTAAAAACACCCATCTATTGATTGTTTGGCATGATAGGGTTATCGACCTGAAGGGCATTCCTATCGATCATATCTTGTACCAGATGTTTGAACTTATAGCACATCTACACGTCATGCCCATTTTTCCTATGAAACTTATAGTATAGGTCTTCTCGATATCCTTTGGGCTTTGGTGCATTTGGATCGATAGGTCGACTCTCAGGCAGATTAATTGCCTTAGCTGCACAGAGGCGCTCAAACAAAGAGTCCATGGACTCTGCAATGGGTGTAAACTATCGCTTAGGGTGATATTGTTGATTCTACCCTTGGTTTGGCTGATTATCCTTGTTATAATTCCTAGGTGTGGCCTGATAATTAGGCTTTTGAGATGGCACTGGTTGCGTAGCCCTGGGACACTAATGGCAACCTGATTGACTGATGTTGGCTTAGGTTGCATTGGGTTGTTCTTGGCATTCTTGTTCCACTCCTTGTGAGGCTTCACAATATCTCCCTCTTGAATCTTGATGTCTTCGATTGTTCTAGCTTGCGCTAGAGCATCTTCAAGAGTGGGATATTGCTAGAGTTGCAGCAACAAGGAGATCAACTTTAAGCAGCTCTTAGCAAACATTTGAGTCAACTCCATCATGGGGAGTAAGTATGGTAGCTTGGCAAGCAATGCTCACCACCTATTGCCATAGTTTGTGATTGACTCATCATCAAATTGTTTCAACCCTGCAAGGTCAGCTAGTGTCACCTTTCACTTGGTATTGAAGGTGAAGCATTCTAGGAATGCATCTATGAGTTGATCAAGATTGTGGATGCTATGCTTTGAGAGTTGGGTGTACCACTCCATAGCTAGGCTAGAGAGGGTAGTCAAGAATATCCTCAAAAGCAAAGCATCATTATCCTAGATGCCAAAGCATTGGCTCAGGAACTTGGTAACATGCTCCTACGCATCTTCATCTCCCTTAAAGGTAGCCAGATGAGGCATATTAAACTACTCTAGATAGGAAGGGGTAGGTACCAAAGGATGGAGTGATTGACTATGCAACTAGTGTAGAGTGGGCTTTTGGCCCGGACCTAGAGGTCTTGTTCTCCACTGATTCTAAGTGCTCTAGAAATACCCTATATGCATCGAAGGATTTGATCTCCTCTTCTTTGCTTTGATCCTATGATGGAGGGTGAGGAACCTCAGGCCTATTGTGAGGTGGTGGAATATCACCCCCTACCTTGATAAGGCATCTCAAGATATTCTACTTCTAGCTCATGCTCGATGTAAGCCCCATAAGGCATCTCTTGAGCTAGCCTATAAAGAGGGGTAACTACCTACGGTAGGCACCCTATGTTTGGCCTGGGAGGCAAGTCCCAATTCAGCCTAGGAGGTCATGGAGGTAACATTGGATAAGGCCTAGGAGACCTATCTTGAATGATAGTGGGTTACCTCTGATGGACTTCCTATCTATGGGTACTAGGGGTAGGAACCCTCTCATGTAAGGTTTTCTAAAATAGCTCATTGGTTTATTATTCAATCCTTTCTTTTTCTATCTGATGCAAGTGGTCCAAGTGTTCTTTGTCTCACTAAAGCTGCTTGAATTGTGCTTGGTATTCTACATATCTTATGACTACTTGATTTATCTTTTCTACCATGTGGGGCCTAGGAGGCCTAGCAGCATCACCCTAAGGTCTATCTCACTCAAGATGATCCAAGATATCAATCATGCACTTCCCTCGATCGAGGGTAGTCACATTCACTTGAGGTTCAGGTTTAAGCATGTGATATTTATACTCTACTAGCATAGAGGCACATCATGCTTACATAGTATACTAGTCTTGAGGATAATCAAGGATCTCCTCATGCCTTCCTTCATTGATGAGGAAGGGAAGGGCTGAGTTGGCTCACCTTGAGCGATGAGTATCATACTCATCCTGGTACCTAGGCTATTGTAGCCTATTAGGGTGGTGTAAGGGTGAAGTGTGATCAATTGGCCCTACCCAATGTGTGTACTCTTGCTCTTGCCCATAAGTAGGCGTGTTAGACCTAGCAAGCACATGGATGCATGGTACTACTCTATCTACTAGCACCTCAATGTATGATTGCCTTTCATCAAAGAAGGCATGTGAAGTGTCTAAATATTGGGAATATGCTCCCGGATTAAGATCAAAACCTATAGGGGTGTCCCGCATAGGGCTCCCTTGTAGGTGATGTTCTTGACTTGCTATTCTGGGACTTGGGTGAGTAGAAGGCCACCAAGGAGGTATGACCAGGTCCTTGGGGCTAAATCGGAGATGACTCATGTCTCTAGGTCTACTCTCTATAGCGTCTACCCTTGAGTGGGCTTGGCTATGGGTACACACCATTGCTATTCCCTACCAAACCCTAGATGATTATCTCCTTTACAAATTTCTTAATAAAGTAGCACACAAGAATGGAAACATGCAATAAAACAAGTGTTTATCTCTTTTAAGGATTATGTGTGTTCCCTAAGATATTTTGTGTGTTTAGATGTGTTGTTTGTAAAGAAGACCTTGTGTCACATGTTTTGCTCTTGTTGGATGATATTCTTGTGTTTAATTGGATTTCACCTGTATGCTCATAGCTCGACAACCAACAATGAAATTCTGATCACGTAAACCCACCAAAGTATGGAGATGAAACCCATACCCAGTCAGGGAGCACAAGTCCTACCAATCCTCACCTAGTACTCACTTGGTCAGTGTTATACCCTCCAAAGAGAAGTACATGCAAATTTTCCAAGCTACATCGGATCTTGGAGCCGACCTTGGCAAAAACAAGGGTTCATGGGATTTGAGACAATGGGTGGAGATGAAACCCACCATCATTGATCTCTACTAGTGGTTGGTGATGAAATCCAACTCACTAGCATTCAAGTGGAACATGGTGTGTGTGGTTCTTTTTAAGCTTAAATAAAGTAAACAATGAAGCACTCAATGATCTTTCACTAAATGCAAGGAAAGGTATATTTTACTTTCAAAAAATCTAGATAAAAAGCAACCTACAAAATGCATATCCTAAATGATAACCTACCCATTAGGTAGGCTACAAGCAAGCAAGCCATAGAAATGCATTTCTACTTAGTTCCTTTTTAGTTTTTCTTCTTTTTTTGTTGTTTTTGCAATTATAGAAAAGTAAAACCTATCTTTCTACCTTTCAAGCAATCAAGGGAGGCAAGAAAAACCAAATTTCAGCAAATTTGAATAGTAGAAATGAAAACTGAAGGTTTAGGCACTTACCTTGATGGCCTATAAGCTTATTATTTCTAGAATTTTGAGCAAAAAGCTTCTATTTTGTGGCCATCCTAGGGTGGGATGGCTGCCAGTTTGATGGCCATCCCAGGGTGGGATGGTTGTGTGGTCATCCCTGGGTGGGACGGTCAGTAGTCCAGAGGTCATTTCAGGCTAGAACGACCAGTTCCTGCAATAGAACAAAGGTAAAAATAGGGTCAAATATTTAACCAAATCAATAGGGATAGGGTCCCACCATGATCACCACTAAAGTATGGGAAAAATGGTGCACCTAACAATGCTAAACAAGATGCATCTATCGCTAGTGTTGAATAAGCATTACAAAAGGAGCATTCAAGTAAGCATGATAAGATAAATAAATGCAAGAAATGGAGTTATTCTTTATTCATTTGATGGATCAAATCATGGTTACATAAATGTCCCCTTGAGGGCTCTAGATTGATACACTTGTTACAAAATGGTGCCCAAGGATCAAATCCTTTCAATAACTCGGGTGCACTTCCAATGTTCTTCCTCGTACCCACAATTGAAGTGGGTGGGCCTATGATGCCGCCACTTTGTTCTTTGATGTTCTGATCCTATGCTCCTTCCTCATGCACTATAAAACCTGCACCTACACACAAGGAAACCATATTTTGTCAATAGCAAGTGCGGATTGTGAAACATGCAAAAGCAATACATGCAATGAAAGGCTAGAAAGTGTAAATATGCAATGCGACCATCTAAAACAACTCCAAATGATTCCAAATTTTAGAGGCATGCATAAAATATGATTTTGGGAAGATATAATTGAAAATAGAATAGAAATTGCATCCGAATCCATGTCGCATTCGTGGTGTACCTATGAAGCCTACAAAACCCAAAATGAGTGATTTCTAGCCCTAAACATCTCCAAATCAAACCAAACTTGGAAAGCATATATAAAATAATATTTAAAGAGGACCCATGTGAATAGATTAGCAAAATTGATCACATATTCATGTGCACCTTCAGATGGGCCAAGTAGACCTACAAAATACTAAAAATGTAATAACTCACTCAATATAACTCCAAATTGCATGAAATTTGAATAGTAGGTTCCTAGACTATCCTAGAATATGCCTATTTAAAAATAGTAGAAAAATAATGCTTCAATATATCACCATACCTTGCAGGGATGGTGGTGACTATCATAGAATGGGGACCATCCTAGGGTGGGATGACCACCAGTTTTGCTGATTATTTGCCACCAATTCCTCTATGAATTGGTCAAAAACCCTCTCAATAGTGTTGTCATCAAATTTGGTGGTGAAATTCACTCAATTGGTTTGGTTTTGTAAATAAATTGTGCCTCTTGAATCACTCGAGAACCTCCTTCGCTAGGTAGATATTTCGAGGGAAAAAGGCACAAAAGGGTGAGGGGAAATCTTGGCAGCACTTCATTGCTATGTCTCAAAACTCCTCTCTATATTTTGGGTGGAAAATGGATCCACTTTATAGCCAAAGGAAGCCTATGGCCAAATGGGCATGCAAGGACATGCAGGGCAAGAGGCGCCATTTGTCCAAAAGTTGGCATGCATTGGAAGGGGAAGAGAATCTCCCTTTTTGGCCTCCATTCTATAGCATGTCATAAGGATTCTGTACCCTCAGGTCTGCATGCTTGAATAGGTAGGATAAATGGTAGTTTTTGGGTGCCATTTATCCAAAATTTGACTTTTTGGGAGTCAAAGGCCATGGTCGTCCCACCTAGGGATGGTCGCTTGTGACCATCCCTGGGTGGGATGGTCATGAACTGTGACCATCCCAGGGTGGGATGGTCATGCCTATATGGCCCAAAACCTCCCAAAAGTGGGGTAGAGCCTTCCAAGAGTGGTTAGGACCACTGTGTAACCTCTGAGGGTTGCCCAAGGGGGCCATATGATGTCAATTAGCCAATGCTTTTGGTCGCCTAATCGGATTGACATGATTTTAGTGTCTACAAGGTTAATTGGTATTTTTAGTTTTTGGTTGTCCCACTTTATTTTTAAAATTTTCTCTTGTTATAGCCATATCAGGGTGAGACAACCTTGTTCTGGAGGTTATCTCGAGGTGAGATGGCCTTGGTCTAGAGGTTGTCTCAGGATGAGACAACCATGGTTGCAAAGGAAAATGTCATGTTTAAGTGGTGAAAACCATTATTTTAGCTTTGAGGCTACCCAAGGTGGGTCACATGGTTTAAAGGAGTCCATTTAGGTAGTCTCCTCAATATGACGTGTTTTAGGTGTCTACATATACCCCTTTTTGGGATGCATTGTGTGAAAGCACAATGCAGAGCAAAAATAGATGACCTAAAGTCAAATTGATGGTTGATGATATCCATTGATCTAATCAACATAAGATGCCCCAATCATGGAAAGGGTGAAAGTTGTATAATAATTGCTTCCAACACATTGATGGAACTTAATTTTGGTAAGCCTTTTGGTTGAATGGTAGATCAACTTTGTGTGTCAAGATAGTATTCTACACGTGACGACTTTGGGTATACCAAAAAATTAGTTTAAACTATCATGTTATGTGTTTATTATAAATTTTTGCTTGTTATTTGTCCCAACAAGGACGATGCATGATTTTTTTTGGCAATGTTTCTTGGATGAACGCAATTTGCATGATTGAGTGTTTGATTGTTGACTTTACAAATTTTGTAATTATATGACTACCCCTTGAAAGATATAAAATGTAAACTTTCAGGATTTTTGATGTCATTCTCACCATTCACGATTGGAAAAAGAGAGATATGGGGAGAAGGGAGTTGACTTTCAAAGTGAAGTGCTACCAAAAGGTAGATTCAACTCAGCTATAGACACCTGAGACCTCTTTGAGTGAAGGATATGGAGAGAGGAGGGTATGTACCTCATGCTAACATTATTGATTTTGAAAGATAAAATGAACCTCACTAATTAATATGGTAAAGGAACATCACCTAAAAAAAGTTAAGGTAATGAACCACATCGTAGATTAAAATGTAGTGTAGGAGTCAATTTGATTTTGGTTATCATTCTTTTGCTTGCAATTTTTTATTATTCATTTTGAAATTTGATTGCAAATGCCCCTATTTGGGGGCTGTCTCAAGGTAGGATGACCCCTCTTTGGGAGTTGGGGGTCATCTCAAGGTGAGATTACCCCATTTGAATTCCAATGATAAAAATGTAACCATTATGGAGGTTATCTCAAGCTGAGACGACCTCTAGTGGAGACCATCTTGGGATGATATGTTATCTTTGAGGTTGAATTTTACCTCAAAATTTTTATTGATTTTTGTTTTTTGTTTTATTTTAATTTGATTGTGACTTGATTGTTGATTTACACCATTCTTTTTTTATTCAGCTCCGTAGAGCTCATCATATATTTACTATCATATATATGAGAGAATGTTATGCACTCTGTAATGCATATTGGGACTAGCTAAATGCCATAGACCTTATGCAAAGTGCAATACTAGAGCCGGTACATGCAAACCAGGCCTACTTGACAACCTTGATAGATTTTTAGCATATTTGGACCAACACCTTTCATCTTCTGAATGACAAAATTATAGTGACATTAAAATATGTTTATCAGATTCTCTACATTTTGATTGAGGGACATACCATTATCTCTTATCACACTAGTCATCATAGGACAATGCTTCAGAAGGTATTCTCAAAGGATTGTGAGTTAGTAGAGCGTAATTTGGAGAGCGATGGGGTGTTGATGGAGGATGATTACAATGTAGGTATCCTAATAGCTAGACATATAGTGATTATATCACTTATGTCTAACCTATTTTTGCCTAATTTATCTAGTGTGAGATTCCCATGGAATCTCCTCAACTTGGTTTAGGACTTAGTTGAGTGTACAGTGGGTGAGAAAATATTTATGGCATGAGACACATCATTGTTGGCATAGGTATATGATGAGATTTTTAAGATTTGAAAGTGAGTTAAACTTGGCTCGGGGTGAAACTTCCTCCTTTAGATTTGGGGTTGTAAGCGCATTCGAGTGGATAGTATGAATGGGCTACCCTGGGTGACTCAGGTTCAGATGGTGGATAGAGATATTGGCTATGCAATGCACTGAAGGTGAGATCAGGAGCGAGAATGGAGTCATTGCTTTTTAGGTATAATTTAGCACTATAGCAACTCTTTGGATGGATTGAGGCTGAATCATGTGGTATGGTAATCTTACAGGGATTATCCACCATGGGCTGAGGTAGACTAGTATATGAGGTAGATTAGGCATGATCAACAGTTGATCAACCACCATGGAACTGAGCGAGAGTAATTTTAGTATTCTTGCATGATTTAGTAGTTTAGGGTTTTTTAGGATGTACCTAATGAGCCTGAGATATACCGATGCTAGACTTATGAGACTCAGTTGGAGTGGCCTTAAGTTGATCCTATGGATGAGGAGGTAGATCAGTGGCTAGTTGATACAGGTGTGGAAGATCCAAGGATGATCATAGAATATGATGCTTGGTGGGTCACTCTATTATGGTAGGGAGGTAAAGCTGATGGTGGTGGTTAGGTTAGAACTATGGTAGAGGAGGGGACTTTGCAGAGTGGTGAGTGCATAATTGAACTAAGTGGGAGTGGGGGAGACTTTTGAAATAGGGGAGTTGTAGCAGGAGGGTGGGGATGAGGAGTATCCATAGGATTAGGAGGCTAATCTTAGAGGTTAGATCTAGACTTTACAGGATCTACTAGCAAAGAGGGATACCACAGTAGAATCTCTACACAACCAATTGGACAATGATAGGTAGCAGTGGAGGGGCTTTAGAGTGGAGAGGGACACCTTATAGGATCAATTGGAGAGCTTGAAGGATGAGGTGGCTACGATTACAGAAGATCAAGATGCTTTATAGGGTTAGGTGATAGGATTAGCCATTGGAAAGGGTACATGTGGGTAGGACACTAGTGATGTGGCTTGGCTATAGGCATAGGTGATAGATCTAAAGGGGATATTGTCCCATTATACATCTCACCATCGTTCATATTGAGACTATATTTCTCTATTAGAGGATGAGGTGGAGTGGCTAGGTGTTAGGCTACCATCATGAGGATTAGTAGGGCCATCATAGTAGACATGACATAGCGAGTCCTATCAGCCTTCGATGAAACCATAGGTTATTAGGTTTCATAGACTCCATAGACATCTAGGGCTAGTGGATTAGGTTAACCTCATCAAGAGGAGGTTGAGGGTGGTGGTGAGACCGAAAATGTGGGGTGATCTTGATTTTTTTATGTATATGCTTCTATTTTTTAGTGTGAGGTTCGAGGACCCACTCCATTGTAGCCTATAGGTATTTTTGTACCAGGATGTACTTTCCATGATATATATATGATATTATATTTTCAGTTATCTTATCATGTTGTTTATTGCTTGTGTTTATTTCATGTATGGATGCACATATGGATGCAATGATGGATGATGGATGTATGCCTAGACATTATAGTATGTATGCATAGATGTATGCCTAGATGCACTTGTAGTATGTTTTTGATATTATAGATCTAGAATGTATACCTAGATGTATGCATGTATGTTATGTGTGAATGAGATGAGGATGCAAGGTATGAGTTGTATGTTTAAATGTGAAACATAATGAATGAATCTAAGATGCAAAACAACCTAAGTGTAAGCACCACAAAATGTATAAAAGTCATCAATCAAAATTTTAACCTTTTCACAAAAGTCATACATTTGAAAGAAAACAAAAATGTGAATTATGGATGTGAAACAGTGAGAGGTCACAAGGGAACAACAAGGTTTTTCATGAGACTCAAACACCCTAGTTGACCAATCAAAAGTTGTATACTGACTATACATGACTCTAAAAGATAAAAATATGCTAGGAAGACCCAAATATTCAATATCCTTGTGTGTGCATAGTGAATTCATTAATGTGACACATAAGATTACCCCATTTCCAGGCCGACTATTAGAGCCCATTATTGTAATGGAGATCACCCTATGGTCGATATTACCTTGATTTTGTACTTGGTTGGACTCAACTACTCTGTAATGCAAGACCTCAAAAGCTAGCGAGTCCTTATGTGCCATGTATGAGCATAGTCCAATGCTAGGGTCTTCAAGCTTTGGGGAGTCAGATTCTCAACCACTCAAATCGAGTCCTGATGAGAATGAAACCCTATCCTTACTACTTGAAGCCTCATTATTATTATGTGTTTATAAAGAAAGTTAGAGCTTTGGGGAATCAAATTCTCAACCACTCAAACCGAGTCCTGATGAGAATTTAGCCCTTATCCTTACTACTCATTTCATGATTATTTTGTTTTTGTGACAAGAATTAGAGCTTTGGGGAATCAGATTCTCAACCACTCAAATTGAGTCCTGATGAGAATGTTACCTTCATCCTTACTACTCTTTTGTATGTTTTTGTAATATTTTGCATATATTTGAAGTGGTGAAAACCACTATTGTCATTGTTATTTTGGACTATGTGCATAATAGGACAACAAGGGAAACCTTTCACTTAAGAGGCCATGACTACTTCATAGTTTCATATTTCCTTGTGCTAAATCAATTTTAATATGTGAAAATGTGTTTGGGATTTTGAGATATGCAAGGTACTATCAAAGCAAGACCCTACCTTCAAAAATCAAGATAGCTTTCTACAAAATTTGAAAAGAAAACTAGGAATGGTTGAATGATCGAAAGACCCTATTGAACACCCTATAACAACTTACTGGGTGAGGGGAAATACACAAACACCTAGGACGGGGAATGTGGATGGAAATGATTTGTGGATGTGTGTGTTTTCCTTATGAAATTTTAAAAACTAAGAGGTGTGCATAAAATAGTCAGTGGCCATCTAAACATCATTGTTGATGGTCATCCGATATCTACCCTATCTTATGAGGACCCCTTAATAATCAAAATATCACAAGAAAAAGTGCAAATGATGAAAATGAGAAAAGGTGTGATTAAGACTCATGATAGTCATACAAGCATGGTGCTCTATGAAATGAAAATAGTGAAAATGAATATGTGGTGTATGCAATGATTGATATGCCTAATGCAATTAATCAATGAAATATAGTAATGTGTAATGCATGATGATGTAAGTAATGCAATATTTTTGTGATTTTTGATTTTGTATTGTTTTTGTTTTTTATTTTTTTTATGCATTGTGTGTCATGCATGAAATACCCACAAGTGGAGAATATTAAGAGGCTCGGGTTCCTCAAAACCCTTAAGAGAAGCTAGATGATAAGTCTTTGGTCCTATCTTCTACGTGATGATGGACGAGACTAACCAATTTACCATAAATTTATCCCACAAGTGGGGCGACAAGTTTAAATTTTATTGGTTCTCTTTAAGCACAAGATCCCCAACTTTAAAGTCTTTGAGATGGACATTTATATCATAAGCTCATTTAAGGCGATCTTGATAAACATGAAGATGCTCAAGAGTGTTAACACATCTTTCATCAAGAAGGGTCAATTGATTGAGGTGAGCTTGTCGTGTAGTGTCATCATTGATGAACTCTTGTAAAGTAATGCACAACAAAGGAATTTATAATTCCAAGGGCATGATGGCCTTGGCACCATATACTAGTGAAAATGAAGTTGCCCTAGTTGGCATCCAAATGCTAGTTCTATAATCCCATAATGCGAGAGGCAGTTGAAGGTGCCAATATTTGTGATTATCCTTGATAGTTTTCTTAAGAATGATAATGACTATTTTGTTTGATGCCTCTGCTTGACCATTACTCTATGGATAATAAGGCATTGAAAAGCTATGTTGTATGTTGTACTTGGTGCACAAAGCTCTCATATCCTTGTTCTTAAATGGAGGTCCATTATCCAAGATGATCTTGGATGGGATACCAAAATGACATATGATGTTATGCAGTATGAACTCCATGATACGAGGTCCAATCATAGTGGTAAGAGGAATTGCTTCCACCCATTTGGTAAAATATTTTGTGGCCATTAGAATAAATGTGTGCCAACCTAAATAAGGGGGCGAGATTTTTCCAATTAAGTCAAAACCCCACTACAAAAAAGGCCATAATGAATGTATCGGTTGTAAGGCCTCTGAAGGTACATACAATAGATTAGAATGATGTTAAAATTTAATGCACTTCTTGACATAAGCACAATGATATTTATCCATGGTGATATAGTAATAACCCATTCAGAGGATGCGATTGGTGATAGCCATACTATTGAAATGGCCACTGCAATTACCGTCATGAGCTTGAGATATTTCCCAAGTATATTATTGGGGCTCTAAGAAATGAAGGAGAAGACCATCATAGCATCAAAGGTAAATTATATCTCCTAATAAGATATATTTGTCACTTTTTTCTTGAAATTCAATTTTTCGGTATGCGATAATCTTGAAGGAATATTATATATTTTTAGGAAATATTTTAGTTGAGCAAACCAATCTTGATATGGTTGATTTTTGACTAAGTGAACTACTTGCTCCTTTTGTAACTCATCTCACATGAATATAGATTGGGATATGTTCTTGAGATAGATAGTCTTGGTGTTATTAAAAAGACTCTATGGGACTAAGGACCTCCAGGATGCATGCTTCAAGAAGTCATCTATTTGAGAGAACCAATATTGTTGTGGTTCAATATGAATCATGTGGGCATATTGCTCATATTTAGAAGTATCTCATGAGATTGTGGATTGAGAGAGCATTTTGACATGAATAGTAGTGATATTATCTAATGGATTCTGTAAAATTAAGGATTCCAAGGAAGCCATTGTATCTACAAAATTGTTGGAAGTATGAGGAACTGCCTTGATGTCATACCATTCAAATCTAGTTAATAATTTTTCCACAAAGGGCTTTATGTGATTTTAATATTGGACACTTGCATTAGTAAATTTACTTAACCTGGTTGACAATGAGCAAGAAATCGCCAAAAATATTGACCTTCTTGATGTTTATGGTGAGAGCTATCTGAAGACCCAAAAGAAAGGCTTTGTATTCGGTATTGTTGTTGGTGCATAGGAAATCAAGTTTAAATTAAAGGGGGACATTGATATTCTCACAATGACACTGAGAGGGGGGGTTGAATCGGTGTAGCTATTTAAATTCAAATCTACAACTCTTAAAGCTGAAGCAAAGAGAACTTAAAAGCAGGTAAAGCAATTATCACAAGAGAGCACACCACAACACACAATGTAACGAGGTTCACCAATTTGGCTACTCCTCAAGAATGACTGCTTGGACTACGGTCCAAATCCAGCCTTTGCAAAACACCAATTTTACAATCCGTTTACCAGCACCCACTGGAAGGAGCACCAACCCATGATTTATCTGCACCAACAGAAAGGAGCACCAACCCCTATCCAAGCACCAACTTGGATCACAGTTTTGAAAGCTATATCAATGACATAAAAATGCCTTCACTTTTACAAGACCTTGACTGGTCTACAATTTATCAAAACACAGTAAACACTTACGGCTCTGCTTGTCGCTCTCTTACAACACTCTTCTAACCCTCTTTCGGTAGCACTTTCACACATTCAATGGCAACTTAATTCTTCACGCAGACCTCCTTTTATAACAGGCTTTTCTCTCTATTTTTAACTTTCGTGTTTACTCATGCAGTCTATCAATAGCCACTTCTATGAGTAACTCCTTTTTAGCATAGTATTTTTGCATGCAACCTATTAATAGTTCTATCTTCTTGTTTTGGACTGACAGTATAATGGCTGCTCGACGGTTTCACTACATCACGTGCCCTGTAACTGCCATTCTATCTTTAATGCACTGTTCTTATTTTAGCTTGCATGATTTCTATCTATAACTGCCCCTACAACTGTCACACTAACTTCAGTTGACTCTTCTTATATTGGCTGCATGATTTTCCTCTACAACTACCCCTATAACTGTCGTTCTACTTCAGTTAACTATCCGTAATCGTGTTGTTGTGACCTATCATGAAATCATGACACTTCTATCTCTTTGTACTCTTCTCGCCTTTTACCCATGAAAACATGACATGTCACGATATCGTGACACTTTTTACCTCTTTGTCCTTTTCTTGGCTTGCACCCATGAAAACATGACATGTCACGAAATCGTGACACTTTCCTGCCTCTTGTCCTCTTCTCTGCTTCACCCGTGAAAACATGACATGTCACAAAATCGTGACACTTTCTCTGCCTTGTGCTCTTCTCTACTCCCATGAAAACATACATGTCACAAAAATCCATGACACTTATTCTCTCTCTTCACTTCTCTCTTGCAAAATCTGACATGTCACGAAATCATGACACTTTTCCTTGCAAGCTCTTTCTCTCAAACATGTCACGAAATCATGACACATTTTCATCCATACTACCTCTCTTGCAGATTATCATGAAATCGTGACACTTTTCTTTCAAGCTCTTTCTCTCAAACATGTCATGAAATCGTGACACATTTTCATCCGTACAATCCTTCTTGCAAATTGTCATGAAATCATGACACTTTTCTTTGCAAGCTCCTTCTCCTCGAACATGTCATAAAATCATGACACATTTTCTTTCCTTTCTCTCTCTTCGAACATGTCACGAAATCGTGACAGTTTTCTTTGCACTTTCTCTTTCAACATGTCACGAAATCATGATAGTTTTCCTTGTGCTTTCTCTCTCTTCGAACATGTCATGAAATCATGATAGTTTTCCTTGCGCTTTCTCTTTCATCCAACATGTCACGAAATCATGACAGTTTTCCTCTTTCTCTCTCTTCGAACATGTCACGAAATCGTGACAGTTTTCCATTTCTCTCTCTCCAACATGTCAAAATCATGATATTCTTTCTCTAAAAATTTCTCTCTCCTATATGTCGAAATCACATTTCACATTTTCTCTCTCCTCTGATATGTCGCGAAATCATGATAGTTTTGCCAGCATTTTCTCTCTCCTTCGATATGTCACGAAATCGTGACAGTTTTCCAGCATTTTCTCTCTCCTTCGATATGTCGCGAAATCGTGACATTTTTTTTCTTCGGCCAAACATGTCGCGATATCGTGACAGTTTTCTTACTTGTCTTTTTCTTTGATCTTTTGAATGTTGGCCACTTCTGTCTTCTTGGATATTCATTGTACATGCTCTGACTGACCTCTGAACTCCTATCCACTGCATCAACTGATCTATCTGTCTGTGTTGACAACAATGACAATACTATTTCTGCACCTTGCTCAACAATCTCCCCCTTTGGAATTGTTGGCAACACATGTGCAATTTCCTGTAATTCTTCTCCCCCTTTGACAATAATACCAAAGGGCTGCTGCAGACTCCCCCTGAGTCTATGCACAACATTCTCAGACAAACATTGTTATAGTTAGCAAAAATCATGAATATGAGCAAAACTATAAACACAGACATAAATGCTCCCCTTGAGAATGTGGTCCCGATTGCTAGTCAATTCTTGGGAAACGTGACCACTCCCAACTTACTCCGAAGGTACTCAAAAACTTCTTTGGGCAACGGTTTTGTGAAGATGTCCGCTACTTGCTCTGTAGTTGGAACAAAATCCAATTTAACCTCACCTTTCGCAACTTTATCCTTCAAAAAGTGATACCGGATTGCAATATGTTTGGTTCGAGAATGCATAACCGGATTCTTTGAGATGTTAATAGCACTGGTATTATCACATTTAACTGAAATTGGCTCTTTGAAGTGAATACCAAGATCTTTCGGGGTTTGTCTCATCCATAATATCTGTGTACAACACGTTGTTGCTGCAATGTATTCTGCCTCTACTATGGATAGAGAGACTGATTCTTGTTTCTTGTTGTGCCATGCTACCAACCTGTCTCCAAGATAAAATGCTCCTCCATTGGTACTCTTTCTATCATCTATACATCCTGCCCAATCTGCATCTGAATATGCAATAAGAGTGAAGTCCTTACCTTTTGGATACCATAACCCATACTCCATAGTACCCTTGAGGTACCGAAGAATCCTCTTCATAGCTGTCACATGAGTCTCCTTGGGACTAGCTTGAAATCTTGCTACCATGCAAACTGCCTGCAAGATATCTGGTCTGGTGGCTGTTAAATATAGCAGGCTCCCAATCATAGATCTGTACATGGTTTGATCAACATCTGGAGATTTGTCATCCTTGCTCAACTTGCAACCTGTCGTCATGGGAGTGCTAACAGGTTTACTATCCTCCATTGTGAACTTTTTCAGCATTTCTTTCACATATTTAACTTGAGAGATAAAAATGCCCTTTTCATTTTGATTGACTTGCAGTCCGAGGAAATATGAAAGTTCACCAATCATCGACATTTCAAATTCTTTCTTCATTTTATTTGCTATGTCTCTACATGACTTATCATTGTTGTTGCCAAAAATGATATCATCTACATAAACAACAAGTACAATAAGATGGCCATTCTCTATTTTGACATACAAATTGTTGTCCACCATACCTTTCTTGAACCCCTGTTGAATAAGATAGTTATCCAACCTTGCATACCATGCTCTGGGTGCCTGTTTCAAGCCATACAAAGCTTTCTTCAACTTGCAAACAAAGTTGGGATTATCACCGAGTTGGAAACCATCTGGTTGCTCAATGTAAACCTCTTCTTCCAGTTTTCCATTCAGAAATGCTGATTTCACGTCCATTTGATATACTTTGAAATTTTTATGAACTGCTAAAGCCAGAAACATTCTGATTGCCTCTAGTCTAGCTACTGGTGCAAAGGTTTCCTCAAAATCAATACCTTCAACCTGTGCATAGCCTTTACAGACCAGTCTTGCTTTATTCCTTACAACTTGTCCATCTTCGTTCAATTTGTTTCGAAAAATCCATTTAGTACCGATTATATTTTTATTTGTTGGCCTTGGTACTAACTCCCAGGTTTTGTTTTTCTCAATCTGATCTAGTTCTTCATTAATTGCCTTCATCCAACTTTCATCTGTGCTTGCTTCAGCAACATTTTTGGGCTCAATGTTGGATAATAGAGAGTAGTTCCGTACTACTGCTCTTCTTGTCTGAATACCAACTGTGGGGTCCCCAATAATTTGCTCTCTGGGATGATTTTTCTGCCAGCTGCCTGTTTTGAATTTCTTGTTTTCTTCTACTTCTGGATCAATACTTAAATCATCTGGGTCAATTTCCTTATTCTCTTCTGTTTCCTTTTCTTCATCTCCTTCAATAACTTCTTCATAAATAGGGTAGTTTTCTTCATAGCTAATTTCTCGTTCCCTACCTTCATCAACCTTAACATCGACACTCTCCACAATTTTCTTTAGCCTTTTGTTATAGCATGTGTAGGCTTTGCTTTTTGTCGAATAGCCAAGAAAAATTCCTTCATCGGCTCTATCTTCAAACTTACCAAGATTATCTTCAGTTCTTTTGATGTAGCACTTGCTGCCAAAGACTTTGAAGTATCTTGTTGTTGCCTTTTTGTCGAACCATAGCTCATAAGGAGTTTTGCTTTCATGTGTCCTCAACATGCACCTATTTTGGATGTAAACCGTAGTATGAACTGCCTCTTTCCAGAATCTGTCTGCTATTTTGTTCTCTGTCAACATTGTCCGTGCCATTTCCTGCATTGTCCTGTTCTTTCTTTCAACAACACCATTCTGCTGAGGTGTCCTTGCTGCTGAAAACTGTCTTCTGATCCCATATTTTTGATAGTACTCTGCAAACTCCTCTGAGATAAACTCTCCTCCTCTATCTGATCTTAAGCATTTAATTATTTTTCCTGTTTGATTCTCAACCTGGTTTTTGAAAGTCTTGAACATTTCAAAGGCATCTGATTTAAGCTTTAAAAATAGTACCCATGTCATCCTGGAATAGTCATCTATGCACAACATAAAGTATTTGTCACCATTTATGCTTTGTGTTCTCATGGGTCCACATAAATCTGTATGTATTAGCTCTAAAGGTTTCCTGGTGAAGTATTCCTTTGATTTAAATGTGGATCTAGTTTGCTTCCCCTTTTGGCATGAAGCACAGATGCTATTTAATGGTTTGCCAATGGTGGGTATATCTCTTATTGCCCTTTTTGAACTTATTTTTACCAGATTGTCAAAGCTAATATGACCAAGCCTCTTGTGCCACAGCCAATTTTCATCTTCCTGTCCAATCAAACATGCTCCTTCTGAAGTCTCTGAGAGAGTATATAGGTTTCCAGAAGTCCTCGATCCAGTAGCTATCAGCTTCCCACTGTGTGCTTTTCTGACTTCATGACCACTGCTTCTTAAAGATGACTTCATGACCTCTATCACAGATTTGACTTATTCTCAGTAGGTTGTGCTTCAAACCAATCACAAACAGGACTTCTTTGGAATTGATCTTTCCATCACTTATCTTGAGTGATCCTTTGCCAACTATCTTGGCTCCATCATTATTTCCAAACTTTAACTGAGCCACCTTCATATTTCTGTAACTTTTCAAATTTTTGTTTATCGTCTGTCATGTGACTGGAGCATCCACTATCCAATATCCATGGTGCAGATTTGTTCTGTGCTTTGAATGTTGTCTGTACAATCAAGGATTCCTTTTCTTCCTTGGGTCGCTCCTTTTCTTTCCACTCTGGTTTGACTACAGTTTTGGTCACTTGTTTAGACTTTTCTTTGTCAGTGGCCTGTGCATGTTTTTTTGGGAATTTTTTGTTTTGCCTTAAACTATTTGGTTGAGATCTTCTTCCCTGATATTTATTTGTTGCATATGTGCTTCTACAGTTTCTTGCAATGTGTCCAAAGTTATGACAGTTATAGCATTCTATTGCATAATCCATCAAGGGTGAAAAGACATTTCTACTGGTGAAATTTCTTTGTCCTATATTATAAATGCAGTCTAAAATCTTATGACCGTAAGCATTGCATTTAAAACAATAACCAGAAAAGGAATGATTGAACCTGGGAGTTGGTCTTTGCCATTTTGTAGTAGGAGCCACAAATTTTCTTCTCCTTTGATGTGTGACGTTTGTGAATCCCTCATTGTCAACACTCTTCTCGTGCCTGGCATTGTTGCTTTCTTTTGCATGATTTGTTTTTCCTTGATCAACCTTGATCTTATCTTCTTTCTTTATTGGTTCTATAGTTATGGCCTTTGATCCACTTGACGATTCTCCTTCGACAAAGCCCAAGCCAAATTTGATGCCTGTAGTCCTCTGACTATTTATAATCTTTTCAAGCTTCGTAGAACTTCCTTCAAGTTTGTGATAGCAACTCAATTTTTGATTCTTTTCTTCTAGCCGCATTCTTAAAACAACAATCTCTTCTTCTAGTTTGCTGCACTCATCTATTTTCATGGTTAATTGTACTTCGAGTTCTTCAGACATTTTCTTAAATTCTTCTGTCTGTACTTTCAAACTATTTATTATGTCATTCGCATCCTCAAGCTTTCTTGAGACCTTTTTATTCTTTTTCCTTTCTGTACTCAACTCTTTAAGTGCAGCAACCAACTCTCCTTCCAGATATACTTCAGCCTCATCCTTAATGTTTTTATCACCTTCCTATTTTTCTTCTATTTTTTCTTCTTCAAATGCCATGAACAGAGCTTCACCTGTTTCTTCTTTAGAATCCTCACCTGAGCTTTCTTCAGAAGAGCTGACATTCTTGGATATGAAACTTTTCTTCTTGAAGTTGCTTTTTCTAAAATTTGGTTTCTTCTTCCAGTCACTTCTTTCTTGGTGTGACCCTTCATCACTTTTGGTTTTCTCATTCATTGGACATTTAGCTGCAAAGTGACCGATGCCTCCACAATTGAAGCACTTAAATGGTAACTTTCCTCTATATTTTCCTTTTCCCTTTATAAGTTTTCGAACAAAGTTAGCTTCCATTTCATCCGATGTCTCTTCATCCTCAGATTCTTGTTCAGCTTTTATATTTTTGTGTGCTTTAAAAGTAGCTTCTCTGTCTATGGGCTTAGTTTGTCCTATTCTCATTTCGTATGCAGTCAAAGAACCATGCATCTCATCCATGCTAAAATTATTTAGATCTTTAGCTTCTTCTATAGCAGAAACTTTAGAATTAAATCTTTTGTGAAGAGTTCTTAGTACCTTTTTCACGATGACCGCATCTTCGATTTCTTCGTCGAGTCCTCTGATCGCATTAATGATTCCATTGACTCTCAGCATATAGGCCTCTATGTTCTCATCGTCATTCATTTTTAATGCTTCGAACTGAGCTCGATGCGTTTGTAGCTTGGCTTCCTTGATCTTGTCGTCTCCTTCATGAATGCTCTTCAGTTTGTCCCACATGTCTTTTGCCATTTTACAGCTCATGATCCTTATCAGTTCACTGTCTACTAGCCCACACATTATGGCATTCTTTGCTTTGGAGTTATTCTCAAATTTTTTCTTCTCGGCAGTATCTGTTGGAGGAGTAGCGGGTATTGTGTATCCACTTTCTACTGACTCCCAAATGTCGTATCCCAAAGCACACAGATATGTCTGCATCCTGAGTCTCCAGAATGAGTAATTAGTTTCGTCGAACAAAGGAGCTTTGTTTGATGAGAATCCTTCACCACCTGCCATTGTGTTCCTTCCAAGATCACCTTAGCTGATTAAGCTTGTTCAGGAACCTTGCTACGATACCAATTGATATTCTCACAATGACACTGAGAGGGGGTGAATCGGTGTAGCTATTTAAATTCAAATCTACAACTCTTAAAGCTGAAGCAAAGAGAACTTAAAAGCAGGTAAAGCAATTATCACAAGAGAGCACACCACAACACACAATGTAACGAGGTTCACCAATTTGGCTACTCCTCAAGAATGACTGCTTGGACTACGGTCCAAATCCAGCCTTTGCAAAACACCAATTTTACAATCCATTTACCAGCACCCACTGGAAGGAGCACCAACCCCTGATTTATCTGCACCAACAGAAAGGAGCACCAACCCCTATCCAAGCACCAACTTGGATCACAGTTTTGAAAGCTATATCAATGACATAAAAATGCCTTCACTTTTACAAGACCCTGACTGGTCTACAATTTATCAAAACATAGTAAACACTTACGGCTCTGCTTGTCGCTCTCTTACAACACTCTTCTAACCCTCTTTCGGCAGCACTTTCACACATTCAATGACAACTTAATTCTTCATGCAGACCTCCTTTTATAACAGGATTTTCTCTCTATTTTTAACTTTCGTGTTTACTCATGCAGTCTATCAATAGCCACTTCTATGAGTAACTCCTTTTTAGCATAGTATTTCTACATGCAACCTATTAATAGTTCTGTCTTCTTGTTTTGGACTAACAGTATAACGGCTGCTCGATGGTTTCACTACGTCACGTGCCCTATAACTATCATTCTATCTTTAATGCACTATTCTTATTTTAGCTTGCATGATTTCTATCTATAACTACCCCTGCAACTATCACACTAACTTCAGTTGACTCTTCTTATATTGGCTGCATGATTTTCCTCTACAACTGCCCCTATAACTATCGTTCTACTTCAGTTAACTATCCGTAATCGTGCTGTTGCGACCTATCGTGAAATCGTGACACTTCTGTCTCTTTGTACTCTTCTCACATTTTACCCATGAAAACATGACATGTCATGATATCATGACACTTTTTGCCTCTTTGTCCTTTTCTTGGCTTGCACCCACGAAAACATGACATGTCACGAAATCGTGACACTTTCGCCTCTTTGTCCTTTTCTCGGCTTGCACCTATGAAAACATGACATGTCACAAAATCGTGACACTTTTGCTGCCTTGTGCTCTTCTCTCTCATCGCCGAAAACATCAACATGTCATGAAATCATGACACATTTTCTTCTTACACTCTTCTCTTGCAAACACATGTCACGAAATCGTGACACTTTTCCTTCAAGCTCTTTCTCTCGAACACATGTCACGAAATCATGACACATTTTCCTTCGTACTTCCTCTCTTCATTGTCATGAAATCATGACACTTTTCTTTGCGAGCTCTTTCTCTCAAACATGTCATGAAATCGTGACACTTTTTCGTCCGTACAATCTCTCTTGCAAATTGTCATGAAATCATGACACTTTTCTTTGCGAGCTCCTTCTCTCAAACATGTCATGAAATCATGACAATTTTTTTCTCTTCCTTCTCTCCGAACATGTCACGAAATCATGACACTTTTCTTTGCTTGCACCTTCTTTTTGAACATGTCACGAAATCATGACAATTTTCCTTACGCTTTCTCTCTCTTCGAACATGTCATGAAATCGTGACAGTTTTCCTTGCGCTTTCTCTTTCGTCCAACATGTCACGAAATCGTGACATTTTCTCTTTTCTCTCGTCCAACATGTCGCGAAATCATGACATTTTTTTTCTCTCTCCTTCGATATGTCACGAAATCATGATAGTTTTGCCAGCATTTTCTCTCTCCTTCGATATGTCATGAAATCATGACAGTTTTGCCAGCATTTTCTCTCTCCTTCGATATGTCACGAAATCATGACAGTTTTGCCAGCATTTTCTCTCTCCTCCGATATGTCGCGAAATCATGACAGTTTTGCCAACATTTTCTCTCTCCTTCGATATGTCGCGAAATCATGACAGTTTTGCCAACATTTTCTCTCTCCTTCGATATGTCACGAAATCATGACAGTTTTGCCAACATTTTCTCTCTCCTTCGATATGTCACGAAATCGTGACAGTTTTCCCATTTTCTCTCTCCTGATATGTCGCGATATCGCGCTTTTTTTTCTGGCCAAACATGTCGCGATATCGCGACAGTTTTCTTACTTGTCTTTTTCTTTGATCTTTTGAATGTTGGCCACTTCTGTCTTCTTGGATATTCACTGTACATGCTCTGACTGACCTCTGAACTCCTGTCCATTGCATCAACTGATCTATCTGTCTGTGTTGACAACAATGACAATACTATTTTTGCACCTTGCTCAACAGACATGAGCCCCTTACGATGTGGAAAACACAATTCCTGCACCACCCCCTTTCTCACATTTAGAACCATCAAAGAATAGTATCATATTAGCTTTTTTTTCTGGTTCTTCAAGTTCTAGAGAGTCTAATAATGTAAAGACTGCATCATTAGATAAATTGATTGTAAGAGATTTATAATCCCAGAGAGGAGCCTTTGCTAGTTGATCAATGATAAGTTGATATTTAATAGATTTTTGACCTTTGAAATCAAGATCAAATTCTATCAACAACATTATCCACTTTGCGATACGATTGTTATGATATGTTCAACTCATCATATACTACAAAGGATATTCTATAGAAATGATATACGTTGTTTAATTTAGCATGTAATGTCAAAGATTCTTTATGGAAAAGACTACTACTAAGCAAATATTCTCAATTTATGCATACTTGAGCTCAGCTCGTAGCTGACCAAGGTGTGACTGATGTAGTAAATAGCTTGTTCTTTATTTACCTCATTCTTCTGGGTAAACATGGTCCCTAATTCAAAGTCAATAGCTGATATGTATAATAAGAATGGCACACCTAGTCTAGGTAGAGCTAGTACTAGTAGAGATACAAAGTATTTCTTGATTTTTTCTAAAGTCTTTTGACATTCATCATCCCATTTAAAGGTGACCCCCTTTTATAAAAATCAATTCATCGATCAATATTTATTCGAAAGTTGCACTATGAAGCATCGAATAGATGCAATCTTCCCTTGTAAGTTGTGAAGCTGATTAAGGTTGGTAGGGGGAAGCATTTATAGGATTACCTTGAATTTGGCTAGATCAACTTTGATTCCTCATTTAGAGACTATGAAACCTAAGAGTTTTCCATATGTTACTCCAAAAACACACTTTTTGGGATTTAGTCATACATTATGCTCTATGAGATGATCATAGACTTTTCTTAGTACATCAATGTGCTCATGATATAGCAAGGATTTGGTCACTAAATTATCCATGTAATATTCCAATATTTATGTATGTAATCATGGAATATGTATGTCATGGCCTGTTGATAGATAACACAAGTATATTTATGATCAAATGACATAACTTTATAGCAAAATTTGTCCCAAAGCATTGTGAAATCCATTTTGGTTTGGTTTTTTGGGGTGAATCAAATTTGGTTGTGTAGAAACCTAAATCATGTCATGTTGAGTAGACTATATAAATGGACAATTTTTAGGCCATATGACCCACCTTAGGTAGACTTAGGGCTTAACATTGGTTTTCACCACTCAAACAGCGAGTAATTTTCCTTTACAACCAAGACCGTCCCACCAAGGGATGACCTCCAAAGACCATATTACCATGAGATGGCCTCCAATAAAGGCTATATCACCTAGATATGATCATGCCAAAATTAAATGAAGAAACCATAGTTAAAGCAATTACACATACCAGCTAAGCATAACCGAGTTAGTTGCAAGGAATATTCAAGAATAGGCAATTACCTTTCTTGAATCTAACCAATTATTGGATTCTCTTGCAAGATTGGAATCCCTTTTGGAATTCTATATAATGGTACCTAGCCTTCATACATTTAACTCAAGGTAGTTTTCATGCAATGAAGTATCGTCAAACTAAATATCAAGGAGTTTAAATTTTCAAGCGATGAAGTGCTGTCGAATTTCAACCACGAAGACTCCAACCCCTTTTGCATTATTTTAGCCATGTAAATCTTACCAATGGATCATTTTGAAGGTTGAATATTGCATCCATGCTATTTTTACAATATAAAATCCTTGCTTTGGCATTAAATTCCACCTCTTAAGTCGTTCCCCACGAACACACCAATTTTTTGACCAATCCACAGGTCGAACCCAATGTCGCTCTTCATTGGTCACAAGAGAATCATTGGCATATTAGTGACCGTATCTGTTAGAGATGATCTGTAGATATAATCATATCACTAAAATATGACCCACATATATGACCATCCTGCATAGAGATGGCCTCCTGAGCAAATATTTGTTTCCTATTTTCCTTCTTTTGTTAAGTTTTAGTAGCATTTCTAGTTACTATTTAACATAGATATATTTGACTTTCACGCATGCATTTGTATTATTTTAGTTTCTTTATCATTTGCATTACTATCAATATGGGCCTTATATTGAAAGGCTTTGCATATGATTTTAATGTTCTTTAATTTTCTTGTGTGCATATCATAGGTATCTACAAGGAAGCAACGACATCAATATTCACATATCATCATCATTATTTGTGATAGTCCTTATCACTGTATCAAATTGGTTTGTGGATGTGAAAATATTATGTGTAGTACATCCGAATTGTTTCATTTGTAATCCATTGTATCAAGATTGGTAGCAATCCCTCAAAGGGGATCTTATTTGTAACCTTCTTGGAAAAGAACAAGACATTATTAATAAAAAGGGCACCATCCATCATTTTCTTTTATTTTGTTCTTTATATTTATGGTTGCATCTTGATTTGCTACATTTCAATCTTGTATTTTATTTCATGGATGTATGATATTTTTTAGCATTTTTAGTGATGATCACGACTGGACTTAATCCACATTTCGTATTCACATCGCTAATTACTATTTATTTTTGGTGTTTGTGAGTTGCAAGTATGACCATATCTCACATAGATGGCGAGTAGATATGACCATCCCTCATTGAGACAGTCAACAAGAACAACCATCCCTCTTAGATACAACCTCATATTAGAAAGTAGAAACACAAGTAAAATTTTCATTATTAAGTAAAATAATAGTAGAAGATTTTGATTTTTTAAAACTCTCTATCTATGACCATCCCTAGGTCAAACAACCTTTGTCTATGGATGTTTCTATTCCAAACGACCTCTATTTTTTATTATATCTTTGTCATGCAGCCTCTATCTGCAACTGTCCCTTGTAGAGATGGCCTCTATTTAAATATTGTTGTGGTTTGATTTCTTGCTACCTAGTCACAAGCTACTCATGTAGGGTTCTGCATCTTAGAAGTTTCTAATTATTTTTAGGATTTCTAAAAATCAAATGTTATTTTTATGCATTAGTGAAAGAGCATGGAATGTTGTATGATTTTACTTTATTTTGCATAAAATAAAAAGAACCCCACACACCATGTTTCACTTTAACATTAACGAGTTGGATTTCATCACCAACCATTGATCGATACCAGTGATGGTGGGCTTCATCTCCATCCGTTGGCTCACACCATAGCAAACCTAGTGGTCAAATCAAGTGGCTTTTTAGATTTCATCATCAAAAATTCCCCTACTCTTGGGTGCACCTAGAGTAGGAAGGATTAGTAATGTCCTTTTACCACAGGGCTCTTAATAATAAGTGGAACATAGCTATCATTATTGTCCATGCTCCCTAAACGTGAGGGTTAAGCCAGGAAAATTGAGGCTCTCATTAGGAAATAGCAAGGACATTAGATATGCATGGCCCCCTTCGAAGGGGTAAATTTAATTCCTTAGGTGTTACCTTGAACCAATATCCAATAGGAAGTCACTTTTTGCCATTTGAGTCACATTCCTCTATAGGAGGGTGTGCTCAAACTACCTTTTAGTAGTTTTCTATTTTTTTTACCCTTAGTTTCATAGGAATAGGGGTTTTCAACATCAAAATGCACTCAAATAATATAGGGACTCACAATTAAAACTTAAATGAGATAATCATATTATTTTCTTATGTGTTTCTTTGTTGTTTGATTAACCACCTCATGGTAATAACATGCACAAACAAGCTCAATCATGAGCTAGAACCACCAAAAATTTGCAAGGAGGCATGGAACATCTCTAATTTAGTCTAGAGGACATGGCCATTCCCAAATGGCAATCTAGGTTTTATCATAACACCAATACCATCTATAAGGGGTCAGATCTTCAAGACATACCTATTAGGGAGGCACCCATAGGTCCTCCAAGAAACCTTCCTAACTTGGACACCCTGATAGAATTTTATAAAAAGAATAATCCACCCACTGAGGGGCCTAGTAGGTCGATGTCGTGGGTTCACATTTTGGCTTGCTCTATACATCAATCAGAACATGAACATGAGTATACACCATGGACTAGCCTAGATGAGAAATCCACCCTATTTGATCGACCAAGGATGAGTCAAAAATATGCTCATCTAGATAGGTACGACACTCATAGTAAGATAGCCACATCAGCCCATGCCTTTCTTATAGATGAGGAAGAGGAAGACTCAAGTCATCCTCCTACTCCTCATGGAGAGTACTGCATGCAAGCATGTTGTACCTCTATGCAACCCAAGTATACAGAGCTTACATTTAAGCTTGAATATCATGCATTCCTCATAGATGAGGAAGAGGACCCAAGTCATCCTCCTACTCCTCATGAAGAGTACTCAATGCAACCATGTTGCATCTCTGCATCACCCAACTATACAAAGCTCATTCATAAACCATAATATCAGGTCAATACAACCTTTAGAGATCATGGAAAATAAGTAATAGATCCTTATAGGGGGGAAAGACAAGATAAACCCATTCGTATTTTAGATACGAGGGTATACCAACCCCACATAACTGAGCAATGAGATCATACTCATCAGGCACTTAGGCTGCATCTTAACCAACAACAATAGTTGGATCAACTCTGGTTGGACCAACAACAATTAAATCAACAATGGGTGGACCCACAATGGGCACACCTACAAAGGTTGTATCAACAAAGGATACAACAAGAGCAACAAAAGATACAACAAGAGCAATTGTAAAAGGCATTGCATGAAGTGGTGCCTACACCTAGCACCCATAGGATGCAACAATGCATAAGGCACCTAATACAATATCAAAATCTTCTCCCTTAGCCATACCAAAATCATGTTCAACATCAAAGGCCACTACCTAGTTATCATCAAGAACCTCATACTCCTCAATAGTACCAAGATCAATAGGAGGAGGAATTATATGAAGAGCCCCAATAGGGACATTAGGAACAAGTAGATACCTACCTTGAATCCATTTATGATGAGGTACCTAATGATCATACTTATCACCCACCTCAACATCAAAATCAGCCCCCTCTACCTAATCAAGGGTGACAACAAGTAGATCATATCATTTCACCAAAGGCATACAAAGTGCTAACTAATCAGATAAATTCATTAGAAAAACAAGCTCAAAGTTTGGGTTATCAAAAACCCACACTAAGGTAGCTTAGCAATCAACCTCTGCATCCATCAGTGCCATCACCACCATACCCACCGTATTTCGAGATGCCTAAACTCAAAAATTTCAAAGGTGACAAAGACGCGCAAGAGCACGTGATAAGCTTCATCAATATGTGCTTTCATATTCAAGACAATGACTCTTTGATGTTGAGAACCTTCCTTATAACATTAGCTAGGGGTGCTTTGGAATGGTATAACCATCTACCATGCCATAGCATATACACCTTTGAGCAATTAGTCGATGCATTTTTGGAATGTTTTGCCTTTAGCATTAGGAAAAAGGTAAACTTGATTGACTTGTCTAGCCTTCATCAATTTGATGATGAGCCAGTCATGGAATATGGCAATAGGTGGAGGAAGGTTATGTCAAAATTGCCTTTCACCTTACCCATCATAGAACTTACCCGAATGTTC
Organism: Wollemia nobilis; assembly: GCA_028583015.1. Lineage (NCBI taxonomy): Eukaryota > Viridiplantae > Streptophyta > Pinopsida > Araucariales > Araucariaceae > Wollemia > Wollemia nobilis. The sequence continues at coordinate 15,473,567 of JAQPPZ010000737.1, forward strand.
ACTAGGAGTTGTTCGAAGTAAATCTCACTTCTATTACAACTACAACAATACCAAACATTCAAGGAGGCCTTAGCACAGGCCAAGGTCATTGAGGACATCAAGGTCTAGGAGGGTGATATTCAACTCCACAAAAAGGAATGGAAAAACAAGAATATTAAATGTGGCAACATGCAACAAAATGTGGCCCCAGTCAATCAAGTTGTTTTGAGTATCCCCGGATCCTCAAACCAGGCCATGCACCACCTCAACTACTAGTGCAGCCTAATTACCAGGCTCAGCCTCCATCGGCCCAGTATCATACATAATAGAATCAAATACAAGGCCAACAATATCAACCACCATGGAAATATACTCCTTTTCTAGAGACATTAGCATCGATCTTCAATCGATTATGTGAGGCATGAGCAATCAATATTCCTGAGATCCATCCATTGAATCCTAATAAGCCTAGATCAAAGGGGCATAGGAAAGATCTATATTGTGCTTACCATCAATAAAGGGGTCATGACATTCAGACATGTTACCCCTTTAGATATTTAGTACATGATATGATCGAGAGGTAAGAGCTTTAGATTGGAAATCCTCTTACCCCAAACAACCAACAAATAGGAGTCTTCCAAGACCCCTTACCCACACACAAAACAAACACAACACCTACCAATCAAGTAGAGCAACCTAAGTAGGTGAATCAAGTGGGGACGAGGAATATCAAAATCAATCTACACAACCCGTGGCTTCATCCAATGCTTCCTCTTTGCTCATCACATATCATAAGAACATCGATATTGCACATAATTCATTACCACAACATGAGGGATTCACTTTCATCACTCCTCCTAGTCAGATCAATCACATCACATCAAGCATAGTGCATAGTGGGGGTGCTCAAGGTGTCACACCTTCCCCATCAGCTACATCACAACCAATAATGTAATTTGGATATTCTGAAGGTATCACATCTTCCCCATATTCACCAATCATCACACACTTTGGGGGTGCTTAAAGTATCACACCTTCCCCCTAAAAAAATCAAAACAAAAATAAAAATCTTCAAAGGTAGTTAAGCCCTTTGGTCAACTCACAAAAGGCTCCAAAGGTACTTAAGCCCTTTGGTCAACTCACAAAAGGCTCCAAAGGCACTTAAGCCCTTTGGTCAACTCACAAAAATCTCCAAAGGCACTTAAGCCCTTTGGTCAACTCACAAAAAGCCCCAAATGCACTTAAGCCCTTTGGTCAACTCACAAAAAGTTCCAAAGGTACTTAAGCCCTTTGGTCAACTCACAAAAGACTCCAAAGGCACTTAAGTCCTTTGGTTAACTCATAAAAATCCCAAAGGAACTGAAGCCCTTTGGTCAACTCACAAAAATCCCCAAAGGTACTTAAGCCCCTTGGTCAACTCACAAAAATCCCCAAAGGCATTGAAGCCCCTTGCTCAACTCACAAAAATCCCCAAAGGTACTTAAGCCCCTTGGTCAACTCACAAAAAGCCCCAAAGGCACTTAAGCCCTTTGGTCAACTCACAAAAATTCCCAAAGGCACTTAAGCCCTTTGGTAAACTCACAAAAAGCCCTAAAGGCACTTAAGCCCTTTGGTCAACTCACAAAAATTCCCAAAAGCACTTAAGCCCTTTGGTCAACTCACAAAAATCTCCAAAGGCACTAAGCCCTTTGGTCAACTCACAAAAATCTCCAAAGGTACTTAATCCCTTTGGTCAACTCACAAAAAGCTCCAAAGGCACTTAAGCCCTTTGGTCAACTCACAAAAAGTCCCAAAGGCACTTAAGCCCTTTGATAAAATCATAAAAAGCCCCAAAGGCACTTAAGCCCTTTGATCAACTCACAAAGAGTACCAAAGGCACTTAAGCCCTTTGGTCAATTCACAAAAACTCCCAAAAGAACTTAAACCCTTTGGTCAATTCCAAAAAAAAATCAACCATCAAAATTTTCAAAAAAATAAAAAAATAAAATTAGAAATCATAAAAAATTTCAAAAAAATCAGAAAAACACAAAACCAAAAAAACAATACAAAACATCAAAAACAAAAAAAACATGTGTATTACATCATCATGCATTTCACATCATTCATTCATTGCACTTGCATTAGAATATGTTTTTCTTGCATTACTATCAATAACATCATGTTTGTATTACTGTCATGAGTCTTAATCCAACCTTTTCCATCATCATCATTAAAGCTTTTTATTATGGTCTTTTGGTTATTAAGGGGTCCTCGTAATATAGGATAGATACTGAATGACCATCAAAAATGATGTTTAGATAATCATTGACTATTTTATGCACACCTCTTAATTTATAAAATATCATAGGAAAAACCCCCACATTCTGCATATCATCACCATAGATATTCACCTCCATTTTGGCAATTGTGTTTTTCAACACAACCAGTAAGTTGTTATAGGGTGTCCAATAAAGTTTTTCGGTCATTCAGCCATCCCTAGATTTCTTTTCATATTTTGTAGAAAACTTTCTTGATTTTTAAGGTAGGGTCTTGCTTTGATTATACCTTGAATATCTCAAAATCCTTACACAATTCCACACATTTAAAATCTGATTTTGAACAAGGAAGGGTGACACTACAATGTAGTCCTTGCCACCTTAAGCGAAAGGTTTCCATTGCTCATCCTATTAAGCGTATGGTCTAGAATGCTGAAGATTGAAAAAAGGACAAGCTCCCCCTACCCAAAGAAAAAATCCCTTGCTCTACTAAGAATTGAGCAAGTATGCAAAAAAAATAGTGGTTTTCACCACTAAGCAAATAAAATCCCCTTGCTCCTCAAAAGAAAGAGCAAGTATCCCAAGCAATCAATAGAAAAGAAGGGGATAATAAGTTTGAATCCCTGAAATCCTTAGTTATTCAAAAGCCATTGGGCAGTCTCCATTACAACAATGGGTTGAATAAAACCCACCTGGAAATGGAGTAGTCTTACGCATGGTGATTTTTCTATCACATTAGTGACCTCCTTTTGTATAGACCAATGTCAGCTTATGGATGAGCTAGCTTTTGGTAGCTTGTATTGCCTAGTAGTCAAGTCCAACTACGTCTAGATTCAAGATAAGGATGACTATGAGGTGATCCTCATTACAACAATGGGTTGGCTAAAACCTGCCTAACAATGAGGTAGTCTTATGTATCATTAATGAACATCACATGCACATATGGGGATATTGAATCATTGGGTCTTTCGACCAGAATTCTATCTATCAGAGCCCTATATAGTCAGTATGCAACTTTTGATTGGTCAACTAGTGTGTTTTGAGTTTCATGAAAACCCTTAGCATCCCTCATAGGACCTAATGGTTTCACATCCATCAATTCATCCCACAAAAAAAATGGTATGACTTTTGAGAAAAGGTTAAAACATTCTGATCAATGACTTTTATAAATTTTGTGGTAATTACATATAGGTTATTAAGCATCTTAGATTCATTCATTATGTTTTTACATATAAACATAGAAATAAATAAAAAATTGCATCATCATATTATTAGTACATCATATGCATATCTATATCTAGCCATACATCTATGCATCTATACTACAATGTCTAGGCATACATCTATCATCCACAATTGCATCCATACATAACACAAAAACATACAATGAACACATGATAAACCATAATCAAAATCATATCATAAATATGGTAAAACATTTAGTACATCATGATACAAAAATAATCATAGGCTACAAAAGAGTGGATCCTCGAACCTCATTCTCAAAAAAAGGCCAACACATGAATCCAAATCAAGCGAGGCATGCACCCCAGAATCACCTCCACCCTCAGCCTCTTCCTAATGAGGCTGAGAAGATCTACTGGCCCTTGACCCCTATGGAGTATCTCAAAACTTAGGCATCTATTGCATCATTGAAGGCTCCCTTGCCTCACTATGTTAGCTCTAATAAGATGCCCTCAATGAGGCTCATGAAGGTAGTGTGCCTTCCAATCGCTCCACCTCATCCTCCAGACCGGAGATATACTCTCGATCTAACCATCATCTAAAGGCATAGTAGGCCACTATCCCCTGTAGCTCTACCACCTATACATATAATCTAGCCTCACCATATGTGGCTTGTCCACCTATACCTACCTACCCCTAATCCATGGTCAAGATCACCACCTGAGCCTATAGAGCATCTCACTCTACTATCCTAGTAGCCATTTGAGCCTGTAGAACATCCTGCTCTACTATCTTGCTAGCCAACTATGTCCATAGAGAATATTTCTCTATTTTCACTCTATTAATATCTATTTATAAGCTATCCACTTGAGCCTTTAAGAGATTCCTCTCATTGGATAAACCCCTCCACTACTGCCTCCCACTATCAAGTTGACTCTGCAGTAATGCTAATGAAGTGTCTCACTCTAGTAGTTATCTCTATAAGCTTTGAACATGTACTTTGAGTATAGTATTCTATCCTTGAGAATCCTCCTCTCCATCATCTATATCATCATCTTCATCCTTTGGGTCCTCTACTCCCTTTGTGATCTATCCCCACTCCCCCTTCATTCGATAATGCACTCGTCGCTTGTCCTCAACCTCCATAGTGCCCTCATCCCTAGTCTCTCCAGCCTATCCATCTATAGGATCACCACCCTGCTATAACTGAGTTATCCTCTAGGTGTCATACCCTACATTCGTACTGGGGTCCTCCACATCTAGAATCACCACTGGTAGATCTACATCACCTCCCACTGGCTCAAATTGAGGTCACTCTAGTTGAGGCTCATCTACCCGATACTAATAAATCAAAAGATCATTAGGTGTATCCTGATGAACCCCAAAATACCAAGTGATGCAATAATACTAGAAGTACTCACATTCCATATCATGGAATCCAACCACCCATCACCCATGCGTCACTCACCTCAACTGCTCACATACCCCCGTCCATGCTAGACAATCCCTGTATGGCCATCATGTCATCTGATCTAGTCTAAGTCTCTCAAAAGACTCCACATAATACATAATCCTACCCGAATGAGGTCAACTTTGATCCACTTCCTGGTCCCACCTCCATTAAATTGCATATCCAATATCCCTATCCTCCATCTGAGCCTATCTCGACCATGGGAGCCTCTTCGATCTGTCCACTCATATATGATCCTGACTCCAAATTTGCAATAGGAAACTAAAACCCAATGTACCCCTACCTCGCTAGCGTATCTCATAAATATCATCATACAAATGAGCCAATAGTGTAGTCCCCAAGCCATAATCAGAGGCACCTTAGTGGTGCCTTCAACCAACTCCTGAACTAGCTCGAGTAAGTTCCATGGGAACCTCACTCCTGAAGGATCTGGTAGTAGTATGTTAGACATGAGTGACATCGACACCACATGTCTTCTAGTCAAGACGTCGGCATCATACCATGCCTCTACTAGAACTTCATCATTATCCAAGATACACCTAGCCACATCCCAATCATCCTTTAATACCCTCTAGAAGATTCTACTCTACTAACTAACAAAGGTAGAGATAATAGCACGTCCCTCAACCAAAACATGGAGGATCCGATAGACATCCTTCAATGACACCATCATCTCCCTAGTCGAAATGTGGAAGGTTTTGGTCCAACTATCCCATAGATCTACCAAGGTAGTCAAATATTCCTAATTAGCAATAACTACCTCTAACCTTGTCACCTGCTTAAGTTCAATGGCCTTAAACCATTTCTAATCAACATCAGTAATGCACACTTACACAATCCTGAATACCATAAAAAATTTGTGACGAACTCTACCAAGTTGTACCACATGCAAATCATCTCAGCCACAAAAAAAAATAAAACAAAACAATGAAAAAGTCAATCCCCAGTGAGGTCATCCTGACCCGAGATGGTCTCTCCATGAGGTCATTTTGGGTTGAGATAGTCTCTTTGTGCGACCATCCTAGGTCAAGATGACCTCTAGAATGATTGAAATTCTGAACATTAGGATTTAAATGTGACCATACCACCCAAAGACGACCCCCAACCAAAAAATGAGGGACCATATCACCCTAATACGATCTTGAAATTGAGGCACAATGGTCCATATAACAAAACAAATCAAGCAATAAAAGCAAAAAAACAAACATTTTAGCAACCTACACTACATTTTAATTTAAGGTGTGATTCCTTGCCTTAAATTTTTAGGTGAGGTTCATTTCCCACATTAATTAGTGTGGTTCATTTTTAATTATAAAATAACAAACAAGATAATATGGTGTTTACCTTTCTCTTTCCGACTCCTTCACTCATCGAGGTCTTGGGTTGGTCCATGCTAGATATTGGTTGGAAATTTGATAGCACTTCGCTTCAGAATTTGTCCTCTTCCTCCTCACCTCCCTTTTCTTCCAATTGCAATAGTGATAATGACGTCAAAAATATGAAAAATCCCCTTCTGTATTTTTCAAAAATGTGTGACCATCTTGGGTTCATACGATCGCATTTAATGCGACTGTCCCACGTAGGGATGGCCCCAAAATTTATAAAATTTGCAAAAATAAATAAATTTTCAAAGATACCCAAAATATTTTGGTCAAAAATCTCTCAAGTGATCCTCATATCTAGTGATTTACCCTACACACCTGGTGGTTGCAGTGACTAAATATCCATGCAATCTAGTTAGGTGGGTATATTACCATAAGGTAACTTGAACAAAAAAATCAATTACCAATAATTGTTAAATAAATTTAAAAGTTCTCAAAAGCATCTAACCCCTTTGATCACATAAAATCTAAAAAAAGCTCGAGTGAATATCATATCTAGTGATTTTCTCTATCAACTTGGTGATTGCATCGATTGGTTGTCCATGCAATTTGATAGGATGAGTAATTTATCATAAGGTCACTCACCAAAAACAATCATATAATGGTTGAAATCAAATTTGTAATGGGATTTTCCCCTCCTTCCATTTTCACAAAGGTCCTACAAAACCCAAAACAAGTTATCAACTCTATCGACTCATCACTTTCATCACTTTCCATCTTCTCTATCGAATCATCGCTATAGGAGGTAGTCATATAATTACAAAGTTCATAATCAAATCAATATCAAACACTCAATCATGCAAATTACATTCATTCAAGAATCATTTCCAAAGACAATCATGCACCCTTTTTGTTGGAGCAAACAAGCAAAAATTTCAAGCAAACAAATATTTGGTCAAAAGGTTTGCTAAAAATTGAAAGCTTCAATGCATCAAAATCAACGATGCAACAATGTATGCTCTTTCCATGATTGGGACACCTAACATTGATCAGATAAATGAACACTATCAACCCTCAATTTGACTACAGGTCATCTATTTTTTCTTTGTGCTATGCTTTCACACAAAACATTTCAAAAAGGGGCATCTATAGACACCTAAATCACGTCATGTTGAGGAGACTATCTATGTGGACCCTTTTTAGGCCATGTGATCCACCTTGGGTAGCCCTAGGGCTTAATAGTGGTTTTCACCACTCAAACAGGGAGGAATTTCCCTTTACAACCAAGACCATCCCACCAAGGGATGGCCTCCACCATGAGACAACCTCTAGTCAAGGTCATATCACCTAGATATGGTCATGCTAGAAGCAAATCAAGAAACCATAATTAAAGTGGTTACATGAGCCAGCTAAGCATAACAAAGTTAGTTGCAGGGAAGATTCAAGAATGGGCAGTTACCTTTCTTGAATCTAACCAATTATTGGATTCCCTTGCAAGATTGGACTCCCTTTTGGAAGTTTATATAATGACATCCAACCTTAATACATTTATCTAAAGGTAGTTTTCATGCAACAAAGTGTTGTCAAACTACATATCAAGGAGTTTCAATTTTCACGTGATGAAGTGTTGTCGAATTTCAACCACAAAGCTTTCGACCCCTTTGTATTCTTTTCTCCATAGAAAGCATGCCAATGGATCATTTTGAAGGTTGAAGATTGCATTCATGCTCTTTGTGCCATCTAACATCCTTGCTTTGGTATTGAATTCCACCTCCTAAGTCATTCCCTACAAACGCACCAATTTGTTAACCAATCCACAGATTGAACCCGACGTCACCCCACATCGACCATAAGAGAATTATTCATATATTAGTGATTGTCTCTCTTAGAGATGGCCCAAATGTATGATAGTATCTCTCAAAGATGTCTTGTAGGTACGACCATCTCTCTTAGACATGACTTGCAGGTATGACCATACTACATAGAGATGATATCCCAAGCAGAGATTTGTTTCCTATTTTCCTTCTTTTGTTAAGTTTTAGTAGCATTTCTAGTTATTTTTTGGCATAGATAGATTTATCTTTCATGCATGCATGTCTTATTTTAGTTTCTTTGTCATTTTTATTACTATCAATATGGGTCTTATCTTGAAAGGCTCCGCATATGCTTTTAATGTTCTTTAATTTTCTTATCTACAGATCACAGGTATCTTCAAAGAAGCAATGACATCAAAATTTACATATCATCATCATTCATTGTGATAGTCCCAAAAACCTATCCCAAATCAATTTGTGGATGCAAAAATATTTTGCATAGTACATCCGAATTGTTTCATTTGTAATCCATTGTATCAAAATTGGTAGCAGTCACTCAAAGGGGATCTTATTTGTAATATTCTTGGAAAATAACAAGACATTATTAATAAAAAGAGCACCATCCATAATTTATTTTATTTTGTTATTTATCTATATGGTTGCATCTTGATTTGCTAGATTTCAATATTGTATTTCATTTCATGGATGTATGATCTTTTATAGAATTTTCAGGTTGTAACCTGAAAAACCATCCATGAGAGACAATATTTCATGACCAGCAGTTGTTTCAATGAGTGCATCAATGTTTAGGAGTGGGAATTCATCCTTTGGACTCACTTTATTAAGATCTCAAAAATTAGTGCATATGCGAATCTTCCCATTTGGTTTCTCGATAGGGACCATTTTGGACACCCAATCAGGATAGTCGATAGGTTCAATAAAACCTACATCTAATAAATTTTATAGTTCATATTTAACCATTAAGGCTATTATTGGATGCATATTGCAGAGCTTTTTCTTGATTGGTTTAATTTTTTGATCGAGCATTAAGTTGTGCACGACCATATTTGGGTCGAGATCCAACATGTCTTTGTAAGACCAAGCAAAAGCCTTCTTCTTCTCTATCAAGAGAGTTGTGTAATCGGCTTGCTCTGTAAGTGATAAAATTTATCCCAAATTGATATTTTTAGGAACTTTGGGGTCAAGCTAATATCCACATCAATTGTTTCCTCAATTGACATATGGGATCCCTCCTCGAGTTGATGAGGTGTGATGTCATCAGCTGGATTTAGAGAATCGATCATATCATTAGGTTCGATCTCAGCTTGAAAATATCATCAGATGACTCTAGGGAGAAATAAAATGGTTGTAACATTTCTTCACAGGGCAAGAACTCCGAGGGTGATGGTGAAAAAGTGGCATGATCAAAATCAATGGCCTCATGGTTGAGATGCAAAGGTTTTGAAGGGTTGCCTGGGTAGTGGAGTGGTGTTGTGAGGTCAATGGAGATCATATTGATGGTGGGTGGATAATCTCCATTCTTTGGTGAGAAAAATTAATTGAATATGGGAGGATGTAGATTCACTGAGGGTGTCTACGGTGGTGGTGGAATGACAGGGTGTGGCTTGTGTGGAATAGCAGTGACTAGATCTTTAGGTAGAAGAATATATCACCAAATGGGTATTTGTCTAGGGAATAAATGAAGGTAGAATTTTTCAAGATTGTTGAGGGGATCGATAGCAGCTGATTTATACTCTGAGCTATCTGAAGCAATAGATATTGCATTATACTCTTGGTAAGATGAATCGATAGACATTGCATCATAATCCTAATCAGATTCATCATCTTCTTCAATCCTATCATTTTTAGAGTCATCACCTTGTTCAAACTCTTCTTGTTCGTTAGAATCATCCTTAGAGATCCAACCCCTTGTATGCTCTTGATTAGAGGATTAAGGAGATTCAATTCAAACATGATCGCTAAGCCACTAAATGCGTCTAGGGCCTGGATACTCTAAATCATTCTCATCCTTATTTTCTTCGGATGCCTCACTAGGAGAGTCAAAGGGCTCAATAGTTACCACTGTGATTGGAGGATGGTCACTCACTAAATGAATGTGGCTAGGATTGGCATATTAATTCTCATAAATATCACCCCCAAAGCCTATGGTAAGGTGTTGGAGAGAGTCTACAAGGAGCTCATCCAACATATGCATGGAATACCCTAAGCCACACCTATCTGTAGGAAGTTGATAATATGGTTGGTAAGGGTTTTGGAGACCTTTTTCATATCGACTCAGACCACTTCTATGTTAATGGCAATGGTAAAAGTACCATAGGGTGAAGTTTGGATTTGACATATAATCGATATTCACTAAGAACAACTCGTCATCTTCTATAATAGGAAATAAATATGTGGTAACGTCAAAACCCCCATATACAAAGTTCATCTAATTCGAAGGACACCCTAGAGGGACAGTGGCACTGATGGATAGCTGTGATTGGTGAGGTCTACCCATGTCTTGTATTGACTCGATGGGAGGATTAAGTGTAACATTCTATACCAAATACTCAGTGAGTCATGGATTGGTCATGTAGATCGTGATTTACAAGAAGACGGATGATAATGATGGGGATGTAGGTTGGGATGACTCATCCATGGCAATGATTGATTCTTCCTCATCCATAGGAGTTGGAATGGCTACTTCAAAAATGGTGGAGATGGATGATGGGGTTTTGTTGATTGGTGCCTTTGATGGATTCCTACTCGGAGGATCCAATGATGAAGAAGGAATATCAAAAGAGACCAATGGTGATGGTTGGGATGGGGGTGATGGTGATGGATTGGTGGATGGTTGTGATGAGGGATCTAGACATTTGATAGGATCATTGGGTTGGATGTCCAAATGCACTAAAGGTAAGGTAGATTCTTGTGAATGATTGACCATATTGTAAAACTTGAAGGGCTCTAAGTCTGTAGGAACTACATGAACCTGCCCTTCATGGATGTACTTGATGCATTGGTGTAATATGGAAGGGATACACTTCATATCATGGATCCAAGGTCTACCAAGTAATATGTTGTACTGCATTGCACCCTCCAAGATGTGGCACAACATAGGAATTGTCTTTAGCCCAACCTGAATAGGGAGGACTATTGTGTCGAATAGTGGAGCATAGAGCATCGTTAAAATCTTGAAGGGTGAATGTAGATAATGTAATATGTGATGGTGGTAGATTAAGATGTTGAAGTGCAATAGTGGTAATAATATTAATGGAGGAACCTATATCTATCAAGACCCATTTATAAGGGATCTGATTCACACTAGCAATGATATGCAGTGGGGGATCGGCTATGTCAGTGGGTATCGGCTTGATTTCATGATCATGGAATGTTATAATAGGCTCCTTACAATTTTGAACATGCCCCATAAAATTATTGAAAGAGTTAGGGTCCTGTGGCTGCAGTTCAATTGACTTTAGAATTTCCATGAGAGCCTCCCGATGTGGAGTTGACTATTGGATTAGCTCGTATATGGAAAGTTTTACTGATGCCATATTTAGACTTTGAGTGAGTCTATTTCTTATCATGAGCACCAGGTGAGGTGGTAGAATTTGGATTGGAGTTGGTTGTGGCAATGATTGTGACATTGAAGGAACATGGGTTGGACCTACAGGTTGTGTAGGTTGGTTTGGGTATCTCCGGTTCCTTGTCACTATGCTAATCATCCCAACAAATCCCTAATATGGTAGGGTTGTATGTATCTCATTCACCTATCTAGGTTGTTCTACCTGGCCCCCATGTGTAGGTAATGGATCCTAGAATATGCCAATATTCTAGTTGTTTGTAGCGAGAGGATTATCGATTTGAAGCTCATTTTGCTCTATCATATCTTGCACAAGGTTCTTGAATGCGTAGCAAGTTTGAATATCATGACCATTTTTATGATGATAGATGCAATGTAAATCCTCTCTATAACTCTTAGGTTTTGGCTTATTCGGATCTGGTTGTCAAACTTTAGGTAGAGTGATGGCCTTTGCCTCACACAGTCAATGAAAAAGAGAAGCCAATGGTTCAGGCAATGGTGTATACTGGTGAGGAGGATGACGTTGTTGATTCATCCATTGATTCTACTAAGGTTGAGCATTATACTGCATAGGCGAGGGTTGCACCTGATAATTAGGTGGTTGAGGGGCAGTTTGTTGTGATGGCCCTAGTACACTTAAGATGACTTGATTTACTAGAGCTAGATTTTGTTGTGTGTAGTTGCCTTTAGAATTTTTGTTCCAATCCTTTTTTTGGAGCTTGATTTCTCCCTCTTGGACCTTGATGTCCTCAATAATATTTGCCTGAGCTAAGGCTTCCTCAAATATTTTGTACTATTGGAGTTGTAGTAAGAGTGAAATCTATTTTGAACAACTCCTAGTAAACAGTCGAGTTAGCTCTATGATAGGCAAGGTGAATGGTAATTTTGTAATAGTTGATCTCCATCGCTTACCATAATCCATGACTGACTCCTCTTCAAATTATTTAAGGTTGTATAGGTCAATCAATGTTGCTTTCTTCTTGATGCTAAATGAGAAGCATTCCAAGAATGCATTTGCTAGTTGTTCAAAGGAGTGTATGTTGTGTCATGGTAAATGATTATACCACTCTAAGGCTGGCCCAACAAGGGTTATGAGGAATGTCCTAAGCATAAGGGCATCATCATCCTAAATATGAAAGCACATATTCATGAAGCTTGTGACATGCTCTTGAGCATCTTCATATCCTTTAAACTTGTCCAATTTTGGCATCTCAAAATGCTCAGGATATGGTGGGGATGGAACTGATGGATGCAATGGTTGGTTGCACAACTGATGCAAAGTAGGTTTTTGATAACCTATACCTAAAGTTTGTTTCTCTAGAGAATTAATGTGATCAGTTAGCAACTGGTAAGCATCCGATGAAATGATCTCATCGACACACCTTCATCCTCGAAGAGGGGGAGGTAGGAGATTTTTATTGGGGTGAGGTGGTTGAATGTGGTCATCAACCATATCCTCGTAAGGTAACTCAGGATACCCCTATTCTTGGTAATCTGATTGAAGGTCCTCATAGGTCTCATACTCTTGTTGATGGTTGTATGGTTGACATTGTTTAGACCTATGGTGTTGGAGGGACGTACGAGGAGGATGGTTCTAGTTTGGCCTAGGTGGTAGGTTTTGATATTGCATGAGGCACCTTTGATGGACCTATAACCTATGAGTGCTAGGGGTAGGAACCATCTCATGCAATACTTTTTGCAATTGTTCTTGATGTAACCATTGTTGATGCAACCTATGTTGGTGCAACCTATGCTGATTCAGTTGGTGTCATTGATCTAATTATTGTTTATCCAATCATAATTGGTTCAACTACTCTTACCTACTAGTGTTTGGCATAGATGTCAAATTTATTTGATAAATCGTATGGGGTTGATTGGCCCTTGTATTGATACAAATGGGTTTGAATTGCTTCTTAGCCCCAAAAGGGTTGGCCACTTACTTCCCATGATCAAGGGAGGCTACATTGACATGGTATTTAGGCTTAAAAGTAAGCTCTATGTACTTAGGTGGCATAGAGGCACAACGTGCTTGCATAGAGTACTCTTTATAATAAGTAGGAGGATGATCTAGGTCTTCCTCCTCCTCATCTATGAGAAATACATGAGCTGACATGGTGGTCTTACTAGGACGATGAGTGTTGTACCTATCTAGATGGGCATATTTTTGACTCATCCATGGGTGATCAAGCGGGGTGGCTTGATCATCTAGGTCTAGCCATGATGTATATTCTTGCTCATGCTCTGATTGAGTGGTAGGGTGAGCCGGGATGCGAATGCATGGCATAGACCTACTAGGACCCTCCATGTGCTAAGGATTTTATCTAAAGAAAGCACGTAGAGTGTCTTGACCAGGAAGTTCATCACTTTGATCATATTGAGGACCTGCAGATGCATCCTGAATAGGGACCTCCTAAAGGTCATATTTCCTATAAGTGATGTTGGTGTTATGGTTGTAAGTTTTCAGCAGCACTAGCCCTTGATTGAGCTTGGCCGCATGTTATTACCATGATCTAAATTATGCAAATAGTAAAGAAATAAACAAGCAAGAAAATAATGTGTTTATATCTTTTAAATTTTGATTTTTTTTTTTTTTTTTTTAGTGTGTTTTGATGTTTAAACCCCTATTCCTATGACAACTAAGGGTAAATAAAATAAAAATCTACTAAAGGTAGTTTGAGCACACCCCCCTATCGAGGAATGTAACCCAAATGACAAAAGTGGCTTCCTATGCTGGATATGGATCAAGGTAAACCTATGGAAATAAAGAACCCCTGAAGGGGTCGCTCTGTCTATTGCCTTACTACTAGCCCATTCTGGGCTTTCACTTCACCCTCTCATTTGAGCTTGGGTATGAATGACAATTATGTTTTTATAATTATTTAGCCCCTAGAATGTAGGGCATCTAATCCTTCCTACTTTGAGTGCACCCAAAAGTAGGGGACTTTTTGGTGATGAAGTCTAGAAAGCCACTCACTTGGGGCTACTATGGTTGCTATGGGGCCAATCCATGGTGGGAGATGAATGCCCATGTCACGTGATTGTTGCTGGTCATTGGTGATGAAATCCAACTAACCAATGTTAACTTGTTGTGTGTGTGTGAGGGTTCATTTTAAATTTGCAAAAGTAAATCAAAGAGCATACGATGATTTTTCTTCTTTTTACTAATGCAAAAAATAGATTTTGTAATGCAGAACCCTATATGATGTATAGCCTTTGAATAGGCAACAATCAAGTAAACAAAACAGTAGTAGATAGGGAGCCATATTGCATAGATATGGCTACATACAAAGGTTGTTTGGACCTGAGATGATCATAGATGGAGATCATTTAGACTTGAGATGGTCATAGATAGGGAACTTTTGGACCTGAGACAATCACAAATAGAGACCCGATACTTAAAACATTTTGTACTCTGTAATTTGAAAATTTTCTTTACTTTTCTTTATGAAAACAAAAAAAGGACAAATGCACTCACTTTGATAGCCTAAGTCTGATGTAGATTTAATTTACTGCTATTTTTTATTTTTGACCAGAGGTCGTCCTGACCTAAGATGACTGCAGAACCAAGGTCATTCTACCCTGAGAAGGTGGTGTAGGAGTACCTGTAAGACGCAAAAAATTGTTAAAAAACCATCAAAAAACTAAAAATAGGACTTGGCGATCCCACAATGATCGCCATATAATAGATAAAAAATTGTGTACCCAAGCAATAAAAAATGAAAGATAGTAGCAATGTAACAACAATGATAAAAATAACATAAATATAAAGGTGGTGCCCTTTTACTAATGATAAATTTATTCTTTCCAAAGAGGTTACAATGAGATCCCCTCTAAGGGGATTTACTATTGATTCGACATAATGAATTACAATATTAAGAGGGTTTGATTCTCCTCTTTGGATAAAACTGATGCACTATGAGGTTTTCTTACAATCACAAGTGTTTGGAGTAGGCTTCCATAACCATTCTTGGAGTTAGATGTTCAGTTATTGTGCTCCTTTGTCCTTTATGAATCTTGTAATCTACACACAAATAATGTAAGGGATATCAATAGCATATGCAAAGCCCTTCAAGATAGGGCTCATTTTAATGATAATGATGTAATAAATAAAATGAAATGTAAGCAGATACATGCATAAATTAAATCCTAACTGATCTAAGGAATAATAAATATGTTGTTCTAAACCCTACTAAAAGAAAAAGCATAAAATCAGATCTCTACAGAGGTAATATTCGGGAAAGACGATCTTACCTATGGACCATCTTGGATCGATATGACTACTCTCCTATAACTATGTTTTTTGAGGTTGATTTGGGGTGATGTATAGGATTGACTTGGGGTTTTGTCAATGGATTGGTGCACTACAGGAGTGACTTAGTGGTTTGGATTGGTCACCAAAGTAAGAATGTTTGATTTACATAGAATATGGAAGCATGACCTTCAATCCTTGTGGTAATCTAGCGATATGGCTTTCAGCTATGGGAGATCTTGCATAATTGAGGATGAGGTAGCACTTCATTGCATAAACTTGAACTTGATATGATGAATAAAGCTTCAACTAGAGCTCAAGAAATTATAAATCCAACCAGAGAGAGCAAATTGAGGGGGTGAGTGCCAATATATATATTTCTTGAAAGAAATCTAATAATGACACAAACCTTTTGCATGAAAAATCGAAGAGGTAGTTCGCATTAAGAAAAGTGAATGTTTTTCTTTGAAATATCATGCAATTGATTAATGCATGAATTTTTCTATTTTGGCTCATGCAAGGTGCTAAATCATGGTGCAGGATCATGCGTGGGGTTAACTGGTAGTTTTGGCTTCTAGTTGTCCCACTTTATTTTTAAAATTTTACTTTTGGTGTGACCATCTCGGGGTGAGACGACCCTAATCTAGAGGTCATCTCGGGGTGAGACAACCCTAGTTTGGAGGTCGTCTGAGGGTGAGATGGCCTTGGTTGCAAAGGAAAATGTCCCTATTTAAGTGGTGAAAACCATTTTTTTAGCCTTGAGGCTACCCAAGGTGGGTCACATGGTTTAAAGGAGTCCATTTAGGTAGTCTCCTCAATATGACATGTTTTAGGTGTCTACACTTTCTCAAGATGGTTGTGGGAAATCAGGTACAAGTTCAATCTACCCTCCCAAAATTGGGTGAAGAAGGTTCTATCTTGCTCAAGCCAAAACAAGTATTGGATTGTTGAACACACACTCTTCACAATCAAGCCATTACTAAGGAACCTATTCAGTGGTGTGTTCTACAATCAAAATATGCTACATAGGAGTCTCTCCAATAACTTTAACATCATTTTTCTCATATACAACTTTAAGTACAAATATTTTTGAAGGGGAAGGACATGTTAGGACCCCATTCCAACATTAATTTTGTAATTATCATTTGATTATATAATGACCCACTTCCAACGTGAGGATCCCCTGTGTAATGTTATTTTGTAATACTTTGTAATGGTATGTGGCAAGTAAGGTGCCTAGAAAAGTGGGATCATTTCATGTAACTACTATTAAGAATGTAATTGATGTTTGGTTGAAGATTCCAGCTCAAGTGGCACTTTGCATGTATGCCAAATCTTGAGTATTAGGTTAGGGTTGCATGATGTTTTTCTTTAAAAGACATGGAGCCATGTACGAATGTTTTTTTTCCAATTAATGAAATATTAAAGGAGGTTGCCCCATCGAAGAGGCCTACAATTTTGTGCTTATTGTGAGAGTGTTTAATTTTGCATTTACTTTTCCACATTGTGATATTGCATTTTTACATGAATCTCTATTTAATTTCAGTATTTTGTGTCAGTGAGATTATTTTTATTAGTAGGTTCCTAACATGCTTTCAACTAGTCTAGCTTGGAGTGAAGCGAGGTTATAGGGAAAATTTCCCTACAACTTTGGTAGCTCCTAGAGCTCCTTAGCTTACTAAAGGAGTGAATCTAGACCTTTCTTGCCTTGTATGTTGGATGTAGATTCAAAATTTGGATGCTCTCCCTTCTCAAGACTTTTGATTTTCTTACAAAATTAGGGTTTCCCTTATGATGATCAAGTACCTACTTCTTGACATATTTTGAGAGTGTGAGGAACAACTGCATCCTTTTGGATAATTTCCCTTTTGGGCACATGTCTACCGCTACCATCATCATGCCTATTGCCTTAATTTTGATGCCTCATTGTTTCCTTTAATAAAGGATCTATGGACCTTTACCTTGGATAATTACACCTATAATGCAAAGGTCTAGAGATTCTTCTCCCTTTTACCTCTCCTTCCTCCTTCATTGTTCTTGGAATTCACACTATTGAGACCTTTTTTAATTTTCTTCAATTAATAGCCCTAAGGAATTCATGGTTGATGACATAGTGGCTATGAAGTCAGTTGCTTGTGGAAGGAGGATCCATTTCTACACTCACCCACCTGAATGTTGGGCAATTTCTAAGCCGATTTTGGAGAAGGATTCCTATCAAAGATATGATTCTCAAATTCTTCTTGATGTTAAATAAGAGGACTCATTTTTTGAAAAGGTTAGGCTTAACTAACATTAAAAGGTTATGAGCTTGATATTTTTTGGTTTGATAGGTCAACTTGCCTTTGTGACATGGGGAGCTTAAGGAATTTTCTTTGGAAGTACCCCTACTAATATATTGGGCATTTCATTGGTGTCGGCTACAAGGAAGACTAAGAGGACCCTTGGTTTTCTCATTTTTGGCTCATAGTGCCTACCTTTTAGTTGTATGGAGGGATGACAGTGAAGGAGGCAAAATCTACTAGGAAGGCCACTTATTTTGGGACTAGGAAAATTTTGGGAGAAGTCCATACCTATATATAGACTTACCCAACTAGGTCAATTATCATCATTTTATGTTCCATTCGTACTTGGTAAGTTCAAACAGTAACTTTTTTTATGGCCAATTAGTGATTGTGTACATTTTCAATCTTCCTTAGCCACTTTGTTGATGCCTCTATCTCTATAATTCTTGTGAATTTCTCCCTTGTGAACCTTTTGGCACACCTTTTAACTTTCACTTCATGTGCTTGCCTTGACCCTCTTCCCCTTGTAAATTTCATCACTCGATTTAGCCAAGGTCTAGGTGACCTTTTGTATTGCTCACTTTACTTATAATCATTGGATATTCCCATAATGTTTGAACTGATGTGATCATCATATTTGGGTGTATTGAGGCTTTCCATGCAACATGGTGATGTTACTTAGTTTTGTATAAAGGTTCCAATCTCTTGCTACATGTGTTTAAACCCACCATTAGATTTTATGCCTATTGTGAGAATTTATATCCCTTTCTTCTAGGCCCGACACATGCTTCCTAGGTGTTTTCTACCATATTTTTTGAAAAAATACCGCCTAACTAGTATTGGGGCATGATTCCTTACGTACATTGATAAAATACCAATTGTGGTTAGGTTGTGTGCCATCATCAATGTTGGGGTGCTACATTATCAACCCTTAGATGAATTATGATCAAATGATAGAGGGGAGCCCTTTTAATCTTCTATTGTTGGACTTCGCTATGCAAATACTTCTTTCTAATTGGGTGTGTAGTTGGGATTGTGTGGAAGCTCTATATTTGTAAACCTTCAATCACATGCTATCAAAAAATTCCTTGATCTTCCCAAAAATGTATTTGTATAAATATGCTTTTTTTTATGATATGTACAAATGAAAATACTTGGTGAAAATTTACCCCATGCCAATTGGCTCAAATGCTTTGCTAGAATTTGACTTCCATGTCTCATATGAACATTGATCCAATGATCATTGGGGATGTATGGGTCCATGTCATCAATGTAATAAGATTTTGACAATTCTTATTCTATTAGATAGACCTACTCTTTTTTTTTCCCTAAAAGGGATTTGTTCTATGTGACATGTGGAGGGGTTCCAACAAGATTTTGAACTTGGTCCCATATTTGGTTCAGAGTAATATGTGGGTCCAATCAAGTAGCATGTATCCTTTGATCCTAGCAGTGAAGTCTCTTGAAAGACATATTCCAAATGAAGCCAAGATATTGATCACTGCTATGTCTTGATGAACCATCAAATAAGGGCATGCTTTGAGTGCCAAAGGAAGTCCTTAAATGAGCCTAAAAATTGGCATCAAAGTGCCATATAATTGCACCACTTTGCTATTGGTGTGTTCTATCAATAAATCGGGTGCTTCTGCCACCTTTCTTAGCATTACCAATGAAGAACATGAACTTATACTGAGAGGGGGGGGTGAACAGTATAAGATAAAACCATTTAATAATTTTAATTTCAGATAGCAATGGCATCAACATAACATTAAACAAGACAGAAAGCATCACACATAAAAGACCCATTTTAACGTGGTTCACCCAAGGTGGGTTACTCCACGGATAAAACTTTTCCTCTAAAAGTTATATCAAAACCTCTGGGAATCCTTCCCGATTACAATGTTTATGAGCCTCAGCCCAAAGGAGACACCTTCCCCTAAATCTGCTTTGCTAGTGATCCTCTAGAAAACCTCTATCTCTTTTGCCCTTAGCAAGTTGGAACTCTTTCCACAGAAGACACCTGTCTTCCCTGCTCTGGCTGGAGATCTCTGTCCTCAACTCTGTCACAGCAAGCTGGTCCTCTTTTCTGCACCAAAACACAGTCCTTCGATCTGGCACAATTTTGTCCTCTTTCTTTGTTCTTTTCGGCACTTGGTTTGGAAAACAATTCTTCACTGTCTGCACAACTACAGCAGCACAGTCTTCTTAAATTACCGTAGCACTCTCTTCTCAACTTACAGCAGCACTTGATCACTGTTTGTTCTTCACAACCGTTCGCAATTATAGCAGCATCTACTGCGCGCACTTTTCTTTCTATTACACAACCTGTGCGAACACTGTCACAATCACAACAGAATCTTCTTCGCACAGTCTTCTCATAAACAGTAGCACATTCTTCGTGTATACAACAACACAGACTTCTATACTTAGAAGATTCAGTGAAATGCACTTTGATGCTGCAGTCGGACTTCGCTCTCTACTTTTTCGATTGTCGAACCTTGCTTGTCGCACTAACTCTGCGAATGCCACACACTTTGAAAGCACACATCCATCGATCCACAAAAATGCTCAAACAATCCTCATTTAATACTCACAATCTCAAGATGAAATCTTGTTCTTTAGTCGGCTGATCAATCTTTTAACACGTCGGTTGTAAAACCTTATACTTCGTCGGCCAAGGTTAACTTCGTCGGCTTCAACCGCCTCTGCTGTTCTGTAGCTTTTCTCGTGTGAAACTCAAACATGTCACGATATCGCTACGCCTTGGTCTGTCATACACCTTCTTTGGTTTGTTGTCGCGAAATCGCTACACTATAGCCTTTGCTGACGTCATTGTAAATCTTGTCACGAAATCGCGACGCTCTAGACTTCACTGCCTTCTTCTCCGTTGCTGTCGCGAAATCGTGACACTACAGCTTTTGCTGACGTCATCATGAATCTTGTCGCGAAATCGTGACGCTCTAGACTTCACTGCCTTCTTCTCCGCAACTGTCATGAAATCGTGACACCTTTGCCTCTTGCTGACGTCATCATGATTTTGGTCATGAAATCGCGACGCTCTGGACTTCACTGCCTTCTTCTCCGCAACTATCATGAAATCGTGACACCTTTGCCTTTTGCTGATGTCATCAGCAACTCTGTCGCGAAATCGTGACACCTCTTGCTTCTTCATCCTTTTCTTGGTTTGCACTAGCAAAAATGAAACATGTCGCGAAATCACGACGCTTTCACTGCCTTAGGCTCTTTCTTGCCAACTACTCGCAAAACTGGAACATGTCGTGAAATCGCGACACTTTCTGCATCCGTACAACTTCTTCGAAACTTGTCACGAAATCGTGACACTTTTTGCCCGTTGTGCTTCTGCCTTCCTGCATGTCGCGAAATCATGACTTTCTCTCTCCTCAAACATGTCGCGAAATCGTGACAGTTTTTCCAGTAGCCTGCAAACTTATTCTACTTTATCTTTTTCTGGATTTTTGGCAACTGGGCTACTCTGATTTTCTTGGAGACTTACTGACCAACTGAAACCTTCAACAAAAACACATCCTTGGACATAAAAACAAATTGCTCCAATAGTTTCTCGACATCAAAAACAACATCTACCAATAGCTCCTTGACATCAATGACAACAACTAAACTTAGGCAAAGGCAATGTACTCAAGGTACCCAAAATTGCCAACAATCTCCCCCTTTGTCATTGATGGCAACCCTTAACTAAAACACTTTTGTCAAGAGCCAAAACTGAAATCAATCTCTCCAAGTTTTGCTCCCCCTGATTTGAAGCTTTCCTCTTCTCTTGAAAACTCTCCCCCTTACTTAACTCTCTCCCCCTTTGTCATCAATGGCAAAGGATCACCTTTGGGGCTTGGGACTAAGAAAGAGCCTCTTGGCTTGGTCCCTCCCCCACCTCCTGATGAGGTGATTAATCTCGAGGTGAGAGTACAACTCCCAATTTCTCCCTTAGATACTCAAACGTATCTTTTGGAAGGGGTTTGGTGAAGATATCTGCAATTTGCTCTTTAGTGGGTACATATTCTAGCTTGACCTGCTTCTCTTGCACTTTTTCCCTTAGAAAATGATACTTGATAGAAATGTGCTTCGTCCTTGAGTGCATTACCGAATTTTTAGAAATACTTATGGCACTTGAATTATCACAAAGAATAGGAATAGGTTGTTCATGCATGACTTTGAAATCCTCCAAGGTTGTTTTCATCCATAAAACCTGAGTACACCCAGCCACTGCTGCTATGTATTCAGCTTCTGTTGTAGATAAGGAAACTGAAGGTTGTTTCTTACTTAGCCAAGAAACCAGACTCTTTCCCAGAAAGAATGCTCCACCACTAGTGCTCTTCCTATCATCAATACTGCTCGCCCAATCTGCATCTGTATAGGCTGTGAGGGTGAAATCACCACCTTTGGGATACCAAAGCCCAAAATCCACAGTGCCCTTCAAATATCTGAATATCCTCTTGACTGCCATAACATGAGATTCTTTTGGAGCTGCCTGAAATCTTGCTACTAATCCAACGGCCTGCATGATATCCGGTCTGGTAGCTGTACTATATAGTAAACTGCCAATCATAGATCTGTACAATTTTTGATCTGCTACTGGGGATTCATCATCCTTACTCAGATTGCACCCTGTAATCATTGGAGTACATACAGGTTTGCTGTCCATCATCCCAAATTTTTTTAACATCTCTTTGATATACTTTTCTTGAGAAAGAAATATACCATTTTTTGATTGCGCAATCTGCAGTCCTAAAAAGAATGACAACTCTCCAATCATAGACATCTCGAATTCCTTTTGCATGGTGTTAGCAAAAACTTTGCACATCCGAGTATTATTTCCCCCGAAAATAATATCATCGACATAAACAACTATGATAATCATATCATCACCTTTATTCTTAATGTACAAGTTGCAATCTGCCACGCCTTTCCTGAACCCTTGTTCATGAAGATACCCGTCAAGTCTTGAGTACCAAGCCCTGGGTGCTTGCTTTAACCCGTATAGTGCCTTTTTTAGTTTACACACATAGTCTGGCTGTTCTGAAAGAGACACACCTTCTGGCTGTTCTATATAGACTTCTTCATCCAATACTCCATTTAGAAAAGCAGACTTTACATCCATTTGAAACACTTTGAAAGAATTGAAACTAGACAGGGCCAAAAACATTCTGATCGCTTCAAGACGAGCAACGGGCGCAAACGTCTCTTCGAAATCAACACCTTCGACTTGAGCATACCCTTTACAGACTAACCTCGCTTTGTTCCTGACAATCTTTCCATCCTCATTAAGTTTATTTCTGAAGACCCATTTTGTGCCAATGACATTCTTATTCTTAGGTCTTGGAACCAAGTCCCAGGTTTCACTTTTCTCTATTTGATTTAGCTCTTCATCCATTGCTTGTATCCAAAAATCATCTGTACATGCTTCACTGAAATTCTTTGGCTCAATCTGAGATAACAATGAAACATTTGCAGATTCATGTGAAGAAATGACTCTTCTTCTCGTTTGCCTGCTATTTGGATCACCGATGATCAAGTCTTTGGGATGATGTTTCTGAACATACCGTGAAGGGGTTTTGGGAAGCAGCTGTTGTTTTTCCTCTTCTTCATCTGACACTTCTCTGAATTCTTCTTGATAGATTCCATCACTGAGTTCCTTGACTGGTTCTCTTATTCCTGTATTTTCATCTACTGTCACATTTATGCTCTCTACAACTGTATGAGTTCTTTTGTTGAAGCATCTGTAGGCCTTACTTTTGCTGGAATATCCAAGAAAAATTCCCTCATCACACCTAGGATCAAACTTACCCGGATTTTGATCTTCCCTTCTGATGAAGCACTTACTCCCGAACACTTTGAAGTGTTTAACTGTAGCTGGTCTTCCTTTCCATAGCTCATAGGGAGTTTTATGATGATTGACTTCGAGTTGAGCCCTGGTAATGATGTGGACTGCTGTATTTACTACTTCTCTCCAAAAACCATCTAAAATTTTTGACTCATCTAACATTGCTCTAGCCATATTTTCAATAGTTCTATTTTTTCTTTCAACTACTCCATTTTGTTGAGGAGTTCTTGCTACTGAATATTCTCTTTTGATTCCATGTTGTTCATAGTATTCCACGAATTCATTTGAAGTGAACTCTCCTCCTCTATCTGATCTTAAGCATTTGATTCTCTTGTCAGTCTCATTTTCAATCATTTCTTTAAAAATTTTAAATTTTTCAAAAGCTTCAGATTTTTCTTTGAGAAAAGTAACCCAAGTCATTCTCGAGTAATCATCTATAAACAACATGAAATAGCTATCTCCCTGAATGCTCTGAGTTCGGTAGGACCACACAAATCAGTATGAATAAGATCCAAAGGTTTGGACGAGGAATACCCTTTCGATTTGAAACTGGTTCTGGTCTGTTTACCATGTTGACAAGGACCACAAATGATGTTTTGAGGCCTTTTTATTTTGGGCAAGTCTCTAACTGCTTCCTTGTTACTAATACTGACCAGATTATCAAAACTCAAATGTCCCAATCTTCTATGCCACAACCAACTCTCATCTTCTTGAGTTAGAAGGCATTTTTCTCTTTTTATCTCACTCAGCATGTAAAGATTGTTTGGAGTCCTTGTAGCTTTAGCAATAAGCTTTCCATTTAATTCTTTACTTATCTCACATCTATCAGAAAAGAAAGATACTATGTGCCCTTGATCACAAAGTTGACTCACACTAAGCAGATTATGTCTTAGCCCTTCTACATAAAGCACGTTTTCTGTTTTGGATTTCCCATCCAAACTAAGAGTTCCTTTACCATAGATCTTTGCGGACCTGTTATCTCCAAAACTGACTGTTCCTCTGTTTGCTTCTTTTAAAGACAAAAATTTTCCTTTTTCGCCAGTCATATGTTTTGAACAGCCACTATCAAGATACCATTTTTCTACTTTGTCTTGAGCATGAAAAGCAGTTTGAACTATCATTGACTTAGATTTTATCACATTCCTCCTTTTTGAGACCTCAAAGCTAAATTTATCCAAGCTGCACATCTTTGCTATATGCCCAAAATTCTTGCACTTGTAACACATGATATTTTTATTCATAAGAGGTGCAAATGAGTTAACATTTTCCTTACTATGACTCTTCAGAGATTTATTGCAATGCATAGCTATGTGACCAAATTTTTTACAAGAAAAACAATATCCATGGAAGGTATTATGTAACCTGTTTTGATGCCTTGGAAGTTTGTTCTTCTTGCGATCAACTGGAATCCATTGCTCTTCAGAATGAAGATTGTTCTTGCTTGAAGACCCTATTTCATACATGGTGATGCCATCCTTCTTTTCACACGAAAAATTCTGTCTGAGAGTTGACTGTTCTAACTTTACTCTAAGAGACATAATCTCTCCTTCTAGTTTCTCACAATCAGCTACCTTTTCTTTTAGAACTTCTATTAAAACTTGTTCAATCTTCTTCCCTTCTTCAGCTAGAATTTTGAAATCTATAATATGTTGAGCCAATTCTGATCTTGCTATCTCTTTTTCTTGACAATGCTGCTTAAGAACATAATTCTCTTCCCCGAGTTTCTCAAGCTTTCTCAAGGCCAAGAAGAATTCACTCTTGAGATCGAATTCAAACTTTTCTGAATTTATATGTTCCTCTGTTAGATCCTTCTCCAAGCCGTTAGGCTTTTTCTGGAGAGACCTGCTCTGATACCAATTGAAGAACATGAACTTATACTGAGAGGGGGGGGTGAACAGTATAAGATAAAACCATTTAATAATTTTAATTTTAGATAGCAGTGGCATCAACATAACATTAAACAAGACAGAAAGCATCACACATAAAAGACCCATTTTAA
Source organism: Wollemia nobilis (assembly GCA_028583015.1). Lineage (NCBI taxonomy): Eukaryota > Viridiplantae > Streptophyta > Pinopsida > Araucariales > Araucariaceae > Wollemia > Wollemia nobilis. Next base: position 15,499,566 of record JAQPPZ010000737.1, read on the forward strand.
CGTGGTTCACCCAAGGTGGGTTACTCCACGGATAAAACTTTTCCTCTAAAAGTTATATCAAAACCTCTGGGAATCCTTCCCGATTACAATGTTTATGAGCCTCAACCCAAAGGAGACACCTTCCCCTAAATTTGCTTTGCTAGTGATCCTCTAGAAAACCTCTATCTCTTTTGCCCTTAGCAAGTTGGAACTCTTTCCATAGAAGACACCTGTCTTCCCTACTCTGGCTGGAGATCTCTGTCCTCAACTCTGTCACAGCAAGCTGGTCCTCTTTTCTGCACCAAAACACAGTCCTTCGGTCTGGCACAATTCTGTCCTCTTTCTTTGTTCTTTTCGGCACTTGGTTTGGAAAACAATTCTTCACTGTCTGCACAACTACAACAGCACAGTCTTCTTAAATTACCGCAGCACTCTCTTCTCAACTTACAACAGCACTTGATCACTGTTTGTTCTTCACAACCATTCGCAATTATAGCAGCATCTACTGTGCGCACTTTTCTTTCTATTACACAACCTGTGTGAACACTGTCACAATCACAATAGAATCTTCTTCGCACAGTCTTCTCATAAATAGCAGCACATTCTTCGTGTATACAATAGCACAGACTTCTATACTTAGAAGATTCAATGAAATGCACTTTGATGCTGCAGTCGGACTTCGCTCTCTGCTTTTTCGATTGTCGAACCTTGCTTGTCGCACTAACTCTGCGAATGCCACACACTTCAAAAGCACACATCCATCGATCCACAAAAATGCTCAAACAGTCCTCCTTTAATACTCACAATCTCAAGATGAAATCTTGTTCTTTAGTCGGCCGATCAATCTTTTAACACGTCGACTGTAAAACCTTATACTTCATCGACCAAGGTTAACTTCGTCGGCTTCAACCGCCTCTATTGTTCTGTAGCTTTTCTCGTGCGAAACTCAAACATGTCGTGATATCGCTACGCCTTGGTCTACCGTACACCTTCTTTGGTTTGTTGTCACGAAATCGCTACACTACAGCCTTTGCTGACGTCATTGTAAATCTTGTCACGAAATCATGACGCTCTAGACTTCACTGCCTTCTTCTCCATTGCTGTCATGAAATCATGACACTACAGCTTTTGCTGACGTCATCATGAATCTTGTCGCGAAATCACGACGCTCTAGACTTCACTGCCTTCTTCTCCGCAACTGTCGTGAAATCGTGACACCTTTGCCTCTTGTTGACGTCATCATGATTTTGGTCACAAAATCGTGACGCTCTGGACTTCACTGCCTTCTTCTCTGCAACTGTCACGAAATCGTGACACCTTTGCCTTTTGCTGATGTCATCAGCAACTCTATCACGAAATCGTGACACCTCTTGCTTCTTCATCCTTTTCTTGGTTTGCACTAGCGAAAATGAAACATGTCGCGAAATCGCGACGCTTTCACTGCCTTAGGCTCTTTCTTGCCAACTACTCGTGAAACTGGAACATGTCGCGAAATCGTGACACTTTCTGCATCCGTACAACTTCTTCGAAACTTGTCACGAAATCGTGACACTTTTTGCCCGCTGTGCTTCTGCCTTCCTGCATGTCGCGAAATCGCGACTTTCTCTCTCCTCAAACATGTCGCGAAATCGTGATAGTTTTTCCAGTAGCCTGCAAACTTATTCTACTTTATCTTTTTCTGGATTTTTGGCAATTGGGCTACTCTGATTTTCTTGGAGACTTACTGACCAACTGAAACCTTCAACAAAAACACATCCTTGGACATAAAAACAAATTGCTCCAATAGTTTCTCGACATCAAAAACAACATCTACCAATAGCTCCTTGACATCAATGACAACAACTAAACTTAGGCAAAGGCAATGTACTCAAGGTACCCAAAATTGCCAACAACCAAAGTGTTGGACCCTTAGTCAATTATATAGTTATGTATTAGTTGATCTCTATTGATTAGGGTTAGGTAGAATAGCATCGGCTTGGACCTGTTGGGATTTGATTTTTTGTAGCATGGCAGGTGTTCCTTGTGCGCTCATCTTCTTTAGCCTCTTTAGGTCCACTTCCAAGTTATTCATTTATTTTGGAATAGATAGGACTTCCTAAAGAGGCACGGCCATGATAGACTTAGGTGCTCTATGACATTGAAATTTTTGACAAAAGGGGCTCTTGGAATGGTTGACATTGTTAAGAGCCTGGTCCTTTCTATCACTAAATGTGGTCTTGATGCAGTTGCAATAGACTACCTTGGTGGTTTAGGGCTAGCTCTTATTGCTTTCAGGACTGCTCAGTCTTGATTTGCTGGTGTAGCTTGTACTAGAGGGGTCTTTCAATTTTTTGCTTCTTTCATTTGAGGCCTAGCATTAGTCAGGCTAGGTGTTCCTTGCTCTTTAATGACCCTTCTCTTGGCTTATGTATTATACCCTAATCAGACTTATGGCCTCCTATTTGAGGGGCCTTATTTATCTGACATAGGATATACTTTCACTTCATCCTAGGTAACAAAAATCTACTCTGAGTTTGACAAGTCGACAACTACTAGCATGATAAAATATTGAGTGATAAGTTCTCGACTTGGCATTGAGACTTTTATTGAGAAGGATAAGTATCTCTATGGTCAAAAAAGGAAGTCTTGATGTCATAAGTATCTATCTTGATAAAACAGTCAAGAGGAGGAGAGTTAGGAGTGGGATAGCAGTAACTACTAGTATCTTCATCCCCAGCTAAGATTGAAAGCACTTGGTGCGCTTGGAATGATATGGGTACTATCTACTATTTAGGGCCTAGTGATGACTAATATTTTGGTTGGTCAAAAATGGGGGCTTGTGATATCTAGTTGAGGGTGATCTGAAGCCTATGTTTCTCTATTGGAAGAATGTTTTGGATAATTTTGATAGGGAAACCTTTGGGTGCTCAACTTCCTTTTGAGGGATATGACATCATTAGTGAGGTTCCTCGTATTTTTGAACATTTTATTCATCTTAGCATCTAGGGGAGAGGAAGCTTGGTTTTGTTCTTGATATGCAAGAGGATAAGTCATACTGGTGGTAGGTTGTATGGTTGAAGAGTAATGACATAATGTTAATATTTGAATTGAAAGATTTTAGAAAGTAAATGAATGTCATAACCAAAGGTGGTTGAATCTCTTTAGGGATCATTTACTAAGTCGTATGGAACCAAACATTGAAATCATCCATTGTCTCCATACGTACCCTCTTGATAGTTATAAGTTGTTCTAGGAGGGAAACTTTGTCTACCTTTTCTCCTAACTTCTTTACCAAGAGCTTCGCCAATTTTCTCAACTTTTAATTGATCATGGAATAATATTGAGGTGCTACTCATGAGATCTCCCTTAGAAAGAAGTCACCAAAAACTTTAAGGCTATATTTTACTTTTCAATGAAATGCATAACACAAACTTACCAAGTGCTGCAAATGTTTTTTTGAAGTAACATATTCTCCCAAGAATTATGGTAAAGAATTGAGTGCCAAGGTGGGTATTGGGTCCCAAGTGTTAGGTGGAACTAGAGGAATCGAGGGACCTTTGTCATTCCACACCAAAAACTTCTAGGAGGCTCATGGGCCATGGCTACCTTATTGAGATGTCGATTCCTCCTTTGCTTTTGATTCAAAGGTGATACCGAATCTTGTTTATTAGCTTTGGCAAAGTATCTAATCATATAAATTTAGGTATTTCCTTTGAGAATAAAGTTTCCAAGTGGGGATATTTTTCTTTATCAAGCTGATGAGATAGACACCCCCATTGGAATATTGTCTGTATTTTATCGAACGACTTTTGAAAGTCTATCCTTTAAATCTAAGTCATCAAGTAGAGTCACCAGGTGAACTATTCAGGTGCTTCTCTTCAAGAGGAAAGACTATGAGTTTCATTGAGATCAAAGTCATAATTTATTCAATCTTAGTAGGGAAAACATAGAAGTTTATCCCATTGGGTATGCTAGACAAACTACTATCTTCTTTGAATGCACCTATTGAGGGGAAGGGGGTGATAAGTGTGCTTGTATTTTACATAAAGTGAAATAGTAGGAAGCACCATGGAATAAATGGTAGAACCACCTATAGGGTGACCTTCAAGGTATTTAATCGAGGTTGGCTCCTTGTCAAATTTTAACTCAATGTACAGTGACCTTCGTGAGCTAAGGTTGAGGTGTGTCTAGCAAAATAAGGAATTGCAATGAAAGTAAAAAATAATAAATTGAATGTTTGAAAAAAAGTAAAGCCCTAAGCTATAGAGATGATTCACCAAAAAAATTAAAAAGTACCTCCAATTTTTGACTACAATAAGTGGCAACTGAACACAAAAAATATCACCTATGGCTAGGTAACATAACCAAGCAAAACACACAACCAAGAATCAAGATAAGCTAAGAGGAAGACAAAGAAAAATTAGTCACAAATTCCATGAACTTGATTTAATGATTACGAGATAATGAGGCTTAAAGGGCTTGATACTCCCTAGGTATGAGAAAAGGCTCAGGTTACCCTTTGTTACAGTAGGAAATAAAGGTGAAGGGAACAACCTGCAAGGCTAGGTGTTAGGCATGAGAAGGAAAATTTTGATACCTTTAAAGTAAAATTTGGGCCTATTTATAAGTCGAGAGGAGAGTGCCTTCCCTCCAAATTTTTATGTAGAATACCTATGGATATATTTTATCCCTATAACTAAGAAATACTTTTACAACTTGCATGACTATAGCTTCAAGGTCTCTAGATCCAAGGCCATAAATGCTAAAAGTTTCAAAGCCTTCAGATAATTAGTATGACTAACTAGGCTCTCTATTGTTGCATCAGGATGGCTGGACCATAACTTTATTGCTATGTTTATTTTAAGGATGCATCATTTTGCTAAGGCAACAAATATGGTCTCCCTAACTGGTACAGGTGGACAAGGTAGGCTCATGTGTATGGTGGGTAGTGGCTCTAAGTGGCATGTGATTATATTTTTTAGGCTTGGTCATAAAAGTTAAGCTTTACAACCATTGGAATATGCCTTCTTTAATGTCCTCTATCCTACTCTCTTTTGTGCATGTAACTACCACATATCTTTGGATAATATGGTACCTTATTTGGCCAATGGTGGACCTTCTTCTTGGGGTATTGGTCCTTTCCTTCTTTGGGTTCCTAACTAGTCATCACATGTCTTGATTTAACTTGGATCATAGCTTCTATTCCTTCATTGGTTCTCCTTCGATTGAAAGGACCACACAAGTTTTTGGATTGAAAATCAATTGTTCACGAGCCTTTGGATTGAAAATCAATGTTACACAGGACTTGGTGTCCTTTCTTTGTTTGGACTTAGGTGGATGTGAAGCATTGGCCATGGATGGAAGATCTAATAGCTGACACAAATTTAAACTTGCTCGCCCTTCTTTTGAAGCTCCTTATTCCAATTAAAGGTGGGAAGCACATTTCAATAGTGTAGCCTTGGTTGGTCCAGTTTTCGACTGGTCTAGCTTAAATTGAAGCAGGGCTATAGGGAAAAGTTTCCTATAATAAGAAAATTATATAGATCATGAATAATAATAGCACTCACAAGCCTAATGCTAGCACATAAGGATAGTATATGAAGGATATATTTCTTTGCTAGGGGTTAGATGTAAGAATTTAGTGCCTACATTCTCCATAGATAATTATATTTCATTAATGTAATTAGTAGCTATATATTAGTATAAATTTCAAGATGTATTTATCTAATGTTAATTTTGCTATTTAATTTTCATTTATTCGTATTAGGAACCTTTACAAAATATACTATTCTCATCAATGAATTCCCTATTTGGAGTATCTCAAATCTTGTTTGATCTTTTCATTTGAAGTGGAATCATCCTTGTTTTCTATGTGTGATGAAACCTAAAGAAATATCATAATTATTTTTAATACTTACACATTCATGAAAAGTATGAAGTAAAACCTGATAAAAGTGGACATCATGTGGCTCAATCCCTTTAGTATGGGGATACCAAACTTGAAACTCAAATAATACTAACATATGCAAAAAATATTTGCATCTTGACTTAAACGCACATAACTTTGCTAAATGTAATTCTTATATTATTTGGGTAAATATAGTATTAAAAATAATAATTACAAAATAAAAGTATTTTAATGCTCCAAAGATATAATTTCCTAGATATAGTCCTTTACTTATGAATTCGATCTTAAATTAGTAGTGAATATAATTACTTTAGATATGATATAGTGTTTTAAAGGATATATGTTAGAGAACACAATAAAATAACATTTATAAGGTCATCAATGAAGATGAATGATGAAATTAACAAAGGAATAAAAGAAGAAAAATAAAAAATAAATTGAATCAAGTGGATGAATCTAAAAAAATGAATTAAGAACTCCATTAAGAGTATGAAAAAAGTTATTTTTTGCTAATGCATTTCTAGGTCCAATTCTTTTCTTTTGATAACTAAGAGAAAATGTTTATAGTGTTGGAAGCATAAGTCTTTAGATGAGCACACAACAATAATGCTTAAATATTGACTAAACAAACTTTTATAATAAACAAAAGGATACGACACTTATAATGGATGGGAAATTAATATTGATTCCTGAGATATAAGAAGAAAATAGTACTTCATATCAATTAAGAAAATAATTTATGTTTCTTTACTTTATATACCATTATGAATCTTCATGTTCTAACACATGCATTAACACATAAATTACAATATCACTTTCATACATTAAATATAAATGATATATAATTAAATGTGTCAACACCTTATCAAACATAACAAAATTTTAACCCAAGTGTTGTAGGTGAGTTGGAGAGGAGAGGGCAATCCTCCAAAGGAGGTCCCAGGTTCGAATCTCCACCCTACCAAAAAGTTGAATTGGGTACCCAAAATCCAATTGATAATGTTGGTGCGGGCAGGGTCGAGTGCGACTCTCGGGTGACTTTGATGGTGTAGAACCCCTTGTTCGTGGTCTCTCAGACCAAGGCGGCCCCGCAAGGGGTTTTTCGCTTAAAAAAAAAAAAAAAACATAACAAAATTTTAAACGTAGGGATGGACAAACATAATATTGAGTAATGGTTTAAATCTTGTATGAATCCACATTTCTAAATGTAATGAATATTGAAAACTATTAAACCTCAATCAAATAGAAACCAAAATACAAAGTGAAAAATAAATTTTGTTTATGTCTACTAATAGCCAAAATAGATTAATAGAATTGAAATGAAATATATGCATTTGCAATCAAATAGTATTAGCTCAACAAATATATTCCTCAACATTCAAGAGGGGACCTAGGTTCAAATCTTGCCAAACAATACGTGGATAATATCTAAGCTATTGTGATACTGATATGTGGTGATGATCTAGTATGGGTGGAGTCCATTTCAATTCCATATAACCAATTGAAAAAAAAATATATACATACATTTGTATGAACATGAAAATATATTGAATAAACTGACATAAAAAATAAAGAAATTAAACTATAACTAGTTTCAAAAAAAGAGGGAGATCCTAGGTGATAAAATATTTAAACTTTAAATGGTGGTAATTCATACTTACTAACTCATAATTTCTAAGTCTAGGAAAGTATAATCAATTTAATAGTTTATTTTGATGGTGCTAAACAATCATTTTTTAATTTAGTGATATTGAATTCTAGATTATAATTTCAATTTTGAATAAAATTACTTACGTGCTTTCAAAAAGAAGTTATAAGCAAGTTAGAAGATTCATGTCTTCTTTTTTTTGTTAATTATATCTATTGGATGCTAATATGTTTGGATAGGACTTAGGCAATGCAATTAATTAAATAGATCTAGGAGAAAATCTATAGTGATTACCACCTAATGATTCCCATTTTTTGAAGAGATATAACCAAAGTTCTCTTTTTAGCATAATAGAATCATAGATAAAGTGCCCTATGAATATTTAAAATACAATAATACATTCTCTAAATCTTATTTTAAATTAGACCCCTAATAAATAAGAAAAAAAAAAAACCTTGTTCTTCATCAACATGTAATTAATAAGTACAATAGTGGGATCTTATGTCTAATGCATATAGAAAATTTAAAAAATAATTTTATATTAGGGATACATGTTCTATGGTCAAATCTTAATCACAATATCCTTCCTATCCTCATACTTTTAACTTAAAATACTAAGGGTAAAGTAGTTTTTAACATTTACGAGACCACATGCCATATGAGACAACCCTTATGGAGGATGTTGTTTACCAATATATAGTTATTCAACCATAATTTGGCTACCCAAGAATGGTGTAAAACCCTACCCCTTCTCCTACCCTATAGGATTTGAACTTTGGACCTCTATTCAGAGTTTTAAAGTCTCCAAAGTGGACCTCTTGACTAGGCATGCATAGGGATTATTCATGATTATTTTCAACATTGAATTTGGCATTAGCATTAGAAATATAACCTCCTTGCATTCTACAATAAATATTTTTATCCATTATTTTGGGAATAACCTTGATTCCCCCTCTCATGTTCAATTAGTCTTATGTGATATTTCCCTTATAGACGTTGTACGGAATCATTGGGGTCTTGATAACTATACTTGAATGGATGATCCTTGTTAGGAACCATAAATGTGATGTCATTGCATTGCTACTTTCCTTTATCTAGTCATGCCATGGTTGATCCACTTATCAACTATGCTCCTATTTGAGCTGACTTGATAAGCTTGTACAACTCAACTCTTCTCCTACCAAATAAATTTTACCATCATGCATATACAATAGAATCCCAAGATGCTTTTGCCAGACCATTATTGCTAATAATGGGATCAAAGGAAACTACACAAAAATTTAAAATTTATAAATAATTTTTCCTAGCATATAGAAAACTAAATATTTTGTAACATTTTATAGTCACTTGACCTAAAATTGAGCCTAATTACTAATAAAAATTTCTAATATTCAACTTTAAACATTAATTTTAGGGATAAGAGAGGGGAAAACTTGTAAACTTTGAGTTCCTACATATATTTCTTTCCCATATCCCCCATTTGTTCATGCATCCAATTGAAATTAGGATTTGATAGTGGAATCCTAAATTAGTTACTTCCTTAATTAAAATATAATATAAATTGAAATTATCTTTATATGTAATTTAATTATACTAAGAGTAAACTTTAAGTCTAGGATAGGCAATAAAATAAAAATATAAATAATTGTACATAATGGGTGTTAATAGAATTTAGTTACCTTTAATTTCAAGATTCTATAATAAATATTTACATAATATATTTTAAAAGTTTTTTTTTTATATATATCATTAATTAAGAATATCTTTCTTGATACTAGTAGTTTAATTTGATAAAATTATATGGATATTTGTACATACTAAAGAAAGGTGCATCAATTTGATTAAAATTAAATTATCAATTTGAGAATTTGATGATTTTAGATGCAACTTAAAGTTTCTTTATTTCATTCCCAAAATTTCTAGAAAACAATAGGTGGGTGGTCATAAAATTATTTTGAAGTAAATTCTATACTAGGACTAATATTTTGAAATACATCCAAATGTCATATTTTTTTACTCATGTTAATCAATTTCCTTTAAGTGTTACTTAAAACTTAGAGATTTGATATGGAGGTCAAGCATAACTTGTCACTTATATGACAATATTCTATTATAAATTCTTATAGAATAAGTTCTCGTGATATTTGATACAATTACCATAGAATAATAAATAGAGCTAGGATGCTCCTTGATACCTTAGCAATAATCAACTTAGATATTCTTAGGATATCTTGTATAGTCATTTGATTGGAGGGATGTGAATAGATGAACTTATTGATTATTATATTTAAGAATTCGAACGTTGCTATTCCTTCACCAAATAAGATTTACTACACAAAATACCCATTGATTCAAAGAACTTTTGTACTAATATTTTTATATGACTAGTTCTTCTACAGAGTTGGATAATAATGATTTATAATTCTTTATATTTAATGTGTAAGGGATCTAATAACTCATCACTTAGAAATTAATATCCTATTAGAATATTTTGAGGTTTTGGTTGTGGCCTTGACTTAGATACCGATAGAAATCAAAAGGAAAAAAATGATACTTAACTCTAGTGCATCAAGATTAAGTCCACTTAGGAATATTAAGTTGGTCATTGAATCATTGGAATGTTGGAATGTATGGTGTAAATATTTAGTTGATGCTACAACAAACCTTATACTACATTTATTTATATTTTCCTATGGGTCGTTGTACACCTTGTATAAGTGTTTTTCTTGTAATATTGTAATCATAAATATTAAGCCTACTTATTTAATATTGACCTAAGGTCACTTGTAATTTTCAGTATTTATACCCCTTGAGACCAATTATTTTTTGATGAATTATAAAAATATTGTTTAATGAATGCTATTATTCAGTGTTTAATGACCTATCATATTGCATTATGCTTGTATGAGTTTTATCTTATATTTTCTAAGTAATGCATTGATTCCAATCATTCCTAAATATATTGATAAATATGACATGGTATCAAAGGGAGTGTGAACCTTTATTAATTGACCTAAAATTTGATAAAACTTCTATGGTAGTTCTAGAAGTAGTTCGAATTTGTGGAGGATTTTGTGTGACATTTTTTAGGGTTTTATTAAAATCACTAGTTGGAGTTTGGATTGCAAGGATCTCTTTGTGTTGCAATAGTTAATTGGATCAAGAGAAATATGCATTAATAGGTTCATCATATTTACCTCTTTTGATGTTAAATCCATTTGGTTAATTAATTGTTTGTGATGACTTATACTAGTGATGCACTTGCTAATGGAGAAGTAATTTTACTGAATTTTCTAATTTTTTTCATAAACCTTGGTTTTCTTTTATAGATTTTATAAAAAATACATTTCCTTTGCTAATTCATATTTTTTATAACCCATGCAACACATGTTTGAATTTGAAATATTTTTTAGGAAACAAAACATGCATTCACCACAATCGTATGTCGAAAAGAAGAAAAAATGATTAAAAGATAGCAATTGTAAATGATGAAAGATAAATGAAGATGACAATAAATATAAGGTAGATGCTTGTAGGAATCCCAATATATCACATTTTTTTCACACTTATGATATAAATGGATACTCATTAAAGGGTATTTATAGTCATACCAAATGCCTAATGAGAGTTTAACCTCAGGCTAATGTTAACTTAGCCTTGAGGTTAACCTTACAACAAAATAATAATAGATTACCCTTTAAGTGAGGTTATCTATAAATGTGGATTAATCAATAATACTAAGTGTAAAATATGAATGGGGCCCATAGGATTACATAAATGAGGAATGGTCATAGGCTAACATAATCACATGCTCATAGGCTACATAAATGATGCTCATAAGCACCTCATCACACTTTTGGACTTGGCCTAAACAAGATCAAATTATACAATTTTCAATAATCCCCCTTAATCTGAGCTAAGAGGGCCAAGGATAGAAGGAATAGAGGTAACACATCCTCCCATAATGGCTACTCTAGTGGACCTTTGTTGTTCCTTCATCATTAGAAATATTGAGTCCAACCCTTACAAATTTTGTCTCAATCTTCTTTAGCCTTATAATGTAATTCTTGATGGAGTGTCCTTCCATTTTACAATACTCATAAGTATTTGACTTCTTTGAAACCTTAGACTTGCCCTTAGGTAATTGAGCCTTAGATTCCATTAACTTGAAGTCTTTTGGATGATCTTGTGTATGAGAAAGAGCTCCATCATTCTTCATTGTCACTTCATAATATATTAGATGCTTATAAATTCCTTCAAGAGAGATAGGTTGTGGCTCTTTGATAGTTATAATATTCACATAAAGAACCAAACCAACTATATAAAAATAAGTAGAAATATTGGGAGTAATAGATTTGACATACTCTTCATCACTCTTTCTTGTCTCCTATCATAACTAGTTCAACTATTAGAGCTTTGAAGTGAGATATATAGTCTTCAACATTAATTAAGCAAATATAATGGAGATTCAATAACTCTTGCTATATGCATAGGTTAACTTCACGCTCTTTCCAAAGACCTAGAGGAAATCACAATAGAAACTTAGTATGGTCTCTAATGTGGAAGAATACTTCTATGCCATTAACATGAAGAAGAGTGTTAAGACACCCTATCCTAACATTATTATGTAATTCTCATATTATTATGTAATGACCCCTTTCCAACATGGGGACCCCATTCTAATAATATTTTGTAATGGTATGTGGCATTTGAGGCACCTAGACAAGTGGGGCCATTTCATGTAACCGTTATAAAGAATGTAATTGTTTGTTTGGTAGAAGATTCTAGCTCGGGTGGCACTTTGCATGTAAGCCAACTCTTGAGCATTAGGTTAGGGTTGCATGCATTAAAAGACAAGGGGGCATAAACGAATGTATCTTTTGCATATTGAATCAAAGTATTGAAGGAGGTTGCCCCCTTGAAGAGGCCAGCGATTCTGTATTGTGATTTGTGAGATTAATATATATTTTTGCATTTATATTTTGTATTGCAATATTTTGTTCTTTCATGAATTACTACTTTTATTGCAATATTTATGTGGATGTGCTTATTTTAATTAGAAGGTTCCTAACAAGTGGTATCATAGCACTTTCCAAGGCCGTGTTGTGCTATGACTGCAATAGTTCTTGCCCTGCCATTTTGACTGTTAGGTATAAATTTTCTGTGTTTTCATTTTTTTGCTTGTTATCCTATTAAAAAAAAAATCGAGCCATTTTTTCTATTTTAGTTTAATAGGTTAGAAACCATGTGTCAAGGGTTTTAAAATATCACGAAGGAGTTGTCGTTATTGGCTAAGCTAGATTGCCCGTAAAGCGTCTAGTGAAGTGAGGGGTGATCAGGCTCCAATACCCAGGCCTCAAACAACACCCGTATACGGAATTGAGCTCCCACATATCTTCGGGTATATCGGGAGACCCCCTAGGATTAGGAGAAACCTTTAGCCCTAGGAAGATTTTTGATCATGTATCTATCCATAGTGCACCAAGCACAACACTTGGGAAGATCACCCTCTTGTACTATCAGAGAGGTGAGTAGTGTGCTCAAGGGTATGCATGGAATCCTCCTTGAGTAGTGGCCTAAAATATTGGTTTGAGCACTATCATTCGTCGCTATAGTATAATAGAGGGCTATGGACAGTACATACTCCTTGGCCTAGAGTACCCTATTTTTGTGAATGTTTTTCTTGCATGTCAAAAATGACTGAACCAAAACAAATAAAAGAACTGGTGGTGAAAGTAACAGTCTAGACAAGGTCTACTAGTAATAGTCAAGTATCATTTTAATTAGGGCCATAGTCAGTACAATCAAGACAAAGTATGTTCATGCAATTATCACTCACATAGTCAGTAACAATTAAGATAAATTTTGACTATGCAATTGTTAGTTATAGTTGGGAATCATAACAATTAGGGTATTTGTCAAAAATAGAGTCTACTAGGATAGCCATCAAAAATAGTGAGTTATAGAGTTAGATAAAATAATTGTTAGTAACAAATATTGCAGAGCCTATTAAGGGGTTGTCAAAAAAAGTCAATTTTTTGAGTGAATAGAGACTCTAGGATAAAAACATATGACACTTAATGCTTACCTATATTAAAAATTCTAGGGTGCCAAAAAATATTGTGGGGATATAGCTCATTGCAATTGTCTCGTCAAGCTGATCATTTTGGTATATAGCCTCCATGCACTTTTTCTAGGGTGCCAAAAAAAGTCATTGTGAGGCCTAGCCCATTGCATTCATCTTTTTGAGCTGATCATTTTGATATATAGCACCCAAACACTTTTTTGACCCATTACTAAAAATAGTAACTCTTAGAACAACACTTCTATTTTTAGTAAGTCAGTTGGGGTGGTCCAAATCATACATATATGGCTGGAGGGACTAGAGGATCAATGAAGGAGTTAGAACAAAGAGAATATATGGAGCAATTAAATCACTCACTTAGTAACCTACAAAGCCAAATGTCCCACATTGGACAAGAAGTTACAAAGATGAAAGATCACATGCAAGTTATGAGAACTGACCAGATTAAATCCAAATCCGAAATTGAAGAAAAATTCCTAGAGGTTGAAGAGTGATTAAAGGAAGCCCCAAAGGTATTCGAGCATCTTAACACTGAAGGATTTGGGTGGCAGTTCAGTCAATAAAGAGAAAGGAGTCCATCATGCTCTTTTTGAAATAGATACCCCATTTAAGATGCCTAAATTAGACTTTCCCAAGTTTAATGGAAAGGATATTGATGGTTGGTTGTGTCGAGTAGATCAGTTCTTCAAACTCCATAATGTACCTCGATATTTGTGGGTCACCATGGCATCTTTTAACTTTGAATCTGAGGCCCTACAATGGTATCAATGGTTACAAAACATGACTCTTGACCCTTCTTGGGAAGACTTTGAGTCCCAATTACTCACTCATTTTGGCCCTAGTGAGTATGAGGACTTTACAAGAGCCTTAACCAAATTGAAACAAACCTCTACTATCTAGGAATATCAGACTCAATTTGAGAAATTGGCTAATAGGACAAAGGGGTTGAGTGAAGGATTTTTTCAGAGTTGTTTTATCAGTGGGTTGAAAGATGATATCAAGGTAGAAGTAAAAATTTTCAAACCCCAATCTATGATGCAAGCCATAGGATTGGCGAGATTAGTGGAAGAAAATATTTTTCTCAAAGGAGGTTGTCCAAATTCCCATAAGCCAAACCTACATTTCCATCCAAGTTTACATCAAATACTAGCAATAAATCTCCACCAATCAAGCGATTGACTAGGGAGGAAATGGATGCTCGTAGAGCATAGGGCCTATGTTATAATTGTGATGAAAAATATTCACTAGGGCATAAATGTGTGCAACAGAAGTTGTTTTTGTTGGATGTGGATGAGGCAATAACCATCGAATCTTCTGAGGAGGAAGAGGATCATTAGGAAGAGGAACATATAGAATAGTCTGATATCCCAGAAGAATCCCAACCAAAAATTTTGGTGCATGCCTTAGCAGGAATATCAACTCCCCAAACCATGAAGGTGATAGGACACTTCAAAGGGCAATGGGTCATAATTCTCATTGACTCTGGGAGCACCCATAACTTCATTGACCCAAGGGTGGCCAAACAAGGAAATTGCTATATTAATACTTGTAACTCCTTTGAAGTCATGATTGCCAATGGAGGAACTTTGCCTTGTAAGGGAAAGTGTAGAAATGTTAAAATACAAATAGGGGAATATAATCTTAAGGTAGACATGTTTGCCCTACCCCTAGGTGGGTGTGATGTTATTTTGGGGGCTTAGTGGTTGAGACTGTTGGGTCCAGTATTATGGGATTTCTCTGAATTGTGGATGAAATTCAGCTAATAAGGAACAGAGTACACCTTACGGGGCTTGAAGGCTGGGACTACTCAAATTGTGACATCTCATAGGATGGAAAAACTATTGAAAAAGTCAACCCATGGAGTTGTGGCCCAACTATTTGCTATACAAGACTTAGATAGTGGAGACAAAGACCAACCCGAGGAATTATAGTTATTATTGCAAAAACATGCCATAGTTTTTGGGGAACCCAATGGACTACCCCCTCGTCGTACTCATGATCATGCAATTCAGCTTATTCCTGGTAGTCTTCCTCCAAATGTCTGCCCTTACAGGTATGCATATGCCCAGAAATCAGAAATCGAGAAAATGGTGTAGGAACTTCTTGCTGCAGGGGTTATTCATCCTAGCATCAGTCCCTATTCTTCCCCAGTGTTGTTGGTAAAAAAAATATGGGTCTTGGCATTTGTGTGTGGATTTCAGAGAACTAAATAAAATAACGGTTAAAGATAAATTTCCCATTCTAATAATTGATGAGTTATTGGATGAATTGCATGGAGCCCAATATTTCTCAAAGTTGGATTTGTGATCAAGATACCATCAGATCAGAATCAAGGAAGATGACATTCCTAAAACTGCTTTTAGGACTCACGAAGGGCACTATGAATTCTTGGTTATGCCATTTGGTTTGACCAATGCACCCTCCACTTTTTAGAGTCTGATGAATTCCATTTTTTGGCCTTCCTTCGCAAATTTATTCTAGTCTTCTTTGATGACATTCTAATTTATAGTCGCTCTTGGGAGGAGCACTTACAACATTTGGATCAGACTTTGCAGCTTTTGTCTAAAAATCAGCTTTATGCCAAGAGGTCTAAGTGTTCTTTCGGGTTGCAAGAAGTAGAGTATTTGGGTCACATTGTCACCAAAGAAGGAGTTAAAGTCGACCCTACAAAGATTTAGGTTGTTCAAGCATGGTCGAAGCCTCACACCCTCAAGGGACTTTAAGGATTTTTGGGCCTCATGGGGTATTACCATAAATTTGTACAAAACTATGGAAAGATAGCGGCTCCTTTAACAACCATGTTGAAGAAGAATTCCTTTATGTGGTCAGAACCAGCAGAGAACGCTTTCAAGGAATTAAAGTAGGCTATGACAACCACCCTAATGTTAGCAATGCTTGATTTTTCTAAACCTTTTGTAATTGAAAGTGATGCTTTGGGCAATGGAATCGAGGTAGTTTTGATGCAAGAAGGATGACCATTGGCCTTCACCAGTAGAGCCCTTTCAGGCCGTAATTTGGGCAAATCTACTTATGAAAAGGAGATGTTAGCCATTTTACATGTTATTAATCATTGGAGGCCATATCTCATTGGGCATCATTTTTCAATCAAAACCAACCATCAAAGTCTCAAGTATTTCTTGGAACAGAGGGTAGCCACACCTGAACAACAAAAGTGGGTCTCCAAATTGATGGGCTATGATTATGAAATCACATATAAAAAAGGAAAGGAGAATATAGTGGTTGATGCACTATCCCGATAGTTTGAAGATCAGAGTATGTTAAATGCTATATCTTCACCAATCCCTCAATGGATTAATAATCTCAGAGAAGAAATGGCCAAGGATTCTAGCTTGCAAACTTTGATCAACAAACTTCAAGCAGAGCCCAACTCATGCCCTGGATACACTTGGGATGGTCAAGACTTGAGATATCATGACCGACTGGTTATTCCCCAAAAATCCCAAATGCGAGATTTCATTTTGCAGGAAATGCATGCCTCACCAATAACGGGACATTTTGGGTTTCTAAAAACTTATGAAAGGACCAAGCGTACTTTCTTTTGGAAGGGAATGAAAAGGGATATTCAAAATTTTGTGGCCAAATGTGACAGGTGCCAAAGAATGAAAGGAGAAATGGTGTGTTCCCCTAGAACCCTTCAACCCTTACCAATTCTAGAACAAGTATGGGAAGATATTTCTATGGATTTTATTGAAGGGTTACCCAAATCAGGAGGAAAATCAGTTATTCTGGTGGTAGTGGATCATCTCACAAAGTATGCTCATTTATGTTCCTTGCCCCATCCCTACACAACCTCCATAGTTGCCCAAATATTTTTAGACTCCATCTTTCGCCTTCATGGAATGCCCAAATCCATTGTGTCAGATAGGGACCCTACTTTTACTAGTCATTTTTGGCAAGAACTATTTAAGTTGTAGGGCACTCAACTCAAAATGAGTTTGGCCTATCATCCTCAGACTGATGGCCAAACCAAAATTGTTAACAAGTGCTTGGAAACTTATCTTCGTTGCTTTGTATCCAAACATCCTGCACAATGGGCTAAATGGCTTCCTTTGGCCGAGTGGTGGTATAATACTTCATATCACACCGTGACCAAGGTTACACCCTTTGAATCTATCTATGGTCTTCCTCCACCAACACCCTCTTCATACATTCTAGGGAGCTCCAAGGTTCACGTTGTTGACACCACTCTCAACCAACATGTCGTCGTCCTTCGACAACTTAAGATGAATCTTGAATTGGCCCAGAATCGTATGCATCAGCAAGCTGATCAACACCATTTTGAGTGCAGCTTTGAAGTGGGGGATATGGTTTTTCTCTGCCTACAACCCTACAAACAATCATCACTCTAGCTCTATCGATGCCAAAAACTAGCCGCCAAGTACTATGGACCTTACTAGGTATTACAACGGATTGGTGCAACAACCTACAAATTGGCCCTTCCAGCCATGTCCAAGATCCATCTAGTCTTTCATGTCTCTTCTCTCAAGAAGGTTGTGGGCAACAAGGTACAGGTTCAATCCACTTTACCAAAACTGGATGAAGAAGGTTCCATCATGCTCGAGCCTGAACAAATTTTGGATCGGAGATCATGCACCCTTTGCAACCATGTCATCACTGAGGTTCTTGTTCAATGGCATGGATTACAACCTAAAGATGCCACCTGGGAGTCTCTCGCTACAGTAGTAATTTCCTCATCTCCAGCTTTGAGGACAAAGCTTTTTGAAGGGGAAGGGCATGTTAGGACCCCATCCTAACATTATTATGTAATGACCCCTTTCCAACGTGGGGACCCCATTCTAATGATATTTTATAATATTTTGTAATGGTATGTGGCATTTGAGGCGCCTAGACAAGTGGGGCCATTTCATGTAACCGTTATAAAGAATGTAACTGTTTGTTTGGTAGAAGATTCTAGCTTGGGTGGCACTTTGCATGTAAGCCAACTCTTGAGCGTTAGGTTAGGGTTGCATGAAATGTATCTTTAAAAGACAAGGGGGCATAAATGAATGTATCATTTTGCATATTGAATCAAAGTATTGAAGGAGGTTTCCCCTCGAAGAGGCCCATGATTCTATATTGTGATTTGTGAGATTAATATATATTTTTGCATTTACATTTTGTATTGCAATATTTTGTTCTTTCATGAATTACTGCTTTTATTGCAATATTTATGTGGATGTGCTTATTTTAATTAGAAGGTTCCTAACAAGTAGTCCCATTGCAAAGTAATCACCTCAAAAATACAAGGATTAAATGAGAACACAATAAAAAATATTGCTTTAGAAATTAGAAATAATAGTCACTCGAGTTAGAAAGTACACAACATGTTATCCAAAAACTTAGTAACAAAAATGATATATGTGCAAATAAGGATGGGAAAAGGTCCTAATCATGAAAATCAACCATCGAAATATTTCAAACATCAAAAATTTCATGGGAATGATCATTTTCAAATGAGTATGATATGGAATATGAAAACTCCCATCCTAGGGACCCATATAGTACAATTAGATAACATAGTCGTGGAGCATTGGTGTTGTGTGCTAAAAACTTATATCTAAATTTTTCAAGAGTATTTTATACCTTTATGGACAACGTCAATGCATGTCAAAGATATCCTTTAGTTGAGAAGTCCTTTGAAACTCCTTTGAGAAGACCCAAATATTGCTATGGTCTTATGGAAAAATCTACCCATGGGAAATGTAGAGGAGGATTTAGAAGGGAGTGGAAAAGATGAAGCTTACATAGATACCAAAGCTCAACATTTTCTAAATAGAAGTAAGAGAAGAAACCTATGACAACTTTCACCCTACCAAATAATAATCCATCTCCTAATCCAAAAATATAACACCCACCCATTTCTCAATTAACACCAGTTCATCAACCAAAATGATTGGCTGGAAAGGAAAATAAATTGAAATAAAATATTGTGAAAGATTTAAAGAAATTGAAAGAAAATATTTCTATGCATAAATCATTACGTATTTTTGAACAAAGGCAACTTCTTTTAGAATATTTGAATAAACCTCAAGCTATCAATCTAGTGAGACAGTGGAAAATTAAAGGGAAAAATTCCCATAAGACAACATAATGACCTTATTTGCTTATTACATTCACTATTAATGGGAAAAGATTACATAATTATCTAGTTGATTCTATAGCTTCTTTGAATGTAATACTTATGTGAGTATGCAACTCATGGGATTTGAAACCCCATAAAACATCAAGAATGATTATGCAATTGGATAGATGTTAGGTCAAAGTAATCAATGAATTACCCAATGTCCTGATAGAAGTAACCTCAAAACCTTGTATACGATATTGTATTGACATAGTAGTAGTTGAAATATTTGATGCATATGGTTATCATTAAGTAGGGAATAGACACACGTTTTGAATATATGTAGCCATAGATTTTTTTCACAATTGGTTTCCAAGGAGGAGAGTAGCAAACCAAATTAAATTTGATAGGGAACCTATTATGAATCAATGATGATTAGATTTGACTAGCAAAATAATCTAGTAATGTACTCAGACTTAGGTATGGGTATTTATTCCTTCACAATGGGAGAAGAAAATTCTTCGTTGACAAGTCCTTTAGAATCAAAATTTTTATTAACAATGTACTTTCATAGAGAAAAGTCTAAGGAAGTCAATGGTTTTGCGATAATCTTAATTTTTCTAAAGGAAATAAATCATATAAAAGTCATAAGATTAGGATTCCATTGTATAAACAATAGGGAAAAATACAAAAATCTAATTATTAGGATTCAATGGGCTTTAGAAAGGAGAATAAATTTTTTGAAAGTATTTGAAGGCATAAAGCTTGTAGTCAAACAAGTAAAAAAAAAGTGTTAATGTTGAAACACATTATTGAAAACCTATTAGAATAAATCATGGGACTTTATTAATGAGTTTGATGCCTTCAACATGGTACACATTCCCTATGAGTTGAATAATTTAGTGGATTCCCTAACCACCTCAAAAACCTCCCTACTACCAAACCCAAATATTGTTTTAAATTTTTTTTCAGTTGAACTTTCTCACAAGCCATTATTCCCAAATAATGTTTACCATTGGAAAATATTTGAAGATAAACAATAAATCCTTAAATTTTTTCATAATTCAGAAGAATTCCAAGATAAATCCTAGATGGAAGAGATAAGGAATATGAACGAAGAATGGATGAATATGGTTATATTAACTTGAAGTTAAATAGAATTCCCAAAGGTATAGTCTCTCTAGAAAAATTGTTTGATTTACAAAAGAGATTCATTGATATAAAATCTAAATAGACTAAAGTTGAAGATGAACCATGTCAAGACATTAATATGGGAACTAATAAACCATAATTCGTCAAACTAGGAAAATGCAACAACCCAGGAGAAAAACATTTTATACAAAAATTTGTTTAAAGAATTTAAAGATGTTTTTGCTTGGTCTTATGAAGATCTTAAAGTGTATAATATTGAAACCATTGTACACACCATACAACTAAAAAAAGGTGCAAAACATTTGAGAAAAAAATTAGGGATCATCTATACTTACCTCAAAGAAGCCATACAAAAAGAAGTGAGGAAATTGTTGGATGCTAAAGATTATATTTCTAATACAAAATTCTTCATGAATAGAAAACTTAGTTCTAGTAAGAAAAAATAATGGTAAAATCAGGCTATGCATAGATTTTAGAAACCTTAATAGAGCATCTAAGAAGAATAATTATTTAGTGCCAGCAATATATCAGATGTTACAAGTAACTAGATAGAAAATGATGTCTATGTTGGATAGATTTTCAGGGTATAACTAGGTTCTTGTTGTCAAAGAAGACATGTACAAAATTACTTTCACAACAAAGTGGGGAGCCTTTTCTTACAAAATTATACCTTTTAGATTAATTAAAGGAGATACCTTTCAATTAGAAATGGTCATATAATTTAAATATATAACCCATAATTACATTGTTATATATACATGGATGATATTACTATGTATTCTTAAGAAATAATATGCATGTTGCACATCTCTGGAAAGTTTTCAAAATATGTAGGAGATACAACATATCACTAACCCCAAAGAAAATCTTGTTCATAATAAACAAAGGAAAATTCCTAGGACATGCTATTTTGAAAGAAGATATTAGTGTTGATCTTGAAAGGATACAGGCTATCCAACAAATTTCTTCACTCATTTCTTTGAAGGCCATGCAATTCTTCAAGAAAATAAATTTTATCCAAAAATTCATTTCAAATTTTATAGAAATAGTAAGGATTCAAATTTTAAATGGAATAATGAAACACATCAAGATTTCCAAAAATTCAATGATGTTATTTCCTCAAATTTAGTTTTAAGTAGGCTAGATTATAGTAAAAAATATTATATTTATTTGTTTGCTTTAGATAATGCTATTGCAACAATATTGACATAACAGAAAGATAAACGAAAGAAATACCTTATTTAAATGACACAAAATTAAATTAATCCTTAGTGGAAAAACATGTCATGCTTAAGTTAAGGCATTGAGGAATTTCAAGACATATGTCTCAAGTAAAATTGGAAAGATTTATCTCTAAATTTAGACATATGTATCGCTCCAAATTTTTCGCACCCCTACCTTCAGGCTATTGGATCCGCGCCTGGAAGGAGGATGGGAAAAGGATGGTGCGGTACCTCGGACGAGAGGGCTTTGCGAAGGTCCCGCCTCTCAAGGGAGGTGCATTTTGGTGATTTTTCGACGGATGGTGGGTTCACCAGGAAACATTTGACGACAGTTTCCACGCCTAGGTTTTGGGAATGAGTTTTGATAAGTTCATTTTATTTTTAAACATTCATCCTAGGTTTGGCCGAATGATTCTAACTTAAACTACATGAAAATGCAATTTAAATGCATACAACAAACAGAAAGGAAAACGAGAACGAGAGAATTTGCAGGAGGCCAATGAAGATTACCTGATCCGGAAGTCTGATGGAGTTTCTGAAGCTTGAAGCAGTCTGGATCATCCGCAATTCAACAGAATCACCTTCAATTTGATAAAATCATCTGAACTGACAAGATCGTCTGAAATCTAACGAATTCGTCAGACGAATTCATCAGAGACCTGCAAAACAGCAAACAGATGTGAAATACGAGAAATTCTATTTTGCAAACAGGGGCAAACTATGTAAAACAGTAATATGAGTGTTGAACAATATACAAGAATAGAAGTAAATGCAAATAACTGTGTTTAGATAGCAGAATATGATCTTAATCTATAAACTAGACAAAATGGGTGAACTCCAAATGCAATATAATATAAAAATTGAATAAACAATCTAATTTATAACATAAAATGACAGAGAAAAGAGACAGAAGAACAAACTTCAGGCACTGATTGCCTCGATGTGTGCCGCGGTCAAAATCGTCTCGCATCATTACGAGATCGTCCCGAATTTGACGAGATCACCTCCGATATTGACAGGTTCGTCGGCTGCGATAGGTACTGGCTTCGGTTGAAAACCAGTGGTGTACCTGCAATGAAATGACTATAGGACTAATGCAAAATATGAATTACAATGTTTTAGAGCATAAGGGTTCAATTTGCATAAAAATTCAGCCAGGGGTTGGGGAGGTTGGAGATCATCCCAATTTGGGAGATCTCCAACGGGGGAAGGGTCCCAACGGTGCTGACACGCTTCTGCCTAGATTGGAGACCCGTTGGAACGGATTCCAACTATGCAAATTTAGTTTTGTGACGAAATCGTCTGGACGTTCTAGTCCAGACGAAATCGTCAAATGCAGGCGATATCGTCTGATCGGAGACGATATCGTCAAACAATCAAAACAACTACTAAAAATGGCGCGGAAAAGGAGGAAACGGGTTTCTCGGCGGTTAACGGGCGATTTGGGAGGTTAAATTTGAATTTAAATTTATTTACTAAGGTGAATGTAATTATTATAATTTTACTGCGCCAATTTTAGGGTGCTACATTTTGCCCCCTCTTTAGCGAATTTTCCGAAGAAAATGCGTTAAAGATGAGTTCTTCTCGATCTACGAGAAAGCAAAAAAAATTATTCCCATTTTTAGGCGACGATTCTTGGTCGAATCGTACGATAGCTTACTATGGTGCCCCCTCCGTGTTTTTACCCAAATCGAACGTTTGAGGTAAAAACGCGGAAAAGCAAAAATTATTTGTTGAATAAAATTAAAGAAAAATAGGGTAAAACCCTAATTCATTTGTTACTGTTCATTTTACTGTTTTGAGAGCTCTGGAGAAAAAATGGTAGAGACAGTGCACAGATCTGCAGAGGTCCGCCGCGGTCTACGGGTAAGGGTTTAAACTGATCTAGAATTGATTTAATTTGATTTTACATGCTTTTTAGATGGATTTTTAGGTGAATTTTGAGCATTGCGGCCGTTTTTGGCCATCGACGTCATCCGGACGAAATCGTCCTTAGTTCGATGAAATCGTCTCAAGTTCGTCAATTTCGCCCAAGGGCGAAATCGGCGAAAAAGGGACGATTTCGTCAAATTAAAGACGATTTCGACACGCGAAATTGGAGACAATTTTGCTCAAATTTCGGACGATATCGGCCAATAGTGGGCGATATCATCAATTGCAAAATTTTGATCTTTAAGTTGCATTATTGATTGCTAAAATTGTTATTAATGATTGTTTGTTGTTTTGATGTTTATGCTTGCAGAGAGGATTACTAAAGAGCAGGGAGTGGAAATATGGAGGATTAAGAGATGACTTGGCCGCTCTGACACAAGCAGAGCGAGATCAGCTGGCACAGAGCCGGCTTACTACATGTGGCAGAGATGCCACAAGTATCTCTGAGACATGGGGCTACTGACGACCCTAGCGAGAGAGGTGGTACCCGGGCTCTTCATGTTTCCGGTTATCGACAGGGGAGATGACTCCCACACTAGAGGATTTATGGAGGATTCTTAGAATCCCCATACAAGGGAGGATGATCACACCTGCGGCCAATCAGGGCCACACGATGGGACAACTCTGCGGTGACCCGAGCTTCGCCCTGGAGAAGGGCGAGTGAACATCGAGGCACTGCGCCAGATGCCTGGGGCATCTACACTGACACGAGTTTTGGCTGGGGTGGTTGGTGGACTTCTGCTGTGCCACCAGAGCGGATGCAGGGTACCATGGATGCTGGCAGATGTGATCTGCGACATGCGCGACCATGGCTACAAATTTGCTTGGGGCAGCTTTGTTCTATGCCGATTGTATAGGATCCTGCATGGGGTCGTATACAAGGGCGGCCGATGTCTGGTTATGACATCGCTCCTACAGGTTTGGTGCTGGGAGCACATTGCGGTGCGAAGGCCGATAGGGCTTCCACTGATAGGGGTTGACGGGGAGAGGCCCCGAGTCTTCTACTGGTGGCTCCGAAGAGGGGCACAGCAACGGATCGACCTGCCGGTGTCTCGGAGACTGCTGGATGACTTGGTCCCAGACCAGATCACCTGGAGGCCATGGAGAGAGCATCCAGGGTGGCCAGAGGATGGACAAGAGCTGGCTCGCATCAGGCGAGTCTGCTGGCTGCGGATGGAGAGGGGAGATGTGGAGCTCCATCGCTATGACCGGGTTTTGCGATAGTTCGGTCTACAGCAGGGGATCCCATCTCTCAGGGATTACGAGTTTTCCCGGACTGTCCGGGATAACACCATAGTTAGCGGGGCTCCAGATATGCAACGATTCTGGAGTTAGGACACGAACGATGCCCCCATTCAGCCAGTGGATGGGGATGACGTAGGGGTAGCCGATGGCTATGATGTCTGGTATGCAGGCATCGACCCTCCTCGGATGACGAGGGCACAGGGACCGATCCACATAGTTGTGCGTCGGATAGGGAGGCGGTGCCAGGCGACGATAGAGGCAGCCCGGGGTCACGACAGAGGAGAGCAGAGGAGGCCACAGGAATAGGAGAGGCCACGATAGAGGGAGAGGCCGTGATAGAGGGAGAGGGAGAGGAGGGAGGCGAGACCCTCATCTCCATAGAGGCCACCATCGCCTGATAAGGGCAAGGGTGTGGAAATTGGAGAGAGTAGCGAGATGGCTACTCTCCGGGTAGAGGGAGATCATCTACGATCTCAGGTGCAGACGTTACAGGATGCAACTGCACAGCACCAGGCTGAGGTGTCACAACTACGAGATGAGAATGCTCGTCTCAGGGCACGAGGCGGAGGGGTAAGCACTCAGGAGCTGTTGTGGTCAGTTTCTCAGACTGCATTTTATCAGGCGCTATACTACCAGGCGGTTCCAGAGGGCCAGAGGGTACAGCTACCACCTGCCATAGCAGATCCTATCAGGACAGGGTCGACGAGGAGCTCATCCCGGTCGATGACGAGGACTCGCAGTACCAAACATACTACGATGGGACCACCTCGCCCTCCGCATGGCGGGGGAGGAGACGAGGCCGAGAGCTCTAGAGGCTCTCGAGGCTAGAGGGCGGGATACTGCCACTGATATTGTATTATACTTGTATTGATAGAGGATTGAGTATGCCGAGGTACAGATTGTGGCATACCAATCTAGTTTTGATGATGTATATATTCTGTTGATATATATAGATGAGATATTTTTTTGATCATATGACTTGGCTTATGTGATGCTTATGATGCTTTTTATGTTTGATTGATTGATTGAGTTGATTGATGTAATGATTTTATTGATGATTCATGTAATTATGTCATTTTGGAAAATATTATAACTTGGATGTCATGCTATAAATATTTTAAATGAAATAATCTGATGTAACAAATTGATTGGTTGTAATGAAATGTGATAAAATAAAAAGAGATTTCTAACAATAATTTCAAAGGACATTGTCGCTATTATAGACCATTTCATGGAGTCGCTGCTCACTCGGTCGTCAAGCTAGTCCCAGGATAGAAATATTGTTAAAAGAAAAGAGTGCTTAAGAGACTGTCTTAAGACTTTGTTGTGACGATGCAAATAATGATGATGATGATGGTTTGTTTTCAGATTTCCATAAAAATATTATGCATGAAATATTGTAAAATAATTTTTGCTAGGCATAAATTCCTAAGTGTGATAAAAATTGTTGAATAATTCCTTAAGAATTATACCATCATTGCAAAATGCAAAGGTTGACATAATGATATGAAATAATAAAAATGTGTTTGCTTTTGAAAAGCATAATTTGTGTAATAGAATGAAGTCATATGGTTTTTATGAATTTTGATAAATTGGAGAAAATATTGTTACAATGGTTTTCGCTAGGTATAGAATATGTAGGTATAGACTTATACCATCATCGCGAAGATCAAAGAAAAGATAGTTTTATTGCATGATTAATTTTTTATGAACAGAAAATATGATAATAATGACTTGCGCTAAGCATAAAATTCCAATTTTGGTTTTGGAATTATACCATCGTCGCGAAAGTCGATAAGATATATATGATATGTTTTGATTGAAATTTTTGATTTCTTCTATTATATAGTTGTCTTTGTGGTAAATAATTGTACTTGATTATTCCAAACAAGTTGCAAAAATAATATTTCAAAGTATTTTGAAAAAAATTAGATTTATAAGGAATCCCATGTGCATAAGTGAATTCATTGCCAATCTTGATTTATCATAATGATAGACAAAATCTCTCAAATACAAATGTGTGTGCAATTGTATGGTTCGATTACGAGTTTTGAGCAAGATACTATGATACAAGTGATTTGAATAAACCAACTAAGTGTTCATTAACCATGATGTAGATGCATATAACCATACTAGGCTACTATGTAGATCGGATTATCAAGAGCTAGCTAATCCATAAGCGGACATAGTTCTGTACAAAAGAAGGTCGCTAATGTGACAGACATATCGCCACGCTAGGAGTTACCCAAGGCCAAGCGGGTTGGGCACAAACCACATGTTATGGGGCTTACCTCACAATTTTCGAATAATTGAGAATTCCAGGGATTCAAGCTCATTCACCCTTCTTTTCTTTTCAAAGGGTAGGGAAAGGGATTTTATTGCTTTCTTGCTTTCTTTTGAACTTTGCTTATTTTTCTTTTGCTTGATTTTTGAGATAGTGCTTGAAATATTGCTGGAATGATATAGAATAACATTTTTCTTTTCTCTTTTCTTTTTCTTGAACTTTTCTTTTCTTTTTCTTTTTCTAGGGATACTTGCTCGGATTAGGCTTGTAGAGCAAGGGATTTTTATTCCGGGTAGGGGTGAGCTTGTCCTTTTGCCAATTCTCAAAGATTCTAGACCATGTGCATGATAGGATAGCAGGGGAAACTTTTCACTCAAGAAATCGGTTCTACTATGTAGCAAAACATGGAAATTACAAATATAATCATTTTATTGTGAAAAGATGTGCTTGGTTTAAGTAAATACCAAGATCAATTCTCTATGCTCAAACTTTATTTAATTGATTTTTGTGAACTTTGATATAAGAGAGATTAGTAATCATGCCAGATAAAATCAAGATATTTATTATGTGAGTGTGCAAGTGAGGGATGCCAAATAAATGCTAGTTTTATCCAAAATAAGTTGAAACATATAACTGCAATAATTGTAAGAAAATAATGATTTTGAGAAAGTTTTGAGAATGTTGACTCTCTCTTTATTCTGTATATTGTTTTGGTTTCGAAAGAGTCAAGCATATAGCTGTTTTTGGATTTTTATGTTGATTTTTGTTTTAAAGCAAAAGAAACTTTACAAAATAAATGCGATAAATATTTTTGAAGATTTTTGAAGATTTTATGAATGTTTTTGAGGTTTTTGAATGATTTTGAACAAATATATACATGGATGAAATAATCAAATTTATGCATAATAACGTTTGAGATGTAAAATATTCATGGGTTCTTTAAGTTCTTTACCATCTAAGGTAGATAATTTATATGCTCCTGATTCAAATTTTGTAGTAATGATGTATGGTCCAAGCCAGTTGGGCTCAAATTTACCTTTCAGTTCTTTGGTTGCATTTGTATTTTTTTTATTTTCTTTTAGAACAAGATCGCCAATCTCAAAGGATCGATGACGAACTTTCTTATTATATGCTCTTTTAAGCTTGTTTTGGTATGCACGGAGATGCTCTAAAGCATTGATGCATTTTTCATCTAGGAGTTCCAGCTGACTGAGTCTGCACGCGATATTCATCTCCTACTTCGGTGTCTTGAAGTAGCAGAGCCAAAGAAGGAACTTCTAATTCAAATGGAAAAACTGCTTCGGCACCATATACCAAAACAAATGGTGAAGTGCCCTGTGGGGGTTCGAACACTAGTTCGATAAGCCCACGAGGGTGGATATAATTGAATATGCCGATCACAGCCAGTTTTATTGACTAGTATTTTGAGAATTTTGATTAGAGTTTTGTTAGAAGCTTACGCTTGACCATTACCATGAGGATAATAGGGAGTAGACCAGCGATGTTGAATCTTATATTTTTGACATAATTTTTTAACATCTTTATTTTTGAATGGAGTTCCATTGTCAGAGATGAGATTTGCAGGAATTTCGAACCTGCAGATGATTTGATTAAAAATGAATTTAGAGACTTGTGAACCAGTGCAGGAAGCTAAAGGCATAGCTTCGACCCACTTCGTGAAATACTCAGTGGCGGTTATGATGAACTTATGTCCATCAGAAGACACAGGGTTAATTTTACCAATAATATCCAAGCCCCATTTAGAAAAGGGCCAAGGAGAAGAAATAGCCTCCAGCTCTTGTGCAGGCGCATGGACAAGGTCAGCATGTTTTTGACACTTGTCGCAATGGCGCACATATTCATGTGCATCCGTTTCCATGGTAGGCCAAAAGTATCCTATCCGAAGGAGCTTTTTAGCAATGACGCTACCACTAAAGTGTCCTCCACAAGATCCATCGTGGGCTTCACTTAAGGCTGATTTAGACTCTTCTAAATTTAGACATCTTAATAGGATACCTTCAAAAGATCTCCTATATAAAGTATTGCCAATGATTACAAATCGACTTGCTCGTCGACGTAATAACCGAAGTCTGGTTGCGATTAGAATTAGCAGGGAAAGTCCCATTTTGGAGGAAATCAAATATGTCTGTATACCAGAGTTCAGGAGTGGTTTCCTTGATTAGAAACACATCCAAAGGCTCTAAGCATGACTTATGTGAAGCGGGTTCCTGGAGTCGACGAATGATGATAGTGGCATATTCGTCGTCTAACTCCAAGGGCAAGAGAGATGCAACGGCGGCCATGGCGTCGGCTGCACGGTTGCTAGTTCGAGGAATGGCTTCCAAGGTAACTTGATCAAACAAGGCCATTAGTTGTAAAACATAGGCCTTATATGGGCGAAGTTTATCATCTCTGGTTTGATAAACTTCATTAATTTGGTTTATAACCAATTGGGAATCCCCAAAAACTAAGAGGTTTTTAATTTTAAGCGCTAAAGCGGCTCGTAATCCAAGGATTAGAGCTTCATACTCAGCGATATTGTTGGTGCAAGCAAAGGTTAGTTTGAAGGACGGAGGAATAAGATGTTTTTGCGGAGATATTAAAATAATACCCGCACCAGCCCCACTCATGCATCGGGCTCCATCAAAGTATAAGGACCATTGTTCAACAAGGTCCGCCTCTAATTGAAGGCATTCATCAGGAAACTCGATAATGAGGGAATGAGTAGACTCTAAGGGTGCAGCAGCTAATTGATCTGCTATGATTTGACCCTTAACAGACTTATGTCCTATGAAGGTGAGATCAAACTCGCTTAGAGCAAGAACCCACTTGGCTGTGCGACCCGATAAATAAGGTCGACTCATGAGATATCTTAAAGGATCATATTTGGCAATGACATACGTTTTTTGGCTAAGCATGTAATGTCATAATTTTTGCGTAGCAAACACGACTGCTAGACATAACTTTTCTAATGCTGTATAGCGAGTTTCATAACTGATGAAAGTTCGGCTAATATAATAATTAGCGCGTTCTCATTTTTCATCATCAAGCTGAGCTAACATAGCTCCTAAGGCAGAATCTGAAGCAGAAATATATAAAAGAAATGGGCGATCAGATTTAGGCGGTGAAAGCATCGGAGGGTTAAGGAGATATTGCTTGAGAAGTTCAAAAGCTTCTCTACATTCTGTATCCCAATTAAAGGGAACGTCCTTCTTAAGGAGTTTAAGAAAGGGACCAGTTTTGTCCGCCAGCTTATCAATGAAGCGACGGATAGCTTGAAGTTTACCTTGTAAACTTCGTAATTCAGATATATTAGTGGGTGCGGGCATATCAGTGATAGCCGCAATTTTGAGAGGGTCAATTTCGATACCACGTAAAGAAACTAAAACCCCTAATAACTTGTCGGATTTAACTCCGAATATACATTTTTTTGGATTTAATCGAATGAGATATTCTCGTAATCGATTAAAAACTTTTCTTAAATCGTCTAAATGATGATCTTCAATAAGAGAGCGAGCTATAATATCATCTACATAATCATGTAGGATATCATGCATCATATCATGAAAGATGTAGGTCATAGCCCGTTGATAAGTTGCCCCGGCATTCTTTAGGCCAAAGGGCATCACTTTCCAGCAAAAGGTACCCCAGGGGGTAATGAAGGCTATTTTAGCCTGGTCTTCAGGAGCTATCCTGATCTGATTATAGCCGGAGAATCCATCCATTAAGGACATCATCCCACTTTCGGCAGTAAAATCAATAATTTGGTCCATATTTGGAAGAGGAAAGTCGTCTTTAGGGCATGCAGCGTTAATATCTCTGAAATCTGTGCAAACCCTAACTTTGGTGGCTTCTTTCTTGGTGACTGGAACTACATTGGAGATCCATTCAGCATAATCAATAGCTTGTATGAAGATAACATTCAGGAGTTTTTCTAACTCCCCTTTGACTAGCAGAGCCACTTTGGGATGCATTTTTCTAAGTTTTTGTTTAACAGGTTTAGCATCCGGATGGACCACTAGGTGGTGCATGACTACAGAAGGGTCTAGACCTGGCATATCTTCATATGTCCAAGCGAAGACATCTTCATACCCTTTAAGAAATGCAATGTATTGTTCTTGTTTTTCTTGACTTAGTTCTGCTCCAATGTTGATTATGTGAGGGTTGTCCTCAGTTCCAATATTAATTTTAAGGACATTTTCTACCTCCATGTGTAGATCTCTTTCAAAATTAGGTGGGGCGGGTGAAACGCCCAACTCTTGTAACTCTTGTAAAGTTAATTTAGATAATTCGTTCTGAGGGTCGGTGGCCTCAAGTTGAGCTATGGTTGGTATAGAACCATCAAAATAAAACCCGTTATACAACATCTCTTCAACAGAGACATCATGGAAGATATCTCCTTCCAACTCTTCATCGGGGTCGACAATCATTTCGGGGTATGCTATGGATAGCATGTTGCATGAAAATGACGGATTTTTAAGAGGTAAATCAACATGTCTATCCAAATAGTCTTGATAGCATATGAGATGATCATCATCCTCAAAAGGAAAGGGTTGACCCTTACTAGGTAATAGGCCCACACCACATCGGGCGAGGCCATGGTTCTACCTCGAAAGGTTCTTTCATGCCATTTTGGAAAGGTCCTAAGCCTTTCCCTTTATATCCCATTTTAAGCATCATGGGTTTAGCTTTAATATAATCGTTGGTAAAATAGCACCGAGCATATCCATCATGATGGGTTTTGATATTCTGAGGGATTCTTCCCTAGTCATATCCTTTGTACATGAAGGCGCAACTCCCGACTTGGTAAGTACTTCCCATAGGTTGTGGGAGGCCCAAAGTACGAGGAGATGGCGGCAATTGATTTAAAAGGTCTGAATCTTGCATGAAATCATTCATTTTTTCTGATATTAAGATTGTAGATAAATCTGGTAAAAGATCATCAGAAAGGGCATAAGATGTAGAAGGCTTATTACCTATGTTTTGAGATGTGGAAGGTATGATAGATGTGTCTGAAGGTTTTGAATTTATGGGATTAGAACTTGAAGAATTGGTTGTAGTTTTAAGAGCTTTTTGATGTTCTACAGTGATTTGTTTAGCAGGTGGTTGATCTATATGGGAAGATGAAGTTAATGGAGGAGGAATAGATGAAATGATGGGTTTATATTTCACAGTTTTAGATGAAGAAGAACTAGGATATGTGGATGACAGAGCAGGGCAAAATTGCACTCCAACTGGTTTTGCCAATGCACACATATCAAAAGGTCTAGGGTCACCATGAATAGTGACCAACTGATTTTTAAACTCAAACTTAACACATTGGTGTAAAGTTGATGGGACTGCTCGCATGGCGTTAATCCAAGGGCGACCCAAAAGTATATTGTACGATCTTTGGGCAATGTACAATGAACACGATTGTCTCAAGGGTTCTAGGACCAACTTGCAATGGGAGGGTAATGACTCCACACGTTTCTTGTGTTTCGTCATTAAAGGCTTTGATAATCATATCGGTCTTCTTCATTTCATCACTTCTAAAACCAAATCGTTGGTAGAAGTCAAAGGTGCGAATGTTTAGAGATGAGCCATTATCAATCAGGACTCGTTTGACAACTACATCCCCAATTAAAGTTGTAATATACAAGGGATTATCCTTGTGTAAAGTGTGTTGTGGGATATCTTTATCCCGAAAGTCAATACAATCAATCTCTCGCGTGATGATAGTATTGGCCATAGCTTCGGGTTGGATGTTTTGAGGTACCATCATCTGGCTCAAAGTAAGCATCAATTCATCCCTATGGGTGGGGGAGGATCTTAATAAATCTAAAAGGGAGATTATGGCGGTGGTATTAGACAATTGCTCATTAATGTTGTAAGGAGGTTTAGTTTGAACAATAGGAGCATGATTTCCTTTATTAGGATTTCTCAGAACAAATGGAGCTGATCCATCGTTACTGGTTTGGTTCTTGTTGGGGATTTTGAGCTTGTTGTCGGGTGACGACTCCGATGGTACCTACAATGTTATAGTGATGACGTTGAAAGGGTCTCGGTTGAGAGTTTATGGCTTGTTCATAAGGAAGGACTTCATTAGAAGAAGGTCGAGTAGTGACTCTTATGGGAAATGGTTCTTCTGGAACATTAGCATCTGTGATAGGTTGAATAGGATCTGATTCATTTTCAGAACTATTCGATTGAATGGTGTCTACTTCACTCTCACTATCTGACTCTATATTGCTAGAATCAGAAGTTTGAAAATTATGTAAGAGCCTGGTTGTAACCAGGGATAAGGTTGTGTCGAATGTGTGAGAGTCCTGAACAGGTAATTGCCCGCTAATGGTTCCTACATATCGGGTAGGAGGGGGAACATTGTGATGTTCAATTTGATTGGCTACCTCTTTACCATGTCTTGGTAAAGGGTGTTGAAATATGTCTAAAGTTTGATTGGCATTCTGATTTTGATTTTGGGGAACAGTCTTTTGGGTATTATTAGGAGGGTTTTGTTTAGGTTGGAAGGCTTGCACTTCCATTTCATTATTGTCAATCAAATCTTGTATTTTATGTTTCAATCTCTTACAAGCGTTGGTAGAATGTCCAGGACCTCTATGAAAATCACAGTGCAAATCAGCTCTATATCCGGGTATGCTTGGGTCAGGTTCCCGGATAGCTGGCAATTGGATTAAACCTCTTTCAAGAAGTTGAGGTAAAATAGTTGATAAAGGTTGGTTTAATCTAGTGAACTCTCGAGGAGGCTTATCGGGAGGTTTCAAGATGAATTTTTTTGTTGTTTTTGTTGCATTGACATTAGCAACATTTATGCTGTCAGTGACTCCATCACCGACAACTTGTTTGTTTTTATATTGATTTCTAGATGTTTTCTCATCATCCTTCTTTCTAAGTTGGCCTCTCCTAATGAGGGCATCTTCTACCCTTCGAGCTAAGTCTATAGCTTGATCGAAGGTAGTCAAAGTAGTTGTTGATAGCTCATAAGAAAGTTGTTCTTGTAAATTGTTAATGAAAATGTCTAACATTTCCCTATAGGGTAGCACAAAGTGCGGTTTTCCTATCAATTGTCTCCATCTTGCTAAGAAATCAGCAAAACATTCGTCTTTATCTTGTTTTAAATTGTATAGGTCTTTAATAGTTACATGCCTCTCGATGTAGGCACTAAATTGATGAACAAATGACTCAGTCTGTTTCTTCAAAGTTTCTTAAGGAATGAGTGGGCAATTGATAATACCACTCTAACGCCATTCCACCTAAACTTTTGGGGAACATTTTTAGTAATAGCAAGTCGTTATGCGATATGTCATGACATGCTATCCTAAACATGCGAAGATGTTCTATGGGATCTTCGGTTCCTTTATAGATAGGCAGGACGGGCATGGGAAAATGTTTAGGGTATGGTTGAGCTACCACTATGGGATCCAATGGTTGGCTACAAATCTCTCGATAATTATACGAGGGACGGTAGGGATCTATCTGGTCCATACGTGAAGCCAATTGTTTCACCATAGCTTCCAAACTACTAGTTTGCCCCCCATATTGATTCGGTGGGGCATTGCCATAAGTGTTATGGGCGTAGGATGGAGGAACATGCAGATTAGATGCCATGTTACTATTGTGTAAAACATTGGTAGGAAAGATATTATGGAGGAGTTTTGAAGTTGGATTGTGTTGTATTGTAGATTGTTGAAAGTTTGTATTTGGCTTTGTTTTAGATTTTTGTCTATTTAAAGCATTTTGCTCAACTGTTTGGAGGAAGGAAGTAGTGAAGGGAATTTTATTTTGTGCGGGAGTGATTTTAGGTTGAGTAACAGGTTGCTTAGGAGGTTGGGTGACCTGTTGTTTGGTCATGGCTTGGGCTATAGTGACCATATTCGCATTAGATGGTCCACCCTTATCACTTTCTTGATCAATGAAAGACAAAGGATTAGTTTGCATATCAATCGCCCATTCTAAGACTGCTTGAGCATCACTAATTTCCCCTTTATCAATACGGACTGCCACATTAAGGATGTCGATATGTTGATTAAGAAATTTTTGAAAATGTTCTGCGTTGTCAAAAGTGATGCCTCCATTTGGAGCTATTCTAGGGGACGAAGATTCTTTAACACTTCCTTCTTGTTCCTTATCTTCACCTAAGTCTTCATCTGATTGACCTAGAGTTTCACCTTCCGGATTTGTATCTCCAAGAAGGACATTTGGGTTTTCGGTTGTATTTTGTAGCCAATCTTCTCCTTCTCCTAAAATTTCTTTACCATTCCTAAGTTTAGTCATGGTGCTAAGTTTTGATTTCAGCAAATATATATATATTTATATATATATATATATATATATATATATATATATGCAACAAATTAAAAGGTATATATTTATATATACCTAATGCAATATTGTAAATGAAATGTTTAAGTTTTTTACTATGTTTTTTTTTTTTTTTTTTTTTTTATTTTGATTTTTAGTTTTTCTTTGAAACAATATAATAAAGACAGCAAATGAAACAAGAAATGCACACAATAATAATAAGGCTAAAAGTAGATGAACTAATCTTCTATGAATAATTTATGAATATCATTAATAGGTTCAAGCTGTTCGGGGGTCATGAAATGTTCTTCTTCAAATTGAAAGTTTTCTTTTAAGAATTTGATGAAAAGGGCTATGGTGATATTGTCTATCTCAGATCCCGGTTGGAAATAATAATTCTCACGACAATATTTACAATATAACATAGCTCTAGGAGTTTTGTTCCATCTTCTCCTAACTATAAGATCATCTTCTAAGGAATCTATATGAACTAAAAATGGGCGCACTATAACGGTGCTTTCAAGATCTTCCTTGAAAGTTAAAACTTTTGCAGATACAAGAGCTCTCCTATAGGCTAACCACCTATGGCAAGCTCTCTGAAGTTCATGATAGAACACTAATTGATGAGGATCCAGGATTCTATCCAAGACTAGCCTCTTAATCTGTTTAAGTTGTGTGGACCTAGATGAAATGATACTAAGTCTCCTGATAAGCTCGTCCCACAAGGATTGATTTCTACTTGCTTCGGGGACACTAAGGACAGAATTAACTTCTATGGCCGCTAATTGGTTTACTACGTTTATAGTAACTGCTAACCTCTTTTTAGGAGCTACCATCTAAACATGATTTTGAACCTTAAATGTTTTAAAATGCATCTAATTTTTTTTTTTTTTTTGTCTTGTTTGTTTTTGTTCAAAAGGTTATGATGCATTCACGTCGGGTTCACCAAAATGTATCGCTCCAAATTTTTCGCACCCCTACCTTCAGGCTATTGGATCCGCGCCGGGAAGGAGGATGGGAAAAGGATGGTGCGGTACCTCGGACGAGAGGACTTTGCGAAGGTCCCGCCTCTCAAGGGAGGTGCATTTTGGTGATTTTTCGACGGATGGTGGGTTCACCAGGAAACATTTGATGGCAGTTTCCATGCCTAGGTTTTGGGAATGAGTTTTGATGAGTTCGTTTTATTTTTAAACATTCATCCTAGGTTTGGCCGAATGATTCTAACTTAAACTACATGAAAATGCAATTTAAATGCATACAACAAACAGAAAGGAAAACAGAAACAGAGAATTTGCAGGAGGCCAATGAAGATTACCGATCCGAAAGTCGATGGAGTTTACGAAGCTTGAAGCGATCTGGATCGTCCGCAATTCAACAGAATCGCCTTCAATTTGATAAAATCGTCCGAGCCGACAAGATCGTATGAAATCTGACGAATTCGTCAGACGAATTCATCAGAGACCTGCAAAACAGCAAACAGATGCGAAATACGAGAAATTCTATTTTGCAAACAGGGGCAAACTATGTAAAACAGTAATATGAGTGTTGAACAATATACAAGAACAGAAGTAAATGCAAATAACTGTGTTTAGATAGCAGAATATGATCTTAATCCGTAAACTTAGACAAAATGGGTGAACTCCAAATGCAATATAATATAAAAACTGAATAAACAATCTAATTTATAACATAAAATGACAGAGAAAAGAGACAGAAGAACAAACTCCAGGCACTGATTGCCTCGATGTGTGTTGCAGTCGAAATCGTCTCGCATCAGTACGAGATCGTCCCGAATTTGACGAGATCGCCTCCGATCTTGACAAGGTTAAGTCGGCTGCGATAGGTGTGGCTCCGGCTGAAAACCAGTGGTGTACCTGCAATGAAATGACTATAGGACTAATGCAAAATATGAATTACGATGTTTTAGAGCATAAGGGTTCAATTTGCATAAAAATTCAGCCAGGGGTTGGGGAGGGAAAAGCCTTAGAGTTAAATAGGCATAGGATAGTTGTTGGGAGGTTGGAGATCATCCCAATTTGGGAGATCTCCAACGGGGGAAGGGTCCCAACGGCGCAGACACGCTTCGCCCGGATTGGAGACCCGTTGGAACGGATTCCAACTATGCAAATTCAGTTTTGCGACGAAATCGTACGGACGTTCTAGTCCGGACGAAATCGTCAAATCGAGGCGATATCGTACGATCAGAGACGATATCGTCAAACGGTCAAAACAAGCTGCTAAAAATGGCACGGAAAAGGAGGAAAAAGGTTTCTCGGCGGTTAACGGGCGATTTGGGAGGTTAAATTTGAATTTAAATTTATTTACTAAGGTGAATGTAATTATTATAATTTTACTGCGCCAATTTTAGGGTGCTACAGTTTGATTTAGATAATGCTATTGCAACAATATTGACATAACAGAAAGATAAACGAAAGAAATACCTTATTTAAATGACACAAAATTAAATTAATCCTTAGTGGAAAAACATGTCATGCTTAAGTTAAGGCATTGAGGAATTTCAAGACATATGTCTCAAGTAAAATTGGAAAGATTTATCTCTAAATTTAGACCCAAACTTGGCTAGCCATATTAAAAATTTGAAAATATGGATTTATTTGTATCCTCTTTGTACCATTTTAGTGATTCAGTCATTTGGAAGGAGGAGAAAATTCTGTTAAGTTTGGATACCATTTTCTTGAGATAGAAGGTAGAAGTTGATTTCCAATGAGAAAATTTTGGATTAAAAGGCTCATCCCTAAAATAGCTTTCTTCTTATGGTTGGTGGCTCAAAATAGAATTTTAACAATTGATAGCTTACACAAAAGAGGCATCCCTATTGTAAATAGATGTTATTTTTGTGAACCAAATTTTGAATCAGTCCATATTTTATTGAATGTTCCTTTTCTAGATAGAGTTTAGAGAAGGTTTTGGAACCCTTTGATGTTCCTTGGGTCTTCCCAGCTACTATAGGATATTTATGTGTGTAGTGGGGTCCTCCTTTCAATAGTGGTATATTGAAAGCTCTCTAGAGTTTTTGTCTTTCCCATTTTTGTGGGGAATTTGGAACGAGTAAAAAAATAGGGCTTTTGAAAATAGAAAAAGAGAGGCTTCTATGGTTGCTTTTTGTACCTCAATGCTACTGTGGAGAACCCTCAGACCTAATCCTTTTATAAGGTAACTAAAAGTAGAATTGAGAAACCCATTGTTGTTCATTATAATTTGAAGCCTTTAATCTATGTGAATATGTTGAGGTATTTAAGGTTGGAAGTTAATTGGGAACCCCATCCATATTGGTGGATCAAATTGGATGTGGATGGTATTGCAAAAGGGAATTTAGGGGGTGCTGGTACGGGTGGAGTTTTTAGGGATTCTATGGGGATGGTTGTGCAAGCCTTTGCTAAACCTTTATCCATCTAGTCCAACCATTTTTCTAAGGCTTCAGACTTTTTCATAAGGGCTAAGTTAGTAAAATAAGGGTGTTATATAAATAGTATTGTGTAAGGGGACCCCCTAAACCTTATAAATATTCTGAAATGAAGACATGAAGCTTATTGGAGCATTGCATATATGGTTGTGGGGATGAAAGAGATCTTGGATTCTTGTCACAACCTTTAGTTGAAGAATGTTTATCAATAGGGGAATGTAACTGTAAATTTATTGGCAAACATGGGGATGGAGGCTTAGGATATTATTATATGGGAAGATAATTTCCCACTCTAAATTATTGAATTTATGGCTAAGGAGAAGCTAAAGCAACCCTGTGATGTTCACTTTCCAATTGGAAGAAGCTAAATCTTGGGGATTAGTTCTTGGGACAAACTGTTATGGTGACCCTATCTATAAATGGCAGACTATTATGTTTGTAAAGTCAATTGTTGTCTAGTTTTCTTGTTATTGGCAATGTAGTTTATGTTTTTCTTTATCGGGTGCTTCAAGTTGGTTCTTTATGATCATTAATATTTTAGATAGACATGACACCCTATTTTCTTCATCTTTTATGATCTACTTGTAAGAAATTTTATGTAAAAGGGATGAGGCCCTTTCAATCTCCTTCTTAACCTATTAATAATAAAAATTGCATTCATCCCACATCCAACGGTAAGGTCTTTATTTACACAAGGTATCTAGGAGAAATAAGAGTAAATTTGATGATTATAGTACAAGAATATGATAGTTATATTTGACCTACTAAATGGATTCATGGAATGGAATTGATCAAGCTAGTTGATTGAAATACCAACCATAGATTGAACCCTTCTAAATCAAGGTTTTATCCTAGGGTTAGAGATGCTAATATTTTACTAAGACTTGAAGAAGTAGACTTTGAATAGGAATTATGGAAAATTAAGGAATGTCTACTCAAACCAAACATAAAAGTAAGTATTCGTAGACACCCAAAAGTTGTACATTGCTACTTTTGTGTATCCATAGGTGATTCCAAACATCCCTAAGATATTGTAGGCTATCATAGTCATGCGTAGTCAGGCGTAGTCATGCATAGTCATGCATAGTAATACGTAGATTGTCATAGTTTGCCATAGCAATATGTAGACTTCCATGTATCACTCCATTGGATTTCAGGTCCTAAACCCTCGTAAGCCTTCCAAATCACATCCGGTGCATTGGGATATCATTTGATGGTCTATTCGCATGTAATTGAGGCCCCCAAAGGGTATTAGTTGACCAAAATAATTAACAAGTCAATTAGCAAATTTTAATTTAATGTTGACTTCACTTAAGTCACCTTTTTAGGGCAAATTTTATTAAAAGAACCCTTAATCTTGATTAACACTAATTACATCCTCCCACATGTGTGAAATTAGGGTTTTTTGAGATATTTTCCTAAGAAACCCTAATCATGTCCTAAATTGACTTAAGACCTCATAATCAATATTAGCCCTAATCCATACTCACACGTGTGAGGATGAGATATTTCTCATAAGGAATGCGATGTTGCCACATTGCATTTCCTAACCTAACCCTAGTCAGTATCAAACCTAGGTTTAGTCTATCTGAATCCCCCCCTACACCTTGCCTTTGCCTATAAATAGTAGGTCCTAAACCCTAAATTAGAGATCTCATACAAATTTAGCAAAGTATAGTTACTCTCTTAAAATGAAAAACAAATATTGAACAGTCATTTCTTGGCATACACAGTTCAATTTCGACACTAGATAGAGGAAAACCAGCTACCTAGGGATCGACCCATCGAAGCAGATTTGTAGAAGGGAACTCATAGCTCAGATCACCCCTTGCCCCATGAATCCAGCCCTAATTCTCCCCTCGAGTGGCAAAGTGGGTGTATAGTGTCCAGATTGACCTAGATCTGGCAGGTAAGCTCCATTTTGGTGTTTTATGTCCTTTTGCA
Organism: Wollemia nobilis; assembly: GCA_028583015.1. Lineage (NCBI taxonomy): Eukaryota > Viridiplantae > Streptophyta > Pinopsida > Araucariales > Araucariaceae > Wollemia > Wollemia nobilis. The sequence goes on from JAQPPZ010000737.1 coordinate 15,540,752, forward strand.
TCATTTATTTTAGTTTTTATCATGTTCTTACAGTCATTTCATCTTCTTAAACATGGGCCTAACTAATGCAAGCCCCTCAACAAACTAAATCTCTTTTGCAGGTTATTCAGTATATCTAGAGAAGAAAAAAACAAAAAATAAGCAAACCATGTGGTGGCCCACATACAAAGAAGTCCACCTTCATTAAGGGACGACCAAAGAAGGCATCAGATTGGTTGTAACCTTGTTGGAAATAGAAATAGATAAAGGGAAACTTGTCCATCTTGTAACACATTTTTATTAATATCAATGGAACACAGTTTCTCTGTTTAATGCATGTTTTATCTTGTGTTGAATTATCAAATGTCATTTTTTGATCGTTTCATTCTGGCACGCTCGGTGGGACCCCCACAATGGATAGTGCTAGATTAATTATTTTATAAATTTGACATTGTCCTCTATTTTTGTGTCTTGTAGGTACCAAAGTTGTCTACCATAGAGACCTCCAAAACCCTAGGAACCACCCTAGGTCATCAGAGCCCTGATTTGAAGCCTTTATAGTTGATTCACCCCCCGCCCCATGAAATGTCTATAAATTCACCTCCCAAGTGGTGAAGTGCATTCCAGAGCCCCAAAATCTAAAGATCTTGCTGCCTCAGACCTCCCTGCAACCCAAAAAGACCGTCTAGACTATCAGATATCAAATTTGAGCCTTCAAAACTAAATTTACCCCCCGGGTGGTGATTTGAATACAAAAGCCTCAAAAACCCCCAAATCAACTGGGGTGATATTTTTAGGGGCCAATAAAACCCCCCTTAGCATCAAAATGCAGGTATTTTCACTTTTTCTACCTCTGTTGCAAGTTTTGGAAACAAAAATTTCACTAACTAGTTAAATAATCATTGCTAGATATAGTTTTGCTTTCATTGCAAAGTTGTTGAATCCTTAGGGTTTTTGAAATTTTTAGGACCTGCAACTTTCCAGTGACTTGCATAAATTTATTTCTCAAATAAATTTTCTTTTCTCTTTGTACTTTGCATGTAGCATAAACCTAAGTTGTTCCTCCTTTGTTGATAAGTTTCCATTGCTAAAAGGAACTTTACATTCTAAAGTAAAATTAGGGTTTCTAATCCGCTCTTATATTCTCTGAAAGAATTTTGTATTCTAAAAGTTCAATTTAGGGTTTCATAATCCCCTCTATTCCAAACACATTTGGATTGTGTGTTTCTATGTTTTGTAAAGTAGATTAATTTACTTCACAAAGGCATTTAGGCTAGACCATTTATTTACAAAGAATACAAGTTATCTAATAATTTGCTTTCAAAAAGGCATTAGTTAGTTTCTTACCTTGCAAACACCATTAGAAAAACACAAAACCACACACACTCACGTGGTATTTAAACAAGTGGTGAGATTGTACTTTATCCCCAATCCATCGCTCGAGACTGGTGTGGATCGAGTTTCACTCTCCATCAGCTCACCCCCCTAGACACCTATAAGCCCCACAGGAGCGGTTTTCTGGATTTCATCATCAAAAAATCCCCCACTTTTGTGACTATGCCCTAGATTTCATCACCAGTGATTACCTATGGAGTGGAACAGGATTAGCGCCTTCATCCACAAGGCTAGTATAATTTGTGGAATTGGTAACTATCATTCTTGACTAAGCCCGCCCAAGGGTGAAGCGAAAGCATGGGTATGTCGGTAGTAGGTCTCAGACAGTGCCACCTCTCTTCATGAGAGGAATTTGTGAATTCGCTTCAACATAGTGGGTTGTCCCCCTTTAGGATATCATTTTACCATACCTTCCATATGGGTCACCGTTTGTACATTGCGATACCATTCTATCCTGTGCATATTTGGGTGTTGTAGGAGGTTTGATATTGACAAAATTCCTAATTTTCTAGAGTATCTACTCTATTACCCTTGATTTTACTTAGGGAGTATCAACATTACAACACACAAAACAAATAAAACACTTTTACTTTTTTTAGCAGTTAGAATTGATTCCGGTCTATCATTATTTGCATGATCACGGACCGATCTCAACACATTACATTATATATTGTCTTGCTACACACAACATGTCACTTACTTCACACTCATATTAGACACAGTTGAGTCTACATCACACAAGGTTTATTCCTAAAAACCCCTTTTACACATGCTACTATGCCTGTGGTCACTCGTAGTAGAGTGTGTGAGCAATCACTCTCTATGGAGGAATGACCTCCCCCTTACTCTAGTCAGTCCATTCTTGCTCCTTCAATCATGAAATGGAATACCATAGACACATCTGATTCATGCATAGAATCCAATGTACAACTCACACACATGATGCCTTGTGATGAGGCATCAACCTTGAGTGAAGCCCTTGCTACTTCACTCACAGAGGATTACCTACTCCTTTCAGCCCCATCCTCACCTAATCCACCGACCACGTTCTATGACCATGTAACATACACAACACTAGGACAACATCCTCCATTATTTATCATATATGAGGAGTTCATGCCCACTTCACCCACATTTGCACATCCTTTCTTCCAAAATCTATCTCAATCTCTTTTTGAGAATGATTCCTCACTCCTAAATCGTACCCCTCTTGAGGTCACATCATTTGCCCCTACCATAGGAATGGTTTCTAATCCATCATCCTCCATTGTAGGAAGCTAGAAGCCATACTTCTAAATTGTACAATAGATCCCTTCCTAGCAATAACCATAAGCATTCCCTCAAACCTCACACCCATACTCTTCACAAGAGTACCAACCATCATCTTCCCAAGAGCTATTTTTCACCATATATGAAGGTACCTCTTAGCAGCCTATTAAAACACAAAATACACAAACCCAAGAGGGAGTGTACCTCAACCCAAGCTCCTACCTCGATAGCTTATCCCACCTTTTTAGTAGCTTTTCCACCAATCTCCCAAGTATTCGGACTGTATGATACCCGACATTTGGAGCCACTTTTGCCTATGACAACTGTTAGGATACCACCACCTCCTCCTTTTTAGGCTCCCACTACCAATATCCATACTACCTATGTACCAAGACCGAAAGCATAGCCACCCACTTAGCCAGGCTATTCTATGTAGTTTAGACTCCCTGCTTTTGACCCTCTGGGGCAAAGACAGATTCCATCCTTTGATACTTCATCTTGACTGCCCCTAGTATCAATAGTTTCGATACCTACACCACCACCAGATGCACCTAACTTCTTTACACCTCCTTCAGTTTGGTCATTGCAACCCATGGTCCAACCAGTACAATAGGCTCCAAACCAACAAGTACCCATGCCACAATCACATGTTACCCAGTAACAATACTATTATCCTCAATAGACACCTACCCCACAACCTAGTGTACCTATAGACATGATAGCACATGTTGCCCAGTACCCACCTTATCATGATCAGACACAATAGTATTCCCCACAATATTATGAAGAACAACAATACCAATATCCACCACATCCACAGGGTCAGCCTACCATAGCCCAACCCTTGACTCCTATGACACCCAAACTTCAACTCTTGCAATATGAAGTCAAAATTTTGAACCTACACATCTCTAGCTACGGGCCATAAAAGCCTTGTTATGATGAATTGTGTAACGATCCAGTTCACCCAACAGTCCCTATTCCTCCCTATCCCTATCACTTCGAAATACCAAAATTCGACAAGTATAGAGGTAAAAAAGACCCTAGAGAACATGTGAGAAACTACTGCTCATCTTGCTACCAGCTTCATAGTAGTAACCCTATTATGTTGCGTACCTTCTCCCTATCCCTCTTTAGGCTAGCATTGCATTGGTACAACATGCTCCCATGCGATAGCCTATATACCTTTGAGTAGCTGGCCAACTCATTCCTATAGCACTTTTCCATCAACATCAATAAGAAGACCACATTCTCTGATGTCTACGCCTTATGACAGGTGGATGATGAACCCATTACTAAGTTTGTTACCAAATGGAGAGCAATTATCCATGATATTGCCCATAGCCTCCCCACTTCGAAGCTTGTAACACTCTTTTCCAAGAGTTTCCACAAACACATTTCCACATCCCTCCAACTTCACCAAAGTCATACTTTTAAAGATGCGATATCGCAAGAAAAATGATCGAAGACATTAAGGTTCAGTCTGGGAAGATTAATTTGAGAGCTAAATACAACTATAATTCAAATTTCTACTTCAATAGACCCACACCAAATCAACCTTACTCATGGCCACCGCAACCCAACCAAGTCGTAGTTGCTATCCTAGCACTAGTACTGACTCCTCCACCATATACACCACAGCCGTAAGAATTCCAAGCCAATGTTCTTGCTCCACCTCGACCGTAATAATACTGAGGCATGTGCCCATAAGTTCCACCATGCACCTTCACACCCTTATCCGAACCATTACCAGCATTGTTCCACAGATTGTACGAGGGCAACCATCTCATTCTACCTAAGATCCACCCATTGGATCCAAATTCACCTAAGCCTCTTGATTATAATGAGCAGCTCTTCTATCCCTTTCATAGGTAGCGTGGCCATAATATCGATTTGTATCACTCCTTTCGGGGGTAAGTTCAATACCTAATAGATAGGGGCACTATTCAGGTAGCAAACCCTCTAGCCTCGTAGAACCAAAACCTAGGGATTTTCCAAAATCCTCTACTGGATTATAGAGGGCCCAATCATCCTAGACCTCTAAACAATACTCTAGTACCTCCTCGCCAAGTCAAAAATATCTAGCGTGATCCTCCATCACATGGTGTAGTAGGGATGATCAATCTTACTACGAGGAACCAATGATACCCATCTCACCATATTGCACCTATCATTTCCCTGCCATCTCAGTTCACATCACCATAAGTACCACAAATGCCTAATATCGTACCACCACCACCTCAAAATGTTATCACCATCTATGGTAGCCTAACCCATCAATTACGCAATGCTCCCACATGACTATCCATATTCGATCTCCTAAAAAAATCTCAACCCCATTATGAGGCATTCAATGACATCCTACATTCCATTGACTTAGAGACACATGACACCAATGCCTTTGTCAATTTTATTGGAAATATATCGTGCTGCCTCCAGCCCTCGATCAGTTTCCATTACCATGATATAACATAACTCATAGGAGGAGTAGATCCCCCTCTCTACATACAAGCCAATATCAATGATATCACCTACAAGTGGGTACTTTTTGATACGGGCTCATCCATTAGTATCATATCCACAACAAATCTACATCACCTACACATCCCGCAAGCCCATTTTGCCATACCTTACCTTGACCTACGTACTTTCGATGGCTACATGAGACCTATTATAGGATCCATAGTCTTACCAATCTGTGTAGGTATCTGTACCATTCCCATCCTCTTTCACATCATTCAAGGAGAAATGCAATACAATATTCTCCTCGGTCACCCTTGGATTAAAGATATGCAGTGTGTCCCATACACACTACACCATTGTCTTAAGTACATCCACAATGGACTAGTTCACTGTGTCCTAACCGATGGAGACCCATTTAAGTTTTGCAATGTGGCAGATCTTTTTCCTACACCATCATTCTCATCATCCCAACTATTCCCTATATCTTCTCACTAGTCAGTAGGAGAATTGATATCCTCCTCAACCTCCACCTCAATTTCCCAGTGTTCATCAACAACACAAACCTTGATGTCCACACCATTAGTGCCATATTTTGGGAGACCTAAAATCTCTACCATGTCTTTTTCACCGCCATCCTTATGGCCTCCAAAATCCTACCAACCTCTACCATTTCAATTTCCACCCATGGTTTCGCAACCACCATTTCCACCCACCACACAACTAACTACATCACCTCCTCCACCCTTGCATATGAAAGCCCCTATCATTCCTACACCGCAAACACTTCATCTTCCATTTTGACCAAAACCTAAGACATTCACATCTCCATGTATTACAACACTTGTGTCGATGTCATCCCCTATGTAGAACAAACAACATGTTTAAGACACAACAACCAAACATCATGAACCAGAAAAATAAACATAAAATTTAGAGGAAAAACTCCCACACCCTTTATCCGCGACCATCAAGGAATCTCAACTTTCTCCTTCCTCAACTGATTTTGATACCCCATATCAGTCACCAGAGCGTACCACACCATGCATATCCATATCCATGATAAATTTGGGCCCAAGCGACTATAATGTATGCAACGCTCACTTATGTGAACATCTAATCCAATTCACCCATAGTTTTGATTGCCCTTCAGCTTTGATCCTTACCATTGACACAGTCATACAGTTAGGAAGTCTCAAAAACCACACCAACTTTGTGTATGCAAGATTCGATTCTTCGATCCCTCCACCAACTGCCCCAACACCACAATCTAGCTCTGGTGATGCAATTACACATCTAGCCAACCCTCAATTTGCCTTGCACTACTTATAGTATTTTAATTGGTATGAGTTCGGGCTAGGTCATTATGAGCAAGGATTACGTACACCCATAAATTTGCGTGTTTGATCACCTACCGACAAAATCGACCTAGGTTATCGCCCAATCGTCGTCTATACAATAGAATATGAGATCCAAGATTTATCTCTACATCCTCCTCCACGTCCAATGCACACCTTAGAAGAATATATCGATATGGATATATTATAAGATATGCCTTCACCCACTTCCACTATCATAGTCCCCTGCAACTTCTTCCAAGAATCTCCTACATTCGATACCTCTTTATTATGTGATATTCAGAGATTGGCAGAACACTTTGCTACCTTATCTCTGGCTACACCATTGATAGAGTCAGACCTAGTCCTACCTGATCCACCATCGATAGAGCCAGATCCAATCCCACCTGACCCACCATTGATATGTTTGCCTGTATTCCTGCCTATATATAGACAACTATAGAGAGCAACATATCATTCTCATTCACCGCCAATTGTCCTGCGACCTCCCTTGAGTCTCTTAGGATGTGCACAAACTATCCAACCTCCCTCACCAAAATCTTCCCCACCTACTTCACCTACAACATCGATCAATATGGTTGAATTAGATTTATGCTCTCCCCTTCGTTAGTACCGAGAGACTTCCTTCTCTCTCCTCATTTCTTATGGCCAAAAAATACCCTGTCCTCATCCATGTCATTCCAAACTCCTCAGGTCCATCACACAGGCATTTACATAGATGATGAGTATGAGTTCAACGAGGTCATTGATGACTTCAACCTCATTCCTATTTTCAAACAATTGCGTGATGGATCTCGCATGCTCATCAAGGACACAATCGATGTCGACATCGATGATGATCTAGAAAATCCACACATCCTCAAATTAGTCACTAGCCTCTCACCCGAGGAGTGCATCGCCTTCACGAACTTCTTGCGCAAGTATATAAAAGTGTTCACATGGTCTTACAAATACATGCTAGGACTTGACCCTGATGTAGTATTTCATAATCTTATACTAGATCCCAATGCCAAACCAGTAAGGAAAAATCTACAACACATGCATCCAACGATCGCATTGATAGTGAAATTTGATCTCCAAAAGCTCCTAGTTGTTGATTTCATAGTACCCATCGACTATCCCGATTGGGTATCCAGCATGGTCCCTGTATCCAAACCACCCGGTGATGTTTGCACTTGCACAAATTTTCACAACCTGAACAAATCTTGTCCGAAAGACAAATTTCCTCTACCCAACATTGACTCCCTCGTTGACTCTATCATGGGTCACGAAATGATTTCCCTCATGGACGGATTTTTAGTATATAATAAAATCAGAATCAACCCATCCGATCAACACAAAACTTCCTTCAAAACACCTTGGGGTACCTTATACTACAAGGTCATGCCCTTTGGCCTTAAAAATGTTGGGGTAACCTATCAACGAGCTATGACATACATCTATCATGATTTAATGTACAAGAACATTGAGGATTATGTGGACGATATTATCGCTAAGTCCAAGAAATGTGTTGATCATCTTGAAGATCTCCATCAAATTTTTGATGTTACATCAGGCAAGATACTAGGATTCATTGTCTCCCAATGAGGCATTGAGGTAGATCCTAGTAAGTTGAATGCCATTATCGAGATGCCTCCTCCTACCACACTAAAGCAATTGCACAGCCTCCAGGGCAAGATTACCTCTATTTGCATATTTATAGTGCAATTATCAAAAAAATGCCAACCATTCAATATTCTCTTACAAAAAGGAGTACACTTCAAATGGGACGATAACTGTCAAGCCGCATTCGACGCTATCAAAACTTACCTTACATCACCACTGATCATGTCACCATTGCACCCACAATTACCACTGACTCTATACATCTCAGCCACATAACTTGCGCTAGGTACCCTCCTAGCTCAAAAGAAATCTCTCAATAAAGAGCAGGCTATCTACTACATCAACCGCACACTAGTTAGCTATGAAATGAGATACGTATACATGGAGAAGCTATGCCTAGCAATAGTATTTGCTACTAAGAAGTTAAGACACTACATGTTAAACCACACAAATTTTGTCATTGCCCAAGATAATCCCCTTAGGTATATGATGAACAAAAGTTATCACAATTTACGTATAGCCAAATGGATCATGCTCCTAACTGAATTCAACCTGGAATTCATATCTCAAAAATCCATCAAATGGTAAGTCATTTCCAAACAACTGGTTGAATCCTCTATAACTGATAATGAACCCATTCCCCTCACCAGTAAGGTTCATCCTATTCACCACACTCTGGTGACAACCAGGTCACCATGTTCTCTTTTAATGAAAATGAGGAATTAGCCCAACCCCAAGAATGGGGGTCACCATATCACCTGTCTGATGATCTCAGACATCACTATTCACAAACAAATCACCCCCATCATCCCATAGGATCCTACCACCCACCTAATAGGGAGTATACACCTCATCCACCTTGCCTTGCATTTCTACCAACTCCACTTCCCAGTGGCGAGTCCACCTACTCCCAGGATTTGCAAGCATGAGCAGCCCAAGCTACCTAAGTTGGTCACACAAACATACCCCCTTCCCACTCACACCATTGCTTAGAGCCATCACCTATGCCATCGATCCTCAAGATGCCATCTTCCCCTCTGTGAGGCTTGTATTTTTGACAAGCTCTCCAATCCCTGAGACCTTTTCATTCTTCCCCATCATCATCAAGACCTCATACATTGTCTCGTGCCTATCAAGCCACACCACTCACATCAAGGTCTTGATAACCACCTTCACTAACACTATCACCACAACATCATGAGATACAACCTCTTCTCCCACATAGAGGCTCTAGAGTTGCAGATGAGCCACTGCCATTGCCATGTTCACCCACAACAGTCTCCCACGACCCATCCATCCTCACAACCACATGGATCCATCCTTCGACCCCAAACTCGACCTATGCCAGATCCCAAACCCATGCCTCCATTACCATATCACTCTTAACCCAGGCCCCGCTCACATCTAGAGGACCCATACACTTATCCTATGCCTATTCCACACACACAGCTATCCAAATTATTTTACCATCTCATGCATCAGGACCTTATTTACCTACCCAAGATTCGACCCATTGATCCATCGCACCCCAAACCATGCAACTACAACAAGAATCAATTTTACATTTACCATCGCCAACCATGTCATGATATTGAAGAGTGTAGATCATTTGAAACCCTAGTGCACAACATGTTGTACAGTGAGCATACCCCATCACCAGAACATTCCCTCCCATTTATTCGACTTGTCAGTCCTTCACGCTGTACTACTCCCAGGACCTTGCCACCTTGTAGCACCCTGATAGCGCCCACCCACTACATTCATAACACTTCCAACTATGGCTCCAGTCGTAATCCTATCCATATCATCACTTCACCCTCCCACTCCTGCCCGGATCTACGCCACTTCGCTTGACAATAGTTCAAAATTACTTCCTTTATTCTTTTCTTATTTCATTTATTTTCTTCCTACATTAAATCATTTCTTCTCTCCTATCTTTGATGGCTTTTGGTAATCCCCTTGTCTTGATTGGTTACCAAAGCCTATTTCTTCTCACTTCTTCCATCTGTATATTCCACCCTTAGATATTTCTTCTCTAGACAACTATTACATACATTTGTCTAGGTCACAACTTATACACCTCCTACACACACATACCCCACATGCTAGGGCAATCATGATCATAACATCATGCTTTTCATCATCATTACACACTTTACTCATCTGTAAATAGGTTCTTCTAAAATTCTCCTTCTACACAGTGTAACTTTCCTCTTGTAGATATTGCATTCCCCCACTTGCATCATTTACATTTACATCCATTGCACATACTCACATGCTTTATATTTAGAATCTTAATTCATGTTTGTACATTCTCCCCCAAAATGTGTCTCAGTAGGAATAATACATGCATTTGTTAGCATCACCACCTGGATGTCCATTCCCCCTTTTCAGGATCAGGGTATACATAGGTGTCATGCTTAGTGTTGACTACTTTGTAGTTCAGGAAATCAAGTGTCACCCATAGCTACTACGTCTTGTAAATTCTTCTTATGGTCCTTTAGGCTGGTTCAACTTCTCTCATGGATCACTCACAATAGGTTACACATTAACAATTTTAAGGCTAGGAAATAGGACATCTTGAGTAGATATCACCATCTAGATAACGGTTATCCCCTGCTCATCCTATCGCCTGCATGGTCAACATACGACTTGGGGATAAACAAAGGGATCAAGCATAAGTAAAAATAAATGATTGGATTGAAAACAAACTTCATCGCCCATACAAAAAGAGCACCACGAGAACAAAAAAAAATAAAAAGAAAAGAACACTACCACAATTAGATAGGTTAACACTAGAACATGAGTAGAAAACAAAAGGAAACGCCTCTTGATACCATCCATGTTATGCTTATCGCATTTGGTCCTTAGGTTCAACATAACACCATGGGATGATTCCCATCAGTAGCAATAGGCTCCAAGAGCCTGCCTACTAGTGGAATAGTCTTACAGGTGACAACACATCTCTCACATTAGCATCTCGCTTTTGTATAGATCACTGTTGTGGACGGATGAGCTAGCTAGTCCGATAGCATCTACAACGGGTTAATCCTACCTACCTAAAAATGGATAAATGAACCTTACACATTGTTACAATACAAATATTATGAGCAGTCGGCCATAATATTTGTTAAAATTTAAATTCATTTTTTTCATATTTAGATAGTTCCAAGTGTAGGATTTGAGGATCACTTTTTATATTCTCAATTTATCCTTTACGTTCCTCACACAGGGTGAGCCCACCTTAAGTGGCGATCCATTCACTTATTTCCAATCTCAATTCTGCTGCATATTTCTTGTTATTTAATTCTTGTTAATTGATTATTATCGTGTACATTGCTGGATCTGAATTCATTGTTACGATTATAGAGTAACCTGGAAGATATTTCCTTCCAAGTGGTATCAATCTCCATATTCGATCTTGTATAAACCGCATCCGCAGGCATCCTTTGCATCTCCGTCGACGTTCCTCCATCTCAAACACAGTTCATGGTCACAACACTGCCTTTTTTTTTTTCGTTGGCCACAACACTGCAGGCTTGAGGCGTTCACCGACAGCCATGGTTCCACCGCGGAAATTAAAATGCTCATTCAAAATCGTTCCATCACCCAATCCATCGACAATCCAGCGAAAACAACTTTGCACTCCCTCCCGACACCGTCAACCAATCAAAAAATTGTGATTTATTTAAAATTACCGATAACTCTAAGGTTTTTTCTTTAAATTGTAGCGCTGACGTCAGCTAAATTAAATTTTGTGCGCATCGGTATTCTGGTTTATCCCACATTTACAGTGCTTGGAGTATAGTAGGGTTTAAATAACTTACGCATTCCTTCTACATTGTGACTTCGGTCACATGTCGAGAGTGCCTCCATGCGTAGCCATCCTCCGTTCATCCATTTCGATTCTTAGTCCAGCTGTCATCACGTTGTGTCCTATCCACTCCTTGTTGTCCATCCTATCCTGTCCACTCCTCGTCGTTCATCCAATTTCTTTGAGCCCCGGTCCAGCTGTCATCACGTTCTATCCTGTCTGCTCCTCGTCGTCCATTCAATTTCTTTGAGTCTCGATTCGTCCAATTTCCTAGCGTCTCAGTCCAGCTATCACGTCTGTGTGATTGCTTCACTATCCTTTCCATGGTCTGATCTTCGTAGTGTCAGTCCTGCGTCAGTCGACTTTGATCCTTGATGTTTCTGTCGTGTCAGTCTGACTTCGATCCTCGTTGTCACGTCAGTCCCTGTGTCAGCAAACTTTGATCCTCACTGTCGTGTCAGACCCTATGTCATGTCAGTCCAACTTTGATCCTCGCTATCGCATCAGTTCCTGCATCAGCTGACTTCAATCCTCGCTATCGTGTCAGTATGTCATGTCAGTCCCTGCATCAGTCGACTTCAATCCTCATTGTCATGTCTGTCCCTGTGTCAGTCGACTTCAATCCTCGTTGTCGTGTCCATCCTATGTCATCTGAATTCAATCCTCGTTGTCTCTGTCGTATCAGTCCGGTCAACCTTAGTCCTCAATTGTGTTAGTCTCAGTTCAGTTGGAAAAGTTGCTAGAAACTTGCTCTCCAAATTGCTGAAATTATCCAAATTGAAAAAATTGTTGAAATTTGCTATCAAAGAGGCCGCCAAAAATCAAATCCGCGTCGCAGTTGGAGCGACAGTTGAAGCGGAATACAAATTTTTTGTAGAACTTGAAACTCAAGTACTTTTATACAAGAGATTTTGGTTAGTGCATGCCCAAACAGTGGACCAAAGGACCTGACGATCGACTAACAAGCTTGGAGACCCCCAATAAAAATGCAAGAAGACCTCATCGAAGCCAAGGTACAAAAAATTCTCCTTCTCCTTTCAAAATTGGTAGTTATAATCCGAATCATCCACTGGTTGACCCCATGGCTACTAACCCTCCCCCAACTCACGAAAACGTCACACAAGGAGAATCAAGCAACTTGGCCATTACCACGGATGAAACTCTTCGACACTTACTAGATGGTATGCACCAAATTAATGTCAACCTAACTAAACTGTTGAGCACACAAAACCGACCTAATCCCAATACTAATTCCCAAAATCACTCCCATGAACAAAGGAATGAATAACATGACGACCAATATGAAGATTGGGAGCAGCAAAGAGGCAATCAGGATAATTATGGGAATCACTTTCATATACAGAGATATAACCAAGATCAGGATAGGGATATGGGTTATCACCAACCGAGAGGCCCTAATAATTTTCCATGCATTGATATGCCCACTTTTGAGGGTCATGATCCTTGTGGTTGGATAGCCAAAATGGAAGGCATTCTAGACTTGTACCAAATTAGGGATTTTGATAAAGTCCCTTTCGTTGAATCAAAATTAGGCACTGAGGCCTACCAATGGTTCATATGGCTTAAGCACGAGAAAGGAGCTACTATTAACTGGAAAAAATTCACTACCTATTTTTTAGAAAGATTTGATGAATGAGCTACATCGTCATACACAGTAAGACTGTTATCTCTTAAACAAGAAGGTTCGATTAGTGAGTTCGTCTCGGAATTCACTAGTTTACTACCGTATACATTAGACCTCAGCCCCAACACAGTGGTAGGAGCTTTTCGTAATGGATTGAAAGAAAATATTAGGGTTGAGGTGGACATTCAAAATCCAACCTCGCTAAACGATTGCATAAGAATAGCCAAGCTGGCTGAGAAGAGAATTCAGTTATATGCACGGCGTGAAACTTATAGTCGTCCTTCGTATCGCAACAATTCCTTTCACAGAAATGATCAACCATCAAGATACTTTTGCTATAAATGTCGCAATCATCATCCCAGGGAACAAGCATGTGCCCAAAAACAAAACTTTCATATTGAATGCGATCAATATGAAGGAGAAGAGGAAGAAGCTTACCACCAAGATGAACCTATGCAAGAAGAACTACCAAGTACTCTAGAAGAGAAGGAAGAGGATACAATGGCTATCTCCGTGCATGCCCTCATGGGGTTAACAGCCCACCATACCATCAAGGTCCTAGGATTTCTTCGTCAAAAAAAGGTGAATGTGCTAATTGATTTCGGTAGTACCCACAATTTTATCGACATCAAAACAACAAAAGCTTTGAACTTATTCATTAACTCTTCCAACAAGGACAAATTCTAGGTTCTAGTAGCCAACGGGGTGAATGCTCAATGTGTTGGGAGAACATCTAAAGTTTCCATTCAAATGGGAACTTATACCTGGTATGGATCTCTTTTCGTAATGAATTTAGGGAACTCTGATGTCATTTTGGGAGTTGAATGGTTGGAAACACTAGACACGGTTAGCTTCAATTTCAAAAAATTATTTATGGAATGGAAGGAAAACGAACGTGTCATTCACTTACAAGGCATTACTACTCCTCCATCACAGATGGTGAGCTTGCATAGTATGGAGAAGATGTTAAAAAAGGGTGGATATGGATTCATAGCTCAAATTAATTGTTTGGAAAAACAATCTCGAGCAACTTAGGATATTACTGCTCCAGATTTACGATGCATCGTCACAAATTACGATGAGGTTTTCCAAGAACCTAAAGGATTACCACCTAAACAATCTCATGACCATGCCATCCATTTTATTCAAGGAAGTGTTCCACCTAACCGTTGTCCTTATCGCTATCCTCAACCACAAAAGACAGAAATCAAGTAGATTGTTCAGGATTTGCTAGATCATGGAGTCATTCGTCACAACACTAGCCCTTATTCCTCACCTGTAGTTTTGGCCAGACGAAAAGATAACTCCTGGCATATGTGTCTTGATTTTCGTTCCCTCAATAAACTCACTATCAAGGACAAATTTCCTATCCCTGTCATAGATGACCTACTAGAAGAGTTGCATGGTGCAAATTTTTTTACAAAATTAGACCTTCGCTCAGGATTTCACCAGATTCGTGTCAGAGAGGAAGATATCCCCAAAACTGCTTTTCGTACTCATGAAGGTCATTATGAATTTTTAGTCATGTCGTTTGGTCTCACCAATGCACCATCCACATTCCAAAGTCTCATGAACCAAGTGTTTCGTCCACTCCTCCATAAGTTTGTGTTAGTTTTCTTTGATGACATTCTCATCTATAGCAAAACATGGAAGGATCATTTACATCATGTGGATAAGGCCCTTCACATTTTACACAAAAAAATTTATTTGTCAAACGTTCCAAATGTTCATTTGGTGTCCAAGAAGTTGAGTATCTTGGTCATATAGTTTCACATGAGGGCATCAAAGTTGATCCCAATAAGATTAAGGCAATTCAAGAATGGCCTTTACCTAAAACCATCAAGAAACTCTATGGTTTTTTGGGTCTCACAGGCTACTATCGCAAGTTTGTATGAAATTATGGTAAGATTGCAGCACCTCTCACAACACTCACAAAGAAAGATGCTTTTCATTGGTCAGAAGAGGCCACTCAAGCCTTCAATACTCTTAAGGAGGCCATGTGTACAACTCCAGTTTTAGCAACTCCAAATTTTCACAAACCATTTATTATCGAATGTGATGCGTCAAGCACAGGAATTGGGGCTATATTAATGCAGGAAGGTCATCCATTGGCATTTGAAGGTAAACAACTATCGAGAAAAAATTTGGGAAGATCAACATACAAAAAATAAATATTGGCAATTCTTCACGCGGTAGAAAAATGGAGACACTACCTAATCAATAGCCGCTTCATCATAAGAACAGATCATAGTAGTCTCAAACATTTTCTTGAGCAAAGGTTTTCCTATCCGAAACAAAATAAGTGGTTAACCAAACTATTGGGTTATGATTTTGTTATCGAATATAAGAAAGGGAAGGAAAATGTAGCCGCTGATGCGTTATCCAGGAAATATGAAGATGAAGTAGTCATCAACGCTATTTCGGGTCCTTGCTCCTAATGGGTGAATCAATTACAATATGAATGGTTATCCAATAGCGAAACTGCTCAGATAATTCAGGAATTATCTATAGGGTCCTCTAAAAACCCTTTATTCTCTTATGAAGATAAAATCCTCCGGAAGAAGAACCGCATTTACATTCCACAAAATTTAGAACTCAAATCAAAGATCCTCGATGAATCACACGCTTCTCCATTAGCGGGACATTCAGGATTTTTGAAGACATATTTAAGGGTCAAACAATCATTTTGTTGGAAAGGATTAAAAGCAGAAGTCAAACAATGGGTAGCAGAATGCAAAATTTGCCAGTGCAATAAAGGAGAAACAGTCAAATCACCAGGGTTGTTACAACCATTACCCATCCCTGAGCGTCAGTGGGAACATATATCCATGGATTTTATTGAAGGTCTTCCTAAATCAGAATGCAGGACAGTAATCTTTGTAGTAGTAGATCGGTTATCCAAATATGCTCATTTTCAGGCTTTCATCTAGGAATATCCATAGGAGAATCCCTTTCCCCAACCTAGGGCAACACCATAGGCCGCTCTCCTCTATTGCCCTACCATTTGAATTAAATTACAAAAGCCCCAGGGACATCCTGTTGTAAGCCAAACTACCACCTCATTTGATCAAACTAGAAATACTTAGTCTATCGAGTACATCTCTCTACTATCCACTAACCCTATCGAATGATATGCAGTTGCTCATCATCAGTATCCAACCTCACACCACCCAACCAAGGTCTCCATGTAATATCATCAAGATTCGCATCTCCAAACTTACCCCTCCAAAATAGCGGGTCACCCTCATGCGGCCTCTTAATACCCTGCTCAGCCATCATGCTCCACCTCAAAGCATAGGGTAAATACTCCTTACTCTCAACATGCATAGTGTGAGACAATAGAGGTGGCCTCTCAATAGCTATGTGCTCCCATTCCCATACCTGCAGCAAAGGGATCACAGTCAATCATGTCCTCCTACCTTGAATAGCCTCGTACAACTCTCGATAAATTTTGGCCAATAGAGCAAGTGCCCAAGCAAACACAACCCTTCAATCAACCATGTCACTCACCAAATATAACATATTCTAGTTAAATAGAACCTCAGAACTATCAAGTAGCACATATGTGGAGATCATCATCATGGCTGCACACTATCGATCGTATATCTTCTTTTGCAACCACAACCACTCGTAATCCATCTTCAAAATATCTATAGCCCTCCACTCTGCCCCAAATAACCACTCCAATACTACGTCCTTACTCTCATAAACTTTTGCTCTCACAAGAACACCCTCAATCGGTAACTGATAAAGCTAAGATACATCCCCTAATGTAATAGTCACCTCCCTAGTAGGAAAAAAAATGTGTTCCTATCAACATCCCATCGCTCACACAGTGCAGATATGTATGCCCTATTAGTGTGTATGCTGGTACACTCCCACACACCTTGGAACCATATATTGTCCAACCACTTCAGCTCCTCTTCCTGATTCATCACCTTGTCAAACACACCCTTCATATTTTGCACCCGATGATGGGGCTAGAGCATCTTCACCTGTTCATCCACAACAAAATACATGTTAGACATATACATAAGCGATGCAATAAAATCAAATTTCATAAACCAAACTTTACAAATTAAAACCTACTTAATTTGATACATACTTCGATGCTACATAATGCACAAAACACACAACAACAAACATCGACATAACAGTCATACATTTGGATACCCATTTTGGCATTTCATGGCAAAAGTTCAAACTGACATGACAAACAACATAATTTGGACTCCCAACAGCCTCATTCAAATTTACAACTACCTAATAATTGGCACGCAAATCAAACATAAGCCAAATAACATCTACAAAAATAAGTATTATTTTTGGATACCCATTTTACCACTTATCGACAAATGTGTTGACAAAATTAAAAAACAACACACAAATCAACACCAAATTTGTAATCAAATTTATCATACATACACCAAAATCGAACACACATCAGAAGACATAATTCAAAAATAACAGTCATATTTTTGGATACCCATTTGCCTACTTAGCGGTGAAAGTTCAAACAGACGTTGAGAATAGTCTAAATCAGGCTCCCTATAACTCATTTTCAGTTTAACATTAATCTACACCTTGGCACACAAATCAAAGGTAGGCCAAACACAGTCATTCACCAAAACAAACAACATTTTTGGACACCCATTTTGCCCTTCTACGATGAAAGCTTCATTTTTTTTCAAAAATTTTACCTCTAACATGTCAAATCTTACAGTCTAGGTTTGACAAATTACACCTAAAAGCGACAAATTCCGAAATCACATCAAACAAAGTCAAAAAAATATAACAGTCACAAAATAGGATACCCATTTCCCACTTTAGCGAATTAAATACAAAAACATATCAATGTCAGTACATCGTTACTTCCAAAAACTGGTGGTCAAACCTCACACCTACGCTACCCTTCACCCAATAAAATAAGCGTCAAAACAAGTCTAATTCAAAAAATGATCGTATTTTTGGATACCCGTTTGCCTTTTTTATCACTTTGTCTTCAAATTTCAATTAAAAATTGCAATTTTTTTAAAATCGGGACTAAAACCTCCCCCCTCATTCACATTTTCCAAGAAAAATAAAACAAAAGCAAAATAAAGTAAAATATCACTTACAGGTGGGTCCCCACGCCTGCTACCAGCCGCTCTATGCCCTCTTGTCATTGTCGCTCTCAAACTTGTCCCTCGCGCTCCTCTCGTACCGTCGAACGTCTCCACAAATCACTTTCCACCATCGTGCACCGTCAAAAAGAACCCCTCCCATGCAAACTAGGGCTTAAATATACCCTATCCATTGATTCACCCCTTGAGGGGTGAACTTAAACCCAATTCACCTCCCGAGTGGCAATTTAGGTCAAAATCACATCGGGTGGTGAACTCAACCAAAACACCCCAAAATGCACCCAAAACCCTACGAAAATAGAAATTTTTCCCCAAAAACCCTAGGAACTTTCCAAACTTGTCTTTTAACTTCAATTGCATTCATATTCATCATGCATTGGTATTTTATCAATCTATGCATCATCAAATCACCGCATTCCATTCACCTCATTACTGATTCCTTGTTTGAGGGGGTATTCATATCTAAATTTAGCTTTACATGCAACCACAACATCGAAAATCTAAAAGCGCAGTTAGCGCATTTGTCTACGAATTTTTTTGTTGAAGATTATCATACGAAATAATCTCAATCACAATCAGACATGGGTTACATCAGGAGAGCTATGCGTGATAATGGAAAAGTCAATCTAGCATTCTTGTACATCAAGTACATTAAGGATGATACGTTTGGCATGATCCTGGTGCAACATTTAGAGTATTAATTTCTGGCATTCATTGAACATCATGAATGACACGTTTGAATAAGCTAAATGTCAACTTAGTTCAAATGGTTTGACACTTGTCACCATGTTCTCATCAATCAATCAACAACAAAGATTTAGTTAGGCTTTTTTC
Organism: Wollemia nobilis; assembly: GCA_028583015.1. Taxonomy (NCBI): domain Eukaryota; kingdom Viridiplantae; phylum Streptophyta; class Pinopsida; order Araucariales; family Araucariaceae; genus Wollemia; species Wollemia nobilis. Next base: position 15,560,234 of record JAQPPZ010000737.1, read on the forward strand.
CTAATCATACTTTTGGACCACGCTGATCTGGTCATAAAAGCAAAGCATTCAAAAGTTTTCGTTCTTAAGCAACTAGTATGGCATCATAAATATCATACGGACTCAGCAAAATCACATCATTGCATCCACATTCATCCATTTCCCTTTTTAGCATTGTTTTTATTTCTTTCCTCTTCTTCTTCTTTTATTCTTATCTTATGTCCCTGGGACATCTCGTTGATTTGTATGGTCATGCTTCGAGCGGCCACATATTCTTTGACTAGAATCCATTCCCTTTCTATCCCTTTTCCTTCTGCACAAACCCTTCACATTTTTGTATTAAACTGTGTTCTACACAGTATAGTACAAAAAGAGGTAAATGTAGACACCCAAAAGTTGTACATTGCTACTTCTGCGTATCCATAGGTGATTCCAAACATCCTTAGGCTATTGTAGGCTATCATAGTCATGCGTAGTCATGCTTAGTTAGGCGTAGTCACGTGCTGTCATGCATAGTAATACGTAGATTGCCATAGTTCGCCATAGCAATATGTAGACTTCCATTTATCACTCTATCGACTTTCAGGTCCTAAACCCTTGTAAGCATTCCAAATCACATTCGGTGCTTTGGGATATCATTCGACGGTCTATTCGCACGCAATTGAGGCCCCATAGGGTATTAGTTGACCAAAACAATTAACAATTCAATTACCAAATTCTAATTTAATGTTGACTTCACTTAAGTCACCTTTTTAGGGTAAATTTTATTAAAAGAACCCTTAATCTTGATTAACACTAATTATATCCTCCCACATTTGTGAAATTAGGGTTTGTTGAGATATTTTCCTAAGAAACCCTAATCATGTCCTAAATTGACTTAAGATCTCCTAATCAGGATTAGCTCTAATCCATCCTCACACATGTGTGAGGATGAGATATTTCACATAAGGAATGTGATATTGCCACATTGCATTTACTAACCTAACCCTAGTCAAAATAAAACTTAGGTTTAGTCTATCTAACTCCCCCCTGCACCTTGCCTTTGCCTATAAATAGTGGGTCCTAAACCCCAAATTAGAGATCTCACACAAAGTTAACAAAGTACAGTTACTTTGCTAAAATGGAAAGCAAACATTGAACAGTCATTTCTTAGCGTACATAGTTCGATTTTGACACCAGACAGAGGCACACCAGCTGCCTAGGGATCGACCCATCAAAGAAGATTTGTATAAGGGACCTCACAGCTCATATCACCCCTTGCCCCATGAATCTAGCCCTAATTCTCCCCTCAGGTGGCAAAGTGGGTCTACAGTGTCCAGATCGACCCAGATCTGGTAGGTAAGCTCCATTTTGGTTTTTTATATCCTTTTACATCATTTATTTCAGTTTCTATCATGTTCTTACAGTAATTTCATCTTCTTAAACATGGGGCCTGACTAAGGTAAGTCCCTTAACAAACTAACTCTTTTTTGTAGGTTATTCAGTAGATCTGGAGAAGAACAACAGACAACGAGCAAACCATACAGTGGCCCACATACAAATAAGCCCACCTTCATTGAGGGACGACCGAAGAAGGCATCATATTGGTTGTAACCTTGTTGAAAATAGAAATGGATAAAGGGCAACATGTCCCTCTTGTAACATATTTTTATTAATATCAATGGAACACATTTTCCCCGTTTAATGCATGTTTTATCTTGTGTTGAATTATCAAATGTCATTTCCTGATCGTTTCAGTATCCCCAATGATTCTTAATACACAATTTTAGTTTTTTTTTTACCAAAGGTTATCTACCTTATGAACTTAATGCTAGAGAAAAAATAAAACCTCAAATTGTAATCTAAAAAATATACTGTATACTCTAGAGTTTTGTATAGAATTAATTTGGCGGGATACTTCTAAGGTGCTTGGAAAAGGTAGATGCTAAGAGGGTGTTAAAGGAGTTACATTTAGGACTAGCTAGAGGACATTTCTCAGCCATTACTATCACATATAAGGTTCTACAAGCATGATGTTTTTAGCCTAATCTATTTAAGGATTGTTATAAATTGGTAAGAACATGTCTTCTTGTCAAATACATGCAAAAAATCGTTTTGAATCCCCTCATCCATTGAAATTGATATTTTTTGATGTTCCTTTACAAAATTGGGGCTTAGATTTTATAATTTTAATGAACTTCCCTCCCATAAAAGGGTATAAATATATCTTAATAGCTATGGATTACTTTACCCATTGGGTTGAAGTTGTCCCTACAAAAAATATGTCTATGGAAACCATGATTGAATTCTTTGAATGAGATTTCATCATGAGCATTGGTGTAACTAATTCTTTGGTATTTGATAATGTGTCATAATTTTGCTCAACCGAGTTAACTAATTTATCTAAAAAAATAACATTGTGGTAAATAATTTAGCCAATTATTATTCGTAAGGTAGTGATATGGTTGAATCTTCCAATAAAAATTTGATAAATAGTATCAAGATAATAGTTGAGGGAAATTCTATGACATGGCACAAATCATTATTATATGCACTTTGGATGAATAGAATAACTTTTGAATTGACAATAGGATATACTCCATATACATTGGTGCATGCAAAAGAAGTCATGTTTCCTATATAAATCGCCTTACCTTTGTTAAAAATGGTCATTGATGCTTAGATAGAAGGACTAGATAAAATTCAATAGTGAATACTTCTATTTCTAAAAGCATAAGAAGATAGGAAAAATGCTAGAGAATTTTTTTCACATATCTAAGGACAAGTTAAGAAATGGCTTGAGAAAAAAGGAATTCTTTAGAAACATTAAATAAGGGGACTTGGTTTTGCTAAGGGATAAAGCTAGAGAACCCAAAGGAAAATGTGGCAAGTTTGATTATTTGTGGTACGGTCCTTATCAAATTATTTTTAATGGTATCCCCAAATACTTTTAGGTTACAAATTCTTTTGGATTTTCCTGTGAATGGTCAATAACTGAATCACTATTTTGAGTAACAAGGCACCTTCCTATTGTACATAGTTTTTGAATTTATACTTTCTTATTTTATTTTCTTTTAATTTTGCTCGTAATTATGTAGTTTGTTTCCTATAAGATTTAAACCCTAGAGAAATGAGTGGTATTTCAGTGACTTATTCATGGTTTTATGAAATTTGGTCATTTTTTATTTTAGTCTCAAGTACTTTATTTATCTGGATTATCAATTTCTAGAAACAAGAGGAAAATTTTCATTAAAAACCCATGATCTGAATAGATTAGTGGTGCTATTTACCCAAAAGCTTTGATTAATTCATTCTTAGACATCTCAAGAGTATATCAATATTTGCATCCTTTGGTAAAAATCTCAAAAACTAAAATCTAAAAAATATATATTAAAAAATAAAATTTTATGAGCTATCGTAATATAGGTAATATGCAAAAAATCTAAAACCCGATTAATTGAGCAAAGAAAAAATGAAGCATTAGGGTCAATGAAATATTTCTATACCTAATTCATTAGATGGTTGAATCTTTCATTCTCCTATTTTTACATAGAGATAGCTTATAGGTTCTTAAAACTAGAAATCGAGTTCAAATACTACTATGTTTCCCTCGATGAGTCGCTACCACATTAAACCCATTATAAAAAAATTTATAATGGGATCCATATTGTCTTTATTTTTCCTATTTCAATATGTTTTCATCACTTTTATTTACATTTTGATGAAAACCCTAAGTCATTCTGAAATTTACAAAGGGTAGTTTGTACATATGGAGGTAGAAAAAGCTAAAGACTATCTGACCCATCCTAAGACTTCAAATTATCTATCTTTCATGTCTATTGGGCCCAAAACTCTCATATTAGTGTTGTTTTCTTCTATTTATATAGAGAAGGAAGGAATGAAAAGTTTTCAAATGACTAGACTTGTATTTATCTCACTCTTTTCTCATAACTACCTAGAAAATCATAATTAATCAGAGTCGTCTAGATGTACACCTTAATGATATGTCATTAACCCATATTAATTAATTTTTGTGACTGCTCCACTCTACATTAAATGGCCATGTCATAGAAAAATTTAATGTAAATGTTACACATGATTTCTTATTACGAGTAATATACCTTTTAATAAGTTATAGTTACTTCCAACCATGTGAATTCAATTTGACATGTCCATGCATTTAATTTTCCTACCGTAAAGGATTTATATATGGGTTTGCTATTTTATTTTGAATTCACTGAATGTTTGAAGTCCTCATCTAGTGTCTTGTTTCTCAACTAGTACATTTTGTTCATAGCAACTAAAATTTGTAAAATCCAAACTATTAGTGCCATCCCCATTATCAATGACATAGTATTTACAAGCCTAGGTGAAAATATTAAGATTTTCTTGGATATCTTCTAGCAATACAAGAATGTATCTCAACATAGAAATAGTTGTCGAGACGATCTAGACTAGTTAGATGCTTGGAGAATACCATGGAGTCAAAGCTATCAAAGGTTGGTTCCCATCCCAAGTTGTCAAAGTATGTGCATGCAGTGTAATGGGAACTCCATAGAGCAGACTTGTCAAAAAGAGAAATAAGAGATTTGAACAATAGGTTGGTTGCTCATTTCAATAGTGATGCCTTACACACCACTCCATAGTCTCTCCCCTAAGAACTTCATCACTTATAACAAATAATATGGCTAGATATTTTCAAATAAGTATAAGAGCATAAATGAAATTTTGGAAGGTTGGTGAGAGAAGATCCTTCATCTAAAAATAAGAGGTATGTTATCTCAAATTTTATACTTTGAGTGATATATGTCATGTCCATGATGTATAGACTTTTGGGTGAGCCTAACACATCCCACTTCTATGTATACTATGTACCAACAATAATATTTATCATTCTTGAAGTAGTAAAATTGACTTGGTTTCTTTCCTTTTTGATAATTTATATACACAAATCAAAGAGTGCAAAAACACTCGAGCCTTGGAGAGGTCTAAGTTCCATATGACTACCTTTTTTATTGATATTATTTGTGTAGTCCCACATTTAAAATTAAGGGAGTTTCTTTTGAGCTATCTAGAGAGGTCACATTGATATTAATATTTAAAGCTATATTTGTGTAGACATAAAATTTTATGCACCAGATCAATGATGGCTTATGTCATCTAGTCTTTCAACCAACCAAACTAGCCCAATTTTCTCCATGAACAAATTTGAAGCATTTATTTATCAAAAGCATTTACACTAGCCAATAAGCATTCGTGTTGACTACCAAGAATTTTTTGGGCAGTGCAAATGCACGTTGGTAGCACAAACATCAATTTTTACTGCCAAAAACTTCCCTACCTAAATTTTATCTTTAATGGTCAACTGGTATTTTTGTTGACCTCTTTTGTGTTGTAATGTAAATGCAGACAATGTAAATGCTCTGGCATGAGTGAAATCTCAAAGGTGTACCTCTCAAGCATATCCAAATTGACCACCAATATATTGTATGATCATGCATGTTGATCCACCCCTCATGCCTTACCCCTTGAAACTTTGAATATCTAGAACGTTCCCTCCTAGAAACCTCTTGGGAAAATATTTAAATAAGCCCCTTGAGAAGGGTATTTCATTAAGGAATTTTAATATTGAAACTTTGTTGCTAGTCTTCTTGACCTCTCATTAAGGATATTTTTCCATTTGGATTTTAGGATCATAGTAATACATATTTTGCGTCACCATAGGCATTCCACTTAGTATTATATATTAATCAAAGGAGGTCATCAATCAACATCCTTAGCGGGCATATGTAGAAACCCCCCAACTTGACCTAAGTGAGAGAGATATTTTCCACGTATTTTCTCGTCTTCAATTACAACATTACATTTTAATATTAATAAATCATAGTTTCATCTTCTTTTTTGTTAGCTTTTGATGTAGCAAGCATTGGGAGATAGCAATCACAAGATGCAGAATAATATGAAAGAAAGTAAATCTGCTAGATGACTGAAATATGCAATAAATAGAAATGATATAAAATATTACAATGTAGCTATGGAGGAAATGAACACTCCAATATAAAGCTACTGAACTACATTGCACCCATCACCAATGGATGGTGTCACACACTAAGCTACACTATGTCCCCCGACTCTCTCTGTATCTATGACTCTATTATCTATCTATGAGGCCATCCTTATATAGGTAAAATAGGATACTTGGCCAACACTCTATCTAGTTGTGCAAGGGACAACTTGCACATGTACAACTTGCACATTGACACTTGTGCACTTATTACATTGCATGAAGTAACTAGATAACTTGCCCCTAAAGTAATCTAAGTATGTACCTTGGAAGATACATTTACATAACCCAAATGATGGAATAGACTCTATTTCTAACACCCCCTTGTATTACATTATTTGGGTATTGAAGACTTTAGTCTTCAATATGGATCTTCTTCTTCTTCCTGAACTTTGTCTTCTTCCTCTGCATTCTTTGTGTTTAGGTTCAGTAGGTAATCTGTGTCTTCATATGATGCAGAGTAAGCTGGAGCTGAGGCTTCTTCTTTCAATTGACTTTGCATTGTATTCCTCCTTTATCTGCTTGTTTAGAGTAGTCTTGATCTGGTTCCTCTTTACTACTTTAGTCTTCATGTCAAGGCCTCTTGTCCTTTTCTATTCTGAATTCCTTGATGTCAGATGTCTTTGATGGACCATTGTTCTCATGATGTTGCATGTCTAAATTTGTTCTTCTTCTTTCCTTTGTATCTATGTAAGACATGTTTCTCTGTCCTTCATAAATATCAACCTTGAGCTCAATGTTAGTAGATCCATCTGAAATAAGTTTTTGAAGATAACAGTTTATTCCTTGAAGTAGCCTTCTTTCATAATTTTGATAGTACCTATATTTGAAGTGATAGGAGAAAGATGAGTGATTTGTTCCATCACAATACCTGCATGGATGGAAACTCCAACAATTGGTCTTTTCATGACCATATTGATTGCAATAAGTGCACTGTAGTGATGATATGATAATTTTACAATCTATTTTAGGAATATCATATTTTTCTATTTCCTTGATAAGACTTTCTAACCATATGTGCATAATTGAAGCTATTCCTTTTTGAATAAAAGCTTGTTGATCAATATTTCCCTATTTTTGGTCATTAGATTCATTGGATGAATCTTCCTTAATATAGTTATTGATTTCAAAACTTATTTTACATTGTATTAATTCTTTTTTGTCCTTTCCATCATTGTAATTCATCAGGTTTTTAATCCATATTGGTATTTTTCTCATTCCACTTCTAAGAGTGTTATTTAGCATGCTAGTAGTCATTTGTATAACCTGAATTCTTTGAGGTAGAGTAGTTTAGTTTATAACTACCTTTGAAGTATATAAGCTTGATTTGATAAAACCTTTATTAATTCTTAGGTTGTAGGCTTCCTTATGTCTCCCTAGGTATGAATACCTAATTTTAGGTTTTTGAAGAAAGCTTATATCTTCACAACTTGACAATTTTTGATGGATATTATTATCAAGTTTTGTAGAATTCCTTATGACTCCCTAATGTTTGTTGGAGTATGATATAGTGCTTTTGTAAGATATAGTTCAATTTTTGGTTGATTTTGTACAAGTTTTGTAAGGATCAAAAATCAACTTCTTAACTCCTTAATACTCCTATTGAACTAAGCACTTTTCAATTTTTGAAGAGGTTTTAATGTTGGATTTCTTTTATCCCTAAAGAGAAATTTTTGAGACAAGAATATAAATTTCCAACTTTGATAAAATATTTTAATAACCCCTTTTGAAACCCTTAGGAATTTTATTCAAGTGTTTCTAATTTCCAAAAAAACTAGTTTGAAGTTGTAACCCTTATCACTCCCAAATTTGGAAAACTAGAACACATTAATATTTGTAAACATTAAATGGATTAATTCCAAGTAGAATCCCTTATTTCTCCTAAGTTATATTTTTGCAAATATTATATTAATTTTCCCTAAGTTTTGCTTTCAAACAAAGATTGATTTCAATTAATATATCAACCTTATCTTATAACCTTATAACTCCCTTTTTAAAATGAAAGCAAATTGGATGAGAAATTAAGGCTTTGTACCTTTATGACATTAGGTGAATATGGCAGTAAAATCTCCTTCTTGA